>CAWTZC010001883.1:1457500-2915000 GCA_963919715.1 Microtus obscurus | reverse complement strand
CTTCGGCTGGAGTCCTCATCCTGCTTCTCCTCTCCCTACTATATCTCTGTGGTGTCCCTCCCTCAGCTCATAAGAACATTAGTTAGAGGACCCAGCCCCGTGACTGCAAGTGAACTTAATCACCTCCTCGAGGATCTTATCTGTAGATAGGGTCTGAGGTACATTATGGGGAGGAGGGGCAATGCGGGTCACAGAAAAATAGACAGCTTGATGACAGACTAATATACTTCAAATTTTACCACAGACAGGAAGGGAACGTGTAAAGGAGATCCAAGATTTTTAATAGTATTTTGTTTACACATATGTTAAATTACACATCACACTGAAGAGTTTTTACTTTTTCTTCTCTCAAAAAACACATAAGAACCAAGTGAAATGTAGTGGACATTTGCATCTGAGCTACTTGACTAGTCCTATGTGGGTCTTTTCGCACCCGTTTCTCATCGCCAGGAAACAGCTTGCGAATGTTGCACTTCACCATCACCCTCCCGAGCTCAAGTTCTAAATAGAAATTTAAAACCTATATTAAACTTTGTATAAATGATCTTCAATGGAGAAAATATTGTGCTCACAGTTCCTCTCTAAATTATTTTAAATCCGAGTGGAAAAACTCCTCATGTCTGCTGTTGGACTCCTTTAAGAATGAATCTGAGCTAAAGGAAAAGGTAGCTACAGAAAACCACCCCTTTGCTCCTAGCAGGGCCCACCTGGCCACTGTACGCCGACAGCAAGTACTAGGAAGCAGGAACTGGCAGAGATGGAAGACAGCAGTTTTTTGTCTCTTGGGAGAGGCACAAAGATTGACGAAACATTGTATGTTTCACTCTGTGCAATCTGCCTGGAATATGCGATTGCTTTCAAATGAGACACTGTAACACTACCTAAAAACTGAGCAGAGGCAACTGTACAAACATGAAAGTCTTCATGTCATAAAAGCCAACATTGATTTTATTTAAAAGAAAAACAAACAAGTAAGAAAAAATAATAATGGCACATATGGTCTATTTATCTAACTAAATGGATTTGGATTTATTAACTGCTGTGGTTCAAGTATATTCTATTAACACGGGAATGGCGTAAAATTAATACTTTGCCCCGTTTGGCAGTAAAATAATCAGTTATTTGCCCTGTGGTACTGATCTGTAGACATTGTGGAAATAGCCTGTAATTTGCAGATCAATCATACAGTCTTCCTAAGACAGACCGAAGGCATGTGATTCCCCTCTAAAAACAGCTCTGGTCTACGAAAGGATGGTTCCTTGAAACATGGACTATATGAGACGGTCTAAGCTTTGAGGAGTAGGTTCTTACAAAGTGAGTCTTCTATTTTAAGCATGGAAAGTAGTCTAATGTGCAATTACCACGCATATAAATAAGGAATCCAAATGCCAAGCATTTAAAGAGGCTACGAGTAAAACCTCTCCTATCCAATGAACAAAACCAAGAATAATGCAGGAGTGGGGCAGGGGGTCCCTCTCTAAAATTAAAGATCAGGTCTTTCATTGCCTTTCTCTACACAGCTTTATTATGCTGCCCTGTTTAAATGAAGACACCAGAACACACGGAGATGCAGGCAACCCTAACCATTAGCTCTGCTCTGCAACCTCGGGTGCATGAATGGATGGACACAGCCTAATGTTATCACTTCTCTACTTAGAGTGCGCACTCAAAAGCACCATGGTGACTTGGAAATACAGACGGCTAAGGTGCAGCTGCCAACAGAGACTCCACGGAGACATTGGCTTTAATGAGATAATGTTAATGCATTCTTCAAAAACAGCATAGAAGTGCAAAGGGCTGTCGATTGCTCACTGGAGGGGAACATTGGTCTGGGAAATGGAAAGAGTGGATGCTGCAGCTGAACGGTGCTCGCCACCCTGCCACTCACAAGGCAGGACCTTAGCAGCTCTACTTCATTGTTCGCGCAGCAGTAACAAATATCAAGAACACTGAAGGCTTACTCTTTAGCATTTGATGTTTATTACCTAAGTTTATAACCAATAGACCCATCGTAAGATTGATTCTATTCTACACCCCATTAGGACATGAAGAATGTAAGGGGTGGAACAATAACAAAACTTATCTAAGATTCTGTAGCTACTGGCAGAACCAGAATGAAAATAAACTGATGAGAACTGAGCATCTCTTTCCTTTATTACTACTACTCTAGGAAAACAGCCCCATGGATTGAAGTTCTGCCCAAATGGGGACACAGTCAACTCTCTTATGTTGAAATCTCATCCCTAGAAGTAGGGATAGGTGTTGAGGCTGTATTATTGTACACGACATGAGTATCCCGGAATGTGCATGTTAGTGATGTAGCCATAGCTCCACTGACTTCACTGAAGACTCGTTTTCATTCTCCATAAGGACTATTTGTGTAAGGCTGAGAGCCCCGTGCCTCCTGACAAAATATCTAACACACACAACTCACCAGAGGAACGGCTTATTTGGACTCATGGTTTCAGTCCATGGTCACCTGAGTCCATTGCTTTTAGTTGGGATGGCCCAGTACCAAATGACAGGAGCATACAGAAGGCCTGGCTACCCCACAGCATCTGGGATGGGGCAGGAGATGGAAGGGAGCGAAGAAAGAAGGAAAGTGGGGGGGGGGGGGGGGAGACAGAAAACTGAGGGACAAGAAAAACAAGAAGTAGAAGGGGTGGTCCAAATAATACCATTTAAGGGCACATGCCCAGTGACCCAGTTTCCCTCCTCTGAGTCCTACTTTGTGAGGCATGGATAGCATCCAAGCCTTTAACACATGGTCTTAGCCAGGCAGTCATTTAAGATCAGAACCATACCACCCTTAACTGCAAGAAAGCCACAATTAAGGATGGCTGTGGTACCCTGAGTGCCCATGGATATTCAAATGAGGGAGGAAGGAGCCAATCAGAGCTCTGTGACCTCCAGTCATCTTGTTTTTCCTTGAGCCACAGAACAAGCTCTATCTGCAGTTTTATCCCTCACTAAGGCAATTCACAGTAAACAGATAACTGCAAGGAAGATCTAACTGCTGGACAAAGGGACGGCCCCAAGTACCAGACATGGAAACATGTTGACGAAGAGTTTTGGTTTGGGGGAATCTTTCATTCAACAGAAAAGAAGCAATGCCAAGAGGACTCCACTCCAGAATGGGTATGTGAGGACTCTCCTGCAAACCCATACCTTCCTCCTCTCACTCCAGAATTAGCACCGCCTATCATGGCATGAAGATTTTTATGGTATGAAAAGATGTAAATCTGAAGCAGTTTCTAGAGTGTTTGGAGAAAACTAACCTGAATATGAACTGAAAATACACTCTGTTTGGGCTCAGCAGATGTCAGCCCAACTCAGGGAAATGCTTTCTAACCTGGTCCACCAAGACAAGCATTGACCTGTGGTCCTCCCGATAGCTACGGCTGGTGAGAAGGGGGTGGCAGGCTGTGCTGAAGGTGACAGAAAAGCCTAGTGCAAGCTTATCATGTCAGTAATTGCATCAAATACTGAAGAATAGTATAAAAAGTGGGCATTCAACAAAATGCTGGAAACTATCAAGTATGTTTTAAATATGTTAATTACTATAATACTTTATTCTTTACAATACCCCTGAATTTTAAGCCGGGCGGTGGTGGCGCACGCCTTTAATCCCTCGGGAGGCAGAGGCAGGCGGATCTCTGTGAGTTCGAGGCCAGCCTGGTCTACAAGAGCTAGTGCCAGGACAGGCTCCAAAGCTACAGAGAAACCCTGTCTCGAAAAACTAAAAAAAAAAAAAAAAAAAACAATACCCCTGAATTTTAACATGTCATGGTCTGGGAACAAAAACACAAGAATGGACTAGCATAAAAGACACTGATAGCAAGGTTCAATTGATTCTTGTACTTCAGTCATTGTTCCCAGCATATAACAGCCTGAACCCCAGGAAACACACACACATGTATAAGAAATTAAGGCGTGAGTAAGGTTTTCAGTGGCTTTAGTTTCTCGTTTTGTGTTGTGTTTGGTTTTTGTGTAGACACTGAAGATGAAGCTTGTCTGTCCGTGACATACAATTGTTCTACCCCTGAGTTACATCCCCATTCCAAGGTATGACATTTAGAAATAGGTCCCGCCACAGTCTGTATAAGAAATAGTCATTTCCTCATTATAACAGTAGAAATACCGCCACACTTCATCATGGTGTCTTTCCAACTGTACTCCTAGGGACAATTCTAACTAACCAATAGTTTGAAATAATGACGAGATGAAGGGTACAAATCAATACTGCTGTGTCAGGGCAAGGGTACTCAGATCTAGCAATCACAACTATATCATCAAATGCTTCAAAAAATAACAGAACCCTGTGCCAATGGTTTTCATGGGTCATGATTTCCTATGGTTATCACAGGTATAAAATAATCAAGCTAATGCATTGCTGTTGAGGTTGAACCAATGTTACCAACCTCACTAGTCGTGGACAAATGAAAAGAAAATGCAATTACAAGTAATAAAAATTAGAAATGTAATCATAGTACAGTATCCTTTTATATTGTAGTGTAGTAGTGTATTATAATACACTACTAAATGCTATATATTAATGTAAGCTTAAGATGTTATATACATGTATTTATAGATACAAATATAACGGAGAAAATGCTTTGTATATTCCTTATTATCCCATAAATTACTAATTATCCCTAAATTCTGTTTCTCTATGTCACTTCTTCCTGGGCCTCCTCAAACCCTTCCTTCTAGTTAACCTACCCTGTACAGAATTTATTCCAAAACATTCTACATAAGGCAAGAAAAGTAACTCGATTTGTCATTTGAGAGAAGTCCCTAAAGAAAGGCATGGGATTATCTCATGTAGTATTTAGAATGATAATTTCTGCAAACCATTACAGGCTGATATATGGTACCAGGTAACTACAGAGTAGATTGTATACACTTGCCTTAAGATGGTAGGAACTTGACTGCTGTCTACAGCTCTCGGTTTCTCTTCCATAACACTAGATCTGAAGGTTCTCTGGGGAGTCAATGGTGGAGCTGTGACACAGGCAAACCCATTTTACAGTAACAAGTGATGATCACAAGCGAGGGTTTGGGGCTCCATAACCAAGTTTCAGAGGGGCTGCAGTACTGTCCACTTCTGCTTTATTGACACTGGATCTGCTTGGTAGCACAAAATGTAATGAAACTTAAGAGCCAACACTACTGGAGCAGCTCAGTGGCTTTGCTGGGTCTGTTCCCACAGAAACTTTGAGCTCAGCGCTTGTTAAATGCCACGTGTTTTTAGCAAGGTAACAGAATCAAGCTTCCTTACCATCTCCCTCCCACTCTCTAAACCCTTAGGGCATCAATGTCCAAAGATTATTAAGTGTCGGTAAAGTCTGAAAATTATTCCGTTTCAAAAGATCACAAAATATTTTCACAGTGCTAAGTGCCA
Source organism: Microtus obscurus (assembly GCA_963919715.1). NCBI lineage: Eukaryota > Metazoa > Chordata > Mammalia > Rodentia > Cricetidae > Microtus > Microtus obscurus. Next base: position 2,909,596 of record CAWTZC010001883.1, on the reverse strand, counting down.
GCCAGCCCTGAAAGTCTGAGTTCCAATTACATTTTTGTAAGTGAGAAGCAGCAAGCATCCTGGATGAGAAGGCCTCTCATGTTGAAAACGCCCCATCTCAGGGAAGCAGTATTAAACAGAGGTGAGAACTGGCGAAGGCAAGGGGCTCATCTGGTCGTTGCCCTCATGAGTGAGACCTGTGGTGGTCCCACAGGCTCACCACCGAGGACTTCCCAGCTCCAGGAGGAGGAAAGTAAACGTCTCTCTCTGAGGCCACACAGTCTACTGGATTCACTACACTCAAACTAAGGCAAACACTTTAGTCCAAAGCCAAGTATTGCCTTGGCTTTGAGCCGAGGGTTTCCTGAAAACGAGTGGCCTTTCCCTCTGAGGATCAACGCCTGGCTGTTAAATTCTAAAATATTTCCATCGGGAGCAAACTGTGGGAGGACACCTGGACAGCGCTCATTCTTCACTGAAATGCTTTGTGAACCTGCCGACTTAGAAAACTTCTCACGAGCACAGGCACGTCCACAGACATCTCTAAGAGGGTGAAATACAAAGGGTTTGCAATGATAAATTTTTCTAACTCCAAAAACAATTTTTTTGCGCAGTTTTCTGAGACAGGGTTTCTCTGTAGCTTTGAAGCCTGTCCTGGAACTCACTTTGTAGACCAGGCTAGCTTCAGACTCACAGAGATCCGCCTGCCTCTGCCTCCCAAGTGCTGAGATTAAAGGTGTGTGCTACCACCGCCCGGCCAAACAATCTTACTTTTTTAAAAAGAAAAAGGTATTTGTTTTGTTTTATTTCTAAAAATAAGTTAAATAATTTCATATTTGCTTGCTGGGCACTCTTTTTTTTAATATTTATTTATTTATTATGCATACAATATTCTGTCTGTGTGTATGTCTGCAGGCCAGAAGAGGGCACCAGACCTCACTACAGATGGTTGTGAGCCACCATGTGGTTGCCGGGAATTGAACTCAGGACCTTTGGAAGAGCAGGCAATGCTCTTAACCACTGAGCCATCTCTCCAGCCCCCTTGCTGGGCACTCTTAACTCAAGAGAGTCTTTGTCTACTTTTCTCTCTTCCAAAATATTCAACCATGGGAGAAAATGCAAAAACTCTCACAACAAACACCACCTGCCGTCATCCGCACAGTGTGCAGCTGTGTTGAAGGCTAGTCCTTCCGGAAACCCCCTGATATATGGGGGGTCCTTACCGAGCTGGGGCTGGAGTGCCGCCGCACTTTGGGTGACTCTTTGCCAGCCAAGGAGGACTTGAAGTTAATGCAGGCATTATTCTCGGAATGCACCCTTTTGACTTGGTTGGCAGGCTTCTCAAATGGGTCGAAGGTGCTCTGCGTCCTCTGGACTCTGACTTTTTTGTCCTCAGGGATGGTGTCCAGGTGCTTGATCACTGAATCCGTCCCCTGGCAGTTCCGTGTAGACATCTTTGTGACACATATCTGGAACATAGAAGGGATGACTTGAGTGAACCTCACTGAAACTACACGATCACTACACGCACTGATCTGGCCAGGGCGCGGTTCAACTCAGAGAAGCCCACTTTATGAGCTGTACTCACAATACAGAAAATTCCTTCTAACTGTTCTGTGTAGACTCGCAGTTTGCACGTTAAAAAAAGAAAATTTATCTACCTAATAAAAACAAACAAAAACACCTTATGGCATAGGCCGTGTATCCTACAAGGTTCTGAACTCTCAGGTTTTATCATCTGACTGCAAATGGGTATTTCTAAATCATGAAAGGAGTGGAAAACCCATTTCATAAAACAAACAAACAAAGCCACAGTTAGCAGGGATGGGATGGGCACCTACTGACCACAGCAGGAGCTGACAGAAGCAGGAGCTAAAGAAAGCTAAGGAGGATGGGGCTACTTTGTTTCAAACGTTTATGTCTGAAGATGCAGGTTGAAAATTTCCACCATCTTGATTGACTTCATATCAAGTGGAGTGAAATAGTAGTTAGGTGATAATAATGAGGGCGACTGTGGGTTTACCTTTTTGATTTCAAAGCTAAGGAATTGGACTACCAGTGAAGGACAGCAAGTGACACCGTTTACAGCATTTACAGGGGTTTCCCTTCAGCACCACTGTTCCCCTCCCATGCCTGCAGTAGCTCGCTCGCACTCCCAGCCTGCTCTCCACTCCCACAACTCGCCTTAGTCCTCTGCTGCCTTGCTCCCCCTTACCACACTGTGTTCCGACTCTCACTCTCCTGAGGCTCTGGACATTCTGGAGTCTACTGTGCAACCTCTAGCTGTCCTGGGAGGACCTTAGGTGTCCCCCAAAAGCCATGTGTGAAAGTCGCGGGTGCCCACCCTGAATGTTACTGTGAGGTGGTGGAAGTTTAAGGGGGTGGGCCCAGCAGAAGGAAGTCAGACCACTGGCTGCGTGCATTTCCTTCCTTTCTGGACTCTAGAACTTTCTCTCCTCCTCCTTTCTCTCCCTTTCCCTCCCACTCTGCTTCTCTCTCTGCTATGCTCTTCTGCTCAGCATGACCTGCAGCAACCATAACCACAACGTGAGTGAGCGTCTTTGCTCCACCATGCACTTTAGCTGTGCTGCTGCGCGGTGCAGGCCCCCGAGCAACAGTCAACTGTCCGAAGGCTGGGATATGGAAACCTCTGCTGGCCTCAGGTCATCCCGGGTATCTTGTCACAGCGACAGAAAATCTCCATGCCAGCTCTAGAGAAACAACTTCGGAATGGAACTGCTCTTACCGCTTCTCTTAAAGCTTCCCTATGTGATGTCAAATGAGAAAAGCTGGGAAACATTTAACAAAAGTCCATATTGTTAAAGCTCAAAGACCAACTTTGGAATAACAGGCAGCTTGAGTCCATTGGAGAGTAATCGTATCTATGTTACACACCGATACACACACTGCTGTAGCCACACAGAACAGCTGTGGTGTCAGTGTTGCAGAGTGTGTATAAACACAGTGGAAAACAACATAAAGCAGAATATCAGATATCTGCAGACACAAGTAAAGGTAGTATTATTAAGTTTATAAACTTTTACTTGACTTATGCAATAAATATGCAAAATTGTATGCTAAGAAAAAACAAAATGTGTGCATAACATAAGCCAAGTACTTAAAGCTTCAGGAAAAAAATAGTTTTTAGGTTTCTTGTTATTTATTTTTTATGTACAAGAATGTGTCTCTGTGAATGTGTGTGTGTGTGCACACACGTGTGTTCGTGTATGTGCTACATTTGTGTAGCATCTTGAGAGGCCAGAAGAGGATGCTGAGTTACCAATGGTTCTAAACCATAAACACGGATGCTGCGAACCCAACTTGGGGCGTCAGGAAGAACAACAAGTGATCTAAACCGCTGAGCCATTTCTCCAGCTCTGAAGGTATATATTTTTAAAGATTCAATATAGAATCTTCTACACATGATCAAAACTTAATAATATACCATAAATATGATAAGTGTATTCAATATTTTAAGGATTTGTGTTCTTTTTAAAGATAGGAAGTCAATAAATAAAAAACTAACACCATCACTGAGTCAGTCAACAGACACATGAGCCTCAAGTGTCACTAAACCCTAAACACAAGAGGTTCTAAGACAAATTCATAAACATGCAATGCTAATATATGTAATATATAGTATATATACATATAAAATGCATATACATAAACATATAATACTAAATGAACGCAGGAAAGAAGAAAGATATAAAGATATAAGTTTTGAATCAATCTTAAGATACTTAAAGGAGTGGATGAAATCCAAAATAAGAATAAAATTAAATAACAATTCAATACCAAAATGGAAATAAAAAAACTAATGAAAATGAATAAAAATTAAAACAAAGTTGAAACTTGACAAACATCTACGTAGACTGACAAAGAAATGGAAAAGGAAACCTTAATTTCTCTTAATTTAGACTCCAGTTACTTGAACTGGAAATAAATCAGCCTGCCATAGTAGTTTTGCAGTACCACGCTCTTCAGGCACCCTACTAGCAGACCATATGTGAGAGGCATTACTTCTCTCTTTAAGATTTTTTATTTTAGTTGAGATATATGCATATTTTGCTTGCATATTATGTATATGCGCCACATGCATGCTCAGTGCCCACAGAGCCCAGAAGATGATGTTGGAACTGGAGCTGCAAACACTTGGAAGCTGCAAAGTGGATGCTGGGAACATCCCAGGTCCCCTGCAAGAGCAGCAAGTGCTCTTCACTGCTGAGCCTTCCCTCCTGCATCTAAGCTTCAACAATCCTTTGGCTAAGTCCATGAAAGGCAGGGCCACACTATGGTATTGCAGCCTTTCTCCAGGCATGCTCAGTCTTCTTGTAATAAATCTTATACAAAAGATTCATCCAAATAACTAGTCATTATATTTTATTTTAAAAAAAAGAGCTAAGGCTTCAAGACATTCATCCAAAAGCTATTGTTTAAAAAGCACAATGCTGCTACAAAGATAACAAATACATATGTTCATAAATAGCTACCATCAAGATTCTTCTGCTGAAGGTTTTAATAGATGGACTCTAAAACAATATCTGAATCTCTTGACTTTGAATAATCCTCTCCCTTTTTTATGCAAATATAATATGATGTCATATGATAATATTGTTTTATATACAAACACTAGATTACCTGATGGGATGAACAAAGCTAGGAGAGCCCTCCAAAACCAAGAAAGACAGAACGCTCAGGGCTGGCTAGTCTGAAAGGCAGCCATGACCAAGCTGAGAACTATGTGATACAACCATAAGGTATATCACAGTCTTGGCCTGACAACTGCCAGGAAAATGGGGACCACAGACCTGCACACACAGTAAAACTAGTTCTGTCAACAAGGAAGAGGACCTTGAGCTCCAGGTGAAAACCACCACCCAGACAACAACCTGACTTCAGCCTGGTAAGATCCCAGGCAAAGAAATGCTATTGAAACTGTGAATAATAAGCCAGTGCCTGTGAGGTACTATGTTACCCAAGGGTAAAAACCTATTATGTGCACTTTGCTGAAACAGCCTGAAGCATTCTGATACCTGAGCAGAATGTACAAAAAAAAAAAAACCAAAAAACAAGCAAAAACACTGCCTTATAGGCCACTAAACAAATTTGATACACTGTATCAAATCCAGGCAAAAATAAGCAACGGTTGTCATGATTGCTGTCACTATATATGGCTATGTACTTGGCACCATCAACTGTAACTTCACGAGTTACAAAGCTCATGAACAAGTTTCTCCACATAATTAAGGTCATACCAAATTTATCTGGTCTCCAGTTCAGCCAGGCTGCCACAAAACACACAGGTAACCATACCTTCTCTGTGCACGCACCTTCATCAAGGGAAGAAATGTATACTGAGTTTTCCACATAACGCAAAGCAACTCTTCTAGGTAGGTTTCATGTTTCCAGTATTTAGGACACAGGACTTAAACGTGATCTGCCCAACATGATCTGTTGTCTATGAGCACAACATAAAGCCAAGCTCACTCGGGTCCTCCTGACATACCTGGGCTCAGCTCTGCTGCCCTCACACACTCCTGTGGGAATTCTCCTGGAGGCCCCGAATTAAAGAACTCTGGTTCAGAGAAGGACCCAGCAAGGTGAAATAATCACAATGCCCACGACTTGCGGGAAGCTGTAATTTCCACTAGCTCTTAGCATGAAACCATTAAGTGATACAGACCCAGCAGAAGAGGCCTGGATGACAGATTACATGTAGGTGCTATTCCCCTGCACCCACATCTTCCTGTGAGCCCCTCCGTAATCTGTTAGCAAGTATGAATCGTGATCACAGATATAACCTTATAAGTAAGAAGAGTCAGAAACAGAACCCCACACCTCGCAGAGGCGACTTCTCCAGCCCGTAAACAGTAACCCTTTCGTCCATTTCCAGCTCATCCCACTGTGTGCCTGTATTCTGGCTGATGTTATAGCTCCCACTGAAAAAAATAGCTTCCAGCTCACAGGACATAAGTGTCGGGGGTGGGTGGGAGAAGAGATTAAAGAAGAATCAAGAGAAATGGAGCCTAGGAAACATCCAGCTATTGACTGGAAAGCCAGAGACCTTTTTAAAATAGCAGAAGAATGTTAGTCGAATAAGAGAATCGGCCTAACAGAGCTCCCACTGATGATACAGTGGTGGGTTATTCAACTATCAAAAAGAAACATAATCTTGTGTTTAAATCAAATGAGTTACCGAAAAAGCATGAGTTCAATGTGATTTCAAATGACAAAAGCCACTAAAGTAGGAATGGCAATTACAATAGGAAAGGATGAATCCAATACAATATAACCAATTTTAACACAGAAAATGCTCAACGGCCAAGTAGTGCTAGACCAAGACATGGAAGGATGCTCACGGGTCGGGTGGGGTGAGGTGGAAGGGGGGGACAAGCGGGTGGTGCCAGTTTAGAAACAAGAGTAACATGGTCTGCTCTGGGAATAATGAGCAGGGCAATATGACAGTGCCGTGAAGGACAGGCAATGTTCTCCAAATGACATATTCCAACGTGCACATCTGTGAGACAGACAACAGATTGCGAAAAGAAATGCCCACATATGGAAGGCAGTCTTTAAAACAAGTTAACGTTTTACAATATATGTGAAATAACCCCTAAGAAGAAAACTCAGTTTGACTTCCATTCTATGGTTCAAGTCTGAGTCACTTCGTTTAGATAAGACAACCAAGACCCCCAAATGATTAACAACTAAGATTCTATAACCTATGCTACTGTACAAACTATAAAGATAACATAATTCCAAGAACACACAAGAAAAAATTGTTACTAAACTTCCTGGGGAGGCATGCTAAGTGAGTAAATCTCTAATGCTTAGGAAGGTTTCAGAAATAAAATGAATCCAACCCATAGTATCAGTGTTTCGAACAGGACATGCATAAATATGGCAGTCATATTTACAACAACCATCTTCATGTTATGTGCTTTATTTAGAGTATATGAAGTATGTTAGAATCATGGAAATTAGTCTGTGAAAGGAGGGCAATTTGATTAAGTCAGTAATCAGGGATTAAATATGGAAAAAGAAAAATGTTAAAGATTTAAATATTTATATCTGTGTGAGAGTATGAAAAAGACACTGAGAACAAATGTGTGTGTGTGAGAGAGAGAGGGAGGGAGGGAGGGAGGGAGGGAGAGAGAGAGAGAGATAGAGAAAGAGAGAGAGAGAGAGAGAGAAGACATATGTAGTATGTGAGTACCCACAGAGGTCAAGCACCTCAGAGCTGGTTATGGGCTGCTCTGAGCCACCCAACATGGCTGCTGGAAACCAAACACTGGTCCTATACAAGAGCAATAAGCACTCTTAACCACTAAGCCATTTCTCCAGACCTAAATTAATTTTAATTGATTGTATTAGCGACACATATCTTTAAGACTACGAGTGCTTGGTCATGTACAAAGACAGCCAACTGAAGCTGTTCCAGGCACAGGAGACTTAGGCCATTCCATAGATCAGCAGCTTTTACCATTTGCTGCATAGACTTTGGCAGTGGCCTTCCTCCCAAGGGAAGCCACAACTGTGCTAAAAATTCCCTCTGCCCAGAAGCCCTTGATGATTCAGACACTCAGCCAGCTTTATTAAGAATCCCTTCAGCAACTGTATTTAGTCTGCTATATTTGTGTACGTATATTGCAACGCTTCCTTTTAATTAACTATCTTAACAATCTATCTCCTCCGTAGGGCGATGACTTTATCTTATATTCGTTTGACAACTCTAAAAACCAATTTGTCTTCAAAGGTCCTCTCGAAGAATCTAGCCAATATTTGCTTACAAAGTCATGAGGAACAGGATGCTTCTATGGTTTAAAACTGGTCTTCTCAAATCTTGGGGCCAGGAGAAAACATCTTGGGTACATGCGCCTGAGGCGGATCACGGTAAACAAGCACACTATCGCCCCGTGTGAGAACAAGACATGCCAACACTAATGGGAATTAAGGATCTATTTTCTCCAGCTGCAGTGCTTTACACTGCATTTACAAACAGAGGTGACACGAGTTACATAAGCAGGGATGCGTGGTACTTGAAAACACTTAAAAAGAAGAAATCATCATCAATACCCGAATAAACTTATTTTCTTTTCTTCCAGTGAGGTCAGCAGAACTTAAATTTTTGATCTAGGTGAGAGATGAAACCACACATAGAGATATTCATCTGAATAAGTATGGCCCACTTATCTTTTTTGCTGTTCTTTGAGAATGTCATATCATATATTTTATCATATTCTCTACCATCCTCCAGCTCCTCCCATCTCCTCCCTGTTTCCCTCCCCACCAACTTTGTGTCCTTTCTTTCTTATAAAAATCCACCACCACCAACAACAACAACCACACCAATAAAAAAAATGCAGCAACAACACCAATAACAACAACAGCAACAACAATAACAACAACAACAATAACAACAGCAACAACAACAATAGCAGCAGCAACATAAACACTAACAACATGTCACTAGAAAGGTGCAATCCATTTGTGTTGATCAACCACTCCTGAGGATGCTGATGTACCCCGTATCACTCCAGAGAAGGAACCTGACTTTCCGTCACCCAGCAGCTGTCATTTGTGAGCAGAGGGCCTTTGTGCCCACTCAGTCACCACGCTGGGCCTGTGTCTTCCTTGAGCATCTGCCCAGCTGTGTCTGGAAAATGCTGCTTCTTCCAAACTGTCCACCACCACTAGCTCTCTGAGTCCTCCCACCACCACCCCCTTCTGCATAAATCCCGGAGCCTTGAAGAGTGTGACAGCGACATCCCAATCAGGGCTGAGTGCTCCAAAGTCTCTCACTCTCTAAACACTGTGCAGCTGTGAGTCTCTGTGCTAACTGCCGTCTACCACAAGCGATACCATTGGAAGTCAAATATTTAACTGCTTTGTTAATTTAGCAGAATAATCATAGTAGGTCTTCACTGGTTCCATGAATTATTTAGCCTCATTAATGATATCAGATATGGGTTCCATCTCGTAGAGTTGGCCCGATCACCCTTAACAAAAGTTTGTTAATTTGTTGGTAGACCCTCACGTGGTTTAAGAGAAGGAAAAGTCAGATATTCAGTGTTGGGGCTCCAACGGGCAGAGTTTGACCTATGAATTTTTGCTTGTGGCTATGTAAACCTAGCCAGCTTCCTACTGAAACCTCAGCCGTAGATGGGAAAGAGCGTAATTCAGTTAAGGCTGGCATTCGTTTAGACCGAATTCATTCAGGTTGAAAATTGTCGCTTTGAATCAGCCATTTTCTGGTGATTGGAGTGTTTCTAAGATCCCAGAGTGACCTTCTCTGCTTGCTTAGTGGAAGGCAGCTACCAGAAAAGAATGGCTTTCAAAGATGCCAAGTTTACCTGTGTCAAATAATCCCCACATATGTAGCAGGGGCTAGGTCAAGGTCTTCTGAGGTTCATGAAGGGAGTGTCTACCACAGGGGCAGTACAAGCTATGCCATAAGCATTGTCTTAACAATATCATCTATTTCTAGCTATCTCTGTTTTGTTTTTTGCATTGTACATTACCCCCATGGAATTCTAAGTATTTTCTCCTACTCAACAACTTCTCTCAGAATTGCTCCCAATAAAAATCATCATTAGTCATGTACAAGGTTTTATGTAAAATATTACCTCCACTAAAAATACTTGAATTTTAAAAATTATAAACAAAAAGATTCCTCCTTTAAAAGGAATTTCAACTATAAAAAGACAGCTAGGAACAGTATTCTGAGGACTAAGAGGAATTATAACACCACTGGAATAATGCCCATGACAGCCACCTTTGTCTGTTATTTTAACCTGCGGGGTTGATGAGGACGGCGTCCACTCCCGTGTTGTAGGCTGTGGTTTCTTCTCTCCTGAATTAGTGTGTGTGCGTTTGCATGTCTGTGTGTCTATGCATCTGTGTAGATAGAGGTGCCTCTCGGAGCACACGGCACAAAGATAAAGGATGTGTTAACTACGGCATGTACATACGGTGACATGAGCGTGGCCGTTCTATTACTCACCATCTTGTTTTTACCAAACTCAAGCTCTGCATAACAGCATTGACTAGCATGCACGACTACGAACAACTTCACAACAGGTCTGCTGAACTCTCTAGGTCTGTCTTCTCGCAGGCTGAATGGCAGAGCTGGTGGACTTAGCAGCTCCCTTGACCTTTCCTGCCTCTAGTATGAAAATGGGCCCAAGGTTAGAAGTGGCGAATGGTTTTAAATAGATAAGTGCCAAGCAGATAAGCTCACTTCTTTGTGTTCCCTTTGTGTTACAGACAATTCCTCCTGAGCAGCTGAGGATTCAGGGAGCACGGAGTTGGCACATACTGTGAACATTTACTTCGGTATTTTGGGTCTCATGTTTTCATTAACTCTGAAATCAATGAATCATTTCTCAGTGTTAGCAGCGTGAGTATCTGGCTAAGGAATCAGTCATGTAAAGCATGATGTGGCAAGTCACACTGTAGGACACTTGTCAACCTTGGTCTGTTAAACAGAAGCTCTGCCCCTGCATCAGCGGCATTGCTGCAACCACTAACGCCCTTACTATGACCTATACCACTTTCAGATCGTGCCTCCAAACCTACGCTAAGTAACTGTTGCTCTCATATACACAGGTAAGCTACAAGCAGCCTGCTTTCATGTACCTGACTGGAGCAGCAGGAAGTCTCTGTTTGGTTGGTTGTCGTTATCTTTCTCATGTATTAATTATATTCCAGGCCCAAACTGTAAATACCTTGAATACATAAACTGTTTTCTGTGTCTTTAGTGTCCTAAAAGATAAGAGTATGGCCAGGAAATACATGCTCTGCCAATAACTACTCAATGATAAGCCTATCCCTTTAATTAAAAGTAGGGCATCTTGGGCTGGAGAGAAGGCTAAGAGGTTGAGAGCATTGCCTCTCTTCCAAGAGGTCCTGAGTTCAATTCCCAGCATGGTGGCTCACAACCATCTGTAATGGGGTCTGGTGCCCGCTTCTGGCCTGCAGGCATACATACAGATAGAATAATATATATAATAAATAAGTAAATAAATAAAGTAGGCCGTCTTAAAAATCACCCTCAGAAACTATATTAAATGGAGACACGCTCTTGAGCTGAGATCTTTTCCAATGAAAATGCTTTCACTGGCTGTTCCTACTCACCACAATTCAATGTCCATTGCAGCGACCTTGTTCTAAAATGCTATTTACTTTTCCATCCATTTTTGTACATATTAATTGTAGAGAGTAATGGGTTGCATCATCACATTCTCATATACGTATTCACAAACATTCCACCACCCATCCTGCCCACCCCCTTTCTGCTGGCCCCCTTTCTCTTTCCAGTCTTCTACTTTCTTTTCTCCCATAATCCAGGTTCTGCATTGTGGTCTGCCTCTATTTCTGTACAATGCTGACTTTAGAGTTCCAGAGGTGTACGGCTACGAATGACATCGCTGGAACACACGAAGCTCGTGTTTGAGTTCGAGGAACACCTATACTGACTTCCATCAAGGATGCCCCAACCATAGATAAGGATTTCTTTCCCCCTGCACCCTCACCAGGATTTGCTGCCATTTTGTTTCTTTAAGGTAATGCAACATATATTTCTCTACTGACTTGTTTCTTTGGATCTGACCTAATTTTATTTGATTCCTTCACAGACAAAGCTGAACCGTATCATATTGCCTTAGGGACTGTAGATTTGTTATATCCTATCTGGGCTCCAATGTTTACAAGCTGGACAATTGGTTTTGGTTTGTTTTTAATTCTAATGAGAATATTTACGTATGTTTCCAGCTGCTAAAGTTTTAGTAAATGTAATCAGTATAAGTCTAAGTAGCTCTATCTACTATATTACTTATTACATATATATATATATATATACACATATGTGTGTGTATATATATATATATATATAGAGAGAGAGAGAGAGAGAGAGTATTGGGTTTATTGAGACATAGTTTTGTCTACAGGCTCATAAAGACATATGCAGATACTTAGACAACTCTAGCATCTTCAATTTTTGATTATAATGATAAATTTAAAGCAGCAAGGGTAACATCTCTACTGTCATGAGGCCTACGTAGGATCTTTGTCACGATTTTATCTTTAGGGGATCACACTTCTCCAGCATACTCTATAGTTCTCTTGGTGCTCACAGTAGGAATGGCCCTGCCTGGGATGTCAGGCCACCACAGTCCCACATCATTAGAATCTTGATTTTAACAAGATGTCCTCCGGGTTGATGTTTAAGACACAGTGTCCTAGACCACGCAATAATATATTGTTATTGTGGTCAAATAAAGGAGAAAAGTCAACTCCTTTAGAAACAAATTTTGTTTCCATTTCTTCAAACCACAGGGGTAACAAGTGCGTCATCATCTTTGACTAAAACTTTTGCTCAAACTTCCCACAAAATAGGATGACAATTTCAGATAATTACTATTATTTTGCACATGGAAATAAAGTTTTCTAACAATATATGGCCAATGTGTATATAAGTACTCTCTATTTGAAAACAAAAAGCAAGGAGATTAAGGTAAAAACGAATAATATATACAAATTATTACAGTATGCTTCCTGCCTATAGGTTAATGTACTGGTATATTTCTAGTAAAGGAGCATTTATATGTTCTAGAAAAGGTTTCAACATTAACCATCATGACTATTTTTTTTAACAGCGTTAATATTTTTCTCAAGAGAATTGAATCCAAAACTGTGCTCTGCTTGTTTACCAAGGTTTATTCGGCATCTTTGGAGGGAAAAGGTTTAGAAAGAAGTTACTCCTAGATCTAGGAAGGAAACATTTTAAAGACATAGATGTGTACAAAGTACTGTGTACCTACCCTACAGCAAGCCCTGCCATCGGGAGGGAGCCCTCTGCCTGCTTGGCAGAGTGGAATGATCCTGTCTAGACTGGAAAAGGACCTGGGCTCTGACTCCTAGTGTGTGGAAAGCTGAACGGAACACCCTTCAAACGCTGGTCCCAGCAAAATTTTACCAAGCATCCCGAAAGGTCAAAGAAGGTATCATACAAATTCTGACTCCTGTTAGGAGCCGTTTCTCCCCTAAAGATTATTACAGGAACCATCACCTTGGGGGGCCGGCAGGGAACCCCACACCCATAATTCTGTTAAGAATAGTTCTATTGACAAAACCTGCCCCACACCCAATTAGCTATTCGCTAATTGCTAACGAACTTAATCTGTTAGCAGACCCATCCCAAATTCCAGACAATCTAGAGAGAACTAGGTGTGTCAGCTCGCGACATCCTGACTGGGAGAATCAACATCTGACTTCCTGGCCTACGTGACGAATCTGAGGAACCCAAAACCACGTGATCGGGACCACGGCGGCAAGATCCCGCTCCCCTGCCCCCCGATTCCCTTATCCAGGGACTATATAAGTTGTAACCCTGTCCCTAATAAACGAGGCTTTGACAAATCTTTGCTTGGCCTCATTTCTTTATCTCAGCTCATCTCTTCCAGGTAGCGCCCCTCCGAGAACCCTGGAGTAACAGGCTGCCAGGGTGGGTCACATATTCTAGACTAGTGATCTACCCACGGCGGTCACAGACTCCTGCTTCATATCCCCAATTGTAATCTGGCTAAAATACCATCAGGTAGAAAGAGAATTAAGAAAATAGCATTCATGTAGGATGCCCATATGAGTATCCACGCTGGGAGCTCGAACAGCAGAACTGATGTCTGTATTTTCTCCCTGACCACATATCTGTAGTCAGAGGGACCAGAAAAGGCGTATGTGGGATGATGAGAATCCACACATGGCCAGGGAGTGACCCTGTCCTGCTGTTCCACAAACTGAAGGCTCTACCAACTAACTAACAATCCCCACGGAAACTGAAACATTAAGCCATACAAACAGGCTTTCAATGCATGGCTAATTAGTTTCTTCATCAAGACACTGTTCCTTTAAAGCTTTCAAAAATATCTATTCCAAAAAAGAAAAGAAAAGAAAAAAGAAAAAAATCTATTCCAGCACAAAAGGACTTTTTTCTCCGCTCTCGAAGACGCTACAGGTCTATATAGAGTGCTTCTTTTCACTAAGCTCCGTCTTTGGTCCTTCCTGAGAAGGGGGAGACACTGTGTATTTTCAAAAGATCCTCCATTATGCATTAGAGAAGGAACCTGGTCAGGAAGATTAACATGAGCCACAGCAATTTAAACACCAAGCCCACGCACCATTTCAGGAGTTCTCAGAGCAAATAAAATGAGCCGAGTTAGAAATCCATGGTATATCCTAACCAGGATGGCTTTTTGCCCGTCCTGGAACGCCTACTGTTTGAATTTCACCTTCTAAAAGACATCATAACAGACTCCAGAAGCCGTCATCTGCCAGAAAAGTTGTGCAAAGGTCAGTCCCGGGTGCCATCCGAATCCTCTTGTTTCACTTCTGAGCCTCACAGAATCGCCCCTGGCTTGTTTGTGCTGAACCAGGTCAGTTCTATCTTCAGGAGTATACCTTTCAAGTTCCTCTCTGTTCTGTCCCTCACGCAAGATAAAGCATGCAGGAAGCACAATGACATTAAAGAATGGAAACTGAAAGGAACACGCTACTGGAGATCAGACCGATCCAGTCGGGCCTGCACTCTTTTCACCTGGTAACTATATAAATATATAATAATGAAGATTATAAATACTTTAAAAATAATTTCCCTGAAGAAGAGATAAAATGCCATACTAAGATCTTATTCTGAAACACATAGGAATTTCTATCATCTTACCTGGATCAAACATCTTTAATAAAAATGCAATGCATTATTAGTGCTTGGCAATTACAATGGTTAAAGTGTGATGTTTATCTTTCAATAAAATCCATCTAAATAAAACCTGACCAAAGAATGCTGAGAAATACAGGGCATCACTGAATATAAGAGAGACTTCTGAAGCTCTTGCCATTTTCAGAGACTCAAATGTGGGCCACTAACCACACAGAGCTCCTGAAGAGAAACACAGGGAACAAGGAGTCTTTGGGAAAACATGGAAGAGTCCTTCAATGCAGCCCTCACAATTGGCCCATCCACGGTGAAGAGCTAAAATTTCAGCAATAATAAAACCAATAGTGACTCTTTAATTACAACGCCCCTTGACTTCAGGAAGACCTGTTCTCCTTTCCCACACCAGGGAAGAGTCAATAGCATAGCGACTCCTCACTAAGCGGGCCAAGGTGAACAGAGTAGAGCAGCAGGTTGAAAACCCCCTGCTGCTTGTCTGCCGCCTGAAACAAACCCAGAGCTTCCACTAGCATTTCACGGCCAAGGTTTTTAGCAAGATCTCATTTAGTGGAGCAACCTGGCTGCTGGTTGAAATGGGTTGTTGATTGAACAGAAAAGCATGTCTTTGCAAAAGACACCCTCCCAAAGTCTGGTGGATGAGAAGCAGAGACGAGCACCCTCCTACAACCTCCTTTTATCTTCTGTAAAACTAAGACCTCCTCTAATGAGGCAAACTGGAGAAGGATCTGGGCCAAAAAAAAAAAAAATGTAGCTGTTAGAAAACAGAGGGGGAAGTTGAGGGCTTCTAGATAAGGTGACAGTGGCAGTAACGATGGCCAGCTACCGTGGAACTCTTCTATAGCAGTTACCACAAAAACTACCGCTAACATGATCTACAAGAGCTCAGGAGGGGACATCATTATCTCAGTTTCATGGGTAATTAAACTCAAATACACATGAGCTAAGCAACCTGTCCAAGGCCACGCAGAGAGTAAACAATGGGAGTGGAGGTTCACTGCAGGACCAAACTACACAGCAGAAGCTCCTGACCACTGCACATGTGTCCCCGGAGACCTACATCCCATGCGCAATACTGTCCATCCATTTCCACCTCATCGCTGCTGATACGAGAGAAAAAGCACGATCAAAGCAACGCAGATTAACTGGGATGTGGTTTTCTGGCCTGCCGTTCCTGCCTCTCTTCCAGCTCACCACCCAAGTAAACATTCATTTAATTAATCTAATTCGGAGTCTGCTTCATATGAAAAGTCAGGCAATAACAGAGGGGAACAAAAACAGCAGAAGAGCATGATGCACTGGGAATCATTAAGGACAGGATGCCAAGTGTGGTTAGAAACATCGTAATCCCAGCACTTGGAGAGCAGAGGTGGGAGGTCTCAGCTAGATATTAAGTTGAAAAAGTCAGCATGTCACTATAAGATCCCATCCCCCCCCAAAAAAAAACAAGACTAGGAGGATGAAGCCTACTTAGAAAGATGGGATGACTCACATAATAAACATTGCTCCTCTGTTAATGTTTAGGTGCCTGCAGACATAGATATAAAATTTCCAGGGATCCAGTACAGACATTGGCAAACAAATACATGGCTCTGGGGTGGGGCCATGACATGACCTTTTAAAAAGGAACAACTATTAGAAAAATATCTTGGGTGTAAGGGAAGTGGTATGTAGAGAAAATCAAGAAAGGAAAACTTTATCGATGAAGCTAAGCTTGCCTATCCAATGAAAAACTGTTTACCGTGGTATCAAGCATATACCTTCTCTCCATTCTTCTTGACTAATGCGGAGGCTAGGGTTTCTGGTTGACTGTCCACTACAAACGGGACTGGGGGCAGAAGGTAGCCAGGGCACAACGTTCACAGGAAACCTGCGTGGTGTTCTGATGTCTTTGCTTACAGCTAGAATGAGCAAGGCACTGGGAGCACAATGAGGCGAAATCGTAATGATGACAAAAGTCGCAATCCCGCTTCATGATGGACATTGCAGCTGATCACTGCTCTCTTAGCAGCAATGAATAGACAAGAAAATGTAAGCAGTCCAGGTACGATGCTCAATCACCAGGCCATGGAAATAACCAGATATCGGTGGGTGGTTCTCGGGGTGCATTGCTGGTCCTCACGCCTTGCTGTTTCCACAGGCTACTACTTTTAGAAGCTCTAAGCTATCTACTACAGTGTCCATATGGGAACTTGATTTAGTGACACCCTATACTAAGGAGGAAAACCGCTATCTTTTCCATATTAAAATCAAGCATACCCTCCACAGGATGAAATTCCAATGTATGGTACTATATCAGTGAACTGTGAAAACGTGCTAAGCGAAAAAAGCCAAATACGATGTCATTCCACTTGACAAGAAACACAGTACCTAGCGGAGGCTGACTCGCGGGCACAGAAAGCAGAATCGCGGTTATGAAGGGTGAGGAGAAGGGAGAATGGTAGTTATTACTTAACTGTTTGAGATGGCGGGAAGTTCTGGGAAGGGATAGAGGTAATTATTACAAAACACTGAATATACTCAATAATGCCGCTGTCCTGTCAATCTAAAATTGGCGAGTTCTGTGGAATGTGCATTTTAAACATAGTTTTAAAAATCAAGGCAGACAGTATCTCTTTCACCATTACCAAAGTGGAAAAACAAAAATTTCCCACAGAATTTCTCCACGATGACAGGAACCTGAACGACCTGTTCCGCTCACAGTGTCTCACAGCAGACTGTGCACAAATGTGTGTGCGTAAGTGAATGCCTGCCTGCAGGAAAGAGGCTCTCCTCAGCAGTTGTTACACCGTCTGCAAAGTTCCAGAGTTACTTTCTGAGAGGACACATGGTGCGGACTGCAGGGGAAAGGGTAACGCTTCCCCAGAGCCTTCCATCTCCCCTCTTCTTTCTGCAAGCGTGTCTCCCAGTGTCTCAGACACAGTGTATAGATAATAAATGTTTGCGTGATAAAGACAGGAGAGGGATACTGCAACATAATGTCGAATTACCGCTCTACTAGTCCCCTTCTTAAAATTATTTTTGGCAGATGTACCGTTCCTTCTGTCACAGGATGAGAAAATAAACCTCCCAGCTTACACAAAGTGAAGGTAAAAATATAAATAGCTAGAACATACTGCTCTCAGGAAAAGCCAGAGCAAGCAGTGCATCGTCTCAATAGAATCGGGTGAAAATAACAGTTCGTGTTTCCATTTACTTTTTGGAAAAATAATAAGTGACCAAAACACAAGAAGATGCCAACACTCCTTTGAACAAAATCCAAATATTCATTCCTAGAAATCAAAGCCCAGTTTTACACTTAAATTTGAATAAGTACAGAAGCTCCTCCTCCAATAAATCACTTACTGTGAATCCTAAATTCCATCAATGTTTTTCCCAATTAGCTGATTCTTAGACTGTTTGGTATCACAAAATTAGATAAAACTAGTTTCTGGATAAGATGCAAGTTACTGATGATCTGGCCAATGGATATTCCCTGACTGCAGCATGCACAGTTCAAGTGAATTCCTATGCTGAAGCATTCAAAGTAAAATATTTTAAAGCAAAATATCTAACACTGACATCCTTAATATTTAGCACCTTCAAGAAAGGTGGACCTAGACAAATTCACAGGATCATCTAATGTATTACTCAATGTGAACAATATAAAAATATATCCTTCAACTTCAACCCCCCCCTCCCCACTACTTAATACTATGTATGCCTCAATCAAGGAGACAAGTAGAATTTCATCCTCCGTCAAGGTATATCCCAACCTGGTTCTTCATCTTCTCCCTGAGCAGGCAAGCCTCATTTTGGATGGAGTAGGCTCTCTACTACCCCAGCCTCTCAGCATGCGGGGGTTCTCCATCCGTGTCTACAATGGTAACAACCCACTAGCAGAGCCAGCACCTCCAGCAGAACTGCATGGAGAATTACCACTTCTATGCAGGAAACCAGAACCACTATAGATATAGTGATGCTAAATGACAGCGCCCTGACCTCTACCCGGCAACACGCTTGAACCAGGTGCATTCAGGACTCAAGGAGGGGAGAGGGTGAGCAGAGAAAAAGCTGCGGATCCTAACATAGTAGAGATATCAATTCCACTCGGGACCAAGGCAGCTGAATTCACAGCCATCAGTTTACCCGGAGGAAAAGTGGTCTCCCGTCCTTCAGTCGCCTGACTCAGAGGGCATTCAGCCGAGCATAACCAGGCAAAACAATCAGCAAGGGCTCTTTAAGCTATAAAAAAATACGAGTTTCCAAGAAATCCGACTCAGCTCTGGCAAAGAAGCAGTCGCTGAACATTTTCTTCATCTTATCTCCGCCACTGGTGTTTACAAACTACAAGCAATAGCCTCGGGAGCCTCTGGAGACTCCCTGAGTAACCCCCCATCAGATCCTTAATTTAAATTACCCTTTATCAATCTCTGGCGATCCTGGCAGTTAAATAGAGGGAGGGAGTAAAATGACATGCATAAAATGAACCCTTTTCAAGTTGTAAATGAGTGACTCAGGATTCAGACTTGCCGAGATGCTCCAAATAAAAACCCTTGCTAGGATTCCAGGCATGCTCCGTCTTACCGTTTTGCGGTTGCCTCTCTCCAGCTGGATTCACCTGGAACTCTTTAACATATCTCTAGCAATGTGCTTGCACCAGGCCAGCCTCACACAGCAACTGAATTCACATCTTTCTGCACTAGCAAGCTGAAATGGTACGGCCGTACTACAACCAAGAAAGGGGGAAGCATAAGCAGGGGGGAAAAAATCCAGAAATCACTCAGAGAAGCTGATCTCAGTGGAGCAGAACCAAAAAATGGTCTCAGAAGAGCACAAAGGACATGCCAATGTTCAGTATCAGAAGCTTTAACAGTTCAATATTTCCCTAAAATAATCTATTTTTTTTTCCTGCAAACACGATGGACTTGCCTGTGGAGTTCCCAGGAAGGCAGAGTAACCGCGCTCTGCAGCAGCTTTGCAGCCAAGGGAAGCATGCATATGCTGTCCAGGCAATTCACAACACACTGTCTCTCCAGAAAGCTATTGATTTGCAATGCAGGGCTGCTTCAAAAGCATATGGAATAGAAGCCAAACAGCTAATGGTGATTGCACAGGAGGAAACACATTTAATCAAGAGATGCACCTTATCATGCTCAATTCAATTTTTTTAAAAGCACTAGAGGAAGCCAGTAAGTGTCCTGAGTGACAATCCCATTAAATAATAATCTGAGGTCCTACAAAAAGCCAAGTTTAGGCTACTATCATCAATGTTGCAAGCGCTTGGAAAATGGTTTAATGTGTCTATATGCATACATTTGTCATATGTAAATGAGACATAATGAGAACTCTAAAATTACCATGCCTCAAATACATGAGGTTAAAAAAAAATAATCACACAGGTGTGGCATTTACTGAACCCAAGTGAGAGAATGAATAGCTATGAGCTTGAAGAATTACTGTGGGCTTAGGACCCACAACACCCTCAAAAATAAATGCCAGCACAAACCAGAGTACACAGTCTTGAAGTAAATTGTGCCAAGTCATGCCAGAAGGTGCTGGGTGGCAAAGAAGTACTAAACTGCTACTCTCTTAGCGCCCCCTACAGGAGAGAGGCTGATCTATCATCCCTCATATTTGTTTTAGGGTTTGCTATGAGTGAAAACAGGCCACCAAGGTTCATAAATTAAAGTGCAACAAAACTGGAAAATAATTCGCACAAGCAATTTTAAAGTGGCATGGCAATCTCACTTCATAAACGTTAGTTGCATGATGAATATAGTCATGAGAGACGGTAACCACTACGCTAATGGGGAGTGGGCCGTATCCCAAAGCTCTGGTCCTGAGTCTGTGTGTGGCTAGCAGGCTGAGAAAGAACAATCCGCCCATCACATCCTCGCTGATCCAAATGAACTACCTTGCCTTCCTGCTACTTCACCCTCATCACTCTGAATGACTCAGAAATAATGACCTTGATTTTTGTCTGCAACACAAAAGAAAAATCCCTGCAAAATCCTACCCAAATCAAACAAATCAACAGAAACAAAAAAAAACTGTTAAAATTAAAATATTATGTACTTCCTTCTTTACCCAGCTAAGAAATAAGTTATATATGCATTTGCATTTCAGAAGTCAGGCTCAGATGTCATTCTTTAGAAGCCATCCACCTTATTTCCCACTGACCTGGAACTCAGTCTACACTGCTCCCAGTGCCGGGGTTATAAGAATGTACTGCCATGCATGGCATTTTACCCCGGTTCTGGGATTGGATTCAGGCCCCCATGTTTGCATGGTGATGTGGGAGTCCCCTCTGTATGCTGTGGTTACCATTAATGATTAAAGAAATTGTTTTGAACCTATAGCAGGGCAGAACTTAGCTAGGTGGGGGAAAACTAAACTGAATGCTGGGAGGAAGAAATAGGAGTGAGGAGAAGCCATGGAGCCGCTGCCCAGAGACAGACATGGTAGAACTTTGCCAGTAGGCCACGAGCCTTGTGGTAAAATACAAAACACTGGAAATGGATTAATTCTAGATGTAAGAGCTAGCTATCAATACGCTTAAGTGATTGGCCAAACAGTGCTTTAAATAATATAGTTCCTGTTTGATTATTTCAGCGCACAGCAGCCAGGAACCAACAAGCGGCAAATACTTTAGGGCAGAATTGGCTCCCCAGCCCAAACTGTGGCCTTAATATCAGAACAATCTAGAATTGTATGAACACTATGTCTGAAGAACAGATTCTAAGTCCAAAATGTCTTTCAAGACTTGAGATTCTGTATGGGATTGCTCATCCTTCCTAGCCCCCCCCCAAAAAAAAACACTCCCTTTTGCAAAGCCAATGTCGCTCTGTATTTGAATCATTTAGGAGTTAATTATATGCTGTCTCATAAAACGCTCTTTTATTATTGGTATCATCCCTGTTTTAAAGTCCTTGAGTACAAACCATGCAATCACTGGCTTTTTTCATTTCCCTATAACACACAGCAAGGCATCTATAAAATATTGACTATATCCTTAAAATAACTAATCAACTTCCCAACTCCGTGTTTGGGTCCTAAAATTATTTTAGGCAAACTCCCTTCCCACATTCAGTGCTCCCTGAAATAATCCATGATTCAAGTCAGCTTGGTCACTTCACCATAATAATTCCTATGGTTTATTTTTCCTGAAACTGTATGTGAAATATTCTTGTTTACTAAGGTATTCTATTTAAAAAATAAAGGGCTGATGAAAAACTCTCCTTTACTCTTTTAGTTACTTATTCCACAAGCATGCATTTGTATTGTACTGTGAACAACAGTGTTCTCTACAGCCAAGGAGCCAAATGAGTGATTGGAAATAAAGAGCCTACTACGCACAAGGACCCGCATGCACTCTAACACTAGAAGCAGATATATAAACACATGGCATGCAAGACAGGAGACCATAATTATCAAATATTTATGCTTGTGAGAAATTACATTTGCAAGAAGATCAGATTAGATCTAACTCAGAAAGAAACTTTAGACAATACTTTCAAGCACTTAACAAAATCTACCATAAGACGAAGCTAAAGAAATAAAACAAATTATTCTAATGTGATAAAATA
This sequence comes from Microtus obscurus, assembly GCA_963919715.1. Lineage (NCBI taxonomy): Eukaryota > Metazoa > Chordata > Mammalia > Rodentia > Cricetidae > Microtus > Microtus obscurus. The sequence continues at coordinate 2,887,318 of CAWTZC010001883.1, read as the reverse complement.
AGTATGGTGCTGGTGTGTTAGCACCAGGACGGCCCTCAGTGGCCTATGCAGATGTGATGTCCACAAACACTTAATCTTCATGTGTCAGCCTCCTGCGTGCCAGACACAAGCATCCCTGATGAAGCAGGTTTTCGACAGCATGTGTTAGGGTACAAATAACCTCCTTTCGGTAGCGCAGAACAGACTCCACAGAGGAAGGAACGCAAATCTGAGGGCCAGGAAGAGAAGGGTATGTGAGGGACAGCTTGCAGCCTCAGGTGGAAGCTGGCTGTGGAGATAGCCAAGCACAGTGGTGGCAACTGTGCAAGCTGAGTGCCAGAAGGTTCCATGCCAGGGCATAAAGGGCCATGGAAAGCACGGCAAGAATTTAGGCATTTTACCCCATGTGAAGCTGCCATGGAATCCTAAAGGGAAGTCCTATGGGACAAGGCAAGAGCAGGGCTGCATAGGGGTTTTCATTTTTCAACAAGGAAATGCTGTAGAAAACGGACCTAAACAAGGAGGGAAGGGGGGACACTCAGGAAGCAAGGACAAATGTTTAGACAATGGAATTAGGGAGGGGAGATAAAGAAGCATTTTGTTTTCCCTGAACACTGAATGGACTGGAGGCCTAGCAAAAAGGGGGAGCCCTAGCTACAGCTCCGAACTTCTGGTATAACGAGGAGGAAGAGGGTCATAAACAAAGACAGACCGAGAGGAAAGGCAGCTGCAGGGGCGGAAGCTGCGCTCTGGCGCATGCACATGTGTATGCTCAACCGCGTGCTGCCTTTTACACACCTGGGTCAGAGCTTCCTAATATCTGGCTCAACCAAGACACTAGTCCACTGGATTTCTTGAGGGTATCTTCTGGGGGTGGGGGGAGGAGGGAGAAGGCAGGACAAAGAAGGGAAAACGTCAAAGAAAAATCTGGCCACAGATAAAATGCTTGTACCCAACATTGCTCCACCTGAAACTAGAAGATAAGCCAGGCAGGTGGTACTGACTGAACCTGGAGAGCAAGGGCTCCAGGTGGGGCTGGTCCCCTCCAACAGCGCAGAACTGAGAGGGACTTGTAGGGCCTGCTGGGTTCTGCTCAGTCAGGGTGGGCTGTTCTTCGCTTCCTCAATGCTTACACCTGCTGCAGCCATGTTCCTCTTTGCTCCATCTACCATGGTCTTGCCCAGCAATCCCTGGGTCACTCAGCTGGCCCCGGCTTTATACAGCTCTCCACCAACCTCCTCAGTACAGTCTCGCCCTTCACTCCTTATCACGCCTCACTGGTTTATACACTAATTTGTTACATTTGTTTATCTTCCCATCCAACCATGCTATAAACCCCTCAGGAGCAGAGGCTTTCTGCATTAGTCCTGGGTCTCCCCAGCACCTACATAAACAGGGACTGGTGACATGAGTTCAAACAAAGTCTGTGGGTCCGTGTAGAAAGGAAACGAACAAGGAGACTAAAGACTGTGTGGAAAGAAAAATGTGGTGTCAGCCAAGCGGTGGTGGCGCACGCCTTTAACCCCAGCAATTGGAAGGCAGGTGCAGGCGGATCTCTATGAGTTCAAGGCCAGTCTGGTCTACAAGAGCTAGTTCCAGGATAGGCTGCAAAGCTACACAGAGAAAGCCTGTTTCGAAAAACAGAAAGAAAGGAAAAAAAAAGGAAAGGAGGGAAGGAGGGAGGGAAGAAGGGAGGAACAGAGGGAGGGAAGGAGGGAGAGGGAGGAACGGAGGGAGGAAGGGAGGGAGGGAAAGAAAGAAATAAAAAAAAAGAAAAACATAGCGTCAACTATAGTGGTTGACCATAAAATAGCAGTAAAGACCATGCTGGGGGGGGGGGGGGGGGGGGCAACACACCAGGAAATGAATCACTGTATTCATGCACTGAGGAATATCTTCATGAGGGACAGTGACATGTATCTGAAACCTCACTAGAACATAGTAGACGCTACAAAGCACTTTGAGATTCAAAGAAAAAAAGACAATAAGCCTTGCAAACAAACATCTCATTGGATGTGAGGAACAATGGGAAATAAGACTGATGTATAAGAAGGCATCTATGCAAATTCATTTCTGCAAGGAAAAGAAAGCTAATCCCCTGAAATGCCTACCCTTACATGAGATGGATTTTTCCAGTTCTGAAATGTATCTTGAGCTCCTTCATTTTGAATATGAGATTATGAACAGTCTTCATATTGCTTTAGCTGGCGATGGGATCCAGCTGAACACTAGGGAAGCACATCCAGCTTCCCCGTGCGCATGCAGGGCCAAGCGGACCCTGCTCTCAATAACCCCATGTCTAAGCACTTCCCTGCTTCACTCCAGACTCCTTCCTTGTCCCGCAGACATCCCTACACGCCCCTTCTGACAGCTCCACTCTCTGTCTCAGGGAAGCTTTTCTTCACCATCTTTCATTGGGAAAATGTCACAGTTAGAGGGTAGGTTTGACTCTTCAAGGCAGAGACATGAAAGTGTGTAGTCTCTATCCTACCAGCTTCATGGGTGTTCTCGTCAATCCAGACACCCTGGTTGCACGTCACATGACCTGGAGCTAGTCCAGACATTGCAGAGGGGTGGAGCATAAGGACGAAACAAGAAAGAAAGAGACCAGTGGAAGACAGGAATAGAAGACCGCATTAAAAACATAATGGAAAAGACAACATCAACTAAGAAAACGGTGTAAAGATGAGTGAGGGTACCAGAAAAGGCTACGTGATACATTATAACGCTGCAATTCTATGAATTAATTTCATTAAACCTATATGAGAAACACTTCAGTATTATTTTAAAAGTTGATAAAAGATGGGTATTCCTCAAAAGAAGACGGTTATCAAATGACTACAATTCCACATGGCCCTGGCAATTGCTATGATTAAGCATTTACAATTAAATGCCCATTATATGGACTGATTTTTAGATGTTGGTGTTATTTTACCAAACCTAAACATAACCTTTAGGAAACCTAAATTTTACAACTCAATTCTTCTACGTCAATGATGCCCAGTATCTACAGTTCCTATACTTGGACAAAAACTTCCTCAAAACCCTGCAGCTCTTAACGAGATTAACTAGACAGTGAGATCAAGGGCTCCTCATATCTCTGCTTACCCAGGGCTGCAATTAGAGGTGCCATAATTAGCTCCAGCTTCAGTGAGAAACTGTGTCTCAAAAATTAAGACAGAGAGTAACTGACAGAGACTCCAATATCAACATCTGATCCCCACACATACATACACAAAAACTTGTACACGAATACAAAGTCAGATTTTCATACTAATGCATATTGAATGCTGCTTATATTTATATTAACTATATTTTCATTCAATGTTGTATTTTACTTTTATATACCATGTAATTCCCAAACAAATACTATGGTAAATGTATAAGGGGAAAAAGTAGCCAAGGTTTACATAAGGCAAATTTATCATCATTATTTTTTAAAATTGCATTTGTTGGTGCAAGACTTTTAAATATATGGATATATCTAATTTCTATTAGAGAAGTTTTATGTATATATTATTCTTCAGGATACCTTAAAATCAGAATCAATATGACAAATAAAATAGAATTTTAAAATAAAAAAAAAAACCTGCAGCTCTAGATGAGCTGCAGTTAACTGTTGAAAAGCTGCACTCAAACTGTCCTTAGGTCACGGTGCCATTTCAGGGAAACATTGGGATTGTTCACTTACTCGTTTCTGAGTGTTCTCTGGACTCTGGAGGGAATCAAGTGTGACCAGTTTTATCAGTGAACACCCCTCACTCTACCAAGACTTGAAAAAAATGTTCTTGGAAAACTTTATCAGTCTATTAAACTGCAACTTACAAAAGAGTGAGGGAAGGAAGATGGAGGGCACTCTCAGAATCTGTGCACCCCGAGCAGGAAAGAAAACAAAACAGTTCTGGCAAACACACTCACGGCGTCCCTATATTCTTTTTTCTTTCTTTTCTTTTTTTTTTATTTAACAACTATGTAACTTTTTAACTGATGATTTATGTAGTATATAGGTATATGGTACAAAGCGATGTCTGGGTTTATGGACAATACGTAAAAACATTCAATCAAGCCAAATAACACGTCTATCACTTCAAATTAGAAACACTGGGGGTAAATATCACTACTCATAAGCAGCTAACAAATGTTATAGAAACTACAAAAGTGAAGTCGGTCTGTTGCCTCTATGCCGGCCTTTAAAGGCCACTGGCCATGGCAGCAACAGGACTCTTGCAAAAGTCACAGACGTGCTCTAGAGACAGGTGCAGGATATGAAGAAAAAGCTAAGAAGATGTTTACAGGGAACTATGTTGTGTGTTCCTCACCCCTAAGATATTTCTCTCCTATTATTTTACCAGTCATTTACTGAGTTTTGAATTCCACATCGTGGAGGTAAAGATGAACGGGGCACCACCACTGCTCTCACAAACACTCAGTGAATACAACAAATAAAATAACTCCCATAGACCTCATAACAGACTATACTTTGAGAGTTCAGGCTAAGGGAGGTTTCAGAGAAATGGACCAAGCAACACTGGCCTGTGTCCAGCTTAGGTAATCAAAGTCTGAATACCAGAATCACAAAGAACTCAGTGGGTAAGGTAGGATGGTGTGAGGTGGGAGCTGTATATCCAAACACTAGCAGATCACACTTAACACAACAAGAGTTATCTCTATCTGGACGCAAGCTTGATAGCGTAACAGCGAGGCTCTATGATACCATAGGGCGCAGCTTAGAAGAGTCAAATGAGCTCTGTGGCTCAAAGCCTCATAGACAATGGCTCTTTGAGACTCTGGTGGAAGAGTGTTTGGACGAACTCCAGGCTCTCCAAGCACACTGCCTACCTACATGTGTTTTTTCCTGGTTGTCCCAGATGCAGACAACAAGGCTTTCCCCAATGTGTTAAAGAAAACTTAACTTTAGCAACGGTTGCAAAAGTCTGACTCAAAGACTTTGGAAGCCATCTTTCCTTCTCTAGTCCTCTCTCCAGCAGGGACTCTAATTCAGAAAATGTTTATGGTTTCACGTCAAATCAATTAGGTTGGCTTTGTGGACCCACTGCTAAAGCAAGCACCTCTTTAATCAATGCCCCACGCATCCAAGAAGATTCAACTCTTATAAAACATAGCATTGCTTGCAAACAGATCCCATCAACACCAAACTTCCTACGGGAAAGCAGTAAACAAACTACAGCTGCAACTGGACCGCCCAACAACTTCAAGGGACCATACACAGGGAAGAGCCACCGTGCTCCAAAAAATAAATCCTGTCTGGCACACCAAAGCGAGGCTATTCACCTTCGAATTCTTAAGAGATAAAACAAGTCCAATGAGAAAAGGGGAAAAAGAGGCAACGTCAGCCACATAAACAGGCACACTGGAGCACCAACCCCAACACACTCGCAGACAAAATAGTCAGACGGAGAAAGAAAGATCAAGAATGAAATGAAGAGGAGCTCCTACCAAAGGCCTTCAGCAAGATACCCAACTTCAGGAAATAATACAAATTCCTACGCTTTAGAAGGTTCTTGTAAGACTAAAGAACAACAATGCTCAATAAACCAGGGGTTTTCAACACTAACGATCATATATATTTAGGAGTGACCAGGCACTAAACTCTTAGGCACCACAGAGGTCCTGCCTCTGGGAGCTTGTGCTCAGGCATACGATGTAGTACCTGTGTTAGTGCTCCTGCTTCAGTTCAGCCCACACACGCCTTCTGTAGGCGCTAAAGGCCTCCCAGGCTCATTTCCCAGTCACTCCTCAACTGCCTCAGTTTCTACTGATTATTCCCCAACATCTTTGTTCCATTGCTACTGTACTTTTCTTTCACACTATGTAAAGAAATTGAAAACCTTTTAGAAAACATAAGTATATCTCTAGGGGCTTTCTTGATATGTGCTTCAATTTCCTTGAACTAAAGATAAAAATGCCTATTGATAATTCAATATTAAGTTTATACTTTCTCTCCCTTCCTTCTGTCTTTTTCGCAGCCTACTATTTCCCCATTGTAACTAACTACAAAGCTCCAGTGTATAAGATTCAAGTCAGAACTGAAAACCTAGAGTTTATAGAGTTTGAGACCACCCTGGTCCATATAGTGAGCTCCAGGACAGCCAGGACTAAAGAGAGACCCGGTCTTCACCCCAGTGCCCCCTACACACACACACACTACAAAGAAGAGGTAAAATTTACATTTTCCAATAGGAAAATCAGATGTACAGCATATTCACAACTGAGTACTTACCACAAAACACTTTAAACGAGAGAACATTAAAAAATAATAGCTCATCAAGAATTAATTTCACTAATAACGGTCAAGTAACTTTTCAAACAAACAGTTTTAAATTGACAGGCACACATTTCTCAAAAAAGGAAAGGGGGGGGGTATTTTAATTCTTTTGGGACCAATCAGAAAGCAAGACTCTGTCTTCTGAGACAGTCCTAAACAAAACATTCTGTCTAAGCACAGCAGGATGAAAATAATGAGGCATTGTTTTTTAATGCATACTCAGATAACTGGCTTCCCACTAAAGCCATGGGAAGCATCCATGATGCATAGATCTCTGCAGAAACAGAATCTCCCCACATGGATTAAAATCTCAATGAGGAAAACCCACAGCAATGATGAGCTTCCTCTCATGGACGAAAATGTTCTACTCTTTAGTAGTACAAGCAAGCTACTTCAACTTGGAACCAGCATTTTTATGGTTGATAGATCTCATTTATGTACTATCATTCCAACTAATAAGAAATTAAAACAACAGAAGCATTAATAAAAGATAATTCTTGGTAGAGCAACATACATAAACACAGGTAAAATGTCCCTACCTCAAGACTCTGCAGAAATTTTCTCCAAGACAGAGCTCTGCAGTTGGCTTTTTTTTTTTTTAAACTCTTTGGGGCATCACTATTCGGCTCCCAAATAAATACATGGAGACTTAATCTGGCTTATGAATGTCTGGCCTCAGCTTGACTTGTTTCTAGCCAGCTTTTCTAACTTAAATTATCCTATTTCTCTTTAAGTTTTGCATCTTATTTTTTTACCTTTCTTATTCTGTTTATTTCTTCTGTTCTTACTACGTGGCTCGCCCTTGGTATCTTCCTCTCCTCTTCTTCTCATTCTTCTCCCCTCCCCTAGCTTTCTCCTCCTATATATGCTTTCTATATGTCAGCCCCGCCTGTTTCTCTCTCCTACCTACCTATTGGCCATTCAGCTCTTTATTAGAGCACTCAGGTGTTTTAGACAGGTAAAGTAACAGCTTCACAGAGTTAAACAAATGCAACATAAAAGAACGCAACGCGTCTGCATCACTAAAGCAATGTTGTGCAGCGTGAATGAATGGGACACACCAGCAACTAGTGTCCCACAACAGCGTCTTCACTGAAAAGGAAAACACACAGTGTGTGGGCAATAAACGTAAATTAGCCTAACCCTGCCCATGGGGACACGCATGAAGTGGCGTGTGTCAACTAATCTCCAGTCCCTGCTTAAGCTTGTCTTCACAAAAGCATACGGCAAGTCCATAAAAATGCTTCTTCTACAGCAATTAGTGCTTGAGAAATAATGACTGATTCTTTTAACCATATTTAAGCATCTCAAAAGAATGAAAATACTTGTACCAACTTTACTTCTGACTAGAAATCCTCTCTAATGGTTTTACACTGAAATTATTTCTAGGTTTATAGAAAAATCTCACGCAGGGCTGTTCGGCTTTATAGCAGCCCAAAGACACCATCTAACATCTGAAAACCTAGGAGAAGAAAGCAGCGCAGTGACAATGGGATCTGACACCCTATAAAAGACTGCGGCACCGCAGAGAAGAGAATGATCTCTAACTCGTTTGGTGACAGCTTTCTCCTGTTTATAGGGCAGCCTTGTGTCCCAGAGGACCCTTTTTGTTTGTTAAGACGGAGAGGAATGAAACCTATTTAATCCCACAGTTCACTTTAACCTTAAATCTCCTTAATACCAACTCTGTTTCTCTATTTTTTTTTCTTTATACCAATTTACTGTAATGTGCATTGGTGGTGTGCCTGCATGCATGTCTGTATGAGGGTGTTGGGCACCCTGGGACTGGAGTTACAGACAGTTGAGCTGCCACGTGGGTGTTGGGAATTGAACCCCAGTACTCTGAAAGAAAAGCCAGTGCTCTTAAATGCTGAGACATCTCTCCAGACCTACTAAACTTTTTTAAAAGGAAGACTTGGCCTTTCCCAATCCCTCTTTACATTTATTTTTTAATTTGTTAAAATCGGGCCTATCTTCTCCATCCCACTCAAGGTCATCCTTGGCCTTCACAGACCATTGCTAAACCTTAGCAGAACCTGTCGGAGTGCCTAGCACAATGGAGCAGCTCCTTTGTCCCCAGGCCATCGTGGGGGCTCCAACTACCCAAGACCAGTTCTCTCCTATTGGACTGGCTCTGTCCCTTTGCAGTTACCATGAACTCACTTTCTTCCCAAATGAAGACTGAGCTATCCCACGTCCTGGAACCCTGGACCTCTGCTTGCTTCTATCTGCATTCTCTCCACAGCGAGCTCATCTTTTCCCGATGTTCAGACAGCACCAACAGACTCAGGATGTCATTATGTATCTTCAGGCCCTATTGTCCCTCATCTTCAAACTCATATCCACTGTTCAGTTCTGAGGGCTGGGCTTAGCCAAGGTTTTCCTGATGTGTGGAGAAGGAACACAGCTCCTTCTCTAGAACCAGGATCATACTTCGCATTAGTCAGTAATTGCCTGGGGCCAGGGCCTCGGGGAGCTCTGGCTATCAGTCCTTAGACCACTGTATGCTTATTATCCTCTGTTGTCCTTATGGTCTCTTCTGTCCCCTTGTGCAACATTGTTCGATTATATTCTTACTGATTTCATCCCCATTGTATGATATTTTTTGCTAACTCTTTTTTTTTTTCTGAAAAAATGCTGTATTTCTTAGTAAACTTGCTTGGCACAAGATATAGCTTGTGAAAGATGTACTGAGCCCAAACTTTTTGTCTCCTTTTCTTCTGATCCCCTGGTCCTCTCTCTCAGGACCCTGCCACTGAAGAATGACCTGATGAATCATGTCAATTCCCTTCAGAAACGGTGCACAAATCTCTAACTTACCAAATCCAAAATTTAACTCTTGAGTGCCTAACCTTTGAAAACCCTGCTCCTGCTCACAGTACTCCTCCATCACTAAACCACCTTCCAGCTAACCCATCCTCGAGACAAAAACTCCAGCGACCTTTCTACCCAGGGAGCTCTCAAAAGAAAGCCTGGGGGTCAAGGGAACAAGGCGAGGAGGCAGGTGGGAGGGGAGATCTGGAACAAGGCAGAATGTTCGAGAAACAGAAATCATGACAGGCCCTGTGCTTAGCATTGGAACTGTGTGTCCCTTTGGGTGTCACAAGCAAGACAACACTAATCAGAATGCCGTCTGGGAAAGGTGGTTGTGAACAAGAAAACACTGATCAGAATGCCGTCTGGGAAAGGTGGCTGTGAACTGTTAGAGGAATGCAGCCCATGTGATCCTGTTTGTTCTCTAACTGCTCCAGAGAAGCACAAAGACACACAAGTCACCGATCAGTTATCCCAGTGATTGCCACAGTCGGCGCCAGTTGTCAACTCGACAACACTCTGGAAGGGGGAGCCTCAACTGAGGAACTGCTTCCATCCGACTAGCCTATGGACATGTCTATGAGGCATTTTCTGAACTACTTGATGCTAATGCTGGAGACTCCAGTCCACTGTGGGTGGTGCCCTCCTTGGGTCTGGACTGCGCAAGAACGCTGGTTGAATGAGCCAGAGGAAGCAAGCCAGTAAGCAGCATTCCTCCCGGCTCTCTACTTCAGTTCCTGTCTGGAGCTCCTGCCCAGGGATGCCCTGATGGTGAACTATGACCTGTAAGTATAATAAACCCTTTCCTCTCCACATTGCTTTTGATCATGGTTTATCAAGCCCTGTAGCCTGGTGACGAACCTCAGCACACTCCACTCCGAATGCGTTCGGCTTATGGTTAATTAGCTCAAGAACACTTTGCTACAACCTTTAATTAATGCACAGCTTCCTGTGGACACAGTCAATCATGTAACTTACTTATAACATTAAATGTTAATAAACCCTCCTTTCGGTAGTGAAATATTCAGGAACAGAATTCGATTACAGCTGTTTTGATTTGTATAAGTATAACATATAAGTAACTGGCACCTGATGATTAAAACACCAAAGTAACCTAGAATTTCTCCACTAAGAACTTTAAATCAAAGTAAGAGTTTACCGGGAAACAAGCATTGTCTGTTCACTCTGTAATGTGCATGGGGGAGGAGGGACAGCAACCATCAAGAAAGGAGACAAAAGCGGGCAGAGAGAGTGAACACGATCTAAGAAAGTTACACTATGAGAATGTCACAATGACGTCATTATTTTGTACAATACATGCCATTAAAAAATAAAGAAATTTTAGTTGGCCTCGACAAGAAACATGAGAAGTCCTAAATACTAATTTTAAATTACACTTGTTTCTCTTTAAAGTATCTTTTTAGTTATTCTTTATATCGTGTATCTTGATCCATTCATTTCCCCGTCTGTTCATGTCTGCCCTCCACCCTGCACACACACACATACACACACATACACACACACACACATACACACACATACACACACATACACACACATACACACACACATACACACACATATACACACACATACACACACACATACACACACACACATACACACACACACACATAAACATACACACATACACACGCATACACACACACAGACACATACACACACACATACACACACACATACACACACACACACATAATCACACACACACATACACACACACACACCAAAATAAAACAAAATTTAAGAGAAAAAAGGAAAAAATTTAAAATCTCCTCCTGGAAGCTGCAGTGTGACAGAGCGAGTCACACGGTAAACCCTTTATCCATACATCTTTCCTTCACAATAAAGTTACAGAAAACTTGGTTTCATTTTAGCATTAAAATTAAAATCAACAGAAGATTAAAACAGCAGGTTCAGTCTTAATATTAACTAGTTAAGAGAACAGCAAAATAGAGTACTTAGTGTACTTTTTTCAGTCAAATGTCTTTCAATTAAAATGAAATGGGTATTTTTTTTTTCCAGTGGGTTTTGTTTTCCAGATACCTCCCTTCTTTTCTAGGCCTGTTCTACATCCTTAGAATCAGTAATTTAATCACTGAGTTCCTATTATACCTCAGGGCTACTATCTATGCTCCCATTTTCTGTGACTTTGTCTTCAACTGCTTCACAAAAATATAGATAGCACCTACTACTCATTAGCGACAACGCCAAGCACTAAGGATCAAAGTTTAAAAAGGGTAAGATCCCCTGTGGAGCAGACCGGAAAGCGGCCATTCATCTTCCTTGCCATCTCCTGGGCATCCACAGGGGCCAGTGGATCCTTCTAATGAGTAGATTTGCTTCTCTCTGCTTCTATTTCCTCATCAGAAAAATTTCATCCAATGGCCTGTGTGCTCTTCCTCCATAACACTCCTGGCATTGGTCTACACACTACCACTGATCCCGAAAAGCAGAGCCGAGTGAGGTGTGTGGCAGCTCGTGACTATAACCCAACACTAAAAGCCACGCAGAAGGATGCTGCAAGTTTGGGGCCAGCCTAGGGTATGTGGTGAGTTTCAGACCATCCTGGGCTATGGTGCAGAGCCTTATTTCAAAAGAAAAGGGATAAGAGGAGGAAAGAAGAAGGAAGTGAGGGCAAGGGGTACCACCACCACCAGAATCGGCAGCAGAGTAACCAAAAACCACAGCACGGCATAAGGAGCCCGAGCCTTCTAAGATCACTTCCCTCGGTTTCACTAGCAAGTTTATGAATAACGCCAAGTGAGAGAGATCTGGACAGAGACTCGTTAAGAGAATTAGGGCAGAAGGCTCAAAACAATGACAAAGTGCATTCCTTCCTTCCCGGGGGTTCCTCACAGCACTGAGGGACAGAGGTACACAGCCTGGTTCTCTGCAACAGATTCGCTGATAACTTCTTTCCCCATCCGCTGCCCTGAGAGCCTTTCCTAGATGCCCCAAAGAGCACAACACTCAGTGTGCAGTACCACTGGGAGAGCCGTCAAGACAGGTGTCTACATAAGCTATTCCTTCTGAAGACTCCTTAGAAAGTGATGGGGAACTCCTAAGGTGTCTGCTGGAGGAGCCCATGCCTCGTGCGCACTAACCTTGGTGTGCTCCTACCAAATCTCTGTTGGCATCATAACCCAGGGTCTATTCTAGGTCAGGAGTCCCTCACCAGTGCCTATGACTTATACAACTTCTGTCCAATAAATATTTAAATATGAGGGAGTGTAGATGTTTTAAATTTTAAAAACGACCTTTAGACATCGACCTCAATATTTATATTCCACAGAAGCAGTCACATTTTAAATACCTTTGGGAGGAACACGCAGCACAACCATCTGAAAATGGAGGAAAAGCAAATATGTACAGATCCGAATGCTTCCTCTGACAGCACAAACAGGGAACCTAGGTTTTCGCACCAGGCTAAAGCACAGCTTCCATTCATGTGCTCCACATTTCTATGCACCTTTTCCTAGTAGAGACCACAAACTATAGAATTCTGCTGGCAAAACGCTGTTCCCTGGGGGAAATATTTTTAGCTTGAGAGACAAAATGACTCGAATTTAAAGCAATTTCTTTTTCTTTCTCATCAGAAAGATGTGATGACCTCTATGCAAAATATAATGAAAAACGTAAGTGGATGCTGTAAGTTAGAAAATGAAGGCTGGGTTTGTATCTGTGAAGAATCAGATCTATGGCTTTGGAACTCTTTCATGCAACTGAAACAAAGGAAATACAAATATGCTTATGCATGAGAAGGTCTCCCCTCACAAGACACCACCGGGACACTGATGCCGACTGCCGGTCTTCTTTCCAAATTCTCTAGTGGTAAAGAAATGGATACAGATGAGGGGATGTGCCTAGCGTTATTGAGATTTGTTATGCTGCGTTTGTTTGATATTCTTGGGAGGTCTGCTCCTTTCTGAAGGGAAACAGAGGAGTAGATCTGGGGGAGAGGAGCGGTAGGGAAAGGGACCGGGACACATGGAGGGACAGGAGGCTGCAGTTGGGATGTCATATATGAGGGAAGAGTAAGTTTTTAAAAGTTCAGTTATTGCCATTTCATTAAGAAAAAAAAAAACAGATACATAGAAAGACCATGATGTCAAAGTTAGATAAAAATCCCCTCTACCTCATCACATTCCATTAAAATCCCAATCTATAGTAAATGCAAAATGTATGTAAATGGAAAAGGCACCAGACTGAGATTCAGTAAAAGCCAAGTCCAGCCTATTCATCAAATATGAAGTGTTTTCCATAAATATATACGGGCTTGACCCAAGAGCTGGGTGATCGGGGGGGGAGGGAGGGGGCTTGAGGTAACAGCTGCTCAGGGATGGGTGTCCTGATATCAGAAGATGAAGTGGGGGCAAAACTCCCACTGTCTTTTTCCAAGAGTGGGAACTGAAGCACTGAGCAGAAAATAACCACCTGGGGCTTACACCTGAACAACGATCACAAGGCAGCACCCAGAGCACGAGTGTACCGGTTCCAGATCAAATCAAAGGCCTATGGCAAAGATGATGAAGAACACTGGAAAAGACCGAGCACTGCAGGGGCATGAACACACCAACACCTCATCAAGAATCATGGGAAGAGATACTTGGCCAGTCAGTGAAACCCAACAATACATTCCTGTAGGAGTACAGGCGACAGACAAACATGAAAGAAACTTGAGAAATACACAGTATATGAAATCTACAAAGTAATGACGTAAGAGGGTTGTGCTGTCACACATATGCAAGCAATACTGTTACTGTAAAATGCACAATGTGCCAGTGTTTCAGTGTGGTAACCATTACTAAATGCTAATTTGCATTATCCTACTTAATTCCATTTATTATTCAAAGAGAGGGGTAGTGGTAACCCATCTCAGTTAAAAGTGAAAAGAAGTCTCTTGCCAACCCTAAAATGGCTCCTTTAATGAGTTCCCAGGTGTCCAAGTGGATGTCCCTAGCTAGGTCCATGGGCAGCAGAGGAGAGGGTGCCTAAACTGGCCTTGTACCATAGCCACACTGATGAATATCTTGCATATCACCATATAACCTTCATCTGGCGATGGATGGAGATAGAGACAGAGACCCACACTGGAGCACTGGACTGAGCTCCCAAGGTCCAGTTGAAGAACAGAAGAAGGGAGAACATGAGTAAGGAAGTCAGGACCGCGAGGGGTGCATCCACCCACTGAGACAGTGGGACTGATCTATTGGGAGCTCACCAGGGCCAGCTGGACTGGGACTGAAAAAGCATAGGATAAAACCAGGCTCTCTGAACATGACGGACAATGAGGGCGGATGAGAAGCCAATGATAATGACACTGGATTTTGATTCTACTGCATGTACTGGCTTTGTGGGAGCCTAGCCTGTTTGGATGCTCACCTTCCTAGACCAAGATGGATGGGGGAGGACCTTGAACTTCCCACAGGGCTGGGCACCCTGACTTCTCTTAGGACTGGAGAGGGAGGGGGAAGAGGGGGCAGTGGGGGGGGGAATGGGAGGAGGTGGAAAATTTTAATAAATAAATAAATAAATTTTAAAAAAGAGTGAAATGAAGCTCAGGGTTGCTAAGCAGCATGGCCAAAGTCACAGGATAACAGGTGGAGCTGGAGGTCAAGCTACAGGCAACCCTTGTCATCAATGCTGCTGCCTATACTCCAAGCCTCTCAGGCCTCTGAATTCGAAGGTGACCAGAAAGCACTGTTTTCCCAAAAGCATCTAATTCTTAACGAAGCACACAAAAATCCCACACTGTCAATCAAATTCTGGACTCTGAGGACCTTGAGGAAATTGGTCTTTCTCTTTATACTAACTAGTTCTCACAGAGCACATGCGTGCTATGATGGCTGCAGACATGAGGTCATTCCAGGCATCATCTGAGCTCTCTGGATCTGCATCGTGATAGATCTCCATACAAAATCACTTGGGGTCTTAGGAAGGGGTCATGTTACCTACATCCTCTCATTGCTTAGAGGACTTCCTGCCCCCACGTAAATAAAACTTGAGTAATTCCACTATTTATCTGCTGAGCCACGGATATAAAAGGGAACCAGTGATTGAGCTAGCTAGTAAAGTTTAATGCCCAAACCCCTCACCAAGAAAATAAACAGATGCCCCAAGTGGAAGTCATTGATCTTTATCTTATGGCCTCTGAAAATGTGCCTGAACCATTCGATCCTACTCACACCATGTGGATAATTACAGGCAGGAGGGAGTATAGAGATCTGGTCCCTAGGAAATGTCCTTGAGACACTTGAAGCACCACATCCTCTCCCTTCTGTGCAGCTCTATGGCTAGACAAGGGTAAAATCTCCCAGGTAACCACCAAATCAATGTGGTCACAGTCTGCTTTGAAGACAAACACCTTCAGCAGTGAGAGGGAGGCTCATCTCCATGACTGCGGAAAGTTTTATGAGTGTTATGCTGACATAAAGTCAGCTGCAGCATCCTGGTCTTTATTCTGTCACAGTTTTATAGGCCATGGAAGCTGGACTTAGGCTGCCTGGGTTCATATCATGACCACTTTCCAAGTGGTAGACTCCAAGCAAGTTCCTTCACTCTTGGTGTCTGCTTGCCAGAGAAATGGAAATCATTACGACAGCACCGATTTCTGAAGATTGTGGTAAGAATTTAGTTGCCTTTCCTAAGGCTCTAGAGCAATGCTTTGTCACAGAATAAGCATTACATCCAGGGACCCCTATAGTGTTCATTGTATAAAATACAAATAATCAGACTATGTGTAGAGATTTTGCAATAGAACCAAACAATGAGATGGTTTTCATATCTACAAGTAACACCATCCTTCAAAGGGAACTTTTAAAAGTTTTAGACTCAGCCTCACTGCAGAAATAATTTCAAGGTAGAATGTGAAATTATTACAGCACAGCAGGTTAAAATAAAAACCCAAGCAGCAAGGCTGGAGACATGGCTCAGCGATTAAGAACATGTATTACTCTTGCAGAGAAACCCAGCTCTGTCCTATCTGTTCCTAGCATCCATATCAGACAGCTCACATACTACAACTCCAGCCCCATAGGATCTGATGCCCTCTGCTGGCCTCTAGTGGCACCCATATGTACATACCCACAAGCCTATGCGTAACTTCAAATAATAAAAATACATCTCTAAAACAAAACACCCAAACACACATGGCTTGGTGGGACTGAGACATCTGGTTCTACATGGCAGACTGAACACAGACGTTTTTCTCCTCCCTTATCAAAACAAGAAATAAACTCACTAGGAAACAGACAAAGTTAGAAAGAAACCTATCAACAATGCTGAAGGAGCAATTACTGGTTTGAGTTAAGCAGAGAAATCTGGTTCGGAAACCAGTGACATGTGAGCTAGTTTCTGCACCAAATACAGACAGGTCAGAAAACGAGAAGGGAGGATAAGAAGCTATGCTGAACCTGGAGAGCTGTGCAGGCTCTTAGGTCACAACTTAAAGCTATAATTCCTGCACATCCTTACCCAGTGGACCAGGATATTCTCTCAGATACCAGTGTCTGCACATCCTTACCCAATGTTCCCAGGATATTCTATTAGATACCAGCATCTGCACATCCTTACCCAATAGACCAGGATATTCTATTAGATACCGGTGTCTGCACATCCTTACCCAGTGGACCAGGATATTCTCTCAGATACCAGTGTCTGCACATCCTTACCCAATGGACCAGGATATTCTCTTAGATACCAGTGTCTGCACATCCTTACCCAATGGACCAGGATATTCTCTTAGATACCAGTGTCTGCACATCCTTACCCAATGGACCAGGATATTCTCTTAGATACCAGTGTCTGCACATCCTTACCCAATGGACCCAGGATATTCTCTTAGATACCAGTGTCTGCACATCCTTACCCAATGGACCAGGTTATTCTCTTAGATACCAGTGTCTGCACATCCTTACCCAATGGACCAGGTTATTCTCTTAGATACCAGTGTCTGCACATCCTTACCCAATGGATCCCAGGATATTCTCTTAGATACCAGTGTCTGCACATCCTTACCCAATGGACCAGGCTATTCTCTTAGATACCAGTGTCTGCAGATCCTTACCCAATGGACCCAGGTTACTCTCTTAGATACCAGTGTCTGCACATCCTTACCCAATGTTCCCAGGATATTCTCTTAGATACCAGTGTATGCAGATCCTTACCCAATGTTCCCAGGTTATTCTCTTAGATACCAGTGTATGCAGATCCTTACCCAATGTTCCCAGGTTATTCTCTTAGATACCAGTGTCTGCACATCCTTACCCAATGGACCAGGTTATTCTCTTAGATACCAGTGTCTGCACATCCTTACCCAATGGACCAGGTTATTCTCTTAGATACTAGTGTCTGCACATCCTTACCCAATGGACCAGGTTATTCTCTTAGATACCAGTGTCTGCAGATCCTTACCCAAAGGACCCAGGTTACTCTTTTAGATACCAGTGTCTGCACCTGTAAACTGGAGACACGGTGAAAGGGAAACACAACGGTGGCCAGCGCTAACTTCAAAGCACTCAATACTGTAAGAGCATTTCTTCGGGCTGCCAACCAGCTCCCAAATCATGACTCAGAGATTTATTATTAGCTATGGATGCCCAGCCTTAGCTTAGGCTTGTTTCTTCCTAGCTCTTATAATTTAAATTAACCTCGGGGCTGTTAACCTCCTTCTGTTTGTCCTACTCCGTGTCTAGGAGGCTGGCGGCTGCCTGGCTGACTGGCCCTGGGTTCTCTCTCTCTTTCTCCCTGGTTTTCTCCTCTCATTCTCTTCTCTCCTAGATTCCTCCTCCTACTTATTCTCTCTGTCCGCCAGCCCCAACTATCCCTTCACTGCCTAGCTATTGGGTGTTCAGATTTTTACTAGATCAATCAGGTGCCTTAGGCAGGCTAGATAAAACAGCAACACATCTTTACAAAATTAAAGAAATTCAGAATAAACAGATGTAACACATCTTTGTGTAGTTAAACAAATGTGCCATAAAGAAATGCAACATGCCTTTACATAATTCAAGTAATATTCCACAAGAGAATACTGGGTTCACTAGGACCCTCACATCAAGTCCCTTAATCTACTCACACACACAAGGCCCAACCTAACCCATCTGATTTTCCCATCTGAAAGAAAAATGTCTCCAACAATGACTGACTCCTTTGAGGAAGCCATTCTGGTTGCTGGGTCATTACCATTAAGCAAAGCAACTTGCTAATAAGCTTTCCATACGGAGAAGGGCCAATCAGAGAGCACATAAAGACTTTTCCTTACACGCTGGATAGGAGATGATAATCATGCAAATCATGTATTTATGAACAGCTGCAAACATGTAAGAACAGCAAACAGAAGAAAAGATAGACACATATAACAGACTTACACAGAAAAGAAGAACACTTTAAAAGTAAGAAATCAGCCGGCTACGGTGCCACACTCCCATAATCCCAGCACTCAGGAGGCAAAGGACTGAAAGTTGCAAGTTCAAGGCTATCCTGAGCTACATAATAAAACCCTGTCTCAAAATGCCAAAGGAAAAGGGGGAAAAAAAAATAATACATAAAGGAACCTGGCAGACAACAGAATGGTGATTTTAAAGTTCTTCAGGGAGAATATTTCAACTACAATTCTAAATGAAGCCAATATATCAACTGAATGTAAGAACAGAAATAAGGGCAGGAACAAAGCTTTCCTTAGGAACCCACTGGTTAAGCATCCTTCAAAACAACGAGGCAAGCCAGGGATGGTGACTCACGCTTCTATCACAGCTCTTGAGAGACCTAGGGAGGAGGAGTCTGCAATTGGCATAGGCTGCAGAGTGAGATGCTCCCTTAGGAAACAAACCTAGCGAGCAGGGGGCATAAGATCTTGCTGAAAAGTGAAGGAAAACAGAGGATTCAGCACGATTATGGGGGTCCTTTGGGACTAAGGCAAGTGAACAGGAAGCCTAGGTCCACAAAAGCAGGTACTGTGGGACATAGATGGACAAGGACACAGACAAAGGACCAAGTGTGAAAATGTTAGTAAAGTCAAGCCAAAACAGAACAAAAGGCAATGTGCTTAGTATACCTGCTGGCTCTTAAGGGCATCTCTGTGTGCCAAAACAAAGTTCATGAACTTAAAGTGACAACCATTAAATAACTTATAGACAAATTTTAAATCAACTTTTGAGAAACTTTACAAAAAAGTATTTAGGCAATTATGGCATCATTTTCAAATAAAACTCAATATAGATGGTATTTGAAAGTAAGTCTTCAAAAGATAGACATATAATAGAAAATCTGTGTGTATCTTCTAAAAACTGAAACAATAAAACAAAAGGTACATTTTTGGCCTCCATAAAAAGTGTCTTGTGACCGATCAGCAACATAAAGTGGGAAGTCAGAACAAATCCCCACGTATTTGCAATACAATGCATCTTTAAGCCAACTCTAAACACAAAATGCATCATACACTTCTCAGGTCAAAGCATGCCACACTTCCTTCATCTCTATTGTGTATATATCGACATGCATGGTGTGAAAATTGCACCATTCTCTCAAAGCTAACCTATAAATGAACCAGAACCATGTCTCTACTGCCCTACACTAACCCTGAAAATGACTAACCACCATCTTCTGGATTCTCACTTACTGAGTCTGCTTACAAAATAAAGACCCCAACCACCTCTCAGGACCTCCAGCACAGCTGCCCTTGTGAGGCAATGATGACATCACCGTAAGATGCTCTTGAGTTCTGCAGGAACGTCTCACCTGGTTTCCTGCCATCGCTGCCCTTTCTCAACATAACTGATAAAGTGCCCTTTCAAAACAGACTTGAAGCCACGTCACTCTACTCAAATTTAGTTTGGGGTATGAGTGTTTTATCTGCATGTGCACATGTGTCTCACGTGTGTCTTGGTGTCCTCGGAGGTCAGAAGAGGGTGCTGAAACCCTGGAACTGAAGTCACAGATGTTAGAAAGTTAGCACATGGGTGCTGGGAACTGGATCTGGGTGCCCTGCCAGAGCAGCAAGAGCTCCTAACCACGGTGCCATCTCCCCACCCACTCACAAACTCTCACATGGATGTATGTGGATTTCACACCTGACATCCCAGCATTCAGAGGGTGAGGAGGGGGATCTTAAGTTCAAGAGCAACACAAGCTATAAAGACCCTGTCTCCAGACCCCAAACTAAAGGCAAATCAGAACTTGTTAGATACACAGATAGAATGGCAGCCATAGGAGGATTCCCAAAAGGAGCTGACACACAGCTGCATTTCAGGAATGGGCTTTATCAGGAGAAGGAGCCATAAGACATGACTAGGTCTTAAGACAGAGGAGCATTATGAAGACAGCCTAACAGTTGAGAGGACTGCCACTGAGGAACAGTTTAACCCAAGAGCGATAAAGCCTCCATGAGGGGGTGGGGGGAGAGAAAGTCTTCAGAGGAATGCCATGAACAAAGAAAAGTATCTGGGTTTTCTAAGTTTTCAGGGCTAGGAAGAAGTTTTACACCATGTGGTTTTGCCTGGGACAGTTGTGGTGATCTGGATGAAAATGGCCCCATAGGCTCTTACAGAGTGGCACTATTAGGAAATGTGGTCTTGTTGGAGAAGTGCGTCATGGAGTGGGATTTAAGGTCTCCAAGGCTCAGGCCCAGTACTGTTCTCTTTCTTGCTGCCCACTGATCCAAATGTAGAACTCGTGGCTCCTTCCGCAGCACCATGTCTGGCTGAGCAATACCATGCCTCCTGCCATGATGATAATAACTAAACCTCTGCAAGCCAGCCCCTGTTGTGGAATAACCTTTTTATATACTGTGAAGATGTGCCTTTCTGATTGGTTTAGTAAAAAGCTGAATGGCCAAATTGCTAGGAAGGATTTTCAGATACACAGGATCCTGGGAAAGAAGAAGAGGCGAGTCACCAGTCAGAGGAGAGGAAGCAGCATAGTTAGTACAGAGTAAAGGTAATAAAGACACGAGACAAAAAGTAGATTGATAAAAATGGGTTAAGTTGTAAGAGCTAGTTGTTAACAAGCCTAAGCTATCAGCCAAGCTTTTATAATTAATAGTAAGTCTCTCTGTCATTACTGGGGAGCCAGCAGTCCCCACAGAAAGGTCCGATTACAAGCCCCAATTAAATGTTTACCTTATGAAGAGTTGCCATGGCCACTGTGTCCCTTTGCAGCAACAGAAACCCTAACGAAGACAGACAGCAAGCATATCTGACAAAGAACATGGGAGAGCCAGATACTGGTGAGGGAAATACATCAGGACTTGTAAAACCACACCACAGGACGATTCTTAACCTTGTCCCTTGAGCATTGCAGGAGGTGGAGGAATAAGTGGCTTGGTGTTCATCCAACCATGGGGCCTTACTTCCCAGGGTAGCATCTTCTTAAAGAGGCAGGCTACAATCCGACCTTCTCACAGTTCCTGTCTACTACGTTGATGCTGCTGTAGAGAAGCCTGCAATGTATACAATGTAGGATATGCTTCTGACTTTATTCCTTTAACCTTCCTCCTCGCTCACTATGTTCCACTAACAGTGGCCCCTTACTGCTGCTAGAAATCCTAAGCTCCCCGGCATCTCCCCGCCTTAGCCCTCCTGGCCTCATGTCTACAGAAGTACCCCTTCTGTGAGTCCTGGGTGCTACTGCCTGCCTCACGCCACAGCTGAGTTCCAGGAGGGGGTACTTTCATCGGATTCGTCCACTGCTTAATCCTCATGGTCCAGAACAGAGACAAACACACATGCTATGATATGATCCATTGAGAGTACATTTTCAAGTTTAAAAAGGCAGTTTTAAGTAATTATAATGATGTTTTAAAAACTCACAGTACAGAGCACACAAATCTAACCTGAGGGCCAAGAGAATAGTAGACATAATTATAACTTACATATTATTTGTTTTATTTTTTTCTTAACTTCTAAAGTGATCTTTGGGAAAAGAGCTGCAATCAGTATAATTTTGATACGTTTTTTTGCTCTCAACAGTATCTAGATACAAAAGCAGCTTAATTACAGCTATATAAATGATTCCACGCATTCGTTGTACCGGTGTTTTAATTCTGGATTAGCTACAACTTGAAGCAATGTTTGTGTTGTCTCCTAGAATAACATGTCTTAAGAGTCCTAATTCTGAAGTTACAGAATGTCACAACGTGAGAGAAGTCACAGTATGACACTGGGGTTGGTGTTTCTAAAGAGACTTCTATTTAAGATGGAAGAAACTAAGTTGTGGTATTTTGTATAGTCAATTAAATCCTTTATAACCTAAAACTAAAGAAATTTAAGAAAATAATATTTACTAACTATTGCAAATAATAATAATGGGAACTGCCAAATGCATTTTGTATGCACTGCAATCTAAATAGGTAGAGTAACAATTTGAGCTCAGTAGGCACTATTGTTAATTCCATTTTGAAGATAAGGAAAGTAGGACACTGAGAAAATAAGCCATTTCAATAGGAACCAGTTAGAGTTACAATTCAAATCCATGCCACCTGACCCGAGAGTTCACACCCCTCACTGTTCCGTGACTTTCCCTTTCTGAAACAACAAATTCCAAGTTCATCATTGACTTTCCCTTCCACAGCAGACCTTTGGTTCTCTTGAAGTCGAAAGCCATAGACTTACATTTTGGAGGACATATCACTTCATCTGAAATTAAGTCACCAACCTCTGATTCCAGCAAGCAGGAGGCAGAAGCAATCAGATTTCGTGAGTTCAAGGCCAACCTAGTTTAAATACAGCATTGGGCCAGCAGAGCTTCACGGTTACACAATCTCTCAATTAACAAAAAACAAATTAAGATCCTATGGGAAAAAATGATTAGATTCTTATGTTTTCCCTCTCCTCCCTCCCGCGGGGTGTGTGTGTGTGTGTGTGTGTGTGTGTGTGTGTGTGTGTGTGTGTGTGTGTATGTAAACAAAATATATTAATTTTTATTTTTTTTAACCTAAAAAACTTAAGATTAGGTTCAGGCATCAACCCAGTAGCCATGTAAGTCATCTATAAGACTTAAGGACAACCAGGAATACTAAAATGTATAAACATTTCCTCAGAGACTAAAACCTCCCCTTCCTTTCCATTGGGTCATCAGAAAAATTATTCTGAATTTATTAGCAACTTCTAAATTCTTTCATTCATTTACCAACCAACTACAAACTCATAGAACCTTCCTAAACAGTAATTCAAATGTAGATAATTGTGTTTAATGCTTTCAAAATAACCTGAGCAAATCATACATACATTTTTCATAGGTCATGTTGAAGTCAAATTCTGCCCAGTTAGGTCAACTTCATCGATTCTGAATATACAAAAACCATCTCTCCCCAACAACCAAAGAAAGTTTTTAGAAAGCAACTAAAGTATTCTAGGTTGACAAACCAAACTGCCCACCACTGCTCCTCCAGGGTCAGCACGGGGAAATGCCCACCTGTTCCTTAAGAACCAGCCTGGAGAAATGTGTTGGTAACACCTCCTAAACCAAGGCCACAACTCTGTTAAGAGAGCATTGCCATCCCGTTGCATGCTCCATCTCTAAGACTTCTCCATACTCTGCAGGTTCCTGCTCAACAATGTAAGGGGTTCTCTGTTCTCATCCAGCCTCCCAGACAACCCCTTAGATCCATACACAAAACAACAAGGGATGTTGGTGATGAAGCCAGGTGTAATCAAACCGAAAGCAAAACCCTTATGTTCTAAGGCCAAAGCAATCAGGAAAGCCACCAGCAGCAATATCTGTGGGTCCTGAGAGTACCCACAAGTCTCTTCAAGAACTGCACATGTCTCTCATGGAGCCATACTGATTGTCCTTGTGCACCAGAAATCCAGATGATTACACAAATACCACGCTGGTACCATACCCCAACTTTCAGCTGACTGTCTGAGATCTAAGGCCCTGGAGGCGAGAGTGGAGCTGGGCAGAGCTCAAACTCCACTAAGAGAAACAAACAGGGGAAGCCAGGAACCAGTCTCATGTGCAGTGCAGACACTGTGCGCCAGCCAGGTAGATTTTAAAAGCACGGTTGTGGGTGTGTGGGATGAAGGACAGGGAAGGGAAAGGCTGCCAATTCATTACAGGCTCCGGGCTGACGGAGTGATATCATCGTTGCAACCGCTGTTTGCTCACATGAATGCTACTTAAAACTGTCTGAAGTCAGCACTGATTATACCAGTGTAGAAAGAAATGCCTGCAGTCTCAGGAAGCTCAGCTTAGGTCACAACCCCACCGGGACACTAAGGGTGAGTCGTTATTGAATTACCATTGGACACATTTGCACTTGAAAGGCACCACAAAAATGTTTGTTTTCCAGTTTACTTTTATAATAGTTTGTTAGTTGTGGACTTTTTTTTTTTGTTAAATCAGTTACACTGTCAAGAATTCCTGACTTCATGCTTAAATATACATGACTGTTAGATCATTTCCACATATTCCTTAAATAATAACAAACAATTTGTTATCGGGCAGAAATAACTAAACAGATTTTTAACTGCAAAATTTTATAATGATATATATGGGAGGCTAATTGTGTCCTAGGAATACAAACCAAGTGTTATGGTTAGGTTTTTTTTATATATATAATTGCAAAACATGTCATTTATTTCCTTCCATGTTCCCAGCCCCTCCTTTTTTTTGTAGGGTACCATTGCTGACTTCCACTAGGAATCTGCATTTGCTGGTCTATGACTGATCCCAGGTGTCAAAGGCAGATATTGGATTCCAGAGAAAAATCTCTGAAGCAATCATTTTCTGCCCTCATTTTCAATGCAGGGGTGGCCCACGGGGGTGTTTTATAAACATGTGGACTCTGACTGCTATGTCCACTGCAGCCCAGCCTTCGTCTCTTCAACTTTACTCCACAGTTTCCTAGAAGCCATGGCCTTTCCCTTTGTATTCTGTCGTCCACATACTGTGAGCACTGATTTATGGAAGACAGACAGACAGACTGGGGGGGGGGGGGGGGTGATTCTGAGTCACATTTCTCAGCAGTCAAATCTGACAGCTGCCTTGAACCAGTATTTACTGACTCCATCCTCTGTCCTGCAGCAGCTGCCATTGCTGTAGCTTCAATAATTGTTCCTAGTTTCTATCACCATGGGAGAAAACTGCCACCACGTCCCAAGGGCATTCCTCAGGGTGTCTCTAGATGGCTTTTATAACCTAAGTCTCTCCAGGACTAATAACTCATCCTGTTTTAAGTTCCTTTGGGGAGCAAAGGTTAGCTATTTTTAAAGAGAAATCTTGTTTTAAATAAGGACCTTTTTAAGGTTACGGGGACCCTTGGCCCCAAGGACCATGGGTAAAAATTTCCTGCCTGGGTATCAAAACCTTCTACAAGGCAGCAATCCCATTCCCTTTCCTACCTCCTCCCACACTGTGTATAAAGGGCAGTGCTGCTCCCCAAACCCCGTAATTATTTCTCCCTTCAATGACAGCATTCCCACTTATCCTCTGCTCCAGCAAAGAACCTTACTCGGCCCCTTCTGGCCAGCAAAACCCGACTCACAGTGAGTAATGTCCTCTGGGTAACACCCCCCAACCCCCGCCCACCCCAGTTCTTGCTTTGCTCAGCTTCCCTGAGCGCAGCGGTACCAAGTTTCTTCCCTCCAGATCGGCCTGATTCAGTCAGTCACGGCAGGCTCGAGTAGGTCTTCTACAATGACTCGTCTAAACACAACTGCAGCTAATGTTCGGAACTGCAGGCCTCTCCTCAACCTCCCCACCCCTCGTGGTCACCTGGTTCTCTGTAGCCATTGGGATTGTGGAGAGGAAATGGCCGAATGGATGGACTGGTCTAGCTGATAGTTCTGAATTTTATACAGTGCAGCTGCTCTGCAAAAAATCACTCATAACTAGACCATGCATTCGCTTATTTAGAGGCTGTCATGATGAGTGGATTTTTTATTCTTTATGCTGTCAGGGAGACTAGCTCACAAGCTGCTCTTGCTGGAGTTTCTGGTCTGTTCCTGGTCATACGCTGTCCTGGAACCGCAATACTCGCAACTAAGCTCGGGTACATCAGAATGTTAAATGCATGGAAAACTCAAAAACAAAAACAAACAAACAAACAAAAAAATCCACTGATTCTCTCAAAAACTCGAGGTTAATGGCCACGAGTTGCAATTTGGATTCATCATTTCCCGGGAACGCTTATTTTTAGAAAATAATGACAGGTACACACCTGGCTTGCCCTACCTGCACCATATAATTTATGGTTGGTTCACTGACTTGGCAGTGTTTATCAGCATTTACACAAGGAAGTGGCATGCACTGTGAAAACACAGCCTTTACTAATACAGTGTTGGAATTCTATCCTCGGACTACCCCATTCTGAACATAATTTACAGACCATCTCTTGCAGGAGTGCATCAATAAAGCAAACACCACCGTGCTGCATATTTAAGTTGATTTTCCAATACAGATAACATTTTTGATCAGTAAGTTGACGGTGACAGAAAATGGTGATGACCCCAAGCTCCTTTCTCCTGGATTTAACTGGTCCTAAAAGGTATTCTCAAACTCTTACATGAGGGGAAAGAGAAGGCAAAAGTTGATTTAGAGATGAATGGGTGGACATTTCAAAACCAAAGTCAACCGAAAACACTGCTAAACACAGTAAGAAAATTCAAGAGCTCACAGACACTAAAGAGATCTCAGCAGTAGGGATGCTCAGCAGTAGGGACACTATTCATCATCTGAGAGCTATACACTAACGTCCTCAAAACAGGGTCTTATCTTAGTGTTGAACACTCCCCTTGACAACACTACAATCTTACCCACTTTAAAAATCAGACCAGTGGAACAGCCAATTTGCCCAAAGATACACAGTACGCTGTGCTTTCTTATGTATCATTATTTTTAAAAGGAAATATAACTGCATAAGAGGAATCATCAGTGTCTCTCAGTCCTCTTCAGAGAAGTAGGAAATGGCAATTAATATGGAGAACATCCCCTGGGCAGACTTCAGACTACAGGAAACTGTGGCGTGCCCAACCTTAAATGGGATGTGTACATATCATATTATCCCTCCAAGACTCAGGGATCTTCTAGAGACAGGGTAGAAAGGTTGGAGAGCCAGGAATCCTGGGTAAATTCAAGTAAACGGTGTTTTCTGAATACATCAGGGCTGCCTATATGAACTCACAGCGACTGCAACAGCATCCACAAGACCCCGTACAAACTCACAGCAACCACGACAGCGTCCATAAGACCCCCGTACCACAAGGCAAACAAATCTGCAGCAGGGGAAGTGGGAAGGAAGCCCCAGCACTAGCTGAGGAACTGTTGGCATCTGGTGATGTCTGAGTAAAAGACAGTCACTATGTAGATTGCTCACACTCTGGGCAGGCCCCCACTCCTCAGGGCACTGCCACAGAAAAGAGAATCAGAGGGCTGTAGGAGGAAGAGCAAGACCCAAAGTTGGGCGGGGAAGAAAATCAGGTGGAAAGGGGAAATCTTGGAGGAGTGAAGATTAAGGAGTAAATATGATCAAAATATGACGTAAAAATTAAAAATACTATTTTAAAAATAAGAAAAAAACATAAATACCAGGTATTAAGTATTAGTAAGAAATCTACATGATAAAAAATAAAAATGAAAATAAAAAAGCAAACAAATTATTAAGTAAATCACTTTAAATAAAAAAAAAAACTAAGGAAACTATCAGAAGAAAACATGGCTGAATATTTTTCTCATCTCAGTACGGGAAAAACTTCTATCATATAAACCAAACCTCAGGAACCATAAGATTCAAAAATCAGATAAATGTGAAAAAAGAATGTGTATATAAAACATATATGTGAAATAACTGTGATAAAATGGCAAAGAACGCATGTTGTAGACATGTATATAACAAAGGCTATTGTCCCTGCCAATACAACAGGCTCTCGAGAGAAAAAAATTACTTTCTCAATACAATAATTGGCAAAAGATAAAAACAGACTACACACACAAATGACAAATGATTTGTCTGCTCTTGTAGTTCGGCCTCATTATAAATTAAGCAGAAACAAAAGTTACAATACACAAGCAAACCAGGTTTAACATGGAGAATGTTATATATAAAATGAAATATATAAAGTATCTTAGTACAATAAAAGGTCAATCAGAAAATAATCGCAGCATCTAGAGGAGCATTTGCTAATTTCCAAAACTGTTATTTTAAAAACAAAATAGGTTGTGCTGTGGGTCCTGTGGAAGACTCAGAGACCGGCCCACAGGGCCTGGGTCCAGCATTTGTCCACTGAGAAAAGTCGGCTAGTCATGAAAAGAAGGGGTTTTGTTCTTAACATAATAAAGAGACATTAAGAAAACGGTCTCAATCGTTCCACGGGAGGACGTGCACCAGCAGAAGAGCTGTTGTCGAGAGGATAAGCATCTCAGAGCATCGCTAGAAAAGACAGAGCGGCTTTACGGTCAAGTAATTTTGAAATGACAAGTTGATAAAGTTTCTCAGAAACTTTACTATAGAAACGTAGACAATATAAACAAAAACACATTAAAAACCATAGACGATTTGTATGTATACATGTGTCTATAACTATAATTGGAATTTGAAAGCAAACATGCATTGTGCAATGGATGGATGGATGGATGGGTGGATGGGTGAGTGGCTGGGTGGCTGGATGAATAGGTGGATGGATGGATGGATGGATGGATGGATGGATGGATGGATGGATGGATGGATGGACAAATGTGAGCATGGATAGAGGAGGGTTGGATGGGTGGGTGGGTGGGTGAGTAGGTGGATGGATGGATGATGGATGGATGGATGGATGGATGGATGGATGGATAGGAGAACAGATGAAGGATGGGTGCATAGGTGGGTGAGAAAGTGGTGGATGGATGGGTAAGTTAAGTACTAAGGAACCATCAATATGGTGTTTTAGTTTTAACTACATACCTAAATTCTTTGATCCCTCCCTTCACAAAGCCAGTCCCAGCCCTCTCCTTTTCTGTGTCCAGGAAACTATGAGCTTTGTTACTTACATGTGGGTTGGGGGCTGAAAGGTGAAGACAGACTAGAAAAGACACGGGAAACAGTCAATACTTCCTAAACATACCTTTCTATGTCTTTTTTTTTAATTTATTTTAACTTTTTAAAGCATTTTACTGTTACTAACATTCAAAAATTAAAATTAAAAAAAGGCTAAGGAAGAAGAACGAAGCTGAAACAAAGACAGCTGTATGCGAAATGAACAACACAGCCGCTCCGCACAGAAAGGAACACTGGCAACAGTGCTTGCAGGTGCCTGCCTGTGGTAGTGACACACCTAAGGATGCACACAGGTCCCAAAGCACCATGGTACAGCATCAACTACACACAACAGAAGAACATTACCAGCAACTGTGGCACGTCCATGAGCACAACACTTGTTTACAGCGCATTCTTGAGGGGAAGGGGCAGAGATTTTAAACAACTGTAAACGTTTTATTGGTTTGATTTTGTGGTAGTGTAGCACACAATTCTGAAACTGCATCAGATAGACCACAGATATTAGTAAATGTGTAAATACTATGATGTCATTGGGAGCTGGAGTTCTCACCCTAGCCAAATAAAAACAAAATCACTACAGGGAGGTTTATATGAACTCGATAGTTCTAAAGTATGTGTGTGCATATCACGTCTCTACAGAAATTCCTAAGAAAGAATGCATATATGAATGCATGTATACACAGGCATGGCTGCCTTTTCTAGCCCTCTCTGCTCACACCTAGAAATCAGATTCTGTGATAATGATGAACACAGCTTCTCCTAATCTCTCTCCCCCTCAAAGGAATTGGTGCTTCTTGGGGAAATGCTGAAGTCAAAACATAATAGGTGAGCCTGTAACCTCTAGTTTGCTGCGAAATGGGAAAAATGTTTAAATAAGATTTGGGGGCATATAACAAAGACGTGTGGCCAGCCTTAAGTGGTGCCCATTGCCACTCAGACTGCTGGAAGTGCCAGGATTATTTTAAATGAATTACAACCCTGGAGGAAGTGGTAGCATCCAAGTTCACTGTAATAGTAAATGGACAAAGACAACAGGACAAAAGGAAGGCGGCTGCTTACTCCAGGAAGCCTGCATCATGAGGGTAAACCTCGTCGCCTGTAACCACCTGAGTACATAACCAGTGAATGCTAGCTGTAGATCTGGGGAAGATACGGTCATGGGGACCAGTGCATCTGTCGTGAATGAATCTCCCCACACACGGCCTACAGACACTAACAAATGGTTAAACCTTGAAACCCTGTATCAAAAAACACAAACAAAACAAAAATTCATATATTCCCCCTGAAGACTTGTCTATATTATTATCATTTTCTAGATTTTTTTTTTTTGCTAGATAGAGAAATGTAAACTTTGCCTCCTAGGCTTCTAAGTAAATGATTAGAAATGACACATGGATGGGGCAAATATAAAGTCAGGAGAACCCAGACCACAGGAAACTGGTACAGGCATAATGATATAAGACACCACAGTACAGTGAACACCAGTAGTGAGAGGATGCAACCAAAGTATCATTTAAGGTGGACATAAAAACTAGATTATTGGGGCTGGAAAGATGGCTCGGCGGTTAAGAACATTGCCTGTTCTTCCAAAGGTCCTGAGTTCAATTCCCGGCAACCACATGGTGGCTCACAACCATCTGTAAAGAGGTCTGGCGCCCTCCTTTGGCATGTGGGCATACATGGAGGCAGAATGTTGTATACATAATAAATAAATATTAAAAAAAAAACTAGATTATTGCAAATGTCTTTTATGTTTCGTTGCACCTAATTCACTCAAGAATCCTTTTCTTCTTTAACTTGAATAAGTTTTTTTATTCATGGGGACATTACCAAAAAAAAAAAAAAAAAAAAAAAAAAACCTCTTGATTTTAAGAAACTTAATATATCTTTAAAGACAATTATATAAATAATAGATTATAAATATCATAATGTATCACATTTTGCCTTTATTTTTAATATTTTATTCTTTGCAAATTTCGTGTAACGTATTTTGATTATAGTCACCCCCAATTCTTCGCCTCTACAATTACTTCCACAACAGATCCCCTCTCCTCCTGTCTCACTGAACAAATCCATCCTCTCCTCCCTGTCCCCCAACCGTCATGTTTTCTTTTTTTTAACCCATGGAATCCAATTGTGTTGCCCACAAACTCATGATATGGGGTCATCCACTAGAGTGCGGGCCTACCAGGAGCTATACCCTTAAAAAAGCCTCAACCCACCCCCAAGAAAGCATCAACCTCATAGCTCTTCAGTGAGGTGTGGAGGTTCATGACCCCTTCCCCTCCTGTACCATGGCCCCTTCCTTGCTCTCCGTGCTAGAATGCTGGCTGACGTGATCCCATGCAGACCTGTTCACTCAATCACAGCCGCACAAGTTGATTATTGCAAAGGCCCAAAGGATGTTGGTCCACCCAAGTTCTCCCTGACCTTTGACTCTAACAGACTTTCTGTGGTGGCAAGATTTTCCTGCAAACAGTCTAGAAATTCAGGCTCCTCCCACCTCCCATTTTAACCATAATTATAAACCACCACCTATAAATTCCAGTATTAAATTTCAAAAAGGATGATTGAAAGACTGGCCAGATGTAGTGGCTCAGGTCTGTAGTGTCCCTGGGGGCTGAGGCCTGCAGTACTCAAACCCAGCCTGGACCACACATGCTGAGACTGTACTGGGGACAAAAACAGTCTCTGAACTCTGTCCTGTCTATAGTGTTGTCTCTTCTGCAACTGAGTCAAGATGAAAATAAATTTCATAACACGCCCGAATCCTGTTTCTAACTCATTTATTTCCACAGAAACAATGACTTCCTTTCTTTGTGTCCTTACATTTTCATTTGTTCCTCACTCACTTATGTCTGTAAGTTACTCTTCATTGTCAAGCTGACTTGACTCAGACTCTCCTAAGAGACACACCTAATTAATGTGTGTCTGTGAGGACGTTCTCAGAATTAACTAAAGGGGAAAATCCCACTGTGACTATAGGTGACAGCCCCCCATGGCAGATGCAGTCTCTGCCTAATAGACAGGAAAATGAAGCAACCCAAGCCGCATGAAAGGTAACAACACATTCTTGTTACAGATGCAAGTGTAATGGTCATAAATCTGCCACTTGGCAGACAGGGCGACCATGGCACAGGTATTCATGATACTCACGCCACAGTCCAGGCTCCCAGAGGGAGTGGAGACAAAGGTCTATCAGGAGCCACACCTACCAACAAGCATGTACTGAAAACGCGTCTCAAGCGGCTACTAAGAACTTTGTGAACTGTCCCAGATGGGCAGACTGGCACAGGCATGAAAGTCTCCCTGTTTCTTGTAGACAACCCATCTTACCACAGGGCAGAAATGTCTGAAATGGGGTAATACGCAGACAGTATTTGAAATATGTGTCTTAAATGGTCAAGTTTTAATTACATTGCTTCACTTAAAAACTCAGTAGAAAGTAGTACCTTGGGTTCGATCCCCAGTAAAAGAAAATTTAAGAGCTGGCTTATGTTCTCTTGTTAAACAAACAAACAAAAAGCACCCTACATCTTCAAACCTGTATATGACAGCAATACAGAGTTTGTCTCATCACAGAATCCATGTAAGAGATGATTTAACTTTCCAACAGAGTTTGGAAAACACTGAACTGTATACAAAACCATGTTCTAAAACACAACGACATATAAAACTGGGTTTGGGTTTGCCCCACAAATTTCAAACCATGAGAAATGAGTTCTTTTGTCTTCTAATTTAGGATCACAATGGTGTTTAGAGTACAAAAAAAATTCAGATAAAACAATGATAAAATCAGTTCTTCTCCCCCTAAGAGCCACAGGAACTGAAGTCTGCAAACACTCCGGCAGCTGATGTGGATCACGGTGCATGTGTAGTACGTGCAAGGAGACATGTAGGACAACATTCTGCTGTAAGTCTTAAGGGGTCATCAGAAGGGACCAGATTAAGCTACACAGTAGCCTTCCACTGTCCTGCCATGTCACTGAGTGCAAGACAAATAAAAATTCATTCCATCTGACCCCAACTTCTTCTATACTGTGGTTCTAAATTTATTATTCATGCTGTATTTTATTTCCCCTACCGATGCAGATATGGGGTTCTTCTATGCACAGTTGTGTCACAGATAACAAATTTAATTATACTGAATATTTGGTAACCTAACATAACGTTCAAATAAACTGAGTATTTTTAATTAAACATTGGAAACTGTTTCATAAATTCATCTGAAGAGACTGTTGCAAAATCCAAGGAAGATATAAACTGATGCCTTCCTAATGCCATTAGCCAAGGCAATATTTCATAATATTAAACACTCCGCTGCTACACAACTTGTGATCTTCATGTCTGTCTGCTGGACTGGCTGATGTTTGTCAACTTGACCCAAGCCAGAGTCATCAGAGAGGAAGGAGCCTCAGTTGACAAAATGCCTCCCTGAGATCCAGCTATAAGGCATTTTCTCCATTAGTGATCAGTGGGGGAGGGTCCAGCCCCTGGTGTGTGGCACCATCCCTAGGCAAGTGGTCCTGGATTCTGCAAGGAAGCAAGTTGTGCAAATCATGGAAGCAAACCAGTAAGCAGCTCCCCTCTAAGGCTCTGCATCAGGTCCTGCCTCCAGGATCCTGCCATGTTTTGAGTTCCTGTCCTGACTTCCTTCAGTGATGAATAGTGATGCTCAAGTGTAAGTCTGATAAACCCTTTCCTCCTCAACTTGCTTTTTGGTGATGGTGTTTCGACACAGCAATAGAAACCCAGGCTAAAAGTGCCTGTCGAGTGTTAAGATTATAGGTATGTGCTATCACCCTTGTCTTAGCTATAATACTCTTCTAAAGTAAACTGCTCTGGAGGCTGGTGTTTCAAGAGATCCTCGGGAGAAACATATGCTGAACAATTTAACAAAATCATCTTTATTCCCTGAGGATAATCGCCACTATAGGCCATTAAAGAGACAGTACACTGCCTGTCCCAACAAGTCATTAGTATTATGAGAAAACATAAATAGAAATGTTTTGGGTCAATTATAAGAAAAATTTGTTTGAAGTAATAAACTTTGAAACATTCTGTTCGACTATACAGCTCAACTTACTTTAATTCAAGTTGCAATCAGTTAACAGATTTTGAGCTGATCACAAATCGCTGAGCCACACACATTCCTGAAGAGCTGCTCCCAACTCCTGTTACAACTCCCGATGTAATTCCTTTCAAGACATTTACATCTCAGTGACTGTTGCTCTCCTGACCCTTTTACCTTGAATAGAGAAATCTGCCTGCCTTTCTCAAGGCACTGAGCTGTGTCTGCATTCCGAACACGGACATAAAAGATAGTGCCTGGCACACACACTAACAATGACAAATGGGTGAGGAACCAGGGAGAGCTTCTACGCCTATACAATCCTTCATTAAACCCCACACCCATCCCGCACCTCTAAATGGATAGAAAGTCGGATTGTATGCCAAAGGCTTACAAAAACCTATCAAAGTAACACCTTACCATCAGCCTGAAGAGGAACATTAAAGAGAGAAATACGGTTTGCCTTTCAGCTCGTGTCAACAATGCTGGGATTAAAATGAACAAGCATGAACATCTCCACTCTAGTGGGGGGAGACCGAAACCCAAAGCAATCATAATACAGGCGGTAACGCTTCCCTCTTCCTCTCTTCTTCTGAAGCTCTGGGACGGGTTCTTTTGTTCCTGTGCCTACCTGTGTGAGAGGGCTGCTCAACAGCCTGAGTCAGGCAAACAACCTGCACCCTTCCCCCTCTACTGGTCCTGCTCAGTGCCCACTTCACTTCATCATAACACTACAGTTTCACCTGATACTCTATAAACACAAACGGGCTCCCTGGACAGCTGGTCAAACGCATCCACCAGCAGTGCTCTCTCTCCAGCAGGGAGGAACTGCGGCTGGCCTCCATGCTACCCTTATCATCAGCTAATAACTAGGCAGGGGCTCCACTAATCATTTAAACTAAGCAAATGTTTACACTCGCTGAGTCACAGCCACTCTGACCCAACTGTTGACTCTGCCCAAGAGACACCCAGGGACCAGCTGCCTGCCAGCCACACAGCTGGCACCAGTGGGCATCCTCCTAACTCATTTCCCTAGCAACCTAAAGCAATAATTCTCCCGGAAATAGGGCGCTGGTGCATAACCCATAGAGACCTGACCTTCCCAACACTTGGTCCCATCTCCAACTTCCACGACACAAAGGCATAAGATTCGCAAATGTTAAGCAAATGGGAAAACACCCAATCTTAAGCACTACATGAGTTGCAGAGGACACGGGCTTGATCACGCATGCGTCTATGAGCGAGCGCAGATGGTGTGCTATTTATTAAGGAAGAGCAGCTCTCAGCAAAGCCCATTATGTGTTCTCTCCCATCGCCTACGAAAGGCGGAGCCTCTCAGAGGTTTCCCCTTTAGTAGCTATGAAAAGGAGACCTCCTTTAAGTGGCTAGGAGGCTGTACTTTCACAAC
Organism: Microtus obscurus; assembly: GCA_963919715.1. Lineage (NCBI taxonomy): Eukaryota > Metazoa > Chordata > Mammalia > Rodentia > Cricetidae > Microtus > Microtus obscurus. The sequence continues at coordinate 2,851,764 of CAWTZC010001883.1, read as the reverse complement.
AGAACTGGAAACACAAGTTTTAAAACAGCACCCCACTGGCTTTAAATAAGAAACAGCCTACAACACAAGAAGACTTTGAAAATGATCACAGGACTGTGAGAGCATGGTTTTAAAGCACACTTGTCCAGAAGAAGACCAGTAGGATTTAGAATGGATCTGACATGGCTGTTACAGCCGCCCAAGCTTCACCGTAAGGTTTTAGGAACTGGATAACAGTGGGGTGAGGGTGGACGAATACAGGGAAGGACACTTCAGGGTGAGCAGAAGCAGTCGAGACTATCAGAGCATGAGTAAATGACAAAGTCCACCATCTCCTCTTGTTACAGTGGGCATTTAAGGATTCGTTAGGCCAGTGGACCTAGGGAGATCTTCTGTTACTTGCTTCCTATTAAACAGCAATGCATCAAATTTAGAAGCACATCCTGAAATATCTAAGAAACTATAAAAGAAACGATGATAAACACATATATCTGAACACATAGTTATCACTTCATTTCTTAAAAAAATATTGGAAACCTGAAGCACATTAATAAGCAAATTTGATATACAACTAGAGGGAATTTTTTTTTTAAAGGATGGTAGGACTGGTTTCCTGGTTTTATGTGAGCCTTGGTACTTTTTTACTCAAATAACTTGGCATGGCTCTAACTGATCCTCAGCTGCAAGCGGCCATGACAACCTCTTCTGGTCACTATCTCCTCACTCACTCTGCCAGCACATGCCACCCCCTCCTACGAGCACATCAGGGCCTGCGCCCTGGCTGCCCCTTCTGCAGGGCATGCTCTTCTGGCACTCCTACGTTCCCCTCAGCCTGTGGCATTTAGCTAACACCCACTTCTCAGGGATGCGCTCCTGGACCACTACCACCACCTGTCTCCTCTTACCCCTCTCTTCTTAACGACTACTTCTAACACACTACATAGACAGCATCGCTTCAAAACCTTTCTCTTCACTAAAATGCAAAGTTGATGAAGGAATTGTGTCTGCTGCTAAGCAGATCACTGCACACCCGGTGCCCCCGAGGCCCAGGTATATGGTGGGTGCTCAGGAAACATCTCCTTGTAAGTGGGCAAATCTACTGCTGTTGGTTAGGTCCACAGTACCTTCCGGGAGAGCCAGACAGCCTCCCAGGCCCCTGCCTAGCCCCTTGCTTGCCTTCTTTGCCACTCTTCTGGTTTTCTCCCTGTGCTTAGCTCCAGGTCTTGTTAAACGGAGCTTTCGTGATAAGCAATCTAAAATCGTTCATGAAGGTAAGTAGGGTTTAAGGAAATCGATGAGTGGACTCGAGGTCAGGGGAGCCACAGGAAACGTCGGCCATTTTCGTTTTGTGTGTTTTTACAATCTTTGGATCATATCACTGTAAGATCTTCTTTATATAAGATATTTCTAGAAAGAAGGCTGACATTTAATTGATATAGGAAATAGGTGACCATTTTTATAGCTGTTTGCTTTGTAGAAAAGAGAATAAATTGCACAGGTACATTAAATTGATTCAATTTGTGACCAAAATTCATGAAAGTACTGTTTAAAGCAATGCATACATAAGCTGCTTAACACAGATACAGTTAGTTGGTTATCTGGCAGAATTCAGTCCCTCCTCGCAGCTTCATAATACCCCAAGTTAACAGCTGGGACTTTGCTAGGAACTGCCAAATTTCTATTTTAACACCAACAAAAAGAAAGTTTTGCATGGCCTATGCCAGCATTCACTGAGGAAGGCAATGCACTATCTTCAGAGGCTAAAGCAAAACATTTAAATAGAAGATAGTCAGGTTTGGAAATGACTATTCAAAGGGCCACACTCGGTATGCAAACATGAGAGTTACACGATTGCAATGAATAAAGCAACAGTTGGGCACAAGAATACATCCACTGAGAAATGGGGGGTGATGCCTTAAGGAAAACAATCCCTATCTATCTGAAAATAGTCAGTGTACAGGAAAGGCCAGACCCACGGGACTGTGAGCACTTTAAAAACCATACCCTAGACTGTCCCTGAGCTAACCAGACAGGTTATGGGTTAGCCTCCTCCTCAGCCGCGGCCACATTATGAGAAAGGATCACAATCAACAAATGCTCCCAAAGGACAGCACTGGGGCAGGCATTATCTAAACATTCTGGGTTATATATCGCCACATCTCAAATGGAGAGGGCTCGGCTCCACCTTCAGGCAGAAAAGGGGGAGAAGAGGACCTTTTGGTGGCCTGTCCAGCACAGCAGAGCCAGGAGAGGACCGAGAGCGTCCAGCATGCAGGCTGGAAGAGGCTGTGCGCTCTGCAGAAGAGCAAGCACGGAGCTGTTGTCTCTACTCGCCATTTTTAAAGTTGCCTACAAGAAATGGTTTTTTGGAAAAGATACTTGAACAAACCATAATTATGTGTTTTATGATTTTTTTTTATCCTTCTGGGAAGAAAATCCTCCCTAAATGTCTGAATGTGAAAGTCTAAAACAGGTTTTACCTTCCCATTTCCAAGAAGTGTAATCATGGGTGTAAATTAAGCTGCCGAGTTCCTCAATGTCTCGCTCCGCCCCTCACCTAGAACACGGCTACATCTGCAGAAAGTCTCTCTTCACACTCTCTAGTGGACTGGCCTTTCAAGAGAGGCCATCTCTAGTGGCCAAAGGTCCCTCTCGAGCTCTGGCTATCTTCTCTCTGCACTGATAAGACAGACAGGTCTGACAGGTCCACCAAGTGACCCCTGCTACCTCCCTCACCAGCAACACATTCCACACTACAGACTCCCCTCCCAACTCTACCCTAACTGACCCAAGCTTCCATCAGTCATCAATGACTTTGTTCCAGATATTGCGTTATATTTTTCTGCTGAAAACAACTATAACTTTTAAACTTTGGACACAGACTTTCCATAAAAATTCATGCGGAACTTTTGTGTGATTCAATATTGCCTGCATTATGCACAACAAGGCTATCTGAAGATGGAGCCAGGATCCAAGAGAATCAGCTAAGTTGAATGTCTAGATGTCAAATGCTCTCACGACAATACAGTCACCTCAATGCCATCAGCACTGAACATCAGATAAAGGGTGCAAGTGTGTATGTGGAGTGATACAACAGCTGTAAGCTCAGTTTAGTGAGTCTCTGATAGCCATAAAAAGCAAGTTCTACCCTTGATATAAATTAGTGGGAACCAAAACACTTAAAATTCATCTCTCATACTATTTAGCTATCTTAATGGTGTCATTAGTGGAAGCCATGAAAACAAAAGTATAAATATGCTATACAGTAAATAAGTGGTGAAATTAATATTTTGTGACTTAATGAACATGAATTTTTTATTATTAGTTTCCAGGTTTTCCTCAGTATAAGCTTGTTTATATAATAATGTAGATGAGTTTACATATCTGTAAAAAAATAATAATTTGTTTTAAACACGAATCTAATGTTTCAACTGTCATTTCTATTATGAAGACAGACCACAAAGCATGAAAAAAACTGATGCAAAACTTTTTATAATTGCAACTGTAGACATTTTTCACATTAATAAAACACTGTTTTAACACGAGGAACTCCATCATTCATGAAGCCATGAACCCATGTTCATGCACCAAGAAGAAGGAACTCACAACTTTGGGCATATTCTATGGCCCACTGGGCTTCAGTTTTCTTCTCTATGAAATGATGCGTTTGATGAAATCGCCTGAATCCACACAGTAAGATCAAAATAAGGTCAAACCCGTGAAGGAAGAAAAAAGTATATTGCCCTAAGCTCCTGGCCTTGTGCCTGTGTTAAGTCATAGCTCCTTCAGGAACACACCTGAAAAGGAGTGAGCAGACTCACAGATCAGGGATGTCCAGCAGTGGTCTGCACTCCACGCACAGCTACATCCTAGACTTCCATATTATTGTGTTTTAATAACTAAAGTTTGCCTGAAGATCAGAGCTCAAAGCAGACACACACTAGTCAGCCAAACAGGCCAGGCAGTGGTGGCACACACCTTTAATCCCAGCGGCCACACTAGTCAGCCAAACAGGCCTGGCATTGGTGGAACACACCTTTAATCCCAGAGGCCACACTAGTTAGCCACAAAGGCCTGGCAGTGGTGGTGCACACCTTTAATCCCAACATTACAGAGGAATATCAAACAGGAGGAGACAACTCTCAGCTCAGTCTCAGTCTGAGGATTGGTGGTGGGAAGAGCGCCCATTTTGGTTTGAGGTAGAGGTAAGAGACAGTAGCTGGCTGCTTTGCTTTTCTGATCTTCAGCCTGAGCCCCAATATCTGTTTCTGGGTTTTTATTATTCATGATATAAAAAGAAAGGCGTATCTCTGTGTCTGAGCCCACACTTCTCTCCATGTTTGCTTCATACGCAGACAGATGTCCATCTGGAGTGGTAGGACATCCATAGTTCCAGTCAACGCCAGCTTCCTTTCACGCTCGTTTTGATTCTCTCTCATTATCCTTTCTCAGTCTGTGTCCATCTCTGAGCTACCCACTCTTTGTGCAAAGACAATTTATAAACCAAATGGTAAGGAAGGAGTTCCACAGGGAACAGACCAGGCATCACTGTCAGAGAAACAGAGCAGGAGAGAAAGGCACAGTGCCAGATGTCCACTGTAACTTAGTTGTTCATTTAATTAAATGTAATCACATTTATAAGGAGACTTTGACCTCCCTTTGATTCTATTTCTACCACTTTGAATTACACAAATACCAATTAATTATGTCATTATTTGTTAAGAATGGAGGCTTTGGGACAAGGATGGAAAGGCAAGAAGACAGAGGTAAGGAGAAAATAATGACCTTTCTAGGTCATCCTATAGCTGAAGTCAAATTTTATTCTTAATAGTATGGGCTTCCCTTGCATCATATACAAAGATTAACTCAAAATGGATCACTGTCCTAAATATAAAGACTACAACTAGTAAGTTCTCAGAAAAAAAAAAACTGTAGATGAACAAGATCCCAAATTTGGTAATGGTTTCTTAGGAATGAATTATATCTTAAAAAAAAAAAGCAAACAATCTAACTGAAACAATGGAAAGCTGGATCCAATCAAAATATAAGTGTTACTGCTTCAGAGCACATCAACAAGGAATGAAAAGAAAAGCCAAAGAATGGGAGATTTTTGCAGTTTTTGTCTCTGAAGCAAGGCTAGCATCCAGAATCAATGACAGAGTACAAGTCAATAATATAAAAACAACCTAGATAAAAGTCAGTGCTTAAGATAGATGTGGGGGTACACACTTTTAATCCCAGCATTCGGGAGGCAGAGGCAGGTGAATCTCTGTGGGTCTGAAGTCAGCCTGAACTACAAAAGCTAGTTCCAGGACAGCTAGAGCTACACAGAGAAACCCTGTCTCGAAAAGAGTGATGGATGGATGGATGGATGGATGGATGGATGGATGGATGGATGGATGGATGGACAGATGGATAGACAGATGGATGGACACAGAAAGACAGATGGATGAAGACAGACAGAAGCCAGTGCTTGAAAAGACAGTTCTCCACAGAAGATATACAACAGCAAATATCAAGATGAAAAGGTGTCTACTCACTGACCATTACAGAAATGACAGTCTAGACCATATACACTTCCACACTACTGTGACTGATAACTTCAGAAAGGGTGTAGAAAGTGGAACTCCCTGGCACCGCAGGTGGGATTTAAAGAATGCACTCTGCAAAGTGCTGGGCTGTCCTACTGGCAGTCATACAGTTGGGGGATGTTCTGGAAGATCAATTTTCCTGATATATGCCAAAAATGAGAACATATGTCAACAAAAACTTACTGATGAATGTTCACAACAGTACAGTCACAGTAGCCAGCACGTAGAGACAGCCCAAATGTCCCCAAGTGTTAAATGAAAAACAAAATGTGGTATGTATGGAGGAACACAGCACAACAGGCCATTCAGTGTCCATAACAACCATAGTTACAGGAGAAGAAAAAATGAAAAGTTACTGCTAATGAGATTGGGCATATTTTAGGAGTGAGAGGAAGGTTCTGGAATTAAGCAGTGGCATGAGATTGGGCATATTTTAGGAGTGAGAGGAAGGTTCTGGAATTAAGCAGTGGCGATGATACATACTTTTATGAATATAGGAAAGAATGAATTTTATGGTATGAGATTATATTTCTGACTTTTCAAATGTGACTATTAACACAGTATTACAAACTGCCCAAGAATTTCATCTTGGTAGGCACAGGAAGAACACTGAGATAAAGTAACATCCCTTTGGGGATGCTCCCGGAGTCTGGGGCCCACAGTTCGGGGGCACCGCAAACCCACATCTGCTATTCATAAGGCCCGCTCCACTCCCGTCCCCCTGAGTCCTCCCAGGAAAGTATGCACACACAAGATGAACAGCAAAATATTTCCCATTACACTTTAAAAAGAGTTTGGCCAAAGAATTGGTAAATAATATGCAATTTTGGTAAAAGTTAAATTTGGATAATAGAATTGTCTTAACTTTTACATGTGTTTTAAATTTTTGAAATAAAAATTATTAGGAGACTGACATAAAAAAAATGCATTTCTTGTGCTTGGAATACAAGCAATTAGGCCAGACCTGGCTATAAAGAAAATCCTCTGAAAATGAAGTAAATATTGAAACGTTGAAGTCAAGTCATGGAGAGAGATGAATAAAATCTGCTTGCTATTCCCATTACTTCTAGAACATTCCTTTCTAAGACATTTCCTCTAATTAATTAAAACCATGTTTAGCACAGCATTTTCCTAAACTATATTTTGTGCAACACCAAACAATACTCAAGACAGAAACAGATGTTCTCCAACAGAAGTGACTGAAAGTAGGCAAGAAAGACTACATCACAGTTAGCTATTCGAGACAGGCTCTCAGGCCCTTCATACACTCGCATGTATGGTAAGCCACCGGAATGAGACGCCACCGGAATGAGACACAGTGTGCCTCACTGGGGAAGCAGGGAACTCCACTTCCTTCTATAGACTATCTATTAAGCTCATGGAGTAATTTCTCAGAGAACTGGAGCAGAGAATGCACCACTTCCAGAGCCTGATATGAACACAAACCCCAGAACACCCCGGTGCACTCTCTCATCCTCCCTCACTGCCAGGGGTCTCAGTACACAGCTCAGGCTAACACGAACTCATGAACCTCCTGGCTCAGTCTCCCACACGAGGGGATAATGGTACACCGCCCATGCCTGCTCTTGTCTATCTCTTCAATCCACCCAGAGCCAGAGTTTATGACATGAAAGCTTAGAGAAAACGCTTTCCCTCGGAGAAAATATATTCGAGCTAAGCCCAGAAATAAAGCAAGAAATGAACTCTGCAATGTTCTATCCAGGGCAAAGGCAAGAGCAAGCGCAGGGATCTGAGATGAAAAGAACCCGGGGAGCACATAAGAATCCATGGAGGAGAAAGGAAAGGAGCACCCAGATGAAGGGAGGGGGGCTGGAGGATGATGGCATGTACCCACAAAAGGACTGTTCTACGATGCTGCCCAATTCTGTTCCTGAAAGACCCAAGCACGGGAATTCTTATATATGTGCACATACCAGAAAGTAACTCTGGAAATCCTGCTTTCCTCTCTTATATCAACATTTCCAGAAAGAGGGTAAAACTTCTAGGATAGTCTGAGCCTGGAAAGAATCCCCATCATTACTCAGAAGCTTTCTCTCCTGTCACTGAACTCTCTAACATTTTTACTTCATGTATTCAATGAAATTATGCTAATACCTAGCCCCCATGCCCCACCCAACTCCATCATATGACCACCAACACATCTCACTCCAGCGTCAGGTATTGGGTTGCTGTTGTTGTTGTGGTGGTGGTGGTTTGGCTACACACTAAGTGCGGCCAGTGCTTTGTGTCACACTTGTAACTGCTCAGATTGTAACTGAGGTTAAAAGCCACCCCCTGCTTTTAGCCTCCTTTCTGCTTTTTAACTTGTTTGCTGATGTTCATAGAGCTGTTATGGAAAAACAGTACATGAACGCATCCAAAGACCTATAGGAATCAGGATTTCTTGGCTTCCTTGACAGTTTGAAGATCAGACAATGTTGAGACTTTAATATAACAGGATACAAAAGCTGGAGATAAAGTGAGCTTGCTTGTCCTCAACACATGCTTGACGTACCGTACCTTAGATGGGTCTTCCAGATATGCCCAGTGCATGGGCGCGCGCGCGCGCGCACACACACACACACACACACACACACACACACACACACACACAGATACAGGAGCAGAAACAGAGGCAGAGAGACAGACAGGGGATATTATATTAATGTTGATTCTGATACTGATTTTGTTATGTTTTGTTTTTTGAGACAGGGTTTTTCTATGTAGCTCTGGCTGTCCTGGAACTCACTCTTTAGACTAGGCTGGTCTTGAACTCATAGAAATCCACCTGCCTCTGCCTCCCAAGTGCTGGGATTAAAGGCCTGTGCCACTACCTCCTGGCTGATAGTATTTTTATTAAATGAGAATTAGGCTCACCTAAATTTTATACACATAAAAATTGATGAACCACCACCAGTAAATTAAAAGAAACAAGCAAAAGGAATTTCCAGATATGTAGTTGACATTACAGGAATCCTGTCTTTTCTAAGAAACACAGAATGTCAAGTTACTTTTTCAAGTAAAACTTTCGAGGTTCCAAGGTAGGGCTGAGCTCACCAAGATCTGAGATTTACAAGAAGAACACCTTCAAACCTTGGCAGTAAAACTGCTTCTTACAGAATTATATATAGGCGTAGAAGAGCCTCCATGTTGCTATCGGCTTGCTGTGGATACATTAGAAGATAAAGGCCGTGAACTGGCTGTGCATGGTGGCTCAAGCCTTTAATCCCAGCATCACTCCAAGGGACAGGCGCAGCAAATCTATGTGAGTTCAAAACCACCTGATCTATATAGAGTTCCAGGCAAGCTAAGGATGCGTAGTGAGGCCTGGTCTTAAAGAAAAAAAGAGAGAGGCAGGGAGAGAGGGAGGGAGGGAGGGAGGGAGGGAGGGAGGGAGGGAGGGAGGGAGGGAGGGAGGGGTGGAGAGAGAGAGAGACAGAGAGAGCAGCCATAATCATCTGTGTTCACTGTAATCATTATCAACTGTATTAAAGTCTCTTGGCTCTTGCTCTATCTACTTCTAATAGGCATTCCTCCTTGACCCTTCTGAATGAAAACTGCTTTGAGACTCCGTCCCACCCCAGTCAGAGTGGCTGTCCCTAAGAGGACAAAGGACAACAGAGGCTTGGGAGCATGGGGAAGAGGAGCATCTAGACATGATGGTGAAAACACAGAAAACAGAATGGCCATATGAGCCAGCAAGCTACAACACGCCTGGACATATGCCCCAGGGACTCTAAATCAGCACTGTGCAGAGATCCTTGCACACCCAGGTTACTGCTACACTATTCACAATCACCAACATCCAGAGCCGCCTAAGTATCCATGAGCAGACGAAAGGAAAAGTAAATATGATATACATACATGATGGAATTTTATTTAGCCATAAAAAATTGGAACGATTATGTTAAGCAACAAAAGTCAGGCTAGAAGGTCAGATATCAAGTTTTCTCGGGTACAGAATTTAAGACTGTGTGTGTGTGTGCGCGCGCGCGCGCGCGCGCGCGCGTCCAAAGAACATCAAAGTAGAAAGGAGGAAAGAAGGTTTGAAAAGTACTAGCAAAAAAGCATGGCCAAAGATGTACATGGCATACAGCTGAAGGTGGCCTCGGAAGGAAGACAGAACACCAGCAAGGAGACGGGGAACAAGGGAAGGTGGTGATGCGGGAGAGGAGGGAGAACAAAGAATAACAATATCCATCCAAAAGTGCCATTGAGAAACCCAGTATAGCCGGGCGGTGGTGGCGCATGCCTTTAATCCCAGGACTTGGGAGGCAGAGGCAGGCGGATCTCCGTGAGTTCAAGGCCAACTACAAGAGCTAGTTCCAGGACAAGGTCCAAAGCAACAGAGAAACCCTGTCTCAAAAAACAAAAAAAAAAAAAAAAAAAAAAAAAAAAAAAACCATTATATTGTTTGCTGTCTTTAAAAAAAAATAATTAAAAACCAGTATAAAATAATAAAAACCACTAACTTCTTAAGATAACAAATAATTGGCTTTTGCTTCTAAATTATTTTTAGAGAGACAAAGATATTAAGTTGCTAATAGACATTTCCTGCTCTAATTTAAAAAACAAAAAGGAAACCATTTGGCCCTGGGTGTGAGCACAAAGCTCTTGGCAGCACCAGACTGCAGACGGGCTGCAGAGGCCTTGAAGGGGCTACAGGTTGTTGCTTGTTTAGCTTTGAGGAAGGCGATTCTTCCTGCCATGACCTAACATGACCGTTCTCAGATAAACTCCCAGCGCACAGTGACGGCTCAGGCCATGGCCGGCCACTGCAGCTGGAGCTGGACGCCTTCTGGTGAAAACACAACGGGAGGGGAGCCCCGTCGCCACTTGGAATCTTAAATTTTACAGAAGCCGTGCTTTTTGTCCTTCCTCTGGATTTGCTGCACACGGAAATTTAAAGCCCGTGTTTCAAGGCCTTGCATGCAAGGAAGATCTCAAATGGCCGTGAGAAAATGACTGAGTCCCTACGATTTCAGCGACACATTTAAAAACCTAGAAAATAAAGTATTATAATGCTTGGAAATGAAACATTTCATGGGGAAAACGTATTCATCCCCGAACCAGTGCGACAATTCATCATCTCTCAAATCGTGTTTGTTAGGTTTCATTCGTTTTGGAGCTAGCAAAAATTAGAAATTTCTTTTGACTTTGACACATTCTTGAACATTAGTTTATTTTTTTTTAAGCCTACTTTCCAGTGCACTGTGAAGTCTTGGGGGGCAAACGTCAAGGCCACACCATTCACCATTCGGTCCCCAGACCTCATGACAGCACCTTCCACAGCGAGCACAGCAAACGCGGAGAATGGCTTTAAATACTGCTATAGCAACTAAAAAAAGAGTCAATTTAGAAAGTTTTTAAGCAAAAGGTAGCAAGTATGAGCAAAGTACAAAGATGATTTATTTATATTAAAATATTATAATGAAACTCAGTATTTCGCAGAAAAAAATATTTTTAAATAAAATGTGAAAAGTAGAATGTAAACATCAGCCTTGGGAAGTATTATCTACTGAAAGGTTCTCATTGATACTATAAATAATTTTCACTGGCTTCAGACTCTATAAAAGTAAACTTATTTTCTGCAAAACTATTTCTCTTCTGTGGAGGGAAAGTACTGTAAAAGGCAAGCATAAACAAGGAGCCAGCTCTTCAGCCATCAGCCTGACTGGAAATTTGGTTTTGTTATACCGAAGTTGAAAGTGACTGGCGGGCACAATGGATTTCGAGAGAGACACTAAATAGAAGAATATGACCAAAAGCTTTAAGCACAGATCTGCTCACTAATGCTTGACTCAGGAACTGAGTCCGAAATTATGGAAACAAGCGAAATACCGCTGCTCCTCAGAGATCAAAAACAGACACCCTTAATAAAAAGGGATTAATAGTAAAGCAGGGTTCTGAACATACTGGCAAGAGACCCACTGCAGCAAGGTCAGCAGCTTCCTCCTGGGTGACTCTAGCCCCTCATGAGGAAAAGGTGGACAGAATAACCACAAGCAATGGTTTCTTCTCAGAAGTATTTACCTACAGAAACAAAATGAATGCCAACTCAGTCATGTTAACACATGCAGGAAATGGTGTTGCTGTTTATATAGAGAGAGTCATGAAAGCTAGAAAGAGCTTTAGATAGGAAACAGACGTGTGTGTGTGTGTGTGTTTTGTGCGCACGCGCACACATTCACATCTCCACCAATCTTTAAACACTTCAGAGTGTGCCGACATTACACTCAGTGGAAAGGAGACTAAGAGAGCCGTGTGACTCAAAGGACAGGTGTCCATTCCCTCCCCTCCTCTTCACACCGAGACACAGGCTCACCTCTATGTTGTGTGCAAATGAGCAAACTCTACACATGTGCAACCCGAAAACACAGCATCTCAGCCACACCTAGAAAGCAGAACTCAGACTCGGGCTCATCATTATCTGTGCCTAAATATGTTGCTGCCATTTTCGTATTCTTTCACTGTTTGCCAGAGACAGGGGTCTCATGGTGGTGCCCAAGCTTTCCTTCCTGGGGCTTTCGGAGTGGCTGGGTTTACAGGTATGTGCTACAGGCTTAGACGCTACAACGAGCGTCTAATTTACAATCTCCTAACTTACATACAGGCCACAATCACCCCGCCATGACGGTTTCTTTTCACACCAAAGTTAAGACAAGCCGAACGTATTCTTCTGAGTACCTAGGGCACTCGGTTAAAGCAAATAATATACTTTATAAACTTTTTCTCCCTGTAATATTCCTGATATAAGCACAGCTACAAGTTGATGACTGCTTACTCCTCTCTACAGATAATTCATCTCTTGTATATGGAGTTTATAAAACAGCAATTTTCAGCAGGTAATCCTACCAGCGCATGGTTGTTTGGCACCACTGTGCGCCAAGTGCTGGTAAGAGTCCCAGCGTTAGCTCTCCACATCTGACCTTCTGGAGGAGGGATGGGATTTACTGACTCGGAGACAGCGACACGGGGAGGTTGACAGCTAAAGGTCCTTCCTCTGAAGTGGCAAACACGTTGTAAGAATTTTTCCACACATGCCAGCAAGTGGAAAGGAGAACTCACCCCCAACCAAGAGAGGACTATTCTAAATTCCTTCCCAAAGGCATCTGCTCAGGGCAGAAACAAGAGAGTGAAGCAGGACTTGCCTCTGGATCCCACTTTTCTTCACACTTGAGAATTCCATACACACACCTTCCAGCACTACACTGCTGAGGTACGGGTATGTCTTCCCACCCAGACTCTGGCTTCCCAAGCCTAGGCTTCACCCGTTTTACTACAGGGAACTCAAGGTAAACTGCTTCGGCCTCAAACGTTGGGGGTGAAATCATCAAATATGTCTCACACCAGCAACCACAGAGAAATAACCATGAGCATAAACAACGGGCGTCTAATTTACAAACTCCTCATTTACATAAGCAACACATACAAGCCACAATTACCCCGCCATGACAGTTCCTTTTCACCTCAAAGTTAAGACAAGCCGAACGTATTCTTCTGAGGACCTAGGGCACTCGGTTAAAGCAAATAATATACTTTATAAACTTTTTCTCCCAAAGGAAGTGGCCTTGCGGGGACGGTGTCAATTTTCTCTGCCTTGTGTTGAAATTCAATTGATTTTGCTTCTTGAGCTGTTCTCAGATTCCTGCCAGGGAGCCCAGCGAGCAGCACACTTAGTCTTTCAGGCAGGCACACAGTGGAATTCTGCCTCTCGTCCTCAGAACTGGCTGGAGGTGCTGGAAACTGCCTGGAGCAGCAGGCCGCACAGCCGGCCTTGCTGCTGCGGCTCTGGAGCCGCCTCCTAAGCTCCAGCATCAACACACTGAATAACCTCAGACCTTTGGGAGACAGCAGCAGGATCGCTGGTCACCGCCAGCAACTGCGGCTCCAGTTGACCAAAGACAGGCTGGAAGGTGAGGACTTCCAGGAGGGTGAGAAATCCTCCACCCAGGCACTAGGTGACTCACGCTGATAAGGTGTGTCACAATAGCCTGGGTGTGAACAGTGCGAGAGGGGGACAGCACTGGACACAGGCGCTCTGTTAAATATAGGCTATCTGTAAATTGGGAGCTCAGGATCTCGTCTGGTTAAAGGCCCCGGTTCATCAATGAGACCAGCACACACTCTAAAGATGCTCTAAGAGCATGAAAGACCTCAGGACTCAGACCTCCATGTGCAGTAGTGTGCTTCACAGTTCCAGGGAACACAGTCTGCACTAGGCATCTGCGAGGGCCCCTCTCAGCATTCTTCTGAAAGGACAGCAGAGGCCCAGGTGATCTTTATCAACCACACTTAGTACGGACAACATTTTAAAGACTAGGCGCCTTGCACTGCACTGTGCTGATGCTGTCCATCCACACCAGTTCATGCTGTTTTCCCATGGGGGAAGAATGTGAGCACGTCAAATTTTCTGTTAACGTTCCCCTGCCTGCATCACAGTACCAGGGGGATAAGTTACCACGCGCTAGGCATTTGCCAAGCACCAGGTACTGATCCAGATATTTTTGAGTATATTAACAAATCCATCCTTCATGGCCATTAAAAAATAAATACAAAAGACTTATACACACAAACATACACATAAACATATACACAGTACACACACACACACATTATCATCATTTCCAGAGTGTACCCTCTTAGGGCCTCAGACGACTGGGCCCCTTCTGAACTCCTGGAACTTTCCCACAGCCCTCGGCTCCATTACAGAGCACTTTCCTTCATTTCTGCTTCATGTCATAGTTTGTATAACTAATGAACCCTGATAAGAAAGGTAAATCAAAATACCCAAGTGTATAGGATCTTTTTCCCTTTTTAGCTAACTGTACTACAATTTAAGGTCCTTATATGGCTACATTTACCATATCCTTGTTTTTAATAAAACTATTTCTGGAAATATACAAAAAATTATTAAGCTATTTTTAAAAGCAGATTCATATTTCCGTCATTTCAGCCACAAATGTCCATCTGTTAAACAGATCTAACATGGTAGACAGACCAGCAGGAGGCTCTCAGCCTAACCGTTCAGGTCAGAGCAGAGGACGGCACATGAACACACGAGAAACTAAGAGGGATGTTTGTCCTGCTTTGAACTCAGCAAGATCCCTGCACATTTCTCGAATATTTATGAAAAAGTGCAATTTGTTATTTCAACTTATATCCTACCAGCAAGCTATGGACTCCTGCTGTCCATGCCACAATGAGGATGCCACACAGCCAGACAGTGCAGATAGTAAAGAGAAGGATGAAGAAATACACAAGGAAAGTGGTCATGTACTTTCTTAGATGACCAATGTTAACAGATGTGCTGATTGTTGAAAACACAAGACTGAACCAGGACTGACAGAGAAATACTGGTGTGCTCTTCAATTATCCTTCAGTGTGTCTTCTCTTAAATCCACAGTTTGCTTTACCCCGTCTGTCACATGGGATATGTGAAGGGATGGATAGTCACCTTCACCAGAACGAAAGCTTCGCTGGCAGTACTCCATAGACAGAGGCAGGAGGGGAAGAAGGCAAGCATGACAGAGAACATACCCCTGACTCAGAAACAGTGAAGAGTTACATACAGTACACATACAAACCAGCAGAATAAAACTGTACCCCATAGGTACCTATATGAGTATCTTTACAGCAGCAACTGTTTTCCTCTTACTGAAAATGCTTTACTTTCTCACATACTATATCCTGATTACGGGTTCCCCACTCTCTACTCCTCAGTTCCTCCCCACCTGCCCTCCCATCAGGGTCCACTCCCTTTCTGTCTCATTGGAAAACACAGGCTTATAAGGGATAATATTAAAATATTAAAAAGAAAATATAATAAAAGAAAAATGATCACATCTGAGTTGGACAAGACAAACAGAAGAAAAAGAACCAAAGAGAAGGCCTAAGAATCAGAGAACCAGTCATTCATATGCTCAGGAATCTGATTAAAAACGCTAAACTGGAAGCCATTATATATACTTGGAAGACCTGGTGCAGACCCATGCAGACCCTATGCATGCTGCCTCAGTCTCTGTGAGCTCATATGAACTGAGGGCCTCGCTTTCCCAATGTCCTCTATCTACCCTGGGTCTTACACTCTTTCTGCCTCCCCTTATGTGGGGTTCCCTGAGCTCTGAGGAGAAGGACTTGATGGAGACTTGCCATTTAGGGCGGAGGGTTTCCAAGGTCCCTCACTCTCTGTACAATGTCTGACTGTGGGTTTCTGTGTCTGTTCTCATCTGCTGCAGGAGGAAGCTATAGCAGCAATTCTTAAGATCATGAAAAGGTTGGCAACATAAATAATACATTAATTAATAAATAAACAAGACACAGATTAGCTATACAAGGAGTATTATTAAATTACCTAAAGAACTGAAGGACTTTGCCTTCAATGGCATATGTGATCCTTGAAGTTATGGTATATGAGTACAACCTCATATAAAACCCCATTTAGTTAATGTTATGGCCTGAAGGTTTATGGCACAGATCTCAAAGTGCATTACATTCCAGTATAATCTCTGGTAAGATGGTAGTGGGAAATGGGGTCACTGGAACACAATTAACCATGAGAGTAGAACCTCATGAGTGGCACTGGTGCATTTACCAGGGGGACAGAAGACAAAGCATCCCTTCTGTCTGGTCACTGCAGGAGGTCAGGAGCTCTGCAGTTAGAACAGCACTCTCTCACTGGACCGGGACTAGACTGAGGTCCCCATCTGTCTGGTCACTGCAGGAGGTCAGGAGCTCTGCAGTTAGAACAGCACTCTCTCACTGGACCGGGACTAGACTGAGGTCCTCATCTCAGACCGCCAGCCTCAAGAACTGCTACTAGTAAATACACAACGCTTGTAAGACACCAGGACAGAGGACTGTGCGCCACAAGACTGGAGCAGCCGAAGTCGTCTCTGATGTCACTTATGTAAACTCCACGAACCTTTAGAGAAAACAACGGAGGAAGGAGTTGCGAGTGGGGAGTGGGGAAGAACGCCACTGGGTCTGGTATTTCATTTTAGGGCGGTGAAAATAGCAGGAAACTGGAATCTAATCGTAAAGTATTAGAAAAGCAAAAATTAATGGTGACTAACAAGAGATCCTATCACTGGAGGAAAAAACTAGACTCTGTCACTTAACAGGAGCAAAAACAGACATCGGACATCTGGCCTGACCAAGCCTCTTACATTCCGTGGGCCCAGGTTTCCCTGCAGTGTACCCAGTTCACGGCGGCTTCCTTATAGTGTTACATTCCGTGGGCCCAGGTTTCCCTACACTGTACCTGCAGTTCACGGCGGCTTCCTTATAGTGTTACAGGAGCTCGAGGTATTCTTACTTGTGGTAAAAATGAAAGCTTCAGCAATATTCTTAGCATGACATAAGTAGACAGACAATAAATTCTGGAGAATGCCTTGAGAAAGGAAATTACTCTCTAGAGCTGTTGATAAAGCAGCCACTAGGTCCATGGTGTTTCCTAAAGGAACTGATATGAAAAGTTCAGTTCTTCAGTCCCAAAGTCACCTCCCACAGAGTGGGCGGGAAGAACCATATAAGGGCTACATGATTAAACAGTACGGGTCTAGATCATCTAGAAAATGATCACGGACACGAATCCAGAACATCTCTGCAGTTTCCGCTCTAAGGGCTACATGATTAGATAGTACAGGTCTAGATTATCTAGAAAATGATCATGGACCCAGATCCAGAACATCTCTGCCGTTTCCGCTCTAAGGGCTACATGATTAGACAGTACAGGTCTAGATCATCTAGAAAATGATCACGGACCCAGATTCAGAAATCTCTGCCGTTTCTGCTCTAAGAGAAGGAAAGATGCTCTACCACATTTCCTACTCACTTTGAGCCCTTTATCGTAGCTTCAGTTCCGAGCATTCCTATGGAAGGTTATGTAAGGACAATTAAAATGTGAAGAAGAACACTGAATTAACAAATTTCACTGAGAGTATCTGAAAAAAAGGACTTTGAGCAGAAACAAAAATAAAGTTGCAACCAAAGTCCTAATCACAATGATCCTGATTGCTTAATAAGCTCTCTCAACATGTAAACCCGTGATATTCTCCTCATTCCACAAGATGAAATTAAGTTATGTAAGCAAGCAGCAGCGATCTCTAATAACCAAATGCCTATGGCACAATTTTTATCAGTAAATTTCTTAGAAAATATTTTTGAAAACCTATTTCTTTATAGCATGACCTGGTTGATGTCAACAGGAGGCTTAAATCTCCACGAGCAATGAAATATTGTCATTTTTAGCCAGTCATTGTCTACAAAACAGACTTTCCCAACTATTTCTAGTCATGTTTTAAGTGTAAAAACACTTCCTGTTTATAACTTTGAGTAAGTACCAGGAAACAGAAAGTTGTTCCTCACTGCCAACCACTTTCCCTTGGCCACATGGACAGCGCTGAACACTGGAATGCACCTAGGAACTGGGCATGACCAGCTCAAGAACCTCAGAGCCCTCCACAAACCGAACAGGATCTTATTTACCTCATCTTAGGTTCAGCAAGATTCTAGGCCACTGTATATGACGTAATGAGCTACAGATGCCAAAATAATAAGGTCAGACTTGTGGTGGAGCGTTGGATAATAATTCTAAAACTCTCCACTGCGGCTCAAAAGCTTTTCGAGATGAATTAGCCCTCTAAAGGAGCCAAACGGAAGAAAAGGGTGAGCATTTCATTTTTCAAGTGGGTGCACTCTGTTTGCCTTACTCCAGCTTTAATATGCCAGTAATTATGCCTAGAAGTCGCAAAGCATTTTCCCCTGAGAACTTTAAGAGTTCTAAAACGATGGGCTAATCTATACTTACAAGACTTCAGGCAGCAAGAGGGGCTTGCTATTCTCTCAAATACTAAAAAGCTGAAGCAGCTTTACCCGAGAAACGCCACTCCAAGTTGAGTTTTCCGCTGGGAATGTATGTGTTAGAAATGTATCTGGCTCACACCACAGGCAATAGACCAGAAGATTAACCGACCACAGAAACTCCAAGGATCTTTCAACATGAGTCAACCTCTCTGAAGAAAGGCTGGCAAGGTCCCAGCATGTCAACTCCCTTGGCAGAATTACAAATGGCTACAGAAAATCACGAAGAATGAATGCCCTTTCTGGCTGGTCCACAACGAGCAAGGGCCACATTAGCATCCCAAAGATGCCATCACGCTCCAGATATGCATGTGAAGTGTGTGGAGAGCTCTCGGCCTGAAATAAATGACTCATGGAAGGGGATGAAGCAGGTAAGTGTGTGTGCTGATTTCTATCAGATAATCAGCATGTGCCTCAACTCTAATTCTCCGCTTATCAACAGCTATCTGATGAATTCATAACTTAATTAAGCTTCGGGGTGGCTAGCAAGTAAGTCAGTATCTCCCCATGGCTTTGACTAGATCAAAAAGTCCTTTTGCAGGATCAGATTGTACTTCTCACCTGAAAATAGATGGTTTGCTCCAAAAGTATTTCCTTTCCCATAAGACCTTCTGCTATGACAGTGTAGGCTTCCTACTAGACATGTCCAACCAGCCAACCTTTTTGTAACAGCTGGAGAGACAAACAGATGCTCCTTTCCAAATTCCACTGACATCCTAAATCTAGGACATCGATCCAAAGCTCCTGTCATCACGAAACCCTATACAAGAAAGTTGATAGCCGCCTCATTCATGACTGCCAGAACCTGGAAACAACCAAGGTGTGAATCCATAGGTGAGTGGGTAAACCGACTGTGGAACATAGAGACAAACAAATACCATTTAGACATTTTATTCTTAATATTTAGCCTTAAATGCTTCTCACTATGGGAAATAATCCAGTCTGAAAGGATTACATACCATAACATTCAAATATATAATATGGAACATTCCAGAAAAGGGCAAGCGATCGAGACAGGAGAAGGACCAGTCGTCAGCAGGGCTTCAGGGACAAGAGTGAGGAATGAGCAGGGATGGGGCACCAAGAACTCTCCAGGGCCTTGCACCAGTCTGTTGATACTGCAATGGGAAAGGCATGCAAACTCTAACTGTGGGGCACAGAGTGGACCCTAAGGGGAACTGTAGTTAACGGTAATAATCATGCCCGTTCCCCACAAATGCACCACACTAAGATAGTAATAACAGGGGAACCAGGTGAAGGTGGCACACACCTTTCATCCCAGCACTCGGGAGGCAGACATAGGCAGATCTCGGTGAGTTCGAGGCCAGCCTGACTTATAGAGAAAGTTCTAGGACAGGTTGCAAAGCTACAGAGAAACGCTGTCTCGAAGAAACAAAAAAGGAAGAATGATAAAATGCTATAATGCTATCTTTCTACTCAAAATGCCTAAAACTATCCCAAAAGATTAGCTCTCTAGTAAAAGAATAAAAAACTTCAATCTTGACAAGGTGGCGCACGCCTTTAATCCCGGAACTTGGGAGGCAGAGGCAGCCAGATCCTTGCGTTCAAGGTCAGCCTGGTCTATGAAGTTAGTTCTAGTTGAGCCAGAACTACACAGAGAAAACCTGTCTCAACTAATTAATTAATTAATTCTTTAAAAACAATTCATATGGACCATAAATATAGAAGCACCAATCAGGAATGTTGTTTGTGGCTACCCCTTGAGGTAATTTTTTTTTTTTTTTTAGTGAAATGCATTCTGAAAACGAAGTTGCAGTTAGTTGCTTCATTTTAAAAGAATCTGTATTCTCCTTGTTAGTGTATCAACCTAAGCAAAGAAAAAGAACTTTTCAAGATTTTGACCAAGTAAAAGTTAATCTACATGTTAGCAAAGGTAAGCAATTAATTTAGGAACTCCCTATTTGCATTTCCCAGTAAGCAATCAACCAATTTCACAAGCTAGACTTGCGTGTGTGATATGTGCATGGTTCTATCCAAATGTGTGTAGATGTGTATTACAAGTGTGTAGTTGTACAAGTGTGCAGCTACATGTGGTTCCGGATACTCATGTGTGTATTCCGTGCCTATGGAAGCCTGAGGATCATACTGTGTGGCTTCCTCGATTGTCTCCACCTTCTACACTGAGGTAGAGTCTCTCGCTGATCCTGGAGCTCACAGATACTGGCTTGGTCTAGCTAGCCAGCTTTCCCTGGGGTCCCCATTTCTGTGCCCCAAGTTCTGGATTAGAAATGGGCTGCCCACTTTTCCAGGCAGGCGACAAGTGGTAAAGGAGAGGTGGGACAGCTGGGACACAGAGGGACACAGGGAGAGCTATAGAACAAACAGGCGGGGACTTACAAAGAGGAGCAGGAGAAAGAAACCTCCACTGTCCTACACTGTCCCTCTGAGCTCCTGAATGCTTCTCATCGGTCACATCTGGCTGGAAGACATTGTGGATAGGTGTTCATGGGTGAAATCCTCCAGAGCTCAGAGCAGGATGGAAACTTCAAAGAGGAGATGACATCAAGCCATTTCAAAACACTCACAAACACAACCGCAGCCACAGGTCAGCGGCGTCTCCACTATAAACCTGACTAAGGCCAGTCAGAACCCTGACTTCCGTCACTTTGTGAGTGAGTGTCTTTGGGCAAATGAGCTGACAACTGAGCCTCAGACTCATCACTTGTAACACAATGAGCTTGCCGTATAAATACTGGGACAACAAAGTGTTCAGAGCCTGTCAGAGGAGGCACCACTGTCTTCCCCCCAGCATGGATCTAAGATTTTCCACATCAGGGCTCGCTGATGTCCATCCCATTTCATTGTTGTATGTGGCTCCTCTCTTCCTAGCTACACAGTATGGTCTTTCAAGATAGGCAAGAGACAAGCCATTTCACTTTACTGCCACGTTCCAAAATGCACCTGCCTAAAATAGAGTCTTTTATACCATGCAAAAAGATAAGTGTGCTGTAAAGACACATGTAACCCCTCTGGTAGACATAGAAAGGCTGAATCAATCTACTAACCCGAAGAACAGAAGTCCCATTAATGCTAGCTGTTTCCTTGGGTCTATATTGCACTCATCTAATTCATGGGTTTATACAATTATGCTTCCTCATGCCATTACCCTTATGGAAAGTACATTCCACAGATATACTTCTCAGCAAGGGTTTCCAATTTTAATATACACAAGCTATCCATCATTCCAACTGGGGGCAATAAGAAAAAGAGGGAATTAGGGTTTGCAAACAGAAAGGGGAGATAAAGCAGATGGCAAAGCAGGAGTAAGAGTCTTGGGGAAAATCAAAGAAGACGAGAGGAAGGGAGTGTGGGTCTGGAGTGGCCCACTGGTGAGCCAGAGGCCACTGTGCAGCACACGGAAGAAGCCCAGTAGCAGGCCCTCTGGTCAGGACTGGCGGCATAAAGAATTTATCTCATGTGGTCAAGGTGAAGGGAAATGACTGTTTTTAAGCCCCTTGGTTAAAAAGATTTACAAAACTACCCAGCATCACAGAATACCTGTATCTGTGGAGCCCTCAGAAGGAGACTGGAGGCCGGCTGCAGGAGACACAGACAAAGGAAAAACTGATGCAAACATGCTTCTGCAGTTGTCAGCGATGGTGTCTCTGGAAATCTTAACACCTGCTTCAGTGTGGGGGAAAGCAAACACCTCAGACGACAGGCAATTTTAAATGTAGGGACAGGAGGAAACCGGTCACATGGGTGTGGGGACTGAACAGTGAAAACGGGGCATTGGTCATGAGACACTAGTAGCTGCTAGAAGCATCAACGAGGCTCGGAAACACAAAAGAAGGTAAGAAACTGCAAGATCTAGGTGTCAAAGTGGGAACCATACAGAGTGTAGCGGCTTCTCACACCTCAGGGAGGAGGGGTCAAGGCAGCACTGGCTCTTGGCGAAGCTATGAGCTGGACACAAATAGGCGCTGAACGGAGCATTTGTGTCTGGTTGCTTCCCTTCCTCTGTGGCTGAGTCTCCATGGGGTGCCTTATCCTACTGGAAGAGAACAGAAACCCAGATGGCAGAGGAATCTGGAAAACAGTCTGCAGAGCCCAGCCCCAGTCTCACGCAGCAAAGTCTAAAACGGCAGGTCTGAAGCTAAACCACACCTGGCAGCCAGCACAGCTGAACGTCCATATTTCCCTGGATTCCAGCTCTATGGTCTGAGAACCCTCCAGTACGGGTTTTCCAGGAACCTCACACTCAAATTTGAGAACCAACGAATGTTATATGTTTTTTCTGACTAATGCTAAGTTAAAATGTTAAGCTAAGCATATATTCCTCTGCCATGATGATAAATATATTTTCTATAAACTCCGGCCAGAAATTCCATGGAACAGAACATCATTTCTAATTGAGAACACTGGGAATTCCAACAATTTCTTCCAATAAAGGAAACTTTTTAATGAATCCCAAGTTTTCGAAACCTGTTTAAACAGCTCCTGATCCCTCTCCAAGACGTGGGCTCCACTGAGATGAAGCACGGGTCTTGAGCAGAGCAAGGATTTTGTCTGGCAGGAGGGAGAGATGAGAGGCTTAGGGGAAAGGGCGGCCATTCTCCCGGCAAACCCCCAGGATCGCGCTTTTCCTGGCGTTAGTAGGTACAGGCGTGCCCTCCCATCCTAAGCAGAGCTCAACTGTATGACCAAGGGGACACTGAAAAAATGACAGTGCATGATTTCCAGGGTCACGAACAACATGTGGTTTCCACTGGTCTGTTTCTCTTGGAAGACTCCCTCTGGGAGAAGCCAGCCACCACAAGAGAATACTTGGACAGCCCTATAGAGACATCCATGTGGCAAGGAATCAGGGCCGTCTGCCAACAGCCAAGGGGTGAGTCACTGAGAAGACAGGCCTCCCGGCTCAGGCAAGCCTTCAGTGCACTTCAGCTCAAACGGCTGTCTTGTGGGAGACACTAGAGTCGGAAACACTAGGCTGGGCACTCCCGATTCCTGCCACAGAGGATTCTATAAGAGAACAGATGTCAGAGTTGCTTCAAGATATGAAGTTCAGGATAAGTTCCCTACCGTGTCTCAGCACATAACCAATGTACTAAGGGTGCTGTGTGCTTATATTCTCTTGTTCTTCGGGTGACGGAATGAGACTCATTAAGCATACATCAGCCCTTGGCCCACAGATGCGCCTGAAAGAATTCTGGGGCCCCACTAATGTCGTTCATTTAAAGAAGCCAGCTGCTCCCATATTCTCTATCCATTCAACTACTCTTATAATATACCTTGAAATCTCTACCAGCTGAAGCCAACAGGAATGAAACGCTATGGGATTTAAGCCCCTTAATGCTGGGCACATTCCAGGAGACAATCAAAGATCAAGTCACAGGAACCATTCCTACCCAAGGGGAAGGTGGGGACAGAGGACCTCCAGAGCTCCCCACAGCTGGAAGCGGGAAGACACCAGCCCTGCAGTGTCCTAAATCTTATCAAGTAGTAAAAGTAGTTCAGAGTCTACATGGGAGGAAACGGTTTAATAACAAAAAGGAGAGACAATCAGCTTCATTACTAAAGTAATTCACCCTTGAAACAACTAGGAAATCACCAGTGTTCGTGTGTCTAACTGGGAAATCTTGTAGTTCCAGAAAACAGGAGAGGAAAGGTTAGGGAAATGAACAGTGAGGGTCAGAGTAAGCACTTTTGGCAGCATACACAGGCATGGCACACGATGGCCTTTCATCAATGGCAGACTTGTGCACAACAGTGGCCACACATACTATAATTGCACAGTAATGTCACAGACATCAAGTTTGTGCAATGCCCATAACAACGAGACTGCCTAACACCACACTGCATGTCTTGGAACATGTTCCTGTCACTAAGTGATTCAGGAATTTCTTAAAATTTTACACACCCATAGCACACGTGAATCAGCATTTACAAATGTGAATAAAGCCGTCCACTCGCCCACATTTGTAAGGACAAGATGTGTACAAAAGCTAATGTCAGAGCTAGAGTCTTATAGAAGACTCAGGATGGATTCTCAGCTCTGCAAGGCAGCTAACAACTATAACTCCAGTTCCTGGGCGGGGGGGGAGGAGAGGAAGGAGAGGAGGGGAGGGGAGGGGAGGGAATGGAAGGGAAGGAAAAAGGAAAGGAAAGGAAAGGAAAAGGAGGAAGAAAGGAATTTACAAGCAAAAAACCAAGTACAGAAGCAGTGTTTAAAATGTTGTTCACGGTCACCTACAGGGAAGAGCGACTGTAGACTAGGAAATAGCAAGAAATTTTTATGATCTGCTGTTGTTTTAAACTATATATTTTAATGCTTTAAAAGTAAAACAAAAAGGCTCAATAAAGAAACTAGACCAGGGAAAATAAAGGCTTACATTATAGCTAGACTTGAACTAATTTATAATGCCAGCCACTCAGAGCAGCCAGGACCTCGCGTTGGGCTCAGACACTCACAGGTACATTCAAGCGTTAAAAATCCCCATTTGGAGGTGAAGGTCTTTCACAGTCAGCCTGCCTCTCAGTAATTAGAGACAGCACGCTGTCTCAATGTAAACTCAACAACAGGAGATGTCCATGAGCTGCTCACCCTCCTGCCAAAGCCGAGCGAATCACGGGAGATGATGGAACTGCCTTTCTTTGAGTTTGGGAAGAATGGTGATGTTAAAGACATAAAGAGAAGTCGGCTTTCACTTCACTAGCTCTGCAGGGCCCCAGAAGTAAGAAGCTGTCAGAGAGCTGGCTGCTCCTGCCTGCCGACTCCACCCATTAATGTCAGCTGTAATTTTCTTCTCCACTGACCAAACCCTTTCTGAGGCCAAGGGAGCGCTTCCCAGACCTGGCTGCGGTTAAGAAGTCTGATGAGTACCAGTTAATTCCTCTCAGTGTGCATGACATGGGAGGGAAATTCGAGCAGGACAACATGCTTTCAAAAGAGGACGTTCCCTTTCTCTTCTGGCCAACGTGTCGACCACTGGCCCGTGTGACTGAACCAGGCAGAGGGGTAGCACATTCCCGTTTGCCTACAAATAAAGTGTAGCTGTCTAAAGCATTCATTTGAAGTGCTACCACACACGTGCTGGGTCTCCTTTAAAAGGAAAGAAAACAGCCCGAATGTTCCTTACAATTTAAGCAAGACTATCAAGTCTAGACAGAAAACACTCTAAACCACTTTGCCCACACCTTCCAGCCGCTCAAAACCTCTTTTAATTCAGACCTGGGAAGCCTAGACTGAAGGGGGAAAAAACTATTCAAGGGGGTTACCATTTTTCAAGGTGTCTAAAAAGACGCATACTGCACTTGCAAGTGTGACTGAGTGTATGTGTGTGTGTGAGCACGCATGCACATGTATAAACAAATACACATAACCTATAATCTACACGTGTCTGCTCTGTAAGATTTAGAACCTTACCTGCAAAATGCCAACCAGATTCATATTCGAAGCTCACTAAAACAATCATCTAAAAAAAGTCATCTTTTTTTTAGAACTATTTGATTGAAATAAAATCAGGGCTAACCCTATCCCCCACATGCCAGCACATACATAGTTACACATGTTCCCTTCCCCCTTTCTCCTGTCCATGCAGGGCCACCTCAACCCTGAGAGAGTCTCCTCATGATGACCTTGAACATGCAACTCTGGGGACCCCCTGTGGAATGTGAAGGTGCCCTTCCAGCCACAGGCAAGAGCTCTGTATCCTTCTAAGTGTGGCTTCCCTTCACACAGTCCAGGAAGACTACCAACACCAGCAGACATTTTCGGGGTCTGGGACACTTCATTTCAGATCACCTCACCCCTCTTGGGAGGTGAGGCTTTGAAGCCACCCTTGAGCACTCTGCAAAGGCTCCTGGATCTGTACTATTTAGTGGGAGAAGAGCAACGGAGAGAAATTGAGAGCCAAATTCCCTAATGACATGCTACAGAAAGGGCCACACTTCAGTTCTACCTATACAGAGAAAGAGCAAGCCAAGCCCCCTGCAGGACAGAGCAGGGAGCGATGGCAAGGGCCCTGCCTTCAGGATCACACATCTTAACAAATACAAAATTTATAAAACTTTTCCCATCCTATTGCCTGTCTTCTCACTCCTTCTGTGTATTTTTGGATGTATTATATATATATATCATGGAGACTTTATTCCCACCATAAACCTTGTGAAATGTATGGTTAAAAATGGGGAATATATATATATATATATATATATATATATATATATATCATATAAATTTGTCTTTGAAATTACATTTCATTTCCCTCTCCCTCTGAATTTTACCCTAATGAAATAAACTCATATTTGTGTAGGAGCCAGCCATGATAAGCTAAATAGAAACAGACCAACCAAAGGAAGTTCTTTACTTCCAACCATTATCACCTGCCAGAGTAGGACTCAGTCATCAACAACTTCAATGGAGGCCTGAGTCTCAGTACTTTAGCCTGAAGCAACACCTGGTTGCAGGAAGAACCACAGGCTGAGATTACAGGAGCACCACCCAAGAACAGACCATCCAAAGGAAATGCCTAACGTTCCAACCTCTGTAGATAGGATCACCTGCCAGCACACTCACCAGGACACCCCTAGACAAAGGTCAGCCAATCAGGGGTCCTGAACCTCAGACCCCTCACTCCCACCTTTACTACTATAAAAAACCAACTCTGACTGAGTTCGGGGCTCTCCATTTATTCCAATACACTGGACATGAGGAGAGACTGAGTTTGCAAACTTGCATAAAATAAAGGCTCTTTGCTTTTACATACGGGACTCAGTCTCCTTATTGGTTTTTAGGGGACTTGCCGGATCTGGGCATAACAGTTTTAAAGTTTTTTATTGAATTACACTGATTCTCTACAGCAACAACAAAAGAAGTACATCTTTCCAGCCTCAAATTTAAAAGTTTTTAGATGCCCCTGATTTCCTGTGACAATAAATAAAAATCTTGCATTTGACAGCGATTTTATGCAGTTAATCTAGATAAACAAGGCAAAGTAAGCATCCTGCTTCGTGTGATACAGTACAGTAGATGGGTAGAGTGGTTATGGCACCTAAAGATGTACCTGATGCCTGATGTAGAAATGGTGGACTGGTATTTTAATGAGCAAGGCTTGGAAATCTTGAGTCAGCACGCCTGAGTAAGAGCTAGGGAGAAGGCTCAGTCAGTATAGTGCTTGTCATGCAAGTAAGAGAACCCACGTTCAGATACCTCTACCCTTAAAAAAAGCCAGGTGAGCTTTAGCATAGTAAAGTAAGTCCAAAGCATAGTAAGTCCAATGCTGGAGACATAGAGACAGAATATTTCAGAGATTCAAGCAAATATCCATATATATAAACTAAATAAAATATCCAAAAAAGACTGTGGGTGGAAAAGGGTGGTTCATACTATTTATTCTGTTGCAAAATAGGGCAGCAGTGCACGAAAGAAAGTGTGGGAAAGAACTCCCTGCATGCTGCCAGGACATGGTACAAGCATGTTCTCAGGCAATGCAACTTTGAGAAAGAGTAAAACAGAAGCCGTCAGCCTAGAAGTCAATTCTCTTCCATCCATCAAGCCGGCACAGCTCCTGGAAGGTCTTCTTGCCCACCGTGCTCCTCCTGGAGGAGACCTGCTTTCAGGACCTTCGAGATGACTGTACTGTATTGAAACATTACAGAT
This sequence comes from Microtus obscurus, assembly GCA_963919715.1. NCBI lineage: Eukaryota > Metazoa > Chordata > Mammalia > Rodentia > Cricetidae > Microtus > Microtus obscurus. The sequence goes on along the minus strand of CAWTZC010001883.1, from coordinate 2,823,705 downwards.
GGTGAACTCCTAATGAACTATATAGTCTCTCCTCATGCTCCATAGGACAGAAATAGTAACATACCAGGAAAGAAACTGAACTTTCCCGAATAGATCACAATAAAATACAGAAACAATCAAGCAGAAAGAACGCGCTCAACAGTTGATGGAAAGAGTTCCAAAGGCTGATGAATTTTCTGTCACTGATACTTTCTATCCTAAGGGTTGATGGTTTTATACCATGTGCTCCCTTAGACAGTGATAACTAAATGAGCCCCAAATAGCTACTTTTAAAATCAGACCTAAGCTTGACAGGAACTTATGACTGGATTAATATGGCTTGCAGTCATCTGAATGTCACTTTGAGAAACAAAATGTTTGTCTTGATGACATCTCCCCCTAGGCATATGGCGCTTCCATTAACTCCAGCATCATTCTGCATCATTGTCCTCAGAATATTCATAATTTACAAGCCGACTCTCTGGCCATGATTGATAATTGCTCATAATGTTGAGGGGAAGTTCCCCACACAGATGCTATCCAGTGTGGAGGCTTTCTGTAATTACTGCTCATTTCAAAGAACAAAGAGTTCTCTCTGAGGCAAACCCCTAATGACCATGATTCACATATGAAATGGAAATATTAGCATAAAAATATAACATAGAAAGATAACATTGGAAAACTCAAAGAAATAATTCTAAATCATAGAGGGATATAAATTCCTAATATTGACAATTTCACCTATCAAGTATTTAATATTTTGTCTTGTTTAAGACCCTGTAATAAAACTGTAAAAAATAAACCTTCGTTATCCTTGAAACTCCTATGATAATCGCAAAATACATTAAAAATCCAAGAGCTATAAAGAAAATCTGCAACCAAATATGTATCCTCAAATATTGATTGTCACAATTCAATATTATTTAAGAAAATGCCCACTTCTAAAATTAGTTCAACAGACACTCCCTCCATATGGGTTGCACCATGCATCACAGACCACGGCAACCTTGAAAAACAGATATAATACCCAAGAATGAAAAAAAAAGTGATTGGAAAACTCCTTGAATAACATAAGACCACAAAAAATAAGAACGACATCATTCTCTGTAATTCACAGCTAAAGAGGGAAAGAACCCATGGTTGTAAATATGCACTAAGAAAATCAAAACACATGTGTAAAATTCTTTTAATACCTTATAAATAAAAATGAATGCGTAAAACGTGCTTTATAATTATGCTAAAGCATAGCAAATTATGTTATGTGGTTTTCATAAGAAAATGTGCCCCAAATCTTTATATCATTGTTTTTCTAAGAATTAGAAAATAATTGCAAGTAAAAAATGAGAATTAATTTCTTTTCATAGTTATAGGTTTATTTCCAAGAAGACCCAAATTCAATCAAATTTTCTATGCACAAGAGCCATGAAATTTTGATCTTCACAATAAGTGGATTCCCTTTGAGCGACCTTTTATTCTTACCCTTGAGTGTCTTTCCAGTTCCAATTAGTAAGCCATATTCTAGCTACATCCAACAGACTGAAAGTATTTGTGCTTGACGGAGCTTTCTGCTCTGGCACCTACAAGAACTACTAGCATTTCTCCCAACTCAGCCCAAGAGCCTTCCCTGGTGAAGAAAAGGATACTATGCACACCCCTTCAGCCTTCGGACTTTGTGTCCAACCCCAAGGTAAATGCTGAGAGAGACATTCTCTTAGGTCCGTAAGTCCCATAATTTAATCCTTCTAAACAGCAAGCACAAAACTGTCAGAAGCTTCTTGCAGTGCTGGTTCCTGGTCTAGGGACCATAACCTCTTCCAGGAAGTCCAAACACACCGCCATGCTACTCACTGGACCAGCATCAGGTTTCACTCATGAGTACGACCTCATCACCATGCCACCACTCTGCACACCCCTGCATCAGCCATGCCTCTTCTCCCATAGGGTACACAGCCCAGGCAACACACTTGGCCATCCTGGGGGGTCTGATGGTAGGTCCCCTGGCAAGCATGGCCCTTGCTACAGAGGCACATAGGGTTAGGGGACCTACCATCAGACCCCCCCAGGATGGCCAAGTGTGTTGCCTGGGCTGTGTACCCTATGGGAGAAGGTGGCAGGCTAGAATCAAAACCCAAGCCTATTTCATAAAACTCTATGACCTTGAAAAGGAACTGGGCAGCAAAACAGAACCAAGTGCTAACACAAGCAAACACAGCATTCACAGTGTTCAGCGGGTTTCGGGGCTTCTGAGTGAGCATGTGCAGCAGGAACTGTGCTGGGTGACAGCTCTTGCCACACTGCCAGCCCTGCCATAGACAGAGCACACTCCATCAGCCAGCCTCTCCTCTGCTGATCTCACACACACGATGAATGAATTCATGCAAAGAAATCTTTCGTCCAAAATTAAAAGTCTCTCTACATATCTGTGGCCACTGTGGCCCAGACTCGGACTCTTTTACTTTGGTAGGAAAGTAACCACTAGTGTGACAAATGCTACGTCATGGATTACGAGGACCAGTAGGACACCTGCATGGTGGTAAGACCGTTTTGAAGACAAAAAAGAACAGGAAAACATTCCAAAAAATAATTTCCACATTTGTCTTATGCACTATTATTCTACTTTTGTATTCAGGGTTAAGAATACACAGGGTTAAGATAACATTGCTCAGAGACATGGTACATGACGTTGCATTGGGGGGGCATAAATTTATCTATTTCTTTTATTTTAAAATTTGACTAATAGGGAAAAAAATATGTCAGTTACATTATACTTCTCTTTGACAGTCATGGCCTGGAAGCTCATTAAAATTATCTCAACACTTATTTTAGCAAAGCCCTTGAGAAATGTTTGTATGCAGGTCCCTAAATTCATTCCCTAAGGAGAAAGCAAGCCTTTAATAAAAAATACAGGGAGCCAGCACAGGGGCTGCCGCGGTCCAAGAGTACTCCCAGAGATGCCCAGTTCTCTCACAGTCTAGGAATGCGGGAGTGGGAAAGATAAACAAATTCCATCCACAATGGCCAATCATTTCCGGGCCTAAGCCTTTCAAATGGCTACACTTTCCCACCTCAAAGTACAATGAGGAAATTAATGCAGTCTCGGATGCCAGGAGCAGCTCTGGGTGGCAAACAGTCAGAAATCGCGGGTATTAACTTGTACAAGAGGGGCGATTGCTTAAAAGTAACCCAGTTCTTCCATGTTACAAAAGAAAGGGGAAAAAAAAAATATAGGCGCTCCTGAAATTAGGGAGGAGACTGGAAAGCCATGCTTAACAGTAAGACTTCTGCACACTAAGTTAAGGCAGAACTCCCGATGCTGGGAAGGGCTGCTCTCAGTTCAGCAGGAAGGTTTCAAATCGGAAGCCAGCAAAGCAACCCAAGCCATCTTCCAAACCTGGCAGATTCCTCTCATTCCTGGCCCGGGAACAATTCTGTCAGTCGGGAAAGCTGGAGCCAGGCCAACACACTGCTTCAGCAGCCTGCTGGGGGATGGGCGAGGAGACAGAAGTGTCTGGACAGCTGGCTTCTTCAAGAGGCTTATAAACCAATTTCCTTGACATGATAAAGACAATGCTTTAAAGTGATCAAGAGCAGAAAAATATCCAAGGTGTGAAAGGCCAGTCAGCACATGAATTAAATCTGACTCAGAGAGTAAAATGTGACGTTCTAGCCGTTTTTCAATTATTTTCATTAGACTAGCTTCAAGTGTCTATATGGAAGAAAAAGAAGCCAAGACACTGAGCCCTTAATATACCCACCAGGCAGGTGTTCCCCTCACTTTCAAGGAGCACTGGAACCCAGTGGCCCCAGGCAGATCACCCTGGTTCAAGGTACTGAGAGGCCTGGCCACCACCACCACAGGCGGACACACCGAGGCTCAAGTGAGACTCAACAGCTGGGTTCCTAATTTGGAATGCCAACAAGTCCTTCCCTCTTAGCCAAACTGCCAGGACTCCCTCCATCACTTGAATTGTTGGAGCTTTAAGCACCTAAAAGATTGTGAAATACGGTTTTCAACTATGGAAAAACTAAGCGTTTAGAGCCATGAATCTGTAACACAAGACACAGAAAATAAAATGCATTTGTCTAAAAGGATAAATTAGTGGATGGCTCATTTTATCACTCATATTCATCAAGGAAGTAACTATCAATTTCAAAACCACATTAGTAAGGTTTGTAGCTATGGACAAAAGATTCCAAAAATAATCTAGACTTTCAAAATGAACTTTCCTTGTGGTTGATTACCTATCAGAACTGCAATACCTGCAGAGTTCCCAACGCTCCAAGTCCAGAGACAAGTTATCTTTAGCCTCCTCCACAGGCCTCTCAGGAACCATGTATCGTCCTCCTCTGTCCCTAACCTAACAGCTTTGAAAGCCTTAGGCAAATCATTACCCATTTACAGGAGAGCACTAGTTTCCTTTGGGACATATTAACTTAGCAGATGACTAGCTCCCACCAACCCAAAAGCTAACTAAGCCTGTTGTCTGGTAAGATCTGAGGCATATGGTGGTGATTTCTCCATCCTGCTGTGACCCTGCCCCTCTGGGGTTTCCAAGAGTGTATTTGTAAAGTGTCTTCATGTATGGCTTTATTATGTTACTTAAGAAACCAATTTCACTTTGAATAGGTAATGTACAGGTAGCCTAAATCTGTGCTCCTGGGCCATAGTCACTCATATTTGGCTTCAGAATAATCTCTTGGGCTCTTTTAGATAACAGCTGCATTTATAACAACAATTATGGCACCCACTGCAGGGCTTTCTGGATTCTCAAGACAGGGTTTCTCTGTGTAGCCCTCGCTGTCCTGGAGCTCATTCTGTAGACGACTCTGAACTCAAACTCAGAGACCTGCCTATCTCTGCCTCCCCAGCGCTGGGACTCAAGACATGCTACTAGCTCTAGCATTACTAAACTTTCTCACAATATAATGGAATGGGGATATAAATGTTCTACCTTTTTGTAAAACTAGGTTTCCACAGACTTCATGCAATTGGGTTACGTGTTGTGTCAAATACATAATAAACTAGGGACACTGCAGTGTATTTTTTCATTCATTTTCACTGCATACTAAAATTATTTTTGGCATGCCCAGTTTAGATGCATGTGTGCAAATGGACCCCATACTTTTTTGTGTGCTTTGTTGTGGTGACGTGGTTGTGGTCTGGCATTTTTCCTTTTTAGGTTTTATTGCTTTAGTTGTTTTCCGGTTTTTTGAAGAGAGAAAAAGAATGTGAAATTTGATAGATAAGGAGATAGGAGGAGCTGGGATGGCTTGTGGAGGGGCTTATATAAATAAATTAAAATAATAAAAATATATAAAAGATCTACTTGTGAAGCTTTATGAATGTATTTTGGTCGTGCATTAAAAGACATAATAAATACATACTGCCTCATAAACTTGGGTACAACTAACATCTTAAAAACTATGAAAATGTTAACTTTGGATCTATCGTTTCATAAAACCTTAAAATGAGAATTCTTCCTATAAAGCAACATCATTAGAATAAAAAGATTTCATTGAGCTATAAAATCAAATTTTATGTACAAAGATCTCAGTAAGGATTCCCTTCATGAACAGGCTTGAAATAAATACAAATGTCAGTTAAAAATCATTTTGTTTTTATGAATCATAGGAAAACTGTTAAATGTCATGTTTTCATTAAGGCTGGACTACAACTAGAATAACAGATCTACAGATTTCCTAAAGATCTTTTGTGCTGTGTTTCCTTGTCAAGGTAGCATGAGGCATAAACTCAACTAACAGCATTCAGAATCTTCGGTTTCAAAAATCTATCATATATATATACATACATATATATGTATATGTATATGTATATATATATATACTGTCTCTGTATGCTTACTTTTTTAAGATTTATTTATTTATTATGTATACAGTGTTCTGCCTGCATGTCTGCCTTCAAGCCAGAAGAAGGCACCAGATCTCATTGTAGATGGTTGCAAGCCAGCATGAGGTTACTGGGAATTAAACTCAGGTCCTCTAGAAGAGCAGCCTATGCTCTTAACCCCTGAGTCATCTCACCAGGCCCCTCTGTGTGCTTACTTTTTTTAAATATCATTTATTCAGTGTCAAATTATTTGTAAATATGTAAATTAAAGTTGTTAAATTGACCTAGATTCCCTGAGGCTCGCAGTAAAACTAAAACTTCAGGGGAAAGTGTCAACTCCACCTTCCCCAAAAGGTAAGGGGGCTTGGCTACAAGTATATAGAACAAAAGAATAAATGAAGATCAGAGAGGGGGTATTAAATCAAGTGGCCATTGTGTTAAAACAAGCAGAGGTGGCCGAAGGTCCTACATCTTCCTTTGAGAGAAGTAACATGAGTTTTTAAATTTAAAATGTAAAAAGTATTATTGTTTTAAGACAAGATAAAGATAATTATATATTCTGGTCAAAATGGCACCTCCTTGATCCTTGACTCAATTCTGGCTCTGGGACACGGTCCCTACTGTTTGAGTATGTGAATGAATTCTAAGAGGATTACTTCTGCTTCTCTTTTCCTACTGGATAGAACCCTTCCTCTTATTCCAAGGACTAGAAGGATGATTTATCTCCGTGTTTTTAGTGAGTTATATAAATATAAGGATTTTAGGAATATTTTTTTAACCACTACTGCCTCTTTGAAACAAAGAAGTAGGTTTTTCAGGATCCATATCTTTGCTGAGCCTATGTAAGATATATATTACTCTAAACATTTTTGGGGTGGGGGCAGATGGGAGAAGGTCATTCTAAAATCCTATGTCAAAATTTACAAAAGCATCCTAAAGTTCACAGAAAATCAAATATCAACGAGTTATATCATAATAACATCTGGAACAATACTCATCATTTTTAGTTTTAAAGAAACAGTTTATATAAAATATTTATTATATGATTAACAGATACTTAATACAAGAGTAAACAGGTGGCTGAAAAGAAATAAAGTAAAAAATGTCAGACTTAATCCAGCTTTGAATGTCTTACAAACTTCGATGAAAATTTAATCCTTTTTTTTAACAAAAACAATCACTTTTAATTGAAAATAGTTCTTTGTATACCATATTTTAATTATGATTCCCTGCCCCCTACACCTTCCTGCCCCACCCAAACCCACATCCTTTCTGGCGCTCTCTCTCTCTCATTAGAAAACAAATGGGCATCTAAATAAAAGAAATCTAAAATAAAATAAAGCAAAAATGAACAGCAAAACAAGGAGTCAAAGCAAAAAGCAGAAGACACACAGCAGGAAGCAGGGCACAGACATAGGCAGTGCCCCAGTCATGGAGGAGTGTTCCCCTTACTCCACATCCTCTCCAGCATGAGCTGTGATTTGTTTTATTGATCTTGGCCATTCTGACAGGAGATTAAAAAAAAAAAAATCTCAAAGTTGTTTCCCTGATAACTAAAGATGTTGAACACTTCCTTAAGTGCTTTTCAGCCTTTTAAGTTTCTTCTACTGAGAAGTCCCTGTTTAGATCTGTACCTCATTTTTAATTGAGCTCTTTTCTTGATGCCCAGGTTTTTAGTTCTTTATATATTTAGATACTAGCTTTCTTTTTTTTTAAGATTTATTTATTTATTATGTATACAACATTCTGCCTTGATGTATGCCCGCACACCAGAGGAGGGCGTCAGATCTCAGTACAGATGGTTGTGAGCCACCATGTGGTGGCTGGGAATTGAACTCAGGACCTCTGGAAGAGCAGTCAGTGCTCTTAACCTCTGAGCCATCTCTCCAGCCCTAGATACTAGCTTTCTATTGGATGTATAGTTGGTAGAAACCTTTTTCCATTCTGTAAGCTACAGCTTTGTCTGAATGACAATGTCCTTTGCCTTACAGAAGGTTTTCAGTTTCATGAGGTCCCATTGATTAATTGATTTTAGTGCCTGTGCTACTGGTATCCTGTTCAGAAAGTTTTTTCCTGTGCCCATGAGTTCAAGGCTATTCCCATTTTCTCTTCTGTCAGGGTCAGTGCCGTGGGCCTTGTGCTGAGATCTTTGATCCACATGAAGTTGAGTTTCGTGCAGCCATCAAGGTTGACCAGCGCACCACTTGTTAAAGACACTGTCATTTTTCCAGTCTGTATTTTTGGCTTCTTTATCAAAAACTAGGTATCCATAGGTGTATGAATTTATGTATAGGTCTTCAAATTGATTCCACTGATCAACATGTCTGTTTTTATGCCAGTACCATGCTGTGTTCTTTACACTTTATTGTGTTTAACTGAGCTATACATTTTCCCCATACCCCCTCCTTCCTCCCTTCTCCCCTTCCACCCTTCCCTCCTGGCCCCACGCTCCCAATTTACTCAGGAGATCTTGTCTTTTTCTCCTTCCTATGTAGATTAATGTACGTCTCTCTTAGGGTCCTCTTTGTTGTCTAGGTTCTCTGGGGTTGTGGACTGTAGATCGTTATTCTTTGCTTTACATATAAAAGCCACTTATGCATGAGTACATATGATATTTGTCCTTCTGGGTCTGAATTAACTCACTCAGGATGGTTTTTTTCTAGTTCTATCCATTTGCCTACAAACTTGAAGATGTCATTGTTTTTTACCACTGAATAGTACTCCATTGTGTAAATAGACCGCATTTTCCTTGTCCATTCTTCAGTGGAGGGCAACAGGGTATTGTGCCAATACTGTGCTGTTGACGAGGTTTTCTGTCCTGCCTGGTTCCCACAGTCCTTGAGTCCCAAAGGAATCACAGAGAGTCTACATTAGTTATAAACTGATTGGCCTAGTAGCTCAGACTTCTTATTATCTCTTATATATTAGCCCATTATTCTTGTCTATGTTAGTCACATGGCTCAGTACTTTATTCTGCGAGGCAGTCACATCTTGCTTCTTCTGTGGCTGGTCATGACTGCAGGCTGGGACTTCCTTCTTCCCAGAATTCTCGTATTCTCATTGACCTGCCTGTACTTCCTGTCTGGTTGTCCTGCCTATACTTCCTGCCTAGATACTAGCCAATCAGCGTTTTATTAAAATATAATTGACAGGGTACAGACCATTGTCCCACAGCACCATGCTGACTTTTTTTACTATAGTTCTGTAGTACCATTTGAGATCAGGGTTGGTGATATCTCAAGAAGTTATTTTCTTATTCAGGATTGATTGGGCTAACAAAAACAATGTCAAGTGTTTGTTATAATTATTTCAATCTTTAAGAAATAATTAGTTTATATATTATTTAAAAAGCACAAAACTATTAGACTTTATAACTGTTAGATATTTTAAATACCAAATATGTTTTCTGTGTTTTAGATATAGCCTTTTGAGTTTTCATTTTAAATTATTAAAAGCTATTTTCTAATTTTATTAGAATAGTAACAGTAATATTAATGATAATGATAAAAATATCAAAAGAAAGGGAGATAAAAGTTATAGGTATAATCTTATATATATTTTAGTTTCCTCCTTGGTCTCCTTCTGTCAAACACCCCTCATAACCCTCCCCTTGCTCCCTATGAGATTATTTTTGGTTTAAAAATCAAGGTTAAAGAAAAAAAACGGTTTTGCAACAAAAAGGATATCGTACGGTAAGATAAAAATTATTACAAAATGAAATCAGTGAGACTAATGTTATAAGATTGAAGTACACTAAAAAAAGATTTTGAAAATAAAAGTTAAAGAAAGTAAATATCATTAAAATTTAGTTCATTTTAATATAAGGGTTATTAACTTTTTACGGTAAAATTCAATACTTTGAGATAAAATTAATGCTCTATTCTCTGTTTTACAGTAATAAGGTTTTCTTAAGTATTGAACAGTTCTTTGTGGTGTACAAAATGTATCTTAGACAAACACTTAAACATGGCAATAAAATTCAGATGTAATTACAGAGACTTTCTCAAGGATGAAGATGAGGTCACCAACTGAAGCAGACAGGAAGGACATCACATCCAAGATTCCATCTGACTAGAAAAAAGGGGCTGTCTCCAGGTCCCTCTAACCTCTGCTGTCCCTCCAAACTCAAGGAAATGGACGTGCAATTCCAAGTTCTCCCAGCTGTGCGGACTTTATCAGAACACATCATGGAGACTCAAAATACTGGGAGCTCATCTCCAACCATGCGACAGTCACGTCCCCCAAGTAGCTAAATATTTCTTAAATTCTCTTATAATTTAGATATTTTCAAAATTACCTATGATTTTCATTAATATTTCAGTTAGTATACTCCTAAGTGATAAAATACTGCTAATCTTGTTTCCAGTGAAGCTACACATTAGAGTGATGTCATCTCATTTCTGAATCTCGCTGTTCTAACTATTCGCTTGCCCCAAGCACCTACCTAACCTGAATATAGTCTTATACTTCAGAGATTCAAGTGTTTTCACTGTCTCTAAGAAGATTTTTCTTCTCATTATACAGTAAAATTTGGATAAAAGAAATCTAGTTTTTAAACTGACAAAAACATATTTTAAATCTTCCAAAGAAAACTCATTTTGGGTACATACATTTTAAATCCAAATTCCCTTCTGTAAAGACTTACTTCTTGTTTTATATGCAAACGTGCTTTGCATGCATGTATTTCTATGCACCACATGCATGCCTGTTATCTACAGAGGTCAGAACATGGCAGAGAAGCCCCTGGACTGTAGTTAACACTTTGCTGTGAACCAAACATGCGTCCCCAGCAAGCACTCTCAGCCATGAGTCATGGCTCCAGCCCTCAAACCAAAGTCTCACAAAACAAAGAAATGTTTTCCTATTAAGAAAATATACTCTATGCGTGTCTAACCAATTAGATTACTGTGTTTCTACTTATGCTGAAATATTGTGAAACAACAAATTAAACGCTAAAAGGTCCCAGAACAGGCTCAGTTACTTAAGCAAAGGAAGCTTAGCTCTATTTACTCAAGTTACCACACTCAAAGATTTGTGTTAACTTTTTCCCCAATTTATAAAAAAGACATCTATCTACATAACAACATTCATGATGGCTTAATCCTTAAGTGGTGGTGTTTCTTAATTAAATGAGAATTTAAGGTGTTGTATATTGCAATTAGCTAGTATCAAAGAAAAAAAGAATTTAAAGTTTCATATTTTGCTAATAAAAATAAAATAGGCAATAATTCCCCTTCTAGAGTCCCATTTTCCATTTCTGACTGTCAAAATAATTTTTAAAAATTATTCTACAATAAATTCTATAAAATTATGATTTCTAACAGATCTGATCTCTTGTCTATAACATTGTTATTAATATTTGGTACATTTTAAAATAATATTGTTCAAAATATTTTTAAGGAATATTATATTATTATCCAATTTCTTCTATAATGTGGCCTTCCGTTTACTTTTCAAAATAAGTCTAGCAAGATAGCAATGGAATAAAACAGATTCACTCAGTATCCACCAATAAGACTTATGGTAATTCAGATATTAAATACAGGTTTTTCCTCAGAATGAGAGCTAGCCACTAAACATAATGTTATAGGTATAAGGTCAAGCTGGACAGAAGCAAAAACAACCCAAAACAAACCCTGGAATTAAAAGATAATAGATTTTTTAAGTGTTTTAAATACAAGTAAGAGTTCACTGTACACCAAAACTGTAAATCTGGAGGGGGGATACAGTAAATCAAGTTTTTTTTTAATGTATCAATTTTGGTTGTTTACAATGGGTGTTTCATCTGTTACCCTTTGGACTAACAGTGTTCCCAATTATTTTAATTTAGAATATAATATTCTTACAATTATTCTTATAATATTCTTATCTGTTACATCAGATATACAGGACAAAATAAATGAAAAATTAGCCAAAATAAGTCAGATACAATGACTACCAGTTTTCATCTCGTCTAGGAGTTTTTTAATGGCTTCATCTCTGCAACAGATTGCTGTTCCACCCAGTTTCATCTGCATCAGATTCTAAGAGTGACCCTTCATAGCAAGGGGGAATATGATTATAATATTTAATAATATAGCATGCATAAAATGTGATGTTTGGCCAACGGGGAGAACTATGGATTCGAATTTCCAGAACAAACCTTCTGTGTGGCTGATCACCTATCAGAACTGCAATGCTCTGCAGAGTTCCGAATGCTCCAAGTTCACAGACAAGTTCTCTTTACCCTCCTTCTCAGGCCTCCTCTCTACCTAACCTAACCTAACCTAAAAGCCTTAGGCAAATCATTACCAATTGACAGGCAGAGCACTAGTTTCCTTTGAAACATACTAATTTAGCAGATTACTAGCTCCCACCAACCCAAAAGCTAACTAAGCCTGTCGTCCATCCGGAAAGATCCGAGGCACACGGTGGAAATTTCTCCATCTCGCTGTGACCCTGCCCTGCCCCCCTGGTGTTTCCAAGAGTGTATCTGAAAAGTGTCTTGATGTATGACTTTCTTTGTTCTGTTACTAATAAAAACTTGATGAAATTGCCTCCACATTGAAAGGTGCAATCTAAATCTGTGTTCCTGGGCCATGGCCACTCATATTTGCTCCAGAATCAAACTATCCCCTCTGAGGTAAGAGTAAAGAGAAGTCTTTAAGGCCAGGTACACAGAATAACAAGAGTGAGGGATGAGGGCGGGAAGCCCATGCACAGCGTCCACAAAACAGAGATGAATACAGGAGCACAACACTTCACAGGATTGTCACCAGAAGGTGGTGGTTAAAGAAAAAAGGAATTACTTTGGAAATTCCGAAGGCCTATGAAACTTGTTAGGAATAGACAGGGACAATTTGCCATGATTAGACAGCTGTCTGTCACTTTAATCCCCCACACAGTTCAACCTCCCAGATAAAACCGGTTCTGGATTTGATGGTGTGGGGCTGTGTCGTTAAGGACCCTGAGAGATAACAAGCACTGATTGAAGTAAAAGGCTTGAGAGCTCGGGGAGGCACCACAGGGCTGCAGCTGCCTTCTTAATCACCTCTACCCAGGACGGCCCAGGGAAGTGCTAATAGCTAGACTGTCACCAAGTATGAGGTGGGGGAAAACAGTCCCATAAAGTGAATTAAAGAAAAGGACAGGCCCAGGGCTCCAGTGTTCCACCGTTTCAAGGCTGAATAGGATAAAAAAATCATAATAATAGTAATTCTTGTACCTTAAATTCTAATGTTCAGAACACGACAAATTTTCATTTTCTGATAATTTTTTAATTTCAGACAGTCATCATACCAAGATCCCGCTCTGGCATACATCTTGCCAGAGGCATGCTCAAGCCTTAGACCCAATCCCTGGCACTAGAGAATGACAGTTACTACTAAAACAAATTAAAAAGAACTTTTTTAAAAAGGAAAGAGACAGACTCAAATACTGCTGTTTAGACGAGGGCCCAGAGTGGAAACTTTGATGGAGGATAAGATGGGGAGATAAAGAAAGAATTTCCTTACACTGTGTAAATAAATAAACAGCACAAACTACTCGGTGACAGGAAGGGCTTCAGTCCAAACAGTCAGGGCAGCACTGGGAAGAGGGCCATCCATCCCCCCAGTCATTAATAGAATCACTGGGTATTCTCCCCAGCCCCCCTTCCCCACTCCCCACTTAATGCAAGGGACAAGTCTAGACAAAACCCAACACACTAGAGAGCACTCTCTGGAGCTCACTTTTACCTGTCTTGGGACCCAAGTAGAAAACCCCAATCCAAGTAAAATTACTCCCAGTATATTGGCTTAGAAATCATGACTTTTTAAACCAGTCACAATCTGGGGCTTTAGGAAAAGGATTGTATTATGAGTTTTTCTACAACTGTCAAGATTGGCAGAAAAAAACCCACAAGCTAAAAATGATGATCTCACACACACACTCACACACACCCACTGGCTCTTAAAGAGAACTAGTCCACTATGAACAGTCATTTTATTTTTAAAAATGTAACCAATTATTCTGAACTGTTGCCAAACGAACAGGAGCAAAACTGCCATTGGTACTGGGTTCCTGGCACTCATATCTGGCCTGCACTTTTTAATTAGGTAAGAAAGTCTCCTGGAGGCACAGACAATAGGATTTATAGTAAGCACTCCAAGTTGGAAGATCAATTTGTATGCAGCACTTCTGTTTGTACTTTGTTTCTCAATTAGTCCCACCCCAGTGTACTCTTGGCATTAATTTGCAACTTGAAAGTTACAATTCAACAGAAAATGTAACTCAATCAACATTCAGAGGCAGGAATTTTCAAGGCTCCTTTCCAAAGGCTAACCCAGCAAGCCTCTCTCAGTGCTAGAAGGCTCAGGACTAAGGCATGACTAGATCATGGCTTCCCTCCTCCATTCATGACCCCTTTCACTGGGACAAATTGTTATGTGACCCTGGGTATACGCCTAAAATAAGTATCGAGTCAAACATTTACTGATAATAAATCATGAGTTTTATCTTAAAACAATTTGGGGGCTAGAGAGACACCATGGCTGGGAGATGTCCCAAAGGACACGGGCTTGGCCCCCAGCACCCATATCCAGAACTCACAACTACCTTTAATTCCAATTCCAGGGAATCCAGTGTCGTCTCTGGTCTCTGCAGGCATCTGCATACACATGATATAACACAAACAAGCAGCCATGCACACATATTCCTCCAATAAAATAAATATTTTGTAAAACAAAAAAAAAACTTTTAAAACAAATGTTGGTGCATATGTACGCAGAATTTACCGCTTACTGAAGAGGAAAGTGAGTGTGCGCACTACTGAGATGTATGTACCTACTTATTTCTGCATAAAGAAGGAACACCTGATTAACCCTTTAGCACGGCGAGACCTACAGTATCTTCCGCATTCCTCAAAGCTGACCTATCGTTGTTCTACTCTACGCTGTCAGCGCTGAGAACACCATTTCACACACATGCCTGACAGCAAACTGGGGGAGCTAAGCTGAGAGTCATTCCAGAAAGTGTTGGAAATCCCAGCCTAATCCCAAGCCAAAGTTCCTCTCATGGGTTTTCATGAAACTTAAGTCAGCATTTTTTTTAAAAAATCAAACATCCTAATCCAATCCAAAATGATACAAACCTGATACTTAAATGAGAAATGACTGCAAAAATAGTAACCTTGCTTTCTGTAACTAAACCATTGTGTTTATATGAGGCCAGAAAACTACCCATGTGCAGCTAAAACTCACTGGTTCAAAGCATGTAATAGCCTTGAGTTGTCAGGGGGTGATTTGTTTTGTTTTGTTTTGTTTTTAACTCTTTTACTCTTTGTTCTTTGGGGGCCCACCACCCATCTCCCAAATAAATACATGGAGAATTATTCTTATAAATGCCCAGTCTTAGCTTGAATTGTTTCTAGCCAACTTTTTTAACTTAAATTATTCTATCTACCTTTTGCCTCTGGGCTTCTTACCCTTCTATATACTGTTCTTTATTTGTTATTCCGTGGCTTGCTGTATAGCTCCTCTCCCTCCCCTTTTCTCTCTCTTCTCCGTTCTCCTTCTTTTTTTTTCTGATTTTGTGATTTTTTTATTGTTTTTATTGAGCTATATATTTTTCTCAGCTCTCCTTCCTTCCACTCCCCTCCCCTTATATGGACTCCTTTTCTCCTCCTATTCTCTCTGCCTGCCAGCCCCACCTATCCTTGCTCCTGCCTTGCTATTGATCAATCAGGTGTTTTAAACAAGCAAAGTAACACAGCTTCACCAAATTAAACAAATGCAACATAAAAGAATGCAACCCATCTTTGCATAATTAAACAAATATTCCACAGCATAGAAGACTCTAACACATCTTGAACCAATCTTCTCCAGCACTGAATCTGGCCCCAGGCACTGGCACTGCATGACACAGTGGTGTGTGGTGCACAACCACGTGTTCAAAACCAAGGTGCAGCAAGGACAATCTTGGCCAAAAAGATACTGACCGCATCATACATCTGATGTAGCATTAATTTTTGGTCATGGCATGTTCCAAAATCTATCACCAAACTGTCCACAAGATCCACATTCAATAAAAGCAAAC
Source organism: Microtus obscurus (assembly GCA_963919715.1). Taxonomy (NCBI): domain Eukaryota; kingdom Metazoa; phylum Chordata; class Mammalia; order Rodentia; family Cricetidae; genus Microtus; species Microtus obscurus. Next base: position 2,807,825 of record CAWTZC010001883.1, on the reverse strand, counting down.
TGACACAGGGCCCAAAGACAAAGTTTAAGAAGCTGGGGTCTACATCACCCCTCATTCAGAACCCTCACTAGCTCTGTGCTGTTTAACTACTCTTAAGTTTCTTTCTTATCTGTAAAACGAAATTAATGAAAACATTATTAAAAAATTAAATAAAACACAGAAAGAAAAATAATTAAGGTAAGACCTATCCCTTCGCCATGGGCTTACCTGTAGCATTCTGGAAAAAGAAGTGGGGTGGGTGAGAAGAAGGTTCAAATAATACAAGAGTCCTTAAAAGATATCAAAAGTGTTGGCTGGCTGGCCTTTCGGTCTTCATCTGCAAGTGCAAAGGACTTTGCTGAACAGCCGGGAAAGAGGAATATCCTGATGGCGCAAGTGGGTGGATTACTCAATTCAGGGATGCAGAAGCCAGGAAACTGGGGAAACGGGGCTTCTGTAGACAGTGACTGTGTTCTAGTGAAAATGTCGGTAAAAACAGAGAAGCAGGGATGCAGGGAGATGCTGGAAGGCCTCAAACCAGAAGAAAAGAACAGGAATCATCTTCCTCCCACTCTATTAAGGATGATCAATGCTATCTGAGACATTCTTGTCACCAGGTGCACACCGGAGACGTGACATACGTGAACCACCCATTAGTGGTGCTCACAAAGGCCACAACTCTCATCCACCAAAACCCACCTGGTAGCCAGTGCTCACAGTTAGGTCCAGCCAACAGGTGTCACCAAAGGCTGTGTGACTGCAGAAGTTGAGACAGTAACAGTAGGAAACATCCATGTGGACTTTACAGTATCGGTTCTCTCGTCTTTAAAATGAGGCAGTTTCTAAAGTAAGATCACTGGTGCCCGTGCTGAAGCTAGGCCGGCACTATGTGGCCCTGAGCCTGTGCCCCTCGATGTGGGGCTCACAAAGTCAAACGCACATCCATGAGTCTCCAGAAGAGAGAACTCACAAATCCAAACCCACAGCACAGCACGGGTGTACAGGGTGCTGCTGGGAAGAGGCAGCGCAGGCTCTGTGCCAGGACCTTTGAAAGGATTTACAAGCTCTAGGTTACCACTCTTCGCAACAACTTCTCCTGGCAGGACAGATAAGGAAAGGGGGCTCCCAGAAGGCTTTGCGGAGTCTGGAGGACGGTAGGAGGAAGCTCCCACATCTCCTGCTCTAGCTTTGCACCCAGCACCCAGCACTGCTCGCAGCACCTGCTAGAACCTGAGAGGTAGATGCCAATCCATGCAGAGATGGAAAATAAATCTCAGAGGAAACTGCCTCGCCCAATACACTGCTAAATCTGTGATTCCTGTAGCTATTCACTGCCTTGCAGATTCCCCAAATGAGAGTGTATGTCCCAAACACAGTTCATCAGACTTTCTCGTGATTCCAGACAGACATATACACCATGCTGGAATTACAAAACCTTGCAGGACATACCTGTGGCTTTGGAAACGGATGCATTTGCTGAGATAAATGTGCGCATGTGTCAGATATAGATACATTTGGAAGAACAAGGGTTCCAGCTTAAGAATTTTAAGCACACACAGCTTTCTCCTTTGACATAAATTTTTTAAAAGCCTCGAAACAGCCTCTAATAATGGAACATAACTGGCAGTTATCTGACATAATAGGCTTGAAAAGTTTATCCACCGTGCTATGAAATGTGTCTAAAGACCTTCTGTATCCAGAGAGGGTTCAACAATCAATATGTTATGTTCATTAAAATGTTATACCATAAAAACTCATCTGAGACCTATGGAAAATTAATAACTTCCACTAAGAAAAACTAAAACTTCCATCATAAAAAAATAAAAATATTAATTTCATACAACACTAGAAAAAGAAAACGTTAAGAAAAAACAATTTGTGGATAGCCTGATTATTTAGCTAGGAAACCTCTGAAAAAGACTGGAATCAATAAAGTTAAGTAAAATTACCAATATGCAAAATAAATTAATAAAAATGGATTCTGCCCTTAACTAAGGATTATGTACTAAACAGCGTCTCAATAACACCAAGGCAGACTTGTGAGAGCAAATAGTCACTAAGGTTCAGAGAGCAAAAAGCCTTCATGACAAGATCATCTTTATTTTTTTTAAACCTCTAAGCTGCTTAACTGTTAAAAATAAGGAGCTGGAGAGGCGGATGAGCAGTAAAGAGTGGAAACTGCTCTTCAGAAGCCCTGAGTTCGGCTCCCAACGCTCGCATTGAGCAGTTGACACCTGTGTGCTGTAACACACAACTGTTACAGCAGTTACACTGCCTGTAACTCCGGCTCTGGGCGATCTGATGCCAACTTCTGGCCTCCAAGGGCACCTGCACTCATGTGCGCAGACACACACACACACGCACACGCACATGTGCACACACATACGCGCGCGCACCCGTGCATGCACACACGCACCCACACACACGTGCGCACACACAACTTAAAAGAAAATCAATCCTAAAATATTAATGAATGAAACATTGAAAAAGATGAGTTGTTACTAAGCAGAAACCTTTCTCCCTAAATTTCCAGTATTTGAATGTCATCTGTATATTTTCACCTTTCCATGAGGGATCTAGTGCTTTTTTTTTATAATGCTGACATATCACGCTATTAGAATTAATAACAAAAATACACACAGTTTTCAGATCTGATCTTTAGTTCTCCACGGTTGGTCTTTAACCCAATGCCTGATCTTTTCCTACGTCAACACGGTTATTAGAAATGGGTCTAAAGGCACAAGACATCATGTGATCGAGACTGGGCAGCAGACAGAGAAACAGGGAAAATGTGACCTGGTTTTATTTCTTCCCCGAAACCCAAGATGCATAAAATTTCAAGAAAAAGAACACCGCCGGGTCCAGGACGTCACACGGGCCACCAGCCTCTGAGTAAAGTGCCTGGTGGAAGGAGAGAGTAGTTTGAACCCTCAAGTGCATGTTAGATTCTTGCCAAACCAACAGCAGGAAGGGCGGGCAAATACATTCATTTAGAAAGTAAATATTAACTTAATGAGCCTGGTGACTGGAAAACTGATTTTGCTCACTTGAGATTTTTCCCTTCCCTACTCCTTCTCCTCAAAAAGAGGGGGAGAAATACATCTAAATGGCCCCGAGAAGAACCTAAAATCACTCCTCATGTGGGGACATCCACATCCTCTCAACACAACTGGTGTGTTGTCAAAAGCAGAAGACGGCATGAAAGACCTGTGTACATTGGAGCCTGTCAGGGTCACAGCAGGGAGCCCAGGCCTGGTTCGAGAAACTGGCATCACAGAACATCTCTCTCCTGCCAGAAACACGCCTCTTCCTCCCCAGCCTGTTCCCACCCTAAAAGTACCACATTAGCCTCCACGAGAGGACGGCACTGAAAACACCCCATCCCGAAGCACCAACCCAGTGCCTGGAGAAGCTCGGCAGCCACGAGCTCTACACGTCTGCCAGGGAGGAGACGGCAGTGTGTGCTTCACCAAAGGCAGGTAGTGTTCAGAACAGAAGAGAAGACGGGCCAACCTATGAAACTGGGGCCGGGGGAAGAGAACAGGGTAGAGAAAAGCAAAGAAAATTTTCAAAAAGGTCTATTTCTTTCTTCAGCACCCACGGCTACCAGAAAACAAACAAGAAAAAGAAAAAGAAATAAATAAAAATAATGCAATGTCTCTCCTCTTTGCTTACTGAAGTCTTTCATCTTTCTTTCTAAATGGAAATGTCACAAACTATCGGTTTTCTCTATAGCTATCCCCTTCACAAAGATTCCAGCTGCCACGATATGAAATAAATATAAAGGCAAAGTCCTTTCATATGCACGAGCTAAGAATCCATGTATATATTCAGGACTTGAAGGAAAATATATTCACTATTAACTATTCTGCCTTGTCCAATGAAGGTAATCTACGCACACTGTCAAACGTTCCAACACTGCTTCCAGGACCTGACAGTCACGGCACCCTGGCATCTCTTGTCAAGCCTCCTAGTTTGACCCCATCTGTGGATCGTGCGGCTGCCACCCAACAGTTAACCTCCACCATCTTCAGAGCTCTGCATCACAGACATAAATGCTATCAAATAAAATACGTTTAAAATTGAAATCTGAAATGGAGCAAATGAGAAAAGAGACGCCTCTGGTTTCGAAATAACTAATCGGTCAAACTCTCTCCAATATCATTTTTATTTGTGTAATTATTTCATGTCTTCAGGCCTTGGTTTCTTTCCAATAGGCTGGGTGTAGCTTGATTCCAAAACCTGTCCTATCGGGGTTGGAGAGAGGGCTCAGTATTTAAGAGCACTTGATGCTCTTGCAGAGAACTTGGGTTTCTTCCCCAGCACCCACATGGCAGCTCACACCTGCAAGTTGCTGCAGGTCCAGTGTACCACCACCCTCTTCTGGCCTCCTTGGCCCCCTGCATGCACAAGGGACATATAAATTCAAGCAAATATTCATACAGATGAATAAACAAATAGGTAAAGCTTTTGTGGTGTTCTATTTACTGCAAAAAATCCACTCAGTCTTTTAAACATTTTTATTGAAAAAACTCAAAGACAGTATATTTGTTCATGTTTTCCCCTCTGATTTCTATCACATACTTCCCACCTCCTTACTCACAACTTTACATTCTTTCTTTTTCTCTTTCTCTTTAAAATAATCAAAACAAACAAAACTGGAAATCAAAGTCATACTCAGCATCACGCCTTGTTGGAAACAGCTACTCAAACGCTGGGGTTGCTGCCAAACACAGGCAGTCTCTATGGGAACTCTGTCCTTTACAGCAGTGTGCCGTACATCAGCCCGTATCTACGCAGTGTTTCTCCTGCAGGGCATCCAGAGAAGATGCTACTCCAGAGGTGGGCTCCAGGCAATGTGGTCAGAGTAATACGGGGATGCAGGACATGAGCACAATGGCTCAGCCAAAAGTGAGGTCACAAAGTCAATGTCAGTCACACAGGCTCTCGTGTTTGCATCTCCCAGTAACTACTCAGAAATCCGTGGTGCGCTTCGCAAAGTACATGTTTGCTTTTTTCTCGCTATGACTAAAGCACCTTTGGGTGCACATGTAACACATCATTTAGACAGAGTCATGAGAACCTCCTGGGGAAGTCCCAGACTCAATTAGGGCGTCTGCGCATAGGCCATGTGTTATCAAGCCTTTGCACACCTGAACCCCAGTATCTAATGACCCAAGGATCCCCATTCGTCAGACTTAATAGTCTGACTCTTAAGGAGAAGAGGTGAGGACTACGGGACATTCTCCATCATAGCCACTCGAAAGCAGTCGAAAGTGAGCCAGGGAGCTGAAGACGGAAAACCAACACCGGCCTATAACACAAAAGGGTTTATAATCCTAACAAACAAGTTTATCTCATCAATCTTCATTTCTTCTTTATCTGCAATTCATCTAGATTAATGAAAAATGTTTCCAAGAAAATAAGAAAATTCATTGTATCTGACATAGAATGATTTCCCTTTGTTAAAAATTTCTGCATAACTAACTGACTTAGCTTTTCTTTTGGTTAAGGCTCCTGGAATATTAATTTGGCATCAAATGGTATATACTGTAGCACTAACAAAACCCTATGTTCTGAATCAAAACTCAGACATCGCGTTCTAAAATTACGCCATTCTAAAAAGTTCAGACTGCACATGAGTGTAGCAACACTCACCTTCTGTTTCTTCCCAGTATGTCAGCAGCAGGTACTTAAAGAAGACCCCTGGCCATTTTCATCACTTGCACACACTTAAAGGATACAAAAAGCCCCAGCACCTACTCTGGCTACCTCCAAGAATAGCATCCAGGTTTGAGTAGAGTCAGGCCCTGAGAGGCCTACACCCCAATCCTCAGGGGATAGGTAGAGAACTCTCTTCCTTCCTCCTCCCCTCCCAAGAGCCACTGCGGCTTCATAGCCCCCGTGCCATAAAACAGAATAATAAATACCCAGAGAAAACTAAGTTAGAGTCACGGTCTGTTCTTAAAGAATAACTAAATCATAAGGACATATTTCAGTTTGTTTCCACCAAAGCATACGCTACGGTTGATAAGATTATGACTGACACATTCTCACTGGCAAACCCTGGGATGTCGCAAGTTTGTGGTATTATAATTACAACTCTGTCCCCTTCTTTCCCTTCCCAAAGAACCATTAAAATACACTGGAATACCGGCATCAATCTGCTATATTTTTTAAAGAAGATGAATTGCACGCTTCAGCCTTTAAACTGACTGGGACACAGAGCTGCGTAACACGTTCAAGGGATAGCAGGACAGTATTATAATTCCTAAACCAACTATGAAGACACCGTCCAAACATCACACCATATAGACTCCTCACATGTGGAGGTCCTCGGACTGAAAAAGAACTAATAAGGACATGGAATTGAGCATTCAAATACTCCCTGAGTTCTCCGCCGCTTTCAGTACCTACATGTAATGTTTATATGTTTAAAGCCGAATGTGATATGCAAACCCAGCACTCAGGAAGCTGAAGCAGGAAGAGCACTATGAATCCAAGGCCATCCTAAGTGACACAGCAAATACCATGCTAGCCAGGGCTATACAGTAAGACATTGTCTCAAACAAAACAGAGGGAAAAGCATTTTTATCACTGAGAAGACAAATATGAACTTTCCTGGGAATACAACTACATATTGTTGAAATATTTTTCTCTCTTCTATCTGCTCATAAAAACCATAAAAGATTTTTAATACATTCTTTCTATACATAAATATATATGTGTATATGATTTAATATTGTACAATTTGGACTAGGTATTTGAAAAGTATATGAAGAGCTGGAGAGATGCTGTTCTTCCAGCAGACTTGGATTTAATTCCCAGCACCCACATGGCGACTCACGACTGTCTATAACTCCAGTTTCAGGGGCTCCAGCACCACCCTCTTCTGGCCTCTCTGGGTACCAGACATACACATGTTGTACATGCATACATGAAGGCAAACACTCATACTCACAAAATAATAAAACAAATTTTAAACAATAAAAATACATGAATAAAACTACCTCCTTATTTTAAAATTTACTGTGTAATAAATACTACTATCATTAATTCACGTCATTTGGAAAAACATTTTAAGAAAATCCCTAGGCTTATTGCTCTAAGAAGAAGTAGTTAACAAAATAGCTAATAAAACTCAATATTAAGAAAAAAACAAATGCTAAAGCTAAATAACAGATAAAAATAATGAGAAATAACCACATATTAAAAATTAAAAAATTAAACAGACTCACCAGGGGGAATGTATTGCTTTTATTGTTGTCATAAAATGTTGAAAATGCTCATTTAAGAAACTTAAAAATATCAATATGGCCTTAAAAAAGAAATTTGTAAAATAAACCTGCTGTTTCAAATGGTGTGTGATTATTATCTTCAGAAATGTGAAGCGTTGAGAATAAGAATAAACACATTTGTTTTCGTTTTGGAAATCAAACGTAGACCACAGATTCAAGACCTGAGAAATTCCTGAGGCTCCTCACCCTTGACTGGTGACCATCGTGTTTGCTGCTATAAGATTACAAAGACACTCAATACTCCATAAATGGGTGTTTCAAACACCACCTGCTGAAGAAATACACAAGTACGTTTGCAACGCGGAAACTCTTCCAGTGTCAAAGGCCAGCTTTCCACACACACAGCTGAGGTAGGCAGGAGGGGAGCACTCACCCTCTCAGAGACACAGCTGCAGTCTGGTGAGCCTGCGGGCAGAATGGAGATGCTCAAGGCAGAGACATGACGCTGCTTGGGCTTTCAATGCCTGTTAGCTCTCTTGTCTTCTCAAAATGAAGGTGACTAACTCCCCCAAATGTCATACATTTTGCATTTCATGGCATGTTCTTCCCCTCTGACTCGGTACAGCATTACTCAGACATTCCAGCCACTGGCCGGGACGAGACTTAATTATGGTAATTATGTCTACCATAATTAGGGAGATGGCATTTGATCTGATCAAACATTTTTAGAATAGAAATCCAAAAAACACAGAAAGCTTTAAGCATGCAAAATTTAAACTAAATTTCCAACAAGAGAATTAAGGAGAATTGAGGCTCTTTTTGCGAATGATGCAGGATGATAATACTTGGAATACAATGACTTCTAGACTTCTGCTATAATCAAACAATAGTTCGTAGGTTCCTGTGCATCTCAGCTAGGCTTACCATTGCTGTGACAAAACACCATGACCAAAGGAACTTGAGGAAGAAAAGGTTTATTGGCTTATGCTTCCATATCACTGGAGGAATTCAGGACAGGAACTGGAGCCAGGAGCTCATGCAGAGGTCATGTAGGAGCCCTACTTATTATCTTGCTACTTATGGATTGCTTTCTTATAGTACCCAGAACTACCAGCCCAGGGATGGTACCACCCACAATGTCTAGGTCATCCCTCATAAATCACTAATTAAGAAAAGTCCCTACAATCTGACCTGCAGCCTGATCTTATAGAGGCATTTTTCTTAGTTGGGGTTCCCTCCTCGCTGATAACCCTCACTTGGGTCAAGCTGAGTTAAAACTAGCCAGCACACTGCGATTCACAGCATCTAAGGTGAAAATGTACTGCTGGGATTGGGGTAATAAAAAGCTGAACAGCCAACAGCTAGGCAGGAGGAGATCAACACAGGAAGAAGTCCATAAGACCTGGAGGGAGCTGGACATACAGAAGGTAAAAAGCCATGTGGCTAAACCTAGATTGATATACTTGGGGCTAATTTCAGTTATAAGAGCTAGTGGGACAAGCCTAAGCTAAGGCCAAGTTTTCATAATTAACAAGAAGCCTCCCTGTCATTATCTGTGAACTGGTGGCCCAAAGAAAAACCAGTCTACACAGGCATGATCACAGAGAAAAAAAAAAAAAGATAATGCAGAATATTCCTATAAAACAGAACAAGACTGAAAAACGCCAGGAGAGGCTGCCTGATAAACAACTCAACATTTACCTCTCTGAGTCCGACTAGATGGAGGCCAGGGTAAGTGCATATCCAAAGCCTGACACTAAACAGGCAGCCATAAACATCAGATGCATGAGTCTTGACAGAGGGGACATTTGGGCAAGGCTGAAATGGAGGAACAGTGGAGTCGTGGGAGCAAAGAGGAGCTGAGATAAAGCAGGTGGCAGTGAGAGGCGATGACAATGAGGGCACCAGAACAGGGATAAATGGCCGCCAGGCACCGCGAGGCAGGAATGGAATTGACCGTGAAAAGCCTTGAAAGTCAAGCCAGGAAAGTGAACTTGAATTTGCGGCTGACAAAGACCTTTAAGGGTGGGGGTATAAGGACACAATTTGTATTGGAGATCTTACATTGGGCTGGAACAGGAAGGAAGCCACAGACAGGATAGTCAGTCAGAAGACAACCACAAGGCCAGGCAAGAGATGCTGAAATTGTGCGTCCGAATTAGTGGTGGGAAGCAAGGGAACCGAGGGAAGAGAGCCAAGTCAGTGCTTGCATGGGGGGTTGGAGAGCTTAAGGCTCCAAGCCTGGAAATCACACAGCTGGGAAAGCCAGTTTCTAAGTTACAGAAGAGAGACAGTGTAGGGTTGGGGACCACAGGAATTACTAATATTTTGTGTGCACTGAGACCAGGATGGCTGGAGAATACAAAGGCAGAAACATCTAACTGTGTAGCTGGATATCCAGTGCAGAGTTTGGAACAGGAAGCTGAGCCAGACACTGTGGTGTAACTATAATAGCGGGGTAGCCAAAAGCAAGGCACAGACGAGACACTCAATGAGAGCATGAGAAATGATCTCAGAGGCTCCTGTTACAAAAGAAAAGAGGGCTAGAGAAGCACAGTCAGAGCCTGGGCAAAAGTGCTAGGAAAGGGGGTGACAGAAAAGACAGAGTGGGAGACGTGGGCTGGGGGAGAGGAGAGAAAGTGGCCTGAAGCAGGAGAAACAGAACACAGAGAGTCCTCTGAAGTCCAGGCTGGTGTAGGAGGCGTCTGTGGGAAGGCAGTGAAGATCCTAACAAGACTGAGTACTTGAAGAAAAGGAAGGCTGCAACTGTTGATCTCTGTCCACTAAAAACTCACAGGTCTAAGCTTTGACTCTGTTATTTCTGAAGTAACCTTATTTAGGAAGGAGGAAAAAAGATTGTTGCTAATATAATTACATTAAGAGGAGGCTACCCTGGAGCTGATCAGGCACCTGAGCAATCTGAAAGATGCCCGGATTTTTTTGTGTAGGGCTGTGTGTGTGGGGGGGGGGGGGGGATGAAAAAGTTAGTGCCAGTGCTTGCTATGCAGAGGTAGAAGGATCCGGAATCCAAGGATAGGTTACATAGTAAATCCCAGTGGAGGGAAGAAGGGAGAGAGAGACTGAAGGACGGAGGAGGGAGGGGGAGGGAAGATGACATAAAGAAACCAGAAGAATCCAGCATCCACAAGCCAAGGAGAGGGAGCTAAGGAGAGCCCCTTCTCTCACAGCTTGTAGAAGGCACTGACTCTGTCAACATCCTGATTTCAGACTTCTGGTCGCCAGAAACGTGTGTTGTTGAAGCCACCCAATTTGCCTCACTTTGCTCAGAGAGCCCTAGGAAATGACTCTAGAGTGAAGGACATCTAGGGACAAGGAGCAAGGCTGAGGGGGGCAGGAAGGTCAGCGACACAGCTACACGGACAAAGGGCTGGCTGCTCAGCTGCTTGAGGTTGCAGCAATAGCAGGAACTGATAGATGTATTTGCAGAGGGATTCCCTCAAGCAGTCCCTGGCAGCCACGATGAGAGGAGAAGACAGGTCAAAATCCACGCTCAGAGAGATTACAAATGACAGACAAAGGGGCACACCACTGATAGCACTGTCAGGAGACAGAGATGCCCAGGGTGAGAGGAAACAAGGAAAGACAACAGGCAGAGCTGCATCAGTGGGGCTGGTGCCAGCAAGAACAGGGGAGAACTGCAGAAATGCAGGAATGAGCAGGAAAGACTGGCCCACTTCCTCTGGAAGCTAGGTGAGCAGGAGGTGGCTTGGCGCTCCAGGCGGTGAGTGTGGACTGCCGAATGCCAGCTGTGGACCCACAGACCCTGGGAGGCCATGACAGAGAGAGCTCCAACGACTGAAAAACAGTGCAGGAGCACCCCCGTACCCCAGCGCGCTGTTCTCATGAAGTCAGTTACCGCTACAACTATTATCTCGAGCATTGTGTCTTTATATGAGTAACAGGGACCATGCTCTAGACTGGAAGTTAAAGGTGTACACTGTCCCCATCTATCCCCAAGAATTATTACAGTCAATATAGATTGTAAGGTGGTCTCTAAAATAGACTTCTGGGTACTCACAGATGAGATTTTAAAAATGAAGATTTTTTATATATTTTGTATACAGAAATAGGTGAAAATTATCAACATCAGTCCTGGGAGCTCCTCTGGGTCACAAACATGACGGAAGCAGGCACGGCGAGAAGGCTCAGACACTGAGGTTTTCACCACAGAAGAAGAGATGAATTATTTGGATGGGAATACCATCCTCAAAATGAAGCGCTTCACACCTCAAAGATCTAGCTCAAGCATTCAAGTTTCTGTACTTCTCACCCAAAAGCCAAGGAGGGGCAGCATTTTGCAGCAGGACAAAACAGAACTACACAGCTTTTCTCATTAATCAACAACAACTTACGAATTGCTGTAACTTCAGGAGTTTCCAATCCTTTCTATGTGAGTTCACTCACGTTTACTGAAGCTTTTGTTTCCAACATGCAAGACTTTGTATATGTTAGTTTTGCATACAATCATTAAATATAAACAATGCATACAATTATTGAACAATACTAGTGAACAACAATAATTGTATTCTCTTATCTTTTGTATATTAGGCATCATAATTCATCAAAAAAAATCATTAAACATAAAACTGAGATTCCGTATGAAGGCATGGTGTAGGTTCACCAAGACATTCCACAGTTCTACAGACTCTCCCACACTGACTGACAGGTCATCACAGTGTCACCACCAGGCCCCATAGAAACAATGGCATAAGAAACCAGCTTTCTTTTACCTTCTTTCTAGTTGGTTTGTTCCCCTAGGATGTACCTCTCTAGTTCCTTCGTTTTAGCCATGTATGGCACCAAACCCTGCGGATCCAAACTTCTGTTGGTTGTGGAAGTAAGCTTAAAACTTGAAGGGGGAAGAAAGTCTCTGGAAATCCTAAAACTGGTTAGTTCATTCAAAACTTATAGATTCAGCTCACAGTTCATAAACTGGCTACCATTTTACTCAGGGTCCAAATAAATGCACAACGAAGGAAGGGCTGATGACCATCCTGAAAATTTCCTGTCTCCAACTACGAGGGGTTTCAGCCACACCCACTACCTATCAACACAAATTCTGAAGTCCTCAACACTTAACTGCAAGCTAGTCACATGTAAACACACACACACACACACACACACACGATCTACTTTACATAATTCTTGAATACAATTTCATGCTGTTTTGAAAATCAGCAGAGTATCACAGTCAGAGAATAAATAACTAAAGCACATTTTTTTCTCTCCATCGTTCAAGGTCAAACATTCCCCCGCACCGGAAAGGAATCTTCACACTAATTTCGGAGTAGCACCCACACTCCTGTGGCCAGGCACCCTCTGGCGCTCCCTCTGATAAGGAGCCTGAAGCTCATAAACTCCGAGTGAGGAGAGAGCAGCCACACCTTGCCGCATAGCTAAGATACTGACCCAACCCTCCAGCTGCCGGACTCCAGACTCAAATGAATTCCAGGAGACTATAGAGACCGGATTCCAACATGAGGCGAGGGAAACAGCCAGGAACCCACACATTCAAGAAAACTTCTACTAGACAATCTGAAAATGATCCTCAAAAAACTGTTACTTCCCATTTATATGAGCACATATCCACCTCCTCTTAGATTCCAGTAGACTTTTTAAAATTATTTATTTTATTCTTTATATACACTGGTGGTCTTGCCTGCATGTGTGTCTCTGTGAAGGTATCAGAACTCCTGGAGTTGCAATTACAGACAATGGTGAGCTTCCATGTGGGTTCTGGGAATTGAGCCAGGGCCATCTCTCTACTTCCTCCACATGAAAGTCCCCGGCGGAGGTAACTTTGCTACTTAGAATCCTCCACTAGAGCCCAGAGCACTTTTGAAGAGTGCAGTCTAACTGTTGGTTTACAAATGAGAAGACCAAGACTAAGACTACATTAAGAACTTGCCTGAGTAGCTAAGAAGTGGCCGATAGAAGCCTTGACGTCTCAGCTCATCCCTCTGCTCCTGCAGCAGACAGTGGCTCACTCTAACGCACCCTTACTGAATGGGAGCCGCATGCAGTGTGCCCAAGGGTGACAAGGGTGAGTGTGGCATCCTCTTGGAGAGGATAGAAAATGATGGATTTTAAATAGTACTCTCACCATCTTAATTTGAAAATCATTATACAGTCTTAGTGGTATATCTGAAATGAAATCTCCTCCATAGCCTTAATTTTTAATTGAAATCTTCCATCGCCCCTGTAGCTCTTCCAACTAAAGAGGGTAGATCACCACAGTTAGCACATCAATGAAGATGCCCTTGGTGACAGCAGCAGAGATGATCCACACTCTGCCAGTTCCAGCACGCCAGACAGTCTTCTAAGAGCTTTATATACATTAATTTATGTAATCCACTCAAGCCGTCTGAAAGGAAGCTGCCAGCATTGTGCAGACCTGTGCAGAGAGGAGCAGTTGCTCAGCTGCAGGTGAATTAGCATCGGCCCCCGGGCACGCCTGCATCACCGCTGCCCTCCTAGATCAAGACCCTATGCTTTCCTTAACGAGCTGAAAATCACTCTGGCCCTCTGCATCATAATGTGCTCATCTGTGAAATGCCGAAATGCCAGGATGGGGAAGTAATGGTTTCTGCCACTCCTCTGGGTCTAGCATTCTATGACTTTCTGATTAGCAATGTTAAAAAAGAAAAAAACAAACAAACCTCTGTGCCATGAAAGAAGGAAAATACTGTGTGGGAGCTGGTGATGATTTTGTCCCAAACGGCAGAACGTCTGAGTCTACAGAAGTTTCAGAATAAGAATACAGGAGTATTTGCAGCTTATGACATCTTTATACACTCCTCTGTCCAGACTCTTGGTTTATGCGCTTGTTTACACAAATGTACATGCGGCTGTGAGACAGACTAACACCATACAAGAAAGGAGGTGGTTTGTTTGTTTTGTTTGTTTGTTTGTTTTGTTTTCCAATTCCGTACACTGACTGGAGGAGCCTATGAGGACACGGAGAAATATGCCTTGGCTTAAAGGAGAAAAGGGTTATAATAATGGGTTATGGTTTTAAAACCTGGAGGAAGAAGCAAGAATATTCAACAGTGGTTATATCTGGAGAGCAGGACTGAAGAGTTTTAGCCTCCTCTCTTTCCTGAAGTCTCTCTTTATGTAGACTTAAATTACTCCCATAATTATAGGGGAGGTTTTTTTCTTTATAAAGAAAGAAAAGGTGCCCAATAGTCTCACTCTGACTCCTGAATAAATACTCCCTTGAAAACAGATATCTCAGTAACGAAACGGTAGAAATTCCAGAAATACAGGTTTAGGGGAAACTAGTAATATCTACTAGGATGGAAAAGGAAAGTTTCTTCTCTTCCTTCAAGACTAGAGGAATTAATCTTAGGAGGATGGTCCAGGAATGCTGTCTGGGAAAGTTGTTTTGGAGGACTCCAGTAACCCGCTTTATTGAGCGCGGACCAGGAAAGTTGGAACAGGTGCAGCAATGAAGCAACAGATCATGAGAGCCAAATGGCGTTGGCCCCGTCCAGAAATCCTGGCCTGCAGCAGGCTCGCCCTGAGTGGCCCTCCCCGTAGAACAGGACCAGCACGTGGCCAAAGGGACATTCCCTGAGCACATATGTCCTTGCCTCACTACAGTGGAGGGGGGAGGATTGTCAGCACCTTTCATGGAATCTGAGCGTGTTAAACAATCAATGCCAACCACTCTAAGCATTCATGAGGTTGTGGGGTAAGCACGAGGTGTAGAAACATCTCTGTTTACATGTAACTACACACAATGGACACGGCACAGCTCGTTCATAACATCCACGTAACTGGCCTTATATGTGTACCATGAAATATTTCCCTCAAAGACGCCCTGGAAACAGTAACAACAGCTCAGGAAAGCACAATTTTACAATCCTATTCAGAATGCTTTGTTACCTAGGAACGTAGGTATTTTCTTTACCACTTTGTAGCGAGTGAAGAGACACCCAGCTGATCCAGAAAGAGCAGGGAAACTGGAACAGAAAAAGTCACCTCCTCCTTTGGGAGCCTTGCAGACAATCTGTGGCATCGGCACATCCCGCCCTGATTCAGCAAGGTCTGCAAAGGAGCCTTACTGCCCGACTCACCCACAGCTCTGGACTGGCCGTACACTGCGTGTGGTTCCTCAGGCTCCACCATTAGCAGGAAGGCAGCAACACAAAGGCCGCATGTGTCTTTTGTTTACTGATTCAGACACACCTCTGGTGATTACTACAACATTCAAATGACTATTTGAGATTGGAGACTAACATGGGGTAACAAAAGAAACAAATGTTGTCTCTCGTTACTTATGGGTTTTTCCCGGTTTGTTAAGTTATCCTTCCTGTTTCTAAGCACGAAGTTGGCCCCTAGGACCTATCCACCTTTGCGTGAGAGGAAGAGATTCGGCCTACCTCGTCAAAGGCGCTGTCATCTTTCTTCAGAGCTAAAAAAGAAAGAGAAAGGAGACTGTTATTGTGATGCCTCCCAAAGAGAATCTAAGTCGCGAGAAAGAGAAACGGGGTGCAGTACAGTGTTTTCATCTCAGAAAGCAAAACTGTGCCCCTACCTGAGTAATGGTGCCATGATATAAATACAAAAACTGCAAATGAGAGCGGGAACAGCGCAGCATGCATCTGTGAAAGACTTTTCATAAATATGTAAATGAAGCATTCTTGGAAATAAGGAAGAGAAGCCCCCATGACTTTCACTACTGCTTCTGCGGCAGAACATGCTTTAATGGAAGTATAAAAGGAACACAAAGTAATCTCAAACAAATTTCCTCTGCAGCACCTGGTGTTTCCTCCTGTGTGCTGTGTGGACCTCCCACGCCACTTGTGAGGATGACAAACACTCTGCACAGTGTCAAAGTGATACTTTAATGCAAAGGAAAGTTTGTGCATGGTAATAAAAAAAAAACAGGCATTATCAAATGAGCACTGTGTGGGATAGGAGACATAATTCAAATTTTAACATGATGAATTTTTTGAAAATGTTTCACAGAAACTAACAAATACCTCAGATTTATCTTCTATACACTTAACCTTGGAAATGAAATTTGATCTGACTCTAAAGAAAAAGAAAAGAATACAACACGTAGTTGTCAAATACTGGTTAATTAAGTCCTGTAGCTACAACGTTTCATAGAGATGAAAAAGCACAAAATAGCTCCTTTCTCTGAAACTACCAGTTGCAGAAATGTTTCAAATCTACAAAATCCTGCCTAGGTGTTTACAGGCCTATACTGGATGGTCCTAGCCTGGATGAAAAGGCTTGGGTTTCCATTGCTGGAAAGGTCGTGCTCTGATAAAAGCAATGAGGAGCAAATTATTCTGGCAATTAAGTCCTGAGAAATTAGTAAGTCCAAGCAGAAACTCCTTAGCAAAAAGTTATATACTCTAGCTATGTGGTGTCCGGTGTGGTGTGCTGCCATGCGATTTTTGAGACAAGGTCTTATTCTGGAACCCAGTTCGGCCTGGAACTAGCAGCAATCCTCCTGCTTCAGCTTCCCAAGTGCTGGGATTACAGGCTTGAGCCACCATGCCTGGCTTTCTAGCAATCTTGAGTCTTTCTAGCAATCTTGATCTTGCTCTGCTTTAGATCATAAATTCGTCTTTGTAAAAGGTCCAGAGGAATGTAGCCGTGGTGCTCAGCCAGCAGGTGCAGGCTGACCAAGGCAGCTAAGACACTTAGCACTTAGTTCTTAGTCTTCCCTTCCAGCCGAAAACACACTGCCCACCTTCATCACTAGGTAACAAGCTGCCCTGAATTAAAATGAAAGGCGGGTCCTTGTCCCGGCCTTAGTGGCTGCTCCTGAAATCAGCCACATGCATTTTCACCTCAGATTTGTCACCTTACACTAAACCTGAAGGAGGGAAAGGAAGAAGGCCCTAGCTGACTCTACTGACTAATTTTCATCAGAATGTAACTCCTAATCTCAAAACTCTCAAGCCCAGCCAGCAAAGGTGAGTCTTTCAAATATTATGCTTGTCTGACGAGGCCATTACCAAACATTAGTGAAGTAAATATAAACAAATTTCTCCACTCTTCAAAAGGATGAGTATTTTAGACTAGCACTGCCTTCAGACACGAAGTACCATACGAGCACATAATTACAGCTCTGGCTCATCCATCAATCAGTTAGCAAGAGGGAAGAAGCCACGTGGTGAGCCTTGCAGACGCGTGACTCAGAAGACAAACTTTCCAAAGTATTTTATCTACTGTGGCCACTGCAAAAGTGCTGGAAGTTTAGACACCTGTCTTCTCAAGCAAAGATGTCCTGCAGCCGACGCTGTCCCATCGGGGTTGGAAAACAAGGAGTGAAGGCGAGGAAGGAATGAAGTGGGGTGAGGGGTTCTCAAACATTCACACCGGCCCACTGCTCCCTTCTTAGTTCTGACAGCTTCCCACCATCCTTAACTATAAAGGGTGGGTCTAAGATTAGACAGAAAAGGGGGAATAAAGAAAAAATTATAGGTGTATTTGATAAGCAACAAAGGTCTCTCTGCTGAATGGTACGGTCAGGCCCTGTGTGCCACAGGGAAGAACAGATTTAGACTCAATAGCTACCTTCCATTATTAGATTAACACCTGACACAGTTTTCTCTAAGTATTGCATCCTTGCCCTAAAAAGCAGTTAATAGTAAAACAAAGACCACGATGTCCTTGCCAGATAGCTATCAAGTCACTGATGATAAACTCTGACCTACACATGCACACAACATCTTGTTATTGATTACATCCTCTGATTGTCATTAATCATTTATGTAAATGTAAAACCACAATTGTCCTCAAGGATATTGTGGGACAGCAGGCAGATTGTGCTACTCTGGCTTAACAAAAAGATAAATATGAAGTCATTTAATATGATCAGACAGTCTAGCTGGTCCTCAGTTCAGACACAGCTCCTAAAAGGCTTCCCGCTCCTCCCCAAGCACAGAGGCGAGATTCTGCGGTGTCCTCCACTGGCGGGTTCGCTAACCTGCACTACAGAATTTCCCACTGAATGGTGGGACTGCCCATTCACTAGCCTGTCTTCCAGCCACACTGTTCACTAACTGCAGAACCTAGCACCAGAAGGCACATGGTAATATGTGGGGTTAGCGAGATCTACCTCAGAGGCAAAGAGAGAGAACCTCATAACTTGATATACACTAGCGTTTTCATAAATAAACACCATATGTATTTCTATGTAAGAATCATAAACACAGATTCCATTACCAACGATAGCCCCTCTCCCCGCCCCTCTCTCATGCTAGGCACTGAGCTCAGGGCCTCACACATCCTGGGAAAGCTCTTACCACTGAGATAAACTCCCAGCCCCAAATTAAAATCTCTTATAGCTTCTTCGGGAAAGAATACGGGACAGCAGTTAAGAGTGTGTGTCTGAACTTTTAACTTTGTATCTCTCCCTCTTCTCAGAGGGGAGGGGCTCATCACTGACAATCAAATCTAGAATTGTACACCTCTGGCAGAAGGCAACAAACCCACAGGAATTCAGCCTAACCACGGCTTCCTCTTTTCACCCACCACATCCTTTAAAGAAATGGCATACATGGGTTCGTCTCAAATATCAAACATAAACTTCCTTTCTCCTGGGAAGAATCCAAACATGTGTGAAGGAACGTCATAGGACCCAATCATACAGACATGTGTGAAGGAACGTCATAGGACCCAATCATACAAACACCTCATAGCCTTCATCTGCCTGAACCTCCCTGCAAACCTCAGGGAATCTCTGTGAGTTCAAGGCCAGCCAGATCTATAGCGAGTTCCAGGACAGGCTCCAAAACTACAGAGAAACCCTGTCTTGAAAAAAAAAAAAATTCCAGGGGAAAGACATAGGTTGTAACAGAGTTCAACTATCTAACATTGAAGCTCCTGTCTGCTCAGCTAGCCTAAAAGTCATAAGTGGGAAACAGGAAGGAATCGTATAAGACAAGAATAGCGATTCCTAAATAGTGACCACACTGACGTCACTGAGCAGGAAGCTGTGAACACTCACTGTGAAATGGACAGTTGACCGTAGAATTAAATCACACTCATCTTATATAGGAACTCCAGCAAGACTGGAGTCATTGCCTAGCAGATGGCATACTTAGAGCTTGAAGCCCAATGTGTTTGATCTGACCTTTTATAATATAGTAATCTCAGATCAGTTATGTTTGGGGAAGATGGTAACCAAGTTAGCACCATCTATCATGTGTGAGAATGCAGGCCTTTAAGTGGATTACTGGTTGCCCAAGTCGAGCGGGACAAGAGATGGCCAGGCTCAGCTCGGTCCAATTCTACCCAGATTTCCAGCTGCTATAGGACAAATGTGTCAGCGCTTCTCTTTTCCTTGCTTTCTGTAGAGTCACGCCAGTATGGTCTAGGGCCTGATGATGACAACACAGTGCAGACATTTATTGAGTCCACACTGCACGTCACACGAGACATCAAATCGTTATTTCACTAAATGTTAACAAACAAATTGAAAACCGAGACTCAGAAAAGTTAAGGGACCTATCCAAGGTCACTGAGCTCGGACAGGCAACACCAGGAACCCCATCTGATACACAGATCACATTCCCTGCACAAACTCTCATTCCATTGCCTTTAGCTCCTCAAAAACTCGTTCAGTCATCAGAATGAGTTCACTGCCTCTGAGTGTGAAGAAAAGCAGAGGAGAACAATATGCGTTCGGCAGTGCTGTTTCTAATAAACACCTGGCTTTGGTGCACACCCAACATTAAAATCACTTAAAAATGCCAATAATTTCTTTCACAATATATCACAGTATAATCCCCTCTTCTAAGTCACAGGTCCTCTTTCAATACACAACATAGCTGTACTATTTCCTGAAGCCTGCTCGCCACATAATCATAGAAGGCATTTGTGAGAAGAGTTCGAGTCAAAAGGAGTTTTCCCGTCTCTAAATCTCAATAATCTAGGAAGCCCAATTAAATATAATACCTATTTGCCAATATTGCAGTTATCCCAAATTTTAGTGAAATGCCATCAAACCCTAAATTATTTCGACATACAGAATTTTTCTACTAATGCCCTTGGCTTCTTACTGAGACTCAACTGCAATGGATTTTTTAACACAAAACTGGAGGGGCTCCAACAGAATCATTAGCATTAGTAAATATCTAGTTGATGCGCTTCAGAACAGGCCCTAATGGACTCCAGATCCCGCATGGGTGGTGATTTGGGCCCAGCACGGAAACATCCTTGTGAATAATGCACAGGACTCCACACCTCACTCTCCACTCCTCTGGGCTTCGAACTTGATTTCAATGTAAGACTCCACAATGGAATGCCTAATCCAGAAGAGTGAGTGTGTGTGCATTCAAACACAATATGGAAAGGCTGGATTAATCTGCCTTCTGCACATAACTTAGTGTTCTCAGAAATAAATAAGTAAATAAACTGTCACTTGAAGACAGTTTGCATGCATGGACAGACAGCTAACATTCATGGCACATCAGGGTTTTAAGGAATTAGCTTGTTTATGATTAATTAACACTTTCAAGAACATGATCACAGCGAACCAAAGGACAGAAGGTACGCTTGGACACTCTGATAGGTTCGTCTGAGGCTCTGTGGGGATCCCTTGCTTGGCACAGTTACCTGTGCCAAACAAAGTTATGACAGTTGACAAGGCAGCTACACCTCCAGGTTAAGAGGCGCACTTCCTGCCAGTAAACCTCAAGATTAACAAAGCCATTCCACATGACACTGTTGTCATCTTGCTGTTCCCTAGAACATGAATCTATCTTTTTAAGTATCCTAAACATTCCCTGATCTTGTTGTTTGTTTGTTCTTTGTTAAGTCGGTTGCTCTTTCTCAAAGCCAATACTCTGAACTGTACTGCTGCAGCAGTTCAGGAGACTGATTCATAGAGTCCCCACAGCTTCATAGCTCACATTTCCCTACAGCAGCTGGAAGGTTCAGCGTCCTAAGAACTGAACACCCAAACCTCCATTTATAGGACCCGAAGTAGGGAACAAAAGGTCTCAAGGTATCTGTCCCACTTCCTTTAGGTTTGGCTACGTTAAATAGCTTCAGGCACACATCAACGTTTCAGCGATTCTCAAAGCTAAATTACTGGTTAGACACCTAATACCAAAGAGCTTTAAAAATAACAAGTAACCTGGGTGGACGCAGAACCCCTATGGCGGTGAGGACCGGGTGTCCCCTCGCGGTCCACTGCTGGTGCAAAAGATACTACTGGCTGAGAGGAGGAACCCAAATTAAAGGCTTGGGACGGTCCACAAATGAAGCCCAGATCCTGGGGAAGAGGGGGCGGCTCTCCGAGCGATGCCCCCCTCCATCCCTGGTCCGCAGCTCGCCCGGAGGTGGCAGCTGCCTGGCTGGTGCTCGGAGCACGGGTGGGGGCGCGGGGCCGAGGGAGCGAGCCCGGGGACAGCCGGCAGCGCACGGGGGTGGGGTGGGGTGGGGGTCAGCGGAGCACACTTACCGATGCGGCTGAAACTCTCTGACAAAGTTCTCCTCAACTTCTTCATCCTGCCGATCTTCTCGCTCGGCTGAGGCTCAATGAGGTCGCACATCTGGGCGGCGCAGGGCCCGGGCAACTTCGCGAAACTGGTCCAGCGCGTAGCGCAGACAACGGCGAGGGCGCGCGGCAATGCGCGGGGAAGGCGGCGCCTCGTCCAGCTCCTCCGCCTCCTCGCGGGCCGCGGGCGACACGCAGCGCTCGGCCGCCTGCGGGGCTCGGGCCTGGGCCGAGGCTGGGCGCGCGGGGGCGTCTTAGGTGGTGCCGGGGGCGGCCGCCATCCCCGCCGCCCGGGGGGGCCCGCGCCGCGCCGCCGCCCGCCTCATTCGTCCTCCTTTGTAAGGCAGCGCGGCGGCCGCGGCCGGCTAAAGGAGCTGGAGCGGCGGCCGGACGAGGCGCGGGCGGCTGCGGGAGACGCTCGCGGGACAAGTTCCCAGTCCGAGGCGCAGTGCCGCCCCGAGAGCGGTGGCTCCTTTGGCCCCAGGCCTGGCGCGCGGGACCCCGGCGCGACCCCGCTGCCTCTCCGACTCCGAGGCCTCCGCCGCCCTCCTCCCTCCCTCCCGGACCCGCCGCGCCCCCTCCCGGCCGCCCGCGCTCCGGCCGCCGCCGCCGCGCTCCTCCCGCGCGCTCCACCACCCCGGCCCGCGGACTGACGGACAGATGGACAGATGGACGGCCACGCTGGGCGCCGCGCAGACCCAACCCACCCGCTGCGGCGCACTCCGTGTGGCCCCCCCCGGGTAGGGAAGGTTTGGGGAGGGTGCAAGCCCGTGCTCGCTGACCTCGGGGACCCGGTCGGGTTTAGGACAGACTTGCTTGGTCGGTTTGAATTTACAGAGAAAGTGAACGCTTTGCTCCAAAGGGAGGGAGAGGCCCCGTTTTAATGGGGTCAAGCGCAAAAGCTGAAACTGCTCCCTGGAACGTCCAGAAGTCAGGACTCCTGTGTGCCCCCCCCCCCAGTCCTGTCTCTGGGTGACAGGAATATCACTGTAGGTGATTCCTCAGAGGAATACCCGTCCGTTGATAAACAGAGTCCTTGGTCCTTGGGCTACTTACAACCTATTTTCACAAATGCCCCGTTTCTGAATTGAAGACTTAGAGGCTAAAAGCCATGTTCATTTCCTTTCCCCACCTCAGCGAATAAACTTGAAAAATGACTAAGAGTGGCTTTTTCTAAAACCCAGGACAAACAGTTCCGGCAGAAAACACAGAGGCTTTTTTCTAATAAACTTAGTACTCCAAACGTCAGTCTCCCAGGGGAGAGTGAAGGAAGATGGGGGAAGGCCTGGTGTACTGATTACCGGCCAGCAAAGTTCTTATGAATAGAAACGTTAAGTAATCTTGAGTCATCTGGCTGTGTAAGTAATAGGAGCTTGTGCGGGTGTGACAATGCTGTTTGGTTTAAAGGAAGTTTTAGGGAGTTTGTGTTTTGTCAAAAGATTTTTATCTTAAAACAAAAACTAGCCCCCTGCCTTCCTTAAATTGTGAGGTAGAACGCTGATGTGCCCCGCCCTGTGCTGAGCGCATTACAGGGTTTTTGGTAGATTGCCATCGATATGAGGCAGCTAGTCAGGTTGAGCCCCCAGCGGAGGAGAGAACCAGGAATTCATGAGAAAAGTCAAGATAACTTAAACGCAAGGACGTTGAATACTGACACCCGTATCTCGATAATAACAGAAAGCACCAAGTGTGGCCTCATACAGGAAAACGTTTACCACTTCCTCAGATTTGGTTACAACTGAGTAGCGAGAGAGAGAGAGACTCACAGGGAGAGAACCATGCAAAGAGATAAATTCTTCCAGTTAACAAAATGAAGAAATGTCCCCTGGTCAGAAGTGCTGTGTGTCTGCGGCCATGCTCCCATTGGAAGTGGCTGGTTTGAATACAGCACACAGGCCCAGTCTCATGGCTCAGCGGTGTTTGCTCTCAAATGCTGTATGTCTGTGTGTGTATGTGTTTGTGTGTGTATGTACCAGCACATGCATGTGTGTTGTATCTCTATGACCTCTCCTATACTTCTGATTTGTTCAAAAATGCAATTACTTCTTAAATTACCATCTATGCATACAAAGCTAATGTATGTGACCATTTTTTAAAATAACATAAACTTGCATGGGTATGGCTAGGGTTAGTAGAGAATGCATATTTAAAATTTTAAAATTAAAATGATGCAAAACCTGAATAAATATTGACATTTCTGTAGGATACAAAATTTCTGGAAACAAAAGGAAAACCTAGGTGGGAGAGAACTTTGTCTTTGCAGCTTATACAAGTGGAATCTGAGTAGTTTACTCCCCAGATGCATTCACTTTACATAGCAAAAATACTAACTTAGAACATAATGGAGCTTTATTTCCTTTGCCCTTCTTGACTACAAACTTTCAGTCGTCTTGACGGCCAGACTCCTCACCGGATCAGAGTCGTTCATCTGGAGGCAAAAGCTGGCTCCAGTGACAGCCAGATGAAGCTCGGCAACCGCAAATGTCTGTGTTTGTCTGTGGCCTTTCTTGGTTGTGTGCTACACCCGCAAATTCTTCAAGAAACCTCCAGACTAACAAAGGAAATTATCTTCATGCTTTTGAGATGTGTGTACTTCCCGTTAAGGATTCAACAAGTGTGTGGGGGTGGGTAAATGTATTTGTGTGGGATATGTGTGTGTGTGTATGCAGATCTGTGTATATGTGTATGTGTGTTTGTGTAGGGTATGAGTGTGTATGTGTTTATGAATATGTGTGTGTGTGTGTGCAGATCTGTGTGTATGTGCATGTGTATGCGTGTTTGTGTAGGGTATGAGTGTGTATGTGTTTATGAATGTGTATATATATGTGTGTGCGCGCGCACGCACACGTGCGTGCCATAGTGCACACATGAACATCAGAGAACATGTCTCAGAAGTTGACTCTGGAATGCTGTCTTGTGGGATCCAGGAGATGAACTCAGATTGTCAGGCCTGCCTGCAAGTGCCTCTACCCACTGAGCTATTTCACCAGCCAGAAAGATTCAACTCTATGAAATTTCTCACATTTGCCTTCATCATGTCTTACAAGTTCCACAAGGCCCGAGACCCTACCCTGGGAAAGGCACAGTGCACGCTCCAGAGATCCAGAGAGGATTACTTGCTTATCCAAGAGTGGAGAATGGATCGCCGTCGCTGTGAAATGGCCTGTGGTTTGTTTAGAGAAACAAAGATGCGTATCCAGCATCTGGGTGGCATATGTTTTTTCAGTGGGAGGATGGATCTGTGCCAGCCCTCTGTCTGCACTTGTGGTCCACAAACCTATAATTGGGGTGTCCTAAATTGAAAGTTCAGCATCTGAGAACAAAGGTGTCTAGGGCCTGCCCCCCCAAGTGTTGACCCATTCCAGACCCAGTAGTGCAAGTGTGGCAGGCCTGGAGAAGTAACTGTGTAGCCAGGATCCACGAGTTTCCTCCCTACTCCATCCGTAAATGCTGTGTAGCCTTAGACTTCCTTATCTGTAAAAGTAGAAGTTTGAGCGAGAGGGAGATAACCCTTGGGGTCATTAGCTACAAGAATCTGATTCTAAATTTAGAGATAAAATTACCCCACTCTCAGCTTACAAACTAAAACTTGATAAACCTTTGATATATGAAGGTTGATGTATAAGGTACAGGGTATTTCGTAAATAAATAAGGCAAAGATTCATTGATAGAAATTCCATGTGATGAAATGTCCATCATTTCTAGTCACAGTAGACATAACCCATGAATTTGTTGTAAAATACTGTGGGTTTTATTACAGATTCTTTCTGCATAAGAAAACATGGGCTGCTGTGCTGCCAGTAATTAGAAAGGGAGGAAATTCTGATCCTAATAAGCTGCAAATGCAGGATTTGATTAGGATCAAAGAACCAGCAAAGCAGAACCACTGACCCATAATAGTGTGCAAAGAGAATCAGGGAAAAGAAATCCACCGAGTCAGGAAGCCAAGGACATGGGTAGCAGAGATGGAAAAACAGATATACTTATTAATGTAAAGTTTCCCAAAATTGACATCCAATCAGAATAATTACTAAAGTGGTAGACATTTACAGAATTAAATATCCTTCAAGAACTCTGAAATGTTCGAGTTAATTATTCTTGGGATCAAATATCATTTATTTCTGAACACACTCAGGGAATGAAGGAGCACACAGTTTAGGTAGTTTGTATAATTTTTCTGAGTCATCAGTGAAATTGGTACGTGTAATTTAAAACACTTAACTGTTCCTGCTGCCTTTTATTCCTACTGATGCATAGGACTAGTTCATAAGAGCTCCCTCCCTCCCTCCCTTCTTCCCCCCCGCCCCATAAAGAGAGTCTTGAACCCAGAGAAGAGAGGAACATGGTTACAGAGTCTAGTGTAGCTAAACTCCTATAAAATGAGGCTTCTCGTATTTGGGTTCTTTTCAGATTATCAGAAATCACTCCTTTTTGACACAGACCTTCAAATTTATCCAGAAATACGGACTGCATTTGCCTGATTATTTTGTGGGCAGGCCTGAGCACTTTCATTCTAGAGTTGAAGAATCCCAGTGACCTGCTTGCAAAGAGTTGATGGAAGAACAAAGAAGTTGTGAAAGCATCTAAGTAACGTTCCATATAACTCAGCTCAGAGCAGGTCTGAAAGCCATAGACTACACAAGTCAAAGCATGCATCAGAGACTAGCAATAGTCTCCATCCTATTAAAAATGTACTTAAAGACTATAATTTGCCATGTTAGTTAAAATATTTTTTTCAGTTGTTAAAATAATTTAGTTTGCAGAAACTATCTATATGAGAAAATATCTACCACTGTTTCTAACAAGATACAGTTTGTTTAATCCCATCCTTTGGTGCTGCTTCTGTGTGTTATACAGATGCATCATTGCATAAGAGTCTTCATTTATGAATGGCATCAGCTTCAGTGTTTCGTGTTGCATCCATGATAACCACGATTCAGAAGCCAGGCCTGTAACTGAACTCTGAACGTGAATGGTTGGAAGCTGTTGCTTCAGAGAACCAAAACCTTAAGCCTTTTTGATTGGTAAACACAAGTCCTCTTAGGAGCAATTAAATAAAAAGAAATCCTATCTTTCCTTCCAGGATGAGTGACAATTTGTCTGCATTCATGTGTCTGTTCCAACCAAGTACCTACAAGTCAGGAGAGGTTGTCTACAAAACCATCAGCGATGTGACACGGCCCCTAAGTGCCGTGCCTTACTACTTATAACTTCAAAATGTAGCTAAAGTAATGCATGCTTTTATAATCAGCAGTGACTTGAATTGGTGGACCCATTTTATTCTAACCTTAACCTTTATTTATCCCCCTCTGAGAACCATTAGTATCCCTGTGTTAACATGTAGAACCGGACCTAACAAGGGCATGAGAAAGGGTCTTAGTTAGGGTTTCTGTGGGTGTGAAGAGACACCATGACCACATCAACTCTCAGAAGGGAAAACATTTAATTGGGGTGGTTAACGCTTACACTTTCAGAGGTGTAGTCCATTATCATCATGGTGGGACGTGGCAGCATGC
This sequence comes from Microtus obscurus, assembly GCA_963919715.1. Classification (NCBI taxonomy): domain Eukaryota; kingdom Metazoa; phylum Chordata; class Mammalia; order Rodentia; family Cricetidae; genus Microtus; species Microtus obscurus. The sequence goes on along the minus strand of CAWTZC010001883.1, from coordinate 2,780,598 downwards.
AGGCAGACATGGCACTGGAGAAGGAGCCCAGAGCGCTACATCTTGATCTGGCAACAGGAAGTGAACTATGTCACTGGGTGCAGCTTAAGCATAGAGACCTCCAAGCCCGCCCCCCCCCCCAGTGTAACACTTCCTTCAAGAAAGCCACACCTCCTAATAGTGCCACACCCTTTGGGGGCCATTTTCTTTCAAACCACCACAGTGTCCAAGATCATCACGCACACTTCAGGCTTCAACTGAGATGCTTTCAGTTTTCAAAAGAGTTTTGAGTAAGCCATGGTTGTAGCATGATGTATGTCTTTCCCATATCTGAAATGTAGTTGTGCCTATATTATAGAATGACAGAAGAATTCAAGAAACAAGTCAGACTTTAAAAATTTAATGAATGGGTAAAAAATCCTAAATATAACACTATATGTTGGCCTTCCCACACATGGAAATGATGGTGCTATTGAAAGACATACACCTGACATTGGAAGAGGGTCCTCACTACTCAGATTGGTGCTTAGAAATGAACTAAACGTTTTTAAGTTATCATTTAAGTCATTGTTACATGTTAAGCACCCAAAGGCTCTGCCTATCACCTCACTCACACTCTGAGGTCTCTTTTATTATTCAGTTTTGCAGGTAAGAAAATTAAGGCCCATGGAGATCAAACTGATTCCTTGAAACTGGCTTGATACTAATATTATAAGACTCAGAGCAGAATTACAAAAATCTTTATTTTGTAAACCTGAGGTAACAGTCGATGGAAGCCCAAAAACCACTAGAGGCATGAGGTAAAACATGTGTTCACTGTTCCAACCCGTTTGGGCTACTTTAAAAAATATGATACACTACGCAGATTATACTAATAGAAACTTGTTTCTCAGAGTGCTGGAGGATGGGAAGCCAAGCCAAGGTTAAGGTGCAGGCATATTTCGTGCCTGACGGGGGGCAGCTTTCACAGGAAGTGCTTCTTACTGCATTCTCATGTGTCAGCCAGTAAAGGGTGTGTGTTCTTTCATTCTCGTGAGAAATATCAGACTGCATGAACCTGATGTTCTTTACATTCTTCTGAAAACTCATTAAAAACATATAGTGACTGGGTTTATTTATTTTATTTTAAAAGAAAGAATCTTAGTTATAGCCATGGCTTATGAGGAACTTAGCCTATGTACCCAGGCTGGCCTTGAACTTACAGAGATTCTCCCTGAGTCTGCCTCCCAAGGGATAAAAGTACATGCATAAAAGATAAATTGACAACATGATTTTGGAAGCTAAAAGACAGAATAACAGCTGTATAGTAACTGAATTATCAGTCTCAAGAGAACTGAAACTTTACACTAGCCACTGGCTAGGCTGAGGAGGAACCTTCCAAAAGATGAAAGTGATGATGGAGAACCCTGCCTGTCTTTCTTGCTCTTTCCCGTGGTCCTGTCCAGTAAGTGGTTCCACAGTGTATGCCGTGGCAGAGCCAACTATATCATAAGTCAGGCTTCCTTGAGACATTTGATTGCCTCCCTCCTGAATATTGGCAGGCATTCATGGATCTTCAGACTCTGAGTTGAGTTTCCTAGTAAGAAAGATACAGGCCAAAGCAAACTAACGTAGAAAATCAACTAGAAAGCACTAATGATTATACAGGAGGAAGAAAACAATAATATTATTAATATCTTCAAAGACTTAACAGCTACTGAAATGTTATAAGATATTATATCCACTAAACAATACATAGATATTAAAACTTTTTCATTTTTACTATAGATTACTATAAACAGTAAAAGTAACCAGGTGGCAGTGGTGCACACTTTTAACCCCAGCACTCGGGAGAGGGAGGGGGAGTCAGGCAGATATTTGTGAATTCAAGGCCAGCTTGGTGTACTTCCAGAGCTAGTTCCAGGACAGGCTCCAAAACTACAGAGAAATGAAAAAACAGAACAAAAGATAAAAATAATCCCTTGTATAGTAAACATTCCAGTTAAAAAAGTCAGATGAAAATTAAAAATATATATAATGAGAAAAACCTCCCATAAGTCAAAGCATGATAAGGCATTAGAAAACCAAGAGAATAAAGCACAAGAGAGGTGCAGTCTAGTACAGGAAATCCCCTGTCTGAATAATGGGAGTTTCAGAAAGGAAACAAGTGGAAAACAGAAGAGGAAATTATCAAACGAACAATTCAAGAAAATTTCCTGGAATGACAGGACATAACTTTACAAAGTGAAAGGGCCTATTGAGTTCCAAGACAATGCCTGAAAATAACCCCACACTGAAACACATCATTGTAAAAAAAACCACAGAACCACATGGACAAAGGGTATTGTAAAAGCTTTCAAAAGCCAAACCCAAGATTCCAAGTAGAACTGGGTACAGAACGGCTTTAGGCTTCTCAGCAGCAACACTAGATGACAGAAGGGAACGCGGGGCGTGGCTGCTACCCTGGATGCCCGTCTAGACCAATAATGTACTCAGTGAAAGGCTAATGCAGCTCTTCACACACCAAAAGTAACCAGAGTCAACTCTCAGGTCCATTGCTGAGGCAGGTATCAGCAGAGTTGTTCAAACAAGAGAAAACAGAATTTTAAAAAAAGCAGGGTTCTGATATACAAGAAAAGACAGAGAGAGAAATAAGAGAACCCAGGACCATAGGCCTAAACAAGGACAAGGACTGGAGCAGAGTAAATGACCTTAGGAGAAAGCTCATCCCAAATGTTTAAAACACATCTGGGAAGAATTACAAAGCTAGAGGTGAGGACAGGCTGGGGGCATAGCAGTATGAACCAGAAATCTCTTCTGGTCCATTCACCCAGAGCTGGGCACAGCTGCCCACTCAGGACTTAGATAACTCAATGGATCCAGCCGTGAACGTAAATAGAGCATACTTAGTTCCCACCCAGGCTCCCAGCAGTGAATGCTCTCCGGTTCTAACATCAAGAAGGTAAGCGCTGGGTTAAGGCAGCTGTTTTTACTATGGTCAAAGGCCAACATAGTGGGCAGTTCTCCCACCGTGGCCTAGAATCCAATCTTAAATTCACACTGATTCTTAGAGACAAGGCCTGCACAGCTCTCCTTTCTTAGTTGTCCAGATATATGGGGATGGGGAGCAACAAGGGGTGAAAGCTAACCACATTCAAGCAGAACTGGAGCCAGCCTCTTCCTCATAAGGGACAAATTACAAGGAATCCAGTAGATAGTTAGAAATTATTGTCTCCTGGGAACTGAGAAAGAAGAACTGGCGGACAGTGGTGTAAGAGGCATATGTTGGACAATGGCTGTTTTGAGTGTGTATGTGTGTGTGTGTGTGTGTGTGTGTGTGGTGTTGTATCTTTACTTCCCCCACGATTAGTGTATTTCTAAAGGCGCTGGAAGCGACTTGTTGCCTTGAATGGATGGAATGATCTGATCTGCACATTCTCGGAATCACTCTAACCCATTATAAAGAATTAAAGGGATGGGAAGGTAGGTGCTGGGTGTATATGAGGAAGCCGTTAGTGGTCAGGAGCCTGGAGTCTGGGCATGAAGGGACAATTGGCTTGAACTCAGGTGTGGTGCCGGGTTATCTAACAGAGATTTGTAGCTATTTGGAATCTAGGATGGGAGAAAGGAGCTTCAAGATTGACACTGCATATTCTGAGATGGACAACGGTTAGGTAGTTGAGCCATTCATTTAGACAAGAAATACTGAAGGGGTATAGTCTGGAGGAAATGATTTCAGAGTTGGGTATCCAAGGCCATCAAAATTGCGAATCTGGGGCTCCAGAGAGACAGCAGGGCTAAAACAATGGATTTGGAATTAATATGAGACGTGGCAATCGTAGACTACCTAACAAAACTCCCAATACTAGGCATGAGACCTTTCCAGTTGTTGGTCTGGGAAGTGACTGCAATACTCTCAAAACAATATTGGCTCTTGTTGTTGCCGTCGGTTGACTCCTAGAAACTGAGAGTAAGCTCCCAGTGCTGAAGACATTCTGTGGTTTGGACACAAGACCCCGAGAACCTGAATTCATAGCCCTCAAAGATGCAATGGCAGCTTCAATGGGAGAAAAGCCCTCAATAGTCCTACACAGCTACAATGCCCACGAACCACTGTGATGATTAGCATTGCCCAACAGCCCTAAGGATTCAAGAGGGCCGTCATGTCTTGGCAGTAACCAGTAGCTCTGATTGGACTTAGGGCACACTCAATATAAATCTTACCTGGTGCTGGAAACCTAACCAACCACTTAGGACTAGTGAAGTCATGGATCTTACTACCACTTCACTACACCAACAAAATGTCTAAATGCATTCTAAATATTGATCTGTATAAACCACCAATAGACCTAGCTCTCACCACTCAGTCACCAAACTTCTCTTTACAACATATAAAATAAGCACAGTTAGCCGGGTGGTGGCAGCACACACCTTTAATCCCAGCACTCAGGAGGCAGAGGCAGGTAGATCTCTGTGAGTTTGAGGCCAGCCTAGTCTACAAGAGCTAGATCCAGGATGGGCCCCAAAGCTACAGAGAAATCCTGTCTTGAAAAAACAAAAACAAGCCGGGCGATGGTGGTGCACGCCTTTAATCCCAGCACTGGGGAGGCAGAGGCAGGCGGATCTCTGTGAGTTCGAGACCAGCCTGGTCTACAGAGCTAGTTCCAGGACAGGCTCCAAAGCCACAGAGAAACCCTGTCTCGAAAAAAAAAAAAAAAGAAAGAAAGAAAGAAGAAACAAAAACAAAAAGAAAAAAAAGGCACAAATGGTCAAAATGCAGAAAACAAGTATCTGAGTGGTAATTAGTTCCCATGGCTACATCTACAATGCGACTCCCACACCTAAGGCTCATGGATCATTGAGAAAGACGAGGCCTAAAGATTGTAAGAACCAGAGGACCAGGAAATCTGCTGTGAGATTGTACTGTTTAGAGATAATAGGGAAGTTTCACCCATGATACCTTAACAATATGGCTTCCTGAAAAAGACCTGAGGAAGTACAATACCCATAATCCTATGTGGAAGAGATAATTTCATAGGGTTCTTTCCATAAACAAATAAAAACAGACAAGTAGGGAATGTTGAGAGTGGAAGAAATAGTCTTTTCCAGGAATGAAACTCCTAGTTGGTCCAATGCCAAATGGTCAGCCCCCAAATCATATACATACAAGTAAAGCGACTAAGCAAGTTGTACTCATATTTATTGTGTGTGTGTGTGTGTGTGTGTGTGTGTGTGTGTGTGTGTGTAGCAACAATAAAGGAAAAGAGGTCATGATTTTAAGTGGGAGCAAGGAACAATACATGGAAGAGATAAAAAAAAAACAGAGGTCAACTGGGGAAAATTGTATTTTTATTCTAATTTTTAGTAAAGAAAGAAAAGGCAGCCAAAGTTCTAGAGGTGTGTGAGATTGCTCAGGGGGTCATGTAAACAGGAATTAGCATCTACATATCTATTATCTAGAACTGAAAACAGAGGCTCAAAGAGATACCTGTGCACTCCATGATCCTAGCAGTATTTTCCACAAAGGGCGCCACATATACATACTAGAATACTATTCCTCTTTTAAAAGAAGAAAACTGATATGGGCTAGAATGTGAATGATGATGAGATTATGCTGAGTACAATATAAGTCAGAAAAGGACAAAGACTGTGCAATTCTTCATAGGTGAGGTACTTAGAGCAATCAAAATCATTAGGATAAATAGTAGAACTGTGGATGCCAGAGTCTAGGAGGAGGAAGCCTAGAAGGGGTATTTAATGAGTATAAAGTTTGAAATTTTAGAGTGAATAGTTATGAAAGTAGATAATGATGATGACTGTACAACATTGCCATATTTGACACCACTAAATTCTGCACATAAAAATGTTCATGAGGTTTGATTTTATTTATTTATTTATTTTTTTGACAAAATGGAAAGATGGGTGGGGGCGGTGCTTGTAAAGAACTCAACATCTAAGGCAGACCGGGAAGGACGATAAAAGGAAGAGGAAGAAAGGGGAACAACAGGCAGGCCTGGGAGTAGAGGGAAAGACTGTATTATCGGGGTTCGAGAAGGGTGTTGAAGGTAATGGGATGCCCAACTGCAAACCAAGATAGATACAAGAGGCAAAAAGGAATGGCTTTTAGGAACCATAGCCTGAGCTCTGGGTGCCTGAGTATGTAAGTAATCTCTGTAGCCACAGATACTACATTTCCTCGAGAACTTCCTGTGGAACACATATGATATACTTCACCTCATTAATCCATGAAGTAATGCCATTTTCATGAAATACATGCTGTTATTAATATCCACATTTTTTAGATAAGGAAACAGAGCGGAAAAGGGCCCAGCTCACAGGAACCAAGCTGGGCAGCTGACATCTGGCTCCAGAGGACAAATTCTTGAACACTGCACTCACTTCCAAATGGTTTGCCCCAAATTGCACAACTCACTCATTCATTCGGCAAGCCTGCTGTGTGCTAGGTCATTCAAAGCAAAGCTCTGATTTCATGGATTCGCTAGTGGAAGAGGTCTCAACAAGTGAACTTTAAAATGTGTGGGTCGTAATGAACAGAAAGAAAGTGGAGTGGGCAGAGAGGAAAGCCATCCTGAGAGGGCATCACAGAAAAACCCCAACGACTCCCAGGCTTGTGACTTGAGAAGATGGAATCCAGGCTAAAGGAATGGGAAGTACATTGACCCTGAGGTGAGGGTGAACATGACTCAGCAGCAAGCCTGGGACAGAGGCAGAAAGAGAGGGAACTAAGGAGGCAATGAAATTAGCCAGGGAGATAGGGCTGTACCACCTTCAGTCTCTAAGACTTGAGTTATTGTTCCAGCCATGGTAGGAGGTATTCGGAGGAATGTGTGCAGAGTGGTAATAAACCATGACTCATGCTCCCAACTGTGGTTGAGTCCAGACTCTGCATTCTGTGACCTTCACCCCTTTGTGCTTGTTATGTGGCTTCTAAGCATTTGAAATGTGAGTGGTCGAACTGAAGTGTGCTTTATGTGTACCAAGCACACAAGGTTTCAAAGACAGTGCAAAATATATAAACAGTTGCTTATATTCCTTGTGTGTTGAAAATGAAAATATTTTAGTGATGTTATGTTAAGTATAGCATAGGAAGTAATTTTACCCATTCTCTCCCCCCCCCCCCCCGTGTGTATGTGTGTGTGTTTGATGTAGCTATCAGCAAATTTTTAATTAAATGCATGACTCTAGTTCTATTCCTACTGGCCAGCACCAGTCTGGACAACTTTCCCTTGGGTTGATGAGTTGTTCTCAACCTCAGAAAGCTGTAACAACAGAGTAACATGCATAGGGCTGTTGAGAAGCCTTACAAGAACATCTTATGCAATAACTCACATTACTCAGACGACAATCATCCCCCAAATGTGCTTATAGGTCAAAGATAATGTTAAAGTCTGGTTGTGGTTTTGTATTGTTTTTCCTATAGAGGGAATGAGGTTACTGAAATCATCTGACCATTCTGGTTCCCCCTTACTCTTCCTTATGTTCCTAGCAGCATAGTTTTTAAAGCATGGCCCATGCTAAGAACAGAGTTCTCAGAGAATTCTCTCTGTGCAGTGGCTGATTAATTAAGACAGATACTCACAGGAGCCAATCTCAGAAAGAATCTATAGAGTACTTAAGCACAAATGGTACTTATATAAAACACACACATATACACACACACATGCATGCACCTTTGCCAAGAGTCAGGGACCATTTCAGAAGCTGGGGTTGGAGGGGTATATAAGAGCCACAGGTCAGGGAGGACCCCAGGTGAAATTGTGTCTTCTGGATGTGACCGGACTGCTATAGTCACAAGCTCCTAGGAGCTGAGGTTGCCTGCACATGACCTGCACAAGAGCAAGCCAATCAACATTCTAGTAAGGAGGAGCAAGGCACGCCTGAGCACTGGCCCCTAGCTGAAGGGCTACAGACAGTTGTTGACTTTTTGAGAAACAGAGTCAGTTTTCTTTAAGGGTACAGTCACTCGTAGGTTAACCATGCCTCTAGGAATGCCTCCACAATCCAAAAGAAAATGGGGCAGCACAAACTGGAGATGTGGGATTCCCCTCTGTATGCTGTGAATATCATTGGTGAATAAAGGAACTGCTTTGGTCCTATAACAGAGTTATAGGGGAATAGAACTAGGCAGGGAAAACTAAACTGAATGCTCAGAGAAAGGATGCAGAGTCAAGGAGAAGCCATGTAGCCCCACCAGAGACAGACGCTGAAACTTTAGCTGGTAAAACACAGCCACACAGAGATATGCAGAAATGGGTTAAATTAAAATGTAAAGGCTAGCCAATAAAAAGTTGGAGCTAATAGACCAAGCAGTGTTTTAAATAATATAGTTTCTGTGTGTTTATTTCAGGGTTGAGGGGCCAGGAACCAACAAGTGGCCTCCTTACTACAGTTGGTGTACTAACTTGGTGGACTAAATCCATGTAAAACTTGAGAAAGCTTAAAAAGGAATCTTGGACACAAAAGAACAAAGTTAAGCATGGTTTGGTAATGGCATTTTCTTGGGTGGGCTCTGTTTGCTAGAAGGTTTTTCTGATTCAGTGGTAGCAGTGAAAAAAAGCCATGGCCATTTTGAAATGGTGTTGGAGGTCCTTCTGCATTTGTGTTGCATTTTAATGGTTGAATAAAGAAGCTGCCTTGGCCTTTTGATAGGGCAGCCCTTAGGTAGGTGGAGTAGACAAAACAGAATGCTGGGAAGAAGGGAAGTGTGGCAGACACCATGCTTCTCCCACCCAAGATGGATGCTGGTTAGACTCATGCCGGTAAGCTACAGTCAAGCGGTGATACACATTAATAGAAATGGGTTAATCAAGATGTGAGAGTTAGCCAGTAAGAGGATAGAGCTAATGGGCTAGACAGTGTTTTGATTAATACAATTTCCATGTGATTATTTCAGGTGTAAGCTAGCCAGGCAGCAGGACATGGCCCACTCCTTCTGCTTACAACATTGAAATGTTAGCTTTCTGGGCCATGCTGCCAGCATGACCTCTGCCTCTTTCAGGAGACCAAGCATTTAAATGGGGTTTGTGAACAATGTGCTATGGCTTGCTTGGTGGCAACATGGACCAACTGAGTGCCTAGAGATGGGGCATTGTGCATGGCTCTCAGAGGCAGCGAGCAGTCTCACCATGCTGGACTGTGTGGAGCAAGCAGGAAGTACTTTATATACCCCATTAATGCCACTGCTTAAGTTTTTAAGAAGCACTTAGCATTTTAAGAAGCAATGCTGGACAGTAAATAATTACAGATACACAATAGGGCAGATTCAGACATAAAAGACCTCTAAATGAATCACAGTGTTAGATAAATGTATGTAGGCTTGGGAGAGAGAAGAAAAAGAGTATAGAGAGTTATAAAAAGAGTTTTAAAAAAACAAAATCTTTAATGAGACAGAGTATAGTCATAGGTTAAAGGAGTAAAGATAATAAAATAAATATTAAAAAGTAATAGAGTAAAAATAAATAAGCCACGTAAAGATGGAATATACATAGAGAGTCTAGATTATGTATATTATTGTGTTTTCTTTGAATTTTTTGACTGTGAGTGCACTAAGCACAGAGAGACATTTCATTGTGTGGGCTGCTAAACTAAACTAGCATGTATATTATAAAGGTATCTTGACTTCAGAATTTGGGTCTAAGGATATGTTGCTTTGGAAAAGAGGTTCTTTTTTTGTTTCCACAGAGGATGAGAACCTGTGGATTCATTCCAGGCTAATGTGGTTTGATGGAACAAGAGCCCCTGAAATGCCTCCTTAAACATTCCTCAAAAATTACTTCACCCAATAAACAGCAGGAAGCGGTTTGAAGAAAACTACGTCCATATTCCCAAATATTGATGGTAAATATTTCTTTACATTTAAAGGAAGATATGCTATAGAGATTTGCATTGGTATGGATCTTGTTTTGTTGATACAAATTTAAGGTCAATTCTATTATATTTATATTTCTGCTCTTGATTAAGGTGTTGTGTTTATGTAGCTCATTTAAAAATGCAATGTATAATTAAGAAATATGGGTTAATAGGTAATCATCTATAATAGTCAAACTTGTAGTCATGTCAGTTAGGTTTTCTAGATATATAAAGATATATTTCAATTAGATAGTTATTCTTCAAACCTTTCAAAGACTAGAGAATATGGCATTTAGAATATTTTAAGAAGTTAGGACTTTTCATGACAATGAGACACATATATGCTCCTGGCTACTTCAAGAGGTAGATGGGTACCAAAGAGGCTCCTTGTGGAGTCATTTGGCCATTTTGGCAAGAAACTGCTCTTGCCTGAACTGCTTCATGAGCTGAACATGCAGGACCCAGAGAGAACTGAACTTGCCTAAAGAAGGTGAAACATCCTTCAGGGTTTCTGCTTCATGAAAGAGTCTGCCAGACATTCTGCAGGACACAGAAGAAAGTTACTGAAAAACTGCCAATATAAATGGAACTCTCTTTGAAATTTCCTGCTTCATAGAAAAGTCTGGGATACTATGGGCCTGTAAGCTGAAGATGGATGCCCCAATGGTACAGAAAAACTTTGAGTGACTGTTCAGGCAGTAAGATGTCTCTGTCAATTCTAGAGTTTTGGAAGTTACTTACAATGTACTTCCTGTTTACTTAGGTAATATTATATCCTTCTGGAGTCTTTGATGGAGTTGAAGAATTTATAGTTATAGTTTTCCTTAGTTATGATAAAAGATAAAGTAGATATAAATATTGTAACTGTAATTCTTGCTTGATATCTATTTTGTTATATGTAATTTTACTATGTTAGATTTAAAACCTTCCTTTTCATTTAAACAGAAAAGGGAATGTGATGTGGGATTCCCCTTTGTATGCTGTGAATATCATTGGTTAATAAAGGAACTGCTTTGGGCCTATAGCAGAGCTATAGGAGAACAGAGCTAGGTGGGAAAAAGTAAACTGATGCTGGGAGAAAAGAAGTGGAGTCAAGGAGAAGCCATGTAGCCCCACCAGAGACAGACACTGGGACTTTAGCCAGTAAGCCACAGGCATGTGGCAATGCACAGACTAATAAAAATGGGTTAAATTAATATGTAAGAGTTAGCCAATAAGAAGTTAGAGCTAATGGGCCAAGCAGTGATTTAAATAATATGGTTTCTGTGTAATTATTACGTGAGTCTGGGTTGCCAGGAAACGAACAAGCAACCTCCTTCCTACAAACTGGACTCTGTGAGTTATTTAAAAAAAAAAAAAAAAAAAAGCAAGCCAGGCAGTGGTGGTGCATGCTTTTAATCTCAGCACTCAGTAGGCAAAGTCAAGAGGATATCTGTGAATTCGAGGCCTGAACTGGTCTACAGACTGAATTCCAGGACAAGCTCCAAAGCTACACAGAGAAACCCTGTCTTGAAAAATCAAAAACCAAACCAAACAAAACAAAATCAAGAAAAAAAGCCAAGGGTGAAATGGAAGAGTTAGAGGAGAATATGATCAAATAGTGTATGCATCTCAGAAAGTCTCAAAAATTAGGAAAAGTGTAGTTTTTAAAAGAATTTTTTCTATTGCTGCAAAGCTCTCCATATAAATCTGAACCTCACATTTTTAATATGTTATTATAATTATCTGGTCTACTCAAGCAAGAAGATTCCAAATGCCCATAATTATATCTGTAATCTTAATTATATCATCTTAATTGTAGTCAGTGAGAATGTTCTTATATTTTAAGAATCTGTGCATATGTTCTAATGTAGAGATTTTTCCTTGTGAATTTATACTATCTGACAATGCTATAACTCAATGGCATTTTGAAGTACTCATAACAGCTTTGTAAAAATAAAATTATAAGAGGTATTGGCAGTGACCTTTAATAGCAATGAAGAAATAGAAGCATCATATAGAGACTCCTTCAAACACTTTGCCTCCCATCCTGACTTCATTCTGTTGCTGGGATAAAACATTCTGACCAAAAGCAATTCAGTGGAATCAAGGGATAATTTCAACTTGCAACTGCCAGGTCACAATGCAACACTGAGGGAAGACACAAGAGGATCTCGATGCAGAAATTACAGAGGGATGCTGCTCGGTAGCTAACTCTCTGCTCATTCAGGCAATGGCATCATCTACAGTAGACTTCCCCCATCACCTAAGACAAAACAACCTCTCACAGTCCCCAGATCAGCCTTATAAAGACCATCACTTGGTGACTTTAGATATGTCTTGTTGTCAGTCAGTGTTAACTAGAACACCTGTGTGACTGCACCCACCTTCTTTTCCTCACCTGTTCTGCCCATGGCAGACCTTCATTCTAAATTTACATCCGTGTTCTTAATTGTCTCCTTCCTTCTATCCAGGAACTGACCTGCTTTCCTCTTCCCTCTCTCTACATGTCACAGCTGCCCATCCTACTTAGTCTTCTTCATGAACAGACGAGCAATAGCATTGCCTGTCTTTCAACAAGCAGATGTGTGTGCACGTGGAAGCGGATGCACACGCCCACATACGTTCATTTGTCCCTCCCTACCCCTTAGTTTCTCATCTCCATCTCTTCCTTTTTGCTCTTGATGGTGATGTCTTTTTGGGAAAGGGTCTCCTGTAACCCATGCTAGTCTCAATACAACCATCCTTTGCTCGTCCCCCTCACTATTCAAAGCACTACAATTTTCTTTCTGTAATCATTCTTACTAAGAATACATTGAGACTTCCATACGACAAAATGCAGACCTCTCTACCCTCATCTCTATGCTCTGCAGAGCCTGTAATACACAGGGTCCCTCCTTCCTTGAAATACTTTTCTCTTGATTCTCTAATGCCACACTCTGATTTCCGTGTGCCCGGTTGGCAACTCTTTCTCAATCTCCTGTTTAGCATCTCAAATTCTATCAGACCCCTAGACTCTGAAGATTTTCTGATTCCATGGGCCTCCTAGCTTCATCCATCCTATTCCTAGGGGCTCCCATTCATTCCTGTTGCTTTAAATACCCCCAATAGCTGATTGATTCTCAATTTCGATAGCTCCTTTAGAGTCCAGGTTAACCTGTCTCTTAAGCTGAACTTCGACTATATGTCTTGAACTTAGCATCTCTAGAAAATACACTAAAATCATCTGGCCTCAAGCTTTTTTTGTTTGGGAGACTTTTAATTGCTGCTTCTATTTCACTCAGATTTATAGGTTTGTTTATATTTCTTATCTTATCTTGGTTTAATTTGGTAAATAGTATGTATTAAGAAAATTATCAGTTTCCTTTAGATTGCCAAATTTGGTGAAATATAGTTTTTAAAATATGTCCTTATGATATTCTGGATTTCCTAAATTCTATTGTTATATCCTTTTTCATTTCTAAATGTTATTAATTTTGATATCCTTTTAGTTATTTTGGATAAGGGTTTGTCAATCTTATTGATTTCCTCAAAGAACCAACTCTGTTTCTTTGATTCTTTGTATCATTTGTTCCTTTATTTCTACTTTATTGATTTTAGCCTCAAGTTTTATTACTTCTAGACATCTGCTTTGGGTTTGATTTCTTCTTTTTTGTCTAAAGCTTTTTAGGTATGCTGTTAAGTTAGTGGTATGAGATCTTTCCATATTTTTCTTTTTATAATGCAGGCAGTTGGTGTACCATGAACTTGCCTCTTAGAACTGCTTTCACTGTGCCCCATTAAGTTTGGGTGTGTTGTGTTTTCATTTTCTGTCAATTCTAGGAAGTCTTTAATTTCTTTGGTAATTTCTGTCTTGACCCATTTTTCATATGGTAGTGACTTGTTCAGTTTCTGTTTTTTAAGGTTTCTGTTATTTCTCTTATTATTGATATTTAGCTTTAATCTGTACCTGGTAGGATGCAGTCTGTTGCTTCATTTTCTTGTATCTGCTGAATCCTGGTTTGTATTTGAGTATGAGGTCAATTTTGGAGAAAGTTCATGAGATGCTGAGAAGATAGTATATTCCTTTGTGTTTTGGTTAGGTCCATTTTGTGTACAACATCAGTAGACTTCAGCCTTTCTCTGTTTAGTTTTTGTCTGGATGACCTGTACATTGGTGAGAGTTGGGTAGGACGTTGATGTGGGATTCCCCTCTGTATGCCGTGAATACCATTGGTTAATGAATAAAGAAACTGCCTTGGCCCGTTGATAGGGCAGAGTAGAACAAAACTGAATGCTGGGAAAAAGAAGACAGAGTTGGGAGGAGCCATGTAGCCCTTCTGGAGACAGATGTCAGAACTTCACCTGGTAAGCCACAGCCTTGTTATGATACACAGATTAATGGAGATGAGTTAATTTAAGATATGAGTCAGTCAGAAATACGTTTAAGCTACTGGCCAAACAATATTGCAAATAATATGGTTTCTGTGTGACTATTTTGGGAGTCTGAGCAGCCAGGAACAAACAAGTGACTTTCTACAACAGTAAGCCTCCCACTATCCGTGTGTGAGGGTCAATATGTGATTTAACTTATAGTAGAATGTATGTATGTATGTACTGTGAACTTGGGCTTCCTTGTGTTTGATGCATAGATTTGAAGAATTGCAATGTCCTCATGATGAATTTGTCCTTTGATGTGTGTATAGAGTCCTTCCCTGTCTCTTATGATTAGTTTAGGACTGTCCCATGGTCTAGGCCGCAGTCCCTTCTCCTTTCCTGTTTCTTTGGCACAGCCACCATTTTTACAGCTTGGTAATAGAAAGGCCCTCTTCACATCTGTCCCCATCTATGAGATGCCTGGTCCGGGCAGAGTAGGCGCTGGAGCAGTGATTCTCAACCTGTGGGTCGGGATCCCTTCGGGAAATGAATGACCCTTTTACAGGGGTCATCTAAGACCATCAGAAAACACAAATATTTACATTCCGATTCATAACAGTGACAAAGTAGGAACAAAAATAATTGTATGGTTGGGGCTCACCACAACGTGAGGAGTTGCATTAAACTGTGGTAGAGTTAGGAGATTGGGAACCACTGTGAGGAGCGGGAATGGAAGCAAATCCACAAATCGGGCAGATTCAAATTCTCATTCTCTCTCTCTCTCTCTCTCTCTCTCTCTCTCTCTCTCTCTCTCCACAAAAATGAAGGACACTTAGTTAAGTTCTGAGGGGAGAGGTCATCAAAAACACTCATAATAGGGTCTTAGGCTTGTCTTCTATGTTTTGCATTTTGGGTATATATCTAAAGAATTTAAATAACTTATTTCTATTGCCCCATATTAAAACAACAACAACAAAAAAAGAGAGGGCTGGGCATGGTGATGCACGCCTTTAATCCAGCATTTGGGAGGCAGAGGCAGGTGGATCACTGAGTTTGAGGCTGACCTGGTCTACGTATCCATTCTGGGTGGGCCAGGGCTACACAGTGAAATTCTGTCTCAAGAAACCCAAACCACAAACCTCCATCATTCTAATTGACTTCTTCAACTAAAGGGTTTCGAAGCACCTGTATCTACAAATAATGAATGGATGCTGAACCCTGGTGTATTTGCCTAGAGTACAAGGGCAGGCAGGACAATACCTATTTCCATAAGAAATAAATTTCAATATAATTTTACATTTTTAATCATCGACATCTGTATATATGTTTTAAGTTTTATTTTTAACTTTTAAACAGGAAATTTAAAATGATTCCCAGATATCTATATATTTTTGTTGCAGAGAAGCATGGAATACTCAACTATAATAGTACAATAGGGGACAGAATAGGGAGATGACACACAGGAGAACATGAACACAAAATTCCCTCAGATAAAGCAGCAGGTAATACTTTTACTCTGTTCTGTTTCCTTTAAAGCAAAAAAATAGGGCCTCACAATGTAACCTCAGTTGGCCTGAAATTCACATTGTAGACCAAAAGAGCCTTAAATTCACTCAGATCTTCTTTTTCTGCCCTCCAAATTCACTCAGATCTTCTTTTTCTGCCTCCCAAGTGCTGGCATCAAAGGTGTGCACCAGCAGGCAGAAAATTTGCTCAGAGAGTACATTTTAGGTGCTTTTATCACAACCAATAAAAAGGAATTATAGAGATACATGTCTATTTGTTTTGCTATAGTAACCATATATATTAAATATATATATATATATATATATATTATTATGCTTTATATCACAACTGCATATAATAAAAATAAAATGACTCGTGGAACTCTGAAACACAGCTTGCTCCAATACTGAGGGGACTTAAGAGGTGGGTGAACAGCCACACAGCAGGACACCACACTCTCTAGAACCTCCACAGTGGGACAAAATCCTGGACCTCTCCCCCAACTCCCTTGGCTTTTCTAGCTCACTAGTAGGGAGTTTCCTGCAGGTAGGCTCCCCCAAAACCCAAACCCATCCACTGGCCCCTCCAAGTTACTAGCCCCACCCTACCGAAGAGCTGAAAGCTTGCTACAATACTGAGGAAACCAAGAGAGAGGACCAAGAGAACAGGCATATAGAGACCTTAGGGACTTTCTGAGACATAGACATTGATAATAAGAGTAGAACAAGAAAAACTCCCAAACACTCAGACAGCCACTGCAAGGATTAGACCAAAACGCAAAGACAGTGCCAGCCTCATTTGAAGGAACCCAGTGGTCACACAACAGGAAGACTTGATCATCCTAACACAGAAGAAGCAGAAGGAAATGAGCTAAAATGTAACTTTATGAAAATGATGGAGACCTTTAAAGAGGAAATGAAAAACCCCCTTAAAGAAATAGAGGACAAGACAAACAAAAAAAATGGAAGAAATTAATAAATCCCTCAAAGAAACCCAAGAAAGCCAAGATAAAACAATCAAACAGATGAAGCAAACAGTTCAAGACTTGAAGACTGAAATAGAGGTAATAAAGAAAGCACAAACAAACGGAATTCTGGATATCGAAAATCTGAGTAAACAAACAGGAACCACAGAGACAAGTATAACCGACAGAATACAAGAGATAGAAGAAAGAATCTGAGGTGCTGAAGATACTACGGAGGAAATAGACTAATTGGTCAAAGAAAACATTAAATCCAACAAATTCTTAACACAAAACATCTAGGAAATCTGGCACACCATGAAAACCTAAGAATAATATAAATAGAAGAAGGAAAAAAACTCAAGTTCAAAGGCACAGGAAAATCAACAAAATCATAGAAGAAAACTTTCCCAGCATAAAGAAGGATATCCCTATAACTCTGAAAGAAGTTTACAGAACACCAAATAGACTGAATAAAAAAAGTCCCCTTGCCATATAATAATCGAAATGCAAAACATACAGAATAAAGAAAGAATATTTCCTGCAAAGGAAAAAGGTCAAGTAACATATAAAGGTAGCACTATTAAAATTACACCCGGCTTCTCAATGGAAACCATGAAAGCCAGAAGGTCCTAGACAGATGTCTGCAGCCAGACACTAAGAAACCACGAATGCAAGCCCAGACAACTATACCCAGCAAAGCTTTCAATCACCATTGATGAAGAAAGCAAGATATTCCATGACAAAAGCAGATTTAAACAATACGTATCCACAAACTCAGCCTTACAGAACAATACGTATCCACAAACTCAGCCTTACAGAAAGTACTCCAACCCAAGGAAAACTCCAACCCAAGAAAGCTAACTGCACCCTCCCCCCCCCACAAAATAAAAACCACAGGCAACTGATAACCTCCCACCAACAAAACCCAAAGAAGGAACATACACAAACATTACTACCGAAAAATATCTGGAATTAACAACCAATGGTCATTAATATCTCTGGTGTAGGAGGTCCTTCTGTTGATTTTATTGGTTAATGAATAAAGAAACTGCCTTGGCTTAGCTGTTAAAGCAGAACTTAGGTAGGTGGAGAAGACAGAACTGAATTCTGGGAGGAAGAAAGCAGAGTCAGAGAGATGTCATGGATTCGCAGCCAGAGGTAGATGTGCTGAAACTTTTCAGGTAGGCCATGACCTTGTGATGATACACAGATTGATAGAAATGGATTACACTAGTATGTAAGAGTTAGCCAATAAGAAGTTAGAGGTAATGGCCAAGCAGTGTTTTAATTAATACAGTTTCTTTGTGGTTATTTTGGGTGTAAGCTAGTGGGCGGTCAGAACAAACAAGGGGTCCTACTCCTCATGTAACATATCTCTTAATATCAATGAGCTCAATTTACTTATAAAAAGACACAGGTTAAGAGAATGGATACGAAAACAGGATCCAGCCTTCTGCTGTGTACAAAAAACACACCTCAACCTCAAAGATAGACACTATCTCAGAGTAAAGGGTTGGGAAAAGGGTTTACAATCAAATGGATCTAAGAAACAAGTGGGTGTAGCTATCCTAATATCTAACAAAATAGATTTCAAACAAAAATCAATCAGAAGAGATGGAGAAGGACACTTTATATTCATAACAGAAACAATCCATCAAGATGTAGTTTCAATCCTGAACATCTATGCTTCTAATACAAGGGCACCCACATATGTAAAAGAAACATTACTAAAACTTAAATTACATATCAAACCCCACACACTAATAGCCAAAGACTTCAACACTCAATTCTTGCCAATGGACAGGCCACCCAGAACTTAACAGAAACTTAACAGAGAAATAAGAGAACTAACAGATGTCATGGACTTAACAGACATCTATAGAACATTCCACCCAAACACAAAAGAAAATACCTTCTTCTTAGCACGTCATGGAACTTTCTCTAAAATTGATCACATACTTGGTAACAAAGCAAACCTCCACAGATACAAAAGAATTGGAGTAACCCCCTGTGTCTTATCGAATCACCATGGATTAAAGTTAGAATTTAACAACAATACTACCCTCAGAAAGCCTACAAACTCATCAAAATTGAACAGTGAACTACTGAACCACCCCTGGGTCAAGGAGAAAATAAAGAAAAAAATTAAAGACTTCTTTGAATGCAATGAAAATGAAAGCACAATGGATTCAAACCTATGGGACACTATGAAAGTACTGCTAAGAAGAAAATTCATAACACTAAGTGTCCACAAAAAGAAAAATGGAGAAAGCTCACCTTAGTGACTTAACCTGAAAGAAGATCTAAAACAAAAAGAAGGAGACTCATCTGGGAAGAGTAAAAGACAGAAAAAAAGCAAATTGAGGGCTGAAATCAACAAAATAGAAACACAGTAAACAATACAAAGAATCAATGAAACAAAGAGCTGGTTCTTTGAGAAAATCAACAAAGATTGACAAACCCTTATCCAATCTAATCAAAAGACAGAGAGAGAACATCAAAATTTACAAAATCAGAAATGAAAAGAGGGACATAACAACAAACATTGAGGAAATACAGAGAATCATTAGGTCATACTACTCCACAAAAATTAGAAAATGTAAAAGAAATGGACAATTTTGTAGATAGATACCATATACCAAAATTAAATCAAGACCAGGTAAGCAATTTAAATAGACCTATAAACTGCAAGGAGATAGAAGCTGTCTTCAAAATCCTCCCACCCCACCCCCCCCCAAAAAAGAACTAATACCTATACTCCTCAAAGTGTTTCACATAATGGAAACAAAAGGAGCATTGTCAAACTCTTTTTATGCAGCTACAGTTACCCTGATACCAAAACCACACAAAGACTCAACCAAGAAAGAGAATTACAGCCCAGTCTCACTCATGAACATGGATTCAAAAATACTCAATAGAATAATGGCAAACCAAATCCAAGAACACGTCAAAAAAAAATCATACACCATAATCAAGTTGGCTTTATCCCAGAGATGCAGGGCTGTTTCAATATACAAAAATCTATCAATGTAATTCATCATATAAATAAACTGAAAGAAAAAAATCATTAGATACTTAAAAAAAAAGAATTAGACAATATCCAATACCTTCATGATAAAGATCTTGGAGAGATCATGGATACAAGGAAAATATATAAATATAATAAAAGCAATATACAGCAAGCAGACAGCCAACATCAAATTAAATGGAGAGAAACTCAAAGCGATTTCACTAAAATCGCTTGTTTAGAAAAGGCTGTCCGTTCTCTCCATATCTATTCAACATAGTTATTGAAGTTTTGGCTATAGCAACAATAAGACAACAAAAAAAGATCAAGGGGATTCAAATTGGAAAGGAAGAAGTCAAATTTTTGCTATTTGCAGATAATATGATAGTATATATAAGTGACCCCAAAAATTCTACCAGAGAACTCCTACAGCTGATAAATACCTTCAGTGATGTGACAGAATACAAGAGCAACTCAAAAAAATCAGTAGTCCTCCTAAGAAGCTGAGAAAAAAATCAGAGAAACATCACCTCCCACAATAGCTACAAATAACATAAAATATCTTGGGATAACACTAACCAAAAAAGTGAAAGACCCATTTGACAAGAACTTTAAGTCTTTGAAGAAAGAAATTGAAGAAGATACCAGAAAATGGAAAGATCTCCCATGCTCTTCGATTGGTAGGATCAACATACTAAAAATGGCAATCCTACCAAAAGCAATCTATAGATTCAATGCAACTTCCGATCAAAATCCCAATATAATTCTTCACAGACAGAACAATAATCAACTTCATATGGAAAAACAAACAAACCAGGATAGCCAAAACAATCCTGTACAATAAAGGAAGTTCTGGAGGCATCACCATCCCTGACATCAAGCTCTACTACAGAGCTACAGTAATCAAAACAGCTTGGTATTGGCATAAAAACAGAGAGGTTGACCAATGGATTCGAATTGAAGACCCAGATATTAATCCACACATCTATGAACACCTGAATTTTGACAAAAAAGCTAAGATTATACAATAGAAAAAAAGAAAGTACCTTCAACAAATGGTGCTGGCATAACTGGATTCAGCATGTAGGAGAATGAAAACAAATCCATATATATTTATCTCTATGCACAAAACTCAAGTCCAGATGGATTAAAGACCTCAGTATAAATCTGACCACACTGAAACTGATAGAAGAGAAAGTGGGTAATGGTCTTCAATGCATGGGCACAGGAGACCACTTCCTAAATATAACTCCTGTAGCACAGACACTGAGAACAAAAATAAATGAATGGAATCTCCTGCAACTAAGAAGCTTCTGTAAAGCAAAGGACACAGTCAATAAGACAAAAAAGCCACCTAACTGAATGGGAAAAGATCTTCACCAACCCCACATCAGACAAAGGACTTATCTTCAAAATATATAAAGAACTCAAGAAATTAGACATCAAAATTCTAAATAACCCAATTTTAAAAATGGGGTACAGAACTAAACAGAGAATGTTCAACAAAAGAATATCAAATGCACAAAAGATACTTAAGGAGATGTTGAATATCCTTAGCCATCAGGGAAATGAAAATCAAAACAGCTCTGAGACACCATCTTACACCTGTCAGAATGGCTAAGATAAAGAAAACCACTGATGATAGTGTATGCTGGAGAGGATGTGGAATAATGGGAACACTCCCGCATTGCTGGTGGAAATGCAAACTTGTACAACCACTCTGGAAATCAGTATGATGGCTTCTCAGAATATTGGGAATCAACCTATCTCAAGATCCAGCAATACCAGTCTTGAGCATATAATCAAAAGATGCCCAATCATACTACAAAGGCATTTGTTCAACTATGTTGATAGCAGCATTATTTGTAACAGCCAGTGTTAGGTATTTTGTCTTAGACGAGCCACAGACGCCAATAATTCCAATCAGACCAAATTAAACCAAATTAAAAGATGCCCATGTTTAATGAAATGCTCTCGGGGGCCCCAGAAAAGCATGGAGAGGGAAAGAGAGGAAAGGGGAGACCACACAAATCCCAGAGACCACGTGTTCATTCTCTTGGGGGGAAGTTTAAGTAGTTTATGGGAGTGGTCCTGACCTGTCCTGGGGAGGGGTTACCATTTGGTGGGCTTTCTTGACCCTCCCTGGGAAGAGATCTTATGCCAGGAGCTGGGGTGAAGCCCCCAGGCAAATAGTCTGGACTTTTTGTATAAAGGGGTGTTAGGAGCTGGAGTGATGCTTTTGACAAAACATTCCAGGCTTTTGGGATAAAGGGGTGCCAGCCAGTGAGCTGAGGTGAAGCCCCTCAACCAAACAGCCAAAACTTGGAAACAACCTAGATGCCCCTCAACTGAAAGATAGATAAAGAAAATGTGGCACATTTACACATTAGAGTACTACTCAGCGGAAAAACAATGACTCTTGAATTTTGCATATGAATGGATGGAAATAGAAAACACTATCCTGAGTGAGGTAACCCAGACCCAAACAGATGAATATGATATGTACTCATTCATAAGGGGATACTAACTATAAGCAAAGGATATTGAGCTTATAGTTCATGATCCTAGAGAAGCTAAATAATAAGGTGAACACAAAGAAAGTCATATATAGATACACCTGGAAAGTAGAAACAGACAAGATCGCCTGACAAAATGGGAGCATGGGGGTGGGGGGAGAAGGGAAGGTAGAAGAGGAAGAAGAGGGGAGAAGAAGAGGGGTGAGGAGAATTTGAGGAAATAGTTGAGATGGAGGAAGGACTGTGATGAGAACAAGGAAAGTGATATCTTATATCTTTTTTTTTTATTTATTAATGATTTCTGTCTCTTCCCCACCGCCGCCTCCCCTTCCCTCCCCCTCCCCCCAGTCAAATCCCCCTTCCTCGTCTGCCCAAAGAGCAATCAGGGTTCTCTGCCCTGTGGGAAGTCCAAGGACCACCCACCTCTATCCAGGTCTAGTAAGGTGAGCATCCAAACTGCCTAGGCTCCCACAAAGACAATCCGTGCAGTAGAGC
This sequence comes from Microtus obscurus, assembly GCA_963919715.1. Taxonomy (NCBI): domain Eukaryota; kingdom Metazoa; phylum Chordata; class Mammalia; order Rodentia; family Cricetidae; genus Microtus; species Microtus obscurus. The sequence continues at coordinate 2,757,947 of CAWTZC010001883.1, read as the reverse complement.
GAGACCGGTTTTAACCCAGGCTTTTTCAGACCCAGGCCAGCTGGCCTTGGTGAGTTCCCGATAGAACATCCCCATTGTCCCAGTGTGTGGGTGCACCCCTCGCGGTCCGGAGCTCCCTGCTCGTGCTCTCACTCCTTCCGCTCCCGACTTGGACCTTGAGATTTCAGTCCGGTGCTCCAATGTGGTTGAATAAAGGACATTGAGCCTATAATTCGGGTTCTTAGAGAAGCCAAATAAGAAGGAGAACCCAAAGAAAAACATATAGGCATCCTCCTGAATATTAACCTTCATCAGGTGATGAAAGGAGACAGAGACAGAGACCCACATTGGATATCTTATATCTTGATTGAGGGAGCCATTATGTGGTTAGCACAAACCTGGCTCTAGAGAAATTCCCAGGAATCTGCAAGGATGACCCCAGCTAGGACCCTAAGCAATAAAGGAGAGGGGGCCCAATCTTGACTTGCCCTGTAGTCAGACTGATGAATATCTTAAATATTACCTTAGAACCTTAATCCAGCAACTGATTGAAACAGAGGCAGAGACCTGCAGCCGAGCCCTGGACTGAGCTCCCAAGATCCAGTTGAAGAGTGGGAGGAATGAGAATATGAGCAAAGAGGTCAAGACCATGATGGGTTCATCCACTGAAATAGTCTACCTGAGCTAATGGGAGCTCACCAACTCCAGCCAGACTGGGAAGGAACAAACATAGGACCAAACTAGTCCTCTGAATGTGGTTGACAGTTACATGGCTGGGGCAGACTGAGGGGCCACAGGGAGTGGCACCAGGATTTGTCCCAACTGCATGTACTGGCTTTGTGGGAACCTATTCTCTTTGGATGGATGCCTTGCTCGGTCTGGATATAGTGGGGAGGGCCTTGGACCTTCCACAGGGCAGTGTGCTTTGCCGTCTCTGAGAATTAGACAGGGGTGGGGTGGGAGAGTATGTGGAGGGAGTAGGGGGAGGGGAGGAAGTGGGATTGGTATGTATAGTGAAAAATAGTTTGTTTTCTTTTATAAAAAAATAAATGAATAAAAATAAAATGATGGGGCAACTAAACTGTTTTATATTTAGTTATTCTGTGTAATTATCAACTAATGATGTGATGATTTAAAATATCATTTATAGGTATTAGAATATAAGCGTGTTTATGAATATGCACACATGTGTTGCTCTTTTGTCGTACGATAAAATATTGGGGTCTCAATATTGAAACACAAGGAAGAATGTATTGCTTTTAAAATACCTTAGGACCATGTGTGTAACATCTTTGCAGACAACACAAAGAGAAAATTATGTTAGAAAATCAAGCAGGAAGAGGCAGAAGGGCGCTGTTGGGGCTGGTTGTGGCATTCAGTATGATGACAAAGGACCTGTCTACTCACATTTTATTTTGTATCTGTTAGCACGGAGACCTTCTAACCAAGAATGATTGAGTGGACGTTGATAAAGGGAAAGAGTAGCTCAAGATGGGAAAGACGATTGTAGCAGTGGTTTCCCTCAGGAACCAGAGAGAGCCGTGAGAATAGTAAGCATTCAGTCAGCCGGGATTGACTCCGAACTGAGTGTTATCGATGGCCTAGAGACCAGATGCTAAGCTGGGCTCATCGGCACCATGGATGTGATGTGATTTACCACCAAGTTAAATTTAATACTGGAGATCAAGTGCTTTGCATACAGTCAGGTACAGCAAAACATAAACAGTTAGCAATTGTAATTGATGTCACCGTGGGCCCTGGGACAGTTTATCATCCAGGAGCTGCACTTCCTCCTCTCTAATACAGAATAAGAACCTCTACACCTAGGATGCTGTGGACATGAAACTGCTAAACCGGTTCTCCAATCTCTGTCATATTGCATTTGGATAATGCTGTGGTACCCTAATGCGTCACAGTGAAAAAGACTCTAACTAAATACATGCTTAGAGAATATTACTGTTCTTGGCTTTAGGATGCATTAGTTAAAAATAAACAGAAAAACAAATTTCTTGCTAGAAGAGAAGAAAAGAGGCCAGGGTCTTACATCATAAATGATTCTGCCTTTATGGATAAGACCTTTGGGCTTTGCTCTCAGGTCTCATTGATGACAAAATTATTTTTTTGAATGGTGGAATGTAATATATGCTGCACTATAACCTCACATCAATATTCTCGTGGAAAGGACAACCTCACAAAGGAAATTTGCCTTGTGTTTTCTTCTCTCATGCAAGTGAAAAGATAAAGCGCTTACTAGTCTTTGAGAAGAGATGCTGTTGACTGACAAGCTTCACGTATTTCTGATCATAAGAGGTTTGTTCCTATTTCTAGGTAGACATGCTGTAAAATGAGTCAAGATGCCCCTTGGGAAGCTAGGGAGCCAAGTTTCCCTGAACCAGCAATGAAATGCCCTTAAGCCAGACATTTCACTGTCTTAATCTCAGGCTTAATTTCACTTGTAGTAGTAGGTTTCCAAATTACTGTCACCTGCTAGAGTCAGGAATGTGGTGACCTTCAATAGTCCAATGATAGCATAAGACCTTCTCTTGGCCAAGATCCCAGCAAGAAATAAATGGCATACTTCCAAGGGTGACAAATTATTATAAACACTGTGTAATGAGTACCTAGGCGTCTGTTAAACTATTCTCTCCATTCTCTGGGTTTGAACAGTCTATAATAAAGTATGAGCAGAGGAGAGAGGGGTGGGGTGAAGGGGAGTCTAAGAAGAGTGTATGCAGGAGCCAAGGAGAAATAACGGGAAATATGACGTCTTTCTCCATCCCCTACTGAGATGCGCTCTCCCACCCACCCCAGGGCTGGCAACGGGAGTAAGTGCTATCAGGACCAAACTTGAAGGCACAGGGGGAAGGGCACAGCTCTAGATCATAGGACACTCAGAAGGCTCCCCTCAAGTCTTCGACCATGGAGAAATGCAACCATCGTCAACCAAAACTCACTACCTATCTTGGAGCCCAGAGCAAAGTGAAAAAAACATATAGAAAAGTGGTGGCTAGGAACCCTGAAACAGAAACCATTTGCTTCCATTCTGTAATTTACTCCCTCCCCTTCTCCACACACACACACACACATACACATGCCCCCCCCCCACACCTTTAATTTTGGAGGGCTGTTGTTGTTGTTTTATTTGTTTGTTTTGAGACAATGTCTTATTAACTAGTTCTGGTTGACCTGGAACTCACAGAGAGTCATCTGCCTGCCTCTGCCTCCCAAGTGCTGGGATTAAAGGTGTGTTCCACAATGCCTGCCCATCTCCCTTGTTTTTAAATATTCCTGTTTAATTGTCATTCTACATAAAGGAAAATCACAATTTTAAGTTAGCAATAAAATCTTATCATCTATCTTAACATTCAGCCATGTCAGCTTTAAATGTGTTACAAGACTGTTTAACTTTTTTGCATAGGCTCCAAAATTATATCAAGCATTTCATAGGGTATAATAGACTGTGTTTTCTTCATATGGAAACAGTAAAAATACTACACAAAACTAACTCAACTGTTCTATCTCACTTCTTTACACGAGCGTGTTACACTGCATTTTACCTTAGCTTACCCAGTGAATAAGGACCAACTTGAAAGGAAAGGGTCTGGGCTTGCCCTTGGCTGCCCTTGCCTTCTATTCTCTCTCTCTCTCTCTCTCTCTCTCTCTCTCTCTCTCTCTCTCTCTCTCTCTCTCTCTCTCGTCTTCTTGTTGTTGTTTTTGAGACAGTATCTCTCTGTAACATTGGAGCCTGTCCTGGAGCTCACTCTGCAGACCAGACTGGCCTCAAACTCACAGAGATCCTCCTGCCTCTGCCTTCCAAGTGCTGAGATTAAAGGCGTGCGCCACCCATGCCTGGCTCCGTGGTCTCAGTTTCAAAGGAAGCTAATTGAGTAGGGAAAGGTATCGTTCATTGGCTGTTAGTGTTTCTTAGAATCCCACAGCTTCTTGTATGAATTTCTAACAATTTTGGTTGACATGGGAAGCAAGACTTCACGAGTTGTAGTTGTAATGGGCTTACCTTGAATTTGTTGTTAACTTTTTTTCTTTTTGATATTGCAGAAGAATAATTTTTAAAAAAAATTTATATTACATAACTTTAAAATATTTATTTTCCTTTTGGGGAATTTTATTCTTGTGTACTCTATTCACATATTCCCTCTCTTCCTCCTCCAACTCCTCCCAATACCCCCACTTGCTCTCACTCCATGGCTTCTTTAACTGTTAGTTACATATGTACACATGTGTAAACAGGTATGTGTATATGGAAAGACAACCTGCTGAGTCAATTTATTGTTGTTCCTATGTATGTAGTTAGGAATGACCACTTGAGATTGGGTGGCATACCAGGGGGCTTATCCCTGGAGAAGACTGATTTCTGTCTCTTAGCAACCATCAATTGCTATAGCTTTTCATCTGGGGGATGTGAGATTTGTGAGGTTTCTCCCATCCATGATGGGGTGTCAACTGGCAACGTCATTGTGTAGGTCTTGTTCAGGTGACTGCAGTGCTAAGATTTCACAAATACAACTCCCTGTCACATATAGAAGACACCATCTCTCACTCTTAAAATCGTCCAGCCCTTCTTCCAGGATGTTTCTTGAGCCTTGGGTGAGGAGTTGTGTTGTAGAAAGATAGTGACCATCCACAATTGCTTTGAGTCTTTTTTTTTTTAACCCCAAAGCATTGTACATGGGTGCTCAGAAATTCTGAGACCCTATTAAAATATCTATTGTTTCGGGAATCTATCCAAATGGAGAGAGCAGAAACTGCAGACTCATACATGCAGGAAGTTCTTCTATGTTCTCATTTATTCTATTCTCCCACCTGATTTCATTTATAAACTATACACTCAAATACTAAGCTAATAATAACTCCAGGACAGTGACGGTAGAACACTAAACCAAGAGCAGGAGTCTTCCCACGTGAACCTGTTCACAGTACAGATCGCAAGGCCCTGCTGACACCCACAGTCTTCCTCTTGTCCTCTGTCTCCTGCAGACAATTCCACTAGTGCTACCAAACTGATGGCAAGGGAATCAGGAATGTAGTCACAGAGAGCAGTCTCCTGGATCACCCATCACCGTCTAGGGGAGAGAGAAGCACAAAGCACATGTTGAGAGACAAACCAAAGCTCCAGCTAGGCCTAAATCTCCTTCCAACAAACTCCATTCCTTTGTAATTCATTGGGATAAGAACAGCCGGACAGGCTATGGAACAGTTCCTGATTTTTGTAGAGCCAATATTTAAGCAAATTTGTGAATTCTCTTCCCCCCAAAAATGCAAAAAGTAAAACAAATGGCAATTCTAAAGTAAGTAGGTGCAAAGTTGGCTATTAATTTAGGATAAACAAAACAAAATTCTGTGGGTCTCTTTCCTCTGAAGAGACCTCACGCACACGCTGGCTTCCTTCACCCATCCCCAACACTCCAGGGCTCCAGTGATGCACACCACTCGTGGAGATTGGGGGATGTAGGATCCCTGAGGCTTATGAATTTTCATTCAATAATACATTTCTGTGTTGTCCTGGCTGGCTTTGTGTATCCACTTGGCACAAGCTAGAGTCGTCAGAGCGGAAGGAGCCACGGCTGAGGAAATGCCTCCATGAGATCCAGCCGTAAGGCATTTTCTCAATTAGTGATCAATGGGGACGGGTCCTATGCGGGTGGGGCCACCCCTGACTGGTGGTCCTGGGTTCTAGAAGAAAGCGTGCCCAGCAAGCCAGGAGTAGTAAGCTCGTAAACAGCACCCCTCCATGACCTCTGCATCAGCTTCTGCCTCCAGGTTCCTGTCCTGACCTCTTTTGATGATGAACCATGATGTCGAAGTGTCAGCCAAATGAACCCTCTCCTCCCCAGCTTGCTTGTTGGTCACGGTGTTTCATTGCAGCAGTAGAAACTCTAATATACACGCACACATATATACAGACACAAATACACACACAAAATAAGCAAACAAATAGATAAATAAATACAATGCAACATTGTTTAAGGCTGTGCTTAAGAGCATGGATTCAAATCTGCGCCTGAGTCTAAGAAGATCAAGGCCAAGGAAACCATTGTCTCTGTCCAGTTCTCTTGGTCTGTAGAGCAGAGGTGCGTATATGATGTCTTGTCACTCCATCCTGAGTCACATCATTTCATACGGATGAGCTCTTTTGTGGAGCTCACCTCAGAGTGTGTAAGTAGCAAATAAATTAATGTAGAAGAACCATTTAGTATAATTCTTGGTATGTAATTAGTGTTCAAAGTGAGAAAATATTGCAAAACTGACTCCTCCATTAAAACTGTCATAAAGAATGAAGCCACTAATCCATTTGTTCTTATTATATGTAATTGTATAAATGTATCGTTTTGAATTAATGGGTATTTTCATGTTCAGTGTCCAGCTAAGGATCAGTCTTGTGGAGTTTTTGTAAACAAAACATTCCTTTACCTTTTCTATCCAGAAAACAGATCCACTTTAACTTTTTAGCCCCTGCAGAGAATCTGATTATCACCAGACAATGTAAACAGAGTTGCTTTTCTGTAACCTTCCAGTATAAGGAGTTCTGCCGATTTGTATACTATGGAGTAAGGAAATCAGAATGCCTCAAGCAAACAGCCAGGGGAAATGAAAGGTAACCTCAGATTAGAATTAGGTTTGGTTAAAGTACAGTTTAGAAACGCTTACAGTCTTGGTCATTGCTCTTCTTTGATTTTAGAAAGTAAGTTGAAACCCATGAGGGGCTTTGTCTTCCTCGGTTCCTCTGAGCGAGTACATTGCTCAACCTCCCTGTCTTCAATATTCTCATCTGAAGAAGAAGCCTGAGGAGAAGAATGCTGAGCCTAACTCCAGAGAGTAAAGTGTGTGTGTGTGTGTGTGTGTGTGTGTGTGTGTGTGTGTGTGCACGCACGCGCGCGTGAATACAGGGAGGTATAGCTGAAGATCCCGAGATCGGGATTTACAGAACCAACAAGCATTTACTCAAACCCTTTATTTATCTCTACCTACTATTCAGCAGCAGGTAGACTGATGCAGCTGCCAGAGAACAGCCCCAAATTAATCCCATTCACGCATTTGAAGTGCTCTTACCCATATCTGTAAGAGAAAGCGCACACTTCATTAATCAGCTGGAGTTCTGTAATCCTAGTTATAAACAGAAAGTATCTGGCGCTAGTACACACTCAATAAATGTTTGTTGAATGAATTAGGAAGTGCTATAATTTAAAACGTTTGACAAGATTCCACTTCTGAGGCCGCTAAAAGTCAAAACAATGGCCAAACAACCTTGTTACTAGGGAGACGCAATTTTCATGGAGAGGGAGTTGAGTAATAACAAGACCCAGAGCCTAGTGACAAATGCTTTTCTGGTAGAACCCACAGTTGCAGAGACAGCCCCGCATGGGTGCTTGGTTTAATATTCCTATATGTTAAAAAGGTGGAAAGCCATGAGGACAGCATTAAAGTCTTCCTTAGAACACAGCACAGAGAACAAACCACAAAGGGCTCATGGGTTCGTGAGAGCTGGGAAGTGGCGGAACCTTTGCTTTATGTATGTTCTTAGAACAATGGCTCCCTAAGGTAAGGGTCTTATAAGCCTTAACGAATATGCCAGAGACTTGGGAAATGAGCTGGGGGTCTTCCTTGAGTCCAGACATATGGGAAATGCTGGCTACAGTCTTTGGAGAGGGTGGGAAAGGATTGTTTCCTTGTGTCTATTAGTATGGGCTTCTGCCAGCTGTCTCTTCTCAGCCTTTGTCCCAGTATTTTGCGATTATTCGCCAGCATTTTTTTCTTGTTTAGTAGCTTTGCAATCCATTAAACTTGGCTTTTAGTATATTTGCAAGGTGGACTGTCATCCCTGCCTAATCTGAGCATGTCTCTAGCACTCATAGGAAGAACCCATGTAAACAGTCACTTCTCATTTCCCTTCTTCCTAGGGACTACCGTGTCTAATCCAGACATTTCCCATAAAGGGAATGATGGAATGTGTGCTGTTTTGTGACTGGCTTTAGTGGGGCTGACAGGCAGAGAGAAAAGGGGAGTCAGCCAGCCAACCAGGGTGCCAGTCAGTCACTGGCCTGACAGACAGACACAGAGGAAGCAGGAAAGCAGGATGGATAGCATATACATGAGGTAAACTAGTCTCGCGGCAGAACAGAGATTGATAAAGATGGGCTCATTTAAGGTTTTTTTTTATTTTTTTTTTTTATTTTTTTATTTTTTTTTGGTTTTTCGAGACAGGGTTTCTCTGTTAGCTTTGGTGCCTGTCCTGGCACTAGCTCTTGTAGACCAGGCTGGCCTCGAACTCCCAGAGATCCGCCTGCCTCTGCCTCCCGAGTGCTGGGATTAAAGGCGTGCGCCACCACCGCCCGGCAAGGTTTTTTTTTTTAAAGCTAGCTAAGAAACAAGCTAAAGCTGAACATTTATAATTAATAATAAATCTCTGTGTATTTATTTGGAAAATGGTTGGTGGCCCAAGAGAAAGCCTGCTACATGTCACATATTAGTTAATTCTTTTAACTTCTGAATAATATTCCACTATGCAGTAACACTCCACCCTTTTGCAGTTCATAAGCCTTTGGTTGTTTTGATTTTGGAGTTATTACAGATGATGGCATACAGGATTTGTGTAGGCATGTAAAGAACTCTGAGCCAATTCTTTTTGCTTGAAAAGGTACAGTTTACATACTATAAAGCTTACCATTTCAAAGTGTGCTTTTGATATACCCACGAGGCTGTGCGGCCATCACTATCATGTAACTCCAAACTGTAGCCCCTTCCCTAAGACCCTGAGTCCAGTAGCTTAGAACCAGTCAGCACTTGACCAGGAAGTCCACGGTCCCCTGCTCCTCTGGGCTTCAGGAAAGTGATTTAAAGATCTGTCCTTTTGGACTGGAGAGATGGTTCAGCGGTTAAGAGCATTGCCTGCTCTTCCAAGGTCCTGAGTTCAATTCCCAGCAACCACATGGTGGCTCACAACCATCTGTAATGAGGTCTGGTGCCCTCTACTGGCCTTCAGGCATACACACAGACAGAATATTGTATACATAATAAATAAATAAATATTTAAAAAAAGATCTATCCTTTTTATTTCAGTTAAAACATCATCTGCGTACTTGAAAAGGAAACATACTGACTCTCTAAAAAGAATTGACTGGTTGTTGTGTAACTCAGACACCATAAATTTGCCCTTTGTAGTGTTTGGTTTGTGGCTTTTAAAACTGTTTTAAAAACAATTGCACAATTGCAACCATTCTCACTGTCTGATTACGGAACTGGCTTACTGTGCCCAGAATAAACACGTTATTTACCCATTAGCACTCAATCCCTTCCCTGCTTCCCCAGTGTCTGGCATCTGCTGGTCTCCTTTCTGCCTCAGTGGATTTGCCTACACTGAGTTATGTTTGAGTTTTTGGAGTGAAAGAGGATTGAGTTTGAAAATCATCAGATTTTTAGAACAAATTGCAGTATTGCAGGTCAATATAGAGTTAAGATAGATCTAGTTTCAAGATATTCATTAGGACAGGGAGGGAGGAAGGGAGGGAGGGAGGGAGGGAGGAAAGGAGGGAGGGAGGGAGGGAGGGAGAGAGAAAAGTATTTTATGTTCGGAAATGCACAGATTTTTAAAGGGAATAATTTTGCCACTTTTGAAAAATACTGGCGCCAGCTGTACCCTGAATGAGATGCAAAACAGCCTGTCACAGCAAGAAGGTTCCTCAGCCACTGGAGCTGGAGTTAAAGGCAGTTGTGAGCCACTTTATCTGAATTCAGGGTGCCTGATTTGAATTCAGGGAGCAGTGTGTGCCCTTGGCGGAGCCGTCTCTCCAGCCCCTATAGGCACGTGATTGCGAGCCTGTGGGTTGTTTGCTCATTCTTCCCTTTGAAGAGGTTCAGTTTACAGGCCCCTTCCCCATGAGTGGTTAGTGCTGCCTGTCTTTTCCCTAAAATGTACTGATCACCAAAGCTACAGAGAGACCTTCCTATGGTCGCTTTCTGGGGAGGTCTTCACTTTTCTGTCCAGGTCTATCTATGGTCCTTCTCAAATCACCGCCACCGTGAACAGCGTGAGATCTGAGCAGAGGTCTGTCTGTCGTTTTTCTCCATATGAACACTGAATTGCTTCAGCTCGGGCTGATGAAAAGGTTTTGTTCTAGTTTCACTTCAGTAAATTGTGTCAAGAAACAGGAAACTTTCGAAATGTTACAAAGGGAAACTGGAGTGAAATGAGTACTTGACTCATGCCTGAGTCATTCTTGGAACTAAGACAGCAAACAGGCTTGAGCCTTTTTTTTTTTTTTTAAAAAGCCAGCCTTTACGCATAGGGATTTCTGACAGGAAGATCAATTTTCTGAATGAACAAAACTATTTGATGTGGGGAGAGAGAGAGAGGGCTCCATCTGATGATAATTGGCTTTATGGGGGGTGGGCTCTATCTGCTGATAATTGGTTTTATGGAGGGTGGGCTCTATCTATTGATAATTGGTTTTATGGAGGGTGGGCTCTATCTATTGATAATTGGTTTTATGGAGAGGGGGCTCTATGTACTGATAATTGGTTTTATGGAGGGAGGGCTCTATGTACTGATAATTGGTTTTATGGAGGGAGGGCTCTATCTGCTGATAATTGGTTTTAACTTGCAGCATTTTTCTCTGTAACTGAATCCCTTTAAAGTTAAGAAAGATGTACTTAAAGAGACATGGGCTGGGTGGAAATCTCTGGGGGACTGTTCAGTTATGCAAAGATCAAGCCAACTTCCTTTTAGATGGAGAGTTTTGAGCTCTTCACAGAGTTAAGGACGAACCCTGATGCACACTGGGCTGGCAATCTGTGCCCACGGCTCTCAGAGGGAGAGCTAAACATTTTCGGAATTTTTCTGCTGAGATGGTTTGCGTTCTGGGTAGGCAAGAATGTGGAAGGAGGCCTAAGCGGCGGGAAGGAACGGGGTCAAAGGCGGACAGATGGGCTGCATTTCTCTAACCCATCAAGGAATAAAGACAAAGGTCAGAACCTTCTTGGAAAGCTATGGCTTTGAACTCTTTTTTTGTCCACATTTCTAGTCCATGGAACCTAAGCCTTCAGCAAGGCAGAAACAGGACTTGGTTTGCTAATTAAGAGGGACAGGGAACCGTACATCTGTTTGTGGTGAAATGGGAGGAATGAAGACAGCAACTTTTAAAATTTAGCCTTCAAAAGATTAAACAATAAACTGGAAAAACTGCAAGCAAAATGCATGACAGAGAATATCAATGTGTTTAAAGGTTATGATCTGATTTATGGGAAGCATTATGTATTTATTAGGATTTCCGTTTCCAAGAAGCTTAGGCTCCAAGACATGATTTGACTCTTTCAAAAACCGTCTTGAAGCACAGAAGCTAAAAATAAATGAACCAATTGTTTTATAGGAGAAAAAAAAGCTGTATGAATGAGGAGGATATGGGCTTGCCAGACTGCTAAAGAAATCATTTCAGTGTTCCTCAGACTTTAATGCTCACCCGAATACACAGAAGAATTTGTTAAAATGTAGATTCTGATCTGTTAAATGAGGTGGGCCCAAGTTCTCTCTCTCTCTCCATATATATTATATACAGGTACATGTGGTGTAGTGTGTGTGTGTGTGTGTGTGTGTGTGAGAGAGAGAGAGAGAGAGAGAGAGAGAGAGAGAGAGAGAGAGAGAATAACTTGTCAGAGCATGTGCCTATGGAAGCCATAGCTCTCTACTGTATTTGTTTGTTTTTGAGACAGGGCTTCATCATGTAGTCCTGGCTAACTCAGAACTCAGTATATAGACCAGGCTAGCCTTGCACTCAATGAGATCCACTTGCCTCTGCCTCCGAGTTCTGGGACTAAAGGTGTGTGCTAACATACATGGTTCTCTACCTTCCATTCTTTGAGACAGAATCTTTCATTGAGCCTGAAGTTCATCCATTTGACTTGGCTGGCTGACCCAGGAGTTGGAAGGGTTCACTGTCCTCATTCCCTACACTGGAGTTTCTGGCACACATCACCACATCCAGCTGTGCAACCAGCTTCTGGGATCCAAACTGAGGTACTCAAGCTTGGGCAGTGAACACTGTACCCCTGGAGTCGTTTCCCCAACCCGTGCTATTAAGTAAACCAGAGCAGTAGCTCTCAGAGTGTGGTCCCTCAACAAGCACGATAGCATCCTACTTGGAACATGTTACAGAGTGTGGTCCCTCAACAAGCACCATCGCATCCCACTCGGAACACGTTAGAGCGCAAATCCTGACTCTACTGTAGAAGCGCCATGTTGGAAACCCCACGAGGAAAGGGGAAGACTTAACAATCTGTGGCTTGGGCCCTTCTGGTCATTCTGATGTAATATGAAAGCCCCTGCTCAAATCTGTATGTCAAAGGCCCTAATCACAGGTGCCATTTACCTTAAATCTGTGTAAGTTAACACGTATAGAAATCCATTTCTACACTAGTCACATTTATTTTTCCTTCTCAGCTTTTATTGATTCTCTGTGGATTTCACACCAATCATCCTGTATCTCCCCACCCCCTCACTTCTAGCCTCTGCCCATGCAACCCCACCAAAACAAAACAAAATATAAAAGAAAAACCAAAAACCACCCCCCCCAAAAAAAGGATCTCATCGTGGATGCTGTCGTGTGGCCCACTGAGTCACAGTTTACCCTCTACTCCATTCATCTTTACTTGGAAGAGTTTATTGCCAAGAGTCATGGGTCTGGTTCAAGGCCTCTGCTTTCTGCTTAGCCACTGAATGAGCTCGCTTGGATATCCTGCTGTCCTGTGTCATGGAGATCCCGCAGTTTTGATCTGCAGGTTTGTTCCCTTCACATGCTCCAATAGTTCACAGATGCAGTGGATATAGGGGCAGGCAAACTCATACCCTGGTCTGGGCCTGGGTGGTTGCTGGGTTGGTCAGCCTGCCAGCTTTCCCTCATCATCGCTACCCAGACGAGCTCTCCAGCGCCACCTCAGCTAAGTCACTCAGCCTGCAGCAAGGAGCAGGGCCCTCAGATCCTGGTCACCCACATTCGCATTCAGGGCCAGTTCTACTGTTCTCGTGCCCTCGGGTCTGGCATACCTGTACCCCCAACACAGAACAGACTCAGCTCTAGTGTGCTGCCCAAAAGTGGCACAGAGTCCACTCTTCTTTGCACAGCAGCTGGTGAGGGGTGGGGCTAGTTCTCCCACGTTTGTGACCCCAGGACCAGCTCCACAGGTGGCAGTAGGTGAGCGAGTGAGGGGAGGGCATCTTTCTCCCATGCCACCACATGGCAGATGCGGGGGCGCTGGGTCAGCTCTCTTCTCAGGCCCTCAGAGTGGGTTTACCTGGAACACAGGGTCAGCTCAAATGTGCTGAGTTGCACACCTGCGGAGGTGATGGTGGGGCCATTTTTCTAAGTGCAGGTGGTGGGGCAGGCAACTCTCTCCCAAGAGGTGGGGCCAGCTCTCCTGCCTCAGTATCCATAAATAGGCAGGGTCATCCATCTCAGGGCCAGCGAAGGTTGGGACTGGCTCAGTACAGTTCTCAGATTTCACAAGGTGGTTCCTATGACCCACTTTGCTAACTCCAGCTATGAACATCATTGCATACCCCAGCTGCAATAGGGCCACGGATCCACACATGACCTTCAGTGGCAGCCAATAGAAAAGATGGTGGAAGGGAAAGGGATGATAAAGGGAGAGGGAGGGAAGGTTAACCAAAATGAGGGGTCTATGAAAAAGCCATAAGGAACCCTACTATTTTGCAAGCCAACTGAAACATGTTCAGAGGCTGGCTAGATGGCTCAGTTGCTGTGGGACAATGCCCTTGTACACTGTAAAGATTTGCCACTTTGTTTAATAAAACACTGATTGACTAGTAGTCAGACAAGAAGTATAGGTGGGACAACCAGACTAAGAGATTCCTGGGAAGAAGAAAGGCAGAGATGCAGTCATCAGCCAGACATAGAGGAAGCAAGATGAAAATGTCTTAGTGAGAAAAGGTATCAAGCCATGTGGCTAAACGTAGATAAGAATTTTGGGTTAATTTAAGTTTTAAGAGCTAGTTAATAATAAGCCTGAGCTAATAGGCCAAACAGTTTATAAGTAATATAAGCCTCTGTGTTTTTCTTTGGAGCACAATGGTTGTGGGACTGGGCAGGACAGAAACTTCCATCTACAGGATAACATTTATTTAGAGAGATGGGAGTCAAATTTGCTACTTTCATAGTTTTGGCAAAAAATATCTAATACCAGGGTCTTTGACTATGATAGAAAGAAGAAAAAAGACAGAAAGATGAAGAGAGCCACTAATGATGAAATTGGTTCTGTATTTTGCTGAAAAGAATGGTTGGATGCTTGTGTCTACAGCTTGGGAAGCAGTTCAAGCTACCAATATGAGATCCATTAGGAAGTGAGTTTATCCAGGTGCGGTATAGCTTTCCTAAATGGCAAGGTGTCCATCCAGTAGAGCTGAGTCACTGTGGTGACTAGAGAGCCAGGTGGCTGTGGTCAGGGCAATGAACTAAAGAGCACACGACAGTGGAGTGAGCTGCAGGTGAACGGGATGAAGGAGAGATGCTCGGTGCAGACAACCCAACTGTGACTCTAGAGACGTGGGGGTGGGGGGAGATGCATAGCAGGAGAATGAAGGTTTGGAGGAGTCTCCTCTTGTAAGCATTCCCACCCCCATGTTGCAAGTGAGTAGAAAAGGACTGGTGGTGTATAAAAGAGAAGGGGGTAAGAAGGGTTCAGAGCATAGATGAAGTCTGCATTAGCATTTACACCTTCATAAGAAACAGCCCAACATTTAGCTGCATAAAATGCCTAACGTAGCTGGACATGGTGGTGCATGCCTTTAGACAGGTAGATTCCTGTGGATTCGAGGTCAACCTGGTCAGCCAGAGCAAATTAGGGAGACTCTGTCTCAAAAATTAGATAAAATAAATACCACACATTATCTCGTATCTTTTAGGGTTCAGAAGTCAGTGTCCAGCTTAGGTAGGTGTGCCTCCCACATAGAAGGCTTTAGACCTCTGCTCTTAGAAAGGAGGGGGGAGAGTTGGGGCTGGTTTCCAGTAGTGTTGTATAACTGCAGTGAGAAGGAGGGAATGCCGTTCAGATGGGTTCTCTTCTCTACGTTCACTGCAGTCCTTCTGAAAGTGAAGGAGGCCTGGAGTTGGATGAGGTTTGATTGGAGAGAATGGACACCTGTGTGAAAAGGGGAACACTGGATAAATCATGGCTGAGGTTGAGAGAAAGCGGTGAGCTGGGAATGGGTCAGTGGGGACTCTGCTGAAGCAGCTACACGTAGACTCACAGTGAGAACCTTCCACACTGCGGCGTGACCCTTTTTCCAGCAGCAGTCAGCAAGGGGGCCTTCCATGGCTACGTCTGGATCTCTGCCCACCTGCCTTGGGGGACACGGAAAGAATGAAAAGTTGACCAAGCTGAAACCCAGATCCGTGTGATCACAAGAACTGAACAAAATAGCTCTCCCAGGTAAGAGTCTGAAAAGGAGACTTGACATATAATGTTGCACTTGCTGCAAGGAACCCCAGAGAGTCAGGGAAAAGAAGCCAGGTCCACACCCCCAGGTTTTCTCTTTAGTGGCCTTCCCTGGAATTCATGCTTGCTAATGAAATCAGCACCAATCAGAAGAACATAAACATTTTTCATTGATTATACTGGAATGTATCTTATGAAACATTCACAAAATAGAATTTTAAGAAATAGATACACCTTTCCTCTTCCTCTTGAAAAGATATAATTAATACCCACTTTGATTGTTTTATGTCCCGTACATAAATCTTTGTCTCATCTCAGAGGGAATAAGAACTTGCCCAGACTGGAGGCCTGACTACTGGCAGAATGTTGATAATGTTTTCTGCTGCTCTGTCCTGTGAGCTAATTGCTGCTTCTGGTGCCTGATGATGCTGGCCTCCTGCAGCAAGGAAAGGCCTGTGCATGCACATAAATGCATACACCTTACCTTGGGTATACTCATTGTCTGTCCCAGCAGCTGAAACAAGAAAATGTAACCTGCCTTCACTCAGCCTTACCTCCTCAAGGGGCTCTCAATGACTGCAACTAACAGGGGAACAAGGAGATAAAGATTTCCCACAATCCATATAGTCCCAAACCAGGGCATGCATGTGGAGAAAACAGGCAGATAAATTTCTCTGTAGTTGACAGGTTTTCATAGGCTCTGAAGGACAGAAAACAATTACTCAATGTGAGTAGCTGGCACGTTAGTCACTGTGGGATAGGACAGGAAAGCAGGAGCAGCTGCAAGATGTGGAAGGGACACTGTCACTAGAGGTAAGTGGTGTGTGTGTCTGTGTATGTGTGTCTCTATGTGTATGTGTCTGTGTGCGTGTGTGTCTATGTGTCTGTGTGTCTGTGTATGTATGTGTGTGTCTATGTGTGTCTGTGTATGTGTTTCTGTGTATATGTCTGTGTGTGTATGGCTGTGGGTATGTGTGTCTGTGTGTGTCTCTATGTGTATGTGTGTGTGTCTGTGTATATGTCTGTGTGTGTATGGCTGTGTGTTTGTATGTGTCTTTATGTGTATGTGTGTCTCTGTGTGTGTTTGTGTGTAGCTCTGTGTGTACCTGTGTGTGTCTCTGTGCATATGTGTTGTCTGTGTATGTGTATCTGTGTGTGTGTCTGAGTGTGTCTCTGTGTGTGTCTGTGTCTCTGCATGTGTGTGTGTGTCTGTGTGCATCTGAGTGTGTCTCTGGGTGTGTCTCTGGGTGTGTATGCGTGTGTGTGTATTATAGACAAGCAGACCAGAGAGCTGAGAGTGCCAGAACAACTAAGGTCAGAGCTGAGGGGATTTTTTGGCCTAAAATGGCTTAATCTCACAGTGCTCCAGTGTTTTAAGGCTTTTCATGGTGCCACATGCATAGCTACTGTACACAGCATGACTAATGAGGGAGCATTCTTTCCAGCTATGAGTCTGCAAAGTTTTATTCGTGGTCTTCGGTAGTAGAGACCTCATTAGATAGTGCAAGAGGAGCAAGGCAGTGAAAATAGTCCGCAGTATTGGCTGGCAGATACGACACCAGGAGGCTTGGTTACAACAGCGGGCACAGATTGCTCTTCCAGCGGCACACCCATGCCACACACTTACCCTGATTCTAAGGGGAAGCACTCGTTTTAGAAAACTAAAAGATGGGACCCTGTATACACTAAAGGGACACACGCACATTATGGGAAACAATAAATCAAAAGCCTTGCCTTAGTAGGCCCTGCATCTTAGAAAGGCTAAGCAAACAGCACAATCACATAAAGAAGGAGACCAGGACCACACAATGGAGAATGACTGCTGGGTAGGGAGGAAGCTGCCACCCTAGATTTGATGCTCAAGTGACCCATCAAGAAAGACAACAGCTGAGGTTGGACAGGTGGCCCAGCCACTACAAGTGCTTGCTGCTCTTACAGAGGCCCGAGTCTGGCTCCCAGCACCCACACCAGATGCCTCACAACCACTTGCAGCAAGAGTCCATGGTCAATGACTCTCCGATTCAAAGCCCTCTGGGCTTTCACGTCTCCAGCTTTCCCCACAATTGTGTGATGTCTACTCATATCCTACATTGCTTCTTGGGTCACACCTCCTCCCTGTTGGTGCAGTGAAGTTTGATGGTCTAGTTACACATTGCCAGGCTGCTTTTCTGAAAACTCACAGCAGCTCCACACCAACCTGAAGTTTACAGAAATGCTCATCTCTCCATCATTGTGCCAGTATTATGTTGTAAAGAACCTCAATTTTATGATGAAAAGTCAACATGTAGTTTTGTGTCTCTTATACCACTGATAAAATTAAACTTTCTTAAGATTCTAATAATTGCTTTTGTTTAAACATAATTTTTAATTGATTCTTTGGGAATGTCACATTATACACCCAATTCCATTCATTTCCTAGTCTTTCTGCCCTCCATCCTTATAATCTCCCCCCCCCCAAGAAATACATAAAAAATGAAGATAAAAACCACGTCTCACTGACCCCTGTGCACAATGGCCTGCTCCTCCATCCTTCGCAGCCTTCTTTGTGCTTGTACACTCTGCTCCTCCTCTTTCCTGCCTCTCCATCACCTGTTCACCTGTCATAGTAGCCTTGGGTGCGCATTGTGTCACACAGTATACCTTTTCCAAACAGCTTTCATTGCAATGAGTCACTGGTTTGATTCAGAGCCTCTGGCTTCTGCTACACCATCTATACTGGACCTTCACCAAGAATCCCCTCAGGTATCCTGCTGTTGCCCAGAGTCCTGGAGCTCCTGTGGCTATGGCTGCGCAGGACCATCCCCTTCGCACACTCCAGCAGGTCATAGCTAGGGTAGGAATTAGGGTGGGCCAACTCAGGACCCTGGGTCTGGGCCAGGGTAGGGCAGATGGAGGGGGTGGGGCCAGCTCACCAGTGCCCTCACCATAGCACAACAACTTATTAGGGGCTGGGCCAGCTGTCTTGCCAAAGGCAAGGGTGGAGCCTGCTCAGCTTGGTGCTTGGATAGCGACATGGCCTCAGGTGGCAACACAGACTGCAGACATCCATGTGGCTTTTGATAGAAACCCAGATTTCAGACATTACAGACTCCGACATGGCACCCAGTGGCAGCCCAAACCAGGACACTCAGACCAGTTTGACCCTTTTCAGCAGGACAACCCAGGACATCAACACGGACTCAGGCAGCAGCCCAGACCATGGACATCTGAATGGTTTTGGATGGTAACACAAGCTACAGAAAACACAGATCCCAGTTGCCATAGGGCCATGGGCCCAGACGTGGGCCTTGGTGGCAGTCGGCCCAGATATCACTACGGCTTCTGGTGGTTGTGCAGGCTCCTCTATCCACCAGGGCCTCGCCACTGTTGTGTCTCCAGATCCACCTCTGTCCATGGTGCGCAAACCCCTCTGCTTCACTTTCTCTCCAGATCTCCACCAAGTACCCCATCTTTCCCATCTCTCCATCATGTATTCATTCACTCATCATGGTAGTGCCCGCCATGGGCCCAGGGAGGGCACTTGGGTGACCTCTGGCCTTGCTGCGGGCCAGGGGTCCCACTTTGTCTTTCTTTTGGGGAACAATTACCATACTTATGGGGAGTTTTTTGAAAATTGGGAAACTTTTGTAACAGCTTTTCCCAGGAATCCTTTTTGTAATTTTCATTGGTGGTTCCTGCCTAAATTCCATTGTTGTTATTGTTTAAAATGGTCAAGTTACAAATCAGTTGGTAGACAGTTAATCAGATACGACTTTTAGGTTGGAATACAATGGAGGCCAAATATTGTGGACTTATGAAAGATGTGGTGGTGGTGGTAGCGATGATGATGATGATGATGATGATGATGATGATGATGATGGTGGTGGTGGTGATGATGATGATGATGATGATGGTGATGATGGTGGTGATGATGATGATGATGATGATGATGGTGGTGGTGATGGTGATGATGATGATGACGATGATGGTGGTGGTGATGATGATGATGATGATGATGATGGTGGTGGTGATGATGATGATGATGATGATGGTGGTGGTGGCGATGATGATGATGATGGTGACATAATGATGATGATGATGATGGTGGTGGTGATGATGATGATGATGATGGTGGTGGTGATGGTGATGATGATGATGACGATGATGGTGGTGGTGATGGTGATGATGATGATGATGATGATGATGATGATGGTGGTGGTGATGATGATGATGATGATGATGGTGGTGACGATAATGATGATGATGGTGATGATGATGATGATGATGATGATGATGGTGATGATGATGGTGATGATGGTGGTGTGTGATGATGATGATGATGATGGTGGTGATGATGATGATGATGATGATGGTGGTGATGATGATGATGATGATGGTGATGATGATGATGATGATGATGTGGTGATGATGATGATGGTGATGATGATGGTGGTGGTGATGATGATGATGATGATGATGGTGGTGGTGATGATGATGATGATGGTGATGATGATGGTGATGGTAGCGATGATGATGATGATGATGATGATGACCAACAACCACAATGATTTTGAAATAAGCTCAGTGAGAGAACACCAGAGTAGAAATAAATTCTGACAAACTGTGTTTCTTTTTCACTAAATTTAAATCCTCAGAAGTAAGGCTGGTTAATGAGTCCAGCGCTGCCCTTCAGTGTTTGGTCAGAAGTGTCACCTCAGCTCCCTGGCACCCCTTTATACAAAAAGTCTGGAATATTAAGCTCCCTCCCCTAGGAGTTGCCTCAGTCCAAACTCCACCTCCGAGAAAGCCCACAAAATGGTGACCCCTCCCCAGGGAAGGTCAAGACCACTCCCACAGGCTATTTAAACTGCCCCCAGAGAATGAACACGTGGTCTCCGGTTACCCATAGTCTCCCCTTCTCTCTCTCTCTCTCTCTCTCTCTCTCTCTCTCTCTCTCTCTCTCTCTCCATGTTTGAGGTTTCAAAAGCCCACACCATCTCCAGTTGGCTCTTTCTTTCTCACACTTGTGGATCAAGATGTGAGCTCTCAGCCACTGCTTCAGTCCCATGTTGGTCTGCCTGCTGCCATGCTCCCCACTGTGACGACCTTGGATTCTAATCCCCAAGAGCCCAAAGTGAAATGCTTCCTTTCATACATTGCCTTGATCATGGGGTTTTGTCACAGCAATGGGAAAGTAATGGAGATACAAGTCTAAAGTATTTTTGGGAAAGAAAAAAATATTTTTTTCTCATGCAAAATATTTACACTAGGAATCATTTTCATATGAGTCCATTGAAACAAAGTAGGTTGCTCACTATTGTTATGTGTGCTGATAATTTCTGTCAATGTGGACTTGCACAATTGGTTACAAATCTAATTTTCCTGAGAAACAAAGGAGAACTCAAAAATCTCAAGGTCATTGCAAACTGCACCATTCATGTTACCCACAGTCAAAAGAACTCCTTCAAACAGAACTTTCTTTTTTCCTTTTTAAAAAGAACTTCCTTGCCGGGCAGTGGTGGGGCACGCCTTTAATCCCAGCACTGGGGAAGCAGAGGCAGGCAGATCTCTGTGAGTTCGAGGCCAGCCTGGTCTACAAGAGCTAGTTCCAGGACAGGAACCAAAAAGCTACGGAGAAACCCTGTCTTGAAAATAAAAAAAAAAAAAAAAATAGAACTTTCTTATTTAGCATAAAAACAAATTCTTGTTCGAGTGATAATAATAGTAGACTCTGGGCATCCTCAGATCCCTCCCCCCACCAAATTTTGTTTGTTTGTTTTTCAAGGCAGGGTTTCTCTGTGTAACAGTCCTAAACCATCCTGGAACTAGCTCTTGTAGACCAGGTAGGCCTTGAACTCACAGGCCTACCTCTGCCTCCCCAGTGCTGGGATTAAAGACGGCAAGCACCACCACCATCACCACCAGAACAAAAGAGTCAGTCTTAAGGTTTGTCTTGAAGCTTAATGAGCTAAAATCCATGAATACACAAGTTAGGAGAGTAACTTTTTAAGTTAATTATTTCTAGACCAATGACAGTGTCCCCTCCCTCCCTTCCTCCATTCCTCTTCTCCTCCCTGTCCCTCCCCTCAGCCGCCCCTCTTCTCCTCAACCACTCCTCTTCCTTCCTAGAAGAACAAATTTTTAAAAGTCCGTGTTCTAGTTGATAATTTCCACTGAAGATAGCAAAATTCAGGTTGAGCCTGACAGAAGAGAACAAGCATCATACTGTGCTGGGAAGTCAGTGACTTTTTCAGAATCCTTAGGTAAGGAGGTGAGTCTGCAGGAGGAGGAGCTGGCAGTGTGAGTCCACAATTGTGGAGTGTTTTCTCTGCCGCCTTCTGCTCTGTGTACAAGCTTGTTGGAGGCATCTTGGTCTGCCATCTCTTGCCTTTGCTCCACCATATCCCTGCTCCATCCACC
Organism: Microtus obscurus; assembly: GCA_963919715.1. Lineage (NCBI taxonomy): Eukaryota > Metazoa > Chordata > Mammalia > Rodentia > Cricetidae > Microtus > Microtus obscurus. The sequence goes on along the minus strand of CAWTZC010001883.1, from coordinate 2,736,110 downwards.
TTCCCTCTCAGAGTCTCCTCATAGCCCAAGGGGAGAGGACTAGGGAACAGCTGTGCTACAGGCACAGAGCAGAGGCCCCACCATGGCAGCAGGCATTTATCAGAGAACCAGGAAGGGGCGGCGGTACAGCTAAAATGATTGCATATTTACTTTTAATAATCCACCTATGTTGTACAACTTTCTGTCCTCAAAAATCTGGTTGATATGAAAGCCACACCTTTAATTAGGGCATAATTTTGTAACAAAAATTCTGGTATACCAAGTGTCATGCAGTATTCTAAATGACCTCCAAAAGATAGTTTCTGAGTATGGGGTCCTGGCTAAGGAGCTAGGATTTTGCAGTGAATTAGTGGGCAAGGTTCTGGAATTTTAGAGCAAAAATCTTTGAAGACACACATACCGCTTAAGTTTTGGGTACACCCTGCACCTTGTTAATAAACAAAAGCATCAGTTTTCAAAGCAAAAATATTTCCTTCCCTTACATTTGAACTGCTGTGGCAAAAAAAAAAAAAAAAAAATCATGAGGTGTTGTTTCCAAGAAGGTAGAACTCACTATGTTTATAGTCTTTTCCTATGGTTTTCATTGAGATATATTTTCAATTTGCTTAGTTGTTGCTTGTTATAAATTTAGCAACATTTTCAAGATGCTGTCTGGGGTTGACAGCTGCTTTCCCTTGCAATCAGAGAGGGAGTAGCTATGAGGCAGGGCTGATACCTGAGGCTGACAAGAAGGGTCAGTGCTGAACATGAAGCCTGGGGAGCGAGACTGAGAATCAAGTGCAGATATTGGTTAAATCATGGGCAATCCCACCATGTTAGGATTGGTATGGTGAGATCTGAGTCACTGATTTCTCAATCAGCCCCTTGAATATGCTTTTTTAAACTAAGGCAAAAAAAATTAGCTCATGTAACAGGTGAGTTGAAAGCTGGAACTAATATTAAATGTGGCATGGCTTATGTAGAGACCCAAAGGATGTAATCACATCTGGTTCCTACCCATTCCTTCTGAAATGTTGAGTTTATTTCAACACAGGTTCTACATTCATGATGGTACAATTGTTACTGTATGCTATTTTATTGCTGTGAAAAAGATACCTGAGCATAGTAACTTAAAGAAGGGTTTGACCTGCAGTTTGAGAGTCAATCCATCACAGCAAGGAGCGTGGGATAACAGGAATAGAAGGATATTATCACTTCTTCAGTGAGGAAACAGAAAGCTTTGAATGCTGCTAATCATCTAGCTTCCTGGTTTTTATGCATTTTGGGGAGCTCAGCTCATGAAACGGTACTACTCACATTCAGGATATGTCTTCTCTCTCTACAATTCAAGTTCATCCTTGACTACTCAGTGAGTTTGAGCCAATCTGTGCTACATAAGATTTGTTAAGAAACAAACAATAGCTGGGCCATGGTGGCGCACGCCTTTAATCCCAGCACTCGGGAGGCAGAGGCAGGCGGATCTCTGTGAGTTCGAGGCCAGCCTGGTCTACAAGAGCTAGTTCCGGGACAGGCATCAAAGCTACAGAGAAACCTTGTCTCGAAAAACCAAAAAAAAGAAAAAAAGAAAAAAAGAAAAGAAACAAACAAACAATAGGCCTGCTGGAACAGGCCCAAACCAGTGACCTCCACAGGAACAGGTACAAAAAAGTGACCTCTGAGGGAGTAGGCCTGAGCCAGCAACTTCTGTGGGACCAAGCCTGAGCCAGTGACCTCCACTGGAGCAGGTAAAATAGATTATTTAAAATTCTGCAGGATCCCTGGTGGTGACAGGCAGCAGAAACGCTGCAGGTCCCCAAGCAATGGCAGTGGGCCATGCAGTGGCAGGCAGCAGGCTCTGAGAGCAGCCAGTCCCAGGCAGAGATAGCTGTAGGTTCCCGAGCAGTGGCTGGTCCAAGGCAGGGAGAAACACAGTGGCAGGCAAGAGACAGAGTCATGGATAGGCATGCCATGCAAAGTCGATTTGGATATTTATTTAGTGGTTATGGAAGGGAAAGGAGAAGGGGAGAAGAGCAGAGATGGAGAGAGAGAGAGAGAGAGAGAGAGAGAGAGAGAGAGAGAGAGAGAAAAAGCTGCCTCTCCAAGAGGGAGACAGAAAAGAGAGAGAACTCAGGCTGGCAGCTGAAGATCAGCCTGTCTCAGCAGATGGGGGAGGGAGTGGACATGGCTTGTCGCTTAAAAAGAAAGAACAGGGGGCTGGAGAGATGGCTCAGTGGTTAAGAGCATTGCCTGCTCTTCCAAAGGTCATGAGTTCAATTCCCGGCAACCACATGGTGGCTCACAACCATCTGTAATGAGGTCTGCTCTGCTGCCCTCTTCTGGTCTGCAAACACACAGACAGAATATTGCATACCAAATAAGTAAATAAATAAATATTATAAAAAAAATAAAAAGAAAGAACAATCATTACAGCAGGCCCGTGCCAACCACCTCCAGGGGACCAGGCCCAAGGCAGCAACTTCCTTGGAATCAGGGCCTAACGACCTGTGGGATTGCTGAGCAATCTCCAGGAGTACCAAGTGACCTCTGGGAATGCTGAATGACCTCCAGGGTGATTGAAACCATGGGACCTGAGTCCAACATAAGGAGCAACCATCTGAATACTCCTCAAATTTGTTCCACACAATAGAAACAGAAGGAACATTACCAAACTCCTTTTATGAAGACACAATTACCCTGATACCCAAACCACACAAAGACATTACTAAGAAAGAGGGCTGGAGAGATGGCTCAGAGGTTAAGAGCATTGTCTGCTCTTCCAAAGATTCTGAGTTCAATTCCCAGCAACCACATGGTGGCTCTCAACTATCTGTAATGAGGTCTGGTGCCCTCTTCTGGCCTGCAGGCATACACACAGACAGAATATTGTATACATAATAAATAAATAAAATAAGATATTTTTTTAAAAAAAGAAAGAGAATTACAGACCAGTCTCACTCATCAACATTGACGCAAAAATACTCAATAAAATGCTGACAAATCCAAGAACACATAAGAAAAATCATCCACCATGATCAAGCAGGCTTTATCCTAAGACGCAAGGCAAGGATGGTTCAACGTACAAAAATCTGTCGATGTAACTGAAAAAACCCACACGATCATCTCATTGACAAAATGCAATATGATAAAAGTTTTAGAGAGAGCAAGGACACAAGGAACATACCTAAACATAATACAGCAAGCCAACAGTCAACATCAAACTAAATGGAAACTCAAAGCAATCCCACTTGAAATCAGGAACAAGACAAGGTTGTCATTCTCTCCATATCTATTCAATATAGTACTTGAGGTTCTAGCTAGAGCAATAAGACAACAAAAGGAGATCCCAAGTACTGGGATTAAAGGCTTGTGCCTCATGTCTGGCTCCATTTCCTATTCTTTATGGCAATGTGAAATGTTACAGTTTATCTTTGCCAACATTTTTACCACATCTTTACCAACAATTGATACAGTCAGTGTTTTCAGTGTTCACTTTCTGGTGAATATAGTAGTTTGGCTATGGGTTCCATTTCCTAATGAGTAATAGTGGTGAAAATGCATTGACTTGTAACTGTGGCTTCACCAATCAACAAGCATAAATTGACATTTTGTTAGCATGAGGTTACATAATATCTTTTTCTTGCTACTGTATAAACTAAAAACTCTAATGTAAATTGACTTGTTTTACCCTCAGAAGGAAAAAAATAGCAAAGGGATCTGAGGGGTTAACGTTTTTGTAAAAGGTGGCAGAATACATTTAAAATTAATATATGTAGAATACATTTGCCTTTAAAATGGTGTATACTACAAATCTTCAAAAAGTATACGTGAAAGAGACAAGGCTGTAACTGTTTGATAACGTATTCAATATGTCTCAATTTTAGAGAAATTGAAAGTGGTTCCACTCTCTAGGCAACCCCAGCCTTCATTTTTCTCTCACTGCACACATGAGAACGTGTAAGGTCACAGACTGCTATGGGCTCTTTTGGAGATGCTCTGCCAGGCCTGTGAGGAGTCAGAGGATGAGACACCTGACTGAGCATTGGGAACCACAGATGTTTTGTCCTTCTGCTCCATTTTCATAAAAGGAGACACTGTCAATCAGAGATGTTCATGGGGAGCCCGTGGGTCCTTTTCTATTTTCACTGTCTTTTAAAGTCAGACAGCGCCAGTCTGTTTCCTGCAGGCTAGAGCAGCAACTCTGCCTTCTCTGAGTCAGTCTCGGTGTCTACAGAACATGATGTCCACTGGAATGTTATAATATTTTATATGCAATATATATTGCAATTGATCTCATTAGCACAACGTTTTACACACAATTTAGTCATTTTTAGGATTAAGCATCAGACACAAAGTCTCCTACAAGTGGAACTGGAGTCTCAGGGCTTTAGCACCTGACTAGATAACCTTTAAAATAATCAACTATGCTCACTGGGTTTTCTGTGATGAACAATATAAACATTTGCTCTGCAGACCACTAGAAGAATTTGAGCCCAACAAAAGATTGATATGAGATAAAAGTCTCCTTAACTTTCATAACAAGCATAGATTTTTCCTGTTAACCAGACACAGTTATGGAAGCATTTGCTTCTACAATTGTTTTGTTTCACTGACATGGGAGCCTTTTCTATCAGGATAACCTTTTCTAGAATGATGAGATTTGGAGCACTTATCTCACAACATAACAGGGGAAAATAAAGCTGTGTGTTTCAGATCCTAGCTCCACATCTTAGTTATATGACCTTGGGCAATTCATATTGTCTTCACTGGTTTGAGTCTTTAAAATTCTGTGCAGAACAGAAGCTCTGAATGATTCATTTAGGAAATGAGAAAGCCACCATTTTCTCAAAGTCGTTTGTCAAGATCACCAATAAATTTGTCATTGCTGAACCAGGGAGAAGCCTAATATGTCAGCCCCTTGATTTTCTATTCCAAGAACAGCAGTCAGCCTCTTGAGTTGAGCCATGAAACGTGGAGTTGGTATGTAGCTTCAGCCAGCAGCTGGGATTAAATAGGCAGTTTTGATTCCTCACCAGACTGTATCTTCCTACTATGAAAACTGTCCAAGGACCACCCACCTCCATCCAGGTCTAGTAAGGTGAGCATCCAAACTGCCTAGGCTCCCACAAAGCCAATACGTGCAGTAGGATCAAAAACCCATTGCCATTGTTCTTGAGTTCTCAGTAGTCCTCCTTGTCCACTATGTTCAGCAAGACCGGTTTTATCCCGGGCGTTTTTCAGACCCAGGCCAGCTGGCCTTGGTGAGTTCCCGATAGAACATCCCCATTGTCTCAGTGTGTGGGTGCACTGAGTTCCTTGCTCGTGCTCTCTCTCCTTCTACTCCTGATTTGGACATGATTGCTCTTTGGGCTGACGAGGGAGGGGGACTAGATTGGGGGAGGGGGAGGGAAATGGGAGGTGGCGGTGGGGAAGAGAGAGAAATCTTTAATAAATAAATTAATTAATTAATAAAAAAAAACTGTCCAGACTTCCAGTTCATCTGAAGCTGATCGCCATCTTGGTGGAGTATTGTCTATGTATCACAGGAAGGCACAACAGGTCAACAAAGCCATGCTGTCTCCCCTCACAGAATCAGCAAAGTGAGGCCGACCCTTTGGGAGAAACCAGAGCTAGGCGGATGGCAGGGGCTTAGGAAGAACTCATCAGATTCAGGTTTAATTTACTGTAAGTCCCAATATGGATTCGTTTACTGGACCTGGAAACAGAATGAACATCTATAAAATCTCAGTGTTTCGTGGGCTGTCAGGAGATAACTACCTCTGTAAAATCCTCACATTTCCCACAGTCGCTGAGGCCATTCGGATTTCTCTTTGCCAGTTGCTGTCATAGAACTCTCTTCCGTTTCCTCCTCACCATTCATTCCAATTTTCTTCTCGCAAACACGTGACTTAGCCCAACTCAACCAAAAATGGATTATCTGAAACAACCACTTTACCTGTTCATGTTTTATGGTTCTGAATGCCTTTCCACACGCTTCAAAAACAAACCCTTCGCCCTTGTTTCTCAGCCATGCATGTGGATTGATGACTCACACTGCGGAATAGTTACAGACTGTGAGTGTCCCTCAGGTTGCTAAGGGCATTCCAAAGGGAGCCAGCTGAAGACATTTCAAAGATCAGTAGCAATGAAATAAGTGGAGAATTCCTAACAGTGAATGCTCTCAGGGAAGAACATCACTTGGATACTTCCTCTTAAAATGTGTGTTAAAAGGTGAGTCAGGTTAAGCTAGATAGCTGTGTTTCGGATGTGCAGATGCTCAGTGTATGTGCTTGGGAGTTTACAGTCTTAAGGTCTCTTGCACATCTTAAAAGGAAAGCTCAAATTAAAAGAGAAAGGCAGATAAAAATTAGCATGTAAAATGCTATGGGAAGAAGCACTTGCTGGGAAAATATAGAGAAATTTGACAGGCTTCCTAACACAGAAACATCAATTTCCAGTAAAGAAAATGTTGTGAAAAGGTGGTTATATTTCAGTATTTCTACAGCATGAAAAGGCACAGCGAGAAGTCACATGTCAGGAATCTGATCACTTTAAAAGGTCTTTTGTCTTATAATCTCAAAATATATTTTATAATAATTTTAGTTTGCAGAAAATTTAGGGTTCAGTTTCAACTTTATCAACTTTAAACTTTATGTCTTGTGAAATGGGCCTAAAACTACACTTATGCCTCATCTGGACGCTTTATTTTGCGATATGGCACTGAAAATTCAGGAATCATAAATGCACCAGCCTTTTGTCCTGCAGCGTAAGTGCAGGCGCTCTTTAATAATTCAGTGGCCTTCTGGAATGATGAAGTCATACCGATGAGCTCAACAGAAAACATTCAAACACCAAGCAAAACCTAAAGCGACTGGTAAGCATAACAGAGCAATAAAAATAAATTCTAACTGCTCAAAATGTTTTGCTTTTTCTTACATTTATGCATATTTCCTAAATCATAGTGACAGCTTTTCGTTTCTTTGTTGGAATACATGACAGCTAGTCATATTCTGGAGCAGGTGCAAGACATAAATGCTTTCGTATTCAAGTCAAGACGATCAGTATTCCATGTACGGTGATAGGCAGGCCTCCATCATTTTGCATAAGTTATCTCCTGGGATAGCTATCAGCACATCCTGTTACTGTACTATCAATTTATCCTCACCTCAAGCAGTTACTCTTCAAAGGCCGTGGAAAAAGGCACTTTACTCTTTAGATGCACTGATAAGGAATAAAAGAAAAAAGTCCAACATAACAGAGAACAAAGTCACTAGTGAGCCTAACGTAAAAAATAAAATCTAATACTTTTGAAATGGTATTTTGTACTTTTGAATAATGATAAATGGATAAATATGACTATGTAGAATAACTCATTGAAAAGCTAGAGAGAGAGTAACAAGTGCCTTTCACAAATTAATAGGTATGGCAGATTATAAACTGACTTATGATGAGACATAAAGAGGTTCATTCAAAAACCTATACTATAATCAGAATAAAATAAAAGTTCCCACTGTGGTTTCATATCATTTATTTCTTTTGCTGTTTTGTTTCTCAGATAATAATGAATCAAAGTCATGTTCATGGTGCATAATTAGAGAATAATGTTGACAGTTTATTGACAGTGGCATGAATTACAGCACAGTTGTTTTGAACTGAGATACTTGGAATTTTTTTTAAATGAAAGGACAAAAACCATTAAATTTCTCCAAAGACATCGATTACTGAGATTTTCAAAGGAATGTGAAATGGCCATTATGTAGAGAATCACTCTTAGCAATCGACTGTTAGCATTCTCACCGCTAACAGAGTTTGTGATAAGAGTTCTTTAAAAACAACATATTTAAACCTAGCAATTATAATCTTACAAGTGGTCAAAGCCTTTCAGTTATTCTTAAGTTTTCTACATTAAATAATCTTGCCATTGCCTAGAATTTTGAGAATAAAGCATTCATTTATGGCAAATTGTATGATTTATTGGATTCCAGTTATGATATTTCCTAATGAGAAATGAGGCCAATTGATTTATACAGCTGGTGTAAACCCCCAAGAGAATTCCTACTAAGAGAATCCCCCCACCAAACTAAAAAGACTAACCACGAACCCTATAACATCCTTCTCTGCTGGTGGGGTTTGGGACTCACTCTGTGACTTCAGACACCAGAACACAACTCAAGTCTGAGAAAATGAGGCAATAGAGAAATGGCTTCAGCTGACTAGACAGATGGCTTCCTCCTCAAAGGGACAGAGAAAGTCCCAGGATTCTGGTTGAACAAACAAGATGACTAATTTCCAAATGACTGTTTCAGTCCATCAACTAATGTTCAAGTTTCTGCCTGTGAGCACTATAATTTGGATCTTGAATATTTCCCAAAGGCACTTGTTGTGTAATATTAGTTAAAGATTCCCTTTATGCTGTAGAATATTTGTTCAATAATGCAAAGATGTGTTGTGTTCTTGTATGTTGTGTTTATTTAACTCTGTGAAGCTTTGATTCTCTGCCTATCTAAAACACCTGATTGGTCTAATAAAGAGTTGAACAGCCAATAGCTAGTTAGGAAAGGGAATAGGCAGGGCTGCCAAGCAGAAACAATAAATAGAAGGAGAAAAAGAGAAGAGGAAAGAGAAAGATAAGGAAGATGCTAGAGGCCAGTCACTCAGTCACACAGTCAGACATGGAGTAAGAGGGAAAGAAGAGACATTTATAAAAAGAGAAAGGTAAAAAGCCCAGAGAAAAGCTGGCTAGAAACAAGCCAAGCTAAGGCCAAGTAAGAATAAGTCTCCGTGTATTTATCTGGGAACTAGGTGGCAGGCCCCCAAATAGCAAGAGTTAAAAACAACCAACTCCGGACATTAGTGTGTTCAAAGGTGGGGGTCACCAGACTGTATAGCAACTGGGAGGCGGTGGAATCTGCAGAAGGTGGTCTTTATAGGACTCTGTAGAAGTATCTTCTGAGCTATTGGGACATCGCACCTTATCCAGTGGGATGTGAGCAGCTTTCCTCCGACACAAATTTCCACCTTGATGTCCCAAAAGCAAAGGAGTCAAGTGATCATTGGCTAATGGCTTCAAACTGTGCACTAAAATAAGCCTTTTCTACATTTAAGTCAGTTTGTATTTGAGGTAACTTGCGACAGCAACAGAATGTTGATGCAAAAGGAAGTTGGTAAAGCCATGCTGGTGGCACACACCTTTATTCCCAGCCCCTGGGAGGCAGAGACAGGTGGATCTCTGTGAGTTCAAGACCAGTCTGGTCTACGCAGTGAGTTCCAGGACAGCCAGGGCTACTTAGAAAAACCCTGTCTCTGAAAAACAAACAAACAAACAAACAAAAAACCAACCAAACAATCAAACAAGCAAAAAACCAAAAAAGAAAAAAGGAAAAGAAATTCCTAAAAGAATGACGCATGATAAAAAGATCAGTTTTGATCCAATGCAAGACACATTCTGTTTCACACACACAAATCCAGGTTTCCCTAGCTTAAAAAGTCTGGCTTTTTCATGTTGGATAAAAACTTTAAATATATACAGAATCAAGCTTCATTTAACCATCTTCTACAGTAGATAATTTTTCAATTCTTGATGCTGCATTCTCTTGATCCTGGAGCTGAAGACTGTGAGAATTTTATATTGGAGCAATACTGCTAGCAGAAAGAATTTTAAATCTTTGCACATTTTGCCTAACAAGTGGAAATTTTAAAAACCACAAGAACAGTTGTTGCTTTTAGTCACAGATTTGCTCTTCTTGTCACAGGCATCCAGGGCCCGAAGGATAATCTGTCACGGGGGCCATGGAAATTTTGGCAGCAGAATGTTGGCTATCAGGGTATGAATATATGGGGTGTTGTGAAGACTGGAAGCTACACTTTCCCCAGTTATGTCCGTGTCATTGCTACCTTGCACTTTTGCTGACAATATGGTCTGTGTCAGCATCTATCTGCCAAGAGGAAGGCCCTGAGGACAAAGAGAGGACCTCCGGAAGCAGCTTATCAAGATACAAGAGCTTCGTGTAGATAACAGGGCCTCCATGACTAGCGGTAGTTGTGGGAACAGCTGTGTTCTTTGAGGGACTCATTGCCCAGCTGGGATCCGGGAGGCTCGAGCCACACATAGTGACAAAGGGTGGGTGGCCATGCAGAAGAAAGGGATGTACCATGTGGTCAGCTACATCTCAGATTCTCTGCCCAGAGGGATTCAGGGGAGGATTCAGGGAAGTTGCTCATTCAACCGTTACTTCACAAAACTCAGTGCATTTCCTGGAAACCATCATGTCAAATATCACCAGCCAATGGGGAACAGTTCATAAAACAATTGTGAATAGATTTAACCAATTATTATCAAATGTTAATGAAGAAACTATTTAACATTGACACTAATGTGGTTTGTTTTTATTATATTAAAATCATCTAATATGCTGAACTCTAAGAGCCTTCATATTTTGTATTTTGGAAAAAGAAATATGTAAATTATTTTAAACCTATCATTGATTTGATCAAAATTTCATCAAATTCTAATAATATTAATCATTTCAAATTTAATACTGGAGTGAAACTTTGAATAATAGAGCTCTTTTATAAAAATGAATGTGAACAAAATTATGAATAAAATATTTATTGTCATTGCCACAATGGGAAAATAGTATCTGACATGATCATAAGGTAAGCCAATAAAGCTGAGTATGGAAATTGATGTGTCAAATGCATCAATATGTAATATCTATAACACTTTGTGCCCAAAAGCAAGAATAAAAGGTTATCAAAGTAGTTAGGATGAATATTACTCAAAATTTAAAAACAAATGAAAAAGAAAACCCAAATCTTAACTAATAACAAAATCTTTTTCAACCCCTACAATCTCAAATTAGTAGACAAGTCTAAGTAATAAAATACTCTACAAAAATGTTCAATAGAATTAAAAACTTTTAACTTAAAGGAATTTTGATGTTCAATCAATCTCAAAGAGTCCGTAGACATCAATAAAATCCCAATGGAAGCCTGAAAGAAAAAGAATATGATAATTACTGGATGTTAACTCTTACACTGCATGTTCTGACTAGAAGTCTTAAAAGTTCAAGGCAACACATCACTAGTAGTATTTGTAGAAAGGCAATATTTTCCAGGCCAGAGGTCATTACTTGAAAACCTTGTATATGGTCACAATGATTATAAACTCCAATAGTCCTTCACCCTGGAGTGAATTGAATGGAAGGTTCTACAACTACCCAAGTGAACATCAGTGATTTGTCTTTCTTCTGCCGACAGGAAAGGGAACAAGCTGAGCGATCGTGAGGATGGCGTTTCCCAAGCCCGCACTGAAGTCTGAGTGCACACCCACTATAAAGAATCTGGAGAAAAGCTGAACACGGCAGAAGAGAAACCTTGTACTCTGAGTGGGTGCGATGAGGAAATTCAGGAATGGGCAGGCAGCAGTGAAGCAGCCATGGTGGCCACTGAGCACAGAGTCTCCCATTCCCGGTGCAGCTCCTCAGCTCCCTGTCACTACTCTAAACTGCAACCCTCTGACTTTCCTTTTCCACCTGGAATGTCTGCTTCCAAATAGTCCTCAGTGCAAGTCCAGCTGAAAAAAAATCACTCCCCTTGTAATGTGTAGGGCAACCTTTGTTTTTTTTATTATTATTTAATTAATGCTTTTTCATTTATTTTACATACTGGCCACATTTTCCCCTCCTCCTCTCCTCCAGTTCCCTCCCCTTCACTTCCCCCCTTCCAGCCTCTCATCTACCCCCTTCCCCATCCACCCTCAGTCTTCACTCAGAAAGGGACAGGCCTCCCATGGACTTGAACAAAGCCAGGCACATCAAGTTGAGGAAGGAACAAGACCCGGCAAGGTAATCCAGATGAAGAACACACCTTTGCTTCTCATAGTGACCTGTAAACCCTACACCTTCAGACAGCTGTCTGTCCGGGGCACACACCCTCTAGTCACCCTCTCTTGAGAACCACATCGTCTTCCCAACTCCTCTCCTGGATGACTCTCATATCACAGTTAGGGGTATTTTTATTGTTGCTATACATAACAATACATTTAGTTATGACCACTTAGATTTTCATACACATATCCAACACCCTTTGATCACATTTTCCCCATTTTTTGTCCTCTCCTGTCTCCCACTGTTCCCCAAGAAGCCCCATTTCTAATCTGATGCCTTTCTAAAAGTCTAGACTCTGTACCTGTGAGGAAATGCAAGGGGTGTGGTATTTTGGGCTCTGATTAAGTCTCACCCCTTCAGGGATGCCGTTCTACTTATGCCAACCAGGCCACCTTCCCGGAGTCCCTGCTCTCTGTTCCTTTTGATTTTCCGGTGGTGCTGCGGTTTTCAGGTATTTTTCTGTGCCCCTTACTCTTTTTGTAGCCACGCTAGAAAATATCTGCTCCCTACGGGTAGAGAGCTCTGCCTGTCTTGCATTCCCAGTGCTTGGCATACAGAAAAAAAAATCAATAAAATATTCAATCAGTTCCCTCCCACTCTGATCTAGCCCACTCCAGCTCCCTCTAGTCTTACCAATTCCACAGCGACAGAAACTCACTATCTACTCAGTTTTCTCATTGTCAATTCAATCGATATGCAGAGCCTACAGGGCAGGATTTGTGGGGTGCTGTGTCACGGCTACTGTGTGCTGTGAGCCTCTGGTGTGCGCGGTAGTTATCAGACTACCACCTCAACCATGTGGCCATGGAACTATCCTAATGCCGATCTCACAGGCAAGGGAAGAGGTATAGAAAGGTTAATACTATATCTAAGACCTCACAAGCGGTGAGGATTCCACACTCCACAGGGTAAAGTGCACTATCTGCCCTACAGTAAGTACAAGAAGAGAGGGGACAATAACATGAGCTGGGTATTCAAGAGGGAAAAAATACATACATACATACATACATACATACATACATACATACATACATACATACGTACATGGGTTAGGTTAGGGGTAAAGGTTAGGGTTAGGGGATGTATGTATGTATACATATGTATGTATGTTTCAGGGAGGCCAGGATCATTGTATGAAGATGAAAATTGAGTTAAACTTTGAGGGTAAAAAGATTGGGGTTTTTAATGAATGAACACCAAGAACCAGTGTAAGGGCCCTTATCAGAAAGTGAGTGGTGAGAATAAACCTACAGAGGAAGAAATACTAAAAGAGAACAAGAAATTTAAAAAAAAAAGAAAGAAAATTGAATAAAAATTGAATTAAGATTTGAAGATTATTGTGATGGTTACTGTAGGCCCTCTTTCTAGTAATACTACTGGCTTTATTATCTGCTTCTGGTGACTACTTCAGCGATTTTAGATTTTCTGATGATAGGCATGACCAAAGTCTTACACTGTCATAAGCAAAACTGTGAAAGAGAACTCTGACAATGTCAGCAGGCAGGAAAAAAGAGCAGCCAAGGAGACACAGAGAGGCCAGGCGGGGACCAGTCCAAGCCAATGGAGAGAGAACACAACCGTTGCCTGCAAGGGGCTTATACCCAGACACAGAGATGATGGCTCTTGTACACTCCTGCAGTGGAGTAAATACAAAAGCTTACAGCTCCCAAATTCTACAAAACAGAGTTATTTTAAAAAGATATTACTGGGGCTATGAAGATGGCTCAGCTGGTTATATTGCTTGCTGTTCATGAATGAAGAACTGGTGCTGGTGGTGGAGGGGCATGGAGATAGACAGATCCTCAAGGCTCCAGAGGCCAACACTCCAGCTGAAATGGTGAGCTCCAGGTTCACTGGGAAACCCTGTGCAAAGCTAATGTAGTAAACAACAGAGGAAGTCACCCAGCTGATGTGGGAGGCCCCTCTGTATGCTGTGGTTACCATTAATGAATAAAGACACTGCTTTGGACCCATAGCAGGACAGAACTTAGGTAGGTGGGGAAAATTAAACTGAATGCTGGGAGGAAGGAGGCAGAGTCAGGGAGAAGCCATGGAGCTGCCACCAGAGACAGATGTGCTGAAACTTTGCTGATAGGCCGCGACCTCGTGATTAATGAAGCTGGGTTAAATTAAGATGTAAGAGTTAGCCAGTAAGAAGCTAGAGCTAATGGGCCAAGCAGTGATTTAAATAATATAGTTTCTGTGTGATTATTTTGGGAGTCTGGGCAGCCGGGAAACAAACAAGTGGCCTCCTTACTATAACACCCAACACTGACTTCCACATATCACACACAGGCAAGTACACACATGTTCACACAGCACACACAAACACACGCAAACACACATACACAGAGTGTTTAAAATAAAAATTAACTCCTGGACTGGAAAGATGGCTCAGCCATTAAAGGGTAGACTCAATTAGTTTCAATAGATATTTAATTCAGAAGTATTTATGCAGAAATGTCGATACTAAAACAGGTACATTCTATGATAGATGAAAATAAAATAAAAAATAAAAGCAGCACATACTAATTTATAACATCTCCTTCTGAACCTGTTCCCTCAGCAAATCTTCTAACTCTGCTCTCGCCTTTTCTGGCCCCTGCCTGCGGTTGATTAATGAAATTTATTGAGCTGAAGAAAGACTTCTCCTCCTCTTTCAGTAGGAAGCAATTTCCTTAATTCTCCTTCCACATCCCTACCATCTTCCCGTAGAGTATTTCCCTCACTTCTGAAATAACTAAAGCCGCGCAGAGAGAGAGGAGAGAGAGAGAGATTCAGAAAAGACCTTAGTGTGCACAGTTTTCCTGTGTTTACCCAGCCAGACACAACGGTTTTCCCCGGTACTTTAGGAAGCTTGCCATCACACTGTTTATGGGAAAGGAGCCCTGGAAAACTTCGCTCCTGTGAAATTAGGGAGACTTGTCTGCTGTTCTCCCTCTGTCTCCCTGTGTGGCTGTCTGTCCCCCTCTCTCTAATAATCATACAACTGTGGAGAGCTAACAGTGCCTTGGGACACATCAAAGGGTGGAGGGGGCGTGATTTGGTGGAGGGTTCCCCTTTCTACCACCCTTGGGCAGAAGATGCCAGATCATAGTATTCTTTCCCATAGAACCTAGGCATTGCTTAGAATCCCTTACTGTCTGCCGATGCTTCACGTAGCCAATGTCTTTTTAGATAAAACATTTATTGTCTATGACTGACCATTCTCTTAGTACACAGAATGCATCCTGTAACTCAAGCCACTCTGGGAGAAACTACAGTCTATTTTCAGCTCCCATAGAACCTATTATTTGGCAAAGTGCTTCTTAGTAGCTTGAAACACTAATAGTTTAAAAGCATTATTGTAGTTTACAGAAAAGAGTGTATAAACAGCTTTCGCCTGTGCCGTCCACTCCCTGCTCTTTAGCGCTCTGCTCACTCACTCTAGGATCCCCCCTCCCAGGCCCTCAGTGAACTTCACAGCCTGGGTCACCCTCCAGAAGTAGTACATGCGCAGGGTGTGTGCGTGTGTGTGTGTGTGTGTGTGTGTGTGTGTGTGTGTGTGTGCCGGGGACAGCAGGCTACGTCACGACTGAGGACGCAGACCTAGGGAGATCCTGCCGCCGGTATTTCTTTCAACTTGCAGGAAGAGGAAAGAGGAGAGGTAACTATGTCCCTGAGGTCTCAGTCCCAGCTCCCTGAGGTAGACCCGACACAGCCAAGGAAATGCTGAGGCCTCTGGACTAACGCAGTCTCTCCAACCTACATGTCACTCAGCTGGGATGGATTTCAAACCACCAGCTGCAGCCTTTTGAATCTGTCCTGTAGTATTTTTAATAAGCTTGGGGACAATTCAGAAAATCCATTCTTTTCATGGAAACGTCCTCATCGTCCCTGACTTTTCTTCGTATCCACAGCATCCTTATACTTCCGGCAGGCAAGCTAGAAGCGTTTCTCCATAGCTCCCTTGTTCAACCCTCGCTACTCCATGACTGATCAGTGGGCTTGCCTCTTCTGACCTCAAACGTGATCACATCTTTCTTATTTGGGCTTTATTTCTTATTCACACCCTTATCTGGGCTTTCTCCGGTGCTCATTTTAACGTCTGGCAGGCTCCTTTTAATTATTCTTTCTGCCTCTTTACTCACAACCTAAAACCCTTCTGGAACACCCTCAAAGTGCACTCACTTACAAATGTGGTTGCTTCCTCTTACCCGCTGAAACTTCACATTCCTTCACATTCAAGAT
This sequence comes from Microtus obscurus, assembly GCA_963919715.1. Lineage (NCBI taxonomy): Eukaryota > Metazoa > Chordata > Mammalia > Rodentia > Cricetidae > Microtus > Microtus obscurus. The sequence goes on along the minus strand of CAWTZC010001883.1, from coordinate 2,720,016 downwards.
TGTGTATGGCCGTCACCTATGAAACAATGCTTAAGTCCCTAGGCGTAGATTTCGAGGTTTACTGCAGATCAGGACCAAGTGCCTTTCTCAAACCACAGTACCATGAACGATAGCTCAGGTTCCAGAAGCAATGCGTGTGGCAATGAGCCACCCTGTGCCCACGGATATTAGCTGAGGTGTCCTTTCTGCCTGAGAGGTAGGCATCTAGAAGCAGGTCCCTGAACCATGCCCATGCTGAATCCCGATTAGCTGGGTTGCCATGGTTAACTGCCCTAAGCGGTACCCAACCCCACTTGCATACATTCTCTACCCTTTAACTTAACCCTTAGGCACCTATAAACCTCGTCATGGAACTTTACCAGAATGCACTTGGTATTGTATGAGCTTGTCTTAAAGTTTTATGTTCCTTGAAGGATTTTAAGTGTCTTTTAAATGTTTCTTCTAAATGTTCTCACAGAATTATAGTGGCATAATAGGCTCAAATAGCTAAAATAGCGTCATGTATAGAGTACCCGACGTATCAGTTCCAAACGGTAGTTTACATATAGTATTTATTTCTCAGACAACTTTCTCAATATTTTCTCCTCTAATTCAGGGAGAATTCAATGGTGTGCTAAATTCTCCTAAACAGAGGGAAAAAAGCTAACTGAAGCAAAGATAACCCGAGTTCTTCCCAGCTCAGACTACGTCCTTCCCTGACCACAGCCACCCTTACTGCTTGTGAGTTACAGTCGAGGGCTGTTTCCTTTAACGTTACTCCCCACTTTCCCAGCGAAGTTGTTCTTCTACCTTCCCTGCAGGTAAGAACTCAAGATCCAGCAATCGGAACCATCGCCTTAGATGTCTCAGAATTAGTAAATTCCACGTAACACTAAGAAACCTGATTCTAGAGCTGCGCCATCCACCCCTCACCCCTCCCTCCTCAGACAGCGCTTGTCACTCATGTTATTCATAAGTTCTGCCTAAGTGATTTCATTTCATTCACTTAGGAGCTGTTTCTACAGGACTAATATTTACATTTATATAAAAATTTATTCCTATCCAATATTTGATTAACTTTGGTCTTTATATGGAATAAAATAAGTAATTCCAATTACTTCAATATAAATAATGTGGCCAGTTGCTGTTTCTCACAAGAATTTGATGCGGGCTTGGAGAGATGGCTCAGAGGTTAAGAATGCTTATTGCTCTTGCAGAGAACCAAGTGGTTTCCAACATAAGCACACACACACACGCACTATATATATAAATCCAAAATATGCATCTCTTTCAAGAAAGAAAAAAATTTGAAGGATTTTTACATGAAAATAAGCTTAACATTAATGTTTATATAAATAAGTTATTATATAAACAATTGATCAAGAACATATGAGGGATTTGTAGTTAATGTTTATCATTATTAACTTCATTAAATCATTAAGTTTTATTTTATACTCTATTGTATTCAAATGACTTGGAAGAGTCAGGACAAAATGCAACCTACAGAAATAAGTAGGCACCAGTCTGATCCCCAAAAGGAATTATGAACTAAACATTATTCACAAAGAACAGAGGGGAGAAAGGAAGCTACAGAGTCAGAACTAACCACCAGGTTTTAATTTAGTATAAGAATATAATTTCAGGGGCTGGAGAGATGGCTCAGTGGTTAAGAGCATTGCCTGCTCTTCCAAAGGTCCTGAGTTCAATTCCCGGCAACCACATGGTGGCTCACAACCATCTGTAATGAGGTCTGGTGCCCTCTTCTGGCCTGCAGACATACACACAGACAGAATACTGTATACATAATAAATAAATAAATATTTAAAAAAAAAGAATATAATTTCAGGGACTGGAGAGATGGCTCAGAGGTTAAGAGCATTGCCTGCTTTTCCAAAGGTCCTGAGTTCAATTCCCAGCAACCACATGGTGGCTCCCAACCATCTGTAATGAGGTCTGGTGCCCTCTTCTGGCTTTCAGGCATACATGCAGACAAAATATTGTACACAATAATTAAATATTAAAGTTTTTTTTTTAAAAAAATAATTTCAGAAAAGTGAAAAACGGGGAAAAGTTTTAACAAAAATGAGTATGGCTAACATATATGTACCTAACTGAGATGTAAGGAGCTACCGGGGCAATGAAAAAAGTCCTTAAAATACACATCATTTTACCTGGCATGACTTGATCAAAACTGCTATTCAGTTTTGCCAGTGTCTATTACTTGATTAGATAAATTCTACTGCTTTTTAAGATTGTGTGTGTGTGTGTGTGTGTATACAAAAGAATTCCAAATAAATTACCCCAAAAATCGCACTGCTGGTTATGACAGTGCTAGTTTCCAGAGCTCCCTAGTGAGGAGAGCCAGCCTGCGATGCGTTATAAATGGGTAACTAACATTCACGTGGAGGAAGAACGCTGGTGAGAAAAGGAAGGGCAAACCATTTCATCACAGCTACCATAATGCCAGCATTTCAGATAATAATAATCAAATTTACAGAGTCCTGTTAACGAAGCTATTGTCATTCTGCCACTCATCCCGTGTCTTTAACTGGTACCAACTACCAGAGAAAACAATAGCTTGGGTCTCTCTTCATGATTTCCAATCACAATGTGTTCATTAGCTTCAGGCATGCTCAGTGTAGAATTCCATAGCATCCGTTTATCTACAGACAGCCAAGGCCGGGACAAGTTTCTCTTTAATTCTACTTTTAAGTGAAAATATTGTTATAAGATTACATTTAAATGATCATATTTGATCATCTGAACAATGTGTCCACAAATTATGGCTCATGCACCAAAAGCATGCACTCGTTTGGAACACAGACACGTATCTCCATCTCTGTGTGTGTGTGGGTGCTTTCTCAGTACGAGAGCGCTGCAGACGTTGTCAGGATCAGAAAGCTCCCACAGGCTGATGCAAAGTTTGCCGATTCTCTCTGATTTTTCCAGGTGAAAACTTCACCTTCTGGGCTTCGTCTTCTCTTCTCCATCCTGAGCCACCACATCTGCTTTCAATCTTTTCCCAAAATATCCCAGCTGAAAATTTTTGCTTCCTGGTAAATCTCCCATCTTATATTGCTGCATATTTAACTTTCAGTAACTACCACAATAACTCTGTTCTAAAATTTATTAAATTGAATATTAAAAAGGTCGAATGTGGCCCAGCTTTTGAATGGAATCAGTTCAAAGAAAAATCAACTCAATAATGACAAAAAAAAAAAAAACATAATTGGAAGAAATTTAAAGCTTTACTTAGTGTCTTAGCTAGGGTTTCTTTTTTTTGGTTTTCCGAGACAGGGTTTCTCTGTGGCTTTGGAGCCTGTCCTGGAACTAGCTCTGTAGACCAGGCTGGTCTCGAACTCACAGAGATCCACCTGCCTCTGCCTCCCGAGTGCTGGGATTAAAGGCGTGTGCCACCACCGCCCGGCTTAGCTAGGGTTTCTATACTGGGATGAAACACCATGACCAAAGCAACTTGGGAGGAAAAGGTTTATTCGGCTCACACTTCCACAGCGTTGTTCATCCTTGAAGGAAGTCTGGACACGAACTCAAGCAGGGCAGGAACTTGGAGGCACGTGCTAAGCCACAGGTAATGGGGGAGTACTGCTCACTGGCTTGCTCCCCTTGGCTTGCTCAGCCACCAGCCCAGGGTGGCCCACCCACAATGCACTGGGCCCTCCCCCATCAATCACAAAGTAAGAAAACAGATCTTATGGGGCATTTTCTCAATTGAGAGTCCCTCCTCTTCAGTGACTCTAGCTTGGGCCAAGCTGATTAAAAAACTAGTCAGCACACTTAGGCTTTAAAGAAAATACTAAAAGGGGGAAGGAAGAGTATGCCTTCATGGATGCACAAAAGCACTACCATCACGCAGAGTCATTGTCCTCCACATTCCCCTAGACCAGTGGTCCTCGCCCTTCCTAATGCTGTGACCCTTCAATACAGTTCTTTATGTGGTGGTGACCCCCCAACCACAAAATTATTTTTGTTGCTACTTCATAACTCTCATTTTGCTATTGTTGTGAATTGTAATGTAAATCTCTGTGTCTTCTGATGGTCCTTGGCCATCCTGGAAAGGGGTAGCGACCTACAGGATGAGGACCTCTGGCCTAGATCATTGCCAGCTGCTGTGGTGTGGACCCCGGCACACCACTCCTGTGTCTTCCTTTTCCAGGGACAAGGCATTCATTCTTCCAGATGCCAGGTCCTTTTTGCAAACTGACCTCATTTGTGCTTTGCATCCTGCATCTAATGATTGACACCGCTGTCTCTCCATGGGTCAGTTCAGTCCCCGAAGGCCTGGCTGGTTCCAGAGCTCCTTCTACGATTTGCTGTGCTCTCTCTCCAGCGTCTCTATGTCAGTTCGACTCTTCCCTCCGCCCAAGACTGTTTCTGTCTGCCCACATGGCTGTTCTCCTTCTGTTTTCCTGTTCCTCTGGACCTGGACTCTTTACCTCCCTGCTTCCTCTCTCCAATCCTGCTTCCGCCATTGCTAGATCAATGCTTTGATTTTCCTTAATAGAGTTTATTGTCTTTCCTTTAAATTTATCAACAAATATAAAAAGAGACTCGCACAGCTCCTTCCCTTGCCTTCGGGTTTAATGCCCTTCAATACCGGGATTGAAATGTGTCTATGGAATTCACAGATTCAATGTTCCTTTCTCAATAATTCTAATGATGTATTCCTGAAAAGCTGTTTCCTACAAATGGGCCGGGGTAAAGAAATTCTCTGCAGTATTGCTAAGAAGCTTACCATTGAAGAACATTCGCCTTCTCTCTCCGAAAGAGCTGTCTGTTCAGTTATTTATTCATAATATGCTATGGAAAAGGAAATAAATTTACCTTCTCAAAGACCTTTAACAAAATCCAGTAACAACATTACAGTTTTAATCTTTAAATACATCAGCCATAAAATGTCCACGGATGCCATAAGTACACTACTGTGATCTTAATACTACTGCTATTGAATATGTAGGAGTCAAGGAACATAGGGTAGCATTAGCCTGGTGAGAATCTGACAAAGAGGAAAAAGGCCAAGTGTTTGAGGAAACCACCAGACTGGTTGTCCTCAGCGACAAAAAATCAGTGGTGATCAGTGACTCCCTAAGCCAGGAAATCATCCAGATACATTTTCCAAGAACTCAGTGTGGGCCAGAACTGCTCTTTCTCCCCCACACTTTGTTAAATAACAGTGTATAAACCCCATGTTTTCCTACTCCTCAGACCTGAAGCCTGTTTATTCTCTGCCTTGTGTAGATGAAGGTGACCAGCCAGAGGAAGCCACAAGTGAGGGGGGAACTAAGGGAAGTTTAAAGAACCCAGAAAAGAGTTGCACAATGGGTAACCTGGAGGGCTGGGAGAGACGAAGGGGGAAATCCCCAAGAATTCCTGAAGACAAAGGTCTCCTTGGGTTTCCTCAGTTAAGAGGTAAAGAAGGGAAAGGGGAAGTAATTAAATCGCCAAATAGTTTAAAATTTTTAGCACTCCCTTGCCAGTACTCCAATGATCATTTCTGTTACTATTTTGCAAATCCTAGTCTCACTATTGAATTATTAACGTGTTTTTCAAAATGAGGATAATGACATCTGTTGTCACATGGACCTTAGCTCTGTGGGTCTACAGTAAGAGCCTGGCTTCTGGCTGTCAGCCACTGAATATGTCTGGGGTAGCCTATCAAATGGAAGAAAGCACTTGCCGGTAGCATTCCAGTCGTGGTAACCAGGAACTGGTCCATTTCTTGCATAATAAAAGGCCTGCCGCCTGTTCAAAATGGTGGTAAATTTAAAGTTTAAGACTGGTTACAGTTGAAATTATCTTAATTCATGGTATAGAGTATAGTTAGAGTTGCTTTCTTAACATGAAATATTCTCTTATCTCTTAAAATGCATCAGGAGAACCAGTGCATTAATTTTTTAAATGGAATATCACATAAAAATCAATTGACAATAAAACCAACAATTGCTTCTTTACTCCTCTCTGTCCCACATGCAGGCAATGTATTGGTCTTTCCCTCGCAATATCTCTAGTGACATGGATACTGAGTGCGTATCACATAATAACTACTTTGATAAAGAACAAGCATTTGAGAAAACGAGTATATCAAATATCTATGTGTTATTAACATTTAAAACTTTAATTTTTTGTTTTATTTTTTGAGATAGGGTTTCTCTGTAGCTTTGGAGCCTGTCCTGGAACTCGCTTTGTAAACCAAGCTGGCCTTGAACTCACAGAGAGGCCCCTGTCTCTGCCACAACCCAGCATTTTTTTTTTAATTCAAAACAGGGTTTCTCTGTGTAACAGTCCTAACTGTCCTGGAACTCACTTTGTAGACCAGGCTGGCCTCGAACTCACTGAGATCAGCCTTACTCTGCCTTTTAAGTGATGAGATTAAGGGTGTGTGCCACCACCACCCGAAAGAGCAAGCATTTTTGAGGTAAAGATTGATGTTTCTGTTAGAACCTCTGTTCAGTGCTGTGACTTGAACCCAGAGCCCTCTGCATGCTAGGCAAGCGCTCTGCTGCTGAGCCACATCGCCTCTAGAATCCAGCTGGGGATGACTGGATGATCAAGAACAACTTCTTTATATAAAGAATACTCTCTCTCATGATGGCTGTGCCCACTCAATTAGCAAAGGTAGAGAATGTCTGTAAAACAAATTTAAACTGGGGATGGACAGCAAAGTTGAACCAAAACCAAATCAGTTGTCAGATCGCATTTCCAAATCATTTTTTAAAATGGAAATAAAAGAAGCTTTAGCAATGGGCGCTTGCTATGGCCTCTGTTCCTATGCATGTCGTCTGTTATTGTGTTCATAAGCATTACACAAAAAGTAATGATATAATACACCATAATCTTTTAAAGAAATACAAGAAAAGAGCCTCTTGCCACGCATGTACTGTGTCCCATCAGTTCTCTGCACAATTATTGTTTTGCTTTTGAGAGGAAAGGGATATGGCCATCTTACTTTGTCTTCTACTGACAAAGTGTTATATGTTAATAAGGGAAGGACACAAACCCCGACATCAGGAAAATATAATTTCCTAGACAAAATGGGGGTGCTGAACAAGCAAACTGTATTTTGGGCAACATTTTATATATATATATATATATATATATATATATATATATATATATGTGTGTGTGTGTGTGTGTGTGTGTGTACACACATAGAGACATAAATCGTTTTGCATGCAGATACGCCTATATGTATGCATCTATTTTTAGTTGTTTCTACCTGTCTTATCTTCCTATCTTATCTTATAAAAGGCATATAATCTGACAAAAAAAACATGCCAAGCTATAAAAGAGTGGAGAAAGAGAAATTGGGAAGGAACTATGAGCTGTATGAATGTTTTCCAGCTCTGCAAAGCCACTTTGGAAAAAGACACTCTATTCTCCAGGAGAAGAAACAAAAGGAAAAGACTCGAAACAGAGGAAGACGGGGAACCAGAATATTCTACTTTAGTTGTGAAAAGAAAGTAGTTTTTGTGAATTAGAACAGAATGTTCTTGCAAACACAGTGGAGGTCTATTGGATGGGTGGGGGAGGGGGAGAAAGAGCCAGGTAAGGGAAACAGAGGAAGACAGTGGGGGAGAGTAAGGACAAAGTATAATAACATATTCTTATGAAAAATGTCATAGGAAAATTATTATTGTGTATGCCAACTTAATTAAAAACTCACTCAGGAGAGCTTCAGAAGAATAACTATAGGAAAAATATTTTGTCAAATGTAAAGATAAGTGATTATTATTAGAATAAGTATTATTATTATTAGACTAAGGATATTTTTTGCTTGTTAGGTGGTTCCTTGAGATAGAGTCAGTCTCTCTCCTGGCTATCCTGGAGCTTGCTCTGCAGATCAGGCCGACCCTAATACACTGATACACCTGCACCTCCAGAGTGCCAGGATCAAAGGCATGCTGGCACCAGGCCTGGCTTCATGTTTGATGACAAGAAATAGTGAAGCTATCTCAAGACTCCACGGGAAAAAAGTAAAACTCCTAGAAAAACAGGGGCAAACTAAGAAAGATACAGAACATATATGAAGCGAGGTGTGGTTTAAAGATGGAGTGTAATTTTAAGAAAGAGAATTCCATCGGCTTGGACACTGTTGCTTCTCCCTCAAGCGATCTGGATTGGTGGTGTAGAACTGTACTTGCTCTTCTGTTTTGAGTTTGCACGCTACGTTTACTCACTTGTGTGTGAATTATCCAGTCACTTGAAAAGTTAAAATTTCAAACTTGAAATGTGAGCCTTCTGAGGGGGAATTACAGTCGCGAAATGGAAAGTAACTTCTTCATAAAGTCAAACGAGTGTGCAAGCTTATAGAACCGGGGCTCAAGGGAAGAGAGGATAAATGATAAGGAAAACGGGGAATCCAAAAATACGTTTTTGAGACAAGGTCTAACAATGTAGGCCAGGCTGGAGTCAAATTCAGAGAAGCCCTGTCTGTCCTCCTCAGTACTAAGATTAAAGGAGAATTGTGGAACACGGTAGCACACACTTTTAATCCCAGCATTTGGGAGGTAGAGGCCAGCCTGGTCTACAGAGCTAGTTCTAGGACAGCCAGGGCTACAAAGAAACTAAACTCTTCCTTGGGAAACAACAATAAAAGATTAAAGGAGAACATTACCACTCCTGGCCCTCAAATTTTCTTATCTTAATATAAAATTTTCTTATCTTATTATAAAAACAGAGGATTAAATGGACTAAGTAAATTCCAAAAGATAAGCAATACATAAATACTGTAACCTTTAGGTTACTAAAAACAAGAAAAAATGGCTAAAAATCTCAAAATAACACATAAAACAGCAAAATAATAACAGTGATTATCGGGACAGCACAAGATGAAATATTCAGTTTTCCTGATGGGGCGCTAAGTGTAATAGTGTGTGATGTTAGTGCAGTATGAAACATTCAGCCATGTAATTCAGCAAATGAAGGTAATCAGCAGGACCACAAACAGCCACACTGCATGCTGGCTTCAGCAGAGGCATGCTGAAGGTGGAGGTGGGACAGGAAACTTGGTTAGTCTTTCTTTTCATCTTATAACAGTGTATGTACCTTTCGGTATTTTCATTAAGCATTTAGCTAAACACTTCCTATTAACTGTCTTAGTATTTTTCCAGTGCTACCATCCCAAAGCGGACTCTTAGGAAGGGTAAAATGACATACTCCTGCATGTATAAGTGGTAGGCGAGGCAGTACCACAAGAATCCCACTGCTAATAATGCAACCAGTATCAGCATCGTGATTCCAAACAGGTCAACTGAAATTGATGAAAAGAGACATATTTTAAAAACAGATCAATAAATTCTTATGCTTTTAACTCTTCTAGTATCATGCAATCTGAATTCCTGACATACATTCTCAGATCTCTGTTGGAATGAGGCTACAGGAGCATGCACTGCCCTGCGTGTTCTGAGGCCACCATTAATACGACAGTCACTGCTGAAACCCGCATTGGAAAGAGCTTAGCAGCCTACTGCACCAGTTCCCCTATATTTAGCCTCTGTTTCATTTCTGGTACTTTCTCTGCAGTTAAGATAGTAAATGCCCAGACTGCCATTTCTGGGAAGGTGCCTGTAGACACCACGGGGTGGGCTGTTGTCTAAGCACCAGTGTTCTGCTATCAGAGACAGCCCACACTGGCTGGAGGAGCAGATGTCTACTCTGGTGAACTTTCCCCTCCTTCAGACCACGCAGCTTCTTAGCCTGAGATGCAGTGAGATGAACTAGAAGGGAAAACACAAAATAGGAGACCAGAGTTTCTCTTCCTAGTGAATGCAAGGTGTTTGTCTTTATAAGTCCAAATACAGACGATTTAAAAGACCCATAGAACCTGAAGCAAGCAGAGATATAGGCAGAATTATATATTTTTGTTTCAGTTAAGAAAAACATCAGACAACTTGTTGATAGATGGGCTTTTCTTACCAAAGTTGTGCTCACTTGGAAAATCACCTGTTTTAGCTTTTCTAGAAATTTCATTGAAAAAATTAGCACTTTTTTTTCCTGCTTTGGTAACTACCATATAGCATGTTCAAATCTGACATTACAAATAGAAAGATACTTTTTTGGTAAATGAGATCTGCTATCCGAAGGAGTCACCATTCTTAATAGTAATTCTCCAGGCAGACTCCATTCGCCGAGGAAGTGTGTTACAGTAAAACCACTCGGCTCAGAACATCTGCAGTACTAACATGTACATATGTACGTACATACACATACATACAATCACATGTGCGCACCACACACTCACACACACACAGTCAAGAGTTTCTAACATGACAACACAAACATCCCTTAACTAGGTTATGAACATCTTACAATAGAGATTTTTATAAATGAAATCTAACTGCCGAGTATTATGGCAAGGGCCCCATCTGACTCACTTTGAATCAGTTCCACCCGGAACAACCCACGAGGGCGGCACTGAAGAACAGCCCTGGACTAGAAAATTTTACTAATGAAAATGCAATCGTTTTGAATCCCTCGAATGCAGCAAATCTCTACTATTGCAAGTCAGATGCAATGAAGTCACAAAAATTAAAATGAGGACCACTTACCTCTACAGTTCGCCCAGAATATGGAGTTGAATTTGCAGTCGGAATATGGGAAACAGTACTTTTTGCAGACTCTTTCTTCTCGGCACCAAATGCACTGTGTGCGGAAGGCGGAGATAAAGCGGTATCAGAGTAGGTAACAATGGCAGCAGGTTTGCAGAACTAGTGTGACACGTATTTGATAAGTACCTACAGTGACATTTCATTGTATTTAATAAATAAAGCTTGCCTGGAGATGAAAATGCAAAGCTAAGCCAGTAGAGGCGAGGGAGTGGTGGCACACACCTTTAATCCCAGGACTCAGGATCTTTGTGAGTTCAAGGCTACCCTGGGCCACACAAGATCGAGCCAGAAACAGATCCAGGTGGTGGTGGCTCACACCTTTAACCCCTGTGTTTAGGAGCTACACATCTTTAATCCGCTCACTAGGGTGTGCAGACAGGAGTGACACGACTAGGTGGAGAGAGGAATATAAAGAGGAAGAGACTGAGTGTGGAGTCTGAGGATTTGTGGAGAGAGGGTCTTGCCCTTTCGGTCTGAAGATTTGGTAGAGGTAAAAGGTCTCTGTAGGCTGGTTTGTTTTTCTGATCTTCATTTTTTGAATCCCGACATATTTTTTTTAAATAAATTCTAACCATTCTCAACACTGTTAAGGTATTAGTAGTAGAAGTCATTGGAGGCCGTGAAGGGCTTTTTTTTTTTTTCTTCCAGACCTGTGTTCTCACAACAGAAGCAGTGCATACTGGCTGCCTGGGGTTCACAAGTTCCCTTTGGGAATATCTACCCTTGGGGACCACCTTGCCTTTAAGATTCCTATCCTCATGGACGAATGACTGACTGATACAGAACTCCAAACTGTGTCCCAGCGAACATCTTTGCTTTTAGCTAAAAGACAACTCTGCTATGTGCTTTTTTTTTTTTTTTTTTTTTTTTCCACAGGTGATCCATAGGTCAGGGCAAAGGCACACGCTGAGCTCTTATCTTATATTGACTCTCGTCCCTTCTCTTAGGATCCTGGGAATCCTTCGTGGAATTTTCACTACTACTCAGTCACACAGATGTCACGCACACTTAAATCCCTTTCTCAGATGCTGCATTTTGGAGGATTCAACCCAAAACCTGTGTCAGGAAGCAGTGTTGAGGAGCGCGTGAGGTAGTGTTTGAAATGTCCCGAAGTCCCTATTGTGCGGCATTTACTCTCCTGGGGGGGGGGGGGGGGGAGCCTGTCTCTCTTACGATGGTATTGGTCGTGCTGGCTGTCAATCAGCCTCGCGTCAGTTCCCGCCACCGTCTGCTCAGTGACGATCAGATGGTCCCGTGGAAACGGGAAGTCTGAATGCAAACCCTTGTCAGCATCAGGTACAGAAAAGGCCAGTGATGAGAACAACTGTGTGAGCAAAGACCAGACCCTGGAAGAAGACAAAAATGCCAGGAGTGGAGCTGCAGAGGTTGCTCGACCGTTAAAGGGACTTGCTACTCTTTCAGAAGATCTGGGTTTCAGTTCCCAGTACTCAGCTGGCTTACAACCACCTGTAACTGCAGGTCTAGGGGATCTAACTCCCTCTTCTGGCCTATGGGGGCTTCAGGCAAGCATGTGGTACACGTGAGCAAACGAACACAGAAGATAAATATCAATCCTTTCTGCGGATGTTCAGACTGATAAACGGCTGCCACGCAGGACTTAGCCCGTGACAGGCACTGTTCTGTCTTCCATATGAATTAATTCATTTCACTCTCATAACACTCCTGTAAGCTAGCTTCTACACAGACGGGGACATTAAAGCACAGAACGGGGCCAATGACTTGCACAATAGGACTGCGCAGCCAGTAAAGACGGCAGCCCAGTTCTGAACTTGTAAACCGTTGTGGGAGACTGAGTCTAGATATACTCACATCACTCCTTGCTGCAGCACCCCAAAACTATGGAGGTAAAGAATCACAGAGAAGCTTTTCTTCCATACTTGCCGAGAACAAAGGTCAGATTAAGTTGTTAAAAAAACCCCGAGAATGGTGTCACTTGGGTCGACAGACCTGTTACCTTAGGCTATGGCCTAAAGACTGGCACTGCAAAGGCAAGGTCTAGACTCAATGCTAAGGGCCTGCAGCTAGCCTTAGCTCTTAGTTCTCGGAGGCCCTAAAAGTCAAGCTCATGGCGTACAGCAGTTTGAGGAGAAATTGCCTCATGAACGTGAACCTAACAGAGATGAACTTGTTATTTAAGTGCTATGCTGGTTGACAGGACCCAGTAGCCATCACAGGTCCACAGTATCCTCTAAAGTATCTCCCTCTGGAAAATGGAGATCTGTAGGATGCGTTACTTGGATGTACCTGTTGGCCGAAGAGCTCACTGCTCGGCCTGGGAAACTCAAGATGAACACATAGCACAGACTCTGGTACAATACCACTAACGACTGTCCTCTTTTCTGAATGGCCACTTTTACTATTGTTACCTTGATTTTCCTTTTCTGTTGATTCTGGGGAGTTGTTTAATTCGTTGTGTAGCTGACTTGATGGAGCGTGGCCCATGGGTACTCACTCATTTCCAAACACAGGATTTGTTCGTGTCTGTGTGAGACTCTAGACTCAACTGGGAGCAGAACTCACAGTGACTGTGATTAAATGTCACTTTTAATGAGGACTGAGAGCGTTATTTTGCCTGAGGCATTTTTAAAATGACATGTATGTCCTCAACAGGCAGAGGCTGAAAGGGGGCAAAGGGAAACAGTTCGATTTGTCTAGTGTTGACCCATCCTGTGTTTCCACTTCTGATAATTATACCCTCTGTCCTTGTGGTGTCTTCACTCAATGCTGTGTGGCTCTGAAGCTGTCAATCAGCTCTTCTCTGTTCCTTTCTTGCATATAGAGCAGTTGCAGTTATTTGACCCAGGCAGTGACACTCAAGATAGTTCATCCCTTTGGCCAGTCTATTGTGCTGGTTTGACCTGAAGAAGAGCAATTAGAACTCTCTTTGGAGCCACAGACGTTGTGCGAGCTGTAGCAGTGATCATGCTCCTTGCTGGTTTGGAGAAGACCCAGACTGTGTGGGAGAAAGTGAGGTCACTCTACAGGGAAGAGGAGAAACGGGAGTGTGACAGCCTTTGGGAGTCAGCTGAACATGAGGCCACGCCCACTCAGTTTTATGAAGGCGTGAATTCTCTCTTCTATTAAATCAGCTGAGATGAGTTTCTACCACTTAACCACAAAAAGATACCTTAACTACTGTAACTATGTCCAAAAAGTCTTCAAAGCACAGAACTTCATATTCATTGCCCAGGGTAATAGTATAATATATTGAGTGTCCCAAATTGGTAATGTATAATTTAAAACTAATATAACATGAGATTTTCCTTGTATCTAAGGAGGGTGAACCGTGTAACTAGGAGAGCTTTATAACCTCAACTTCTTATATGACAGCTGAGAGTCCAGCTAAGGGCTTTGGAGTGATGGTTACTATTGCTCCACGGGACAGCTGGAATATTCATTTTGGAGCAGAACCTATTTTAACAACTTTATGCACATATAGCAACCGCTATTTTATATGGAAACATTATTAAAATGTAAAATACAAGAAGGGCAGAGGTACATAATGATGATAAGTGGTGGGTTAATATTGTGCTTAAAAGGGTGTAATATTACACTACAAAAAGAAAATGAGTGTTAGGATGCAAAGAACAAAAGAAAGTTTACAGCCAGGTGCAGCAGAGACTGTGCAGATGAACAAAGCATTGCTTCTGCTTCCTGCAAGGTGGAGTGTGCACACTTTAGACAAACAAATTCACATCTCTGAATGCAAGAATATTATAATTTCAAAATGATCAACCTTTAAAATGTGATAGTTAACAGGAGAAAGTATCCCTTCTTTCAGAATGACCAGACAAGGTTTCTTGCAAGCAATATGAAGACTGTAGCATGAGTCTTGAGGAACAAGCAGATGTGTACAGGGAAGGGGAGAAATGCAGGAGACACCGCAGAACACTAATAAAGGACCGTAATGGCAAAGTGAAAATCTGTACTGGTGGGTCTTTGTGATGAACTTTGACTGTCCAACTAAGGGGTTCATATATTGTGTTTTACTTAACAATAGAGACTGAATTGGATTATTTGGGAGGTAAAGGTGACTTAATTAAAAATCTAATTATAATGACTAGGGCTTGAGAAGAGACTGGAAGGTCAGGGGTATGCAAATGAGGGATAGAGTAGCAGTACACAATGTCTAGGATTGCTCCATTGGAAAGAAAAGAATAGACATGTTTTCTGGAAGGCAGAGAAGTCAAAGATTTTTAAAATTAGAATTCTTGAGGGATGATGCCAGGAATAAAGAAGACAAAATGATCAACTTAATTAAAGGCATTTTAAGTTTGAAATGAGAAAAACAAATACCAAGAAAGAAATGTTAATCTAGCAGCCGTGAGCATCGCTCTTAGAGATCTGGTAGGCGTAAGGGTCTCCGGTAAGAGAGCGCAGGATGGCATCCATCGTAACAATGTTCTTGCAGTGGATGGTAACAAACACAGAGACTCACAACCGGACAATAGGAGAGGGTGGAGGGGCTTTAGGGTGCTCAGTCCTGAATGGGATGTAGTTTCCATATCCCTCCCTCAAGCCTCATAGGTCTATGCAGAAGAGGAAGCCGAGAGTGTAAGGTCCAGAGGTGCTGGGTGATGCCAAGGAGACAGCGTTTTCCAGCTGCACCAAGACTGATGCGCATATGAACTCATAGAGGGACATCATGCACAGGACCTGCACAGGTGCAAACCAGATAGCATTCTGGGAAGTTATTTGCCATTGATGGATGCTGGGAGAGGGAAAATCAGTTTTCTTCAATTAAATACATTCTTCAATATCACCCATATTCAAGGGTACGCTTCAGGGGCTCAGGAAGAGTTGGTCAACACAAAATGGACTCCAAGTTTTATTTTCGTTCTTTTAGCTTTTATTTTTAAATGTGTGCTTTTTGTTTGTTTTGCTTTGTTTGGGTGGGTCTTTTTTGTTCTTTAAGAGAAAGAGAGAAAGCATTAAGTTGGGTGGGAAGGGGAGGATCTGTACAGAGTTGAGGGAAGGAAAAGAATGATCAAAGTATGTTGTATAAAAAAAATTTCAATGAAAATACATTCAAAATACTTCATGTTACAAAACCAAAGACGAGTATATTAACTTAGGGATGCTCTCATTAGGAAGATGAAACGAGGTAAGGGAAGGAGAGGTGGGTGAGTGAAGAGGCCCCTGGAAAGGGCAAGATGACCAAAGAAAGAGCCAACATCTGGAAGAGCGAGTGGATGGTTTGAGATGCCGCGGCGTTTGGTTACGGGGAGGCTTTAGCAACCTGCAAGTCAGTTTGCTAAAGACGACATGACGCTGTGTGGCAAGCAGTAGTAAAATACATACATTGCCTACGAAAAAGAACAAAAAGGATTTTTCATTTTATCTGAACCAAAGGAAGAAGACAACGCAGAGAAACAGACGGCAGCTCTAAGCACTCAATGAGATGACAGCACCTCTGAGTCTTTAAAGGTGTGCATATACTTATGCGCTTTTTAAAACTGTGTTTATTTCCTTATCACTTATGTGTGCACACGTGTACAATACACAGCTGTGGCGTGCATGAAGTCAGAAGACAGCTTACAGGAACCACTTCTCTCCTTTTATCTTGTGGGTTCTAGGAATCAACTTGGGCCAACAGCCTCTGCGGTAAGAACTTCTACCCACCGAGCCCTCTCCCTGGCCGGCTTCTGAGGCTGACGCAAGAACAGAGGCCAGACTACAGAGACACACCTTGAAGGTTTCTAAAAGAACGTGTAAGAGAGAAAGCTCTGGCATCATTCAGCAGAAAAGAGAGAGCACAAGGGCTACCAGACGGCCTTAAACACGTCAAAGAAAAGCATCCTCCACAAGAAAGGTCATGCCAAGAGCATGCACTGTGTCAGGAATACTTGCCCTGGAAAATAACGCATATTTCTGGCTCTTGTTTGTTTTCAGTTGGAGGACTTTACAAAGGCGATACATATAAGTTCAATGCCATGTCTGGATCTGAACCCATCATCTCCTAGTATATATGCCCTACACACTTTTGTATGTGTTCACTATCGGAAAAACAAGTGTTAAAATGGATCTCTTGGTGCAGTGTGGGTTCCAGCATTTATAAATGCATCTGATAATCACATAACAGCCTTCCCACGTGAACTAGTCAACACATAAGTTAGGCCATGAGAGGTTTACAAGTCTTATAGCTTTCTATATGTCATTCCTTTCCTTCCTGAACAGTAATCCATATCAGGAAGGGATGAATGAGAAAGACTTGTTTGTAGAGACAACCCAGGATCTACTCTGAGGCACTGCTTTAACTCACTGCAGAATTCAGCCTTGTCACTCCTATTAGTCAAGAACAAAACTTACTGAAGACAATCTCACCACTGTGACCTCAGGACTGAGAACCATCATTTTAGAGACTCGGCAGTGACACATAAAACTCTAAACGGCAGCAAAAGACCCGCAAAAAATTGCTTAGCTTATTTTAGTTGGCATGGTCTTCTTAAAGGTTTACTTTTAATGGAACAAATACATCAACGTTTTGGTGATGCGTGAGGGCATGAGTGTGTGTTCAAAGTACGAGTGTGTGCATGCGTGTGAAAGCCAAGAATCAACTTTAGGTGTTGATCCTCAGGAGACATCCTCTTTATTTTCTCACAGGCCCCAGGTTGGCCAGTTTGGTGAGGTTAGCTGGCCAGAACGTTCCAGAGATTTGTCTGACTTGGCTTCCCCAGCCCTGGCTTTTCTCATGGGTCCCAGGGATCCTAACTCAGTTCCGTGTGCTCATAGCGAGCTTTTCACTCACTTAGCTCCCCAGCGCCCACATTTTCTTTCTCATATGCTGTGTTTATGAGCAAGTTAAGGGTGGGGCTTTAAATAAGTTTTTTTTATGGATTTGTTTTGGCCAGAACATTTTCTAATTCTAGAAAGGATGGCCTTTGCTATCAGACTACAAGGAAAATAGTCAGACAGAATCTAAAGATAGTCTTTCACCTAAGAACATACATTATATGAACTCAAACTATAATGTTTGGGGGAAATTAGGTGCTGGTGTGATAATTCTCTTGAGTTAAGTGAAACGATGAACACAAAGTAGGGCTTTCCAAGATATGCCAAACATCTGTCCCTCCTGTGTGGCTCCAAGGAGAACGCAAATACTTGGTGGCTGTAGGAATCGCTGCCGATAAAACAGGTCCTCGGAGCAGTGTGGGAAATAATAAAATCTGCGAGTGGAAGTCACTGTCTTCCCAGTTAGTGTGAGGACAGAGGATCTTCTCAGAAGACAGCACCCTGATTCTACACTGACCATGCATAGCTACCCTTTCATTAATCCTAGGAGAGGGTGGGAATCGCTTTCACATCACCCTGAAATATACCCATCTCCAGATGTGTCATAAAGGTTTGTGTGTAGAAATGTTTCAAGATAAAACTCTCTACCTTGTTACATTAGAGAGTATATTGAATGCAGTGTAGGCTTCTTCTAATAGCTCAATAGTTATTGAATGCTTTCCACTCGATAGCTGGAAGTGTGTGAGGTGTGTTGACGCAAAGGTGGTGAAAACCCTGCCTTTGTCCTAGGGAACGGAGAACAGGAAGTATGACCGCAAAAGAACAACACAATATATATCATATGAAAGGAAATGTAACGATGCATAGGCGTGAGTCCTATGAAGAGTATCAGGACTGCAGCAGGTATTGATCCTTTATGGAAAAATGATAAGCATATGTAAATCTGAATAAAAATGACAGTCATCCTAAAATTCAGTGGTTGAAGCTAATACCCAGAGCCTCTGTCTTTGTCTTTAAAATCAAAAGATCAAGTCACCTTTTGAGATTGAGATGTGAGTGGTGTGAACTATATTGGCATTTTAAGGATGGTTACAATGTCCTAGGATTACTACTGTGGGCGTTCTTAGGAAATGTTGCTAACCAAAAGACCAAAGAATAATTAGCACCTGGGATCAGGTGGCCTTAGCAGCTGTACTAACGAGGGCTGTTTACAAAAATTCTTCCAACATTTTGGTGTGATTTCATTTTTTAAGCAAAAACTTGCTTTCTTTTTGATGTATTATTTTCCAGATGGAAGTACAAGTCTATACTGAAGTATTGCCGTTATTTTTTTAGACCCACAAAGGATGGTTTACAGTAAAGGGACATATCTTCATAGCTGTCATTATTTGTTTCAGCTGTTAAAGTGTAGGAAACAAAACTTAGCACATCTTCCAGGTGACAACTGGAAGCATGTGAATTCATAACATTCCCAGGATAATTTATTCATAAGAAAATTAACTTACTCTCTTGTCTCGGGTACACGATGGACAAGTTTGCTTTTGAGCACAGTCTACAAAAAAATAAAAAGCATAAAAATTAAAACCAAAGCCAATTTATTGCTCAATTTATTCCTGTTTCAAGCTCTATTCATCCATATTCAAACAGCTTGCTTTTTTATTTACATACACGTAGATGCAGTCCTCACATGGTGGTTTGCATACTATCGGCCCTACAGGCTCATATGTTTGGAGGCTTGGTCCCTAGTTAGCAGAACTGTTTGGGGGAAGGATTAAGAGCGGTGGCCTTGCTGGAGCAGGTGTGGCTTTGAAGTTTAGAAGCTCACACCAGGCCCACTGTTTCTCTTTCTACAAGCCTCCTTCTTGTAGATCAGCTGCTTGGAGAGCCTCCCCTACTGCTCCAGCGCCATGCCTGCCTGCCTGTTGTCATGCTAGTCACCATGATGGTCATAGACTTGCCCTCTGAAACCATAAGCAAGGCCCCTAACTAAGTATTTTCTTTTATAAGTTGCCTTAGTCATGTTGTCTCTTTAGAGCAATAGAAAACTAATGAAGACACAATACCATTACAATTTAATCCCCAACTCATGTCCCCTGGTTTCTGGGGAAAAAAATCTGAGATGGCATCATTCAGTGTTGATTAGCCAACTTCTACAAAACAACTTCGACAAAATAATCAGAATTAGCAAATTGTCAATCGCACCACACAGCTTTAATATATCATATCATACCTTAGAAATAGTTTAGTAACTCCTTTGTTGTCAGAACAGTTTTACAAAGACATTCCTGGCTAATTAATTAATCCCTTATTTAAAAAAGAAACCTGAGCCGTGCAGTGGTGGCGCACACCTTTAATCCCAGCACTTGGGAGGCAGAGGCAGGCAGATCCCTGTGAGTTCAAGACCATCCTGGTCTACAGAGCAAGTTCCAGGACAGCCAGGGCTATTGCACAGAGAAACCACATCTTGAAAACCAAAATAACAACAATAATAATATAAATAAAAATAAAAAAGAAACTTGCAGTTCTCCAACCTGCTTTGCCACAAAACTTAAAAAGCTCCTTCCAAATGGAGATATTTTTCCCTTTGTAGAAAAGTAATAGTATAGTAGTATCACTTATATGCGAAAGTTCTATAATGAAAACTGAGTTCAAATTCAAAAACCCATTTTGACGGCTCATGTTATTACTCCGATGGCTTCTGAAAAAAAAACGAAGTTTATATCTGATATCTGGTGCTCATGTTTTATAACACAAGAATAATCAAGTTATTCTACCCATTATTTGGTGGCAGAACTCACAGGCTTTGTAAGAACAGTCTATTTAGTTTCAGATTGTTTAATTAGATGCAGAGCTCACCCGGCTGGGAAAAAAATTACAGTTCGGTTCTTGAATTAAATCTTATTGATAATTAGTCCATTTCCTACCCTTGAAGAATGTTAAAATTCCTACAGGAACATTAAGACAATGAAAAGACAAAGTAAATAGAAAAGATTGTAAGGCTTCAAGAGTGTCCACGATGCCGCTCCAGGTTTATTTCAGGAGAAATGACCTGGTCAACATTATCTGAACTCTGAAACCAGGGCCAGCAAGCTGAGCTCAGCGAGCTAAAGGCAAAGGCCTTGCAAGCCTGAATGCCCGAGTTCAGGGCCACATAAAGGTGGAAGAGAGAGCAGACTGCACAGAGCTGATCTCTGACTTCCACAGGTGGATCTGAGATACACACCACCCTCACAATAATAATGAATAAAGTTCAACTTCAAAAAGAAGAAACCAAAAATGTATTGCTTTAAACTAAACTCCAGATTTTCTCAGGATTTCATTCAATTTTTACACCAGTGTCTTGTTTGTGTTTCAAGGTCTTGTGGGATTCCATATTGCCTTCAGACATCTTGTGTCCTCCATCTGCAACAGATGTCTGTCCTGGCTTGTCATGACCTGGGAGTTTCCGATGAATGTGGATCAGCATTTTATGGGCTGCTTCTCAGTTTGTATTTGTATTTGTAACTGTGTGTGTGTGTGTGTGTGTGTGTGTGTGTGTGTGTGCAGGTTTACATACACCAAGGACATGTGTGGATCTCAGAGTATAGCCTCCAGTGTTGGGTCTCACCTTCTACCTTGTTTTGAAGCAAGTCTCTTGTTTACCATTGCATATCCAAGTTAAGCTGGTCATGAACTTCTAGGAATAAACATGTCTGTCTTCCCTCTTGCCACAGATGGGGATCACGGATGTGTGTTACCATATCTGACTTTATATGGTTTCTGAGGCTATGATCCTAGGCTTCACGCTTAGGCTCAGCTTTAACCACTGCACTATCTCCCAAGCCCCAGCCTGGCTTTTATGTCTCCAGTGTTTATTTCCTTCTGTGCAGTCACATTTTTCATGACTGCTAGAACATGGCTCTTTGCTAGATTTTGTGGAATCATTGCTAGTCACTCTCTCTATAAGATCCAGAATGTTGCTGGTCCAGAGAATCACATCTTCTTCCTTGAGGAATATAATTACAAATGTCTAGCTGGTGGCATCAATACTTATAGCCAACTTGTCTTAGGGTTTCTATTGCTGTGAAGATACACCATGACCACAGCAACTCTTCATTTGTTCATTTTAGTTTTGTTTTGTTTTTTTGAGACAGGATTTCTGTATATTGCTTTGGAGCCTGTCCTGGAACTAGCTCTTATAGACCAGGCTGGCCTCAAACTCACAGAGATCCGCCTGCCTCTGCCTCCCGAGTGCTGGGATTAAAGGCGTGCGCCACCACTGCCTGGCCACAGCAACTCTTATAAAGGGAAATATTTAACTGGGTGTCTCACTTCCAGTTCAGAGGTCCAGTCCATTAGCATTATGGTGGGACATGGTGGCATGCAGTCAGACATGGTGTTGGAGAAATAGCTGAGATTCTTACATCTTGCAGCAGGAAGTGGTATGGCTCACTGGGTGGCATCTTGAGCATATATGAAACATGAAAGCCTGCCCCCACAGTGACACACTTGCTCCAATAAGCCACACCCATTCCAACAAAGCCACGCCTCCTAATAGTGCCACTCCCATTGAGCTTATGGGGACCACTTACATTCAAACTACCACAGACTTCCTTTTTATTGCCATTATAGTAAATAAATTAACAAATAAAGTTACTTAGGGAAGAATTCCTTTTTCAAGGACAGCTAAGAGAAAAAAGATAAACAAGATTCTATTTACTGAATTCCTAGTTGCTAAGAACCTAAACTGACATCCTCACTTAGAAGCTCAGTGGCTTTCCTGATGTACAGCTCCTTTGGCTGCTACACTGGAACTCGTGAGCATCTAGAATGCTTCTGAGGGACAGCGCCTGTCACAGTGCTGATAGGTGAGCCTTATCTGGACTATAAACATCTTCAGTTGTCTGGTAACACCTCAGGATAGAGAAAGGCCTTTCCTGCCCAGACTGAAGAGACTGAGAAGTTTCTGTCTATAATAATCCCTTACCCTCTCTCCTGAGATCTTGAAGACAAGGCTGTTTAGACTTGTGAACTATTAAGACTTAAATTTTTCTTCAATGATAATGGTCATAACTTACAACCTCATATTGTTCTGCTTTTAATACATTTCAAGATTGAATTCCTTCATAGAAACCTTTTATATTTTTCCCATTACTATTTTTTATAACACAATGTGGGATCTTATTCCTAAAACTGGACAGCTGTACCATAACACCTGATGGCTCCAGACATGCGGACAGCAGCCCAAGGAACTTGCCAAAGGCTCACAGAATATATTTTGTATTTTCTAGATCACAGAAGTTTCAGACTAAGATTTTTGAAATGCAAAGATTCCAGTCAACCACCGGATATACAGAGTATTCTGAGGGGATGCTATTGATGAACTAGCCTGCCTCCATTCTAGGCTTAAAAGCCATCTTATAGTAAAGACAAACTGTGTTCATTCATATTTACAATTAAATCTCTGTTTCTCAAGGATTGGGCTGTGTCCTACCTTGTAACCTTAACTACAAATGGTTCTGTACTGCCTTTTCCAGGATGGCAACCATACCTTTGTTTCCAAAGGTTATTATGACCACCAGTTGTTATGACAACCTTGTTATGCTCATCTTGCAACCATGTCTTTCTTTCAGTAGCTTGTTATGACTAACTTGTTATTCTTATGTTCTGCTTTTATAACCCCCCTATTTGGCCACCAAATCATCCATTTGGGAACCCCCCACCCCTGAGCTACAAAACCTTATCTTCCTCACATCCAATGCTGACCTCTTGAACCCCACCTTAAAGGGAAGCCATCCACATACACAAATAAAAAGACTTCCTTTAATTAATTGCTTGGTTTAATTAATTTGTCCTTGATGATTTGAGTCGGTGATCTTTCTCCTTGCTTCTTTGGAAGCAACAGTTCTGCCTGCATAGGCAGGGATCATGTGGAATATATAGAAATAATTTAAAACACAAGTCATTTTCAGCTCCCCCAAAAAGAACTTTGAGACCCTGGCCCTGAGGGCAGATTTGAGGCAAGAGAATGGGGCAGACAATGAGATTTGGAGGCCTCCGCAGAGGCTGCAAAATTAGCATATGAAAAGAGCAAGTTGGCAAGAATGAAGGCCAGAACAGCCTCCCCACTGGCACTCACCCTCACCCCCACCCAGAGACTAGGGCCAACTAGAGCGCAGAGGTAGCCCTCCAGGGTGTCTAGTTCCTCACAACAGAGAACCCAGTCCCTGGGTGGGTCTTCAGAAGCCAATGCGACAGGAAGCACACGAGGTGGGGCCCAGAGCTACATCGGCCATGCGCCTGACACCCAAACATGTGCAGGCTGGCATAAACACCAGCTCTTTGGAGCTCTAAGTGTATCTTCCCTTAATAAACTAACTGTCCCTGCTCTTCTCAATCCCAATTCTCTCTACTTTACCTCTTGATTTCTCACACAAACATGTAATTTGTTGAATATTCTTTTTTTTAAAATATATCTTTTGCTGTACAATTAAAAACATATATTTTAGGCAAATAAAAGTTTATTAAGATGTCATGGTTGTTTATTGTACTGTGTATAAAAATAAAACGGCACCAGCTCCTCTGTTTGATTTTTAATTTGAAATTTCTCTTATTTAATATTAATATTGGTACATTCGCCTTCTTTAATAGCATTTGCAAAGAATTTTTGTTTAGGCTCAAGAACTATTTTATTCATCTTCAAAAGGAAAAGAGAAAATAGAACAAAACTCAAGGCAGACAAGCTATAAATCTCAGTAGTTATCAAAAGGGCAATGAAGAACAGAACAACAACAACAAAGGAAAAAAAAAAACCCAGGCTGTGTGAGTCAGCGTGCAGGTCAGATACACGGAGAACAGACAGCTTCACGGTGAGAAAGGGCCCGAGATGTTGGGGAAACCCACAGTGTTGGAGCAAGCGTGTTCAGAAAAGAGAAAACGGAGACCAAGTTAGATAGGTGCTCAGACTTGAGCTTCTTGGCCGCAGCTGGATGAGCTCCTGCGCTGGGGGCACGGATTCTGGAGGGCGAACACATCATCACCTCCGGAAAAGACTAAGCAATCCACCTGTCTCTAGCTCGTCTTCCTAGGGTTGGCCCCTTGGCATGGTGGTTGATCCCTTCAGATGGACTGCTAGCCCTGCACCTAAGCCCCGAATTCCAGTCTCTTGACCAGAAGTTTTATCTTAGCCCATCATCCCTGCTTCTCTGACACGTCTCCCCCTGAAGAGCTAACCCTAAAATAATGTAAGAGCCAGATCAGGCATGAGAGCCCCGACGAGAGTCTGCTTCTGGCATCTCTGGCCCCATGGCGACGAGGGGACTGCCAATAAACAGAAACTGGCCACTTTTCTTTGGCGTCTTTCTATACTAAACTGCATAGCCGGCTTCTCCTTCTGGTTCTCATCAATAGAATTTAGGCAGTGGGAACAATCGGAGTTCAGTTGTCACTAGATTCCCTCACAACATAAAGAACCTTTTTAAAAAAATGTCTCTCCACCACCACCACCACACGACCAGTATTGAAATGAACAATTGAGGCAGCTAGGGTGCCCCAATCGAGAAGCCCCTGGGGCACCGCCACAGCACCCAGCCTGGCGTCACAGATCACTCACCCATTTCGACGTGCTTTGCTTCTAACTGCCGGTTCCAGAGTTGGAGGGTTTTCGTACTTTTATGGTCGGAGATGAACAGCTGGATGAGAGCTAGCGAGAGGAACAAGGGCAGGAGAATGTGGCTCCAGACCCTCAGCCAGCGCATGGCTTGGGTCGGCCTCTGCACACAGAACACTGGACTCTATAGGAAGATCCTGCGCAGGGACCCCACTCAGGGGCCCCACCCAGCCCTGGGCCCCAGGCCGTCCTGTTCTGACCCCTGCACGCCAGCATAATCAGCAGAACCTTGGAATGTTAAGGCTGGAATGAGAACGTTGAGACCGCCCTCCTGGTGCGCACCGGACTCAAGCCCTGAGAGCCGCAGGCCGACTGTCCGCTGGACCTGAGGAAAGGCGCCTTCTCTGTCCCCGAAGCCTACTGCCTTTTCCGCTATGCTGCTGATTTTTGATGAGAGGAGTAAGTTTTAATTTCCGGTGTCCGTCGCATATAAAGTAATTGGCCCTTCTGGAGAGTCGTAAATGAATCCCCATTCTCTCGTATCTCTCAGGACGGTACACGGCAGGCCACGAAACACATTGTCTGAAAACTTCCAGTCCGGGCCTTGACTCGGCTGGGAACAGGTGATTACTCCAGTACAGTTGCTCAAGGTGTGTGTTTTACATAATACAAAGATGAACCTCTCAGCCGGGCCATGGTGGCACACGCCTTTAATCCCAGCACTCGGGAGGCAGAGGCAGGTGGATCTCTGTGAGTTCGAGACCAGCCTGGTCTATAAGAGCTAGTTCCAGGACAAGCTCCAAAGCTACAGAGAAACCCTGTCTCGAAAAACCAAAAAAAAAAAAAAAAAAGATGAACCTCTCTTATTTCCATAATCATTTGTTTAGTAGTCATAATATAGAATGGCAACAATGTAAACTTGCCTCTTAAAGCAAATCTCTTTAAAAACTCAACTTTCGGAAATACAATAGCTGTACACAAAGGATATGGGCAAGAGTTGGGCAGGTGAACCCGTAGCGTTACTGACCTGAGAGACTGCAGAGAACCGGAGGTGGACAGGAGAGAGATGGAAAAGTCCCTTAAGTAAAGATCATTTTGTTTTGGTTTTAAAGATTGTTTCTATATTCCTAGCATACTGATCTATACTGTGACTTGCCAGTGAAGTATCTAATACTGGCCATAAATACGGAAGATGGAAAGACACGCTCGAAAGCCTGTTGGTTAGGCTGACAGCAAACAGAGGACTATTTGTTGTAACATGAAAAGTGCTTTTACAAACAAGAGACCCACAAAGCTAAATGGGAAAATGAGCAGAGATAGGAGGAGCCCATTTACAGAAAAGAAAATCTAAGAAAAAAAAGATCATTGCTAATACGAGACAACTGTGAGTCACTGTAATAAACCACACGAGCTCTCATGGCGGACCAATCAAGCAGCCGGCGTTCATAAAGGAAACTAACCCAGCTGGTGAGGATGTGGGGAGAGTTACCTTTGGCACAGCTCTGAATTGCTCCTGCCTTTGGAAAGCACCCTGGGAAGCTACAGGAAATAAAAATACTTAAAAATAAGTATGTTCTGGGGATATAGAATATATATTCTCAGTAAATGTGTTTCTTGATGCCCATTAGTTCTTATGATACAACTCAGCATCGAAGGGAAGCGTGAAATATTAGACCGGAGAAAAGCAAGGCATGGAATTTTTCCTGGCTCACGGGTGGGCAAATGGTTTAAGTGTATCCGTTCCAAGACCCTCTCGGAGCTTTTACAGAGGCTTGGGGCAAGGACGCACGTTTCCTCTGGTTTCAGACTTGGAAGGATTCGGTCTCCACGGCTGCTAACGCCAGCTTGAGGTAGAGTATGGCTGAGAAAAGCCCAGATCAGAGCTCGAGTGACGGATGGCTCCAGCTGTTGAGGCCCAGATTCCTTGACATTTTCATCCCAGCGCTATGATTCCTGCGAATCGTTCAGTCAAGACTAAACATGGTGAGTCACCAATATGGAAAGCCTTCGGCGGGAGATTTTGGATAACAGACTCCCGTAAACCTAGCTGAAATGTTCTTGGAACTGTGCAGTGCTCTGAACCACGGTCAACCAACACTTCTTTCTCCACCCTTCACAGGTCAGAACTGTATGAGTACTCAGAGAGTCTCACCTTCTGTCCAACATTTCCCCAACGAATATCTTGTACATATAATCCATATGTACTCTCTCAGATGAATCTCAAAAGACCCAAACCAACGCAAACACTAAAAGAAAAGTTCTGGGAAATGGTGTTAGGTCAGCCAACATGTTTAGCTTCACTCTGGCCGTCCTTGCCTGGTGACTGGAGGCTTTGAGGAGAACTATAGGAGAATACCACAGATCGTTGGCTTGAACGACAGACTTTGTTGCCCTTCTGGAGGGGCTGGCAAGGACGGCCTTATGGAGGCTTCTCTTTAAACTATGTGCACGGCGCCTTCTGGCTTTGGTCTCACATCATGTGTGCTTCTCCCTGTGCACACAAAGCCCTAGCATCTCTTCTCCCGTGAGGACTGAGAACTCAAAGCTCAGCACCCTGCTTTCTGACTTCATTTAGCCTTAACTAGCTCCTCGGAGTCCCTGTTTCTAAACTGTCATCTGGGGGCCAGGACTTCATCACACATATCTGGAGGGAACACAATTCACACCGTAATAGTGGCAAACTAACTTGAAGGATTTCTCTGTTATCAGTCAGCTTTCTATTTTGTTTCCTGTACTCTTTGTCTTTCAAAATTATTCCTGGTCCCCATCCCACAATGTACAAATCCTATCTTCTCTCTTTCCCTGCTTCTTACATAATCTCTGTTCTCGCCTTAGTCATAAGCAAATGTGTGTTCATTAAAATAGTTTCCAAGCACTTTCTTAGACATTTGCATTTATTGGGTACAGAGTTAATATCTAAACAATTTCAAAAGATGGAACTAGTCAACAAACTGAAGAAATCCTGCCCATAAATGTCTAGGTGTGAGTACTAGCGCCACCTATTGGTGGAAACAATAACGGCATGACTTCTAGTTTAAACAATTTGCTCTGGTCCACGGAGGGGATGAGCTCAAAGCGTAAAGGTGGAGCAGCGTCTCTGTTACTCTTTGCTCTTTCTTACCCCCCTGCACCAGTGAAAACACAGAGGTTTGGCAGGAGTTACAAGAACAGGCTGGTGACACACTTACAGGTAACAAACAGTGAAGGAAGATGCCGCCAGAGACCATCAGCAGGGACTGACCGGGAGGCTGCTCCTAAAGCTGCAGAGATTAGCGTGTCTGATGGAGTAGGGGAATCGCATATTATGACTTCTCTGTCTTTCTCCTCCCGCTGTCTTTCAAAGGCGGAGGGGTGGAGAAACTCGGGCAGCACAGCCGGCAAAGGGTAAGGCATGAAGGGTGGACTTGGACGCTTCACAGGGATTCACCAGCATACCCAGAGCGGTATCCCCTCCTACACACGCACAAAACCACTTTGCATTTGTATTATGTGCATTTACTTTACATGCTTGGTACCTATATTAACCGAAGATTGTTATCCAATATCTCATCTATGATGATAAAACTCCCATACCCCATTATAGGAGGAACTCCTAAATAAGCACTTTTAAGGAAATGAAACATAAATGCACGCTGATTTTCTATCTTCACAGTTTAATAATACCTTGCTGGAGGAAAAGGGTTGATGTGACCCATTTCATAATGTGTCTTAATGCTCAGTGAGCTGCTATCTCAAGTTCAACATGTTGAATTCTAGTTTTGAACAATACTTACATCAGCAAAGTGAATAAGATAGATTCTCTGGGTCTCTGATTGTTAATGTGTAAGGAGCAACTTTGAACACCATTTTCTAGGACTGCTCCCCTAGCTGTTTGACTTTTAAACAAAATATAACATATTTTAAAAAATAAGCCTACTATATTGATCTCTGGTTTGGCTATAAGTCCATACAAAGGCTTTAAATGGAAGTGGAGAGGCACCTTTATCTCTAAAAGCAGCACTGAGGTCAACCCTAAAGGCATTCAAATGTAGCCTGACGACTGAACTTATAAAGGTCAACAGATGGAGAGTTCCCCTCTGCTGCAGGTTAATAAGAGAGTACTGCTCCAGTCAGTGCCTCCATCCCTTCTGAAGACACATGGAAACCATGCTTGCAGTAACTGATGCCCTTCCTTCCACTCTGACCATTGTGAAAGGACTCAGCAAACTGCAGAAGGTGCCCGATGAGACATTTAAGACAAACAGACAAGTGTTCTCATTGTGGCTGTCTAATTACTGCGTTGACGGAATGACAGGGTCACATCAATATTTTAGTAGCGCTATCAATCTCTAGGCCTCGGAGCAGCTAGTTCCTCAAACGTCACAGCCCCTGTACATTCCTAACAAGGGAGCGAGGAGCATAATGGAAATTGTTGGTATTCCATTGTTCCAGAACAAGGAATGTTTATAATCTACATGACATTTCTGAGGGCACATACAGAGCATGAAAAGGCATCTCAATGGAAAACACATACGTTCTGGCTGGTGAGTGTTGCTAAGTGCGCCATTCAGCAAATGTTCCACTGTATTGGGTTTCAGGCATCGGCTGAATTATATTATGGCGAGAGTCGTGATTAAGGTATGCTAACTCAAAACGACAAGCCAAGGGCATTTAAAGCCTGTGTCGCAATGAGAGCTGGCAGCACAGAGACAGCTGCCTTAAGCCCGCTCCTCTAATATTTCAAAGGAGAGCATCAGCGGGTTTCTGATACCACATGTGCCAACTGCAGAAATTCTAGAACGGCGTGAGAGACCGCGGGTGAAAGGTCACACTGCCTTCTACAGATGGCCTGTTTAATTATTAAAGAACAATTTCCAACATCTAATCATGTCAGGCTTGAAATAAAAGGTCTTCTTGCATATCCCGAAGTTTGTGGCAACCTAAACTCCACTACCCAACTTGTATAAAGCCAGTAAGTAGCATATGTTATTTCAATCCCTAACTTGGTTTACATTCTCACGTGAGTTGATTTGTTTTTCAGGCAGGCTCTAAAAGACATCTCATGGGAAAAAATGAAGGTCATATCTTTGGTAGGGGATTTTTAAATTAAATCAAAATCTTTGCTTTAGTCTTAAATCTGGCTCAAATTCACCAGGAGAATGGAATCTCCTTCCATCAGTACTGCTTGTACTTCTGCTAGACAGTTTCTCATCTAGCTTCAAAAATGTTCTGAAAAATATTTTTAAGAAGTGTGATGAAAAAAAAAAAACACTCTGACGCTGGGTGATGGTGGCGCATGCCTTTAATCCCAGCACTCGGGAGGCAGAGGCAGGCGGATCTCTGTGAGTTCGAGACCAGCCTGGTCTACAGAGCTAGTTCCAGGACAGGCTCCAAAGCCACAGAGAAACTCTCGAAAAAACAACAACAACAACAACAAAACAAAAACAAAAAAACACCCTGACAAAAGCAACTTCAAAAGAGAAAGTCAATGCTGGTTCCCAGTTCGAGGTTATAGTCCATCATGCTGGGGGAGTCACGGCAGGGGTGTGAGGCGGTGCCAGACATCCCCAGGAAGCAGAGAGTAAAGAAAGCTCATGGTCACCTCCTCTCCTCTTCTTACACAGTGCAGGACAGGGAATGGTGTCACCCACAGTGGGTGGCTCTTTCCCCCTCAGTTAACCCAATGAAGATAATCTAGCCCAGGCTAGCCCAGAGGTCCATCGCCCAAGTGATCCTAGATCTCATCACCTTGACAACAGAGATTAACTATCTCACATCCAGCAAGTGCTAGGTTCTCTTCTCATCAATGCATTCACACGTTTGCATCCATGTGTTGGGTTTCACACCGATGCAACTTAAGAAGGAACAGGTAGAATAATTGTGTGTGTGTGTGTGTGTGTAATCAAAATCCAAAAGGCAATGTTTGCCATTTAAGACAGGTCCAGAAAACATTCCTAAAAGACTATGGCAGCTCTTCCTGGAAGACTGAGCAGCACTGAACTTACAGAGCTAACCCCCCACCACCCTATGAAATGAAAGATCAATCAGTACACTTTGTGAAAATCTGACTGATGTCCTATTTCCGGTAAGGGGTGGGAACAGTGACTGTACAGTCACTCACATTTAAAGCCCAGAACTGTTACCAGTACTTGGGCCGAAGACCACCAGGGTCTGAGCTGTCGTTGAATGGTAGGGTTTGTTCCTTGCTACAGAGAGAAAGAATTCGCAGCATGGGAAAATGGAGGCTGTCTCAGTAAGAAGGTGTTGGAGGAGTCTATCACAGAATTTAGACGTGCGTTAGAGATGAGAGAGAAGTCTTAAGGGACCAGGACTTTCTCCTGAATTGATCTCTAACAGGGACTTGGTTTGTCTTACCTAGGAGGAAGCCTAGAGAGTGTCTGACCCTGTATGTGACAAGGGAACTGGTTCGTCTTACCTAGGAGGAAGCCTAGAGAGTGTCTGACCCGGTATGTGACAAGCCTCCTGAATTGATCTCTAACAGGGAACTGGTTCGTCTTACCTAGGAGGAAGCCTAGAGAGTGTCTGACCCTGTATATGACAAGCAGCAGCCACTCTTACTAGCTGGAATAGGGCAGATACTATCAACCAGAAACGAGGTAGACGAGGTAGGATTTGAACTGCGAGCCTAACCAGCCTTTGCCCATTTACCTGTTTTCCAGACGCTGGCCACAGAAGCAGAAAGGAAGCAGAACAGTAGGAAAGGCTCCAAGAAGCCCCAGTTTCACAGTCAAGCACAGGAGGAAAGTTGGGTCTCAGTGAATAGACCCCATCTGATGTGGGAGTGATTTCTTTCTAATCTGTTGCTTTCATTGGTTAATTAAATAAAGAAACTGCTTGCCCTGATAGGTTAAAACATAGGTGGATGGAGTAAACAGAACAAAATGCTGGGAGGAAGAGGAAATGAGGTCACAAATCATGCAGCTTCTGGACGTAGGCTAGAATCTTCCCGGTAAGCGCACCTTGGGGTGCTACACAGAATATAAGAAATGGGCTAGTCCAGGTGCGAGAGTTAGCCGAGAAGAGACTAGAAATAATGGGCCAAGCAGTGTTTAAAAGAATACAGTTTGTGTGTTGTTATTTCGGGGCATAAGCTAG
The DNA here is from genome assembly GCA_963919715.1 of Microtus obscurus. Classification (NCBI taxonomy): domain Eukaryota; kingdom Metazoa; phylum Chordata; class Mammalia; order Rodentia; family Cricetidae; genus Microtus; species Microtus obscurus. Next base: position 2,687,976 of record CAWTZC010001883.1, on the reverse strand, counting down.
CCATGTGGGTGGCTGGGTGCCGGGGATGCAGCCCGCCCCACCGCTCCTATTACAACACCCATCAAGTCTGCAAAGTCTTGGCTATGGAGTACATGCCCGAGACAAGGTGATTTAGTCGGGACCCACATCTGCCATGCTAGCCAGATTTCTCCTCCGAGTTTGTTTTTACTATGGCCATCTCCCTCAGGGCTCCTAGATCTTTTTGGTACTCTGTGGGAAGGCTCTGTCAGGAGAGGGTTGCATTAATTCTTGATAAAAAGCCCGCCAGGAGGGGTGAACACAGGTCGTGCCCTCAACAGTGGGTCTCTCTGCTGCTGAACATGAAAGCCCTGGGCTCTCCTGGACTAGCTTGCCTTTCTCCGCTACACACCGTCCTGAAGGATGCGAAAGTGAAGGTGTCTTCCCAGCTTCCTTCCTGGCACAAATCGGCAAGCCAAGTGGTACATGGTGTCATAGCATTGAGGAGGTGGAGACAAGAGGGTCAATTCAACGTCGTCGTGGTTACAGACTAAGTACAAGGCCCACTGCGCCATGTGAGACTTTGTCTCAAAGTGTCACACACACTTCTCTTGGGGAAGAAAGTGTCCTCCTACCCTGAGCCTGAGGTGTTAGAGGTGACAGAGGCTGTTCTCTGAGGAGACTCTCCCTTCCCTTCACCAAGAGCTCTAGAGCTTGCTATCTTGAGGTTTAATTGCTCAGTTTTCTGAGTTTTTGGTTTGTATCCAAAGAACCCTACTTGACACAAATTTTTTGGCAATGTTTTCTATTCCGCAGAGTTTGGGGGCAATGTCCTTTATGTCACCTCATCATAATGAGAAAGGACACACTGGAAGCTGTGACTTTCCAGCTCTTAGGGAAACTGGACAACATTCTCTCGGGGTCTCCTGACTTATGACATTATGGGGCTGCTCCCCCGAGCAATGAGAGGTGGTCAGAATGAGCACCACAGAGACAATGGGTCTTTGACCTTGATGTTTTTCTGTTACTCTTTTCAATGGGAGTAAATGCAATTGAACTTATCAGAGTTCTGATCCAACTGGTGTCTCTGACGAACGAGGAGAAGGCCTCTATTTCCATCTATTTATTCAGAAATCTGAAGAAAAGCCTTCTCATTCTGAAAAGCTCTCTCCAAAAGCTCACTGGTATATGAAACTTAAAGCTATTCCCATGTGATGTAACATGTTTTTCTTTTTTAAAAAAATATTTATTTTATGTGCATTTGCGTTTTGCCATGAGTGTCGGGTCCCCTGGAACTGGAATTGTAGACAGTTCTGAGCTCCCATGTGGGTGCTGGGAATTGAACTCAGACCCTCTAAAAGAACAGTTATTGCTCTTAACCACTGAGCTAACTCTCTAGCCCCCAACATGTTCTTCTGAAAACAAGGTTCTGTGGCTTTATGGTGGGCATTTGAAGCTGCACCAAGCAACCTGTGAGAAATGAACCTTTGGATGACAGGCACGGGTGGGGAAAGACACACGCCAGCTATATCCCTTAGGGAAAACTTCAGGATGGGAGAGAAAGAATCTGCGCTGGAACATAAACACCGGAGAGCAGTTTTAGCTTAGAAATCAGGGGTCCAGGAGCTTTTCATCCTGCAAAGCCAAAGTCGTGATGAGAGAGACGGCCATTCTGAGAACACTCGCCTGATGTTTCCAGATGGTTGCCCAAGTAGCAAATCCAAGGAAAGCGGCCAGCACTTCAGACTAATCAGAGAGCTCAGAAAGAGTCCTTGAGTACCAGGCTCTAGGGACTCCTGTGTATTAGTCATGGTGACCAGAAGTGTGGTTGGGACAGAATCCTATCTGTAGTATCACAGAAGCCTGTTGTTTACAGCGCAAATCTCAAAACAAGTGGACGGAACATAGATGCAGAAATGATACATTTGTCATTTAAAATAAGTGTGAATTATTTCCTTTATGTGCACGTGCAGGTGTGTGAGTGTGTGTGTGTGTGTGTGTGTGTGTGTGTGTATGTGTGTGTGTGTAGCACATACATGGAGTTGAGACAATTTGCTGGACTTAGTTCTCTCCTTCCACCACGTGGGTTACAGGGACCAAACTCAGGAGCCAGATCTGGCGGCAACTGCCTTTACCCTCTGAGCCATCTTACCAACCCAGTGCAAAAAAACCCGTATTTTTAAGAATGCTAAATTCAAAGGTATTATGTAAATATTTATGGATTAATTTACAAAATGCAGATTGTTAGGTATCTCTGGCCAATGCACTAGGATTTGAGACACAAATGTAGGAATTTTATTGCTTAGAAAAAATTAAATAAAAATTTATGGGAACATGTTAAGGTGTATTGTATAATAGCAGGGCAGAAGCATTACTATCCTTTTCCTTATTTTCTATAGTTATATTTCATTATAAAATGTTTTTAAGTCCTATTTATAAGGAGCAGGAAGATGTTCCTACGGTCTCTTATTTAAACTAGAGAATCACAACATGAAATGGGGTCAGTTTAAGCACGCGCATGTGTTTGGTGGAAACTTGTGCATTTGGCCGGTAGATTAAGCCATGCTTGAAACAAGCGGGAGCCACACGCCTAGGGTCGGTGCTCTTCTCGTTCATGTCTCTACTCCATGTAGTGCCTGTGGGCTCGGGAGGAAAATGTCACAAGTCCAGGCTCCAATTGTGCCTGCTACTTACCAGCCCTGCAGAAGTTACGCTCACGTCCGGGCAGGCTGGATGCATACACAAGGTGAGGGGAGTGCTAGACTGCTCTCTCTGTAGGGATGCTGCAGGAGGTGAGGGGAGTGCTAGACTGCTCTCTGTGTAGGGATGCTGCAGGAGGTGAGGGGAGTGCTAGACTGCTCTCTGTGTAGGGATGCTGCAGGAGGTGAGGGGAGTGCTAGACTGCTCTCTGTGTAGGGATGCTGCAGGAGGTGAGGGGAGTGCTAGACTGCTCTCTGTGTAGGGATGCTGCAGGAGGTGAGGGGAGTGCTAGACTGCTCTCTGTGTAGGGATGCTGCAGGAGGTGAGGGGAGTGCTAGACTGCTCTCTGTGTAGGGATGCTGCAGGAGGTGAGGGGAGTGCTAGACTGCTCTCTGTGTAGGGATGCTGCAGGAGGTGAGGGGAGTGCTAGACTGCTCTCTGTGTAGGGATGCTGCAGGAGGTGAGGGGAGTGCTAGACTGCTCTCTATGTAGGGATGCTGCAGGAGGCTCCTCACAGCCTTCGATTTCCAGGCGGAAGTCCATGAAAAGTCGAACATGGTTTAGACGCCAGGGGGTGAAAGCAAGCATATTTTGGGGGAAAGCGGGAGTATTCATGTAATAATGAAGGCCCCCAACCTGTTCATGTGAATGGCGTTTAACCCCAGGGTAGGCCAGGTGTAGCGGTGCGCACTCTTAATTCTCGTACTTGGGAGGCAGAAGCAGAAGATGTCCGTGAGTTCTGAGTTCCAGATTCACCTAGTCTACATAGCAAGTCCTAAGACACCTAGGGCCATAGAGAGAGAGCCTGTCTCAAAAACCAGACCAAAGCACTGTGTTCTCATGGATAAACTTGGATTTCTGATCTTGTCTCCATTCTTAAGGGCTAGGACTATAGGATGTGCCACCAAGCCTAGTTCCATGCTATGCAGAGGGCAGAACCAGAGCTGCATGCTTGCTGGGGAACACTGCTGCTTTTAAACACATCCCCAGCCTCCAAATCTAATCTCATAGGAAAAAATCTGTGAATTATCATTCTTGTTGTCATTGTATCTGCTTTTGTTTTTTAAAATGCTATCACCATTTACATAGCTCAAATAGGCCTTAAACTTGTCCTCCCCTTCAACTCCAGAGTGCTGGGGTTGCAGGTGTGGGCCACCACCCTCCAGGGGCCACTGTCTAAGGATACAATAGTTAGCTGGGTGGGGAAGAGAGAGAATGGTGTGTGGTATTTGGGAAAACGCTATCTGAAGCTAAAGCACCCCACAGAGATCTGTGCACACATCTTAGTAATTAGTGACTTCTTTTCCTGTTTTCTGCTCCCAGCTGTCACACATATTTACCGTAAAGTATCAGAAAATAGGGACTAGTGCAGCAGAAAACAAATTCATTCAGAGCCTTCCTCTCCGAAGTCACCGATAGCATTTGTTGGTGTAGATCCACCCTGCACTTTTTTTTTTTTTACATAGGGATCCTTTTGTTTTCTAGATCAGGGTACTTTATTCATTGCTTTGTAACTTGTTTTGCAGGTAAATAAAGTTCCTGACTATTTCCTGTGTCGAGATGACCCACATCAAAGAGGGAAGGCTTTGCTCGGCTCACTGTCTTGGAGGCTCCAGTCCTGGGGTCAGGTAGCACACTGCTCTGGCGTCTGCTGCAAGCTAGGGTATCATGGCAGGGGCCGATGCTAGGGGAAATCTTCTCCACAGTCATAGACAGATATCAGGAGAAAAGAAGGACCAGGGCTAGAGACCCACTGCAGCCTTTGAAGGCATGCCCACATGCCCACATGCCCAATATCTTCTACTGTACCTCATTTCTTAAATTTTCCACCTCACAGTGCCCAGTTGGGGATTGTGCCTTCATTTAATACAGGGCACAAACACAAACCATTACATCTCCCCATACTATAAAATGTTCTTTAAAAAATAATTTCTATAACATAAGTAATATATCTCATGATAATATGTTCAAATGGTAGCTAACCATGAAGTCTCGAAGGTAAAACTCTGCTCCTCTTGCCACTGACCAATGGCTCTGTCCACTGCCAAGAAGTCACTAGTAGTTTTTTAAAATTGTTATGTTTTGCCTGCATGAAAGTCTGTGTACTGCCTGTATGCAGAACCCACGGAGGCCCAGAAGAGGGCAGCAGATTCCCAGGAACCAGAGATATAAATGGTTGTGAGCTGCTATGTAGGTGCTGGGTATTGAACCCAAGTCTTCTGGAAAAGCATCTGGTGCTCTTAACCACTAAGCCATTTTCCAGCCCCACACTAATAATAGCCTTACATGTGAATAACCCTGACATACCTGTGTGCGCCCTTTCAGACATTTTCTGTGTCCTTGCAGGTAAATAATTTTTCTGCATAAATGAAATTAGTATTGCTCTCACTTATATTGGTTTGTTTCCCATCACAGTATATGGGAACACATCATAATCTTCATAGCTGTATTTAGATTTGCGAATCATCTTTACATTGCTAGGGAAAAATAATGTTCTATCTTTCTATTGTTAAAATATCAGGATAAAAGGTTTAAATGAATAAAAATACTTGATTGTACACAGCATGTTACCTAGGTAAACATAAATGATTTTTTTATTCTTATTCTCTGTGTGGTGGTTTGAAACAAAATGACCCCCAAAGTGAGTGGCACTTTTAGGAGGTGTGGCTTTGCTGGAGTAGGCGTGGCCTTGTTGGAGGAAGTGAGCCACTGTGGGGCTGGGCTCTGAGATCTCCTATGCACAAACTACTCTTAGTGTCCCAATCCACTTCCTGTTGCCTTCTGATCAAGATGCAACCAGCACTGTGTCTGCCTGTATGCTGGAATGCCGCTGGCCATGATAATGGGCTGAACCTCCCAACTGCAAGCTGCCACCTCTGTTAAGTGTTTCCTTTATAAGAATTTCTGTGGTCATGGTAACCCTTTACAGCAATAGACACCATAACTAAGATACTCTGAGAGGAGAGGCAGTCGTTTTATATGTGACATGAAAGTAAATTTCCTTTATAATCATTATACCTTATTTCATGAAAAAATCACAACCACATAAAGCAGAGTGTGCCCCAGTAGTGACACCTGCCTGTCGTGCACAAAACCCCAGAGTCTACCTGTCACAACATGAACTATAATGCACACTTGTAGTTTTACACTTGGGTGGGGGGTACAGTTAGGAGTCTAAAGTCATCTGAAGACTGGCCTGGCCTGGAGATCTTGTCTCAAACAAAAGACCCACTCCCAAAATAAAAATGAAAACCAATAATGACAAATTGAGGTGTTTTCATGCAAGAGATGATAAATGACACATTTCTTCAATATGGAAAATCTTATGATGACAGGATACAGATACGAGCTGGCATTTCATGGAAAAGTACAAAGGGAAAAACAAGGAAGGAGAATGAAAACAATGGTCCTTCTTACGAAGAAATGAAGGTTAAGGGAACTGGAGAAATGGCCCAGCACTTCAGACTGCTTAGTCCTGCAGGGGATGAGTTTAGCACCCACACCAGAGGCTCACAACCACCAGTGCCTCCAGCTCCGTGGGATCTGACGCCCCCTTCTGGACCATGGGCACCCATGTGACCTGACGCCCCTTTCTGGACCATGGGCACAGCACTTACACATGCAATTCCCACGCGCAGACATACACTGGATCTAAATCTTAGTTTCTTCTTTTGTTTTTTTGAGACAGGGTTTGTGTAGTCCTGTCTGTCCAGGAACTTTCTCCGTAGACCAGGTTGGCCTCCAACACAGACTTCTTCCTGCCTCTGCCTCCCGAGTGCTGGGATTAAAAACTGACTAAATAAATGTTTTTAAGATATGAAATAAAGAGTAAAATGAGTCTATAGTTGACGCAGGCAGATACCTGTCTTAAGCAGTGTCAGAATAAACTGGGACCTTAGGGTGAAATGGCACTGGTAGCAGCCCCAGGTTTAGTGCACCCTGGTTTCTCCTCACTCTGTACAGATGGCCCTTAACAAGAATTTAATAAAGAAAAACAGCGCAAGAAAATTCCTTGTAATTACGGAAGTTTTCCACTAGATGTCAGGGTTGTTCCATACACAGAAGGCGTCAGGCACGCAGGTCTCATCTAAGCCACGCGAGGAGGGTGTTAAAATGTGCCGCTGTGTAAAATGTAGTGTGTAGCTGTATCACAGCACACTTTGAAAAACCACATTTCTTCAAATTTTAAAAAGTGTCTTCGTCTAAAGAGATTTCCTCTAAAACTGGGTAGACTTCCACAGTATTAATTTGGTGGCTTTTAAAGCGCCGCGGAGTTTTAGAACAGTCCCCGTGTGAACGAACCTTAGGACAGCTGAGGGGAGAGCATATGAGGTCGACCTGACTGGTAGCCGGGGCTTCAGGGGTCTTCCAAGCTGAATGTTTTGTAAATGCTGTCATTCAGAGTCGTACTACCACTGGCACGTCCGACTATCTCAGGAGGCCACAGGCCCCAGCTGATACGCACCTTATCAAAATCCATAGAGTCAGGCGTATCATACCACTAATGAGTACATATGCATGCTGCTTTATGCCGATCTAAAATAAACAGGCACAAATGCATACTGACTAGATATCACTCGTTTCAGTATTAATAGACCCATCACTAAAGCAGATACTGAAATCGGCTGCTGATGAAGGAGAGTTTCTTGTACACATGAGGCTAAGTTATTATAAAGCTGGGCAACAAGAAACTTCTTTCAGGACAGAAACAGAGATTAGACAGGGCTACAGAAGCGGTGCCTACTGTGTGTACGGTCATATCATAAAGATCCTCTACCATACCTTACTCAGCCTCCACACGGCATGGCTGGCTTGCTCCTGCCTCAGCTTGGTACGCCAGACTTTGTTGACTTCCCCTGGGAACTGCACCGGGAGAAGGAAGATGACTATTACTGGTCCTACAGAAGACACCAAGGAACACCAACAGGGAGTTTCAGATGCCAACCCAAAGCCACCCTGCCATCAGGACAGAGGCTAGCATCAGAGAGTTCTCCCCATGTCATAGGTTCCCTGCTCTGTCCTCTCCAAAATAAAAGAGAGATGGTCCAATGTCGCATAGATGGGCATTTACTTTTGAGACAGGGTACTCCTGTGTATCCCAAGTTGGGCTTCAACTAGTAATCCTCCTGCATCAGGCTCCTGAGTGTTGGGGTTACAGGAACAAGTCAGTGTGCTGCCATGCCCAGCTTACATGTATCTTATACAACACTAAATTCATTTTCTGCTCTAGTCCAAGGCCTTGGAACTGTTGCCTCTCAACTGCATTCTCCACTGATCTATACTCTCCCAGATCCTGTATTTATGAATTTGCCTTCTTACAAAAATCTGTTTATGACCCAAGTCAATGCGCACTGTGCTTTCATAGCTGAGATCAGACATCTGCAGAGTTGGAATCATTTCTGTGGGTGCCAAACTCTGGATTCCAGTGAGGGACCAACAAGCAAGCTCTGCCTTTCTGTCTCAGCTCTCACACTAAGAAGAGACATCTTTTCTGTGGTTATAAACATGCTTAGTGCTGTGTTTCCATGCTTTTGTGTGGTGTGTATATGAGTGTGTGTGGTGTGAGTGTGTGGTGTGAATGTGTGGTATGGTGTGGTGTGTGGAGGGTGTGTGTCTTTGGTATGGTGTGGTATGTGTGTGATACGTGTTTCTGGTATGCAGAGGGTGGGTGTGTGGCTGTGTAGTCTGTGTGTGGTGTGTGAGAGGTTGGGAGTGAGGGAGGTGTGTGTGTAGTATGTGTGGAGGGTTGCTGCATGGGTGTGTATGGTACATAAGAGAGTGTGCATGTGTGTGTGTGTGTGTTGATTTTGCTAAGAGCCCCGTCCCCAGGATAATGAGGGATTGCTGCGCAGTGTTCACAAGCAGAAGAGTGTGTATGTGTGTGTGAGTGTGTGTTGATTTTGCTAAGAGCCCCGTCCCCAGGATAACCTGGGATGGCTGCGCAGTGTTCATAAGCAGAAGAGTGTGTATGTGTGTGTGTGTGTGTGTGTTGATTTTGCTAAGAGCCCCGTCCCCAGGATAACCTGGGATGGCTGCACAGTGTTCACAAGCAGAAGAGTGTGTATGTGTGTGTGTTGATTTTGCTAAGAGCCCCGTCCCCAGGATAACCTGGGATAGCTGCGCAGTGTTCACAAGCAGAAGAGTATGTATGCATAAAGGGAAATGAATGTATTATGTAACTTTGCTCTTTTATTGACTCATAGGGCTGCCGACCGTGAGCTGTGTTCGTAAGTCAACACTGCTCATACATAAGATATTTTTAAACAGAAGCACACATACAACAGTCTGAACGGATCAACTGATTAAAATTTAACCAGAGGTTCCCAGGCATCTCCTGAGTGCAATGGTACAGGGTTTGCTAATTTGGCATTGTGGTGACCACATAACATCAACGGCCACAAAATAATGAAAACAGGCTATTTAGGCAGAATCTCCTAAGTTGGCTTGGGGCACGTGATCTAACTGTATGCAATGGTGGGGGTCTGTATTGGCTTCCTGCCCTCTTCTGTGGGGGACTGCACAACTGATCACAGTAACACTGAAGATTTGGTGTCTGTGCAGGAGTTTGTCAACTTGACACGTTAGAGTCATCAGACAGGAAGGACCCTCAGCTGAGAAAACGGCTCCATAAGACTGGGCTGTAGGCACGCCTGCAGATCATGTTCTTAACTAGTAACTGATGGGGAGGGCCTGCTGTGGGTGGTGCCATTGTTGGGATGGTGGGCTTGAGTTCTGTGAGAAAGCAGGCTGAGCAAGCCATGGAGAACACTCCTTCATGGCCTCTGCCTCGGTTTCTGCCTCCAGGTTCCTACCCTGTTTGAGTTCCCATCCTGACTTTCTTTGATGATGAATTGTGATATAGAAGCATAAGCCAAATAAACCCTTGCCTCCCCAACTTACCTTTTGGTCATGGTGTTATATGGCTGCAACAGAAACCAAAGGACACCTTCTATTTTATAAGTTGGTGCCTCAATATCATTCTTTGAAACTGATGCACAATGAAGGCATAGTTCTTTGGTTGCAAATATCTGGGGATCTGTGGTTTTTATACTGGGAACGGGGGAAATCATCATAGCTACAAGGGAACACGAACACACACACACACATACACACACACACATTTGAATCTCGTGATCTTTCTATTCACTTCATTTCCACTGACTTGTTTGTCTAATAGAATCATTAAAATATGACATTATAGGCAATAGCTAACATTAAGAAGACTGCTTACTGTCTTCATCTCCACTACTGCTGATGTTATAGGCATAAGGAGCCATGAGGAGCCTGGTGACGGCAAGATGATATAGGCCACAGCTTCCTGTAAAGAGATCTATTTTTCCAAAGATATGTATTTTTGTGACGAGCAGTGATCTCAATGGGGGCTGACTACACAGATTTGCTTCTCTGAGTAATCATTATAATTAAAGTACACTCTTCCTGCACGTCTTTCCTACACCCCGGCGATGCCTAACCTTCACAATTGCACCAGTAGGTAACTGAGATTGTACTGGCTGAAGCTGAGAGCATGGTTGCTGTGGGACATGTAGCCTTTGTGCTGCACAGTATGTGTGGGAGGCAGTTTGGACAGAATCCCAAATCTGCCCGGCTCCAAAGCTTGTGTGTTGCTTTCCCCAGAATGTCTTCACATAAATAGTCCACATACTTTATGTATCCCTGGTCAAAATGAAAATTCATGGGCTCTTCTGAGATAAATGTTTTAGAGCAGTAATCAGAATATTGCAACAAGGTTCCCTGTTGCAGGTTGTGTGACTATACAGGTTTTTATTATGTTTTTAAAAGATTTTTGATAATCTTACATACGAGTACTGTGTGTACACCATTTCCACCCCCCTCTGCCTCCTTCTTTGCCCCCCAAAGTCATCACCTCTTTTTCTTTTTTTATAATTTATTTTTATCTTATGTGCATTGTGATTTACCTGCATACATGTCTGTGTGAGGATGCCAGCTCCCCTGGAGCTGGAGTTACAGACAGTTGTGAACCATCATGTGGGTGCTGAGAATTGAACTCAGGATCTCTGGAAGAGCAGCTAGTGCTCATAACCGCTGAGCCATCTCTCCAGCCCCCCTTTCTTTTTTAAATGGGATTATAATATAATAAGATGAAACAAAAACTAACACATCAGAACTGAACAAAATAAACAAACATGAAGAACCCAAGAAAAGCCACAAGAGAGAGACCTTCTCATTTACACATTCAGGAATCTGGTAAAAACAGGAAGCTGGTCCTGCCCTCATGTCACAAAGCCCCCAAAGAGGGTGCCATTAGAGCTGGGGACATGTGCAGTAGCGCTTCTATTTGGCACTGGCATTCATGCTAGTGCCATTCACTGCTAATTTCTTTGGCAGTCTGAGTGCTTTTGTTTCTAAAATAGATTGCAGAGGCATCTGTCAAAATGAAAAAAAGCATTTCAACACAGAAACACAGGCTGCCAGACTCGTAACACGTAACTGATGATGGTGGGACTTTTACCAAAAAAAAAAAAAAAAAAACAAACAAAAATAAAACACTTCAAAATCAAATAACCAAAAAACCAAAAAAATTAAAAAAAAAACAAAGTCAGGACAACTTTGTTCTTTGCCATGTAAATGTATTTATACTTACCTGCTTTTAGCTCTCTGAATAAGTGGAATTTGCGTCCATCGTTCACTTTTGGGTGCAGGTTTCCTTTGAGCTGAGCTATAGAGAATTCTCCCTTAGCACAAGGTGTCAGGAATGATTTCGTCTGTTCTTGGTCCAAGCCTATCTTACCTAGCTAACACCATTGGCCCTGTGGTTCTTCCACTAATCACATCCTCTCTTACCAAGGGCGCTGTGTCCTCTCTGGGGTGTGAAACCCTGAGTTAGTGTTAGGAAAGCAATGAGATTAAATGTCGTGTACTGAAGGATGTCTCTGCTTTCTTCTCCACCACCTTAGTTCTTTTATTGTAAGAAAGCTAGTCAACTCAACCTCTAATGAGTTTGTATCATAAGAAAGCTAGTCAACTCAACCTCTAATGAGTTTGTATCGTAAGAAAGCTAGTCAACTCAACTGCTAATGAGTTTGTATCGTAAAAAAGCTAGTCAACTCAACCTCTAATGAGTTTGTATCATAAGAAAGCTAGTCAACTCAACCGCTAATGAGTTTGTATTGTAAGAAAGCTAGTCAACTCAACTGCTAATGAGTTTGTATCGTAAAAAAGCTAGTCAACTCAACCTCTAATGAGTTTGTATCATAAGAAAGCTAGTCAACTCAACCGCTAATGAGTTTGTATTGTAAGAAAGCTAGTCAACTCAACCGCTAATGAGTTTGTATCGTAAGAAAGCTAGTCAACTCAACCGCTAATGAGTTTGTATCTTAAGAAAGCTAGTCAACTCAACTGCTAATGAGTTCTAGAATAAACTATTTTTGTCTTCCAGCTGAGAAAATAGCCGTGGTTCTTTCAGATGAGTGACTGCAGATACAGGTGTTTAGATAAAAAGTTATGTATTTTAAAAATAAGAATTGCACCAGGCAGTGGTGGTGCACGCCTTTAATCACAGCACTCAGGAGGCAGAGGCAGGTGGATCTCTGTGAGTTCAAGGCCAGCCTGGTCTACAAGAGCTAGTTCCAGGACAGGCATCAAAAACTACAGAGAAACTCTGTCTTGGGGAAAAAAAAAATTGCTTCCCGCTCCTGTAGCGGCACAGTGTAGCTGGCCACAAACATGGGTGCGAGGGGATGGCTGCTATAATGCTGAGTAGCAGAGACCACCTAAATTTTATTATTTCCTTATTAACTCATCTGAAACTCAGCAATTTAATCTCTTCTGGGCAGGAGTATGCTGGTAAATGTGCAATAATCAGAGGAAAGGACACTGACTTGCAGCACTTGGTAATTTCAGAGGCACAAATGCTCCCACCGTGACCAATTTCAAGCCACCAACTTGTCACTCTTCAGTGTATTGGGAAGCAATGCACAGTAAGTCGGTTTTCAGGGACCACTACCTGGCACCAGCATTCCACTGCTTACCTTTGAGCTCTTAAAGCAGCCAGAGCCTGGTGTGGTGGCACCCCTTAATCCCAACACCCAGGGGGCAGAAGTAGGCATGTCTCTGTGAGTTCAAGCCTGGTTTGTGTGGTCAGAGGTGATGAAGGACAAGGTGAGCCTTCCAGGCACCTGCTGACCCCAGAAGAGGGCTGCTGGGTCTCGGGGCTGCCTTTTGGCCTTTCCACTCCACAGGTTTATTTTCTAGAAATACAGGCAAGAAAAAGCACATGACAGGGGCTGGGCTGGTGGCTCAGCAGTTAAGAAGACTGATTGTTTTTCCAGAGGACTCTTGTTTGATTCCCAACATCCATGTGGCAGCTCACACTGTCAGTAACTCCTGTTTCAGGGGATCTGATGTCTTCTTTTGGCCTCTGAAGGCTCCAGGCACACAAGAGATTCTCTACATACATAAAAATGAAAGCATTGGGGAAGAGAACCCCACTTAAAAGATGTTGGTGCCCGATCTTGATTTATCAATGATTTTTTATACCTTTTTTATTAACTGTAAGAAGTAACTTCTTGTCATTTCTATCGGTGTGATCATATAGCTGACTCTACTCAGTGGGCCACAGACTCCTGACTATTATTCACTGTGAAGCTCAGGGTTTCAGATTTGCCTAGTGGGAGCTCCTTGACTTGGCTCCTATGTAACTGACTGTACCTTCAGGGTGCTCACAGCAGGTGTGGTGGGCTCTTGCATTTTTCTTGCTTCAACACTGAAATAGCTGTTTTTCAAGAGACCCTATGCACATCTTGATAACGGATGCAATGTGTATTCTTACTTCTGGCTAAAATCCAGACACTTCTGGCTAAAATCCAGACTCCTGTGATCTGGTTAGCATAAAATGCTCTCTAGCACTTGCTCACCTTCAGCGAGTCTGTGGAACTGAGTGCAGATTAGTACGCTTTAGTATCATTAGCCGGGATGCTCGTGACTCCCTTCTTCTAGATCCTAGTCCACAGTCTTTAGGAGTGCCTTAATTTCACTGACATATACTTGAAAAACATTTCTCAAAATGTTTTACCTTAAAGCTGAGAGAAGAGCAGAGACAAACTTGTAAAAATACATCTTTTAATAACCATGAGGCAGCACACCACACCCACTGAGGTTTTTACCGCATGGTTTACAGCACACACTAGCCATCACAGGGCACATAGACAAGCAGAGTGAACTGATTCTTTGCTGAAGCTGGACGACACAAGCCTGGTGTTCCATCTCACATTTGAGGCTGTGGACCAAGCTGGCTCCTTCGAAGGCCTTTAAAATGAACAGCTTTTAAACAACAGAAGAAGTTATCCACCCCATCTCACATGGCCCAGGAGTGCTCACGTGGCTGGAAGGACTGTGAGTGCATGCTTTCCTTTGATGGCTTTACAAAATAGCTATTTATGCCAAACCTGCAACACCAAAATGACAATAGAAACAGCTGTTTCTCTTCCTGAGTGAATTCATAATAAATATGGAGGCTATAGATGATGATGCCAAAGACTCTGCTAAGAAAGCTTCACGTTTGCAGTGCAACCCTGGGAGCCGCAAACTGTCGTGTTCTCACTGCTGAGTGAGTCAGTCCACTTGCTTTCTTTTCCTCTTTTTTAAATTTTTTGAGACAGTGTCTCACTGTATACCTCGGAGCAGCTTGGAACTTGCTATGGAGACCAGGATGTGCAGAGAGATGCACCTGTCTCTGCCTCCTGCGTACTGGAATTAATGTGAAAAGCCACCATGCTTGGCCCTACTTTTAACTCTTTATACTACAACCAAGGGATGGTGGAATTCTTGGCCCTTTTGAACAACAGTTTAGTGAGAGAAAAACTAAGACTAACTAACAAAGGAGAAAAACTAATACTAATCTTGAAATCCAGCTGCCATTGTCTTGGAATGATCAACACTTAGCTATATCTATGAATGAGAAGAACCAGAGGTGATAAAGATTCCAGGTGATAATTTAAAAAACCATAAATGTGCATGCTTTGTAATGACAGCATTTAAAAATTATACAATCGGCTTTACTTGCCTACATGAAGTAGTGTTGGACTTAGGGAAAACTATTACACATCTCTATAGAAATACTCAGATTTGCAAAAGAGGCATCATAAACTGTTTATCACAAAGTCAGCCGCTTGTAAAAATCTGTAACTATAATATACCACAATCCTTACACAGTGCTAGTACACTGAAATTATACCAGTTGAGCAGCTCAAACCACCAAGAGTTAAGACCAACAACTCTTAATTTACTTAGTGTTACTTTAGTATCAACATGCTTTCTTCCACTTGGTATCACATCAGGAGACATTTTTAAAACCCGTCTCTCTCTGATGCATCATCTTAATCTCCGAGGTAGAAAGGGCACAGTTTAATCTCTCCACTGCCTTCCTGTTCTCCTTATCTGAAACTGTTATTAGGTCAATCTCTGTGTCCAGGACATTGCTGCTGGTGTGCCATAGGCTGGCTGTGCCAGGCAGGCACGGCTCAGCTGAAATATTTTCCTGGATCAACGCTTGAGAAGTCCAGCAGCTGCCAGGAAGAGCAGCCTTTCGGCTGGTTGTCAGTTATTAGTCTCATCTGTATTAGACCAGGATGTCCACAGATGGAGCTACATCCTCCTGTGCTGGGAGGGAGGGAGCAGGAACTGAGCGGTCCAGCTGTCACCACGCACATCACTCATTGGCACAGGAGCCACCACATGACTCTTATGCCATCACTAAGGCTCCTGTGCCCTGCCATGTAGGTCTCAAAGGCAACCATTTGGCTTCAACAACCTTTTGCTCACTTGTCTTAGCCGCTAAGCTTGTGCAGGGCACGAGGACTACCTGACTGATGGGTATCTGGAAAGGATTTTATCTTTCCTGTCACTTGGCACATTTCAACTCCAACAATATAACTCTAACTAAAAATTCTGGTGCACTAGATGTGGGTGGCCATGCCTGTAGTCATTGCTCAGGAGGCAGACAAGAGGACGGTGCAAAGTCTGAGGACAGCCTGGTCTAGAGAGAGCAAGAGCCTGTCTGAAAACCAAAAAGAAGTCAAATGTTAACCTTACTCTGACATCATTTAAAATGATGTCACTTTCCACTGATACGAGGTAGAAGATAGTAATCTTCAGTATACTGGTGCCTAAGCAATTAGTCCTAAGAGAGAACAAAATTATACCCTCGAGCTGGCAGAGTCCTGGAGACGAACTGCAATCCTCTCCTGACTGAAATTCCTTGTACTTAACTGCTCTTCTCGGTTTAAGTCATCAGAGACAAACAGGATCTGAAATACCGCAAGGATCAAGCACAACAGCACTGTGTCTCACCGTGCTGTTCTATCACAGACATCAACGGGGAGGCTAAATCCCCTTCTAGGATTAGAAGCAAGATAGAAGGAATGTTTCACATTTAGAAGAACGTAATATAGACCTCATAAAATCTAGCAGCATTTCATTCTACCAAGATATATAAATCTGGCTCCACTGACTAGTCAAGAACAAAGGAAAAAAGTATACAGGTCCAAAAAGGCTCTTTACGCAGGGGACTGGTGACGGTTAACTCTATCTCTGTTAAGTGCTGTGTGAAACTACTGGAATGTCGATTTCTATGGCGGAGAGGCGGGAGCGCGATGAGTAGGGCTGAGAGTAAGTGTGCATACTGGGAGGATGGGAGTACAGCGGCTGCCAGAAGGGTGAGGACAGAGATTTGCACGCGCAGTACCAAATGAACAGAAGAAGAGCAGTCATAAACAGACCCCCTGAGCTAGCGATAGTGACAAACACCGCATAGTCAAAGGCAAAGACCGGCTCAAACTTCCTGTTGAGATGAGTGTTATAAAAGATAGCCCAGATGGATGGGACGAGGCTCACGGTGCCGGCCAGGAAAAACAGGAGTCCAGACACCAGATGGCAGCCTGCACTATTGACCAGACACTTGGCCAGTTTGATGTTAGGCACCGAGGAGTTGAAGGCCGTGTTACACATGCCAATCAGACAGAGCAGCAAGGCACCCATTGCGATCAGGATGCTGAGAGGCAGGGCAAACTGGAGGACACGCAGGTCCAGCTGGTCCACAGACAGGTACCAGGTGCGGTCGTACATCAGGCAGTCACTGCTTCCATCGTACCGGACACACTTCACCCACAGGCCGGTGTACACGGTCAGGTTCTTCTCGTTTCTGTTAAACGTGACGAGTCTCAGTTTCCTCCAGTTGGGAAGCAGAGTCCCCGCGAAGAGGCCTGCCACAGAGGCAATGCCACACAGGAAGGAGAGCACGGTGGCCGCGTGCACATCTCGGCAGCCCATGGCAGGTCGGCGTGAACAGTACGGTCAAACTAGGGGTGACACAGGGAGCAGATCAGACACAGCAGGAGAGAGCAGAGCTACAAGGGCCACCGCCCGGCAGCATCAGTTCTGCAGAGCTTGCCGGCTCCGCCTCTGATCCCAGCCCTTCTGAGGCAGGAGGACTGCAGTAAGTCTGAGGCCAGCCTGGTCTCTGCGGTGAGTCCTAAACCAGACCCCACCCCACCCCTCTGAAAAGAAAAAGAGAAAGGAAAGAGGAAGGGAGGGAGGGAGGAAGGAAGGAAGGAAGGAAGATGAAACTTCATCTCCTCCCTGTATGACAGGAATGCACATCAGTGTGTGTCCCAGGTCAGGCGCGCACGTGTGCACACACACACTTTGTCATCACTGTGTCACACAACAACTAAAAGTTTTGGCCATAATCGTTTTTCTTTCAAAATTAACTTGAGTAACATCACACCTAAAATTTTCTTTGCTGTTAATATTCATTTGGCATACATACACGGGCCAATCTGCATATTAGGTGTACAATGAAAAAGCAGACATTAAGCATGAATAATTCAATTTACAGCAGGAGCTAGAACACTCAACAACAAATAGCCGGCTACAAGTGCCAGAGATTGACCATAAGCGTACCAGCAAACACACAGCGAGACTCAGGCAGCAGGGGAGAAAGGGGTCTGCAAAGGTACGGAGAAAGCATGGCAAAACAGCAGGCTGGGCCACACAAGACGGACAGACATTCCCTGTGCCTTTAGTTTGCATCTGCAAAATGGGTACGAAAGCAGTGTCTACCTCACAGGTTCCCCCAGGGATCCAATGTGTTCGTGTAACAGCAAATGCTTAGAAAACTGGGATGCGGTGTGTGAAGCCGCTCAGCGACTGCCTTTGTGTGTGACCGTACCCAGGCACACCGGAGAGCTTTGAGCAAGGTGTGCTGAACGAATGCTCAATGAGGAAAAGGATAACACATCTCACTGCTATAATTCGACACGTCAGGAAATTATTATTAAGTGGAATGATCTCATCTCCAGGGAAATCAGGCAAGCAGAACAGGAGAACAAAGTCCTGGGTTTCTGCTCACCCACCTTCTGGCTGATTCAATTTGATCCAAGTGCTTTTCAGGGAAATCTCTAGACTTGGTGGTTACAGAGCTATTAAGGTTTGTGGACAATCAATGGAGATTCTGAAGTAGAACACCTCTCTCTGCTGATACTATTGTAACAGAAACAACAGCAAGGCTTTTCTTGCTTCTCAAAGGAGTAGGCTGTATTCTTTTCTCATGTACAATTAACTATATAAACCAGTATCTGATTCAGATTTAAAATTTTTTTGAGAGTTTGCAGTGATCTCAAAGCACTACTCAAGTATATTTTCCAAGGAGGCCACAGAGCAGACAAATTCTCATGGCTACATTTCCTTTTCTTGTTATTTAAAGCAAGGTGAAGGGGTGAAGTTGAGAGTAACTTTTATTTCTGATACATTATCATAGTGCTCACAGAATCCATTATCTTTTCCAAAAGCAAATATTCTCTACTGAGATGGCACAAGAACATTCCCAGAAGCCAGGATCAGAAAGATAACCGTGACAAAATGCTAAGAAACTGGGTTAGCACGTGTCTCAGCAAGCAGGTACAATGTTCTTTAGAAAACTATGCTACATGCATAAGTTATATAGTCATACAAATTAGGAAGAGTTTTACTAGCAGAAATTCTATGTCTGTGTATTCAAATAGTAACACATTATTAAGTGTATAATATGAAAATCGAGTTTGGCCATGGATGGCCTTAACTTAGAGTAAAGAGGGCGGTTCTAAGTTTCTCAGAGTTACTAGCCACTACCTGTGCTGCCTTTTGTCATTTTCAGAATAAAATGACAGATTATAGTTTAGTTTTCATGCAGGTAAAAAAAAAAAAAACCTCCTCTCTTGCTTAATTTTAGCACAAAGGATGAACACTTTGGTGCAGGTTTGAGAATGCTTGCATTAGGAATGCTTACTGCTGCCAAGCTCCAGAATTCGGTTCCAGGAGTGTTTTGACCTGTTTCCCCCATATATGATGAGTACATGCATAGCGCTAGGCATACAATTCATTCCAGGGTTATATGAATGCATAGTGGGCCCTGTACCCAGACCATATAAAGTAGTTCACAGATGTGGGCTAGACAAAGAAACGGCTATGACTTGTTCAACAAATGTCTTTTGTTGCATGTGGCACATATGGAAGACACCCTGTGAAGACACCCAGGTCACTGGTCTAGTGTGCTAATAAAATATGCTGCCCCATACAAACTCAAAATACTGACGGTTAATCAACTGCATAATTGCTGTGTATTACGTGAACATTGTTATATATTAAGCAACATAAGCCAGTAAACCATTTATTAAAAAGTTATTGCCCTGGGTTAGAGAAAGACTGAGCAGTAAGAAGGAGGTTATTCCTGTTTCTTCTAAAGCTCCAAGACTCCTTCAGCTACTCCTCTCAAACTCTTCACTCAACTACAGTTCCATCCCTGATTCCAGAAATGGGAACAAATACTTACAATTTCAAAGTAATCAGTATTTCTCCAAACAGTGTCCTGTGCCACCGATTCCTGCAACCCAAAGGCAACGGGGAACAGGATCAGTATATGCAGTTATTAATCCTCTCCTGTAACCCTCAGCCTACAAACCACACTGATGAAGATAGGCAGAGCTAGATTTACTGCAGTCCTGATGTACTGAACCACACCCTGCTTCAAGTCAACGTGAATTTTGCATCAGTTCTCTGAGCTTACCATGGTGAGACAGCAAGGACTAAAAGTTTTAAACGGAGTCAATGAAGATACCATAAAAAGTGTTTCAGGAGCAGAACATGAGCAATCTCCAGTCTTCAGCCTCAACCCCGGTGCTGAAGTTAATGTCGAGCATCTCACAGCTTCCTTTGGTGATTTCACTTTTTGTCCTGTTATTAACTCTACGTATCTACAATCTGATGTCTTACTCCACTTGAGATAACATTTTACATGGTGATGGGAAAAGGATATATTTCATTTGAAAACTGAAAATACTGCTGTCTTCCAGATTAGGACTTTTCATGTGAGAGGAGAAAGATTTCTACTCTTGTGCTTTGTCAATCAACTCTACATCCAGAATATTTTTTCTTGAGACTTAGATCCGACTGTGGCTTCATTTCTTTCCTCTCAGTAGCTTCCCCTTTCCTGAATAATAAAGACTCTGAGTCAAACCTTCCCAGTTACACCACCCAGCTTTCACCCCAGTTCTCGGCCTCTCATAGGCCACTCTCACCTTACAGACCTCACAGTCTATGCAATCACTCTGCCTTTCCGTTCACCTGTCCAATTTTCCCACTTCTGAATTTAATTAAGAGCTTGGCCACATGCTAACCCTCCACACTTTTTAAAAGATTTATTTTCATTTTCTGTGTATGGATGTTTTGCCTGCATGTATGCCCCACATGCAAACAGTATCTGCCAAGGCCAGAAGAGGGTGCACCTGGAGTTACAGCTGGTTGTGAGCTGCCATGTGGGTGCTGGGAACCAAACCAGGTCCTCTGCAAGAGCAGCAAGTGCTCTAAACTGCTAAGCCAGCTCTCCAAAGCTCTAAGAGACTTATACTGCAAGCATAGTCCCTGCCTATCCTTTGTTTACCTGATGTCAGTCATCTTGTGAGGGAAACCAACCTAACCCTCTCACCTCCTGAACTATGGCCTTCCTCCATCCCTGGCTGCAGGATGTGAGCAGCACTCTCTGACTTTCTTTTCGGCAGCGGTGAGAATGCCTACCACTCCTGGTTTACATACTTTCTTTCCTACAGACTGAACTTCAGGCCAGAGATCCTGGCTTTGTCCCTGGTGTTTGCTACAGGCACACGGGAGGAAGTCTATTACTCGCTGACTGAAGGAGGAAATGCATAGTTGTCCATACATGTCTAGCTGGGCTACAGAGAAAATGACAGCCTTGGTTTAGTGTAAATTCCGCTCACTTCACTCGGGACAAGTCACCACACCCTGCTCCCGGAGGCACTCGGGCTGTTTCTAGATCGTGTGCTTGTTTCAAGCTCCTTAATGGCCAAAAGACTCTCTAATTTTGAAAAATGAAAAACAAAAACATTTTCCTAGCAATGATGACAGTTTTGGAGTGGTTACTGACCAAATAAAATACTCTGTTCCAAAACTACCACTCCACATCTGTCACCCGTGCCAGAGGGACTTTCCGAGAAGAACATCTGGTACACAAATGTTATCAATGATATCACCTGGAATAAAAAATATTTTCAAAAGGATGTTTTCTCTTGCCTTGAAGAGCGTTAAAAGAAGGCTGATGCAAAGCAGTGGCTAAGAGCTTTGGGAATTCACAAATCCATTATAATTTTGTTCAGGGACAATTCCAAGGAATCACTTCAAAAGAATGTATGTCTCATAGTCACTAAATTAATTCTTGATGTTAACAATGGCCATCCGTTCTATCTATAATTTGGGTTTTCTTGGAAACTGGAACCACCAATCACTGTACCACAAGGGTTCTATACTGCTATTTTGTTGAAGAAAATCACTGCTCCCGGCTGAGACAGCAGAAGAAGGGAGACACTATATAAGCAAAGGACACGCTCACCTGTTAGTGTGCCTGCTCCTCCAGAATCAGATGAAACAGGTGCACCGCTGCACACAAAGCAGAGATAATGTGGGCCTATGGAAACAGGAAAGGCTCCAAATTACTACAACACTTCTCCAGAAACTAATTCACAGAGAAGTAGAAAAAATAGCAATCATCTAGACTTAATAAAATGCTACATCAGAAAAGGCAAGCAATACGTTTTTCAAAAGGAAGGTTGAGAATGTAGGTCAGTGCTAGGGTGCTTGCCCACTATGTAGAAAGCCAAGCCCTAGGTTCAATCACCAGCGCCACTACAAAACAAACAAAACAAAAACAACACAGGTGATCGATTCTTATAGTCACTGTTAGATGTGAGTCCCAAAAGAAAAATAACACTCGCTTTGTGATTTGAAAGTTCAGGATAATTAAGGCTAAAAATAAAAATCACTTTACTGGGTTAGTAATCTATGAAAAAAAATTAATGCCTTTTTTTTTTCTAAGATTCAGTTCACAGCTATCACGAAACAATGAGAACGATGAAGAAACTATACACCTGTCTTGGAACGGAAAGAAATGCATTGTTTTTAAAGTGTTTTAAAAAATGGTGCTCACAATAAAACCAGACAAAACGGATCTGCATTGTTCATCGTGAAATTTGCGACCAGAATGTTCTTTTTAGTTTATGCCTTAAGCTATCATCCTTGGCTCAACCTGCCATTTCAGGAAGTTTCCCTATCTCTAAACAGGAGTGACTTCCTTTTAAATACTACTTAGCTCAAACAGGTAGGCTGAGTGAAAACTCATAAACGCCCGCGAGCTTCCTGGGTCGAGGCGTTTATCACTGGTCGCATTCCAGTAATTATGCAGGATGTGGCTGGGTGCTGACTTGGGTCAAGGTTCCCCACTCCCGTCCATGATTCTTGAACTGATACCAAGCTTGCAAGCATGACTGCTTCACAATCAGAAGGGCCCATCTGACATCAATGACACCACTGGGACCCCTGGAGATCTCTTTCAGGGCGGTCACCCAGGGTGGCAGTGGTGTGCTGCGGGGACTGTCCCTCCCCTTCCCCGGTGGAGCCGCGTCCTCAGGAGACCCCGAGCGGCCGCGCAGGGAAAGGGGCGGCTGCGCGCAGCCAATGGGGCGAGCCCGCCACACGCGCTCGCGGTGCGTGGGGACCGCCGCGGGTCAGCGTTACACAACCGGGCGCGTCAGCCGCTGCCGCGAAAATAGCAAACGCAGCTCGCGCCTCCACCCCCTACCCCTCCCCCCCGCCTCCCCAGCAGCGCGGCCCGCATTTCCATGCTCCTCGGAAGGGATGAAAATGTTTTAGCGCTCGATAAAATACCTCCTCAGCCAGTTTCCCCAGCCGCACATGTGGGCAGCGTTTAAAATGCCGGCTCGCCGCCACTTGGCCGTTCCACACGACACCCTCAACTACTTGCAGAAGACTCCGAGACGGAGCGTCCCTGACCACACCTACCGGGTCCTCACGGCCCGAGCACCCTGCTCGCCCACTCCGAGCAGCCTCTGGCCGCGCCTCCCGCCGCGGTCGCGGAAGTGCGTCCCGGCGAAGCCGCCCCAGGGGCTTCAGGGAGCCAGTCAGGCTCTTCCCGGGCCCTGCTCAGGAATACCTTGCGGCACGGAACTACGATTCCCAGCATCCACCGGGCCGCAGGCCATATCCCGCGATCACCCCTCCTTCCGGTCCCGCCTCCCTTGCTTCCTCTTGCTCCGTTAAGGCCTTGTTTAGGAACTGGCTTATAATGCCGTCATGCACATGCGTGAGAAGCGAAATCGAGAATCGCTTGAGTACTTAATCAAATACAGTAAATGCAAAAGAATAACCACACAAGTTTACAAGGGGCCCTTTGCATGTTACTTTTGTGGTTATCTAACAACAGGCAAAAGATAATCTACTGCAATTAGGTAATTAATCTAACTTCACTCTTCTACACATCAACTATCCTCTCTTCTTCTCTTAAAAATGAGTCCCTTGCAAGTAAATATCTCAAAGAATTTCTGTACACTATTTATTCGATTATTTAAAAAAAGATTAAGAAATATAATGCCTACGACTTCTAAAGGATTCCACCGCACCATATAAACACACACCGATGGAGAAACAAAAACTGTGGTCAATGTTGAAAACTTTTTAAATTATATTTTTCATACATTCCGATTATATTTTTTTCCTCTTCCACAAGTCTTCCCAGATCCTCCCCACCTCATTTTATTTCTCAAAATAAAACCCCAAAGAATCAAAACAAAATAAAAATCTCAGTAAAAACAAATGTGGCAAACAAGATCATGACGAAAAGCACACAAAACATATGGTGTCCTGCTTTGTGTTAGCCAACTACTCTTGCGGTTGATGTCATCTGCAGAAAACTGATCTCTTTCCCAGCCGCTGTCAACTGCAAAGAGCCTCTAGGTTAGGGCATAATTTTGACTCTAAGCAAGGATAGGAATGTTTCTTGTATTAGTCATTTAAATGTTCTGTAACTTCTCAATTGCAATTTCTCAGAAAAGATGGAAAATACTCCCCTTTGACACTACTGTAGAAGATCTCATCCATTTCTGGTCTGCTCTGCCCTGGTGTGACCTTGGACAAGAAGACCCATGGGGCCTTACGGTCTTGTAGATCAGGGTGTCTACACCAGAAACTCATGAGAATTAAGTTAATCTAATCCTGATAAGGAATACATAGAAAGGTACAACAGTATCTGACACACAAGGACTTAGCTATTAATAGTTTCCATTTTGTGTTGCTATAGTAACAATTGAACTGTTACTCAAAGAGGGGGATGTCTGTTATCAGTCCACTGCTGTCCTTTCCTGATCAGTGCCATATTGCACAGACCCTGAACAAGTCTATCCAAGGCCAGACACCATCCCGCCTCCAACCAGAGCTGGAGGAAATGGGTGCCTCTCACACAGGCCTTGTTACCCCACCCCTTTCTGGCACCAGATTCTCACTCAGGTGCCTCCTGGCCCCTCTGCTCCCATGCCTGTGCCACCGCGATGATCTCAAATGTGAGAACAAACCCTTCCTATGCTCCTCCTGTCAGGGACGAGCAGAAGCTGGTCAAGGCTCTCACACCACATCTTCGGAAACTTCCTTCTTTTTCCATCTTAACATCCTGTGATGACCTGGGCACACCCAGATAATACAGGACGTCACAATTCTGCAGACCTGATTTGTAACTTAAATTTCACCCCAAATCTTAACCCCCCCCCCCCCCCCCCCCCCCACATACACACCTTGCCATGTACCATGACATGTTCAGATTCTGGAGAAGATGTGATCTCCTTTAGGAAATATTCTGCCTATCATATTCTAAGAACCTCTTCCATGAATCAAAAAATCAGGGTTTTCTTTTGTTGTTGTTTTTTTTAGTTTTAATTTGCTCCGCTTTCTTCTTTTACCACTTTAAAAAAAAAAAACTTTTCCTTACATTAGAAAATGCTGCACTGCTATTTCTAATCTCTCTAGTTCCTTGCCAACCATTTGCTTCCATTTTCTCCTCAGTCTCTAATATAACTGGTAAAAGGTTTGCTCCTCTTCTCCTCCCTCAATCAATACACTTCCTTGGAGAGAGGAACAACTTATTTTCTCAAACCCGCATCTTTGGCTCAGACTTGCCATCACTTTAGCATATAACTGCCAGTCCTTCTGCTTGACTACTATTGTTTGAAGTTCAGCATTTGCTAATGCCAATTAACCCCAGAGACAGATATTGGGGTTCAAGACGAAGACCAGAAAAGCAAAGCAGCCAAGCTACTAAAGAGCTCTTACCTCTATGAAATCTTCTGACTGAAATTGAGCAAGTTCCTGTCTCCTCCCATCTTATATTCCTCTCTAGTGTTGGGATTAAAGGCATGCACCTCCACACCTGGCCTCTATAACTAACTAGTGTGGCTTCTGGGATTAAAGGTGTGTGCCACCTCTGCCTAGCCTCTAAGACTGATTAGTGTGGCTAGCTTTGCACTTTGATCTTCAGGCAAACTTTAATTTTAGTAAAATAACAAATAAAATCTCTATAGTACCCTGTAGTGATGAGGTGAGCAGGCCTGCTTTTCATCCTGCCCAGATCCCACATGGCTAGCTTTGCCCCAGAAATAACAAAACACAAATTGTATTCATTTAAACACTCCTGGCCCATTAGTTTCAGCCTCTTATTGGCTAATTCTCACATCTTGGTTAACCCATTTCTAATAATCTGTGTAGCACCATGAAGTGGTGGTTAACCAGGAAAGATTCATGTCTGACCTGGTGGCTGGCTCCATTGCGTCTGACCCAGAGAGGAGAGGCATGGCGATTGCCTCACTTCCCTCCCAGCATTCTGTTCTGTCTACTCCACCCACCTAAGGGTTGGCCTATCAAATGGCCAAGGCAGTTTCTTTATTTACCAATGAAATCAACACAAAACAGAAGACCCTCCCACATCAGTACCCGCTGTGGATTCACCAATTCTCTACCATGAGACTGGTTTCACTTTATTACCCATTTCCAATGATGTATCCTCCACACTTTACTTAAATTAGGAACCACATCTTGATTCCTCCTTTAATGAACAAAGAAAGCAAGGTTAGACAGTTCTAAATAAGTTAAACAGACAACAATTTTGTTTTGTTTTTGGGTTTTTGAGACAGGCTTTCTCTGAAGCTTTTGGAGCCTGTCCTTGAACTTGTTCTGTAGACCAGGCTGACCTTGAACTCCTGGAGATCCACCAATCTGTCTCCCTGAGAGCTGGGATTAAAGGTGTGTGCCACCACTGCTCAGCTCACTTTAGAACTCCTTAAACACCTAGGAGTGGTGAAACATGCCTATAGCTACTTGGCTGAGGCAGGAGGATCATTTAGGCGTGGAATTCAAACACCTGCCCAGGCATTGTAGAGTGTCAATTAAAAAAAAATACAGCACAGAAAAAGAGAAAAGTTTCTTTTGAAGCATTTTCAAAAACTGTTAGGAATTCATAGTATAGTACGGAACAGGAAGCATGACAGCGCATTTCATTGTACGTAGGTATGGTACTGGGGACTGAACCTATGGGCTCACAGTGCTGAGCACTCTGCCACTGAACCATATCCCGTCTTAAAAAACAAAGCCCAATTGCACTCATTCATTTTCCAGTCAGGATTGTGGGGAGCCCGGGCTGGCCTTGTTGCCCAGCAGCTGGGGTTACAGAGCTGTGTGCCCACACCTGCAGTACGATTCTAATACCGAACAAAGTCACCAGTCACAGACAGGGACAGGGCATGGTTCAGAGGAACTTGTCTAGACGTGATGCAATGTTTTCTGGTTTTTAAACCTTTTAGTGTAACCATGACAACCACCACCATTCCCTCCTATCCCAGTTTTTAAGAGAAACTTGTGTCTTAAACTTTTAAAGGAATACATTACAAATTTGGAATTATAACATGAATGGCTCTTTGAAATAAATTAGCGGTTGTGATCTTTGTTTTATAGGAAAAACTGTCTGTATTCATCATACAGTTCTTACTATTGTTCCTGATGAAAATGGCACCACTTCTGGGAAAATTTTGTTTTTGAATCTGAGGTTCAATTATTACGTAGTTCTCTTATCCCCCGCCCCCACACACAACACAGCTGACTGGGGCTTTGGCTATTCTATTAATCATGTTTCAGATACTTCCAGTCAGAAGCTTTTACTCAACATCTGTCCTTGATTTAAAACAAGCTCCACATCCTGTAATTTGTGACAAACCATATACAAATAGAAATAAAGGTATATTTTAGCTGTATAATTATGTTTTCTTACTTAATATAATAAAATTATACTACAGTCTTTTAAAGTCTTTTCATATATAAATAATACCAAAATAATGTTTGATAACCAATAAAAAAAAACAAAGGCATTGGTTAGAAAACACTGGCAATTTCAGAAAAACACACTGGAATATGAGGTCATGAACAAAGGAAGCTTTTTGTCCTTTGCTTTCAACTTTGAACACACTCAGAGTTTACAAAACAGATGGGAAAAATACTTTACCATATATTGCTTCAAAATTAGTTATAATATAAACCGCATATCCTGTTCTTCGAATTCCAAGTATTTCAAAGGCCATGATTCAGAAAGTAGCTATGCTTCACATGGCTTGTATCTGGGCACCCCAAAGACTTCATTTCTATTGTAGACACTTTAATGATATGTACAAAGAGGATAACTTCCTCTACAGTTGTCCAAGGATCTGGTAACTATTAATTAATAAACTGTCACACGGTGAAAACATTTGAAAACTATAATTTCCCCCAAATGAGTGGGTGAGTATGGCAGGGATAGTAGCCAAAACCACCCCTGTCCTTTACACACTGGTCATAGCCAACAGAGACAATGACCCTACCTGTTTCTCCTAAGTTAGCCACGGAGAATTTCCAACATTCATTCCATTTCCATCATGTGCTTTGTACAACTAGTTAACAACAGCCATGCAAAGATAAAAATGAAACCTCTGGTAGATATGTTCCCTCTACTTGCCAAGTTCTAATCAGAAAACAAAAAATCAGAAATCAGAAATAAAATCAAGATACCTCTTTAAAGGAAAACAAAGACCTGCTTTACTTCTCATTGATTTTACAGTAAAAACTATATTGTCTTAACTGCCAACATTTGATGCCAATCACCACCTGCCTGGTTTAATCCCAAGTTATAAAATGTTGTAAAGCGGACTATTATTTCAAATGTCTTTAAAATTAGACTATTTGAGACTCATAACATGACATTTCTTTTCACTTACTCTTTTTGGGCCTTAGTTGATCTGGAACTCATGTGGTAGATCAGGTTGACCTCATTCGAAAAGCCCCACAGCCTCTGCTGGGATTAGAAGTCCATGTCTCACAGCCTCCTTACGTGCCCCAGCCAGCATCAAAGAGGGAAGAAAGACAAAAGGACTAGGAGGAAATGCACTGAAGTATTTAGCTAATACGTATGTCTAGGTGCCCAGCCTATGGTGACAGTACCATTTCAGATGATGTACATGTACTCAATCAAAAATCCCCAAATTTGTTCCATGTGTTCATTCATTAAGGAAGGCCAGACTTAAATCAAATTTGCAGTATTCTGAAGAACTAAACACATATATTAAATTTAATATGTTCTTTAAACATGTTCCCAAATTTTTAAAATAAGGTATCTTATGTGTATTTGTATTTTGTTAATTTCTGAAAACTACAGTAAGAATGTTTACGCTACTGCTTTGAAATATTTTCATCATTATAACTGAGCACTTGTGGTGCTGGGAGTCAAACTCAGGGCACTGCACATGTTAGGTAAGTGCTCTACCGCTAAGCAACACCCACAACCACTGAAACATTAGTAATGTAGCTTCACTCTGTAAGTTTCTGCACGGAATGTACCTTTGCTAACTGGCTTTTCAATCTTATCTTAAGAATTAGAAAATATTTCATGCGTTTATGGACTTCTTTTTATTTGTCAAGAGATCTTCAGCTTTCATCTCCTACTTCAAAAGAATCTCTAACTTCTATCATGGCAAGGCACTGAGCTCAGTGGAAACTCAGCTTCACTAGAAGCTGGACAGACCCAATGCAGTTCACCCCTGACATAAGCTGTCACACTATAAATCAGACTCAGGTACTGAGATGACCAGTGTGAAAAGCACTTGCTGCTGCACACGTGTGGAGACCTGAGCGTGATCCCTGCAACCCATTTAAAGGTGAAAGACAAAAAACAACTCCATGAGATTGTCCTCTGTCCTCGACATGGATACAGTGGCACACATGTCCCCAACACCATTTCAAATCAATAAGATATTTGAAAAGCAGACATGTTTCTTTACATAGTAAATACATATTTATCATTTAAAAGAAAAATATCTAAGAGTAGACACTTTGAAAATCTATCTTGAAAGGTAAAATGATTAGCCTTGGAAAAAACCCAACATTTTACTTTAGGAAATGTTAAAATATGTATTTAAAGTAAATAAATTAACCACAGTGCTGTTCTGTAACTGAACATGACTCAGGCTGGGAAGATGGCGCAGCCATTAAGTGTTAGGCTCACAGTTGAAATGAGTGCTTGCTACACCATCATGAGGATCGAAGCTCAGATCCCAGCCTTCAATGTAAGGCATCCTGCAACATGTGTGCTCAGAGGGCCAGACCCAAGGCCTCTCTGTTGCACATGCACGCACACACACACACTCGAGTGCACACACACACATGCACGCACACATTAAATTGTCATAAGAAATCTGGGATTTCTCCTTTTATTGTGAAAGATGAGTTTTTAAAAGGGGGTAAGTGGAATACACCCTCAATAATCATAAAATCCCAATTAAGTGGAACATCCATTTTTAATAATTACACAATAAACCATGAACTGCGTTAGTGGTAGTCCAGGCATCACTGACAAGCATATTCCTCATCTTCAGTAACTGCATCCCTCACAAAGGACACAATCAGATTAGAGCACAGACTCCTGAATTCACCCCATGAGGCTGCCAGGTGGAAACAGCTGAAAGGGGCACTGATGTGGTCATATGTAACAAACCAGGCCTCGACAAGGAAGATGGCCAGTGCAAACTCAAAGGCTTTTCCTCAGCCGCATTCCTGTGCTGTAAAGTAGGCCATGCCAGCTCCCTGCAGCTCAGCTATGAAGCATAAGCAGGATGGGTCTGTTTTTGGAGCCCTGCAAGTGCAACACCCTGCGTAGTGCTCAATAAATACCCGTGTAATGAAGGAGAAAGAGATACACGGAAACTAGTCCAGGAACTAGGTACAGAGAACAGAAACTAGAATCAAATTGAAATAATAAATGTACCCACATTATCAAGTCAGAGGAAATTTGTCTAATCAATATACAATTAAAAAATGTTTTTTAAAAAAGTGATCAATTACCACAAATGCTATTAAGCACTAAATTATCAAGTAATTATTTTGTTAAATAATACATTTAACAAAAATGTATTATTAAAGAAAGGGGCTGGAGTGATGGCTTAGCAGTTAAGAGAACCAGGGATTGACTTCCAGCATCCACATGGCAGCTCACAACAGTAGGCAATGCCAGTCCCAGGGTATTCAATGCCCTCTTTTGGTTTCTAAGGGCACATGGTACATAGACTTGGTTGCAGGCAAAACAAAATAATAAAATAAAATATACTATTATATTATATTATACATTTTTAAGACATGGCCCCACTATGATTTCAGACTAGCCTACAACTTGTTAAGTCACCCAGGAAGCCTCCAACTCAAAACCCCCACTCACTTCTCCTTCCCAAGTGCTGTGGTCATAGGCCCACACCACCACAGACTCCCATGCTTGCCCAGGAGTATTTTAAAGGTCACTAATTTGCTGCTACTTTGTAAAAAGGAAAAAAAAAAAAAGGACAGAAAACATCACAATGAACGCATTTGGGTTTTACAAAAAAGTGTAAAAATGTAGGCTCCTTACAGTGCTTCCTTTGAGAAAGACTGACAGTCTCAGGAAATAGAAATGTCTGCGGCCTCATGTGCCTATATACTGCTTTAATTTGTTTTTCTTTTTGTTGTTGTTTTACAATTTTAAAAAGTGAATGTGTACATTTTATAACAAATTTCACCCAAAGGAAAAATCTCTATTTGTAAGTATTATTTAAATACTTTCAAGGGAATTAAGAAAATGCATCTTCCTGGAAGGCAGGCTCACCAATCAATTATATAAATCATTTACTCTTCCTAGAAACTTCAAATGGCCAACATGTGATCCTAATTTGAAAAACAATGTAATAAAGAGGGTAGTTGTGAGAAACTTTAAAATCTAAGTAGTTTAGTCATTGTTTCCTGATCGTCCTCTTTGACTCAATAGCCATTAGTCAGATCAATGGGATGAGACCCAGTCACCACCCACATCAAGGATAAAATACAGGAGCTCTGTTGCTCTCAGGGTGTGTGCTAGCCCAGTTTGGGTTTTGTGGACACTTTTTGCAAAATGAAATTGCTTTGCTGAGCTAACACTAGAAGAGGGGGAAGAAGAAAATTCCTCTTCCGGATAATGCACATATATTAGGAAACCTACTGATAAAGACTATTTCTAAAATGTGAAGACACTTTAAAATTAATTTATATTAATTTGAAATATTTTTCCTTAATACATAAAAACTATACATGCATCTTTATCATACACTTTGAAATAGACTTTGTGTGTGCTTTGAAATAGACTTAAGCTCATTTAAAACATATTTTCTCAGATTTTTGTGGTTAGAAAACTTAAAACCTACTTTTTTTTTTTTTTTTTTTTTTTGGTTTTTCGAGACAGGGTTTCTCTGTGTGCCTGTCCTGGAACTAGCTCTTGTAGACCAGGCTGGCCTCGAACTCCCAGAGATCCGCCTGCCTCTGCCTTCTGAGTGCTAGGATTAAAGGCGTGCTCCATCATCGCCTGGCAAAACCTACTTTGTTACAAATTTTCAAAATATGATACATTGTTCTAACTATAAACAACCAGCTACACAACAGATCTGTAGAGCTTAACTGAAGCTTTGTATCTTTTGAGCAACATCTCTTAACCTTTATCTCCCTGTCCTTTTTTTTTTAAGATTTTTTTTAAGATCATCACTTTTCAGGATTTCCACCTGTCCAGTTTTTTTTTTTTAAGATTCCACATGTGAGATCATGTGACATTTGTCTTGTTTCTTGGAACATAATGCATTCCAGGCTCATCTGTGTTTTTTGATTTTTTCTTCTTAAAGATTTATTTATTTATTATGTATACAACATTCTGCCTCCATATACGCCCACATGCCAGAAGAGGGCGCCAGATCTCATTACAGATGGTTGTGAGCCACCATGTGGTTGCTGGGAATTGAACTCACGACCTCTGGAAGAGCAGCCAGTGCTCTTAACCACTGAGCCATCTCACCAGCCCTCATCTGTGTTTTAAATAACATGATTTCCTTCTTTGTTAGAACCGACACCTTACACTAAGTTTAAACGCTGCCCTCTCCGGAAATGGACAGCATGCTCTGGCGCGCTCCCTCTAAGATGCTCCACTGGAAACCTGCAAACGAAGCAACTGCTTCCGATGATGTGCATCGCTGTCTTTGCTGTCCTGCTGGTCCAGCGACTTCCTTACACAGCTCTTCAGCTCCTCAATGCCTTCCCCAGTAACCGTGGAGATGGGGACAATATGTTGGAACTCCACAGCCTTCTCTGGAAGCATGCTTTTTTCAAATAAATGCAGAAAATCTGAAACAAAGAATAGGTGGTTTTCACAACCTTTTCAAAAAATTAAGTAAAAATTACGCAGATGTTTGATCTGAGAAGCAAGAAACTGACAACCTAGCACCAGGAACTCCTCCCCTGCTCTGCCCTGTCTCACTGGCTTTTGGGATCTTTGTGTTAGTGCTGATAATGGTGGTTCTTAGCATAGAGCAAGGACTTGGTTAATTACTATTGGAGAAATTTATTTTAAGCCAAATAAAGAACAAGTATTAGATAAACCATGACAACACTTAGTTCCCATAAAACAGTGACATCATTTGGAACATTCTGGCTTGCTGTAATGTCCCCTAGGCACAGTATTGACATTTAAAACTGCAGCAGGAGATCGAACAGTTCAACAGTAGATTTTTTTTATTTAAATTTTTTTTTTAATTTTACATACTAGCCCCAGTTCCCCCTTCCTCCCCTTCTCCCCCACTCCCATTTCCTCCCTTCCTACATACCATCCACTCCTCAGAGGAGGTAAGGCCTCCCTTGGAGAGTCAACTAAGTCTGGCATACAAAGTTGAGGCAGGACCCAAACCCTTCCCTTGCCCCCTATCAAGGCTGAGCAAGGTATCCCACCATAGAAAATGGGGTCCAAAAAGAAGTGTGGGTCACTTTATCTGAATCCAATCAATCACCTAGGGCTACCAAAGCTTCATGACTATCTTCTCCCTAACACCATGGCAGTGGGGTGTGAGGTGAAGGGGAACAGCAAACTGACTGGATGGGTCAAGCATCATCTAAACTAACATGGGCAGACTAAAGTCATCGTGCAGAAAGTCCAGGGAGACAAGCTTGAGAACTGTGGTGGCCCAGAGTACCTACAGACTCCTGACTACCTCATTTCCAGCACCGCCTCTTGCAAGGTCAACACAAGAAACAGAACTACTGACCTACAAAAGCAAATGCCATTAGGGAATGAACAAACACTACTAGGGAGTACGTATGTCCCAGGACTAATGTACTGTCTCAGGGACAGTTCTAACACATACACCATGTGGGGAACGATTTTCAAGAGAAGAAAAATGACTTTGGTGCTGTCTGCTCATCCTAGTATATTAAAGTCTGTTTTCCTCAATTATCAGTCCTGGAACAGAAAGGAGACAAATTCTTCAAAAGCGGAAGCCACTTGTCATCGGTGCCACTTCTCCTATGTGCATGAGGCTTCTCCTAGACCAAAAGCGGATGGCCACTGTCATCTGTGCCACTTCTCCTGTGTGCATGAGGCCTTCTCCTAGACCCAGAAGCTAAGACCATCATCGCTACAGGATAACAGTGTTTACAACAGCCAGTTCTCCACACTGTGGAGAGTCTCTGGTGTCTGAATAAGAATGGCCCCTGCACACGCACACATTAGAATCTTCAGTCAGCACAAGTGGAACTCTTTGTTAGGATTAGAAGGATCAGGAGGTGTGGCCTTGTTGGAGAAAGTATGTGGGCTTGGCATCTCAAAAAGCCCAGATAGGGCCCAGTGTCTCTCATCTCTGTTTCTCTCTTTCTGCCTGTAGCCTAGGATGCAGCTCTCAGATACTGCTCCAGGGTCATGCTCCCTGCCCCATGATGACAATGGACGATGATAATGATAAAGTCCCCTGTTAAATGCTTTCTTTCGTAAGAGTTGTCTTGGTCACAGTGTCTCTTCACAGCAACAGAACAGTGACTAAGACAGACCCCTGAGTTTCTTTATATAGTGGAAATATTTTCATTTAAGAAATTTCAGACAAATCCTTTTAGTCAGAGGATGTAGTTTCTGTGTCACATAAGCACAGGACTAGATGTTCTTTTCTAAAAACTGATATGATGTGGGAGTGATTTCTTATCAATAAAGAAACTGCCTAGGCCCATTGATAGGCCAACCCTTAGGTGGGTGGAGTAAACAGAACAGGATGCTGGGAGAAAGAAGCTGAGTGAGTGAGTTGCCATGATTCTCCCACTCCAGGCAGACGCAGGTTAAGATCATTCCTGGTAAGCCAGCTCGTGGGCTACATAGATTATTAGAAATGGGTTAGGTCAATATGTAAGAGCTAGCCAATAATGGGCCAGGCAGTGTTTAAAAGAATACAGTTTCCGTGTAATTATTTCGGGGCATAAGCTAGCCATGTGGGCGGCCAATTACTACACTGATATTCTTCAGTTACTGGGCATGCACATGGTACATAGACAGACACACAGAAAAAACACCACCCAGACATATATAAAATCTTAAAAACAAGTAAAACCCTACTGGGTTTGTTAAAGTGCAGTGTGTACTGGTGAGACAAATTGTGGAGTTGATAAAACCTGCTCACACTTCATGGTTAACTGTTGACTTTTCCCCTTTTGTAATGATAGGAGTGGCGGGTGCTTCCCGCCACCCAGCTAGCTTTACCTGAAATAATTACATGGAAACTGTATTCTTTTAAACACTGCCTGGACCATTAGTTCAGCCTCTTACTGGCTAACTCTCACATCTTGATTAACCCATTTCTAATAATCTGTGTAGCACCACAAGGTAGTGGCTTACTGGGAAGGATCTTAACCTGCATCTATCTTGGAGAGGAGAGCTATAGCGTTTGCCTCACTGCCTTCTTCCTCCCAGCATTCAGTTCTGTCTTCCCCACCTACCTATGTTCTGACCTATCAGGCCAAGCAGTTTTCTTTATTAATTAACCAATGAGAGTAACACATAAACAGATGACCCTCCTCCATCACCCCTTTTACCCACATTTCCTCTGTTTTGGTTTTGTCTTCTTTTTCTTAAAGTTTTATTTTATTTTTAGCTGGTTATGATGGTACACAGTTTTAATCTCAGCACTGAGGAGGGAGAAGCAGGTGGGTCTCTGAGTTTAAAGCCAACCTGGTCCATATAGTGATTTTTAGGCCAGCCAGGCATACATTATAGAACCTGTCTAAAAATAAAAAAAATAAAAACAAACAGACCCAAGAACCAACCAAAAAGATTTATTTTATCTTTAATAATGGATGTCTGGGTGTACAGATGTGTGTGAGCACAAGAGTCAACAAACCCGCCTGAGGCTGGAGTTCAGGTAGCTACGAGGCCCTGACATAGATGCTGGAAACCAAACTCTGGTCCTTCACCACAGTCTGTGCTCTCAATGGCTGTGACATCTCTGGGGCCCTTCCCATACCCTTTAAAGGTCCACATAAATTGTAATTTTTTATAAAACTTAACCTTTTTGGATCAAAGAATCTTTCTTTTCTTTCTCTAACTTAACTGCATCATCCATTTGAGACTTGATAATGACAGGTCAATGCTACTTCAGTTCTTATACATTATGAGTTCAAATATAGTTTCTCGGAGTAGAAACTAGTAATTTTCTTTTTTTTTTAAGTTCAATTTTTAAATATTCATTTATTTATTAAGTATACAGTATCCTGTCTACATGTATGCCTGCAGGCCAGAAGAGAACACCAGACCTTATTACAGATGGCTGTGAGCCACCATGTGGTTGCTGGGAATTGAACTCAGAACCTTTGGAAGAACAGTCCGTACTTTTAACCTCTGAGCCATCTCTCCAGCCCCATCTACTGATTTTCTTTCCCACCGATCTTTGCTATCATTGGTCAGGATATGACATACCTATAACCCCAGCACCTGGGAGGTAGGAATTCAAGGTGGCAAATTTGAAGCCAGACTGGGTTACAGGAGACCCTGTCTCAAAACCTTAACCCCTTCACCAAAAAAGTCCCAACATTCTGTGATGCAGCTAGTACCAAGGAACAGAGAAGTGAATGACGCTTTACCTGTGGGGTTCTGGAGCTGCTTCATCAGTTCGTCAAGCTTAACCTGGGCATCGGGCAAGTCCATCTTATTAACTGCCAAGAGTGCAGGTTTTGTCTGCAGTTCCTCTTTGTATAACTCCAACTCCTTTAAATAAAAAAAGAAACCAAGTAATTTTATATCAGTATGTATATAAATGAATACTATGGAGATATTTCTTTAATGACCTGGAAAATCTAGGGCTTATACACATCACCACAGGGCAATAAATCCCAACAACTATAAAACCAACAAAGGAAATTCAGAAAATGCTTTTTACTAAACCATGTGAATAAGATGTTAGCTCACACAACTTCTCAGAAGCAGCTGATTTTGTGTCTAGAGCCAAATGAAAGTAACTAGACTCAACAGAGAAAAGACTCATAGGCCAAAAATAACAATTCAGTATTGTTGCATTCTCAGAAAAGGCATATGTACTTAGTAAATATCAAAAGCTGTGGGGGTCGCTAAAGAATTAAAACAAAACAGATTGGGTTGTTTTGCTTCTGACTGTGAGTGGTTAACATGTCACTCAGTCACAGATGCCTAGTAAGTACCCAGTCTAAAGCAGGAGCAAAGAGCTGGCCGTTGGTTACAGATTTGGCAGTCAAGGCTACATTCATTGTAGGCAATGGGAAATAATGGCAGTGTGTAAAATCACAAATAACTCTCAGTAACCTTGCTTAAATGGTAAAACAAGTGCTGGAATTATAGCTTAGTGGTGGAATGCTTGTGCAACGTTCATGGCTTGACCATCAGTACCTCCACAAAAGGAGAAAAGAGTGAGCAGAGTTTTTTAAGTGGGGAATGCTTCAAGAAGACAGACGCCAGGGCAGAAGCGAGGTCAGCTGAGAAGGGTCATGGGGCACGAGAGGGCAGTACCCACATAATAATGAGAAACGGGGAATACTAAAGAACTGGAAACAGCACTTTAATTCTTTAAATGGATAAAATCTTTAAAAAGGTGATTATTCTGATGACTGTCTGACTCACATAAAAGGAGAACTAGCTCCAGAACACAGAAAAACAAAAAACTTACTTTTGTAAGAAGTATTATTGTTTCAAAGGCAGTTCTGTACGGAGTTACAGAAGAGAGCTGAAATCCCAAAATATCAACCTGAAGAGAAGAGAGAACCCAGTACATAAAATGGTTGCTCAGTTCTATGTTTAGCAATGTCTTGTCTCTGAATCATTTCTCAATCTACATTTTACTGGCAACTTAGTCATGAAGTGCAAGAACAGAAATTGAGTTGTTATGATAGCTATAAGCATCGCTATTAAATGAGTCATTGGTGAAAAACTAGTACAGATAACTGATACTATTTTAAGCAATCTCATCCATAACTTAAGCATCACCAATTAAGAATATAAGAGATACTATAGAAGAGCATGCCAAAATCTCCAGGAATCAAGTCTTGCTAACACGACAGTAGCAACAGCATTTCCACCCCCACGCTATAAACAATGATCTACTGACTTGTCCCTGTTGACACAGACTTACTGGAGTGATATTTATTAGTACAGTCATGTACCTAATATACCAGAGCTACATTCTGAAAACATGCCCAATGATCTTATCACGATGTGAACTTATAGAGTGTGATCACACATCTAAGATGGCTCTGATGCCACCAGGTTGTAAAAGCCTTTGACGCCTCTACAGGCTGGACAACAGACCAGCAATGTCACGTTATCTTTAACTTTGCTACAAAGTGTTTCCAGGGAAACCAAGCTAACTCATGTGAACATCACACTGGAATGTATGACTTACAACAAAGAGCAGTTGTCTGGTTCGCTCTAAATGCTTGAGGAACTTGTGGCCCATTCCTTTGTTCATATGTGCTCCTTCTATCAAACCTGGGAGGTCAGCTACTGAAATCTAACATAAAAGTAATGATTTGTTGAAAAAGAAAAATAGATGAGAAAGAACCAAGTTCAATTATTCCCAAATTTTCATATTTCATAGTTTCTAGTTAAGCACTCTATGGTACCTTTGAAATAAACATGTTAAAAGGTTTCATCAGATATCCGAATCCTGTTTTAACTCATGAGTCTACCAATTTATAGATATTGGGAGATTAGCTTAATATTTATTACTATAACAGTTATTAATAAGGTAAGTTTGTAATTTTCTTTTCACAAACAACTCAAATAATTAATTAAATTAATATGTGCATATGTTTTAATGTATCTTTTGGTTTCTTTCCCTGAGCAATATGAACTCAAGATCTTCCATAATTTTTCATGGCTTCATAATCTATTAATTTTTAGAACTGACTATTTCATTCTCCAGATGTAACAGTTTATCCGTAACCATACTGAGATGATGTAGGAGGTCCTTCTGCTTTGTGTTGCTTTCATTGGTTAATAAAGAAACTGCTTTGGCCCTTGATAGGGCAGAACTTAGGTAGGTGGGGAAAAATTAAACAAAATGCTGAGAGGAAAAAAGCAGAGTCAAAAAATTGCCATAGACCCATCACCAGAGATAGAGGTGCTGAGACTTGGCTAGTAGGCCACCACCTCGTGGTGATAAACAGATTAATAGAAAGGAGTTAAGCTAATATGTAAGAGTTAGCCAATATGAATTTAGGGCTAATGGGCCAAGCAGTGATTTAATCAATACAGTTTTGGTTATTTCAGGTGTAAGCTAGCCAGTTGGCAGGGACAAACCAGCAGGCCCTCACATTGCACAATTGGCACTCCAATGTGTTTGACTGTATCAACATAAGAAAGAAGGTAAAATCAGGAAGAAGCCATGTAGCTCGCCGGAGATATATATATATATTTCTGCTCTTGATTAAGGTATTGTGTTTGTGTAGCTCATTTAAAAAATGTAATGTATAATTTAAAAATATAGGTTAATAAATAGTCATCTATAATAGTCAAGTTTGTAGTCATGTTATATTTTCTAGATATATAGAGGTATATTTCAATTAGATAGGTATTCTTCAAATCTTTCAGAGACCTTCAAAATATGGCATATAAAATGCTTAAAAACTTAAGATTTTTCATAACAGTAAAACACATCTGCTCTACTTTAAGAGAAAGATGGGCACTGAAGAGTCTCCTTATGGAGTTGGTTAGCCATTTGTGCAAGAAACTGCTCTTGCCTGAACTGCTGAACTGGACATGCAGGACCCACAGAGAAATGACTGCTCAACTTGTCCAAAGGTGAGATGATCCTTTGGGGTTTCCTGCTTCATGATACTATGGTCCTGTAGGCTAAAGATGGATGCCCCAATGGTACAGAACTTTGGGTGACTGTTCAGGCAGCAAGATGGCTCTGTCAATTCTAGAGTTTTGGAAGTTGCTTACAATGCACTTCCTATGTACTTAGGTAATAGTTTATCCTCTGGAGTCTTTGATGGAGTTGAAAAATTTATAGTTATAGTTTTCCTTAGTTATGATAAAAAATAAAGTAAATAAAAATACTGTAACTGTAATTCTTGCTTGATACCTGTTATAAGAAATTTTACTATGTTAAAGCCTTCCTTTTTGTCTAAACAGAAAAGGGGTGGGCAGTGGTGGCACACGCCTTTAATCCCAGCACTTGGGAGGCAGAGGCAAAAGGATGTCTGTGAGTTTGAGGCCATCCTGGTCTACAAGAGCTAGTTTCCAGGACAGGCTCCAAAGCTAAAGAAAAATCCTGTCTTGAAAAGTAAAACAAACAAAAAACAACCCCAACTAAACAGAAAAGGGGAAATGGTGTAGGAAGTCCTTCTGTCTTTGTGTTGTTTTCATTGGTTAATAAAGAAACTGCTTTGGGCCCTTGATAGGGCAGAACTTAGGTAGGCGGGGAAGACAGAACTAAATTCTGGGAGAAAAAAAGGTGGCACCATGAAGCTGCCAAAATCAGACATGCCAAATCTTTCCTGGTAAGCCACTGCTTAGATTAATAGATATTAATTAATTAATTGATATTAATAGATTAATAGAAATGGGCTAAATTGATATTAATAGATTAATAGAAATGGGCTAAATCAAGGTGTAAGAGTTAGCCAATAAGATGTTAGAGCTAATAGGCCAAGCAATGACTTAACGAACATAGTTTCTGTGTGGTTATTTTGGGGCTAAGCTAGCTTAGTGGCCAGGACAAAAAGCGCCCTCTTCCTTGCAACACTGAGATTCTTGATTGCTCCAAGTTCTAGTAATTATGAATAAAGCTGCTAGAAACACCTACACGCAGGCTTCTCTGTATAGAGAAAGAAACTCTAGGGCATAGTTCTTCCTTTATGAAGAATGTAAAGCAAACCTCAAAGCAGCTGCTTCCCCAGAACCAGAAAGCTAGAATCAGTTTCCACAGAAGCACCATAGTTTCAATTGGAAGTGCTTTCAGGAAGTGGAGATTAACAGTTCACTGGGGAAATACGGGTATATACTGACAGGAGACAGACTAGGAAGACGTAATTCCATAGGGATGAATAAGCACAACACTTCCAAGAACAGGAATTAAATTCTTATTTTACTATACTAATGCTGAACAGAATCCATACTTATACTTACCATAAACAACATTAACAAAAATGTTGCTTTTTCCTCCAAGACCATAAACACATGTAAATATAAAAGTCCTATGTCTGGAGAGATGGCTCAATGGCTAAGAACACATACTGTTTTTACAGAGGATCTAAGTTCAATCCCCAGCACCCAAATCAAGCAACTGACAATTGCCTGTAATGCCACCTCTAGTAACTGATATCCATCTAACCACACACACATAAATAAATAACAATAGTCAATATTTCACTTTGTTTTTGATTTGTTTTTCGAGACAGGGTTTCTCTGTGGTTTTGGTTCCTGTCCTGGAACTAGCTCTTGTAGACCAGGCTGGCCTCGAACTCACAGATATCCGCCTGCCTCTGCCTCCCGAGTGCTGGGATTAAAGGCATGTGCTACCACCACCCAGCAATAGTGAATATTTTTAAAACTCCTACTACCAAAAAACCCCTATAACTTCTAAAGATGTGTGTGTTTTACTTTAAAAATACCAACCTGTTTGAAATCAT
This sequence comes from Microtus obscurus, assembly GCA_963919715.1. NCBI lineage: Eukaryota > Metazoa > Chordata > Mammalia > Rodentia > Cricetidae > Microtus > Microtus obscurus. The sequence continues at coordinate 2,646,426 of CAWTZC010001883.1, read as the reverse complement.
TATATATAATCTTTCCAAGTTCAGGCTTTAGTGTTGTAACTGAAAGGCAAAAGGATAGCAAAGAATAAAAGACGAATTTTCTAGAATAATGTCAACATTGTATAGATGAACAGTATCTTCCTTCTGAATATTTAATCCCACTTTAGTTTGCTGAAATGGAAGCTACAGTTATCTCTATCACTCACACTGTATTTTAAAGAGACAGAGACTTCTGTTCTCTGGCCTGAAGTCCCCCTGTTCCATGGCCAGGGGCAGCTTGAGAATGTTTAGGGGCTCAGAATTTAGGTTCTGATTACCACCACTGATTCTGCAGTAAAGATTTTCTTTCTTTTCTCCTTAAAATTGTATTACCTTCATGTATGCATTTCCTTACTTGGGGAGGGTCATGTGCATGGACGGGTGTGCATGTGGGGGTCAGAACAACCTCCAGATCTCAGTTCTCTCCTTCACCCAAGGTAAAGAAAATCCAGGTTTTAACGGCAAGTACCTTTACCCTCTAAGGTACCTCACAAGGCCGAGTAAAATTTCTCTAGTCTGTTCTTATCTGAGTTGTTCTTATGCCTTACCACTTTGTACTAGCTCTCTCCTGGGATTTTTTTGTCCTTCCTTCTGTCATGGCTAATCTGGCCTGGACTGACAAACTGAAGAGTTATTGGCCTGTAAGCATGTCTATATATGTCATAAATATATGTGAAATACACAGACATATATATCACATGTATTATATATATTTAAGATTGTATATAAACACAGATCTTTATATATAATATTTAACTTGCTAGTTGATGGAGAAAGGCCTAGTCTACTGTAGGCAGTGCCACCCCTGAACAGGTGGTCCTGGGTTATACAAGAACAGAGCTGAGAAAATCGGAGCAGCAAGCCAGTAAGCAGCGCTCCTCTGTGGTCTCTGCTTCAAGCTCCTGCCCTGAGGTCTGCAGTGGCTTCCCTGGGTGATGGGTGATTACCTGTAAGTCAAATAAACCCTTTCCTTCCCAAGGTGCTTTGCCCATGGTGTTGATCACAGCAAGAGAAAGCAAACCAGAATACCCCCATTCTTCTTCTAAGGGGTCTCATGTTATAACAAACACTGATCATGTAACTAATAGCAATTAGCTCAAAAGTAACTACTTCATCAGGTTCTAAGTTTTGAATGGTTTAATATTATTTTCCAGATTAATGCCATTTGCGCTTTTTTTCTTTAATAATGGCAAATATTCTATTAGATTTACTTAATACCGTTAACCTACTCCTTCACTGTATCTCATCAATCTAATGCACTATCATACTAAGGAGATTCATTAATTCTTTGTGCTGATCAATTCCTGTATTATAGGCTAAGAGAACTTTCAGAAAGTTCTATTATATTTTATTCTTTGCATGAAGTCTTCCAAATATTCTAAGGTATTTAATGAGGTAAAAGATAACCCACACAGTCTATGCAATTTCATCTGATTTTAATCTCATTTCTTGTCTCTTACTCCATTTTCTCTAGATAAACTTCCTTGTAACTACTAAGCTGTGTCCAGGCTGTTCTCACGACCTAAAGGCCCTTTACCTCTAAGGCACTGATTAATCAAATTATTATTCATATCTCAGCCAAACACATTCTATCAAGAAGGTCGACACTTACCTACACTCTTCAACAGAACACTTTTATTCCCTTTCATTTATCAGTGAGACACACACACACAAATGCACACATTCCTTTCTCCCCTAGTATATGTATAATTGTAATAGTCTATAAACATAATTGCTGGTTTTGCTTATCAGTTTTCTAGCAGTTAGCCTAATATGATTCCTATACATAAATCCTTATAAAATTAATAAAAGTGTTCATCTCGGTTTTCCCAGTATTTATCAGTGTGTAACAAGAGTTAAGCACTTATAAAATACTACATAAACCAAATAAGGGCCTGTGCAACAGAGAAATAAATGCAGCTTCCTCCTAAGGACAGGAAACTTGTGTGAGAACTGTAGTGGCCTGAAAGAGTGAGAAGAAAAGCAGGGAACCTAACTGCTGGAAGCTTTCAAACTAAAGCTAACTTCAGAGCTTTATTATTCTTACGCAAAGGAAACTTACCCTCATATATTAAAATACATCAATTATACTTACATGCATAATCTGCAATCACAGGTGTTGCATGGGAAACCCGAGTCAGTAAAGAGGATTTTCCAGCATTTGGGAATCTGAAATGACACATTATATGTATGTGTGTGTTATAACAATATAATGCATATGTCCATTATAACAAATACCAGAACTACTAATATTTACATATTTCTGAATTCCCAATATTTCAAGTATTTACTGCTTTAGTTGGTGGCGTGAACCTGGAGAGTGGGGCCTAAAAGTGAGATGGATTAAAGTCTCATGCAATAGCCAACTTTATTCAAGTATACTCTGAGGGACAGGAAGCATCACATGGGTAAGGCGTCCAACACAAGGGCAAGCCACATGCGGCAACACCAGGGTTTCCAGAGACACAGAAATAACAACTCAAGTCAGCTCACCCCTATCCTACACCTCAGAGAAGAACACACTCCAAGAACAGTTCTGTGTTCTGAAGACACTGAGGTCACATGACTCTTGGTTTGTTTTCTTGGAGTTTTCTCACATGCACTCAGAATTCTACAACATCAAGAAATAGATTTCTTGCCCGGTGGTGGTAGCACATACCTTTAATTCCAGCACTTGGGAGGCAGGAAGCTCTCTGAGTTCACGACCAGCCTGGTCTTCAGAGCTAGCACAGAGAAACCCTGTCTCAAAAAGCACCCTCTCAAAAGAAGTAAATTTCTTGAATATTTCTGAATTAAGATTAGAATATGGAGTACAGCTCAGTAGTAGAATGTATACCGTGCATTTGAGAGGCCTACGAGTCAGTTCCTCAGTCCTTCTCCACAAAGGATCAAAAGTCCAAAATAATAGAACACTTGAGAAAATACGAATAAAGTAAAGATGTGAATTTAAGAATTACAAGAGTGGAGTACCTGTTTTTTGTTTAGTTACATAAAAAAATAAATAATTCAGGGCTGGAGAGAAAGGCTGAGGGTTAAAAACAGTTTGCACTGCTTCTGCAGAGAAGACGAGTTCGGTACTCAGCATCTGTCCTGGGCAGCTCACTAGTGCTTGCATGTGACTGCAGCTGCAGAGGGACCTGACACCTCACTCCTGCACATGCACTGGACGGACATGCTCACACCCCACAGACACATGTGCATACACACAACTACAAACGAGTTCTTGGCGCTCAAAACCTTGCAATTCACTATCTCTCTTTTCTTTTAAGTAATTAGTCTTTCTGTATTCGGGTGTTTTGCTTGTATGTCTATGTACCACAAGTGTGGCCTGTACCTGCTAAAGCCAGAAGAGGGAACTGGAGCCCCTGGGTGTTACGGACAGTTGTGTATTGCCATGTGGATGATGGGAATTAATCTGGGTCCTCTGGAAGAACTGCTGGTGCTCCTAACTGCTGAGCCAGCTCGTTAGCCAAACAGTATTTAATATTTTTTGGATTATGAACATTTTCAAACACAGACAAAAATACAATAGTAATACACTATTAACAAATATTTTTTACTTTTTCAAAAAAATTGAGATAATAAAATTAAAACTTTTATTCCTTGCTTTTTCTCCTTCCAAAGAGTTCCATATACTCCTTCCAACTCTCCTTCAAATTCATAACCTCTTCTTTATCTGTTATTTCATGCATGTGCGTATTGTGTATATACACACACACACTCCTAGATATAACCTGCTCAGTCCATATAATGTGACTTTTATGTCTGTATTTACTTATTTATTTATTAGGTGTACAATATTTTGTCTACATGTATTACTGCAGGCCAGAAGAGGGCACCAGACCTTATTGCGGATGGTTGTAAGCCACCATGTGGTTGCTGGGAATTGAACTCAGGACCTTTGGAAGAGCAGGCAATGCTGTTAACCACTGAGCCACCTCTCCAGCCCCCTTTTATGTCTGTTTTCATGCACACAGTAGTTGCTTAAGTTTCCAGAACCAGGCATGTTATCCCTCTTGTTAAGAATGTCTTAAGTCTAATCAGAGAGCTGCTGGTTCCTGCCAAGGTATGCAGGCCACCATTGCTTCCTTAGGGTTGATACGGTTCATAGGCATCACAGCTGGTAGAATTGGGTTATCTTCCTCCTCTGGAAGCTTGCATGCTGCTTTCTGATTCCATGAAAGCTAATCCCCAGGGAGCAGGCATTCAGGTCAGTTGCAGCTCAGGGGTCTCCAATTTTTAAAATCTGATTGTTTGGATACAAATTCAAATAAAGCTTTGGCATTACAATTAGCAAGAGCATCTCTGAAATCTCTTTTTCATATGTTTTCCTTCTCTTTTGCAATTTATTTTATTTTGCTTATATTTTTCTTTTTTTTTTTTAAAGATTTATTTATATTGGGCTGGAGAGATGGCTCAGTGGTTAAGAGCACTGCCTGCCCTTCCAAAGGTCCTGAGTTCAGTTCCCAGCAACCACATGGTGGCTCACAACCATTTGTAATGAGATCTAGCACTGTCTTCTGGCCTGCAGGTATACCTGCAGACAGAATACCAAGAATACTGTATATATAATAAATAATTCTTTTTAAAAAAGACTTTTGCTTCTCTTTTGCAATTTATTTTATTTTATATTTTTCTTCTTTTAAAAATTTATTTATTATTTATACAGTGTTCTTCCTGCATGTCATAGGAGAACACCAAATCTCATTATAGATGGTTGTGAGCCACCATGTGGTGGCTGGAAATTAAACTCAGGACCTCTGGAAGAGCAGTCAGTGCTCTTAACCTCTGAGCCATCTCTCTAGCCCATACAATTTATCTTTAAAGAAACTGGGTCATTTGTGCTATAGAGTTTCCTTTCCATAGTTCAGAATTTTCCGCTGCCACCCGAGCAGTGATGGCACTCGCCTTTAATCCCAACACTTGGGAAGCAGAGGCAAGCGCATCTCTGTGAGTTTGAGACCAGCCTGGTCTATAGAACTAGTTCCAGGACAGGCTCCATAGCTACTGAGAAACGGGTGTAGGAGGTTCTTCTGTTCATGTGTTGCTTTCATTTGTTAATGAATAAAGAAACTGCTTTGGGCCTGATAGGGAGAACTTAGGTAGGCGGAGAAGACAGAACTGAATGCTGGGAAGAAGTGGGGAGTGAGAGAAGCAATGGATCTCCTGCCTGAGATGGACGTTGGTTAGAATTTCCAGTAAACCACTGGCACGCGGTGATACACAGATTAATAAAGATAGGTTAAACTAATATGTAAGAGTTAGCCAATAAGAAGTTAGAGCTAATGGCCAAGCAGTGTTTTAATTAATACAGTTTCTGTGTGATTATTTCGTGGGCTAAGCTAGTCAGGTGACTGGGAAGAACAAAGGGGCTCTCCTTGTAACACTGTCTCAATATAAAATAAAATAAAAAAATAAAAAGATAAAAATGAAATTTTCTGTAGCAATATCCACAGCATCATTTAATAGTCTAATATACTCCTTTGCCCTGATTCTATAAGCTTTATTCCTCTAGAGAATCACGACTAATATAGTATGCCTTGAGGTTGGTTTTTTTTTTTTTAAAAAGAATGTTTCCTAACTGACTGACCTTCTTTTAAACTGCATGACATGACATTAAGAACAACTTTTCAATAGTTAATATACAGTTTACCCAGCCAACTTTCTAGTGACAAACATTTACATAGCTTCTAATTTTTTGCAATTATAAACAACTGCAAAATATGTATATTACAGTCATCAAAAAGCCTTCGCAATGGCTCAGGGGGTAAAGTCTGACTTCTGTTTGATCCCTAGGATTTACACATGTGCTGTGGCAATCGCACACTCAGACATATATACACAAACATGAATGTAATAAAAATGTGTGTACAACTGGAGAAATATACACTATTAACTGATATTTTGGAGTGGTAGGATTAATAACTAAATTATTCCTTTATTTTCTCTCTGTAAAAAATTGTATGTATTGTCTTACCTTGTTTCTAAAAGTTTAAACATGGGGCTGGAATAATGGCACAGTGGCTAAGAGCACAAGCTGCTCTTCCAGAGGACCTGGATTCAATTCTCAGAAACCACACATATGCCTTCTTTTGGCCTCAGAGGATATCAAGCATACAAGTGGTACAGAGATATACATGAAGGCAAAACACCATACATATAAAATAAAAACTAAACAATATGGTGACTATCTTAAATCTTTGTGTCTTTAATTTCTTTATTAAAATAAATTTCTACATGAGTAAATATGGGTTTAAAATACATGATCACTTTAAAAGCTTTTGACTTTACTGCTAAATTTTCCTTAAGGGCCCACTTTGTATTAAGTATTAAACAAGAGCATTAAGTAAAAGAATTAAAATAAGAGTCACTTAAGAAAACATTTCCTAAGGACCCATCTTACCTGCCACCACCCACAGGTTCCTTCTGTCATTTACCTAACCTCTTAACCAGCTAGACTTCCTACTTCTGCCTGGTAAGTCTCCCTGACTTCCTCACTCATGACTTCTCCCCAACCAGCCACAGGTAGCCTGGGTCACATATCCAGTGGTAGCACACAAATTACATAAACTAGGAATATTTATGGCCCCAAATTATTATTTACATTTATTTTCTAGTATTGGTCTGTTTGAACGTTTTATAAGAATATAAACGATACTTACCCTACTAGGCCTACATCAGCAATAACTTTTAGGTCAAGGTGAATTATTCGCTTCTGGCCTTTCAATGGTAAGAAATTTGTGTGTAATTTACCACCAAGGCCACCTTTAGCAACCAAAATTCTATCTTCTTCCTTATTGAGTTCTCCTTTAAGAGGAAAGACAACAAACATTAGTAAGTAAAACCTGTAATATGTTGTTTTGTTTTTGTACAAATACATGTCAAGAGATTCCAATTTAGAAATCCAATGGGCTACACTTAAGATTTAATGCCTTTATAAAAGGAGGCACTTTTAAAAGCAACTCCCTGGGGCTGGCAGCTCAGAAGCAAAGTGTTTGCCTGCTGTGGACACAAGGCAAATAAATACTGACCCCAGAAAATCATTCTTATAAGCAGCTAAAGGGGAGCTGATTAATATGTTTTAAAACTAAGTATCCTTACCTCTTTAAAGTCATGTTCAATCTAGCAGGAAGTTTTTAAATATTTTATGTACATTTAAAAAATATTTAATAAGCCAGCAGCTAAAATAATAAATGTTAAAAATTTTATTCTGCAATTTAAGAAGCTACTATACTGTTTTCTGAACTAATTTTGGAAACTGCTCATTTCTCAGCAGCTCAGAAGCTGCAGCACACCCACCTACAACTCTGCCATTTTCATCCGTTACTGAAACACCCACAGGCACAGGGATTTCACAGTCTTTTCCTTTGGAGCCCTTCAGTGCACTAACTCTACAAAAAAACAAAGCAAAACAAAAAGGAATCACAAAATTAAATGACTTACAAAGGCAACTAGCAATAAACCCTTCTCACTAATACAGTTATTAAAAGGTTAAATACTAAAAAGAAATTATTCTTCTTTTTTACACTTTATACTGTGTACCATAAAAATAGAAATAAGTCATTACCAAGTTTACCACTAAAAGTCATTTCAATTTGAAATGAATATACGATACATTTGAAATATAAATGATTGCTACAATACAAAGTAGAAAACCCCAACAAACCCATTATGAATCTTCTAAAAAAACTGACCATAACTGGCAGTACTTAAATCTTACATGAAAATAAATTGGTATAATTTTCTAACAGTAACTCCACTTGTAGGAATTTATCAAAAAATTGAACATAAGCTTAAGAAACAGGGTCACTTATTGTAGAGAATATCTACACAGGATATCAGTTATACATTGTGGCTATGGCAATAAAAAAAAAAAAAAAAAAAACACCCAGAACTGACAGTTGCCTAAAAACTGGCAATGATAAAATGCTAATCTCGATACTGTGACACAGCTTTCTGAATAAATATTAATCCCAATACTGTGATACAGCTTTCTGAATAAATTTTAGGCATGAAGGGCTAAGGAAAAAGAGGGAGCTGTAAAATATTGCGCTCTTTCATCTTATTTCTTTATGCTGGATTTTATACACATACATATAATTATTATTTATATAAACACAGGAAGCATTAGAAAAGTTGATTCAAAGCAAATACTGGTTCTATTTGGGTGGAAGAGTTATCAAGGAAAGATTTCATGGTGGTGAGCTCAGTGGCACTGGGGAAGTTTAGCTCAAGGTAAGTTTGGAGAAAAGTAGGGATTCAGATAACATCCATTCCCGGAGAGGAAATGCAAAAGGGACACTGGGATAATAAGTGGATAAAGGTCCAAACCACCAAAGCAATCATGTCAGACTTTTGCTTGTTTGGAATCACAAAAAATAACTTACTTTCAGTTATTAGTTAAGTTCTGTATTCTGTTTTACCAGGAGGGTTTTCGTGAAGCTCAGATCATTCCAGAAGCACTTACCGACTGTTAGCTCCTACTCCAGCTACAAAGCGTTTCTGAGGATATTTCTTCTTAAATTGTTTCAAAGTCATATGTTTATGGGCTACGACCCAGACGTCACCACCTCTTCCACCTTCTCCACCTAAACGAGGGTAACCCATTCCACCACTTCCTCCCTTGGCGAAGATTCTTAGGTTATCAATGAAATTTCCATACTACAGAGAGAGAGAGAGAGAGAGAGAGAGAGAGAGAGAGAGAGAGAGAGAGAGAGAAAGAGAGAGAGAGAGAGAGAGAGAGAGAGGATATTTATACACCACTTGGTTCTGATCAATTTAAAGGTGCTGGTTTCATTATACTAAGGCTTCTTCTTTTTTAATTTTTATTATTTTTTTCAAGATTTATTTATTATGTATACAATGGTCTGCCTGCATGTGTCCCTCCAGACAGAAGTTGGCACCAGATCTTATTACAGGTGGTTGTGAGCCACCATATGGTTGCTGGGAATTGAACTCAGGACCTCTGGAAGAGCAGTTAATGCTCTTAACCACTGAGCCATCTCTCCAGCCCTACTGAGGCTTCTTTTAAGAAAGAACCAAAGCTTTCTATATAAATATTGCAGAGCCTTTCCTTAGATAGCCTCCCTTTCCAATTCCCCTTTCTTAGGATTGATTGCTTCACCGATCCTGAAGGTCTCTGCCTTTTCTCCCATTTAACATTCTAAACCTTCTCTCCTGGGTGATCTTAGTAGGTACCTGCAACTATCCCCCAGAAAAAACGGAAGTAGTTAGAAGATTAAGCCAACTGAGAGGTGGGAGTGTATTGCATTTATATTCGAAACTCTTTTAAGTAATTTGATGGGTATCAGTTGAATCGATGTTCCCTCCAAAACAAAATGTTATAAAAGCAACAATAAAAAATCGGTTTCCATCCTTAGTCATCAGAGAAATGCAAATCAAAACTCTGAGATTCCATCTTACACCTGTAAGAATGGCCAAGATCAAAAACACTGATGACAATTTATGCTGGAGAGGTTGTGGGGAAAATGGAACACTTCTGCATTGCTGGTACAACCACTTTGAATGTCAGTGTGGCGATTTCTCAGAAAATTAGGAAACAACCTTCCTCAAGACCCAATAATACCACTTTTGGGTATATATCCAAAGGATGCTCAATCGTGCCACCAGGACATGTGCTCAACTATGTTCATAGCAGCTTTGTTTGTCATAGCCAGAACGTGGAAACAACCTAAATGCCTCTCAATCGAAGAATGGGTAAGAAAAATGTGGCACATTTACATGATCGAGTACTGCACAGCAAAAAAAAAAAAAAAAAAAAAAAAAAGGAAAAAGAAAAAGAAAATGACAGCTTGAATTTTGCCGGCAAATGATGGAGCTAGAAAACATTAATTTGAGTGAGGTAACCCAGACATAGAAAAACAATTATCACATGTACTCACTCATAGGTGGTTTTTAAACATAAGGCAAAGAAACCCAGCCTACAAACCACAATCCCAGAGAACTTAGACAACAATGAGGACACTAAGAGAGACTTACATAGATCTAACCTACATGGGAAGTAGAAAAAGATAAGATCTCCGGAGTAAATTGGGAGCATGGGGACCTTGGGGAAGGGTTAAGAGGGTAGGGGAGAAGCAGGGAGGAGAGCAAAGAAAAATGCAGAGCTCAATAAATATTAATAAAAAATCCGTTTCCTCAAATCATAATCAAAGTTGATTTGTTCACTGAACAAATGGATGGCTTTTGACTGTAATTGTGGCTTTCCCAGAAGCCTAACTCTTTCCAGTACCACTGTCCTCTTACAACCTTGACTGTTCACCCCAAATGGTCTTTCAATGTTTCATCATTTCTTCTTAATGCGTCCACTACCGTGAGACAAGAGCTCTTTTCTTTTTCTCTTATGTGAAGCTGATGTCTGTATTCTCCTCTACACAGGAACCATCATGACTTTGGGGTTTTACTGCTTATGAAATAACAGAATACTCACAGAACTGTATTCACGTCCTCCACGCTATCACTAGAGTATTGTTTATTGGTTCTAACTTTCCCCTTCCCCTCCCCTTGCTCTTTTCTCGGCGATGCTCTGCTCAGTCTCTGCCACTGTATTCGTGTTCCTCTACTTAGATCATTTGTTCTTTTCTATCGTAAACCCACTTCCTGGTATCAGACTGCCAATGTATCCTCAAATTACAGAACTAAAATATGGCTTCACATATGGTTTTATGATCTGAGGCACCCTTGGACTGCTGCTCTCATTGGCTTTTACTCTGCCTTTGCAGGCTTCCTCAGAAACTGGATGACTCCGGAAATCTTATTCTGCACTTAGTGTCTCTGGTTCCCTCACTAAATCGGCAACTTTTTGTTTTGTTGTTTTGTTTTTTGTTTTCAGAGACAGGGTTTTTCTGTAGCTTTGAACCCTGTCCTGGAACTCACTCTGCACACCAGGTTGGCCTCGAACAGAAATCAGGGAGCCAGCCTCCTGTCTCTGGAGTGCTGGAATTAAAAGCATGCGCCACCACTGCCTGGCTAATCAACTTCTTATAAAGATCCTGTGCGTTAATCCCAGGATTCAAATTACAGAGTAATTCCTTAAGAAACCACATTTTTGATGACTACAATATTTTGATAATCTGCAAACGTTTAAGTATCAGAAATACTTGGGGATTTAAAAAAGTGAAGATTGACCACCCTGGTATAGTAATACTCTTGGTAAGGGTTTTTAAAGCTGTGTTCAACATGTGACTTTTTCTTTACTTTCTAGATTCATCAACATTAAGTATCTTATAATGACTGTTAGTAGCAGGGAATGGTTTAAATAAGATGTCTTCTAGTTTCCAAAGGCCATCCATTACTAGTAAGCCGATTTGTGATTTATTTAAGTCGAAACAGCTGGTTGCGAATTGTTATGAAAATGGATTATAAAACAGATACTGCATAAAAACTAAAATCTCTGTAGGAGGCACAACAATTACACACTTTTGGCTTCCAGAAAAGATCTTCAGAAAGATATGAAAAGCAGAACAGGGGAGGAAAAACGTTTAAGAACGGGTTATGAGTACTACTTTAAGCAACAGTGAAAACAAACAAAAAAAGCAAAAGTCGCTGTACACCACGTACACTGTAAAACCATGTCTAAACTGCAGCCAGGTACCCCAATTTCCCTCCCACGTGCTTTGCGGAATTTTCTAGCAATTCTCCAAAGCCGGACCCAAACAGGCCTAGCCACGTCAAGGGGCACATGAGGGACCCGAGGAACGACAACCCGGCAGAGCGGCGACAGATCCCCGCTGGGGAAGGGCCCACGGCACGGACCTTTCTCAGCCACGCGCAACCGCAGCGAACCATGACCGCGAAGGGGCGGACTCCCTCCCGCAGAACCCGCGCGGACTCGGGGCGGGCGCGCCGATGACGTCACTGCTGGTCGCCGAGGTGACGCCATGGCGGGCCGGCGCGTGCGCGGGGCGGGGCGCGCGTCCCCGGGTAGGGGTAAAGGGGACGGGAGGGCGCCGGGTGGGAGTCTCTGCAGGCAGCGCTCTGAAGGACAAGCGCCAGAGACTGGCCTGACTCACACAAAGTGTTAGTTAGGGTCGCCGAAGAAACTGTGAGGGGCCAAAATTCTCTCACTGGAAAAGCCAAACGTGTGAAGGACACGAAGACCCTGCAAGACTGCTGGGTGACGACCTGAGTGATCTGTAACCGAAGGTGAACCTCAGGAACCAGTCACTAAAGACTTGTGATCCAGACGTAGTGGAAGAAGGGCGACGATCTTAGTCTGTAAGGAGAATCCTGTGTGTGGTGGAGACAAACCAAAAACCCCAACCTGGAACTGTCATCATGTGAGATCAGGAGATTACCGTAACTCAGTTTGGGAAAGAGGGTGGGTATCAGCCGCCTTCACCTCCTCCAGGCGCTCTCAGTGACAAAATGTGGCCAGGCATACTAGAGGGGTCTCCCCACACTGCTCCCTCCTTATTTTCCCTCACGAGATTTATCAGGTTTAGAATCCGCCCCGGCGGACTGTGACTCTCTCAAGGTCAACCGCCAGAGTGGTACAGCGGTGAGGAACTGTAAGAAATTGTTACATTCTGTGTTCAGTGTGAGGTGTTAAGTTAGTGATAGATAGCAGGAGGCCCCGTGCCTCCAGGCCTCTCCCCTAGCTGGCACCTGGCAAAGGTTTGCCTCAGCACTCTGAAAATTAGAAAGTTAGGCAGTCTGCTACATGCCTGAGCCCTAGGTTAGAAAAGTCCCAAATTATTCATTAGGAAGGGGGCAAGTCCTAATCTATGGAAAGAGAGGATTTTCACCAGACCAACTGATTTAAAAACAAACAAAAAGTCTTCTTGTGCAAAATCACCAAGTATACATATATAGAGAGTGCATTCTGATTATTGTGACCTTGCACCTCCTCTTATGTACTTTGCACCCCAGTTGCCTCTCTTCGCTACAGGACTCTCCCACAGTCGTGTCCCTCCTATCACCCTTGGAGACCCACTGAGTTTCATCACAATTTCCTGTGACAATGGCTTTGCAGCTATGTATTGAGCCTGGGAGTCTTCCTCATGGGTACACACCGAAGACAATGACAGAATTCATCATTAGTAGCCTCAGTAGTTCAAGGAGGCATAGTGCCCCACAAGCCCCGCTTCCTCAGCTTTCTGACCATTGCAGGCAGTCACAGAAGCTTCGAGGTCCTGTTTGCAATGGTGCTGCCACGCCCAGAAGACAGAATCTCCTAGTCCTTCCCCCTGTCTTCCAGGTCTTACATTCTTTCTAGCCCCTCCCTCTATGATTCCTGAGCCTCAGCATAGGCCGCTTCAATGTTCTGTGTAGAGCTGGGCATTCAACACTCATTGATTCTCAGCACCTTGAGCAGCCACGAGACTTCATTCACTGCGTGACATGCTTGACTGCAGAGAGAGGCTCCTCTGATTAATGCTGGGAGTAGCATTAGCTTGATGCCGTGCCAGTTTAGCTAAAGAGCAGCAGCAAGCTTGCTCTCAGACTGCTACAGCCATGGATTTTGACTGCGTTTAAAACTATTTGCAATAGTTTTATTATATTTGCAATTTTATTATATTTGCAATATTTTATAATTTACAAGAAAATTGAAAAGATAGTCCAAATTTGTCTGGCAGGTCCTAACGTGAATATATTAGGTCATCATCAAAATGGGAAAAAAAAACCCAGGCTGAACATAGTGGTATGCGCTTGTTATCCCAGCACTTGGGAGGCTAACGCTGGAGGATTGGGCTACAAAATGAATTCAAGTCTTCCCTAAACTATATAATGAAAGCCTGTCTTAGAAAAGCAAGGAACAAGGGGCTGGAGAAATGAGTTAGCAGTTGGGAGCACTTGCTGCTCTACAGTTCTCAGTGCCCACATGACAACTACAACCGTAAGTGTAATTCTTCCAAGGGACCCAACCCCCTCTTCAGAAACTGAACACATGTGGTGCACAGATATACATGTAGCCAAAACACCCATATACATAAAATAAAAATAAATCTTTAAAAAATGAGCTTGAGTATAGTATCATTAATAAAACTTCCAAGTTCTCATTTGTTGAGAATCAGTTTCTTGCACCTGCTAGACATGCACACCACTGTTCAGTCACATCCTAGCCATAGCACAAACTTCATTTGCCCTGACCTTTACCTGTCTCAGGTTGAATTACTGGACATGTATTTAATCTAACTAACACTTTAGCATGGATATATTTCAAAACATGGACAAATATAGTTAGAATCAAGTGTACATTGTGTAATTTTATTAGCCAATTGACATTTAAGTTGTTTGACTCGGTTTCCAACTTTGTAGATTGCCTCTACCAATCTTCTGTTGTTTTCCTACTCACTCTTTGTTCGATTCCCACCACTTGTCTATGATACTTTGGGTTGCACTTGTACAAGTGGACCTAACAAGGTTTACGTCACTCAGGCCCTGGGCTGAGCAGAAACTGGATGTTTCTTGCTGGTTGTTAATTTATTTAGAAGAAAGATGATCACTATAACGCTGACTCTCACAGCTTTACCTTTAGGACCTGCCAGAGCAGCACAGTAAATAGCCTCTGTTGGATGCTGTTCAAACGTTGTGAGTCCAGGAAATACTGTAAACTAGGCGTCTGAAAACTTAATATGAAATCATTTGAATCCTTGAGCACTGGAAGTACAGGTTTGCACCACCACCACCTGTAGCATGGATAATGAAAAACCAGAGATAGATACTGAGGTTCAACCCCCAAACCAGAAAAGCAAAACAGCCAAGTCCCTAGAGAAGTCTTACCTCTACCAAGGCTGGGCGACTGCAGGCTAAGCAGACTAAGCAGCTCACGCCTCTCTCTCCTCCCATTTTATATTCCCTCTAGTGCTGGGATTAAGGGCATGTGACTCCCTAGTACTGGGATTGAATGTGTTGGCCACCACCACCTCAATTTATTTCTGCATTGATCTTGTGTAGCCCAGACTGGCCTTGAACTCACAGAGATCGGTCTGTCTCGCAAATCCTGGGATTAAAGGTGTGTCACCATTGCCTGACCTCTAGTGACTTTAGCTTTGTCTCTGGTTGTCAGGCAAGATTTATTTATCAAATTACAAAATATATACCACTACAATCACCCAACATAGAAATCTTTTATATAATTCTTATTAAGAAAAAAATAAATACAAGCCTTAGTATGTAACAAAACATGAAGGAAACTCCACAGAATTTTGAAATTTAGCCTGTGTGTCAGCCTCCCATCCCAACAGAGTGCTAGAAGGTGGCTAATTACTTGAGCAGGGATCAGGAATTGAGCAACAGAAAGTCTCTGCCTGTGTTTAGTAAGGGATACAGGTTTGTAAATGGCAATGAAGAAGGATGGATTTACAGCCCGTCTCTGTGAAACTTTACGTCCACTAAGCTACAACCCGGAAGACCTGATTGGAAATCTCTTGCCCCCTATTATTCCCTTAAATCCTTCTGCTGGATTTTCTCTGCCACTGAATTCGAGTGCCACTACTGTCTGCTCACTTCCAGACATTTGAAGTGCACAGAGACTGTACAGCTTTGAGACACTGTAGATTCAGTGCGTCAGTCCACTGGGAGGCTGCAAAGCTCATCATCTCAAGATCCACTCACTAAGAAAGTTGGAGATTCGACTGATCATTTGAAAACACACCTAGCATAACTCTTCCTTTGACATACTACTTTCCAGGTCATATCTTTTAGGTTTATTAAATGAGCAAAATAATATTTTCTTGGCACCGGCTTTAGAGAATAATCAATCTGGAAAGTACAGCTCTAATCTGTGTTTGACTCACGTTTCATTCTGAATCTGGGGGTGGAGTCTAGCATCTTGATTAAGTCTTTTAAGATCAGGGGGTTTGGGTTGTAGTTACTTATTATTATTATTATTATTATTCTGACTCAGTTGCTTTATGTTGCATCCAGGTCCCACTCCTCACCAAGTTTATAGACACTTTGTTCTACAAGACAAGTTCCTTGCTATGAATTCCTGTTTCTGATAAGGCCTCAGAGGGTTCCTGTTCATGTTTCATTTTTTTGCATGATCCCCTTTCTCTCATTTCCCCCTTTTCCCTACTAGTATTACTATTTCTGAGTATTCTAAATGCTGATTTTTTAAATGCAGTTGGCTTATGCTAGCCTCTCATACCTGAGGTCGCACTTCCTTCTATGGAAATGTTTGTAATTACCACTTTCCCCTAATGGGTTTAAACTTCACTCTTATTTACCAGAAATCATAAAAATTAAAAAGTGTTGCTTCTTATATAATAACCAATAATAGCTTAGAGGTACATCTTGATCTCTCCTTAGTTATCCCTGATTTAAAGTGCAAACATATTAACATCAGCTTAAGGACAATACAGATTTGAACTAAGAAAATGTTTGGGTTTGTTGCTAGTAGACTAAGTTTGAGTTTCTGGGATTTTCAGATGTTGAAGCTAAATCTCTCATGGGTGGTGTTTTGAGTGCTTGTCCCATGCCTGGGGCCTCTCATCTGCTATCCTGGCAGACAGACAGGCATTTGGCTGGATTTAGGCTGCCTCTGCTCTCCAACCTGTGGAATGACACTTGAAGGGATCTATTTCACATCCTCCGCAGCTTAGGCGTGGAGGACCTGAGAGGCTTAAGAAGGTGGTAATCATTTATAAACCTGAGTTCACTTTTCACACATTATTTTAGTTTGAAACATCTACTTAGACACTCTGCTTGATGTGTCATCTGGAATTTGTCATTCAGTGACTGAGAAAGTTCTTGTTTGGGAAAATGTGAAATTGGAAGCTAAAATTAAATTTTACTAAAATACACATTTGTAGGCAGAGACTGCTCATTTGTTTCCACGCTGCCCAGACCTGAATAATCAAACAGAAACTGTATTAATTACAACACTGTTTAGCCTATTAGCTCAGACTTCTTATCCACTAACTCTTACATCTTTAATTAACCCATTTCTATTCATCTGTGTGTCACCATGAGACTGTGGCTTACCAGTAAGGTTCCAGCATCTGTTTCCTTCAGCAGCTACATGGCAGCATCTCTCTAACTCCATTGTCTTTCTCCCTGCATTCAGTTTCACTTTCCTGCCTAGCTCTATTCTGCCCTGCTATAGGCCAAAACAGCTTCTTTATTAACCAATGGTAATAAAACATATTCACAGCCTACAGAGGGGAATCCCATATCACACCTTCTTTTTTTGCTTCTTTGAGACATCAAAAACTTATCATTTATCTTTTCTTAATAATAATTTAGTATGGGTAAAGGCTAGAAAAGGTATTAAATTTTTCTCTTTTCAATTTTATTAAAATAATATGTATTTGAAAATGATATCCCCTAGCTCTTTTTTCTTTTGAAGTGGAAATGAAGCAATAACCCTCCAAATAAACCTCCAAGGGTTGGTCTCACATTGTAAGAACTGTCCTTGTGTGCCAGTAATGTAACTTCAGACTTTTCTTTTCCAGCTGCATGAATTACCCCAATGTCAAGAATGACTATACCTGCTCATCAGTGAAATCATATCTCACAGAAATGCCATCTTCAAATGTTATTAATGTCAATCCTGCTGTACCAAATAGGAAATCCTGTCCTAGATGAAAGATGGTTGTTCATCAAAGGAGTAATGCTGGGTTATTAGCTGAAGGGGCCTCTTTCAGAGATCTCGAGCTACAAATACATGATGGTGACTTAGAGGGCACAGAAGAGAAAAGCCAACATCCACTTCAGTATCGCATTGCTTCCTCCTAAGATACTACAATGGTACAACAAAAAGGCAAAGATCACATATAAAACATACCGTCAGTCTAGATACAAAAGACTACAGGAGGAATAGAATTAGATAGGACATAAAATTGAGTAATCATGACTTCTTTTATTTTTTATAGTTACAAAGAATTGCCGCTGAAGCAAAGCTATGATTCATCCAGTCCAGCACTTTATTAAAGTGGTTGCTGGGACACAGGTGGGACCAGGGGACATCATGTCAACTGGAACAAACAAGGCACAGAAAGACAAGCACCACATTCCTCACTTCGTCGTGAGATTTAAACCTGATTGCACAGACATGGAGCGAAGAACAAAAGTCCTTCTTTTTAGGAAGAAGGTGGGAAGGGCAGAGAGGCTAGGGGATACTGAGAAGGTAGGTGATGGGTACCAAAGCACAGAGGAGTGAAGTTCTACAATAATTAATTACAATGTATGTGCTGTTAATAAAAATTCAATGCTTAATGTTATGCTTACTTTCATATAATTAAAAACAAAAAGGGTCTAAAGAGATGGTCAGGGTTTAAGAACACTGGCTGCTTTTTCATGGAGCCTGGGTTTGATTTTCCAGCACCCACATGGTAGCTCACAATTACTTCTAACTTCATTTCAAGGGATCTAGCTCTTCCTCCTTGTGTCTGTGGGTACCAAAGTCACATTCATGTTCATATCTAAACATGCAGACCAACCCCCTATGCATATAAAATTAAAAAAACAAAAGTAAACTTTAAAAAGTCAAAAATGAATGACAGAAAGGAGAAAGGCAGAAGAGAAGACATCAAGTCTGCTTCACTTCCTTTTTCAGATCCAGCTTTCAGATGCAACTAACAACATAACAAACGGTTGTGCGTGTTCCCCACCTGAGCGCCATGGAAGTCTACACACAAATCTCCCATTCCATTCATGGGCATCCAAAAGTTCCATATAAATTTAGAATAACAAAGAATTGTATCCACAGGACCACGTGGTAGCTAATCTTGGTTGTCAATTTGACTGCATCTGGAATCAACTCAATTTGAAGTTACTGGGCACTTCTATGAGGGCCTTTCTTCATCATATTGTTGGCAGCGACGCAGACTCACCCTAGATGTGGGTAGCAGTTTCTGGCGGTAGGCGGTAGGCCATACTAATGAACAGGGAATATGGAAATACTTCCTTTTGTCTGCTTGCCTTTGTTCTTGCTAGCAAGTTCATCTATCCTGTTGCTATGACATTCCTTCATTGATATTAGAACCAGCTCTTTGGGCTTAAAGTAGATTGAAAACCAGCAGCTCTCCAGGCCTTGAGACATTCAGCCTTGTTGACAAAGCAACTCCCAAGTTCTTGGCTTCTGCGGAATGAGGCAGTCACTGTTGGGCTACCCAGACCATATCAAGGAAACCAGTCTGATCTAGCTCCTCATTCTATCAGCTCTGTTCCTTTAGAGAGCCTTGACCGCCACATGAGGCTATTATCGCCTACAATGTTTGTAAGTGTTTAATATTTCAATTGTTATATCATAATAAAATCTCCTTTTCTTTCCTTCCCTTTAAAAAATAATGACAAAGGGGCTGGAGAGATGGCTCAGAGGTTAAGAGCACTGACTGCTCTGCCAGAGGTCCTCAGTTCAATTCCCAGCAACCACATGGTGGCTTACAACCATCTATAATGAGATATGGTGCCCTCTTCTGGGGAGCAGGTACGCATGCAGGCAGAACACTGTATACATAATTAAAAAAAAACTTTAAAAAATAATGACATTGATAGATTTGCGTATGTTGAACCAGCCCTGCATCTCTGGGATGAAGCCTACTTGATCATAATGGATAATTTTTCTGATGTGTTCTTGAATTCGGTTTGCCAGTATTTTATTGAGAATTTTTGCGTCGATATTCATGAGTGAGATTGGCCTGTAATTCTCTTTCTTGGTTGGATTGGGGGAGGAGGAGGGAAATGGGAGGCGGCGGTGGGGAAGAGACAGAAATCTTTAATAAAAAAATAAATTTAAAAAAAGAAAAAAATAATGACAAAGTATTTTATACTAATGATCTTCTTCCTCCTCCTCTTCTCTTCTCCCTCCTTCTCATCCTCTTCTTCTCTTTCTCCTCCCCTTTTGAAGAAGCAGGAATTGAAAATCTTTTCTTACCATTGTCCTGAACGTTTCCTCTTGTCTCAGAGTCAGTATCTGATCATCATCCTCTCCTGTGTTCCTGGAAAAATAGTGCTGTTTTCCCCTTAATTGTCAGACAAGGGACATTTTTTGCCTCTACAAGGTCTCTACTTGTTTCGGCCTCATTTCCTGCTCTCTTTACCAGCAAGGTCATTGAATTACACTTTGATCAATACATTGTAATTAAGGATTAACAGAGGGAATTGGAGGTGTGGATGTTTAAAATTAATGTCTTTCATTATAATGAGTCAGAAAGTCAATAGCTTGAGAAATTATTCTTCTTGTAGGTATTCAGCACGATTATGCAGTCATCCTGCCCCCACTGTGTGTGGAGGGCTCTTCTGGACGCCGTGGGCAGTGATGATGGCAGGAGCGAGCTGTGCAAAGCAGAGGCAGGATGAACACAAGCACGACAAAACTGCGAGTGAGCACCTGGAGGCGACGAAGCCGGGGGACAAGCGAGCAGGCGATTGTCTTGATTAAATCAGAAACTCTCTATATTCAGCACGAGGGTTCGGAAGCACTCAAGGACTCTGGCTGCTGAGATGCCGCAAAGTTCGCGAGAAGCTGAAACTCTGCAGCATAAAAAGAAAAACCAGCTAGAAATACCTGAGTGCTCTTCATAGTGTCTGACAGTCACTAGAAAAGTCTCTAATAAGGGCAATTTTTGATCAGTGATCTCTATGGGAAATGGCGCATAGTAATGTGCAAACAAACAGCACATGACTTAGTGAAGACGTGCATCTAATTATACCCATCAAGCCTGACCTTTGTGAAAGGGACCTTGGGGTGGAGTCAGGACCTAAAGTGGCAAAGGGGGAAGGGAGAGACACTCTTGATCTAATTTGGGAATGAAGTGTGGCGACACTGGAAATGGGCTAGGAACAAAATGATCATGATGGTAGCATGAGGAATACTTTACTTCTGCTGAAAATAATTTTAATAAAAATAATGAATGGCTTGAAAAACGCGCTTGTTTATAGGGTTTTTAAAAAGGACTTATTTTCATTTATTATTTGTGTGTGTGTGTGTGTGTGTGTGTGTGTGTGTGTGTGTTGGCGGGATGTCCACAGAGACTGGAAGAAGGCACCGAAGTCCCTAGAGTTGAAATTATAGGTCGTAGGGGAAAAGTGCCAATCAAGAAATCCACCCTGGCCCTGAAATCAGAAACATACCATGGCTCCAAGACCTGAGCAAGCGAAAGAAATACTTTAGCCCTGAACCCAGAACCAAAGAAACATGCCCTGACTCTGAAAACTGTGCCAAAGAACACACTTTGTCCCTAGGGAAAAAAATACACCCTGGTCCCAAAACTAGAACCCAAAAGCTTTAAAAGGCTAGTGAGAGAGAGAGAAAAAAATGGCTCTAAAATCAGGGCCATCTCTGTCCCTGACCTGCTAAACTAACCAATCCCTGAGCAGGGAAAACTAACCAATCCTTCTCCTCCCTGGGAAAACCCCGCCCCTATGAAGCCCTCTGTAAGCCCAATACCCGTTTAGTTTGCAGCTGGTCTTCCACCCCGATAGAGGAAGTCACTCTCCTGGATTCTTTTCTTCCAATAACTCTCTTGAACGGTCTTGTTTTGCCAGAGCAGAGATGGAGCAGGGCAGAGCAGAGCTGGACTGTAACACTTTCGCTGAGGAAACCTTGCCCTAGCAGAACAGATTGCTACACTCTGGAGCACCGGAACCCAGCTGTAACAGCTCCGCTGGGGAAGCCCTCTCCGGCAGGTGCAGAATTGTTATAATATGGGGGAAACCTCGGGCCTTCAGAAGAGTAGCGATGCTCTTAAATGCTGATTCTTCTCTTCAGCTCCTAGAGGGTTAATTTTTGACTAAAATGGTCAATAAGAAGAATCTGTTAGTTATTAGCACATTTGGCTTTATGAACAATCAACCCTAAAGTCTAAACTCGTGCAGGCTTTACTATGCCTTCCCCCTTTTTGAGAGAGAGAGAGGATCTCACTACATGTATGTAGCTCATGGTGTCCTACAAGTACTAATTCTTTTGCCTCAGTTTCCCTAGTGGTGGGATTACAAATGCACATTACCAAGCCAGGCTTCATGGCCATTTCGGGATGTGTTGTGCGCTTTTGGGTTTTGCCACTGTTCTCCATTTTTACCCAGTTCTCCAAGTGCTGGGGTAATTTCTAAAATGTTTGGCCTCCCAGTAATCTGATGGGCCAATTGCATTCTCTCGTCCTTCTCTGGAGACTGTCCAAGCAGATTGGTCTCAATCTTCTTCCCTCATTGATCCAGGTTGCAGTTCAGGGTCCTTAAAGTTGAGCACAGTGCCCCCAGTCATCTAGACTTTCTGTTGTCAATGTGTACGTCTTCTGGCAGCAATGTGTGTTTCATCAAAAGAAAATCACCTCAAATCTAATTATATTTCTAGGCAGTTTTCAGAAATCGCAGAAGGCTAAGGGCCAGCTCTCATACAGCACGTCAGTTCACCATTTTGACCGGCCATCTTCTTCTCCCTCTTCTGTGTTCATCAGTGCCACCTGAAGCAGATATGCTAGAAGGGGGGGTCTTTGCTCCCCACCTCCTGTAAGTGCAGCCAGACACCAGGCATTCTCTTCCTACCATGGAAACATGTCATTCTTGTGCTGTCTTACACATCTTGAGAAAGAATGTAATTAACATATACAAATTTGGAGCCATGAACATAAAGATACCACGGGCGACCACTTTCTGATTGGCTTTAAAGTCCACACCAGAAGGCAGAACTCAGTCTTAATACTTTTAACAGGGCCAAAACTGTGGGGCTGGGTGGGCCCTAAGCCTTGGAGAACCTATTGCTGTTAGTTTGTTAAATGGACAGAGTAATACACTGCTTCTTAAGTTTTCATCTTTAATCCTAAAGGTTAGTACATTTCTTAACCCTCACCAGGGAAGCTTCTTTTCACAACAGAGAGTGATTGATACAGAGATGCACAACTACTCGATCTGCAGAAAATAAGAAAATATAGAGTGTTCAACTCTACATGGGATCACTACATCATGGGACAGGTAGGAGGAAAAATCATAAGAGCCAGCAGTGGGCGTCTGCAGCAAAAGTGTACCAGACAGGACAGTGAGTACTATGGCACACATGAACTCACAACGGATACAATTGCAGGCTCAAGACCTATACAAATATCAAGTCAGCCTAAACCCCTGTCTGTGTAGAGGAGCAGTTCGTGAAGTTCCACCACTAACTGAGGAGCTACTGACCGCTGATGGCTTCTGGGGGAAGGAATGCAGCCTTTGAGGGGCTTAGATACCCATGCACACCAAATGCAATTCAGTGAATTTTAAGAAAGAACGACATGAAGTTGGGGGAGAAAAACTGTTGGGGTTAGAGAAGAAATGGGAGGAGAAAAATGGAGATGGATTTGATCAAAATGTATTCAGAATGTTTAAGTTCTCAAGACAATAAATGATCGTGTGCTTGCTATGACTTAAAGTGCCAATTATGGTCTAATTATGTAATTTACAGCATCCCTAGTACTATGTAAGAGTGCTGCTGCTTCATAAAGCGGGTTACATGTGTGAACTTGACCATGGGTTGTCCAAGAATTTGGTAAACGTTTCTGGGTGAGTCTATGAGTTTCATTTTGAATGAGATTAGTGTTTGAAATGGCAAATTAAATAAAGCAGATTGCCGTATTGTTCCAGTCAGTTGAACGGGCATCACCTAATCCACCAAGAGCCTGACAGAACAAAGAAACTGAGAAAGGGAGTTGGCTTTCTTCCTGACCTCATACGCTGGGTTTTTAGTGCTCTTTTAGCTTTCAGGCCTTTGGACTCAGGCTGGAACTCTACCGCCAGCTGTCCTAAACCTCTAGCTCCACAATGCATGGCTCAATTATTCACATTTATATCTTTGTGTGTGTGTGCGTATGTTCTGGTTCTTTGGAGAACTTAATATACCTGCTTGCTCACCATCACTTGATATTCTAAGACTTACTAAGTATTTTATCTGCTAGATATGAATTAATATCCCATTATAGTTTTAATTTGTACTTACTTGCTTCTCTGTTCATTTGTGTGTGTGTGTGTTATCTGAGAAATGTCTCCTTAAAACCTCAGATTTCAAGATGGGCAGAGGTAGCCCATGCCTTTGATCTAAACATTAGAGAGGCAGAGACAGGTGGATCTCTGTGAGTTAGAGGCCATCCTGGCCTACAGAGCGAGTCCCAGGACAGCCATGGCTACACACAGAAACCCTGTCTCAAAAAGCAAAACAAGTAAGCAAACATAAGAGATCACAGATTTCATTGGGACATTTATCTTTTTCTTGTTGATTCCATAGAAAGTTCTTGTTTTGGCTCCTAATTACAATTGCCTTGTGGTTATATATGCTGAAACATCTTATTATTTGTAATTAAAAAAATCTTTGCTTTGAATTTTGGGGAGGTATTGGAAATTGAGCCCATGGCCTAAGGCATGGTAGGTAAGTATTCTGAACTACAACCCAAGTCCTATTTTTTATATTTATTATAACTTTCAGTATCATAACAGTAATACTAAATTAGTTAAACACTACTTTCTTTTATCTTTACCATTAAAAATATTTCCCAACTTCAAATCATAAAGATATTCTCAAGTCTTAAAGTTATGAAATTTCATTTTTTACATTCCAATTTTTAATATCCCTGGGATTGAGTTTGGTGATATTATGGGGAAGTAATCTAAATTAAATTTTATCCTCCATGGATCACCAAGCCCTAGCTTCATTTATTGAAAAAGCCACTGTTTTTATATATATTTTGCAATACTTTATATTTCAAGTATTTTGTAGAGATATAAGGGAGTGAAACAATTGAGAAAAAGAACTGGAAAGAGGAACACCATCTGTTGCCTGCCTCTTATGCTTAATGGCTATTCTATAAAACATTTGCAGTATCTACATATAGGTATAGTAATTTTGGAATGTTATTTTTAACAAAGATATAGGATTTTCATGGTTATTTAGCATAAATAGTAGCTAACTCATTTTAGAAGAAACTATTGAATAGCTAACATTAATTGGAAAGTACAAGAAATTGCTTCCTTTAGGCACTGTGTGTGTGTGTGTGTGTGTGTGTGTGTTTGTATATGTAATCATGTGAAATCGGACAGCAGTTTCGGTCAGTGAGAAAATTCCATGGAAGAGTACACACTTCAGATTTCAGATGAGGTATTATATAGCAAACTTTTGATCTGCCTACTTTGAGAGCCCGTGAATAGTTGTGGACTGAGACACCTGAAACACTGGAGAAATATATTGGCGTGAGATGGATTTATGTGAGTCCTACAAACTCTGGTAACAAATACTCCCTTTTTATCAACTCTGTTTTATGTAGGAGTTGGCCCTGGAGGCAGAAGAATTGCAGGAAGGATTTAAGATCAACACACGAGATATTACGGTTAGCTGTGGTAAACCTCCACGCATGGGAGGAGGAGACCAGCAAAGAACTGCTAATACTTTTACTTGATGAGGACGTCTTTTTAGTGTAGAGGAAGGGACAGTGAATTCATCTCCATCCTAGCATGCAAAGGAGACCTGCCTAAAGGGAAGAATGGATAAATCGGATTTTGGTTTGATTTTCTATCCCATCCCGTTGACTATTGTCATGGAGTTTGAGCATAGGAAACAGGCATAACCTCCCATGATTGTGCTAGCGATGCCCCAATGCTGGAACCATAGGCATTAAAACCGGAGGCATACCATAAAAGAGACTTTCTGAAGTCTTCCTTCTACTAAAGGCTGCAGAACACCGTTCCCAAAGTTAAACTGTGCTTAGGTACAAGCGAGGTCATACTTGAGTTAGTGAACAGGTTAATGTTCATAATTTAAATGGTGATTAGCTGGAGGTTAGACCCCATCAGGGAGGCTTAAGATTTTTAACAGGTCTCCAAGTCTTAAGAGAATTTTCCTGTGGTCACAGGCGCGGTCGCCGGGTATCTAGGGAGAGAAGATAGCTCGGGAATGATGACTGCCTACCGGCAACACGAGTCTCAGAGAACAGAATGAGGGAGTCAGGAAGGACAGATGTGATCACAGTGGAGCCAAGCCCGGGTAGGCAGTGGCAGGAGGAGTGGCGGCCCGGGGACCACCGAGGGGGCGTGGCCATCCACTCCGTGGGCTTGCTCTGTCTACAAAAGGAGCGCGGTCCTGCCAGTCTGTCTCTGGTGAGGAGCGCGGAGCAGAGGCGCCAGCTCAGCGCAGAGTTCCACTCCCAACCCCTGCGACCCGGGGTCTTGCAGAACCGTCTCCACCTTCCTCCTGTTTCCTGGGGTGGGACGTCCAGAGCCTGCACTGACACCTCTGGTCCCCAGACAGGAGCTTGCAGGGACACGACCGGTCCCGCAGCCGGAGGCACATTCGGGTACCATCGTGCTGGGACGCGCCACGGACATTCACGGAAGGTACTCGGTTCCCCGGTTCCTGGGAAGGGTTACTCTTCTATGTCCCATCCAGGCGGCGGCCGTAGGTGGAAAGGGCTTTGGTCGGGAAACCAGCCAATTGCGGGGGAGAGGGGAAAAATCTTGGATCTCACTCCTCACACCCATTTTAGGATTGTCACCCGCACTGTGAGCTCACTCTGCAT
This sequence comes from Microtus obscurus, assembly GCA_963919715.1. NCBI lineage: Eukaryota > Metazoa > Chordata > Mammalia > Rodentia > Cricetidae > Microtus > Microtus obscurus. The sequence continues at coordinate 2,619,964 of CAWTZC010001883.1, read as the reverse complement.
GCAATCTGCACAATTACTGGTAGTGTAAAACGACCTGAATATTGTTTAAATTTTTCCTTCTTAAAAAGAAACTAGTTTATTTTAATGAGGGGAGGAGAAAGGCAGTATGCAGAAAGGAGGAGATGTCTTGGATTAGATGCGGTGTTCTTCACCGCATCTGTCTGAGATGACTGTTGAGGTGGCAGAGTGTATAGGAGCATTTCGAGAACCCACAGTCTGGATGAACTATTGGCAATCTATTGGCAAGTTAGTCCTCTATCTTACCCATGTGTTCTAGGTCGATTTACTGAGGAACCAACTGACAGGGAAACTTTGCAGAGAAGCCACTAGAACAATGCAATATTTGCTGGGCAGTAATTGACCCTGTACCATTTCATACTAGCTTGTACCCACCTTATTTTTCTGCTCATTTTATGGATATATCTTCATCTCTAAACTAGTCCCAAACAACTTAAGAAAAGTCAGGATCCACAAGACAGGAGGGCTCAACAAATATTTTTCAGTGGAAAACAAAACAAATAAACAGGAATATTTGAGATATCCGATGCCATTGGGTAAGTAGTTTTCTAATAATACAATTAAAACCCAACAAAACCTCTCATAACTACATACAGAATGAGTTGCACTTTAGTCCTCTTGGACAGTGAGACAGGAGAGCACATCACTGAAGAGTGTACTAATCTCTACAGGGGGAGAGAGGGAATGCAAGTTCTTAAGGTTTCGTGCAGCTGTGAGGGTCTGTGATGAAATACACATCACATCTGCACAGACATACACTAGATTTCAGGGACTCCCAGACTTTTGGTTGTCAAGCCAGAATTCTAATATCCCTTCAAAGGAAGGTCTGAGAGTCATCAGCTCAGAGGAAAACCAACAAATACACATTCACTATACCATTTTTCTTTTGTGTGTGTGTGTGTGTTTAAACTTCTCCTTTTCCTCTATATAGGATGGATTCTGCCGCAAGGAGATGGGTCTACCTTCCCCTGGGTTGCATCATGCTGTTCAATCTCACTAATGCTAACTTTGAGTTTCAAAAGGGAGTGCTTGCCAGCATCAGCGCGGGCATCACAGAAGATGTGGATCTTCAGTGCTGGAACACATGCTCTCTGACACTCATAGACCTCAAGGAACTCAAGATAGAGCACAATGTGGATGCCTTCTGGAATTTCATGTTGTTCTTGCAAAAATCTCAGCGGCCCGGGCATTACAGTATCTTCTTAAACATAGCTCAAGACTTCTGGGACATGTACATAGACTGTTTGCTTTCAAGGTCTCACGGAATGGGCAGAAGACAGGTGGTGTCTTCCAACTATAATTTTCCACAGAAAATGACAAGAGGTGATTTGAAGGTATACCTACGGAAATAGCGAAGTGGTATTATTAAAAATTTGATATTTAGTACTTCTGGTTATTTCAGATTTATCTAGCTAGCAAATTTGTCTTATTTTCTTATAATAATTATAAAAATAAAATAAGAAAATTATAATTTTCTAATTAAAATAAATAATGTTTACATTACTTAGAAATCATGAGAGTGATTGATTATAAATGATCTTGGAATATAAATATTGCTTGATGTGGGAGTGATTTCTTATTAATAAAGAAACTGCTTAAGCCCATTGATAGGCCAACCCTTAGGTGGGTGGAGTAAACAGAACAGGATTCTGGGAGAAAGAAGCTGAGTCAGGGAGTCACCATGATGTTCCCACGCCAGACAGACGCAGGTTAAGATCATTCCTGGTAAGCCAGCTCGGGGGCTACACAGATTACTAAAAATGGGTTAGGTCAATATGTAAGAGCTAGCCAATAATGGGCCAGGCAGTGTTTAAAAGAATACAGTTTCCGTGTAATTATTTCGGGGCATAAGCTAGCAATGTGGGCGGCCGGATGCTGGGGACACAGCCACGCAGCTCCTTATTACTACAATTGCTAGATCACTAAAATATCTTATTGCTCCCCCATGAGTAGTTCATAAGAAAGTCATACATCTCTGTATTCATATTGTAAGACTTAAATACCAGGCTTGTTGTAGCCTTTTGAACAAAACATTTTCAATTGGGTTGCATAGAAGAATGGAATCTTATATTAAGAAATATTAATTTTCCTTGATACTATAGAACTATATTATAAAACATGTTTTACATTTAGGAAGGAAAACACAAAAAATACCTCAAGCAAGATGCCAACTGAGAGGAGAATCCTGTTACTTGCCAAATCAAATCTCCTGTTGTAATTAAAATTCTGATTTCCAGTTTCTTAATCTGGTGATTTTCTTTCTCTAGCTATATAATTGTTTTATTAATAGTTATTGGATTATTTGCATATATTTAAGTAACTTGTCAATAATATGTTATTTAAAAAGCATTTTGTCAAGTTGCCTTTGTTTTGGAACTACTTCACATGAAAATATAATTTTTAAAAACTAATCAGTGGAGTGAAGTTGTAATTAATTTTATAAAGTGTCTGGTACCCTAGTATTGAATTTAAAACTGTGCCCCAACTAATGCCAGTATCTAAAATTACATTTCAATATTAATCCATCTTATATATTAAATATTTTTCTATATATTAAGACTAAAACCTTTATGGTACAGTTCTTTTTTAAGTGTATGGCCATGTTTCCTGTGTGCGTGTGCATGCACTGTGGGTGTGCAGTGCCTGCAGAGACTAGAAGAGCACCCCCTGGCATGGGGGTTACTGACAGTTGGGACTTACCATGTGGGTGCCAAGAATTGAACCCAAATCCTTTGGGAGAGCAGTCAGTGCTCTCAACCTCTGAGACATCTCTCCAGCCCTGTGGTATAATTCATATCTCTCCAGCCCTGTGGTATAATTCATACCATCACAACATTCAAAAAGGAACAACAAACAAAAATGAAGCTACAGTTTAGCAAAGCACAGTATGATGGACTTTTTGCCTAGGTAATATGTCAGTCACATTTCATAATCACAGTCATTTTTATATTATTTACAACTCACACCCATATCCATCAGCAGTATCTATCAGCTTTAAAGGAATGTGCCAAACCCAAGAATGGCACACAGTGGATGAGGAAATTGCCGTGGTAAGGAATGCTACCAATGCTATAGTAATGACTTCATCCTATGCTTCACGTCAGTACGTATATAGTAATGACTTCATCCTATGCTCCAAGTCAGTACTTCTATAGTAATGACTTCATTCTATACTCCAAGTCAGTACTTCTATAGTAATGACTTGATCCTATGCTCCAAGTCAATACTTCTATAGTAATGACTTGATCCTATGCTTCAAGTCAGTACTTCTATAGTAATGACTTCATCCTATGCTCCAAGTCAGTACTTCTGTAGTAATGACTTCATCCTATGCTCCAAGTCAGTACTTCTATAGTAATGACTTCATTCCATACTCCAAGTCAGTACTTCTATAGCAATGACTTCATCCTATGCTCCAAGTCATACATATATAGTAATGACTTCATCCTATGCTCCAAGTCAGTACTTCTATAGTAATGACTTCATCCTATGCTCCAAGTCAGTACTTCTATAGTAATGACTTCATCCTATGCTCCAAGTCAATACTTCTATAGTAATGACTTCATCCTATGCTTCAAGTCAGTACTTCTATAGTAATGACTTCATCCTATGCTCCAAGTCAGTACTTCTATAGTAATGACTTCATCCTATGCTCCAAGTCAGTACTTCTATAGTAATGACTTCATCCTATGCTCCAAGTCAGTACTTCTATAGTAATGACTTCATCCTATGCTCCAAGTCAGTACTCGTATAGTAATGACTTCATCCTATGCTCCAAGTCATACATATATAGTAATGACTTCATCCTATGCTCGAAGTCAGTACTTCTATAGTAATGACTGCATCCTATGCTCCAAGTCAGTACTTCTATAGTAATGACTTCATCCTATGCTCCAAGTCAGTACTTCTATAGTAATGACTGCATCCTATGCTCCAAGTCAGTACTTCTATAGTAATGACTGCATCCTATGCTCCAAGTCAGTACTTCTATAGTAATGACTTCATCCTATGCTCCAAGTCAGTACTTCTATAGTAATGACTTCATCCTATGCTCCAAGTCAGTACTCGTATAGTAATGACTGCATCCTATGCTCCAAGTCAGTACTTCTATAGTAATGACTTCATCCTATGCTCCAAGTCAGTACTCGTATAGTAATGACTTCATCCTATGCTCCAAGTCATACATATATAGTAATGACTTCATCCTATGCTCGAAGTCAGTACTTCTATAGTAATGACTGCATCCTATGCTCCAAGTCAATACTTTGGGGACTTGGAAGGTGGCTCCAGTTGGTAAAGTGTTTGTGGCGCAAACATAGGTCTAGATTAGATATTCAGGCAGAGGAGCATGTGTCTGTAAGCCCAGCACTGTGAAAGAGGAGACAGGAAGATCCCTGGGACTTCCTGGACAACCAGCCTACCAGAATTGGTAGATGAGACTCAGTGAGAAGCCTGATCTCAGGAAATGAGAGAGTAGTAGAGGAAGATACCTAGTGCTACCCTCTGCCCACTCCCACCACTGCCCACCCCACTCCTGCCCACTCTACTCTTGCCCACTCCCATTGCTGCCCACCCCACCCCTGCCCACTCCCATTGCTGCCCACCCCACCCCTGCCCACTCCACACTCTGCCCGCTGTCCACCGTGCCCACTCCACCCTCGACTCTGCCCACTCCCATGCCTGCCCACTCCACCCTCTGCCCACTCCACCTTCCACCCTCTGCCCACTCCCTCCTGCCCACTCCACCCCTGCCATCACCCTCTGCCCACTCACCTGCCCACTCCCACCCCTGCCCACTCCACCCTCTGCCCACTCCACCCTCTGCCCACTCCACCCTCTGCACACCCCACCCCTGCCCACTCCACCCCTGCCCACTCCCACCGCTGCCCACCCCACCCTGCCCACCCCACCCCTGCCCACTCCCACCCCTGCCCACTCCACCCCTGCCCACTCCCACCCCTGCCCACTCCACCCCTGTCCACTCCAACTCTCTACTCCCACCCTCTGCCCGTTGCCCACCCCACCGCTGCCCACTCCCACCTCTGCCCACTCCCACCCCTGCCCACTCCCACCCCTGCCCACTCCACCCCTGCCCACTCCACCCTCTGCTACTCACCCGCCCACTCACTGCCCACTCCCACCGCTGCCCACTCCCACCCCTGCCCACTCCCACCCCTGCCCACTCCCACCACTGCCCACCCCACCCTTGCCCACTCCAGGCCTGTATCTTTGACAAAAAGGCCTATAAACTTGGTGAGGTTTCTAAGTTCCAAAGTGAGAGTGACTCAAAGCAGTTTGAAGATTTTCATATTTACAAGAAGAACCAAAGCAGATGTTTAGGAAATTTCCACACTTTTCCAGGACAAAGAACCAATAGAAATCTGCCCTATAGATTTCCTGATTGGCTATTGTGAAAACATTGTGAAAAACATTGTTTTCAAGTGTTTTGATGATTATGACACATTTTTTTCTCTGTGCAAAATGATATAGGCACAATCAAACTAAATATAAGCAAAAATAATACTGAATAAAAATGTCTGATAGTTTGACTTCATTCAAGAATGAACCTTGAAATAAAAGGGGATGTATTATCTGAGTTTGAACCAATCCCAAATTCTCATGAAGTACTACTAGGGCTTTAATGAGGGTTTATATACATACACAAATATAAGGAAGGTACAAGGACAGCAGGATAAGAACCTTCAGGGTTAAAGAAGGAACAAACCACCTGCAGTGGCACATGCCTTTAATCCCAGTATTTGCAGTTTGGAGGCAGAGGCAAGCAGACCTCTGTGAGGTGGAGGCCAGCCTGGTCTACAGAGCAAGGTCCAGGACAGCCAAGGCTACACAGAGAAATCTTGTCTTGAAATACAAAAATACAAAAAAAGAAAAAATAAACAAACCTCTTAGCTTTTCAAATATGACTTGACAAGTAGCTTTAGTGAGGGTTCTGTTTCTGTGAAGAGACATTATGACTAAGCCCATGGCACTCTTATAAAAGAAAACATTTAATTGGGGCTGACTTACAGTTTCTGAGGTTTCGTACATTATCAACAAGGCAGGGAATATGATAGACTGTCGGCAGGTGTGGTGCTGGAGAGGGTGTGAGAGTTCTAAATCTGGATCTTCAGGCATCAGGAAGAGCGAGCTACTAGTTTGAGCTTCTGAAACCTCAAAGCCCATCCCCCAGTGACGTGTTGCCTCCAGCAAGGCCACACCTACTCCAAAAAGGTCACACCTAATAGTGCAACTCCCTAAGGGTCTATTAGGGCCATTTTCTTTCAAACTATCACACAGGTATTGTTTCGTGTAACCGAGTATTGCATATACCAGTTGGGTGGGAAGCAGAATGAGACTGTAGACCAGACTGGCCTCAAACTCAGAGATCCCCCTGCCTCTGCCTCCCAAATGCTGGTATTAAAGGCATGTGCTATCGCACATGCAAAAGCAGTTCAATGACATCAAAAAGCTGAAAGAATTCCAAAAATGGTGTTGAGTAGCAGGGGTATGGAGACATACTATTTCTCTTTCTTTCTCTGTGCAGAGTTATTTGATGAAGCCAGCTATTTTTTATTTTTAAGGTCAGCATTTTTGTCATTTTACTATGGCAGACTCAAAACCTGTTTCATGGGTTTGGGTTTATGCACAGTTCATTTAATGTAATGCATAACTGATGAATTTCCAGAGACCTTAAGGGTACAAACCAGCTAATTCTGATTCCAAAACACAAGTTTTATTTACTTGATTAGTGCACGTTTCAGTTGGAAAGCTTGGAATTTCATCTTAGCTGACTCATGGAAGAAAATACTGTCCACCCCTGAGGCAGGGAAGCCTAGACAGCAAATCCACTAGGAATCCAGAGTAGCACGGGAGCAGAAATGTTTATGATGCTATCAGAGAGGTGGACTCACTTGCTCACAGTACAGTGGCTGGAACTGTGCCAGACAAACGCGTCAGAGATCTGCCTACCATCTGTAAGGTCTCTGCAGCAAGCACTACTACTGCTTCCTGTCAGCAAAATAAATACCATGTCGTGCAAAGCTGCTAGAAAATAGTAGAAAATATCCTGTCTTATTCTGTCATCTCCCTTCCTAATGAAGAGCAGAGCAGTGATCAGGCTAAGTCAATCTGGAGATAGGACTACGTACTGTGTGCAAAACTGGTGCTCAACTGAGTCACATCCATTTTTCTGTAACTTGTTTATGTTTATACCATGGTACTTGTGTCTTATAACTGGAGGAAAGCATTAACAATCTTGAAGTATTTATATTCCAGCTGCTTTAACATGCTGTCCTTGCTCATGGTCACATGCATAGTATCTTGTGGGCTGATTCTTCTTTTTGAGGACAGTGCCTTGGTGTATTTGAAGAACTCAAGGGAAAGGCCGCAAGAGTCAAGGCCAACATTACTAACTCATTTCCTGAGGTGTTGATCATAATAACGAACTATACATGACCTTGCTGTTGGGGAACTAAGAGTCTGCGGAAGTTCACAGTCTACAGATGCCAAGAAGGTTCATCGCACTTAGCTCTGGACATGAGGACTATGGTGTGTCAGAGAGAAAGGAGACGCGATTTGGTGCTGCCTGTTTGAACATCTCATGCTGTGTTCTGTTTCCTCACACACTGCTTGTCACTTCCACAGTAGGGAAATAGCACTAGAAATAGCGTCAAACCTTTATTTACTTAATTTTAAATTTTTGTCTATTGTGTGTGTATGGGAGTTTTGACGGCATGTATGTCTATGTATGTGAGTGTCTGGTACCCGAGGGGAGCAGAAGAGGGATATGATCCTCTGGAACTGGAGTTATAGATGGTTGTGAATCACCATGTGGGTACTGGGAATTGAACCTGGGTCCTCTGGAAAATTTATATATTAACAGTAAAGGCATATGTAGCTGTAGCTGTATATTTATTTTTGTCGTTTAGCTTGTGACTAACATTTGCATTTTATAATAGATACATTTATTTCTATTTTCACCAAAATATTTTTGTTGCTCCTGGTGTTCATGTTATCTGTTTGATGATAACACCTTGATTCCTGACTCCATCAAAGAATTTTAGATGATTTTGGACTGTTTATGGCTCCAAGAGCAAGGAGTACTCAGATCTGGCCAACTTCAAGGTGAAGAGCTCCAGAGTTGTCATGTGACCAATCAAGGATCCCAAGATGCGGAGAGCACTGCACAAACTGTTGAGAAAATGCACCCACTCTTCTCCATCAGAAGAGTGTAAGGAGGACTGCCGGAAGGGCACCTCTCCTGAGTCAGTGTCAGCTTTTGATCCAACAGGGCCCACAGTCTACGTTACTCAGGAAGGACTTTGTAGCTACAAAGTCCATAAAAATGTCCTTTACGGTAGACTATTTGAAGTAGTTGATATATAGCCAAAAGTCCTAACTGATAAACAAATTTTACAATTTCAGTTAAGGGACCAACAGTTTTTCCAAAGAGAGTGATAACCACTTTTCTGATAGATATGTTGATGTTTTTCATAAAAATAAACTGTATTATCCTGACTTTAATTTTATAATATTTTACTAAAATATTTATTCTAAATTTTTGCCTTACAATTGTATACAAATATACATTTAGCAGAAAAATGGTAAGTAGAATTTATTTCCGAAAGGTTCTGAAGCACGTCACATAGGGGTGTTCTTTTTTGGCTCAGTCAGGGGCTTCGCTTTCACCCGCTGCAAAGCTCCTCCTCGAATAGGCAGCTTTTTCAGAGCAATGTCTGTGTCAGCCAGAGGTCCTCCCAGTAACCGGGCAGGAGTGCTTTCCACTGTCACCACCCGACCAGAAGGGACCTGGAACAGGAGAAGACAAATATCTAAAAGTCTACTGACAAACATTTTGTAAGAGAAAAGCCCACATAACCTATGGTTTGCTTTGAGAAAGATTCCAGGTATAACAGAGACTGTGACAAAAGAGAAAGATAAGGACTTTGGGGACAAGAAGGCAGGCTTGAATTATTCTGTCACTCGTTATTTTTGTCGCCAGGGACAAACTGAAATCACTAAGAAAGCTGGAATGTGCACAGGTCTACTGCCAAGCAGAGAACTGTGCTTGTCCTTTGAGCAAGATGCGACCAACGCACTGACCAGTGCTGGCAGCAACCTCTTAGGAAAACCTGGGGAGCTGTGTCTGCTCTAACCTCGCACTGCAGAGTAGGGGGAAAAAGGAGGGGAAAAGTATTTTGGAGCCTTAATGATGGAAAATTTGAGCAACAAAAAGCAAAATATATGAGGCAAAAGTTCCCATAGAAACAGCATTTTGGCAGCCTAAACTTCACATCTATTAAGAAAGAGACGTGGGGAAAAATGACCTTACCGTTGTGTTAAGACCTTTAATAACTGTTTGGTGAAATATTGCATTTTGTGGCCGTTCACTGTATTTGGAGGATTCTATAGCCTTTTCCTGGAGCCTTTTTGCTTTCTGGAGGTTTTTAAATTAGAAAGAAAACGGTATTAGTTGCTGGTAAAACATGGCGGATGGAGCTTACAGAGAAGGGACATTTACTCCCCTACTCCTTGCGCTGCTGCTTACAGAAATGGGATCCTTCAATAAGAAGGTTCAGAATGGGGAGCGGGGCATTATGTCCTGAAGCCTGGCTAGTTGTTGTGTATACTGTAGTGCTTTAAAAATCCTACCTTTGCTGGGCGGTGGTAGCGCACACCTTTAATCCCAGCACTTGGGAGGCAGAGGCAGGTGCATCTCTGAGTTCGAAGCCAGCGTGATCTACAAGAGCTAGTTCCAGGATAGGCTCCAAAGCAACAGAGAAACTTTGTCTCGAAAAAACAAAAACAAAAATAGTAAAATAAAAATAAAATAAAAAATCCTACCTTTAATGTTTTAGCATTTGATGTTCTGGCCAGGAAGTTTTGCCATGATTTGTTAGCCAGTTCTCTCTGCTTATGTGTGGCCTGTATCTGGAACAGACGAGAAAACGAGGAATTTCAGTTTCTATGAAACATACCAGAGGGCTTGGAAGTCCCCATTTTAAAGGAAGTGCCTCCATTTTGCTAAACTTAAAAATCTGAGGCTGACTAAAAAAGTAACTATAATATATTACTTAATTTTAAAAACAGAGGTGTTGGGAGATACAAGCCATTAATTTGAGCACTATAGCATCAGAGGCAGGTAGAAATCTTTCAGTTTTAGGCTAGCCTGCTCTACAAAGTGACTTCCAGGATAACTAGGGCTACATAGAAACCTTGTCTCAAAAATAATAAATAAAAAAGTCTTAAAATGAAAAAGGTAACTCACTCTCCATGCAATGTAAAGCAGACTGCTGAGACACGTGAACACTAAGCATCCCCAGCAAGACTGAATGCTTTACTCAGTTCCTGCTTATAAAGACATTACAGTCTAGAGAAACCTGAACACGGGATTTAAAGAGAAGGTCATAGGTGAAAATAGAGAGGTTCTGCTGCCACTGATCACAAGTTCAGACAAAATTAAACTGTAAACTATTTTTATCGTGACTGTAACCATGTCGGCAGTTTTGTGAGACTGCTGGCTTGGCGTGATGCTGCGGTCCAGAGGGGAACTGCTAATCTAGATCTCTGTGTGTCTTAACAGGCTCACCACCAAATGCATGATCAGAGGAGACACGCCAAAGGTGTGTGTGTGTATCAAAGACACATGCATAATACCATTATAAATACGATATTCCTAGGGCTACTTAAGAATTGCTTAAAAAGTGGGGACAGAGGTATGACAATAAAAATCAATCAAAGAGACAAAGGTTCTGTAATTCAAAAGAACTAGTGGTCAAGAGGCAGTTTTCTTCCCAGTTCTGAGCAGATCAACAAGCGTACAGTAATACTCATGTCATAAAAACTTTGAGCAAGCAAAGTTTGAAGCAATTAGCTGTGGAGTGGCATTGCCCAGTGAATGGACACAGGTCCTAAGCTGTAGACTCAAACATTCAATTATCTAGGGATGACATTGTTTAGAAGCCGCTCAGATGGTCAAACAAACTATGCTGCAGTTTCTCACCTGTGCAAAGCTTTAGGGAAAGGCTGCTACTTTCCGGGTTCATTCTCTGTTTAGCTAAACCAGGCCACTTTACACAGGCATGTACAGACTCAGTGCTCAGAAGTGTTTTGGAATTGAGGGGAGGATGGATGGCTAAGTCTATAGATGGCAAAACAATAAAGGTCTGTGACAGAATGAGGTGTGAAAGACAGGTTTATCTTCCTATGAAGTTATGTGCTCCATTACAGATAAACCCCCAGAATATATTAAAAGTATATATTTAATTTTTTATTTTATGTGTATTGGTGTTTTGCCTGCATTCATGACTATCTGAGGGTGCTGGATCCCTTGGAACCGCAGTTACAGACTGCTGTGAACTGCCACGTGAGTACTGGGAGTTGAACCCAGGTCCTCTGGAAGAGCAGTCAATGCTCTTAATGACTGAGCTATCTCTCTGGCCACCCGCCCCTCAAAGTATATATTTAAGAAGGTTACAACTTTTAGAACCATGTTGGGCATGGCTAAGAAAGTGTGTCAAGATCTCTTTCCTCTGTAAAATATATGACTATGGAAATCAAATTACAGGGCTGGGGAGATAACTCAGCCAGTAAATTGATTGTGTGCAAGCATGCAGGCCTGAGCTCGCATCTCCAGAATCTATATAAAAAGCCTGGCATGGTGGCCTATGCTTGTAATTCTACTGATGGGGAGAAAGAGACAGAAGGATCTCTGGGGCTTTCTGGCTGTCAATCAAGTGGAATCGGTGAGCTCCAGGCTCGGAGAGAAACCCTGTGGAGAATGGTTAAGAAAGATACTGAATGTCGCCCACCTCTGGCTTCCACATTTATGTACATGATTTCATACACATAAATGTGTAAATAAGCATACACCACAAATACACACAGAAAAAACAGGAAATTAAATTATAATGCAAAACCAACACTGATAAATGATTAGATTTTAAACTCTTAACTCCATAGTTTCCTTTAAAATTGCACAAAGACATTGAAAATAACTATTAGAGAAAGTAAAACAATTCAATGCTCAAATATTAACATATAAGATAAATCCATTTTATGGATAACTTCATCTACCTCATGCACTGAAATTAACAACTTGGGCCTCAGAGCTCAATGGTGCCCTCAGCTTACTTTTGCGTATACTTTCTGCTCATTTTGCACATCTTGACGTGCTTGGCTTTCAATCATCTCACTTTGTAGGGAAGCGACCATCTTTCCAATATTTTCTGTTGCTGATGTAATAGACTCCAAAGAAAATTTATCGAAAGTAACTAGTTTTAATTTTTCCAATTTTATTTCTTCACATACTTCATTCCATATTTCTCCAATCTGTCATGGCAAAGTTTAAAGTGAGAAATTTAAATTAACAAAAGTAAGGGAAACAATTTTACATAATCTTAGGTAGTGTTTAAGCTTTTCCTAACTTACTTCTCAGACACCAGCTCCATCTGAGAATTCTGGTTTATAGTTACTTCCCCTCACAGCTGCAGAAACTGCTTGGCCTTCTGAGGCACTGATGCTATTGCTCCTGACAGTCATACTGAAGGCTAGTCCATGCTGAATCTGGAGGGACAGACGAGGGCACTCTGGGAACCTGGAATGTGGGACTCCTACAAGAGGGATCCTGGTCTTCACCTACTAGCAAAGGGATATACTTGAATCTCAAGCTTTCACTCCACAGTTTCACCATGCTAAATCTCCATGTCATATTCTGAAAGTAAGGTACTAGAGTATATTGCAAACTAGAGAAAGAGTTATATCATCTAAAACAGGAATACAACTGGATTTTGTTTTCATTTGAAGAAAGACTTCTTTATTCTCAACATCTAAATACATAATATTAACATAAATAAAATGTTTACTTCAGATTTGCCTGAGATTTCAGAGACATTTATTTACTCAGTTAACTTGGCAGAGAACTAAGTAACCTAGTCACTTCTAAGTGTGATTTGACTAATTACATAAAGAAATTATAAAGAATAATAACCAATAATTTGCTTAACTTTGGCTCGGCTGCTTTCCAAAGAGTAAAGATTCTGGTTTTAAAATCCCATTAGTCTTCAAAATGACTCTGTAATTTTCACCTTCTCTTCTCAGCTAAGGGCTGGGCTGACGGAGAATTCCATCCACGCATATAATGTATCTATCGAGTCTACCTCTATTCCACTCCTCAGTCAACTACTCCCCCAACACTCTGTCTAGAGTTTGTGAGTTCTCTTTGAGAACAAACAGCCAAACCATGCACTCCCTCTAGTGCTGTCAGTGTGAGTGTGGGCATGGGGCCATCTACTGGGGCACGAGGAGCTGCTCTAGAGACCTGTCCCGGGAAAACAGACCCTCCCAGCCAAGCAGCTGTCAGGAGTGTAGAGCTCCTCCGCTAGCAGTGAGATTTTCCTACTACCTCCCCGCTCCACGCTGGGACTTTGGTTTTCTCTTGTACAAGTTTTGTGCATGCAGTCACAGCCACTGGTCATGTATGACTACTCTGTTCTATGTCTGGGAGGCATGCGGCTCTGTCGGCTGCATAAAAACATCTTCTCGTGGAAGAAATCCAAAGAATGGTTTGGGGTTTTATATCACAATCATATGAAAAATAGAAAAAAATACTAGAGTGTGTAAACAATTGTTATGGGCACGTCTTTTATTTCTAAATTTATTTTTATATAATAGATTTTAAGTTACTAAAATGGTACTTACTTTAAAATCGAGGTATCTATGTATTATACAGAGGGTGACAAAATCTTCAGCAGATAGGCCAGGTAAGTTTTCAAAATCTATCAAAGTTTGTTCAGAGAGAATTATTTTAATAGGAGCAAATGATTTCGAGATTCATATTTCTACTATGAAAACAAATGCAAACAGATATCCCCACAACCAATGCTTTGCCAGGTTATCCTTACACGGTCATTAGCAAGAACTCATTCTTTCTGGACCATGGTCAGAGAGCATTTACTATTAGAAGCTAAGGAGCAAACGAGAACTTTTCCCTCACTAGAAAGCAAAGACTGTAAACACCGAGATGATTCAGAATGCTACTGTTCAAGCCTCAACATCTGAATTAACTGCTCATGGTCCCGCTACACATTGAAATTGCTGGAAAGCAAAAAAGAACTACTCTTTTAACACATTCCAAAATTCTAACTTTAGAAAACATTATTCTCCCATATATTCCTCCTAGGGACTGCTGACCAGGACACTGAGGTCACGAGGCAGCAGCATGCAGCTACTGCACAGAGGGAGTGTGTGTCTCATGTGTGTCAGTGGACTCTGCAGCAAAAGCAAGCGCAGCCACACTCTTCACACAGAAACTCTTGGGAGTCACAGGGGTTTCTTACCCAGTTTTCCCAACACAGCATAGATTTTTGCTCTGATGTTCTCAGCGACATCCATAACTGCAATAGATGGGCAGTTGGCGGGGAGGGGCATGATCTTCTGCTCTTCTTGAAAACTAGTAAATAGCGGCTTCTTTGTATCTAACCATTGGACACCATGAAACATGGAGAGAAGAGATAAAAGCGATAGTGACTATTTGATATTTTCTCTATATAAAACAGATCAAAATATAAATATATATTTAAAATTTAAAACAAAAATATAGTGCTTTGGTCTTTCTTTTTTTCAAGTTCTAGGAATCCACCCCAGGTATGGCAAGGAAGCACTGTATAGCTGAGCTCCCTGCTACGCCGCCAGGCCATGGATACCATGGAAACATAGTCAGTGTATTTTCCCATTCTGCCACAAAACTTATTTATGTAACACAAAAAAATTACACCTCCTCTGGGCATAATGGCATATGCTTTTAATCCCAGAAGCAGGGAGGCAGAAGCAGGTGAATCTCTGTGAGTTTGAGGCCAGCCTGGTCTACATAGAGAGTCTCAGAACAACAGGGGCTACATAAGGTGATCCTGTCTCAAAAGGAAAAAAAAACCCCACAGCTATTAATTTTTAAAAAGATTTATTTATGCGTGTGGGCCTGGGTGTGAATGCCTCATGTATGGGAGTGCCAACGGAGGCCAGAAGAGGGAGCTGACTTTCAGAAACTGGAGGTACAGGCAGTTGTGAGTCGTGTGACCTGGCTGCTGGGATTCAAACTCAGGTCCTCTGGATGAGAGCAAGTGCTCTTAACTGCTGAGCCCTCTCTCCAGCCTATAGCCACATCTTCTATAAAGATAAAAATTTAATGTAAAAACTTGTCAATTTAAAATTATAGATGAGGTGATATCACAATAGTGGTACAACAATTTTGATTGCTGTCTGTAAATTATAGATGAGGTGATGTCATCAATAGTGGTACAATAATTTTGATTGCTGTCTATAAATTATGCCATAAAGAGAAAAGCTGACTGATGATGTTCTACTTCAAAACATAGATAGCAAAAGGGAGACAGAGATCATTTGAAGTAGCTGCATTTTTAATAACAGATATTACTAAGAGTTTAGCTAAAATGACAATTTGAGTGTGAAAGGCTCAGAAGACATAGCATGGTGTTACAGACTCTACAAGTAGATTACACTCTGATTCCATCAACCTCAATAGAATACGGCAGTAAAAACTGATGGACATCTGACAATTTTTTACTAGATATCAATTTCTTTTGTGTAAGAAAAAAACATAGAAATATCAGTATACAAAAGACTGTAAATATTGTTGTCAAACACTTATTTATACATCAAATTTTATTGGTAAGTGTAATATCATTGAACCAAGTTTTATAAAAGCAAGAAATCCAAATACTTATTTAGGGAGCATCATTAATTTCTGAGTTAAAGAATACCGTCAAGCTGGGTGCTAGTGGTGCACACCTTTAATCCCAGCCCTCTGAGGCAGAGTCAGGCGGATCTCTGTCAGTTCGAGGCCAGCCTGGCCTACAGGAGCTAGTTTCAGGACAGGCTCCAAAGCTACAGAGAAACCCTGTCTCAAAAAACCAAAACACACACACACACGTTACTATTATTTGAATATGTATTCAAATAATAGTCAAATATCATGTTTTAAAATATTCTATAAAAACGAACCAACTACTAGCTTATTAAATTTTCTTCTAACCATTCACAATTTGTCATTTTCTTAATGAAAGAGAGAGTAGGTTAGAGACAATCTATATTGGTGTTCTTCAGGCACTATCCTCTTTGCTGTTTGTTTGTCTCTGAGTCAGGGTCTGTTTGGCCTAGGATATGAGGTTTTGTGGATCTGACAGTGAACCTGCCTCCCCAGAGCCAAGATCAGGCCTGGGTTTGTTTTGTGGTTGTGAGGTAGAACTTGGGTCC
This sequence comes from Microtus obscurus, assembly GCA_963919715.1. Taxonomy (NCBI): domain Eukaryota; kingdom Metazoa; phylum Chordata; class Mammalia; order Rodentia; family Cricetidae; genus Microtus; species Microtus obscurus. The sequence continues at coordinate 2,603,677 of CAWTZC010001883.1, read as the reverse complement.
TTCAAGCCCTTCACTGACAGAACTATCCCTTCGGACCCCAATTACTCACAATTTATGATAGAAAGTCTTCAGTATCTTGTTGGAAGAACCCTGTAAAATGGCGTAAGTATCCTCATATTCCTATATTCTTTAAAACTCTAGGGATACGCCTCTAAATGTTTCTACCAAAAATTATGAACACACTTACCAACAATCTTGCCATTTTTATCCCGTTTGACTCCCAGTTCCTTTTCCTCCTTCCTCCACAGTTTAATTAGGAGACTAGCAGCGGTAAGGTCTTTCTTCCCTCGCCAAGCATTGATGTGAGCAGACGTTTTGGGATTGTCACAAAATTCAACCATTATTCCAAGGATCAGATTACAGAATTTTTTTTGGTTCAACTTTGCAAGGAAATAGAAAATGACAAAAAAATGGCAATAAATACTAAGAATGACTGTCTTACTGAAAGGGATACTTGGATTATCAGCCAGTTCCTTCTGAGCTGTTCGGCGGTGACAATGTCATTCATGACCATTCTCAAATATTAAAAATTAAAATAATAAAGAGATTTAAAATAATTCTTAAGAAGTCATAAACACACTTTATAGTAAAAAATTTGGTGGAAATGGAGTTTTCAAAAACGAAAGGATAATATATATACATATATGTATATATATATATATACATATACACATTATACACACACACACACACACACACACACATATATATATATATATATAACACGATCATGGTCATCAGTAACAAATCACTTGTGAGTATAGGATCATTCTCATTTACATTGCTTTACTGAGGGTTAAAAAGATTAATACACACTTTGTTATCAAGAGATTAACTGATATAACTGTGAAAGTCAAATATGAAAAACCTTAAATTGATGTGTAAATTTGTGTTCTATCATTAACCATATAAGAGTTTTTAAGAATTCAAGAAAATTTCTCCTATCATCTAAGCATGCATATTTTATGTAGAAAATCTCATCTAGCCCTAACTTTGAAGGTTCAGATTTGTGTGTTTAACTTGGACCTGTAGCTAGTAAACCAGAAAAGTACCAGTTGGGACTAAGACGTCTTAAAGGAGGGAGGCTTGTAGATCACAGGTGAGATGAAAGGGACAGGGCATAATGGAGATAGGAAGGAGACAGAAAAGATGGGGAAGAGAAAGGAGTGATGAAGGGTAGAGAGGGAAGGTCTATAAAAAAGCTATAGGGAACCCTACTACTTTGTAAGCCAATAAAATATGTTAAGAGGCTGGCTAGATGGCTCACTTACTGTGGGACAATGCTCATGTACACTGTAAAGATTTGTCACTTGTATTTCTTTAATAAAACACTGATTGGCCAGTAGCAAGGCAGCAAGTATAGGTGGGGCAAACAGACTAAGATTTCTGGAAACAGGAAAGGCAGAGACACAGTCATCAGCCAGACACAGAGGACGTAAGTTAAGAATGCTTCACTGAGAAAAGGTACCAAGCCACATGGTTAAACATAGATAAGAATTATAGGTTAAGTTGTAAGAGGTAGCTAGTATAAGTCTGAGTAATAAGCCACAGTTTATAATTAATATAAGCCTCTGTATGTTTCTTTGGGACTGAATGGCTGAGGGACCAGAAGGGACAGAAACTTCTGTCTACAAATGGTACCCAAATATTTAGCAAAAATTTTCATATAAAGCCTGGAAAAGCTTTATAAAAAAAAAAGGGAGTCTAGACAGACAAGAACAGAGTCAAGCACAGTTTATAGGTAACCATCTTTAATAAGCTCTGTTTGCTGGCATAAGCGGAGGCACGGATCCCTTAAGAAAGGCTTCCTGACTTAGTATTAGCAGCAAAAACCACATGGCAGTTCTTTTACAAGGCCCTGCCACCAAACACTTAAATGGTGTTTATGAGCAGCTGGCATCAGTCTTCTTGGTTGTGGCGGGGACCTAGAAACTCCACAGAGTTGTGGCAATAAATGTGGCTCCTGCCATTACCTCTATCACGAAGCTAGACTTACAAAAAGCTAAGGAATAGGGTACAGGCAGCTTTAATCTTAGCCATACTGCTTAGCAGATTAAAGACTCATGTGGTCAGAAAAAGATAGAGATATACAGTAAATAAAAATTCAGATGAGAAAAATCTTTAAATGGTTACAGGGTATTTAAAAATATATGTAGGCTTGGGAGAGAAAGGAAAAAGAATAGAGAAAGTCCTTAAGAAAAAAAGAGTAGTTGGGTGTGGTAGCAAATGCCTTTAATCCTAGCACTTGGGAGGCAGAGGCAGGCAGATCTCTGTGAGGTTGAGACTAGCCTGGTCTACAGAGTTTAGTTCCAGGACAGCCAAAGATATACAAAGAAACCCTGTCTCAAAGTTCTAAAAATTAAAAAATAAAATATAGTAAAAAAAAGTCACATAAAGATGAAAACAACACAGAGAATCTGGATACTATATGTTATTGCTTAACTTTGAATTGCTTGATGGATGACGAAGATGTAATAGCTGCTAAAAGACATTTGATTACAAATGCTGCTGGATTAATCCAACCTATATATTTTGAAAATGCCTTGACTTCAAAAATTTAAGTTAAAAGTTAGGATACTTTGGAGAAGAGGTTTTGCTTTTGTTTCCACAGAAAACGAGAGGCCACAAATCATTCTGGGTCAAGAAAAATAAGGTTTGATCAAGGAAAACCCCCTGAGAAATCTCCAATAGGAGCAGATGGCCCAGATGATCTAGAATCTGTATTAGAGTTTCCTCTGAGTTCGACACCCAGAACAGTTTCAAGATTGCTAGATGAGATAATCCAGTCTCAAAGAAAACTCCAGTCAGGACTTGACCATAGTTCTAAATTTTCTTTGGGTCCCCATAAGATTATCAGTGTTCCCAATCAGCAGGAAAACTATGCCCACATTCCCCAAAAATGGATTATGGATGTTTGTCTTTGTTTAGAGTGTTGGTTACAAACTGTTAATGGATAATGGTCAGGAAAAAGGTAAACAAAGGTGATTAGATTCAAGGTTCTTGTTTTGAAAAGAAAATAGAAAATGATATGGGATAATGCTCTTATATACCATAAAGACTTGACACTTGCATTAGTTTAATAAAATGTCGATTGACCAGTAGCCAGGCAGGAAGTATAGGTGGGTCAACCAGACTAGGAGAATTCTGGGAAGAGGAAAGCTAGAGATGCATACATTAGCCAGATGCAGAGGAAGAAAGATGAGAATGCATTACTGAGAAAAGGTACCAAGCCACATTGCTAGACATAGATAAGAATTATGGGTTAATTTAAGTTGTAATAGGTAGTTAATAATAAGCCTGAGCAATAGGTCAAACAGTTTTTAATTACTATAAGCCCCTGCGTGTTTATTTGGGACTGAATGACTGCAGGACGGAACAGGACAGAAACTTCCATCTACACTCAGTGGTTAAGAACAATTGTTCTTGCAGATGGCCCAGATTTGACTATCATCGTCTACATGGTAACTCACAGACATCCACAGCTCCAGCTTCAGGGGATCTAGAGCTCTGTAGGCACCAGGCATTCACATGGTGCTCATACATACATGCAGGCAAAACACTCATATACATAAGATAAATCTACAAAAAAAAAAAAAAAACAACCTTAAAGCCACATTTTTTAAAGCCAAGGATGGAGATATCTAAATGGCTGGATGATGCCTCTCTTAGAAACTGCTGTTTACTAAACAGAGGACCCAGTGCCAGGTGAAGTACCTTCATGAGTCATTGGCCAGTAAGGCCCCAGAGGTCCTCAAAACAATACAGACTCCTGAGAGTCTTTCTGGTTGCTCTCCAGCACCAGATGATAAGGTCCTATTGCTTAAGATCCTATACAGTTTTGGTTGCAAGATCTGCAGAGACCAAGCTAGAACTGAGCTGGAAGTCTCTGTCCTGCTATGTAGCTTTTATAGTTTCAGAAGCCACCATGCAGGCTCCTGGGGAGGCAAGGCATCAATGGTCTAACCCAGTTATGAACCATATAAACTACAGTGCTAACCTTCCAGGCAAGATGTGTCTGCCAGTGCAAAACTGGGATCATTTTTATGGAGTAACCAACAATGCTCAAATTGAATTTGAGGCATTCTCCACAAAAGGTACCTGTATGGTACAATAAAACTGGATAGCCATCATGGCTAAGAAGATCATATGCCCGAGGGGTAATTTATCACTGTAGTTTATATATGTGTATATATATGTATATGTGGATATACATATATATATATATAGCTAATATAGTGTCTAACTATATCCTAAACGTTGATGTTTATATTCGTAGGCAAACCCTTTTATTCTTAAATCAAGAATCTTTTCTTTGTAGTCAGCAGTGGTGAATACAGATATTCGTAGCTATTCAAAGTGCTAAGAACAAATGATAGTTGTATGCTCATCTTTAAACTGGATAATTATATAATTTCCTCTAATGAGTAGGGGACATCAAGGAAGGGGAAAGATAGACATTAGAGGAAGTGGGACACAGGAAGAAGAGCTGCAAAATACTATCTTCAGAACATGACAGGCATTGCAAACATGACCTTAGAGTAGCTATATTTGCCTGCACTGGACCTGCACCAAACAGCCTGTCAACAACTGATCAGAGATCAGAGATGTACCCTTGGGACCCTACCCTTAACTGCTGAACTACTGATTACTGATGGATTCTGGGAAGGACAGCCATTGTCTTCAGTTGTGTACCCAATGTTGATTCTACCACACTTCACTGAATTCAGTTCCAAATCTGTGGCCATATAGATAGTCCTGACTAAAACCAAGACACAAACATGGGAAAGAGATTTGTAAGGAGGAGGGAAGGATGACAGGACAGAAAGGAGGCAAGAGAGGGTGAGGGATGAGAGAAAAGAGGTTGTATTACAATACATGCAAGAAATTGTCAGAGGACAAACCTAATAAAAAAATTCCATCTACAGGTTCCACATAGTAAATTTTCTATGTAAAATATTCTTTGTTGACAACTCCTCTGCCACAGAAAACCTATCTTTTGTCTGAATTGTAAATGCCGTCAGCTTCTGTAATGGCTATTCTTGTCAACCTGACTACATCTGGAATTAACTAAAACCAAACGACTGGACACACCCAGGAGGAATTCTTTTGGAATTAAATATTTGAGGTGGGAAGATCCAAGTCTAGTCTGGTTCTTTGAGGTGGGAAGACAAACTTTTTAATCCAGATCTTCTCAAGTGGTAAGATGCCTCTTTAATCTGAGCCACTTCTTCTGCTGGAAGCCCACATAAAGGACATGGAAGAAGGAAGCTTGTTCACTTGTCTGCTTACTCTTGCTAGAAAGTCCATTCCTTCACAGGTGTTACAGCCTCCTTCCTCGGGATTCTGGTGTACACTGAAGACCAGCCGAGACATCCGGCCTTGGGAACTGAACAACTACTGACTCTTGGACTTTCCATCAGTAAACTGGCAGCCATTGTTGGATTAGTTGGACCACAGCCTGTAATTCACTCTACTAAATCTTTCTATGTAGATAGATGCAGTCTATAGGTTCTGTTCCTCTAAAGAAGCCCGACTAACACAGATTTTCTTTATGATAGATAGTATCACCAGCAATGGGTTTTAAGAAACTGTGATACACAGTAAGTGTTCCATACTATCTAACCCTTCTCAGCAGTATTATTGCACATTGAATAAATATTTTAGCAGAATTGTATTAAATGTAATAGAACCTTAAATGAAATGAAAATTTTGTGGGGTTTTTTGCTTGTTTTTTGATTTTGATTCCTGTACTTCACTTTCAGGAGAAAGACAAAAACGTCAGTGATTGAAGTTGGCCACAGCATTTGAACAGTTACGGACTAAATCCACACTAAGCACAATTTAGTAACAGGATCATTGCACCCATGTATGTAGGCACAATCTAGGTCAATGTGTTTATATTCACATAAGCGTAGCATATTCCTGCGCGCACGCACTGAGCGCTTTTACACACCCGCACTATGACACTCATTCAGCCCTCTTATACCAGGATGAGACAGCTACTGTTACTCTGCTTTTATAGATGAAGACACTATGAACGGAGTAATTTACAAATTCTCTTTCAAGGACATGATGGGACACAGACAATTTTGGTATGCTTGTCAGATCAAAGTAGGTTTATTATTCTGTTAATAAGAAGTATGGTACTTTACTGACTTGTCTGTGACTCTCCATGAGGCTTTGAGACTTGCACTGAAACTAAGTCATGCCTTTCTTCCCTATAAAACTGACTATTCACCTAGTTTAAATAACCGGAACTGAGGGCTGTGTTCTCCACAGCTGCCAGCTGGTGACTCCTAGCTCATTCCGTTCACACCATAGGCCCGCATATTACCTCTGAGCTGCAGACAGTTCCTTAAAAGGGTCATCTTTTTCCAGTGCTACCGTAACTTTAATACTGGGGGAAAGCTAGGATTTATTGATTGGTTGATGGAAGTCTGATACAGGACACAGGGAAGCTTGTCATAAACTGTTCTCGGCAGATTAATAGAGTAGTAGGGAAAACTTTGCAAACACTGACCTCCACAAACTGGAGAAAAGTTCAGATCCTCACTATGTAGTGTTTCTAGCGTAATCTCCAGGAAAATTTTATTTAAAAGAATGTATCTGGCTGGGCATGTTGGCACATGCCTTTAATCCTAGCACTCAGGACATGTAGACAGAAGCATCTCTGTGAGTTCAAGGCCAGCCTGATCTACTGAGTGAGTTCCTGGACAGCTTGGACTACATAAAGAGACCCTATATCAAAAGAAAAAAGCCCAAACAAACAGAAACCTTCAACTGCTGCATATGACTTGGGGGACATCTATTCACAAAACTCTGTTTTCTGGGACTTCGTCTGGAAAAGGTTAGCACGGACATATTTATCTTTTGTGTTAAAGTGCTGTGGAAACTACTTACTGCCAATATATCCAAAAGGAGAAAAATTCCTTCCTTTTCAAGAAAATAATCTTCAGAAGTATAGCATCCCAAAATGCAGCACCTTCAATGAAAAGAAGCCAGTCATTCCACAAACGTCACTGGAGTTAACCTTAGACCCGTCTTCTGTCACAGCACCGCTAGGCAAGGCTTTACTTTACTCCTTTAAATCTAGTAGCCAGTTTGTCTTGACTTTATTTAGAAGTGTAGTTTAATTGTGGCATTTTTTTTCCATGAACTTTTTTTGGTGTGTGCATGTGTGCATGGAGGCTGGACATTGGTGTCGGGTGCCCTGGAGCTGCAGTTACAGGCAGTTAGGAGCCACCCGATCTAGAAGCTGGGAAACAACTAGGGTCCTCTGGAAGAGAACACACACTTTTAACTGCCGACTGTCTCTCCAGCCCTAAGTTCAACTACTTTAAAAAACTAATACCAGCTGGGCAGTGGTGGTGCACATCTTTAATCCCACTTGGGAATCGGAGGCAGGCGGATCTCTGTGAGTTCTAGGTCAGCCTGGTCTGGAGGAGCTATTTCCAGGAGAGCTGGGGCTGTTACACAGAGAAACCCTGTCTTGACACCTCCCCTACTCCTGCCAAGATAAACTGACACCAATGAATTCACTACAATTTTCTTTGTTTCATGGGCAAGTTTCCTTTCCTTTCATGACACTGACGATTCTTAGAGACCACTAGTTGCGAGCATGATGATTCCCCACGTTCACCTGTCTATCAGCTCTTTCCTGGTCTGGTGCAGCTGAAATGCCTGACCATTCTTGATCACATTCGCCTTGCAGGTGACCTTTGCTAAAGTGTCTACTATTCAAGTCCGTGTAGACGGCATGGAGTGAAGGCCTGGGTCACTCCAAGGCTGCTTTTACTCTTCTCCTCAGGAGATCTGAGCTATCACTAATAATAGGGACGAGGGTCGTCATTAGTAACAGACTTTTATCTGTTTCTTCCAAGCACTAAAGACAGCTTCTTCCGTCCCTTGGTTAAATCCGGCTTCCTTCTGAAAACAAGAGACCAAATTGGCTTGGGCAAGTGTGTGGAGATTATACTGATTACATTATCTGAGGGGAGAAGACCATCCTCTGTGGGGGGCACCGTTCTGGGCTATTTAAGAGTGGAAGAAACAGGCTGAGCACAAGCATGCATGCATGTCTTCTCTCTCTGCTCTTAACTGTGGATGGAAAGAGATTGGCTGTTCCAAGTTCCTGACACCTTGCCCTCGCCTGCAGTGATGGGCTGGGACCTGGAATCAGGGACCAAACACACCCTTTCTCCCTTGGCTTCTGGTCAGGGTGTTTTGTCATAGCGTTTAGAGAAGAAGCAAAGTCAGATGTTTTCTCAGCTTACAACTTTTCAACTTTTATAACTGAGACAATTCCTATAATAAATATGACTTTCATATAACATTCATTTTATTACTCTGGAGAACTCTGACAACATTAGTGCATCTAAGTTATCAACAAAAGCTAAGAAGAACAAAGAACAAGGAAAAGTAATTGTTGTACCAAATGTCCAGGTATATTTGAAAGGTGTAATTATTAAAACAACACACTCAAAAAACGGTTAGAAGAATGTCAGTGGAACAGAGCAGAGGGCCTAAAGGAGCCAAAGCAGAAGTAGCACCTGCATACGGCAAGCAGATCCTTCCCTAGGTCACACCAAAGTGGAATGAGATTAAATCACAACAAGCTATTGAGTTTAGAAACAAGTGGCTTTTCTACTTGAGTGAAGGGGCTTTGTTACTCCTCAAGCTCATGTTTAGGTCATCTGCACAGTGTGATTCTGAGGGGAGAAAGCTCACAGCTGTAAATTTAACTTTTGTATGTGAGGTGTTCAGCTGGTCACAGTCATACTCACCAAATGCTGTCCAAAGTGCTGAACAGAAGGACATTGTAGCCTAAGCCACTCTGTAACTTCTTGGGGTCTGTTTTCATTACATGAAGAATTATGTCAACTCCTTCAGTCCCAAACATTTCCTGTTGAAGAGAGTTGTTTATATCATTTCTTGGAATAAATATATAATTGTTCTTTTCTCTATCTCACCCTATCTCTTAAGTGTTTTGTTTTGTTTTTCCTACCAGAAAAATCATGCTAGCAATGGAGCGATTGATTGTTTTTTTTCCAAGCTAGGCATACTAGTTTCTAAACTAGGAATTTTAATACAATTAAACACTGCACTCATTTGGAGCTTGAGGGGTGACTCAGCAGTTGAGAGCACTATGGGTTTGAGTCCCAGAACATGGAGCTGACAATCATCCATAACTCCAGTTCCAGGGAATCGGAAGCTTTTCTCTGCCATCTGAGGGTGGCAACACATACAGGGAGGCAGAACACCCATACACATAAAATAAGCAAACAAATCTAAAAAGTAGGTTTTTAAATAAAATTTGTACTCATTCATTCCTAGTTCTTCATTATTAATGCCAACCACTTTATGAGGGTATCAAACAATGTGCTAACTTAATGTCTTAACAATTTTTTCTCTCTGTCTGAATAATGTAAATCATATAAAACTTGCCTATGACTTTCTCCACATTAGGCTGAATGCAATATGGAGTCATGCCAAATGAGCAGCAGCCATCAGTGTGTATCATGAAGTGTTATAAGGAATAAGTGGATGAACGGCCATGGAGCCGTCAGTGATTGACACGAGATCACCTTACTGTTTATCTCTCGCTGCCACACTGTCCTGTGCTAGTTCCCATTTAGATCAAGATTATGTTTCTAGACAAGCAGGCACGGGACAGAAAAGAACAGTACATTATAGGTCAAGACTTGGAATTAAACCCTTTCTTTTCTTCCTATTACCTCTCCTTAAACATCTGTCCAGGGTGCTGGAGAGACAGCTCAACAATTAGGAGCACGAGTTCTCTTTCAGAGGACCCAGATTACATGACAGCTTACCAACACCCACAACTGTTGTGGAAGAATGCTCTTGTACACTGGAAACATTTGTCATTCGTATTGGTTTAATGAAGTGCTGGCCAACAGCCAGGCAGGAAGTATAGTGGGGCAACCAGACTAAGAGAATTCTGGGAAGAGGAAAGGCAGACGCAGTGAACATCCAGATACAGAGGAAGCAAGATGATATTGCCTCACTGAGAAAAGGTACCAAGCCACATGGCTAAGCACAGATAAAAATTATAGACTAATTTATGTTTAAGAGTTAGCTAATAATAAGCCTGAGCTAATAGCCTAAACAGGTATGGGACCTGGTGGGACAGAAACTTCTATTTACACATAACTCCAATTCCAGGGGATCCAGTGCCCTCTCCTGGCATTGAGTACCAGGCATGCATATGGTGCACAGGTATACCAGTGAACAAAACACACATATACATAAAGTATATAAATATTAAAAAATTTAAAAATCTATCCAAATCTTTCTAATTTTTGTTTTTCCAATTCTATCTCCTCCTGTCTAAATTATCAATTTATGACACTCAATAGTTTTCTACAGAGCTAATAAATATCAAAGGGAATTAAATTCTTGTTTGGAAATTCTAGTTTTAGATATAAAGACATTTCAAACTTCAAGCAATATTTCTGACACTATAGCCTAGGATGGGAAGCTATTTGGCTACTTTAGGCCTTGTAATTCTACTCCTAGGTTTTTATTACTCAGCAGAAATGAAAGCATTACATCCCCCAAAAGACTAGGTCAAGAATGTTCAATGAAGCTTTAGCTTTAACCCGTCCAAACAGAAACAGTCTAAGTGCCTTTGAATACGGTAAATAATGTACAGATGCTGACAGTTCATAGACTACTACTGAGCGATAAAGAGGAGCGAAACATGCAACAATATGAATATATTTCAGAAATACCTATTTCTGTCCGGATAACTGACACACACCCAGAAGAGCAAATACTGTCTGACTTTACTCACATAAAGGATTGGCAAAACTAATCTGCAGGTAAGTAGGCGTGTGAGACCTGTATGAGTTTGTATGGAGAAATGCACACTACATGTTCCAATCTGAGTATTGGTAAATATGTTATATACATTCACCAAACCTACTGAAATATATATTCAAGCTCTGTGCATTTTACTGTATGCAATTATCCTTTAATTATAGCAAGTATTAAAATTTAGTTAGGTTTTTAAATTTTATTTATTTACTCATTATGTATGTATGTGGGCAGTTGTGTGTCATGACAATTCTCTCCTCTGTCATGTGGATTCCAGAACCGAGACTCAGTTGTCAGGCTTAGCAGCAATGCGCTTAGCTGCAGCAGTGTGTTTAACTGCAGGCTTAGCAGCAATGTGCTTAGCTGCAGCAGTGTGTTTAACTGCAGCAGTGTGTTTAACTGCAGGCTTAGCAGCAGCGTGTTTAACCGCAGGTTTAGCAGCAGCGTGTTAACTGCAGCAGTGTGTTTAACTGCAGGCTTAGCAGCAGTGTGTTTAACTGCAGCAGTGTGTTTAACTGCAGCAGTGTGTTTAACCGCAGGTTTAGCAGCAGCGTGTTTAACTGCAGGCTTAGCAGCAATGTGTTCAGCTGCAGCAGTGTGTTTAGCTGCAGCAGTGTGTTTAACTGCAGCAGTGTGTTTAACTGCAGGCTTAGCAGCAATGTGCTTAGCTGCAGCAGTGTGTTTAGCTGCAGCAGTGTGTTTAACTGCAGGCTTAGCAGCAGCGTGTTTAACCGCAGGTTTAGCAGCAGCGTGTTTAACTGCAGCAGTGTGTTTAACTGCAGGCTTAGCAGCAGCGTGTTTAACTGCAGGCTTAGCAGCAGTGTGTTTAACTGCAGCAGTGTGTTTAACAGCAGCACTGTGTTTAACCGCAGGTTTAGCAGCAGTGTGTTTAACTGCAGCACTGTGTTTAACCACAGGCTTAGCAGCAGCGTGTTTAACTGCAGCAGTGTGCTTAATTGTAGGCTTAGAAGCAGTGTGCTTAACTGCAGGCCTAGCAGCAGTGTGTTTAACTGCTGAGCCATCCCAGCAGCTCATATTCTACAAGATTAGGAAAAAGGAAAACCATTTATGGACAGCCATCAGGTGCAGGCTCACAGGGATCGCACACCTTCCTTTGAATGTAGTGCTCGCAGAGCCCCGACAGGATGAGCAAGGCGTCAGACTGGATCTCCAAAGCAATGGCCTCTTCCTTTTCATCATGTTTGCTTGCCATATTTTTAAAGATTCCTGGCATGAGAAAAATTGAAAAGTCTAATTATTAGATGTATTTTTGCTATTTACTGTTAAGAAACTCCCTTTTAAGAAGAATCTTCAGCTAGAGAAAGTATTTTATTACAGAGGGAGCTGTTTTCATTGCATAGTAACCTAGAAGCTGTGAACAGAGGGTGCTAAATGGATTTCTTAAGCACTTAGGTCAGCTGGCCCACAAAGAATTTCTACATACATACATACATACATACAGAGCCCCATGGATATAGAATATCTCAGTATCTATGGCAGTATCAGTAGCAATACCAGTGTTACACATGTAGGAATGTCAGTCTAATGGACTGTTACTAAATGATGACCTAGCAACTTCTTACTTTGACCAACAAGTTTTGTTTAAAAACATGTAGCAACACCCTCGCCACATGCCACACAGCTGGGGCAGGCGGGACTCAACTAAATGCAGACGGGGGTTTCTAGCCCTGGCCTGCAAGTGAACTCTAGCAACAGGGCTATGAAGTGGCCCACCCCAGCATCCATCCCATCTGTGGTCTGCTGGGTGGCCCACCCCAGCATCCATCCCTCTGTGATCTCTTGGCCCACCCCAGCATCCATCCCATCTGTGATTTCTGGGTGCCTACCCCAGCATCCATCCCATCTGTGGTCTGCTGGTCCTACACACTCAAAGCTGCAGGAACCCTAAAACAAAGGGCAACAGCAGGATGCCCAAGAGGGAACCCAGTGAGGGCTCAGCATCTATAGTGTGGCAGAAACCAGAGGCCTAGACCAGGCCAATGACTCTTTGCAATGAACACTTGCAAGTAAAGATACATGGATAAGAAGGTTTACTGCGTGACTCGCTGTGTCACACTACAGCTTCCATGATGAGATTTTTCCCTTTTTGTTCTTTTCTTTTCTCTTTCAAATTTTATTATATTGGGGGGGGGGTGTTGCAAGGGCACAGCGTGGATACAAAGGGACAGGGAAATGAATGGGTTTGAGATGCATATTTGAAAGACACAAAGAATAAATAAAGAGAAGGATAAAAACATGTAGTTTCATGAGGTAAAGATATATACTTCTGCAAATTTGTTATCAAAATGTCTAACTATAGCTGGGCGGTAGGGGTGCACACCCTTAATCCCAGTACTCTGGAGGCAGAGGCAGGCAGATCTCTGTGATTTCAAGGTCAGCTTGGTCTACAGAATGAGTTCCAAGATGGCAGAGAACCCCTATCTCGAAAAAATAAATAAATAAAAAAATAAAATGCTAACTGTAGGTTGCCCTATCTCCCCCTTTCTTTGTAACAGATTTCAGAGAGCTAAGCGTGGGATCTCCCTGCTGTTCTCTATCTTCTCTGGGAGAGCTCTCTAAGTGTGGGATCTCCCTCTGCTGTGTCTTCTCTGGGAGAGCTCTCTAAGTGTGTGATCTCCCTCTGCTGTGTCTTCTCTGGGAGAGCTCTCTAAGTGTGTGATCTCCCTCTGCTGTGTCTTCTCTGGGAGAGCTCTCTAAGTGTGTGATCTCCCTCTGCTGTGTCTTCTCTGGGAGAGCTCTCTAAGTGTGTGATCTCCCTCTGCTGTGTCTTCTCTGGGAGAGCTCTCTAAGTGTGTGATTGTACAAGCCTGCTAACTTGTGTTTGATCCAGGAAGCCTACACAAAGTGGTGAAAGGAGAGAAGTGACTCCACAAAGATTTCCTCTGACCTCCACATGTGGGTCGTGGCACACACACACACACACACACGTAAATTTTAGATTAAAATTAAAAAGCCCACAGCACTGCACATACAGTACTCTATCCCCATGAAGGATGGAATTCAAACTCTGCTATTTACCACTCAAAGATTTTTCCAACTTGTTTGCTGCTTAGACCATCAACTCTCATCACATCGTCTTTCTAACCCTCGGGCTCCGTTCACGCCTCTCCGGCACATTATCCTGCTTATGTCGACACTGCACCTCCGCTCCTGACGCCTCACCCCCTTGCTTTCGAGAACACCCACTGAAGCTCCAACCGACACTGCCCGAGTTGGAAAATAACTAAGACTCTCTAGCTTCACGGTTTCTACTACTCATAGGCGCCCAGGCAAGGGTGCGAGATAAGATAGGCTATTTTCTTTGGTTCTCATCAGGGCAAGGTTCCCAGCATTCTGACAGATACAGCTTTTACTCTCTCTAAGGAAAACACATATCTACACAGACACTGTATTTGTAGTGCACTTTCTATATTTTTGAGGAGGGAACTTCTATAAAGCCCTGCTAGGCTGAAAAGGACAAGGTCCCTGCATCTAGAAATTCTGTAACAAAGAGCAGCGTTGAATGGAAGGAAACGTCCTGGGAGAACTCGTGCTGATGCTAGGCTTCCCCCAACACATTTCCTCAGTTCAGGCAGGATTATGGTTTCTCTCTGGGCATACGACTGCATCTCCAATCACAATGGGGCATTTGGACTCAGTTTTGTGCAATGGAATGCACAGAGTTGTGATTAAAATGCACTTCCATGCTGAGTCACCTTAAGCTCGTCTAGAATAAAGGCAAATGTTTTCACATAACTCCGCTTTCAATTAATTGGTTTTTAAATTGGGCATGGCTTGTCTACACAGCGAGGCCCCTCCCTTCTCTCTCTATATTGATATGTATAGATATACATATGATAGATATAGAGAAATGTTTGGTTTTTCTTGTGAGTGTTGTAATTGGAGGGCACTATTCCTCTTCTAATGATGAATGAAAAATATTTTAGTAAGTAGAGGATTCTTTTTTTTTTTAAAAGCATATTGCAATTAGCAGGGCTTCAATTTAAACCTTGAATGTCCCTCAAAGGCCCATGTGTTGGGAAGTGGTGTAAGGTTTAGGTGGTAGGGTCTACTGGAAGAGAGGATGATGGCAACCCGGTCCCTTCCGGTTTCTCTTCCACTGCTAAGCCGCTAAGGCAATGCTTTATTTACCACAGGTTCCAAAACATTAAGCCAATTACCACGGATGGAGACCTGTGAAATTGTGAACCAAAGGCTTCCTCCCAGGCGTCTGTCACTGTGACAGACAGGTAACACGAGCAGAGCACAGGGAAGCCTAGGCCCCTAACATGCTGCAGGAAGGCTTATCTGCCTACTGGGGCGTGGCCTCATAGGCTATTTACCTGGATGCTGAAGCAAGTCCGGCCCTTTCTCTCCTCCCCCCTGGTTCCCGTTTTGCTGGTCCAGATTGTTTGGATCTCATCTCCATCCACCGTTTAAGCAGAGAATCCTGATTTCTAAGTTATCCCCTAAATAAATGTCTATCTCTCAGTTCTGAGCCCGATATCTCTGCCTTCACTAACACACACTGCTGTAGTATCTGCACGTGACACTCTACGTTCGTGGACACTGGAAGTCACCTCTGAATCACATCCAATCCTAATCCAGTGGGAAGGCTAACATTTGTCAGAAACTGCTACTTAGGGAGTGATGACGAGAAAAAATCTTTCTGCTTTCAAACACACTTTTTCTTTCTCTTTTGCAATTTTGGCCTGTGGTTAGTTAAGTATGTGGATTCAGAAAGCTGGGCCACACAGGGACAACTCCACGACATTTACATGAAGTGATGCCCGAGACAGCACTTTCAAAACCAGGAAGAGGGAGGGCTGAGGGGCTGACTACCTACTTACAAATAATAAAGGGCAAGACAGCTTGAATTGGAAGTTGAGATTCATGGATTCTCTAGTATTTATGTTAGAAAAGAGACTCCTGGACACTGGTCTCTGTGCACCAACGCTCCAGCGTTCTAAATGGACCGGAAAATGTAACTTAGATCTTTTTGGAAAATGGCTCCACAGTGCTTGGCCAGAAGTGGTCATCTCATCACCAGAAAAATGAAACATGACAATAGTTCCTTTAAATTAAAGAGATATTGTTGATGAAGTAGTCTCTAAAGTGTGGGAATAAAGCTTAAAGCATTGCTGTTGCTGATATTTCAGTAACAAGAGAACTGGTTGGCCTCAACAAGATGGAAGATAAAGCAGGAAACCTTTCAGGATATGGTCACTCATAAAATCAATTTGTAGAATATTTCCTTTGAAACTTGTAGAATTACAAACGCCTACTTGCACCAGTGAGCAGCCATGTAACACCTTACCTATCAGTTGATGAATAACTCCCCTTTCACAGAGATCCGTGTTCACAGTCTCATCTTCAAGATAAACCATGGCTCTGAGGAGCCGCAAGGTGTACCGCATCTGTGCAAACTTGTTTCCACGGCCGCCTGTCCCATGAAAACTGTTACCGTGAATAAAGAAGGAATCTGTGGGGAAATTAATAATTGAATTTATAGCTAGAAACTTAAAGCATAAAGTGTTTCAAGTAAATGTTTTTGTTTAAAAACAAAATAACACTATATCTATACATTTAAACAGATGTTAAAATTCAGTAATGTTTGCTTGTTTTTTTCTTATAGAAATATTATCCCTTCCTTTGTTCTTTCTAGTCTCAGAACGAAACTATGCCTTTTTAAATTTTACCCAAAGGGATCAGTGTTTGTGTCCTTAACAGCATTCTTCCTGATCAATTTTTATGCTCTAGTATATTTTTAAGAATTGAATAAAATAACATTTACAAATTGAGGCTCTTCTCTCTGATAGACTATATTCTGGAGCCAGTGCTTCTGGCTAAAAATCTAGATTTTAAATTTTATGAGGTTGTTTAAGGATTTGTGTCCAATTGAAGCCTAAATGTGTTTTCAGTAGCTGAAGTAGTATCTTGTACTTCGTAGATGCTCAATAAATGTTTGTTGAATGAACATATTAAACTTGTCCGCATCTTTTTATTTTTTTCCTAAGTATAATTTCTATAGACCTCAATATAATAATTTAAATAAAACCATATATAATTACTTTCAAGTGTTTATTAATTATATTTAATCTTGGTTACTATCTGACTTTGAAATATCAATGATTCTAAAGGATTTATTTTGAAGAGTTCAAGAATAAGAAAATAAAAATGTAGATTCCAAAAGTGAGAATGTAGAAATAAAGAAATACAAAGTTGTAAGTCTAGGAGATGAGAACAGACTGTCAGCAGCTTTCTCAGCAGATCAAGGATCAGTCATTCACAGTGAGCTATTTTCTTGGATGCTTGAGAAGAAGCCTCCATCAGGCTAGGTTATTTCATTTTACAACTGGCTGTTTTATTTACAAGGCCAGAGCTTCTCCCTGCAAACTGAGAGTAGTGTCCTGGTCATCCTTGATGAACGACAGATGTGAACTGAGTTAACCTTTAGGAGACAGAGATACTGACCTCTGGCTTAGGCACTGTCTCTGTATGGAAAACTGGCACCATTAAGGGGAGGCATGGAGGGGGTTTCAGTACATACTGCCTGGAGGTACCAGGAGAAACAGTGGACAAGATAAAAACATGGGTTTGACTAAAGATCTCTGATAATGGAGGTTATAAAGTATGGCAGTCGGTGTCTGAGTTTTACCTTGAGATGGTGTGAAGAACTTTCTGCTATCTTCTAAGTTTCCAACCTAAGAGCCAACTAATTCTAATTTATTAACTGTCTAGTATTACTAGTAGTCCTTTTCTGACTAATTGCTAAAGACATCTGTTTTCTTGCAATTAGTGACTTTCACTGTAATCTACTCTAAAACATATTTCATGATAGCTGCCTGTTACTCATTGATGTTAAAACTCACTCCCCTACTTAGGGTCTATGTTGACTGACTCATGGGTCAGAACAAGATCGTAAAAATTCCTTTGTTCAGAGCTAATGCTTTGTGCCCCTACTATAAAAAGTGGGTCCAGAAAGTGGCTTTTTGCCACAGACTAACATCTCTGGCTGTGGTCTCAGCTAGCTGATAAGCTTCTGTGCCCTGAGGTATCTTTCTATTTTTTATTTTTAAGTTTGCTTCTGGTTTTCCTAGGATCCGGTTTCTGGAATAAAGTTTGCTTCCGATTTATTAGACTTTGTGGTGTTCTCATCTTTGCACAACCCCCCTGGACCCAACAGTATTATCTTTAATTATGTGTAAGTGTGTCTCTGTGGGGCATGTGCACATGAATGCAGGTGCCTGTAGAGGCCACTGAATCCCCAGGAGCTGGAGTTAAAGCACTTGTGAGCTCCCTGGCATAGGCGTTTGGAGCAAGAACAGTATGTGATATTAACTACCGAGCTAGCTCTCTAGCCCTAAAATCTCCATGTTTATGAAGACATATAAATACACTAAAAGAATGAATTCAGACATATAAATACACTAAAAGAATGAATTCAATGTTTTTATTTTCTTCAATTTAACAATTGCTTGTCTATGTAAATACCACACGTTCATTTGAAATGCAGACTAGAATCTTGACAGGGCCCTGAAGGACACTCACCCTCGTGGTCACACCATTCCAGAAACGCAAGGATTCGAGCATTGCCCTGGCATGACATATACTCCTCTATTAACAAAGGAGCCACCGAGGACAAGGTGGCTATTGCATGCAGTTGTAGTTCTTCATACTGTGCTGCAGACCACTCGATAATCTTGAGTCTCTCGGGCTTTTTCACATAGGTTAACAAGGCCAAAATAACTTTTCCATCGATTAATAGCTATAAGAAAAGGCAAAATGGACCTTGTTAGCAGCATAATTAAAAAACCTGTACTTATCCTAGCAAAATTAAATACAAGGTTTCAAACCGATGATTTAGTGATAATAAAACATTTCCTTCCTATCGTGACAGTACTCCAAACACACGGAAATAAAATAGATGACAATCGCCACCATCAACAGCACCCGGCAACAGTAAGAGCAATGATCCCCTTTCCTGGGAACAGAAAATGCATTAATTATTTTTTGATACAGCTCATGCTTTTGTTTCTACATATAATAAACTCATAGAGGTAGGAAACCGGAGACAAATAAATGGGTAGCATTTCTTTCCTCCTTCTTGGTTTCTCTTTTGTTACAGTGCTGGGAATCAGACGGCACCTTGTGCATACTCATCAAACAGCCTACTCTAAGCTGCGCTTCGAACCCTCAGAGGAGATTTGTAAAGTCAACAACAGGCCAATATATATGAACTGTTTCTTAAGTACAAACGAAAGAATTTACACACCATATCAAGGACTCAGTCAGGTCACAAGCTGTATTTAATCAGGCACCTTAAGATTTTATAGCTTTATTGGACCTAGCATTTCAACAAAAAATAAAAAATGAATAATTATAAAAATGGCCAGTGGTTAACAGCTGGCACTAATGCATATTTCAGTTCACAGGAGTATCAAGCACTGTCCTATACGACACCGTCTTCCTGCTTGCTTAGCATTACTCTGTAAACAGGGTTTCCTAACAATTATGAGGTTTTAAAACATCTCTACTCAATTCACTAGTGTGGTACTTCATGGTGTGCATTCAAAATGATCAAGATGTAGAGTTGAGCAAATATGAACAAGAATATTAGTTCCAGCATCGCTGTGAAAATGCAGCGGTCCCGGTTTGCAATCCTCTGTGAATTATAATAGTGTATATACTTACTATTCCTACCACTGTTGGGTCGAAGACATGGAACGGCAAAACTGAGCTCACTATTGTTCACAATATGTTTCAGAAATCTAGGACAACCTTTGTGCTGTTTGATTCCGCTGCCTATAAAATAATCAACCAGTAAAAACTGTCTGACAAAATGGAGATAAGATTTAATTATGGACTTTATACTTATAAGATATTTAATTCTCCACTGCAATAAAACGTATTTTATGAAAGGATTTTTTTCCTGTTAAGCACTTCAGAAAAAATACGTAAGCTATATACATTGTATATTTGATAGAAACCATAAAATTATAACTTAAATGCAATTAAACTTTCTCTGATTGCTATATATTATATATTGACATTCTCAAAAAGAAGCCAAGTCCATTTAAATTGTCATAGTCTAACAATAACAACAATTATACTAACAATATCTCATAATAATCCCCAGGCAGGCGTTCCTCTCTGCTGGGGCGGAACTACCTGGGATTTAGAGAAACTAAGTACTCCATTTGAAAGCATACTCCTGGAAGGTGACCACACTGAGACTGCACCCACGTAAAGCTTCCTCACCACCCACCCACTTTTGTACCCTCAGTCCTTCCTTGATAAAATGACAACTCACTCCCATGGAAAGAACACCCAAGAATTTCAGGTTAGAAGGAAATTTCTTTTAATGCATCAAACATTAAATGTAGTAAAATATTTTCAAACACTTTATGATTGGCAAAGGCCTCAAGCTCTTAAGAGCCCTGTATGCAAGTGTTCTGGGCTTCAGAAAGGAGGCCTAAGCTCCAGGTGGGGAAGGGGTCTTGGCCAAGGTCACACAGAAGGTGACAAGCAAGAAGTGGGACTTAATTACATAATTACTTAATTACATCCTCAAATTACATCACACATGTGAAGTAATGAACACAGCAAGACAAAGGAGTAAGTAAAAATGAAAGATGAAGGCTTGTGTGGAGAAAACATGGGCTCACCAGGTCTGAGATGGGCCTAACAGAGGCTAGCAATTACCTTCACCATCAATCATCCTTCAGCTTGACAGTCAGAGGAGAGCAGGAGGCCAGATGTGGGAACCCTGTCAGCGGTGCAGTGGGAGAGACAGGGCTTTCCTCGTGGGCACAACTGGAAAACAGATGGGACTGTCTGGGGTGTTCCTAGTTAGGAGATCTTCATACACGGATAGATCTCTTAGCTCCTACTATTATTTTCTTTGTGTGTATGTGTTTCAAAGTTAGGTCACTTGTTTCTACTGTTTGCAAAGGACATTTAAATTGTTATAATTCAAACTGATAACTTAGCTACTTTCTATGATAAAGGTATGAGTTGGTTAATAAAAGATTTGCGATTGCAACTTTAAAAACTGGGCTATAAACTAAAATGTTTTCATTATTAACTTTTCTGTTTGATTAGTCTTTACCTGAACAGTAGTTAAATCTTTACATAAGATCACAATTATATTGAATAGCAATTTCTTCAACTCAAAGTCTTCATAGGAATTAGAAAGCTTAAGACCTTTTACCAAAGGGTTTTGACTTTTAACTGTGAGAGAAAAAAAGAGAATGAAATGAAAGCTAAACTTATAAGACTTATCAAGAGCTTACAAAATGCTTGAGGTGGTGCGATTGTTACCTTCACTAAACGTTGCGAACAGTATCAAATCCCTGGTAAAGCCGCATTCCTGTTACAGACACACACAACAAGCAGAAAGAAGAGCGGTTAGAGCAGGAACTGAGCGCAGGGGCTAACATCTGCCTCCCATTCAAAGGCTGCTACGTAATCACCCTACTGTAATTCATTTGAATCTGTAACACTAATACTAATGAATAAACGTGGAAATGCAGCACTGCATGGTGAGGCAACTCTAGTTTACTGAACTAACTTGCTTCTGAAGCATCTAAAAAGCTTTTACACCAGTCTGTGACTATCTGACATGGCATTTGAAGGCCAGACGCCAGCACAACTACTTCTGCGATTCACTGTCTGCACCTTTAAATGATACCACAGGGAGGAAAGTCCAGTTCTTTTCGGGAACTATTCCTTCTTTATCCCAAAGGACAGTCAGAAGACTGTACAAACAGTGCGACTTACCACAAAAAGTCCTGAGGAATTATCAGAGCTGCAAATACCTCAGCACAAGGAACTCACTCCTGACAGAGTCACGCAATTGGACTTCGTGTAGTAAGGAAAGAACACGGGGAATAAAACTGCACTTATGGGTAGTTTTCCTACTTCTTCAGGGTTCACTTTGAAACTGTAAGAATGTTATTGCCCAGATTTACGCTCATGGAATTACAGGAACGTTCACAGTGACTGAACTGAGAACTCACTAACTGGCCATGGTCGGACAGTCAAACATTAGATCTACATACACATGGCAGATGTAACTAGGTGCTCTGTTGGACTATGTATACTTTTTTGTAGTATAAATTCCATGACATTTTTATGTGGACCTCTTGATGTACACTGACTTCTAAGCAAGTCCTTTGAAACCCAACATAGAAAGTAATATGGTGGATGTGTGGATGTTGCTGCAAAATCTCTCTATTCTGTGATCCCAGTCAATGATTTGTTCACTATAATGTACAGGGCGGGGCTGGGGAGTTAAGAGTGTGGGATGCTCTTACAGATGATCTGACAGCAGCTTCCAGAACCTGCTTTAGGTGGATCACAACCATCTGGGATTCCTACTCCAGGTGTTCCAAAACTCTTCTGCCTCTATGAGCAACTACACTCACAGAGACAAGCCCACACTCAGACAGACATACATACACACAATTAAAAATAGTAAAATAAGTCTTTTAAATATAGAGCAGATTAGCTTCTGATATGGCTGGGTAGTTATGATAAAACAAATCTTTGAGCAAAAAGATAAAAAGTAGCAATCTTGGGCCTATTCTCTTGCAACCTCATTGGAACTCTGAAACACAGTTTGCTCCAATACTGAAGGGACCTAAGAGGTGAGTGAACAGGAACATGGCGGGACACCCCACTCTCTAGGAGTTCCACAGTGGGACAAAACCCCGAACTCCTCCCCCGACTACCTAGGCTTTTCTAGACAGTCAGCGGGGAGTTTCCTGTGGGTAGGTACCCCCCAAATCCAACCCCATCCAGTGGCCCCACCCCATCTGAGAGCTGAGAGCTTGCTACAATACTTAGGGAACCAAGAACTTGCTACAACAGTGAGGGGACCAAGACAAAGCCCCAAGAGAGTGAACCAGGAAAGAAGACAGCCACTGCAAGGACTGGAACAAGATCCAAGAACTGGACAAAGATGAAATTTGAAGGAAGAGATGGGTAGGTGCCAATGCAAGATTTCCTCCAACAACCTAAAAACCAACATGGTAACACCAGAAAGAACCCAATGGTCACACAAAAGGAAGACGTGATCATCCTAATCCAGAAGAAGTAGAAGAAAACAACTTTAAACATAACTTTATGAAAATGATGGAGACCTTTAAAGAGGAAATGAAAAACTCTCTTAAATAAATGGAGGAAAAGATGAACAAAAAAATTGGAAGAAATTAATAAATCCCTCAAAGAAAGCCAAGAAAATCAAGAAAAAACAATCAAACAGGTGAAGCAAACAGTTCAAGACTTGAAGATTGAAATAGAAGAAATAAAGAAAACACAAACCAAGGGGATTCTAGATATGGAAAATCTGGGTATACAAACAGGAACTACAGAGACAACTATAACCAATAGAATAGAAGAGATAGAGGAAGGAATCTTGGGTGCTGAAGATACTATAGAGGAAATAGACTAATTGATCAAAGAAATCATTAAATTTAATAAAATCTTAACACAAAACATCCAGGAAATCTGGGACATCATAAAAAGGCCAAACCTAAGAATAATAGGTGTAGAAGAAGGAGAACTCCAGGTCAAAGGCACAGAAAATATATTCAACAAAATCATAGTAGAAAACTTTCCCAACCTAAGGAAGGATATCCCTATGAAGGTACAAGAAGCTTACAGAACACCATATAGACTGGATCAAAAAAAAAAATCCCCTCTCCATATAATAATCAAAACACAAAACGTACAGAATAAAGAAAGAATATTAAGAGCTGCAAAGGAAAAAGGTCAAGTAACATATAAAGGTAGACCTATCAGAATTACACCCAACTTCTCAATGGAAACCATGAAAGCCAGAAAGTCCTGGATAGATGTGCCCCAGACACTAAGAGACCATGGATACAAGCCCAGACTACTATACCCAGCAAAGCTGTTTAATTACCATCGATGGAAAAAAACAAGATATTCCAAGACAAAAAGAGATTTAAACAATATGTATCGACAAACCAGCCCTACAGAAAATACTAGAAGGAAAACCCCAACCAAAGGAAGCTAACTGCACCCACAAAAACACAGGCGATTGATAATCCCCTACCAGCATAACTCAAAGAAGGGAAACACACAAACACTACTAGGAAAATAACCAGAATTAACAACCACTGGTCATTAATATCACTTAATATCAATGTACTCAATCTATAAAAAGACACAGGCTAAGAGAATGGATACAAGAACAGGATCCAGCCTTCTTCTGTATACAAGAAACACACCTCAACCTCAAAGACAGACACTACCTCACAGTAAAGGGTTGGGAAAAGATTTTCCACTCAAATGGACCTAAGAATCAAGTGGTTGTAGTTATCCTAATATCTAACAAAACAGATTTCAAACTAAAAATCAATCAGAAGAGATGGAGAAGGACACTATACTCACAACAGGAACAATCCATCAAGATGTAGTCTCAATCCTGAACATCTATGCCCCAATGCAAGAGCACCCACATATGTAAAAAAAACATTATTAAAACAAATCACACATCAAACCCCATACATTAATAGTAGAAGTAGTAAACATTCCACTCTCACCAAAGGACAGGTCAACCAAACAGAAATTTAACAGAAAAATAAGAGAACTAACAGATGTCATGAATCAAATATACTTAACAGACATCTATAGAACATTCCACCCAAGCATAAAAAAATATACCTTCATCTTAGCACCTCATGGAACTATCTCTAAAACTGATCACATACTTGGTAACAAAGCAAACCTCCACAGATACAAAAAAAAATGGAGTAACCACCTGTGTCTTATCGGATCACTGGTGTGGGAGAATTATCTGTAATCTGTCAATCATGTTTTAAATAAACGCTGATTGGCCAGGCCGAAAGTATAGGCGGGAAAACCAGACAGGAAGTAGAGATGATGCAATGAGAACAGGAGAATTCTGGGAAGGAGGAAGCTGATTCCTCCCAGTCCTGCACAGACCACGGAGGAAGCAGGATGTGACCTGCCAGCTGAAAAAGGTACCGAGCCATATGGCAAACATAGATCAGAACAATGGGTTAATATAAGTCATAAGAGCTAATCAGAAGCCTGACCTAATGGGCCAATCAGCTTTATAACTTATAGAGATCTCTTTGTGATTTTCTTTGGAGCTTGCTGGCTGTGGGGTACCAGGTGAGACAGAAACCCCAATAAACAGGCCCCATTAATGTTACAGATCACCATGGAATAAAGTCAGAATTTAACAACAATACTATTCTCAGTGAACTACTGAACCATACCTGGGTCAAGGAAGAAATAAAGAAATTAAAGACTTCCTTGAATTCAATGAAAATAAAGGCACAACTTATCTAATCCTATGGGACACCATGAAAGCAATGCTAAGAGGAAATTCATAGCACTAAGCATCAACTTAAAGAAAATGGAGAAAGCTCACATTAGTGACTTAACAGCACACCTGAAAGCTCTAGAACAAAAAGCAGATTCACCCAGGAGGAGGAGAAAATGAGAAATAATCAAATTAAAGGCTGAAATTGACCAAATAGAAACAATACAAAGAATCAATGAAACAAAGAGCTGGTTCTTTGAGAAAATCTACAAGACAGACAAACCCTTATCCAATCTAATCAAAAGGCAGAGAGAACATCCAAATTAACAAAATCAGAAATGAAAAGGGGGACAAAGCAACAGACACTGAGGAAATCCAGAGAATCATTAGGTCATACTACAAAACCCTTACTGCACAAAATTGAAAAATGTAAAAGAAATGGACAATTTTTTAGATAGGTACCATATACCAAAATTAAATCAAGACCAGGTGAGCAATTTAAATAGACCTATAAACTGCATGGATATAGAAGCTATCTTCAAATACCTCCCAACCAAAAATAGCCCAGGGCTGGATGGTTTCAGTGCAGAATTCTACCAGAACTTCCAAGAAAAGCTAATACCTATACTCCTCAAAGTGTTCCACAAAATAGAAACAGAAGGAACATTGCCAAACTCTTTTTATGAGGCTACAGTTACCCTGATACCAAAACTACACAAAGACTCAACCAAGAAAGAGAATTACAGACCACTCTCACTCATTAACATGATGTAAAAATACTCAATAAAATACCAGCAAACCGAATCCAAGAACACATCAAAAAAAATCATCCACCATGATCAAGTCGGCTTCATCCCAGAGATGCAGGGCAGGTTCAACATACAAAAATCTATTAATCCATCATATAATAAACTGAAAGAAAAAAATATATGATTATTTCATTAGATGCTGAACAAGCATTTGACAAAAATTCAACACCCCTATATGATAAAGGTCTTAAAGAGATCAGAGATACAAGGAACATATCTAAACATAATAAAAGCAATATACAGCAAGCCAGTAGCCAACATAAAATTAAATGGAGAGAAACTCAAACTATTCCCACTAAAATTAGAAACAAGACACGGCTGTTACTCTCTCCATATCTCTTTAATATAGTTCTTGAAGTTTTGGCAATAGCAATAAGACAACAAAAGGAGATCAAGGGGATTCAAACTGGAAAGGAAGAAGTCAAATTTTCGTTATTTGCAGATGATATGACAGTATGTATAAATGACTCCAAAAACTCTACCAGAGAACTCCTACATCTGATAAATACCTTCAGTGAAGGATACAAGATCAACTCAAAAAAAGTCAGTAGCCCTTCTATACACAAATGATAAAGAAGCTGAGAGGGAAATCAGAGAAACACCAACTTTCACAGTAGCCACAAAGAACATAAAATATCTTGGGG
The DNA here is from genome assembly GCA_963919715.1 of Microtus obscurus. Lineage (NCBI taxonomy): Eukaryota > Metazoa > Chordata > Mammalia > Rodentia > Cricetidae > Microtus > Microtus obscurus. The sequence continues at coordinate 2,577,065 of CAWTZC010001883.1, read as the reverse complement.
TAACACTAACCAAAGAAGTGAAATACATATTTGACAAGAACTTTAAGTCTTTGAAGAAAAGAAATTGAAGAAGATACCAGAAAATGGAAAGATCTCCCATGCTCTTAGATAGTAAACACAGTAAAACTGATAATCCTATCAAAGCAATCTATAGATTTAATGCAATCCCCACCAAAATCCCAACATAATTCTTTATAGACCTTGAAAGAAAAATAACCAACTTCATATGGGGAAAAAAAAACAGGAAGCCAAAACAATGCAATAAAGGAACTTCCGGAGACATTACCATCCCTGGCATCAAGCTTTATTACAGAGCTACAGTAATGAAAACTTGGTATTGGCATAAAAACAGAGAGGTTGACCAATGGAATAGAACTGAAGTCCCGGACATTAATCCACACACCTATGAACACCTGATTTTTGACAAAGAAGCTAAAATTGTACAATAGAAAAAAGAAAGTATCTTCAACAAATGGTGCTGACATAACTGGATGTCAATATGTAGAAGAATAAAAATAGATACATATTTAGTGACAGGCTTAAAACTCAAGTCCAAATGGATTAAAGACCTCAATACAAATCTGACCATATTGAACCTGATAGAAGAAAAAGTGGGAAGAAGTCTTCAATGCATGGGCACAGGAGACCACTTCCTAAATATAACCCCAGTAGCACAGACACTGAGAGCAACAATAAATAATTGGGACCTCCTGAAACTGAGAAGCTTCTGTAAAGCAAAGGACACAGTCAATAAGAGAAAAAGGCAGTCTACTGAATGGGAAAAGATTTTCACCAACCCCACAGCAGGCAAAGAATTGATCTCCAAAATATATAAAGAACACAAGAAATTAGACATTAAAATTCTAAATAACCCAATTAAAAAATAGGGTTCAGAACTAAATAGAGAATTCTCAACAGAAGAATCTCAAATGGCCAAAATATACTTAGTCTTAGCCATCAGGGAAATACACATGAAAACAACTCTGAGATACCAACTTACACCTGTCAGAATGGCTAAGATCAAAAACACCAATGATAGCTTATGCTGGAAAGGATGTGGAGTAAGAACAACACTGATCCACTGCTGGTGGGAATTCAAACTTGTGCAACCACTTTGGAAATCAGTGTGGTGGTTTCTCAGAAAAATGAGAATCAACCTACCTCAGGATTCAGCAATGCCACTCTTGGGCATATACCCAAAAGATGCTCAATCATACTACAAAAACATTTGTTCAGCTATGTTCCCAGCAGCATTATTTGTAATAGCCAGAACCTGGTAACAACCTAGATGCCCCTCAACCAAAGAATGGATAAAGAAAATGTGGCACATTTAAACACTAAAGTACTACTCAGTGGTAAAATACAATGACATCTTGAAGTTTGCATGCAAATGAATGGAATTAGAAAACACTATCTTGAGTGAGGTAACCCAGACCCAAAAAGATGAATATGGTATGTACTCACTCATAAGTAGATACTAGCTATAAACAAAGGACATTGAACCTATAGTTTACGATCCTAGAGAAGCTAAGTAATACAATGAACCTTAAGAAAAACCTATATAGATACACCTGGAAAGTGGAAACATACAAGATCACCTGACAAAATTGGGAGCATGGGGGTGGTGGGAAGAAGGGAGGGTAGAAGGGGAACAAGAGAGGAGAAGGGAAGGGTTGAGGAGAACTTGAGGGAATGGGATACTGGAGATGGAGGAAGGACAGAGATGAGAGCAAGGAAAGAGATATCTTGATTGAGGGAGCCATTACAGGGCTAGCAGAAACCTGGCTCTAGAGAAATTCCCAGGAATCCACAGGGATGACCCCAGCTAGGACCCTAAGCACTAGAGTAAAGGGGGCCCTGTATTCAGACTGATGAATATCTTAAATATCACCATAGAACCTTTGTCCAGTAACTGATGGAAACAGAGGCAGAGACCCACATTGAGCACTGGACTGAGCTCCTGAAATCCAGTTGAAGAGTGGGAGGAATGAAAATATGAGCAAAGAGATCAAAACCATGAAGGGTTCATCTACTGAAACAGTCTACCTGAGCTAATGGGAGCTCACCAATTACAGCCAGACTGGGAAGGAATAAGCATAGGACGAAACTAGTCCCTCTGAATGTGGTTGACAGTTGCATGGCTGGGGCAGACTGAGGGGCCACTGGCAGTGGCACCAGGATTATCCCTACTTCATGTACTGGCTTTTTGGCATCCCATTCTCTTTGTATGTATACCTTGCTTTGATGTGGGAGTGTCATATATCAATCTGTTGATTTCATTGGTTAAGCAATAAATAAACTGCTTGGCCCTGATTGATTAGAGCATAGGTGGGTGGAGTAAACAGAATAAAATGCTGGGAGGAAGAGGAAGTGAGCTCAGAAATCATGCAGCTCCTCTCAGAGCCAGACAGTGATGAAGCTCCGGCCCAGGATGGACGTAGGCTAGAATCTGCCCGGTAAGCGCACCTTGGGGTGCTAACACAGATGATAAGAAATGGGCTAAATTAATATGTGAGAATTAGCCTAGAAGAGGCTAAACAGAAATGGGCCAAGCAGTGTTTAAAAGAATACAGTGTCCGTGTAATTATTTCGGGTAAAGCTAGCCGTGTGGGCGGCCGGGGTGCTGGGGACACAGCTCTGCCGCTCTTATCACTTCATTGCTTAGCTTAGATACAGTAGGGAGGGCCTTGGAACCTTCCACAAAGCAATGTGCCTTACCCTCTCTGAGGATAAGATGGGGGTGGGGTGGTACAGTGTGTGGAGGGAATGGGAGGAGGGGAGGTAGTGGGAACTTGGATTGGTATATTTTAAAAAAATAAAAATAAATCAAAACAAAAAAAGTAGCAATCTTTTGGTCAAGAGAGAGTAGACACCAGGAGAAAGCTGGAACTTTGACAAAGACTGAAGAATAAGTCACTGTGTAAATTACATATCAACTCCTTTTTAACATAATTTTTAGCCTGGCAGCAATTCCTATTCTAGACCTTGTGGGATGCTAAACTCAAAGATAAGCTCGTAGTCTACATGACCACTGAATCAGAGGACTGAAGCAGCCACAGCCACTAGAACGGAAGGTACAGTCTCCTAAAGGAGAAAGCCAGAAGGGGATCTCAAATATGCATACAAATGCTTCACCTGTTTCTGAGCACTGCCTGAGCTGTCCAAATACAAAGAATTCTACACACCATGGCTACGGCTAGAGGAACCACATTGGGATTGACGGATCTCAGTTTGATACATCACAGTTGGATGAATGCACACAAGTCCAATGACCACACTGAAAGTGTTCTCCAGAGGCCTAGGTTAGAATCCACATAAAGACACTCATAATGACTGGGAACACAGGAATGCTGCATAAAGGCAGAGATTGTACAAAGGAATCGAAGAAGCCTAGGGCTATAGATTATGAAAGAACCCTTGTCTACCATGAAGAAAGCCCTGGGTTTGATCTCCAGAACTGAAAATGAGAGATACTCTAATACCTGAAGTAAAAACACAAGGAAGGATGACCAGGGCAATGGCTGTGACAGCGAAAGTCAGCTCATTTAAATATATGGACCAATCCAATCATCCAATCTGAGGACAAAAAGAGAAAAACTGTTGAAAACTGTGACCAGAAGTCTATACCCATATGAGAAAATGTAAAAAATAATCAAATGTAAGTAATCGGAATGCTGGAACAAGAGGGAGGGAGAATGAACTAAACTAATGATGAAAATAATGGCCCAAATTTGATCAAATTTGGTGAAGAATTACATATGTAGGAAACTCTATATAAAGAATAGACACAAAAGGAATCATGCCTTGGCCCACTGTAGTAAAACTGCCGAACACCAAAAATCGAGGGGAAAAAATCTTGAAAACAGAATTTAAAAGACACTTTTCGTATCAGAAAGGAGGAATTTAAATGACAAGTACTTATAGGAACAGCCGAGAGCAGACGACAGCGGAACATGACCGTTCAAGTGCTAATTGGGATTTTTTTTCAACCGAGGAGTCCATACTCAATGAACATAAATTTCAAGAATTAAGGTGGACTTTAGATATTTTTAGATAAAAGAAACCCTAAAGACTTTGTTGAGAGCAGGGAGCACATTTGTGCCACATGAAATAATCAACAAAGTCCTTTTATTCAAAAAGAAATGAAGCTGGATGGACAGGAAACCAAGAAAACCGCCAGAAAGAATGAATCTCCAAGTGGATGCCAGACTTGTGCAGGAGCACAACAGAATTGGCAGCGAGGAAGAGCGCTGGTGCCGGTCCTGACACTAAAACACGCCTGCGCACCGCAATAAAACACAACTGCGCACTGCAATAAAACACGCCTGCGCACTGCAATAAAACACGCCTGCGCACCACAATAAAACACAACTGCGCACCGCAATAAAACACGCCTGCGCACCGCAATAAAACACGCCTGCGCACCGCAATAAAACACAACTGCGCAACGCAATAAAACACGCCTGCGCACTAAAACACAACTTACAGTACCCTTACCACTTTCCCCATTAAAGTGAATGCAATCCGATGCATACTTACAATCATTGGTGCTCCAGGGTTCTGAGCTATAATCGTAGTGATAACTAATATATCATTTCTAAGCTGACGGTCGTAATGACTATGGCCCCTCATAAACAGATTTTTAAATACTTCCTTCAAAGCCCTGGAAAATAAAATATTAAAAATGATATTGTTATAGGCAGAATGTTTGTGCTTTTTTCAAAATTCGTTTGCTGAAATACTGCCTTGCATGAAGTTTTGGGAAGGTGGGTTTAGGAGAAGCATTTAGACCAACAAGGCAGTCATAAAGGAATCAGTGTGCCCAGACCAGGACCGCAGGGCTCTCCTGCGGCTTCACTCCCTAGATGAGCTGTCAGCGCCCTCTGATCTGGAAGAGTGCCTTTGCCAGAACTGCCCGGCTGGAGCCCTGAGTCCCTAGCCTCTAACACTGTTTATAAAGTACAGCTCTCTGACACTTCTTTAAGGAAAGCTGAACTGAGACATTCTATGGGAATACTTACGTCTCTACCAACAAAATCCTACTCTTAATTTTAGACCTTTGACCAAAGTGTTTCTCATGTTTTTTAGCCTCCCCAACCTGCCTCTGATTCATGGCAATGTACCAGATAAGAACCCACTAATCTAAGCACCCACAGATGTACATGGGACTGTGTTACAAGATTTAACTATGTCATGCCAAAGGCACTCAAAGCTGCTCTTTGTTCTTCCGATAAAGACCTTGTTAGCTGGCTTCCCAGGGCTCGGACGGCCCGGTTCTTGCTTTCCCTGAACCCTTAGCTCCTAACAGCATGCCTTATTCTTCTGTTCTTGTACTAAACTTCTTGCAGGTTTCATTTCTTTATTTTTTCTTAATCTGATTTTTAGTTCTCTTTTCCTGTGTGAGATGCTCTCTGCGGATAACTGTGACTGTCTCCTAACTGCTGAGATGCCGCTGGGGTTACTGAGAATGAGGATCATAAACCATGCCCTCAACTCCAGGGCAGGTGCCTTCTGTAGTGGACAGCCACTGGCTTACCTCTTGGGCCCATGTGCAGCTTCTCTGTAACATCATGACCCTTATTTTTCATGTAGGCATTTGCTCTCCCCAGCTGGTGGCTACAGCAGTGGTTCTCAACTTCCTAATGCTGTGACCCTTTAATACAGTTCCTCACGGTGTGGTGACCCCCAACCATAAGATTATCTTACTTGCTAATTCATAACTGAAATTTTGCTACTGTTATGAATCTTAATGTAAACATCTGATATGCAGGCGATCTGAAATGTGATCCTGGTGAAGGGTTGTTTCACCCCAAAGGGGTTGTGACCAGGATTGAGAATCGCTGGTCTACCAGGATGAAGGCAGAAGAGTAAAGACAGCGCCAACAGACAGGAAGGCTCTAAGTCCTCACATTTGCGGAACTCTCAGTAACGAGGCTCATGAAATCAGCTTATTCCTTGTTTTTTAATTGCATCCTCATCAGTTGGTGTTCTAGTTTCTTCTCTGTTGCTGTGGTAAATCACCAAGAGCAACTCGCAGGAGGAAAGGAGCTATTTGGCTTAGGCATCCAGGTCATGGCTCATCACTGAGGGGAAGGCAGCGCAAGAACTCGAGCAGAACCAATGGCAGAATGAATCCACGGAGGAAGAGTGCTAGCTGGCTCCCTCAGAGGCTCATGCTTAACTGGCTGTATCATATGCTGTAGAAACACAGACCAGGGGATGGTGCTGCCCATGGTGGGCTGGGCCATCTCAGATCAGTTCCAGTCCCTCAATGGTGACCGTGCAAAGTTAACACTTAAAGACAGCGAGGACAGTAGGGCTGGGGTTGGGGTCACTTGAGAACAAAATGTTCATCCATCTTATTCTGAAGAAAGATGCAATACCTTGCTAAAATCTCTTTCATTATGTTTATTATACTTTTTAAAAAAAATTGTTTATGTACTTGTTTTTCTCTGTAAATATAAGAGAAGGTGCATAAAATGTTCTAGTTTATTTTTTAATTAAAATTTTATTTTATTGGTTGGGATGTAAAAACAAAAAATAAACCTACAAAATTATTTTAGATTTATTTATTATATATATGTTTATGCCCTACATGTATGTGTGATGCCCATGGAGGTCACAAGAGGGAACTGGATCCCCTGGGACTGGAGTTATGAGTGGTTGGGAGCTGCCACGTGGGTGCTAGGAATCAAACCCACATCCTGTTGAAGAACTTCACTGCTGAGCCAGCTCTCCAAATCTTCTATTTTATTTGAGATTTTGACATTGGGTCTCACTGTGTGGCTATTTAGCCTGCAGCTCACTCCTGAACTCACAGAGCTCTGCCTTCCTCTGCCTCCCAAGTTCTGGGGTTAAAGGTGTGTCGCTAGCACACCAAGTTTTTAGTTATATATTTATGATCTCAGACTGACCATAGCAAACAGACAATAACCATTTATTGAATATGAATAATTTAGCAACTTGAAAACTTACATTTAATTGACAATTTAATTATAGAACTAGAAATGTGGTAAGTACTAATCAGAACTCTAATGAATAAATAGTTATAACATTCTAATTTTACAGCTGGGTGGTGGTGGCGCACGCCTTTAATCCCAGCACTCAGAGACAGAGGCAGGCAGATATCTGTGACTTTGAGGCCAACCTAGTCTACAATAGATAGTTCCAGGACAGGCTACACAGAAATACTGTCTCAAAAAAAGCCAAAAAAAATTCTAAGTTTACTTTATCCATCTGTAAAGGCACAATCAACTCCAGAGTTTGATACTTTGAGAGCACCCTACTTGACAACTGTGGCTTCTTCAGAGCATGACAGTACACACTTACATGTAATCCCAGTCCTGGGGAAGAAGAGGAGGGAGACCAGCCGCACTCAACTATACTGCAAGTTCTAGGCCAGCTTTCTACACGAGACCTAGTTCAGAATTCACAAAAGAACAAAAAAGTGTAGCTTCTTCTATTTATGCAATGGCATGAGACACAGCCATCAGATGAATCAAAAGTTCAGTCAAACACAGATTCAAAGTTTAGTTATCTATGACTGGCTATGGTTCAAGGCAAATGACATTCCTATCTACCCACATACACTTACAGCAGGCATTCCAAGTTACTAAGCTGTTGTATAATTTCGTCTTTTGAAGATTTTTCCAACAAATTCCAAAGTATTTCTGATGAACGAAATAGAAGCTGTCCTGAAGGATCTGGGTCATTGAGGTGAGCACAGATTCTGCCGGCGGCTTGGGCTTTCACCATTAAAGTGCAATTAGCTTCTGAAAATAAAATTTAACAAACTATTTATATTGCATCATCTTTTAGAGAAAAAGAAAGCTAGCGGACAATGGAATGTTTAAATTCGGCAACACCATACACACCGGAAGTCGAGAGATGCTGGAGAACTTTAAGAACCCACAGCTTCTCAACAAGCTGGTTTTCGATCAGGAGCACGGACTGGACCATTGCTTTTGCCAGTCCTCCAACTTCAGCCATCTTAACCTTGTACGCTGAGCTCACCTGCTGGTAGCCTAACACCACAACAGGGACAGTTATTTCTCATAATCATCAGTTACTATAGAAACAATGTAAAAAACGTTTGAAAGAACATACGGCATCTAAAATGTGTACAGTATAGGGTTAGGAAAGTTTCCTATAAAGGGATAGGCAGTATATATTTAATCTTTGCAGGTTATTACAATATGTGTCTCGACTATCCAGCTCTAGATTTGTAGCATGATACAATAGCAAGAATAAAGCCATAAATAAAATGAAAAAAGGGACATGGTTGTGTCCAATAACATTCAATTTGCAATATGCCATGGTCTTTTGTCCTTGAAATAAACCCACAGATTTTGGAAATACATCTTAAATTCTAAAAAACAAAACCCAAGATTGTGTCAGTAAGTAATAATTTTCTATAAAGGCAAATAGCATGGTTCCAAATACTTTACATTTTCACTATATGTGACAATGAACTACCTCAACTCTTTCAAGAGGTAAGAATTACATCGTATCAGCAGTAAGAGGGGAGAAGTAAATGACTGTGAATGCAGGGGTATTTTAGGGGAGCTGAACATGACTTAGAAGAGTTTCCTTCTGCTGTAGGTCCTAGGAGACACAATGTTACTTTTGCTCATAGCACGGATGCCTGCCTCATTGTTTGTAGCCGCAGGGAGTAAATGAACACCACAGTAGGGTGAAGCTGTTTTCCCCAGTGGTCTCTCTTACAAATCCATGACATCGTGACTTTTGAAACCAACTAGATTCTTTAACCATGACATTGTTCTAGATGTCTGTCAGTTTGTCCTAACTTTCTGAGTTTGGTCTCCGGGCCATAGACAAGGCCCTGTCCATTCCTGAGATGGGTTATTTGGGGTGTGCCCTGCATGCTCACCTTGAGGCTGGAGAGATGGCTCACCAGGGAAGAGCATGAGAATTTGAATTTGAATCTCTAACACAAAGGTGAGAAGCTTGGCACAGGCTGGGCATGGTGGCACACACCTTCCGTTTCAGCACTCAGGAGGCAGAGGCAGGAAAAGCTCTGTGAGGTCTCTGCTAGTCTGGTCTACACAGATAGTGCCAGGCAGCCAGGGGGACATAGAGGCACTATGTCTCAACAACAACAGCAACAACAAACAAACTTAAGAACAACAAAAACAAACACAAACACAAAAAAGCATGCCATGGCTACACACCTGCCTGTGACTCTAGGGCTTGTGGGTAGTCTGGAAGGTTTCTGGGGCTTACAGGCTACCAGTTTAAGTCTAGGTTTAGTAAGAGACCCTGTCTCCAAGGATTAGGAAGTGACAGAGCAGGACTCCCAACGTCCTTAGCTACCTATACACATATGTGAGCATATACCACACATACACGTACCATACATATATACAGCACACACAGACACACACACAGATACATACAAAATTTAAAACATGAAAATACAAAGAATAAAAATTGCTTATAATTTTACCATTTAAAGGGAATATTAACATTCAACATATTTCTTGCTGTTTATTTTTAATATATGAACATAATTTTCATAGCACATTCCATACAGAATTCTATATTCTACTGTAGCTCACCAACAAAATACTTTCCCAACTCATGATTTTAGTCGTATAAGTCTTTCATAGGGATGACCTGAAGTGCTTTACACTTGAGTATACATTGAGTTTACATTTCTATACAAGGACACAGAAACAGCCAGCCTCATGGACTATATATATTTCCCAATCACTCTGCTGAGGATTTTCTAGCTCTGGTCCCAGACATCCAGCCACGACCATGACTTGGAACCAACTGAGCAACACTTAGTAAGGGCATTGTCTTCAACTCCCAACTTCCAGGTTACACTCACTTCCCTGTACCTCAAAATTTCTCTGTCTTAATTCACGTACCACTGTCTTCCTCCCTTCTTCCTTCCCTCCCTCCTTTCCTTTTTTTCTTATTGGTTTTTCAAGACAGGGTTTCTCTGTGCATCAGCCCTAGCTGTCACCTGGAACTAGTTCTTATAGATCAGGCTAGCCTCAAACTCATAGAGATCTGTCTCCCTCTGCCTCCCGAGTTTTGGGATTAAAGGTGTGCATCACTGCTGCCTGGATTATTCTTCTTTTTAATAAAGTGTTTTTTGTTTGTTTTGCTTTGTTTGCGTGTTTTGAGACAGAGTTTAGCCCTGACTTCCTGGAACTTGCTCTGTAGACCAGGCTGGCCTTGAACTCAAAGAGATCCACCTGCCTCTGCCTCCTGAGTGCTAGAATTAAAGATGTGTGCCACTACATCTGGCTCTAAATTAAGTTTTAAGATATTTCTGTTTTATTTGAATTCTGTTTCTTTTGGCACATGTTTGTCGTAATGTGTGCCATGACCCATGTGTGCCAAGGCAAGTGTGTAGAGGTCAGAGGACAGCCTAAAGGAGTCAGTTCTTTCCTTCCACTAAGTGGGTCCTGAGGATTGAACTCAAGCCGCCAGCCTTGGCAGCAGATGCCTTTACCCGCTGCACCATCTTGCCAATCCTGTTTCCTTTTCTTTAAGAGGTCTCTATTTTGCTGAATTAATTCTAAGCTTGTGCTTATAACTTCTCATGTTCACTTTGAGGATTTTGCTTTTCCACTTCCCACTTAGGAACTTGTAGTTTATCTGCCTGCAAGCTTCAGTTCCACATCCTAAAGCTAACAACAAAAGTCAAACAACCATTCACTGATCTTGCTACCGGCTAAGCTGCTGGTTCCCCATCATCTTGTTTGCTTTACCATTTCAATTCTAAATACAAGTTTGTATGTATGAGCTGCTTTGCTCCCAAGTGACTGCTTCTGTTCTCATGACCCTTTCATATTGCTATAGGGTCGGCACTGTCAATAGACCTCACACATTCACCACAGCTTTCTAGGGATGGCATTAGCTTGGTTCTTCCATCCATCACTACAGAAATTTCTTCAGTACTGATACCAAGACCACCTTTCTTCACAAACGTCTCATTCACTAATTCATTTCATTCATTCATAGGTGTCTTTTGGCTTCTTTCTCTGTAAATACAAATTGACTTATTTCTTACTTTTGAACATTTCCTCCAGGGTGACTATTTTTATAGAAGAGGCTACACCAATTATCTTGCTTCATGCTCGTCCAGGTGCACTGACAGGCTTATTCTACCCTGAAAATCTTTATGGGCCTTTGACATTACTTGTGACAACTGACAGGTGCACTGACAGGCTTATTCTACCCTAAAAACCATCATGGGCCTTTGACATTACTTGTGACAACTGACAGGTGCACTGACAGGCTTATTCTACCCTAAAAACCATCATGGGCCTTTGACATTACTTGTGACAACTGACTGGTGCACTGACAGGCTTATTCTACCCTAAAAACCGTCATGGGCCTTTGACATTACTTGTGACAACTGACAGGTACACTGACAGGCTTATTCTACCCTAAAAATCTTCATGGACCTTTGACATTACTTGTGACAACTGAAAGTTTTAAAAAATATTTTTTCACACCAACACGCTGTGGAGCGCATTCTGACACAGGACTCCAGTGAGGACTTTGCATATTTTTTCTATGAAGGTGTTTCACTATAGTGCTCTATAAATTGAATCAAGATAACTAGAGCTGTTCCACAGTTATGTTAACACAAGTTCTCTACATTTGGCATTCTCCTGGGTCATGTGATAATGAGCACTTCCCATGCTTGCTGCTCATGGATCCTTTCCAGCATGAGTTCTCTCTCTCATGTTTGTGAAAGTTCTGGGTTTAATGAAGGCATTCCCACATTGCTTATAACATGGAGTTTTCTGTTTGAGCAGCGGAAGCTTTCACCACAGTGCTTAAACAAGAAAGGATTATTTTGTCTATGAATCTTTTCACAGATGCAAAGGGCCCTGAACCCCTCAGGCATTTCCCACATTGCCTACTGTAGGGATAGTCCGCCTATTGGGGGCGGGATAGCCTCGGGCAAATGCTTTCTGATATAATGGGGCGCGCAGACGCTGCGAGCCCCTTTCCTGTTTCCTGTCTCCTGTGCTCCGCGGGAACCTTGGTGTCTGTGAGTTTGTTTACATTAAAGTTATATATAAATAGTTATCATTATTTGTCTGAATTAATTAAATCTGCCTTCATTTGGCGCCCTAACGTTGGGGAGCTCAATCTTTGCCAGCCTTTGTGAGCGGGATTAGTCGCTGGAGCTCGGGAAACAGCAGGTCCCGGGCGGTTGCGATCGATCGCCGCAGAGCACACCCCCCCCCACCAGGCCCAGCGCCCATTGCAAAGAAATGGGCTGTCTTAAACAGGCTGTCATGACTTTTGGGATGCATGCCTCTTTTGTTACAGAGATGCTAAAATCTTGGGCTATGACAAGCAGAGCCACGCCTTCGGATTGGCTACAACTCACTTCTGCGGTACTTGAGAGCGGGCCGCATTTAAAATGGAAATGCTTATTCAGGCAAGAGGCTAGATGTTTAGAACAGCAAGAAAAGGCGAAGGGAAGTGACATTTCCATAGATAAAATTCTAGGTGAAGGACTCTTTTCTGACCCTCAACAACAAGTTAATTTCGATGAAAATACACTCTTCCTGTGCACTACCGCAGCCTTAAATGCGTGGGACAGGGTACAAGACCCAGGACAGAAAACAGAATCATTTGTCAAAATTAAACAAGGTCAGAGAGAACCCTTTAATGATTTTTTACAAAGACTTACTAAGGCTGTGCAAATAGGGATACCTGACCCTGACACAAGGCGTATAATGATTGAAAATTTGGCTTATGAAAATGCAAATTTGGAATGCAAAAAGATTTTGAGGCCTTTAAGGATAAGATCAGCACCCTTGGAAGAATGGATCTTACATACACTGGATGTTGATACATTTGATTATGGCACTGAAGCATGGGTAGAAGAAGCAACTTCCAATGGTAAAAGGAGGCACCAGAATACCAAATGTTTTAATTGTGGCAAAATGGGTCATATGAAAAGGAACTGTAAACAATGGACTTTCAGAAATAATAATAATGCATCTTCTAGAAATAACAGAAATAGGAGGACTCAGCCTTCAGGTTTATGTAGAAGATGTGGAAAGGGCAGACACTGGACGAATGAATGTAGATCTACAAGGGATAGACAAGGCAACCTGATACAGACGGGAAACGTGAGAGGGGGGCCTCACAGGCCCCCATGGCACACATGGTTCAATCATTTCCAGTTCCAGCGGAGAACGTGCCTCGTCAGGACAATTAGGAAACCCCATGCCTACTGTTACAAGCAATAGTGATCAGAAAGATGAGTTACGTGTGTTTTGGCAAACTTCTATAAATGATCAAAGACCTAAGCTGAGAGTATGTGTAAATGGCATTTTTATTACTGGCCTGCTGGACACAGGTGCTGATGTAAGTATCATTACCCCAGAATCTTGGCATCCATATTGGCCTCTTCACAATGTAAATGTTCAGCTCCTGGGAATTGGAACCCTATCTCGGGTAAGACAGAGCACCAGATGGGTTGAATGTATAGGGCCTGAGGGACAAATAGGAAAATTAAGGCCATATGTAGCCAATATTGCAATGAATTTATGGGGTCGTGACCTATTACAACAATGGAATACCCAAATTAACATTCCTGCTACTTCTAGAGCCTATATTTCTGAAAATAATTTTAGAAGATATTACAAACGGAGAAAACAGGCCATTCGGGCCGTACAAGAACAAGCAACTGAAGTACCTTCAGAGATACCAACAGCCTTGCCTCTAAAATGGTTGACTGAGAAACCAATATGGACAAAGCAATGGCCTCTAGCTGAGGAAAAGTTACAGGCTTTAGAACAGCTGGTACAAGAGCAATTAGATGCTGGACATATAGAAGAATCTACCAGCCCTTGGAATTCTCCTGTATTTGTGGTTAAGAAAAAATCAGGTAAATGGAGAATGGTGACAGATTTCAGAGCTATCAACAAGGTTATTCAACCTGTGGCCCCTCTGCAATCTGGAATCCCTTTGCCCTCTTTATTACCAAAAGGATGGCCTCTTATAGTTATTGATTTAAAGGATTGTTTTTTCACAATACCTTTACAAAAAGAAGATAGAGAAAAATTTGCCTTCACAGTGCCTACTTACAACAATTCTCAACCTTCCAAGAGGTACCACTGGGCCGTCCTCCCCCAGAGTATGTTAAATAGCCCCTCCTTGTGCCAATATTTTGTGAACCAACCATTAGCAAGAAATTTCCTAAATCTATTATATATCACTACATAGATGACATATTGTTATCCGATCCAAACATGGATACCTTGAACAGACTGAAGAAATATACTTTTACCCAAATGGGGATTGCAAATTGCTCCTGAAAAAATACAGAAGGGAGATTCCGTTAATTATTTAGGTTATAAAATAGGTTTGCAAAAAATTAAGACACAAAAGGCACAAATTAGGAGAGATTGCCTATGGAATCTTAATGACTTTCAAAGACTGTTAGGAGACATTTCCAGTCTACCACCAGCTATTGGGATAACACCTGATCTAATAATTCATTTGAACAAAACCTTGGAAGGTGATAAAGATTTAAACAGTCCCAGAAAATTAACAGCTGAAGCAGAAAAGGAACTGACAATGATTGAGGAAAAATTACAACAGGCACATGTGGACAGGGTGAATCCAGAGCTCGATTGTATTCTCGTCATATTACCATCAAAAATTTCTCCTACAGGAATTTTAATGCAGAGAGATGATATTATCTTGGAATGGATCTTTTTACCACATAAACCAAGTAAGAAACTAAAAACTTATGTGGAAAAAGTCTCTGAGTTAATTAGAAAAGGCAAGTTGAGACTTCGTCAACTAGCAGGCATAGACCCAGCAGAAATTATAGTGCCTTTCACTGCTGATGAACTAAAGAAATTATGGGAAGATAATGAACCATGGCAAAGAGCTTGTGCTAATTTTTTGGGAGACATTAATAACAACTATCCAAAAAGCAAGAGGCTTAACTTCATAAAGAGAACTTCTTGGATCCTTCCTCGAATCGTCCGTGATGCTCCAATAACTGGAGCCTGTACATTCTATACTAATGCCAATAAAACAGGGAAGGCAGGTTACAAATCAGAAGACTTGGGTAAGGTGGAACAAAGTCCTTATGATTCTGTCCAGAAGGCAGAATTATATGCCATTCTTATGGTGCTAAGGGATTTTAAAGAACCTATTAGTATAGTTACTGATTCACAATATGCAGAAAGAGTTATTTTACATATTGAAACTGCTGAATTTATAACTGATGATATGGAACTAACCTCATTGTTTATCCAGGTTCAAGATTTGATCAGGAACAGGCTTTGCCCTATGTACATAACACACATCTGATCCCATACGGGTCTGCCAGGTCCTCTAGCACAAGGTAATGCAGATATTGATCAATTATTGATTGGTAGTGTGCTACAAGCCTCTGAATTTCATAAAAAACATCATGTTAATAGCAAAGGTTTGAAGAAAGAGTTTTCTATTACATGGCAACAAGCTAAGGAGATTGTAAAGAAGTGCCCTACTTGCTCTTTCTCTAACCAAAGGCCACTGCCAGCAGGGGCTAATCCAAAGGACACCCATAGGGATGAAATCTGGCAGATGGATGTGTTCCACTTTGCAGAATTTGGCAAATTGAAGTATGTTCATCACACCATTGACACTTATTCAGGCTTTCAGTGGGCAACTGCTTTAAGTTCAGAAAAAGCTGATTCAGTAATCACTCATTTATTGGAAGTCATGGCTATCATGGGTATACCTACACAGATAAAGACAGATAATGGTCCTGCTTATGCCTCTAGGAAAATGAAACGGTTTTTTGATTATTACAATATCAAGCATGTTACAAGTATACCATACAATCCTACAGGTCAAGCAGTCATAGAAAGATCAAATAGAACTATAAAGGATATGTTGAACAAACAGAAAGGGGTGGAAAACACCCCCAGAAATAGGTTACATAATGCTTTGTTAACCTTGAATTTTCTTAACGCTAATGAGAAGGGTACAACAGCTGCAGAAAGACATTGGATAATGGAAAAGTCTACTGAACTAAATCAACCAGTTTATTTCAAGGATGTGCTGACCTCACAATGGAAGCCAGGAGATGTGCTGCATTGGGGAAGGGGTTTTGCTCTTATCTCCACAGGTGAGGAAAAATTGTGGATACCGTCAAAATTAATAAAGGTTCAGTATGAAGATGAAAAGCCATTTGGAAAAGATAAATAACAATTCATTCACAAGGATGGCGAGCATACTGATGGTAAGGAATATAAATAGGTTGGGGGCAGGGTTCTTTTCTTATCTCCACAGGTAAATACTGATCTTCAAAGAATTTAAGGGACCCTGAATATATCATTGATGGATGGAAAATTGTTACAACCCACTAAGGATCAGTAAGTATTGATCTTATATATATATACATATCTATATGTTTTATTGAACACTTCTTTATAAATATGAAGAGCTGGTTTTGGAGTTGGACTACGGCTCAGTCCCTCTTCAATTCCAAGCCTGTTGATATGAGATATCTCAGAGTTTCTGTCTCAGATCAGGAGCCATGAAATGGGACAGAATAAGAATAATTGTATACTTGATAAACTTTCTTTGCTTTTCTTCATATCTGTGTCTTTCTTTATATGTCAGTATGTATCCTTGTTGTTAATGTTTAAATTTCCCATAACAAGCAACAAATTTTCCTACAGTAATTTTTGAAGTTTTCAGGATGAAGATGGGGCCCCACAACTTCAACTCAATCTGGTTTTTATGACGTCATGATTATATATTTTTTTCCCCTTTTTAAGCGCTAATATTAGACTTGTTTTTTGGTACCAACTGCACGAGACAATTTCGAATGGTGCACATTTTTGACAACATTCTGGCCAGACCTTCTCACAACGCACAGAGACTAGTTACAATTTTCTTAGGTCAAAGGTTAATTTGGGAATTTTACCATCATTTGCTTTCACAGGAGCCCCTAAGAAGTACGTCGCCCCCATGTCAGCTTGAAGCAATCTTAGAGGACAATATCCCCTCTCCCAACAGAGTTTGCCCTCAGGGTTAGGGACATCTTTTAGTGGTTGGTTTGGGGTTGAGGGGATGGGGAGATGTTTTATGGAATTAGGGGTATGTTAAAAAAAAGGGGGGGGATTAACTGGTTTGATGGGATGATTGGTATTTGTGAGCTACTGATTTTAGAAAATTGTATTGGTATGGTTTCCTGTATATTGATATATTGAATATTGAATGTGAGTGTTCCTACCTCTATTTTTGTATAAGAGTATGCTTAGCCGGGCGGTGGTGGCGCACGCCTTTAATCCCAGCACTTGGGAGGCAGAAGCAGGCGGATCTCTGTGAGTTCGAGACCAGCCTGGTCTACAAGAACTAGTTCCAGGACAGGCTCCAAAACCACAGAGAAACCCTGTCTCGAAAAACCAAAAAAAAAAAAAAAAAGAGTATGCTTATATTGTATTGATACATCTACCATATTACAATGTATGTAATATCATTGTTTACATTTGATATGTAATGACATTGTTTACAGATGAAGATCATTGTCTTTATATATTGTACAGTTGTTTATTCTCTTAGTCTTCAAGTTAGATAGGTATTGAGAATTATATGTTTGTCATGTTTATTTTTAGGTTAATCAGGTCTTCTAGATACATAGAGATTATATTTAGTATAGATAGTATAATCTTCAGCTTCTTTGAAGAGCTGTAAAAAATGGCCTTTAATCTAACCTAGAATTCTGTGCCAACGAGAAACGTTTACTCCTGGCAACGCCACTCTACTCCCGAGAGAACGTTGAGCACCAAAGACACTCCACTGGGAGCTTGTCTTCTTGGCAGAACTGGCCTTTGGGTTAAGAAAAGCCCATACCTCATCTACTGACAAAGATATGAAACAGGATTGTCTTATCTTGCCAAGACAGGGTAGGATAATACTAAGAAAGTTCCTTGCATTTGATAATGGCATGTCAGTTATATTAGGCCTTAGCCAAAGTTGGTTAACTCAACATTACGAAAGAGAATTTGGGCGATTGCCCAGGTAGTCAGTTGTCTCTGTCATTTTTGGCACATTTTGGATATCTCTCATTTGTTAAGTAATATTTATTCCCTTCTCAGATCTTTGATGGAGTTGAAGATTATATAATTGTAATTACTCTCTACATTATTTAGACTCCTTGAGATAGAATGTCTGGTAAAACTTTTGTTCTCAATATTGTTTGTTATATTTATTATTTGTTATTATTGTTTATAGTTGTATTTGGTTTAGTTCTGTTTTATTTAGACAAAAAGGGGGAGATGCAGGGATAGTCCGCCTATTGGGGGTGGGATAGCCTCGGGCAAATGCTTTCTGATATAATGGGGCGCGCAGACGCTGCGGGCCCCTTCCCTGCTCCCTGTCTCTTGTGCTCCGCGGGAACCTTGGTGTCCGTGAGTTTGTTTACATTAAAGTTATATATAAATACTTATCACTATTTGTCTGAATTAATTAAATCCGCCTTCAGCCTACATATACAGTTCTGTCTCCAGTGTGAGTTCTTTCACGTGTTTGAAGCTATTTGTTGTGACACTCACATTGTTTTATCACAGTGTTTACAAACATAAGGTTTCTCTCCAATGTGAGTTCTTTCACACACTTGAAGGAAACATGGACGCTGAAGATTTTCTCACACTGCTCACGTGCATAATTCATGCATGTCTCCACACAGAACTAGATAAACCACATGCTCCCACCGACATGGCTTACATAATTCATGCATGTCTCCACACAGAACTAGATAAACCACATGCTCCCACCGACATGGCTTACATAATTCATGCATGTCTTCACACAGAACTAGATAAACCACATGCTCCCCACAACACGGCTTACACTCGGACTTTCACCCCAGAGCAACTTCTCTTACATATTAGAAATGAAGTGGACAGTCAAAGGCTTTACCACACACTTTACATGTATGAGGTTTCTCTCCACCATGTGTTACCACATGTCTCCGAAGGCCTGGCAGCGTCATGTAAGCTTTCCTGCTTTGCTTATCTCTGTAAGGTTTCTCACCGTTCTGGGAAAGCACAGGAATGGTAGCTCTTGTGTTCCTTACATTTGATTACAGGGCTGATCTTCTTTCCTGACACTCATTTGGTCTAGCGTGTGAGCAGGCTGAGCTTTGGAGGGCGAATATGGAAATGAAAGGCAAGCTCTACTTCTCCACAACCCAGGTTTCTGATGGTTACACCAGGAGGCATATTAAGTTCAGAATATTCAGAGTCTGGCTCAGCATCTCTCCACATTGGTCACATAGTTCTATGTTCATAATCTCTCTACCATTGGCCTTTAGGTTTCCCATGAGGTTTTTGTATTTCTCTCTAATGTTCTGGCTTTTTCATGTGTCTTTTTCAGGAGAGAACAGCCATGGCCAGGTGACAGTACACCAGAGATGAGCAGCCTGTGATCTCGGCAGCACACGTGGATCTCAGTGATGGTGACACCAGACAAACCTCTTCAACTTTTGAATGTTTCTAGACTTCAACGTTTCCCTTAATTCTTTCAAGCATGTTTTCCAGCTCTCAGTGTGAACACTCA
Organism: Microtus obscurus; assembly: GCA_963919715.1. Classification (NCBI taxonomy): domain Eukaryota; kingdom Metazoa; phylum Chordata; class Mammalia; order Rodentia; family Cricetidae; genus Microtus; species Microtus obscurus. The sequence goes on along the minus strand of CAWTZC010001883.1, from coordinate 2,557,484 downwards.
CCACAGTGTTCCTCTTGCTCCCTTGCTGGTCACATGATTTATTTCCTGACTAATTCAATCACTGACAGCTTCAGTTTTCCTTTCCACTCAGTGAACTTCAAGTCTGTTTTTCTGATCTCTGATGATTTTAGGATTCAATGTCTACTATCCACTAAATTTCCCAATCTGTCTACCTGAGACTTCAAATGTATATTCAATAATCTCCTTGCATATTTCACTAACTCAGAGGTCTTGTTATGATCTCCTTAGCTATGTATTTTTACTACCATAGACTGATTTTTATCTATTTAAAAACATATAACTTCAAAATATCATTTATTTATTCCCTCTCTTACCATATTGATTGAAAATTATATAACCAACTAAGATAAGAAATATGTCTTAAATACATTATATCTTCACATTGCTAATGCTTGACATAATCTACTCACCATTATATATTAAGATTGTCTAACTACGACATACAGAGTTCTCCCCAAACACAATAGAGAATGGCACCAGTATTATTAATTTAACATCTACTTAAATGTATTGATATTGTGGTTAAAATAATTTTATTTACAATCTAAGAAATACTACTAGTAACAAACTTAACTGGCTACAACTTTATCAACTGGGTCATAAATATTTACCATCAAGACAAAAATTTGATGTGAATCCCCAAACTAAAATAAAAATACTTATACAACTTTTAAATGTAACTGAAGAAGTCAAAGTTACACAAAAATTTTATTTTTATGTGTTAAAAACACAAGCCCCTGTGTTTTCAAAGTTTGTTGAAATAATATCCGATGAATTTTTGTTTCCCAAAGACAAGCTGTCACTGAAAGGCAAGTGAGAACGTTACCTGGAATGTGCTTCTTCAGAGGCTCAGCATGATAGAAGTCGACGATGCACTTACAAATTTGTATCCTTAATTTAGAACTCGGTATTTTCATCAGTTCACCTGCCAGGAGGATAAAGGAGAGTGGTGTAATAGCATAAGTTCATTTAAAAATGTAAGCATATAATACCAAGGTTATAATAGTTATTTTAAAATCCCATCAGATATTCATACTGGGTCTTCTAATTACATGCGGAACACACACACTGTTCCACCATCACCCATCACTTCATATGGGGTATTTTCTGGGAAATTCCTTGTTAGGTGTTATTTTTACATGGATAACATATTTCATGCTCACACAAACAAGACATTAAGCCCAAGAGAGAACAGAACTAAGATGCACAGTAAATGTAAGATGTAGCAGTGGCTGCTGGCAGACAGTATACTGTTTGACAGTTAATTCAAAAATGGTTAAGTAGAAAGTACATTTATTTATCCAAATGCTAAAATATAGTAAATACACAAAGTAGGGACACAGTCACATGTCACTTATCAAGTGTTACGCATTGCATACAACTGTACCGCTGTATTTTCATGTATTTTCATATAACTGGCAATGGGGCATTGCTTCTACCACCATCAATCACCACAAAAACGTGGATAATGAGTTGCTCTATGGAAAGTTATGCCATCAACAGGTGATATAATTTTTTTGCTCAATGATAGATTTATAGGACCACCTTTCTCTCTCTCTCTCTCTCTCTCTCTCTCTCTCTCTCTCTCTCTCTCTCTCTCTCTCTCTTTGGTTTTCCAAACAATTCTCTGTAGCTTTGGAACCTGTTCTAGAACTAGCTCTAGTAGACCAGGCTGGTCTCGAACTCACAGAGATCTGCCTGCCTCTGCTCCTAAGTGCTGGGATTAAAGGCATGTGCTACCACCATCTGGCCAGGACCACTATCCTACATATGTTCTACTGTTGTGTGAAATGAAGGGATATAGTTCATGATAGTCTGTGACCATATATGTATATGTACATACATGTCTACATAATACTTTGAATCTATCCTTACATATTTGACATCTCAACCATGTCAGCTTGTCATTTCCTGAAAGAAGAGAATGATACTAATAATATAGGTACTGGAGCCAGACATCCAAGAGTAAATTCCAGCTCTGCTACACACTCCACGTGTAAACTAGAGCTTTGATTTTTATATCTGTAAACCAGGCATAAGTTACCACCTAAGAATGCTGCAAAGATTGATTTCACATGAGACAAGGGCTGAGAATAATGCTTAGCACACTGGTAAGTGGCACATGTGATAGTTACTGCTGACAACAAATAGGCCAGCATTCTTTCTAACGAGACTCAGAAACTTGTGTATTGTTGACAACAAATAGGCTAGCATTCTTTCTAACGAGACTCAGAAACTTGTGTACTGTTGACAACAAATGGACCAGCATTCTTTCTAACTAGAGTCAGAAACTTGTCTTTCACAGTGTGTTCTTTCCTTAAAATTCCTGTTAGCTTTGCTCTCAATTTGCTGGCAGACTGAAATAGAGGAATTTGGGGGCATTCTTTGACTCAAAAGCAATAATTTTATGTTCAAGATTTCTGGTGAGAATGAAGGACACATGGTTTCTTTTCAGTGGCATCTATACTATTATTGAGTCTGATGTGGCTAATTCAATAATCCAAGCTAGGTTGTATTCATTCCTTTGAAGTCCAACAAGAATGTTCTCCAGGAGAAGGTCTACTCATTTTGTAGGGGAGGCAGAGAGAAGTGAGTGTCAGGGAAACTATGTAAGACTAAGAGAGAATGTTCCCTAGGAGAATCTGAAGATAATCTGAGGTACTCTGCAATGACCTTTGTCATGTGACCCATGCTGTCTGGTTGCCTAAGGACAACTAGAGTCAGCAGGATCAGCTTGAGGAGTAAACTGGAGAGCTCGATTCTCTGAGGATAAAAGAGTAAAGAACTCCATCAAGACGGGGCTTTAATTTGGGCCTACTGGAAAGTTTAGTTCAATTCCAGCAGGAGTAGCAGAGCCCGAGGGAGCACAACGACGGGGTGGAGCATTGGCCAGTGGCTAAGGGAACACAGAGAGGGGGTGGAGCACTGGCCAGTGGGTAAGGGATCACAGAGACAGGGCGGAGCACTGGTCAGTGGCTAAGGGAACACAGAGACGGGGTGGAGCACTGGCCAGTGGGTAAGGGAGCACAGAGATGGGGCGGAGCACTGGCCAGTGGGTAAGGGAGCACAGAGACGAGGTGGAGCACTGGCCATTGATCACTGCTGGTGGAGGGAGAAACTCACTTCTCAAAGAGGACGCGTTCTACTGAAAGAGCATGCACCCACAAAATGGTCTCGATGGGCAAAAGTACTGTACAAAATTGGGGGGTTAGATCTAGGAAGAGTTGGGTGAGGTATCAAAATATGTTGCACGAACCTCTCAAAGAACTAAGAAAAAAAGGTCAACAAACCCATAACTAAACTATACATCAAATCAAACATGTACAAAAAAGTAAAAGTCTGCCTCAAACACCTCATGAGAAAATAGTTCCAGAATCATCATTGAGCACACCCTAATAACTCTCAACTATAAAATAAGGGAAGAGCCTTGGGTGGAAGAGATGGTCAAGGAGACAATGAAAGCAGTCAAGCCCATTTCCCCACACTGGTCCTGCCATCTTAGAGTCCCCATCTAAGACATCTTAACTTACCCAGAAGAGCAAGTGAATTAGCAGTGTCTTCAGTATAAGTTATTTCATCTGATACTTTCTTTTTCAAAAATGGCAAGCTTCAATAAGAATAAAGATGTCAGAATTACTAGTCAGTGGATTGACGCATCACTTACAAAGGGGGATATTCATTTTCTAAAGAATAAAGCAATACCGTCTCCTGGCCGATTGTATTCTTTAGTGTGGAGCAGGGACAACAATCAGAAAGAAAACTGTATTTCTAACTAACCAACCAGAGAGAAAAACAAAACAAAACAAAACAAAAAACCACTTCCATAAGAATGAAGAGAGGCAAGCCGGGCAGTGGTGGCACACACCTTTAATCCCAGCACTCGGGAGGCAGAGGCAGGTGGATCTCTAGCAAGAGCTAGTTCCCGGACAGGCTCAAAAGCTACAGATAAATCCTGTCTCAAAAAAACAAAAACAAAAAACAAAAACAAAAACAAAAAAAGAATGAAGAGAGGCACAAGTCAATAAAGTAATCATTCATCCCTGTTGATAAAACACTTATGTATCATCTTTCTGAGGGCAAAGTCATAGCAAATTATAGTTATAATCACAGTTAGGAAGATTCAACTAAAACTTAAACATGTTTAAAGTCTTTCCCTGAAGTTTGTAAAGCAGGATGCACCAGATTAATGGGTTGTTTCTTCCTGAAGGTCAGGGCCCCTCCTTATGAACTGGATTGGAAGTATTTACAAAAGAACAGAATGCTTCGGGAAACAACAAGGAATCCAACTTTAAAAACATTGATTCTATGAGACTTTCAATTCACAGTTACGATAATCAAAGTTATCTGAAAATACTTATTTATAAATCACAGAAGATCAAGTTTATGAATTGTGGGTCATTATTCTAAATTTCAAGGGACAGATGAAAGTTAATTCTTAAAATATAAACTGTTTGAATCTCCTGTGCTATTTGAAGTATAACATATTTATATAAATAACTCCTAGCTCATGTCTTCCAAAAGCATTTACCCAGTAGTTGGAAAGAGGCATTGAGAATTATCATATGTAGATTTAGACTACACAAGTTAATATGAATTTAAAACTATATCAAGGCAAGCTACAAAGAGACAATCCTGTAATTTCTATGGGGATTCATTCCTTTAGAATTAAATTAGGAAAAAATAACATTATTTGTTATCTAGTCGACTGATGGACAGCTAAAGATCTCAAACCTAAAGCTCTAAATATCTTGTTCCATCTTCTCATTTTCTGCCAAAGGAGATTCCTATAGGATAAAGAGTCGAGGTATGGGATGTCCAACTTAAAAGTTAAACAGAAAATAAGACGTGCTCCTGGTGCAATGAACAAGCATATTAGAGACCAAAGAGGAAAAACTTGATGTATTTTCAATTTTTTAATCTCCAAACTTCTCTTGAGAAGACAACCAAGTGAAGACTGGGTGTAGCAAAATGATGAGTATAGGTGGAAACTTGAAACGTAAAAAATTAGTGACGTGAGTAACCCCAATGGGAGGGGAAGGGAAGCGCAATGTGAGCAGAGCTGCAGCTTGGCATGCTGAGACACCTGCTGAGACACCTGTTGAGACACCTGCTGAGACACCTGCTGAGACACCTGCTGAGACACCGCACAGACCAAGGAGCAGCTCTGTGGAGCAGCGACCCTGGAGGCCACGCTGTGAACCCAGTCCTTTAGGACCTGCAAGCACCCACAGTGAAAGGGCTGTCCACAAAACAGTCAGAGGCCAGCCTGACAGCACTAGAAGAAACTTATTTCCTTATTTATCCGATCTCTCTTTAAAAGGCCAAGTGTAAGCATTTGGGAAATCATTTTTCATTATTTTACTATAATACAGAAATTGCTCCAGAATTTTTTATTTGGCTTCTGCTAAATTTAAGACTTGGAATGTCCCTGTATATATACATAGTCCTACTAATAATATCACTTTTTTATTTAAAATATTAAATTGGTAGATAGATTTAGAAGACAAAATAACCAAAATGACTTATTTCCAACTAAGAAGTTTCTTCTACTAACAGTTCAGGGAGCAGAAAATGGCCATTGAAACAGCCGTCTAGAGCAGCCACTGTGTGGCAGCAAAGAAGCATTCTATATGTGTTTGTGCTTCCAGCGCTGCTGCAGGAACTGCAGTAGAGGAGGGTAAGACAGGGTAATTTTCTAACTCTTACCTTTAGTTTAGATTTTTCTCCCTCATTCAAAATTACAAGATCAAATGAAACCTGACATAGAACTAAGTATATTTGTGAGAGTCAAATTTTTCAAAGAAAGAGAAAAAAGAAAAACTAAGTAACGCTAAATTTATTTAAAGATCCTCTCAAAAAACTACAATCCTTTAGTTTCATCTGCTTACCAACCACACGGGAGTGACAACTTTAAGTATTTTACACTTCAATATAATCTCTTCTGGAGCAATCTGAGACTGCAAGATTTGAAATAATAACTGTCCAAATCCTGCCACCAACTTGTTTAAGTTTTGTTTTTTAGTTCTGTATTACACACATGCACACGCACGCACACACACACACACAATTTTTTTTTCTCCAGACAGTGTCTCTCCGTGTAGTGCTGGCTGTCCTGGAACTCACTCTGTAGAACAGACTGTTCTGGAACTCACAGAGATCTGCCTGCCTCTGCTTCCTCTGTGCTAGGATTAAAGGTGTGCACCACCACTGCCCAGCTAAATTCTGTATTATTGATACACTCTATATCCGATACCTTTGCAATAAAAAACAAAGCATAATATAGTATATAGCAGTACAAAGTAAAGTTAAACAACTTACCCGCACAGTTTTATAAGGTCAGATGCAGGTTCCACAAAACAGGGCTGCTTTTCAATTTTTTCTGCACATAGACCCAGGATTTTAAACACCTGTGCCAGATCCCTTAGAGGCTTCAATGTTTTGTTAAGAAATAAAATCATCATAGATTTGTAAACAAGTCTATAGGCCTTTCCTCCAGAGAGCTTATAAAATTCTATCTTGTTAAATGTGGTAAGCATTATTTTAATTATTACTTTCAAGTCTAAAGCGAAAAGTTTGTAACTATATTTTAGCAACATTATTTTTGTCTTAGTAACCTTCATTTCAACTCGAAACACAAACAGATACAGCTCAAATCTTATTTTAATGAAGTACTTTATTTTGTTCAGGGGCGTGTGTGTATTTATATTTGTAGGTTTTCACTGGGATGTTTGTGTCAGACATCCACCTCACAATATACCTTCCCTAACACAGGCTGCCTACTGCTAGCAAAAGCAATTCCACACCACCCTTCCTTCCTTCCTTCCTTCCTTCCTTCCTTCCTTCCTTCCTTCCTTCCTTCCTTCCTTCCTTCCTTCCTTCCTTTTTTTCAAGACAGGGCTTCTCTGTAGCTTTGGAGCCTGTCCTAGAACTCGCTCTTTAGACATGACTGGCCTCGAACTCACAGAGATCCGCCTGCCTCTGCCTCCCAAATGCTGGGATTAAAGGTGTGCACCACCACTGCCCTCCCAGATGCATTTTTTCTAATTAGCATTAAATTGGTTGGGATTTTATTTTATTTAAAACTCACATAAAAGCCAAATGTACCTCTTCCTGATCTTCAGATAAAAACATATTCTGTTTTGTCTGTTTAAAAAAGCATGATTACTACAAAACTAAATCTCCTTGACTTAGCTTGATATCTGAGAGGTCATGGTGGTTATAACTTCAGGATCTGGGTTGCATCCTATTTTCTCTAGCTTTGCCGTGAGCTTCTTAGGCAGGGGTGGGAACACCTCTGTTAACTTCTGTTATGTAGCAATCACCTCGGAATTGAAACATTCACTCCTGTAGGAAAAAGCGGCTCCTATGCCTTAGAAATTAAAAAAAAAAAAAATCTTACAAGCTGGACTTTATGAGGGGCGGTAAACACAGGCTGCAAGGATGCAGTTTTGTGAATTCTCACTGTCATTAGTGAAGGGTGTGCTTTTTAGTAAGGCAGCTTCCTTTGAGTCATCCGTGGTCCTGCAAGTAACCCCAATAAAGTCAGTAAATTAGGCTTGGGCAGAACTGTTTATTTGGTTTGTCATCAGTGCTTTTTCTGAGTTAAATAGGTCTGTTCATGTCTCCCCAGGAAAAGTCAAACAGGAACAGACAGAAGCGAAGATAAGTTGGGACAGAGAGATTGTATGGTTCCAGAAACATGTGATGAGACACGCCCCCGTGGCTCATCAGTTTGAAGACAATGTCCCAATATGGTACCTTCCTCCATGTGGTAAGAGGTGGTGTGCTCCTGTGGTAGTGTGGCTGCATGCTCCCTGAGATGTGTGCTAGGATGTGCAGCCAAATCTGAGCTGTCTCAGATGGAACACCTTAGGGTGGTGGGGTGGGAATCCAAATTTGGTCATCGTCTTTTATGCGGTATAGGAGTGATGCCTCCTTGATGAATGGGATCCCCTGCATGAGTAAGTAGACATTCTGACAACAGTTCATGGACTAGACACTGCATGGCAGTCCACCACAGTTCACAGACTAGACACTGCATGGCAGTCCACACAGTCCACGGACTAGATACTGCATGGCAGTCCACACAGTTCACGGACTAGACACTGCATGGCAGTCCACACAGTCCACGGACTAGACACTGCATGGCAGTCCACACAGTTCACGGACTAGACACTGCATGGCAGTCCACACAGTCCACGGACTAGACACTGCATGGCAGTCCACCAAGAGTAGCACAGGTGATGTAGCACAGGTGACACAAGGCAGCCAGCAAGTTGTGCTGATCTTGGCATGACCACTGCCATATATAATGGCATGTGCAAATGAGGCAGACAAAGAAAGTGCTTGTTTAAAGAGGAATTAGAATGAGAAGGGACATGAAACTATCGCCCTCCATGTTAGCCTCCAATTTGGTGGATAATTTCTACAGCACTCCTGCCAAGTGGCTAGAAATGATCGAATTCAACTAAGCCATAAGCCATGATGGAAGGGACAGAGCATAAGTCAGAGCGGTACTAGAAAGCCTTTCCTGAGGTCCAGAAACTTAGGACTCGTGGGAAGAATCCAACAGTGATGAGGACAGGAACAAAGTAGAAGTGATGGAAGACACCCCTCAGGTCTGATAGTTAAGAGAAATGAAGGGGAAACCCAAGATCCAAGATGCGGGGGGTGGGGGTGGTTACCAATGGACAAGGAAGGACATGGTGGATCTGACCTTTAATAGAGAAGAAGGGAGAATCCAGGATTTAACATGTCTTAAGAATGGGCAGTGAGGAAGTGGACATGGTTGACATGATAGAAGACATCCCTCAGATCTGACCTTTAGCAGAGAAGGAAAATCCCATCACTCAACATATAGACAGAAGCACTAATCATGGCCCAGTAGGAAGAATACGATAACCGCATGCTCCTCAGCACCCTCACTGCTTGAATTGGGACTCTCTTCAATGAGTAGCGGCAGAGCCTGTCACTGGTTCACAAGGCTACGGGACACGGCAGTGGATAGATAGGTCAGCCTGAGCACCCTGGCTGTGGAGAAGCTCAGTAATAGGACTACCCTCTTAGAAAGAAAAGCAGCAGGATCTGAGGCAAGGCGAGGAAAACCAGTTCCTGATGGCTGACTCATGTGCCACTATTAGGGACACTTGGTTATTGCCGGCTCAAGTTCCCATGAATACCAGGAACTGGAAGATAATAAAGAGACAGACACTACTGAAGGAACTGAGTTTGCACTCAGCGGTGTTACTCAGTGACTAGTTCACCTGGCCAGGTAGACATGTGCTTGATAACTAATGTTTCGAAAAGGCTGATTTAGGAGGGACGTCATGTGACTTTCCTGAGCCCTATGGTGAATATAATCTTATTGATTACATACTCTTATAGAGATTATAAGATTCTGGTGAATCTGACCTATATCATCACACTAATGGGGTCTGGCATCCAACTCAAGTATGTAAAGTGAAAAACAAAAGAAAACCTAGAAGAGATGAAAGAAGGGCAAAGCAGACAAAGGGTAAAGGGTAAAGGGTAAAGGTGTGCCGAGTGTTCCTGGGTTTCTGTAAATCAAATGTGGCGAGATTTGTGTCCAGCCAGAGTTCCTATGGAAAAATTGACAGAAGCTAAATTCTATGCTAGTAAACTTCCAGAAGGCTTGAAAATCTGAAAGAAGTTCACAGAAGGTATAATTGATAAAACAAGATGGATGAGACCAAGCTTGTCCTGGCGTCAGGAAAGCTCAGGAGATGTCCCACGGTCCTTATGCAGCTCCTCCTTCATCTCAGGACAGCACCCCTTCACCCTGGAGAAAAGACTGCTCAAGACTGGTGCACAACCATGCGGGCAGAATTTGTCTTGTAAAGGGTATCATCAACCAAATCAGTCTATTACTATTTTAGAGTTCCCGATAATATTTAAAAATAACTACTATTTATAATTAAAACTTGGATACTTCTCTGTTAGGAGACAATGTATATATAAATGCCATTGTTTCACGAATGTCCTCATTAAATGTTCCATGTTGTGGATGAAAAAATTCTACACTGGTGGGAAAAAAAGTCTAAGCTTGTTCGAGGAGGCAGAGAATTATGCCTCCAGATTAAACGGCGTGCCCTTCTCTCCCGCAAAGAACAGTGTGCTGGGAGTGAAAGTCGTTTGCCTACCCTGAGCCTGGACTTACACCCAGGGCTGGCCTGAGGAAGAGGCATATCAGCAGCTGCAGCCACAGTTTCAGCCTGGAGCCTGCAGACCTGGGAAACCCGCTTGAGCAGCAAGAGAAGCTGACCTGAACACATCCTGCTCCTCCGTGACTTCACATGGGAGGCCTCTTAGGAATGGATGGGGGGAAGGTTAGGGGAGTGGGAAGAGGGGGAACTGGGATTGGTATGTAAAATTAAAAAAAAAAATTTCAAAAAATAAATATACATATATGGTATATTTTAAGTCTAAAAATTTTACATATCAGAACACACACACACAGTTTTTTGAGACAGGGTCTGTGTATCCACTTGGCCTAGAAGTTACTAGTTAGCACAAGTGATTTCCAATTTACGGTAACCGTCAGTTTCCTAAATGCCAGGGTTACAGTCATGAGGCATCAAACTCAGCAATATTCTTTCTCTCTCTCTTTTTCTCTCTCTCTCTCTTTTGTACTTTTTTGGTGTTTCCAAAACAGAGTCTCACTACGTAACCCTGATTGTTCTGGAATTCACTATGTAGACCAGGTTAACCTTGAAGTAATAGATCTACCTGCCTCTGTCTTCCAAGTGCTGGGATTAAAGGCATTCGCCACTACACCCGGCAATACTCTTAATCTTTAGCCCATGTTATGGATTTAATATTGGTGTCCCTCAAAGTTACATAGTGTGGTGGTTTGAATGAGCAATGTTCCCCATAGACTCACGTATTCCAACACCTGATCCTGAGCTACTGGCACTGTCTGCAAAGGTTATGGATGGGAGCCTTCCTTGGAGAACTGCGGGTGGGCTTTGGGGGCTGACAGCCTCACCCCACTTCCAGTCCTTGCACTGTGCTTTCTGCATGTGACTGAAGTTGTGCTCTCACAGTGGCCTTCTCTGGCCTCCTATTGCCGTGCCTGCCCCTCCACTGTGAACTCACCCTCCACAACTGAAAGCCAAAATAAACCCTTTTTCTGGAAATCTCTTTGAGTCATGGTTATCACAACATGCAATGTTGATGCAAAAACACAGCTCTCACCTCAGTAGGGATAAGAGACAAGTTTATTCTGGAGCAAATCTGAGTGACCATGGCCTGGGAAGACAGATGTAGTGTCAAATTCCATGTTCCAGTGTGGAAGCAGTTTATAGTAACGGAACAAAGAACACTTTGCAAATGCATGAGTAGAAGCATTAAGTAGGTGTTGCAGCAAAGAAGAGCAGTACTGTTTCTAGGGGCAGGCAGCATATGCGGACACCCAGCCTTTCAGTAAGGGGAAGCCGCAGCTTTCTAATACCTTCCAGAAGGTTTTTGTCTGTTATTCACAGGATGCTAGGTCCACACAGAGATGGGAAGGAATGGCTATTTAGGGAGCTAAAGAGAACCCAACATAAACTGCAATTAGACTCTGGACCTATAATGTTCCGACCGCTTCAGGGCCACTGAGGTCTAATCCATCAGTCTTGCAGATTTGAAGGTGTACTTTCTTTTCCTGGAACTTTTGTTCAGAGTTCCCTGTTTGCCAGTATCACATTTCGTCCATGTGGAAACCATGCCTCATACCATTTATTAAATATTATAATATGTCCCTCATAGCTAGGAAGACCCATTCCTCAGATCTGATGTAGACAGGGCTGGGTATCAGGCAGAACAATAGTTTTCAGGAGAGAACAGGTGGTAAATCCATTAATAAAGAAACTCCTGGGTTGTATGAGAACTATCAGCCATTATGATCTGATTCTTTTCACTTTTGTACAGCTACAGCTGATGTAACATTTGCATGGAACATAGAATTAGAATTAAAATAATCAAAAACAGTTTTGAGTGAATGTGAAAGATGAAGGAAACATGCGGGGGTGGGGGGGGGAGAGAGAGAGAAGTCATTCCCCAAAGCCGTAAGATTGTTGAATGAAAATCTAATGATGGGGTAAGCTACTTCCCTGTGAGTTACTGGCCAAGGAGTCTTCCCAAAGTAGCCCAAACCATAAAGGCCATTGCCACTGCTACTGGTTGCTTGCCAGAATTCACCGTAGGTCCCTACATAGTATTGATACCACATGCTTTGGTCACAGGACATGAAGAAATTGAACTAAAACTGGACTGGAAACTTTCTCCCTGCTCACTGGGTTTATAGTGCCAGAGGCATTAGCAGGCTGTAGAAGGAGAACAGTTGTCAACGGCCCTCCCTAGCTATACACACTGCAACTACACAGTACCAACATTTTGTGAAAATGTACCCACTAATGCAACCAGGGCACAACTGTTCCAGATGCAGTCAGTGTCTGTTTATCTTGAAGGCCTACTCCATAAAAGATCCACATCTGGAACTGAGAGCCAAATGGAAAGCCCATGACTGGAGAGGTCATGGTCTCAGTGGGGATGCAGCTACCACTGCCTTGTTACACTGATGGATTCTGCTTGGTAAGCACCTTCTAAACACTTCTGTTGATACCTGTAGACTGCTTCTACAGCCAGCCTCGGCCTCTCATAAAACAACTTCCCAGATGACTGCTGCTCAGGCATCTTGCTCAATGCTCAGTCACAGATGGAGGAAACCAATCCAAGGTCTACATCAGCCCCTCCAAGACTCAAGGGAAATGCTGAAGGGAAGGCAGAAAGAACCGAAGAGCTGGATGAAGGGGTGCAGGGTTGTGTAGAAATTTCCTTCTAATTGAAGCATTCCCTCCTGAAAAAAGGACTGAAGGTCCTAAGGCTTAGGAAGTAAACAAAACTCACAAGGTTCGAGAAGTGGAAACTTACAAGAGTCCTAAAGTCCCTCTCTCCAGGGTTGTAGAGACCCACAGCTGCTGGGAAAGGGGACTCTGGAGCTGGCACGCTGCCAACAGGCAATGCAGGAAGCTTGAGTGTGCAGCATTTCTGAGTCATCGCTCAAGTGGGGTGGGCGCTGCAGTGCTGCAGCTGCCACTGAGTCACCTATACTCCCATTAAGCAACTAGGCACAACAGACTCACTGGCTCACCAAGCTAGACTAGGTAGGATTGTTTCTCGGGTCTGTTATCAGTGATAGCTAGGTGAATAGATATTTGCTCCCTTCTCCCCAGGAAGTCTCATAACAACTTCCTAGGGAGTTGGTATTTCCCTAATTTAACTCCATACAGTCTTACAACATCTAAAGCCAGCCTAGTAAAGGTGTTCAGAAACAGAGCCACTTGCAACCAGCTGTCTAATCGTAAGGAAAAACAATGGTGGAGGTTTCAAAATACTGATGCGTCAAATTAACCATGGAGAAATCACTTGCTAGTACGCTTTCTTGGCTACCAATAGGTAGTACTTAATACACACAAGCTCTCAGATTGCGCCTACAGATCCTCATAAAACAAGGCTACTATAAAGAAAACATTTAGAGAAACTTCTACAATGTTTTGACCTGGAACAAGATGTTCTTAGATGGACATCTTCTTTAGACCAAATCAGACAACTGTCAGCAAGAGTCAGTCCAATTCTACCCACAGCCGCATTTGATCTGGAGCTCTGTTACAGTCTATGGAGCTCTGTGACAGTCTATGGAGCTCTGTGACAGTCTATGGAGCTCTGTGACAGTCTGTGGAGCTCTGTGACAGTCTGTGGAGCTCTGTGACAGTCTGTGGAGCTCTGTGACAGTCTATGGAGCTCTGTGACAGTCTGTGGAGCTCTGTGACAGTCTATGGAGCTCTGTGACAGTCTATGGAGCTCTGTGACAGTCTATGGAGCTCTGTGACAGTCTATGGAGCTCTGTGACAGTCTATGGAGCTCTGTGACAGTCTATGGAGCTCTGTTACAGTCTGTGGAGCTCTGTGACAGTCTGTGGAGCTCTGTTACAGTCTGTGGAGCTCTGTGACAGTCTATGGCAGATGAAAAAGTGAAAGCTGGCTTTTGTTACTGTTCTGAAACAGGCTGTCATTTAGCCCAGGCTGGACTCAGACTCACTATGTACGGAGCCAGGCTCTCAATTCTTGATCCTGTAGCTTCTACCTCCTAAGGCTGAGGTGATATGGACGTGTCACCACGCCAGGCTTGAGAGTAGACATTTTAAAGTATGTATAACAATCTAACGTAACTGGGAAACTTTTTTATGCTTTGCAAATCATACATATATATATATTTTAAAATCAAATAGCCACCAGCCTAAAATTGGTTATTGCACACAGATAGATAGGTCTGAGGCTTAAATACTGGCTCCTGTCTGTTGTCATAAGGGATTATCCCATCTGATCTTCTTAATAGCTTACTTTATAAAGGGAAGAGATATAAGATGGTACTCAAGGTGAAACTTGCTCTGTATATTGGCAGAAATAAGGCTGACTTGGCCCTCCTAATTCTATTGATGGCCTCTGAATCTACAGAAATTGACATTATCTACAGATAATAAGGCAGAGAATAATGGCTTCTCAATGATGTCCGTGTCAGTCTCAGAAACCTTTAAAGAGGCTACCTTAAATGGCAAAGAGACTTACAAATGTAGTTAAGAATCTTAAAAGGAAATTGTCCTAGTTAGTTTGTGTCAACTTGACTGGACACAGACAGTGTTGTCTGGGAGCCTCCGTAAGCAAGCCTGTAGGCATTTTCTCCATTAATGATACCTGGGAAGGTCCAGTCCATGGAAGGCAATGCCACCTCTAAGCCTGTGGTCCTGAACTGGAAAAGAACGGCACCTGAGCAAGTCACGGGGAGCAAGCCAGTAGGCAGTGTTCCTTCAAGATCTCAGCTTCAGCTCTGCCTTGAGTTCCTGCTCGCCTTCCTTCCATGGTGAACTATAAACTGTAATCTGAAATAAGCCTTGAGTTCCTGCTCAACTTCCTTCCATGGTGAACTATAAACTATAATCTGAAATAAGCCCACTGATCCCCAGGGGGTTTTACTGGTCATGGTATTTTATCATAGCAAAACAAAAAGTAAATGAAGACAGGAGTATTCTACTAGAATACCCAGATGGGTTCAGTGTAATCATTAGGGCCCTTATAAGGGGAAACGGGAGTGAGGACTGTCAGAGACAGGAGGAGGAGATGCTAGGACAAAGTAGAGGTGAGAGTGACACCACTGGGAGGCGCCAGTTCAGGAGCCAATAGTCTGCAGGAAGCCAAGGAAATGGGCCCCTCACCTCCCTCCTGAATCTTTGGTGTACCAGTCCCCGCTGGGACCATGACATTAGCCAAGTGAGCTTCTGGTCTCTAGAAAAATCAGATAAGAAACTTACCTGACCTGGTCTGTGACACCTTGTTAATGTGGCAAGAGGAAGGAACCCAGCACATTTTCTAGTGTTTCCAGAAGAATGAAAGGAACATGCACACACATATCTATAAAGGATACAAATCCATTCTGATAACAATTTACCACTTTCGTGACACTAATAAGTTGTTTTTCTTCTAAGTCATCCTAAAACAAATAAATGGTGTTAGTTCTTTTGTGCCATTTAATAGGTTAAGATTTTTAAAAGTTTATTGTATATAAACACATTGAAATTACTAAGTAATTCTTACATAAAAGCAAATGTATATATGGATACAGTATCACATAAAGAAAAGAGAACAAGAAATGCTAACTATAAGAGGATAAGGAAGAATTGAACTCAGTAATGAACATGAATTATCAAAGAAGAAATAAAGCACATTGTTTTTCTAGTTATCTGTAATAGAGTTTTTATTCTGGTGTTGGAAAATGCAAAAAATATACTAAAAAGGGAAACAAAGTTTCACGTGAAGCCTCACAGCTTCTGTCCTGAACAGCAATCCTGACCATATAGAAGCTCACTGGATGATACAGACTTTCAATATAGTTAATATGCCTCAACACAGTAATATGTTTCCAAAACGCATGTGTCAACTAAAAACAAGTCCCTGATGTGTGCCTCTCTTTCATCTCACAATTACTGTACTTGTGTGTGTGTGTGTGTGTGTGTGTGTGTGTACATTCATGCATCCTATGGCACACATGAGGACATCAGTGGACAACATTTGGGGGTGGTTTGGTCTCTCCTATCACCATGTGGGTTCTGGGGATTAAAATCAAGTACTCAGGTTTTTTTTTTTTTTTTTTTTTTTTTTTTTCCGAGACAGGGTTTCTTTGTGGCTTTGGAGCCCATCCTGGAACTAGCTCTTGTAGACTAGGCTGGCCTCAAACTCACAGAGATCCACCTGCCTCTGCCTCCCGAGTGCTGGGATTAAAGGCGTGCGCCACCACCACCCAGCTCAAGTACTAGGTTTTGATAGCAAATGCCTTTACCCAAAGAGCTATCTTGCTTGCTTCTACCCCTTTTCAAATTAAACTGTCCATGAAAAGTTCTTGCACTGTCTATATTTTCCACTCTAACTTCAAAACAAAACAACTATAAGGAACTTTCCATAGTTGTGTTTTATTTTTAATGCAGATATATTTACAATTTAAACACTTAAACTTCACAAAAACCAGTCATAAAAAGATAAATTACTCTTGGTAGTTATTTATTTTCCTTCTCTAAAAAAGTAGAGAATAAAAATGTTAAAGCAATAGGTAAATGTTTGTGTTTACTAATCATAGAATGTTACTTTGTTTAGGTGGCTATACCCAAGTCAATCTATTTCCTGTTTATTAAAAATGTGCATTCATATTTGAAAATGAGAATTCTATAGTGAGTGCTAGCTCTGAGGCACTTACCAATACCTGGATAGCATTAGGCGAGTGTTGGTGTGAAAACATATGCAAACACATGTATACATACACAATATACATACACATGTATACAAACACAGTTAGTACATCTTTTCCCAATACATTCTTTTAGTCTTATAAAAGAAAAATTATTTTCTCTGTATTCTCATCATTTTTCTCAGAAAAAAATCATATATATATACATATATATGTATGTATGTGTGTGTGTGTATGTATAAAATCTGTTTACATGCCCTGACTCCGATTAGAAATTTTCTCTAGTTCTTCAGTGTCCTTTTGCTACTTCTCCAGTCCTATTTAGCACAGGATAGATGGCTCTTTCTCTGCTCTTGAGGTGTGAACCCAGAATTGAAAGTCCATTCTCTACTCTTGCAGGTCCTTCTGATCATAGCCTATATAGTTGGGTTTGACCTTCTTATGAAAACAAATTGGTTCTCATACTAAATTTAAGTTCCTTGACTATAAAACATATATTGTGGGGAAAAGTTTCAACAAAAGAGCTAACAATATTTATGTTAGAGGGAATGCCCATTACTGTTCAGGGACATACGAGTTTCTAAGTGATAGAGCAAAGTAACTTCTTCTCCAAGATTACTCACCTTATCATTCTCTTCAAGAAGTTTGATGATACGATTAAGGTCCATAGGCTTGAAAATATCCTAGAAATACACAGCAGTTACTATTCCACCCCAAGGGGATAAAGAAATTAAGTCAAGCACACATATTCCCATACCACCACCCATAACCCCACAATATGTTCTTTGGAATTTTCACACAGTGCATCTTAATCATATATATATATATATATATATATATATATATATATATATGTATGTATATGTATATATGCACCCACTCCCTCTCTCCACCTTCCCAACTCCCTTTTACCCATTATATCTTCCTTCTTGTTTCCAGTTCTTTTACTTTTTATAACCCACTGAGTCCACTTAAAGCCACCCATATGTACGTGGCTATGAAGTTATTAAATCTGGCATGGCAACCTGCCAGCAGGCTGCCCCTCAAAGAAAAGTGACTCTTAGTCCCATCAATTGCCAATAGCCCCTTGTCCAGGGGTAGGGTCTTGGAGAACCTCATAATTGTTAACTATAATCATTAAATTGTTATATTTACCACTAACAAATAGTTTGGTAAAAATAACATTGCCTTTGGGATTTGGAGTTTTATCAATGTCTGTGCCCTGTGGTTACTTTAACTTTCTCTTTTCTTCCTGCGTTTCCAGAATTTATGGATACAGCTATAGCTACAGGCAAATAGGGTAGCATTTTGTGTTACAACTTTTGAAATATTTGCTTTGAAGGTTAGATAAAGGTATTGAAATAAAAACTTGGTGCATGATTGTTTTGTATCGAATTTTTCTTCCCCAGATAACCTTTCATAAAAAAAAAAATGGAAAGCAGCAAGGATTTCTTTTGTGTTTACCCACACCATCACTGTATGTTGCTCTGGGTTCTTTTGTGTTTACCTGCACCATCACTGTATGTCTCTCTGGGTTCTTTTGTGTTTACCCGCACCATCACTGTATGTTGCTCTGGGTTCTTTTGTGTTTACCCGCACCATCACTGTATGTCTCTCTGGGTTCTTTTGTGTTTACCCGCACCATCACTGTATGTTGCTCTGGGTTCTTTTGTGTTTACCCGCACTATCACTGTATGTCTCTCTGGGTTCTTTTGTGTTTACCCGCACCATCACTGTATGTCTCTCTGGGTTCTTTTGTGTTTACCCGCACCATCACTGTATGTCTCTCTGGGTTCTTTTGTGTTTACCCGCACCATCACTGTATGTCTCTCTGGGTTCTTTTGTGTTTACCCGCACCATCACTGTATGTCTCTCTGGGTTCTTTTGTGTTTACCCGCACCATCACTGTATGTCTCTCTGTAAACATTCTACTCTCCAGCTCTCCATAAGCCTTCATTGGCAGGCTCTAAGTTTCAGGAGTGACAGGCTTACTGTCCCAATCTCAGGTAGCTATCAGCAGTAATACAGAAGGCTCTGGATGTCATACAAAGGACTTAGGAAGCCACTGAATGTTTTGAGACTGAATATATATATATATGGACAATGCCCAGACTTGTCTGTTGACAATTGCTTATGTAGTCTAGCTTGAACTCAAGCTCAGCCTGAAAATTCCACAGCAATCTATGAAGGCAAGCCATAACTTCTACAGAATCAGGCTTAGAAAAATCAAAGTTTGATCACTGACTTCCAGCTGCTCCACTGTTTTAACTCCTGATTTCAACTCGGGATCAATCATAGAAAGCCAAAAAGAAACAGTCAGCAAAAAATACACAATTATGCTTCGCACTGCAATCACATCGGATGTCCAGCCTCCAGCCTCCCGCATGCTTCTCAGGCAACATTTCCAATCATCACAACCTACCCTCCACATCAAGCTCTCGTGCCAGTCTTGCATTCTCTGTGAAAAGTAAGCCATGCTGCATGACTCCTTCCCAACAGCAAGTGTTGACTAAATCATCTCTTTTTGGGTGGTCTTCCTTAGGATTAGCCAGAAGAATGAAATAACAAAATGATGACTTTTTCTGCAGCGTGGTGACCTAACTAGAAGGAACTAGCTCACGGTAGAAGTGTGTACTTCAGCAATGGATACAGACCACAGAAAATGGACTTAATACACCCAGGAGGTTGAATTTGTAGGATCTAATAAGGAACTGGATGTGGCAGGCGGGGGGGAGGTGTGTGTGGAAGGTGAGGGTATGTTGTTGGCTTAAGGAACCATAGGAGACAGACAGTGCTGGGAAAAGAGGTGTGTACTGGGGCTGAGGATGAGGTTTCTAGGGACATCACGCTACTGACTGAGCACCCCATTTCCATCTTGAATATCAGCTGCAGTACAGAGTAAGCATCAGGACATCTGATGAATGAAACTGGGGCACAGGATTCTGGAGCATGGGCTCAATGGACTAACTGGGGGTTTGGGTTAAATTAGGCAACTAATCACAACCATAACACTGAGTGTCCTCGCTGTCTCAGGCATTGTTATAGGTGTGAGTAGTATGAAAAGGAAAGACACAAAATCTGCTTACATAAACAATATGCTATGGAGGGCATTAAGTGTAACATTACAATAAGAGATAAAGTAGAGATAAATGTTCTAACTGTAATTCTTGCTTGATAACTGTTTTGTTATATGTAATTTTACTATGTTAAAGTTAAAGCCTTCCTTTTTGTTTAAACAGAAAAGGGGAAATGGTGTAGGAGTTCCTTCTGTTTGTGTGTTGCTATCATTGGATAATGAATAAAGAAATTGCCTTGGCCTAGTTGATAGGGCGGAACTTAGGTAGGCGGAGAAGACAGAACTGAATTCTTGGAGAAAGAAAGCAGAGTGAGAGAGCCGCCATGGAGCAACCAGAATCAGACATGCTGAATCTTTCTCGATAAGCCACGACCTTATGGTGATACACAGATTAATAGAAACGGGTTAAATCAAGATGTGAGAATTAGCCAGTAAAAGACTAGAGATAATGTGCCAGGCAGTGATTTAATTAATACAATTTCTGTGCGGTTATTTCGGGTGTAAGCTAGCCGGGTGGCCGGGACAAACAAAGGGCCACCCTCCTCATGCAACAATTAAGTCAGTAAGTTATACAGCACGGGGTTTGATTACAATGTTCTAGAGAAAATGAAATGGTGATAAAGTACTGGCTTGCCTGAGTATCAGTGAAGGACTGACTCACAGAGAGGGCACCATTTCAGCCAAGTCGTAGAGGAGGTGAGGGAGTGAGCCGTGTCCAAGGAAGGGACAATGTCCACGCAATGGGCACAGAAAGGGCAAAAGCCTGGGGACGGGAACCCTTGGCAAACTTGAAAAGTCAGGAAGTCAGAGTGATTGGACCATGGAAGAGTGTATAAGCTAGGACTTGTGTTTCTGCTCTGAACCCAGAGTAAAGGAGCTCAGGGAAAGGCATGACAATATTAAGATATATTTCCTTAATATAAACACAAGGAGAACCCTAAGAGAGGCATACATGGATCCCCTGGAAAGGGGAAATAGACAGAACTTCTGAGAAAATTGGGATCATGGGTGGGGGAAGAAGAGAGGGCAGAGGGGGAGGGGGAGGGAAGAAAGAATGGGAAGAAAACAAGAAGAAATGGGATGGCCGAGATGGGGGAAGGACAGAGGAGGAGAGCAAGGAAAGAGATGTCCTGGTTGAGGGAGCCATATGGGGCTAGCAAGACACCTGCACTAGGTGAATTCCCAGGAATTCACAAGGATGACCCCAGCTAAGATACTAAGCAACAGTGAAGAGGATACCTGCACTGACCTTCCCTTGTAATCAGATTGATGACTACCTTAATAATCTCAATAATCTCATAGAACTTTCATCTAGTAACTGAGAGAAGCAGATTCAGAGATCCACAGCTAAGCACTGGGCTGAGCTCCCAGAGTCCAGCTGAAGATAGGGAGGAGCGATAATATGAGCAAAGGGGTCAAGACCATGATGGGGAAACCCACAGAAACAGCTGACCTGAGCTAGCAGGAGCACAATGTGGGGACAGTTGTGTGGCTGGGACAGTTGTGTGGCTGGGACAGTTGTGTGGCTGGGACAGTCTGGGGGGGGGGCACTATTTAACGTCAGCTCCTATGTGCTTAGGCATTGTACTGGGTATTACACCAAAAATGCTGCGGAAGATCCTGCCCTCTCGGAAGTGACGTAAGCAGTGAATCAGCTATATAGGGAGAACTGGGACTCAGGCTTCCCAGGCCAGCGCTGAGCTTAGACAGCGGCAGCTCAATGGTTCTGGTGTTTCTGTGGGGCTTGAGGGAGCACCGTAAGGCCATACACTGGTGATTATAGCTGATTTAACATGCTGTAGGGCCCAGACATGCCCAGTGTTTCCCAAAAGCTCCTCGCAAGACTGTGATGGCCATCTACGTTCCGGGAATACTCACCAATACAGGCCGGTTTTATAGAATAGGAAAAAGCCTAGAGAAGGTAAACAATTTTGAGGCAATCATATTAGTTATGGTGAGCAACAGTATCCTGAAAGGAACTGAAGTGTCTAGGGAAGGAAGAAGCATAACAACGTGTGACAAGGCACCTCAGGACAGCAGATTGGGCGGAGACAGATGTGAGCTAAGAGCACTGACGATCTGGGACTGATGCTGTCTGTGGTGAGAGAAAAGGAGAGCCAGCGGGTCTTTCGAAGCACCACTTGCAGCCTCTTACTTTTTATAACATAACTTTACCTGATCTAGTTGGGGGAGGGCTGGAATTGTGCTTCAGTGTTATTTTGCAACTGGAAACACGGGAAACTATTTCTGGCGAGCTTTCCAGGAATTAGTTATGAAACTCCACAGCATGGTTTATACCTTCCCGGCGCTACAGTGCACTGAATTGCTACCCAGAGTGGGAAATAATGGGTCATTCACCTAAGCACCAGCATTCCTGGAAATCTGCTAGAAGAGGAGAACACGGAGGTCCAGCCCGGAGCTGCAGACTCCTCCAGTCTGCACTTCATGCTCCCGTGTTCTTCATGCACACACTGAGTGTGAGAAGCTCCGCTCTAAGGGGATGTGTGGTCCTCAGAACGAGGGCAGGGAGCTACATCTGAAACAGACACAGGGTAACCAACCAGATGCTCCTGATCTCCATTTGAGCAAGGAAAAGTGCATTGTTGCTCTTACTTCTTTCTCAGAAAACAAGGACTTTATCTTTACTGCCCAATGTTGCTACCTTCCAGAGCCAAGAGCCCTGGGACTATTTCTAGGAAAGCCCCCACAGCACCAGACCTCATGAAGGTTTAGTTACCCTGTAAACATCATCAAGTTTAACAAGAACAATAGCAGAAAGAAAGGAAAGCTGTCGTGGTTAGAGCCATCAACAAAACTACATGGATTCATATAATACATGTGATGGGCATGGTGCTAAACGCTTCACAAATCTTTCTTAAATAATTGCAGGACAAAGGAGTTACAACTCTCTTTCACAGATGAAGAACACAAGACATTTTTGTACATTAATTTGGTTGGTTTGGGTTTTTTGTTTTTCTTTTAAAAGCTATTGTATTTTCTGGAGGAGGCTGGAAGGGCAGAGTAGACATGAAGGATGCGGAGGCTGCAAGGGCAGAGTAGACATAAAGGGATGCAGAGATGAATGGGATCAGGACACATGATGCGAACCACATAAAGAATCAATAAAGAAAAGAAAAGCAACTTCACCAAATGAAATAATTAAAAACTGATCACTAAATTCTAGGGGATTTTATTGTTTTAAAATCTGAAAAAAAACAATAGTTTTCTTAAAGCTTTAAGAACCGTTCTTGTAAGCAAAGCCAAAATTCCTACACAGAAAAGTTTCACTTAGAATGCTCAAGTAGAATGTCTATGCAAATCACAACAATAAAACATCATACAACTAAAATTCCAGATTCGGAAACCACTATTTCCCCTGTTTACAACTGCCTTCAGACTTACACTCTACCTTTCCCATAATTCCATTCTACGGTGAGGAAATTGACTGTGGTTTGGAGAGTATGGCAGCTACCCCTGCCTTCTGCAAAGGCTGTTTCTATGCTGACTAATGTCGCTTGCTGTCGAAGAGAAGGATGCCCTTCCAAGTGCACAGAACAGGGTTGGAGAGGTTTAAAGTGTGAAGGCACTTGCTTCCAACTCTGATAACATGAATTCAATACCTGGGACCAACCCAGGCGCGAGAGAGCTAACTCCTGCAAGCTGTCCTGTCAGCTGCACACAGGTGCTGGGGCATGCATACCAGCTCCAATGCCCTAAACACACACACACACACACACACACACACCCACCACAAGTACATAAAATATGTACAAAATAACATGCATATTTTATCTGTTCCTAGGTAACTCTATTCAAAAGCCAATTTCTCATATATACATATACTCAGATTAGGGTGATTTAAATGCTTCAAATTTTGATCTATAATAAGACAGCCCTTAAAAGAATAGGTTGATAAAATAGCACCTTTATAGCAGGAAATCTTTGGTGGCTACTTTAACATTTCAGAGACTCCGTGAGTTTTAATGACAGATGGTACTGTAAGCTTTTGTTGCCCCCCCTGAAGAAAGAACGGCAGTGATAACTGCATCTTTTCAGCACAGGGGCACTCTATATGCTTTCTGTGTGCATTATTTCAGCTGTACGAAATTTTACAATCAACATTTTAAAAGGTTTCTACATCGACTTATTTATTTTGTATGGGGAGGCAGGTGTGGAGGCTAGAACAAGCTGAGAAGTCCGTTCTCTCCTCCTACCATGGGGATCCTGAGGTGTGGACGCCAGGCTCTCTGGTGCCCAGACTCACTGAGCAGTCCCAGGACTTACACTAAGCTTAATACAATGGACGCCAGTACTATTGTCATTTCCATTGTCACCACCACTTGCCTTTGACTTCACAGCTCCTAAGCTGTGGTTTGCCTGTCTCTTGAGAGCAAGCCAAAGTGGACTGTTTTGAACGAACTGAGAATATTAAGTGTCCAAAGGTCTTTCTCTGCTGACTTGAGCAGAGGGCCTAAGGTTATCACTAAGTATTACTAGGAACACAAGGCCTCACAGTGAGCAAAGAACCCGAGTGCCTGGTCAGGCTGTGGTGGTGCATGCTTTAATCACAGCACTCCAAAGACAGGCAGGCAGAGCTCTGTGAGTTTGAGACCAGCCTGGTCTACAGAGTAGGTTCCAGGACAGCCAGGGTTAGAGAGAGAAACCATGTGCCGAAAAACCAAAAGAAGGAAGAGGATAAAGGAAGAAAAAGAAAAAGTTGTAAAACAATTACAAAAAAAATCCGAGAGTAGACCACTGAGATTTCTAATTCTAAATTGTTTTCCATTACATTTATTTAAGTAGAAATTCCTTCCCCACCCTTTGCAGTACTTTCTAAAAATGAAGGGGAGACAAATACACAAGACACATACAGCTATGTTACTTCCTATGTTGCAGACTTTTTCTTTTGCAGCGATCCATTGAAAGTATTTCTCTCACTCGGGAGGCAGAGGCAGGTGGATCTCTGTGAGTTCGAGACCAGCCTGGTCTACAAGAGCTAGTTCCAGGACAGGCTCCAAAACCACAGAGAAACCCTGTCTCGAAAAACAAAAAACAAAACAAAACAAAAAAAAAAGTATTTCTCTCTGTAAACCCCTGTTCATCTGTCTCATGTAATTAATCTTTGCCCAAACAAACCAATGAGAGTCAAACTCACCTACTTAGCGCCCAGTACCTAGGAATAAAGTGGCAATGTTGAGCTTCCCTGTAGCCCAGGGAGTGGAGAGACCGTGGTCGCTTACACTTCTTCGCTCTTGTACAGGAATACCTCCACAAAACTGATGAGGTAAATTCCCCTGACATTCTCTCTTTATGTAAAAGTGCTGTGCTCTGTGGGCTGTTGCATAAATGCATGACTGCCTCCAGAGACCTCAACCCAGTTCCCACAGAAGTCCCCAGCCAACTGGCTGCTCCCAAGTAACTCTCCAAGGGTCCAGGACGTGAACGCAGGAGACAGAGTTCCTGACGCAGCTTGAGACTTATGAAGCCCCAACAGGAATTCCCATAGAGCCCCCCGCCCTCCCCCCCAACACACACACATACACCATTAGAGTTGGGTAAGGCAGAGAGGGTTCTCAACCCAACTCTAAAAGCTTAACTTTGCGTTTATAACAAAAGCAAACCCCAAACTAAATATAAACACAATAAAGAAAAGCAGTCCTGTCCCCAGCTCTCCAACAGCATCTGCCTACCAGTGAATACAAGCTTCAGCAGCAGTATATTTATACCAAGGGTACGCCCCCTTAAAACGGATCTACAGTCAAAACCCCATCACAAAAAAAAAAAAAAAAAAGCGATCTGGTTATCAAATAAAATGTCACCAAGAAGGATTCCTTCCTTTCGTGGCCACAATCCAAAGAGCAGCTAGTCTCTCCAGGAGGACCACGCAGCTAGAGTCCCCAGACAGATTGGCTGACGACATCCAGCCCCCCTCGCCAGCCGCCCCCCCCCCCGGGGGGGGGACGAACTCCGCTCCTCTCCATCCCGCAGGCTCGCCTTGATCTTGGATTCCACCCGGTTGCCCCGGAGCCTCACGCCCTTCCCCGCTCCTGCTGCCCAGCCCGACGGTACCTGCATATCCTCATGCGGGGTCACCACCCCAATCACCGGGATCGTGCGGGGACTGCTTAACTTCGTCCTGCCGCCCGCCTTCGCGGCGTCAGCCGTGGCCATGGCCTCCACGGTGGACATGCTGGGGGTGGGAGCCTGCCGTCCTAGGTGTGCCACGAGCCCCGCCGGATGTCACGCAGTGCCACCGGAGCTAGGGAGGCGACAGACCGGGAAAGTGCGGCCGTGAGCCCCGCCTTAGCAAGGCGGCGGACACCCAGCTGCTGCCGCTGCCCACACGCGGACCGGGGCGCCGCGCGCCCCAGTCGTTAACACAAGCCCGAGCGTTGCTAGGGGCGGGGCCTACGGAAGCCGGGAGAGCCAAACTTTGTCAACGGTGGTCTGCAG
The DNA here is from genome assembly GCA_963919715.1 of Microtus obscurus. Lineage (NCBI taxonomy): Eukaryota > Metazoa > Chordata > Mammalia > Rodentia > Cricetidae > Microtus > Microtus obscurus. The sequence continues at coordinate 2,531,140 of CAWTZC010001883.1, read as the reverse complement.
GTGTGCAATGGTGAGAGAAAGGAGACCAACGAGTGAGATCGCGTTCGGCTCCAAGAGTTTCAGTCTGGCGGCGACGGCCCTTGCTTGATAAGTGCCTGTGAGGGGCGGACGAGTAGGAGCTGGATGTGGGATGCGGTCCGAGGCATGTGATTGGCACATTGTCGGAAGCCGAACTCTTAAGCTTTCTCCAAAGATAGATAGAACAAGTCAATTTAGCCTAAATTCCCAGGTTTTTACCTCTTTTGTACTTTAGTGGCCGAACTTGACAGTTAGACAAACAAATGAGGCATCGTACAGTGCTGGAAAGCTTTCAGGCAGTAGAGTGGTTGTCTAGAATGCTGGAACCCCTGGTGTTGGATGTCTAGTATGGCCTGGCGTGGGAACTTCAAATTTTGCAAAGAGAAAAACACTAAATTCTTCACTGGATGGGTTCTCCGACCTGGCAAAGCAACAGTCCAACTTTGTTTTTGTTTTTGTTTTTGTTTTTGCTGTTGGCCTACAGTGGCATATATTTTATTCATTCGCAGGTTGAGAAGCAACGGGGGATGAAAGTTCTATGCTTCCTCCTCAAACACCTTGGGATCGCTGGATAGAGTACAAACTACACACGCCACCATCTTCAGATGGCTAACTCCCCATGAAGATGGACTTACACGATCTTTACGAGGAAACCTTTATTTCTTCTGTTGTGTTAGATGCCACATTGAGCGGTTTTTTTTTGGGGGGGGGGATTTGCTCACTGCATGGTTAGAGTTATTTACTGAGGAAGCGACCCAGCCATGTTATGTTACTGCGACTCTTAAAATCAAGGGCAATTATCTTCCTGAGATTTGTGCCAACCACTCATGCCTGTGGAATGCCAAGAAAGGATGTGGCTATGTGTCCTCAGCCTGTGAAATGCTGGCGATGTGGGCATGGTGTGATGAACACTTTGTCTGGCTCAGGTTGGCGTATATAGCTTGTTCACAGGTGATGCTGACACCTATGGTCTAAAGGCCACATTTTGGGTCCTCCTAGTCAAAATCATACTAGGTCCACAATAAATGTTCATTAAAATTTCAAGGATTGCAAATTACACTTACATTTTGATTTAAGGTAAATTTAAAGCAATTTGTCAACTATCCAAAGTAAACATTCTAGATGTTTTTGTTTTTGTTTTTCTAGACAGGGTATCTCTGTACCTTTGGAGCCTGTCCTGGAACTAGCTCTGTAGAACAGGTTGGCCTCAACTCAGAGAGATCCACCTGTTTTTGCCTCCTGAGTGCTAGGATTAAAGGAGTGTGCCGCCACCGCCTGGCTGTTCCTTATTTATAATAATGCAGACACAAAAGGAATAAAGGGACTATTGATATGTCCAATTACTTCAACAAAAGATAAATAGTATAAAATATGAGAAATAAGTTCCACCTTGAGAATGGAAATGTTTCAATATGTTGGCAGTCCTGCAGATCTTTAACATCATGAAGATATGAATTATTTTCTTAGAACCAAGACAAAGTTTTAATATATCAATCTACATACAATTTGTACATTTACAAGTAATGAAGAAAGTTAAGTATATACTTAAAAATATATCATATTAATGTAGTTCTGCTTTTGTCTGAACCCTGCCTGATTAACAAGTTAGCAAAACTGCAATTATCCATCATGAATTAAGAACATTTTGTAAGTACTTTAAAAACGTATGAATTTAATTCCCTCTAAACCAATGCGGCATGCTCGACATGTTCAAAGAAACATTATTGCTTACAAAGATGGAGTAGCTTGTTTCAAATAAAGAAATTTTATAGCTTATAAATATTATTAATACAGTGGGTCAGCCGGGCGATGGTAGCGCACGCCTTTAATCCCAGCACTCAGGAGGCAGAGGCAGGCGGATCTCTGTGAGTTCAAGACCAGCCTGGTCTACAGAGCTAGTTCCGGGACAGGCTCCAAAGCCACAGAGAAACCCTGTCTCGAAAAACAAAACAAAACAAAAAAAAACAAAAAACAAAAAAAATACAGTGGGTCAGCTTTGGGGGAAATTTATAACAGAAAAGATACACATAAACTTGGAATTTAATTTACTTCTGGGTTTTAAATAGTCTTTCAGATTGACTTACTGTTGCAGGTCTAGAAAGTAATCTCTCTTTGACAGACCATTCATACACATTTAGGCATAAGTAGTGGGACAGGAAGGACTAGTGGAACAGCCCCCCCTGAAGTCAGTTACTCAAATGAAAACTGCATCAGCAGTAATCCAGATTGCAAGTAGAAGTTGGGGAACTCTTCATGTGTACTGGACAAATGAAGTTAGTGAGCAACTCTTTAGGTTTTTTTTTTTTTGATACAGGGGTACTACTATGAAATGAAATGATTCCTGAGTGATGTGGAATTCCCCTCTATACGCTATGAATAGGTTTTATTACCATTGTTTAATAAAGAAGCTGATTTGGCCTATAGCAAGGCAGAATATAGCAAAGCGGGAAATCCAAACAGAGATAGAGTAGGAAAGAAGGCGGAGTCAGGCAGACACCATGTAGCTGCCCAAGAAGCAAGAGGTAACAAACCACAAGTCTCATGATAAAATATAAAATAACAGAAATTTAAGATGGGTTGATTTAAGATATAAGAGCTAGCTAGAAATAGGCCTGAGCCATCAGCCAAGCAGTGTTGTAATTAATACAGTTTTTATGTGATTATTCAGGTCTGGGCAGCTGGGAAATGAAAGAATAGTCTCCCCTTACAGCTGAGCATTTGGAAGTATCAGCTATATATTGGGTTTGCACGATACAGGTCTTTATTGTAGAGTAGGATTCACAATGACATTAGTTACTCAAGTTGTATCATCATTTCACTTGTTTTGATTCCATGGTCCTTGTATTTGTTCCTGAAGTCTGTAATAACAAATGCCATGGATCAGGTAGCTATAAAAGAGAGATTTTCACATGGTTCTGGAGGCTGAAAGATTAAGACCAGGGTTTGTGCAGAATTTTCTTCTTGACTTGTTCTTTTCTTCCCTTTTCTTCACATGGCTTTCCCTCTGTCCATGCCTCTATTCTAATTTCAACAGTATGCCAGTCATGTTGGATTAAGACTCACCCATTTGACCTTACCTCAACTATCTCTTCAAAGATCAATCTCCAAAAACAGTCATGCTCTGAGTTAGTGGGGGTTAGAACTTCAACATGCAAATTTTGGAAGATACAATCCAGTCCATAATAAATCCCACCATCTTTTAAGTTAAAATCTGAGTTCTTATGAACAGACTAAGGAATACACTATATCTAGTTAAAGCCGTGTTGGTATTATCACCTGTAGAACACTGGTATTTTTCAGAGTGTCAGGTATTAAATTGCTATGCTAATATCTACTACTATAAATTTGATTCCTATGAAACTGTCGTCAGATCTCTCAACTCAACACATCTGGACTTTGAGCTTGAGTGGTCTTATGCCTAATACTACAAAAATCATCTATTTCATACTTCATTTTCACTCGTATTCCTCTGTCTCCTGAGATTTCCATAAACACACAGCAGTCATCACTTTATTTGGAAGAGAGAAGGGGAAGAAGAGATGCTCCTAAACTTGCTGTGACTTTTGGACATGTATAGTTAACTGCTTGGTTTTATAGGGTATAACCACGAAGGTCTGCCGAATCGTACTTTGGAACATTCCATCTGAAGGAAATGAATGGATGATATATCTACTAGCTCAGTTTTATGTTGCATCTCCTTGATCAAAGTTTACCCTTCGTTTGGGTTGACACATTAAAAAAAAAAGACCATGTAATGCGTGTACCATACTTAAAGCACCAACAGTAAAATGTTGTTTGTCTGCGATTGGAATTTAACTGAGACTCTTATTCTAGGAATCCTGTCAGGATACACACTCAAGCATCTTCAAGCAGAGCCTCAGATATCAGTTTCCCCGATCTGCTGATGTATGGAACTGCTCAACATGAAGCTATGTCTGTGGTGATGGCAGCACCCTAGCTACTCCTTCCTGGGAGGACAGGGCAGCTCTGGGCCACTGGCCAGGAGGCAAGCCAAGAGGAGAGGCAGTGAGAGGGATAAATGTGAGGTCCCGGCAGGAAGAAATAGTCACAGAAGAGATGAACAGCAGAATTTTCTATAAAAATGAGCCGTGTCTCTTTAAATATCTGCTGTAGCACAAACTGTATTAGACACTGGAGACTTAGCAACAGCTAATACTATATCCCCATCTTGCAGAATAGCTTAGATATTGTAGGTATCCTAATCTAAAAATGTTCAAGAAATGAAATAATCTTCATTACATGGAGGTTTTTCTAAATGACTACTTGTGTAAATACAGTCCCATACCCAAACAAAACTATCAGTTGGATTGCTTTCTGTGGTCTTTTTAAAAACAAAGACCAATAACTGGTACTGCCTCCCTCATCTGTGTTGTGGTGTAGGAGGGAGAGAAAGATGTCCTCTCCCTTCCCAATTACCACCTTCAGACGGCCAGAGAACTGACCCCTTTTCCAGCTAAAACAGTTGGGGAAGCAGGCCTGCACCTCATCTGAGCAGTATAATGTAGCTCGCCCGGCTGATGAGGGCTGAGGTGAGCCAACCCTGAGAACATGAGTAGGGGTGACCTAGTGCTCCCCCATCAATACCTGAGGTGGGACAGCTGGTTCTGCCCCTGGCCAGCTGCAACACTCAGTAGAGCAGGCCCTGTACCTCCGTGTAGCAGCACAATAGAGCCAACCCTGTTGACATAGGTGAGGATGAGCCATCCCAAAGTCATAAGTGTGGGAGAGCTGTCCCCTCTACTCACCCATAATGTAGCAGTGTGGGCATGGGAGACGATGCCTCCCTGTTATCCCTTGCCCCCACCACTACCTACTGTTGAGGGAAGTCCTTCTGTAAATGAATAAAGAATCTGCCTTGGCCTAGGGTAGAGTAGAGCTAGGCAGGGAAAACTAAACTGAATACTGGAAGAAAGAAGGTGGAATCAGGGAGAAACCATGTAGCTCACAGGAGACAGACGCCAGGAACAGAACTTTACTCATTAAGTCACAGCCACATGGCAATACACAGATTAATAGAAATGGGTTAAATTAAGGTATAAGAGCTAGCCAAAAAGAAGCTAGATTTAATTAACACAGTTTTCTGTGTTTCCATTTGGAAGATCTCTCTTTCGTGTTTCCTGTCCACTGTTTGCTCTTCAAAAAAATTTCTCAAATTTTCTGTTTCTCTAGGGCTTGGTTTTGCTCCCTCGGGTCTGTTAGTTCAACATGTTTCTCCTGCTCCATTTCTATGAGCTGAACAATCTTTTTTTCGACATCTATTTTGAGAATTTTAACTTGATTCTGGAGTTCACTGCGTACTTTTTCTGTTTGATATTTTACTTGGAGCTTTTCCTTCATTAGCTTTTCTGTCTCCCCCATACAAACCCTCCTCCGGGAGCTGAAGCAACTGCAGCATTTATTGGCCCCTGCTCCACTGGGCCTTGTTGTAATATGAACAGCGGGGCTGCGTCCCCAACACCCCGGCCGCCTGGCTAGCTTATGCCCCGAAATAACAACACACAAACTGTATTCTTTTAAGCACTGCTTGGCCCATTATATCTAGCCTCTTCTTGGCTAACTCGAACCTGGACTAGCCCATTTCTTATAAGGTGTGTAGCACCCCAAGGTGCACTTACCGGGAAGATTCTAGCCTACGTCCAACCTGGGTCGGAGCTGAATCGCGTGTGTCTCAGCAGAGCTATCGCGTGTCTGCCTGGGAGAGAGGAGCATGGCGTCTCTGAGCTCAATTCCTCTTCCTCCCGGCATTCTGTTCTGTTTACTCCTCCCACCTATGTTTTAACCTATCAGGGCAAGCAGTTTCTTTATTTAATTAACCAATGACCTTCCTCCATCAGGGCCTGCCACCGCTCTCATGGCCGCCTTCTGCCTGGACAGCAGCTCTCTCTCCTCCTGCACTTGCTGTTGCTCAGCTTCCAATTCCTGCAGTCTCTGGTTCGCATGTAACAATTGCTGCTCTAGATGATCTATCACATACGATTTTTCCTGGATTTCTCTTTCAAAAGCAAGTTTTTTTATCTGAATATCCACCAATATTTTTGGCTTCTGTCAGCTCCACAGCCAGCTGCTCTCTGGCACTGGACTCATCCTGAAGTCGCTCCTGGAGTTCTTCTAGGCATCTAAGTGACCCTGCTGCTAACTGTTTTTGTCTAACTGTTTCACACACCAACTGGGTCTGTGTAACTTTTGTATATTCAAGATGTTGGAATTCAATCTGTAATTTTTTACTGTGTTAACTTGGAAAACTCTGTTATTGTCGCTTCCTTTTCCTTGTTTGCCTGCTGCAGGTTAGCCATGAGCTGAGAGATGATGCCATCTCTCGCTTAACAGCAGCTTCAACTTTGTATAACCTTTGTTTTCCTTGAGGCCCACAGGTGGCTCTCCTGTTCTTCCCGTTCTCCGGTTAGTTCTTCAATCTTAAGCTGTTTTCCAGCCACTTCATTTTCCATCATCTCAAGACGGGTCTGACTGGGCTGATCTCCTTGTGAACAATTACCAATGCCAAATTCTTCTTTTTAAACAAAGATTTGATTTTGTGTCTCTATTTGTCCCACTCACATTTTGGTGAAATCAAGATTCCCAGCTGATTCTACACATTGTAAACTATTTGCTGGTGTTTCATTACTTTGTTGGTTGATATTTAAGCTGTGGCTCCTGCCAGTAGCTCCACCATGAAGCTAGATTCTTAGAAAGCTAAGGAATGGGGTGGATCCAGTTGTCAAAGCCACGGTTTTAATCCTTGCCATATCGCTTAGCAAATTAAAGACTCATGTGGTCAGAAAAAGGGAGATATACAGTAAAGATAGATTCAGACAAAAAAAAAAACACCGCTAAATGTTTTACAGCGTGTTTAAAAATATTGTAGGCTTGGGAGAGTAAAGAAAAAAAACGATAAAGTCTTTAAGAGAGAGAGAGTAGTTGGGTATGGTGCCACACACCTTTGATCCCAGCACTTGGGAGTCAGAGGCAGTTGGATCTCTGTGAGTTCAAGGACAGCCAAAATACACAGAGGAAAAAAAATTAAAAATAAAAGAAATGGATTTTAAAATAAAACCACATAAAGATGGAAAATACACAGAAAAATTTGCATACTGTATGTTATTGTGTTGTCTTTGAATTGTTTGACTGCTGGGAAGGAGCAACAGCTGCTAAAAGACATTTGATTATAAATACTGCTGGATTAATCCAACATATGTATTTTGAAAACGCTTTGACTTCAAAATTTAAGTCAAAGGATATGTTACCTTGGAGAAGAGGTTTTGCTTTTGTTTCCACAGGAAATGAGAGGCTGTGAATTCATTCAAAACTTGATCAAAATCAGGTTTGATCAAGGAAGACCCCTTGTAAAATCCCCAATAGGAGCGGATGGTCCAGATCTCCGAGTTCTACATCCAGAACAGCCTCAAGACTGCTGGCTGAGATGATCAAACCTCACAGAAAATTCGTCAGGACTTGACCATAATTCTAAATTTTCTTTAGGTCCCCATAAGATTATCAGTGCCCCCCAACCTGCAGGAAATAGCCTGGAAAACTATGCCCACATTCTCCAAAAAAATGGATTATGGATGTTTGTCTCTACTACAAGTTATTATGGATAATGGTCAGGAAAAAAGCTAAATAAAAGAGATTAGATTCAGAGTTCTTGATTTTTAAAAAAGAAAAAGTATTGTGGGAAAATGATCTTATATCCTGTAAAGGTTTGTCAGTTGTATTGGTTTAAGAAAATGCTGATTGGCCAGTAGCCAGGCAGGAAGTATAGATGGGGCAACCAGAACAAGAGAATTCTGGGAAGAGGAAAGGCTCAGTTTGCAGTTGTCACCCAGAGAGAGAGGAAGTAACATAAGAATGCCTTGCTGATAAAAGGTACTAAGCCAAGTGGCTAACACAGACAAGAATTATGGGTTATGTAAGTTATATGAGTAAGACACCTGAGCTAATAGACCAACCAGTTTATATTTAATGTAGACCTCTATGTGTTTATTTGGGGCTGAATGGCTGCAGGATCGGGCGGGACAGAAACCTCTTTCAACAGCTTGCCACAGACAAGGGAGATGACCCTCTCCTTACCATCTGCAGATCTCCAGAAAGTGGGCCCTGTTCCTTGCCATAGTGGAGCTGACTCTGTTGAGAGAGTCAAGGGTGAGGTACCCCTGAGTGCATGAGTGGGATAGCTGGCCATAAACCCCTCATCTGCCATGTGATGGTGAGGATGAGGGATAGGTGCCTCCCCTCTTTGACTCTGCCACTTATGGTGGGAGGAGCTGATCCACCTCCCATAGTAGCTCCAGCACTCGGGAAAGTGAACCATCTACCTCGCCTGGGCAGCACAGTAGACCTGACCCTGCTGGCAATGAAGGTGTGCATAAGCCAGCCCCGAAGTTGTGAACACAGGAGAGCAGTTCCCATTAGGCATCTGTTATGTGACAGCATGGGCCGAGAGAGATGCCCCTCCCACTTGCCCTTTATGGGTGGAGAGAGATGCCCTTCCTACTTGCCCATCAGTGCCGGAGGCAGGTGGAAGAGCTGGCCCTGAGGTCATAAGAGCCTCTCACAGGTGCAACAGTGGGGAGAGCGGCCCCCACACCTCACCTGGGCAACACAGAGCTGGCCCTGAAAGTGTCAGTGTGCGAGAACCACCGCCCCTGAGGGTGAGAAAGCAAGAGAACCAACCCCACCCCTTACTCATCTCTGCAAGGGGTGAACTAGGCAGGGCAATGCTGGAGAGCTCACCCTGGCAGCAAAGACCAGAGAGCTGGTGGGCTGACCAAACCTGCAATTAAGTACCCACTCCCAGAACCAGGGTTATGTTTAGCCCACCTCAACATCCACCCCTTCTGTGATCTGCTAGAGCACAGGTGTGTGTGGGGGGTGTTAATCATGTGGACCCAGGGCTGCAGGATCTCCAAAAGGCAGCAACTGGATGCCCAGGATGAGTCCCGGTGGGGGCCCAGTGTCGAGGATGTAGCAGAGACTAGAAGCCTTGAAGCAGACAAATGAGTCTTTGTGATAAATGTCTGCATACAAATATGGACAGATAAAGGGGTTTACCACGTGACTCACTATGTCACACTGCGGCTTCCATGACAGGATTTTCTCCTTCCTTTCTTTTCCAGATTTTATTTTGTTTTATTTTGGCGGGGGGTGGGGCGAGGAATTGGTGGGATGAGGAGGCATGATGTGAAAGACAAAAGAATAAATAAAAAAAATCAAAGATCAAAATATTAGATGAATTCTGTCAAATATTCAAATTAGTAAGATAAAAAAGCAATATTAAAACATTAAATAATACTTTTTATTGAAATGTTTATAAGGCATATCCAGGAGAATGACAAAATTATGGCATACAATTTGTTCAAACAATATTTTATAGGACACAAGCCATTAGCAAAAATGAATACACACAAGGAAAATTTGTACAAAGAAAATCATACAAGTCAATACAAAATTGCTAATGAAAGAAAAAGGGAAAAAAGTACGATTAACAATAGAATATTAATTTAATGTAAATTGTACATTATTATTTAACATCTTTTGAAAGCATCATTACAAATCTAACCTACTCGAGAATACTAAATTAATATTGTGACAAAGACTGGGAAGGATAAAATTTAGATTTCTCAGAACACAGAAAGTCAAAGTTAGAATTGTTTAAACACAGGAAGCAGCAGGGAGTTGTCTGTTTTCTAGTAGCCTTGATTCTGCCTCTGAGTGTTGCCTTGACCCCGCTGGGGACAGCTGTTTATCCACAACCTCATTAGTCAGACGGAAGGGGCCATAAAGAACACATGCCCCTTCCCTGCTAGTCCTCAGAGGCCAGTACTCATCACAGGGACCAGTCACAGGGACACCTCGCTCCAAGAGGTGTGAACAGCAGTCAGCAGCTCGGGAGTGGGGAAAGCAGGCGCGAAGGATGAACACGCGCGCAGCTGTGAAGATCTACGGAAGGAAATCAGTCCCTGGGAGAATGCTTCCTGCAAGTAGGCCACTGTACCTGCTTTTGTGAGGAGCGACCCTAAGCTACTGGGAAGTCTCCTGGTCTGCCTTCACTGTGGATCTGTGCAGGGGAAATATGGTGATTTGTAAAGTGAAAAGTCAGCCCAGCGATTCCTATAACGCGTGTTGGGTTCAACAGAATCACTGTTTTAGCAACATAGGACTGGAACCCCGGGAAATTAAACACTTCACAATTCTGTCGCATCAAAAGTACAGGAGAACCTGTTCGCTCCTGTAACGTTCAGAACAGAATCATTACCTTTCATTTCAGGTAATTACAAAGATTGAATATACGCCAGGATTTGTCCTACTGCGTTCTGCACTGTGCAGGGTTGAGCGACTGTAACACGGGACTGAGGTGTGTTGCACATGCGACATTGTTTTGTCGTGAATTTTACTCTGCTTGCCCGTTTCAGAGCAGCATTCCATAGACTGACACAGTATAATCAGCTGCTTACAGTAGAGTTATGAATACATTTAGAGTAGCTATATTTTAAATGCCACGTGAAATACTTAAATTTTATAAATAAAGCTTATTAGGGGAGGGAACACTATAGAATAATTACGAAATAGCTTAATGGCATAAAAATTTAAATGAAGACTTGTCATATTACATAAGAGATAAATAATAGAAAAAGTATATATATATATATATATATATTGGATTTTTGAGACACGGTCTCTTTACATAGCTCTGACTGCCCTGGAACTCACTATGTACATCAGGTTGAATATATTTGTGAATAAAAAATAATTTTTATAATTTGAATGTAAGTAGGAACACATTTTTATCATTATCAAATTAATTTTGAAAGTAAAATTCTTTAGTCAATTTGAAGTTAAGCTAATTTATAAGAAAATAATCAGGTAGTTTAGCATGAACTCATCAGCCACCTTCTGTATTATACAAAATAATTATTTCTGATAAATAATCATAATTTTATTCATGCTTAATGTTTTAAAATTTAAATAAAAATATCATGTAGATTATCTGAGCTAAATTCCAGCATATTTTCTTTTTAAAAAGATGCTAATATGATTACATTTATATTAAAATGTGGTTTTAAGTATTCCTAATAAAGGAGACATGAAATCTGAAGAAAGGCTAAGTAGCATGATACATGTTATGAGATTTTTCCTCATAGGAAAAGCTATTTGACTGTCTTTACAAAGGATGAAGACAGATTATGCTTTCTGCATTCCTATCATTTTCTCACGCATACTTCTCAAACCATACGTCAGTAAACAAAGTTTTGCGCCTCTTTAAAACCTCCACCCCTAAAAGTTTTAAATTATATTTCCTTTACTTGGTGTGTGTGAGAGAGAGAGAAATAAAGACAGAGGCAGCAAGAGGGAGACGAGAACACGGGTGTGCATGTCACGTCAAAGGACAGCTCGTAGGAGCAGTGCCAACCCCACATTCGTGGGGGGGGGGCAGACACTGCCAGTCATCAGGCTCCCTACAGGCGCCCTACCCACCGAGACGCCTCACTAGGCCTGCTCTTTAAATGGTAATCTCCTGCCACCTTCTCACTTTTGTCAACCACAAAATTCAGTCTACTTCTGAAGCCAGAAAAATGCCTTTAGGGGAAATTCATAAAAAGAAAAATTACAGAAGTAGTAAATTAAGCAACCAAAAGTCAATAAACAGATACGCGTTGTGAGAAAGGCCTTTAAACATTTAGAATTGTAATGACAGTATTACACTTATTCTAGAACTAAAATTATTCCACTGTTTGTAGCATTCCGAGAAAAAGTGTCATTCGAAATATATTTGTAGCCTTTATGTAATTTTATATTCCCAAAAGTCCTATGTATGTATAATAGCAGTAACTTTATATTATGGGCTACCTAACATATATAACAATGTAGTTAATCACCTTTTAGAAATATTTCATTGTATTTTCACATTAAATTGTCTTAAAGTTTAAGAAGTAAGCAAGGATTGAAAATACATCGCTACTTCCATTAGCTCATGACAGTACCGGTATATGTGCATCATCGTATCTTAGACACAGTCTCAGTAGAGCTCTGGCTGTCCTGGAACTCACTCTAGACCAGGCTGACCTGCGCTTCCCTCCTGAGAGCTGGGATTCAAGTTGTGCGCCACCACACCCAGCTTGTAGGTATTTACTGTTAAAAAGCCATCGCTATACTGAATTCCTACTAAGAATTAATGATTATGATCAATATAATGAAAATGGGGTGTTCAATATTACAGTTCACCAAGGAATCATTGAAGAGTTAGTGGCTGATTTCCCAGACTAACAGTGCAGGAATAGAAGAACACTGGAGGGAAAGACAGGTTCCCACAAAAATAAGTCATTTTATTTTTGATGGTTGGATTCGGGTCAGTAGGTAACTTTGGAATGGTACAATTTTAGGAAGAATACACACAATTACATCTCTTTTCTAACTTTGTACTGTGATGCATAAGGAGCAAACGGAGAGAATGTGGTATATCCCAAAGTTTGAACAAAATGCAATTCACACACGGAAGACTAGTACTGAGAAATTTTATGAATAATTTATAAGCTTCTAAGTCTCTGGAGTGGATTTATAATTAGCCACTTGTCCTGTTGTCCTGCATGCTCATAAACTGCTTCCTAACGAATGGTAGTGAAGGCAGGAAGGCTTCCCAGGAAGAGCAAAGGACATGGCCGCCTGATGGGAATGTCTGAAGAGCTGCAGGACCTCAACAGTTCGTCCACACTGTCCGGATCCTCTCCCAGCACAGTCCTTCACTGCACAGGGAGGTGTTGCACTATTGTGGGTTCCCAGGCAGTAATAAAACTAGGATTAACATATATCTATACATCTTCTGATGCACACAACATACTCCAAAGACTGCCAATGGCTATACAAGCAAGGAAACATCTCGCTTGACATCGTGAATGCTGTGCATGGAGATGGGGCAGGGGTTGTATATCCTGATGTCTCATAAAGCAACGGCTTCTGCAGGGTGACTACCTGGCCATGACTGCTCCCCCCGCCACCTACTCACCGTGGGGCCTTAGGCAAACTGAACTTTTCTATCCTTCTGTTTCCTCATATGTAAAACGAAGATAATGTAACCCTTTCATAGACTTGTTGTAAATACTAAAGGGGACAAGACAAATGTTCAGAACCATGCCACATTCCCCCAGTGAACACCAGTAAAACCCCACTCAGAAGTGCGGTGACAGGCCAAAGTAGCAAAGACGCACGGACGTGCGATGTGCAAACCTGGCTCTCATTGCAGTGAAGGACAGTGCTGCAGTTCCTGGGGCTGGAACTCTACTCGAAACAACAGCTTGAGAACCAAGTCACTGAGTCTTCCCTGATTGACGCAGCTATGAAAACGATACTGCTCTGTCACATAAGAGGACAAAGCTCCCATGAGCTGTGCGTTAGCAGCATCCACTCCAAGCCTGCAGTGCACTTTAACTACGATTTCAGGTTTGTCTTTAATGTGTGTGTGCTCACATTCTCTCGCGGCTTCGGATAATTGATGGCATCTTTCCAGTTCCATCTGATGAAAGTATAAGACTGCTCCTGTGCACCCTACATACTATTATGGTATGTCCCTCAATAATACGTAATTATGCGTTTCTGCTTCTTAAAGTGGGTGATAATTAAAATCTTTAGCCTCAGGGAAAAAGCATACCCACTCAGTAATATTGCAAGTTTCAAATTCTGCTGGTTTGCCAAGTATTCCAAATGTTCTATATGATCAGCTACAAATATTTCTGCCTTATTGTGCAATATAGTTAAAATAATGATTCCGTTACGGTTGCAGAAAAGAAAACATTCCTAGATTGGAACAATACATGTGGGCTACAAAATTTCATGTTGGCAAAATATGACACTTATAAAAATTAACTTGGAGAAAATCCTATCCTTGTTCAGCTGACACCTCGCTGCCAGGTTTCCTCCTACTGCAGCAGTGGGATAGTCCACGTACAGGGAGCGTGGAGGGGGCGTACGTACATGATGGCATGAGCGGAGGTGGGTACGGTGTCAGTGAGCACCCCTTCTCCTCACATCACTGTGACCCTCTCTGGGGACAGATGAGGAACTGTTCCTCCCAGGCCTTCTTCTAGAAACTGGCTCTTTTCCCAGCCCTTTTTGATTCTTTTTAGCTTTCGGCTTATGCACGGGAGGAGTAAAATCGTCTTCCCCACAATTACAACCGAGGGTAAGACAAGCGCCAGGACGAAGTTTGGCGGTGTGTAAAAGCGGTAGTACTCTTCGGCAAAAGCGCGTTTCCATCCGTAGATCAACACGTGGAAAGTACTGATGAGCAGAGCAACGTAGCCGAGCGTAGACTTGAGGCAGAGGAAGGAAAGGAGATACATTACTCTCCACATGGCAACCTATGCAGATACACTGTTTATGTTTAATCTCGGGACTGACCTGCTATCACTTAAATTAAGCAATTTAAGACAGTTTCACAAATTTCATAAGCACTTATCTGCAGTGCTCCAATCTTTCACATATCAGACCACAGTGCACACAATGACTAGTCTCATTAGTCAATCTAGTTTACACAAGCATTCCTATGCCATTAAAAATAAAAGCATATCATTAATATTGTGTAATGTTTTATTGAATGGCTATGTATAATCATGCCTTTGCGTAGATCACTCTGATCCCAAATTTATTCAACCATAAACCGTACCATTTATATTTTTGTTTATGTTGGTTTATTTATTTAGGGCTGACTCTGCTTCTGGGCTCATTGATCAGCACGTCTAGCTTTTCTCTAATGGTGCAGACGTGCATGGTGTCCAAATGCTTTGCAGCTGTCACAGTGGCGCATGGCTGCAACCTCGGCATGAGGGAGGACAAGGAGAGAGAATTGCAAGTTCAGTGCCAGCCTGATCTACATCGTGAGTCTGAGGCCAGCCTGGGCTATTTAGCGAAACTCTGCCACAAACAAATAAGCAAAATAGTGGTGAGGGTTATCCACCACTGCTGTGTATAAAACCATGGCAGTGTGTGTATAGGTACATACAGGTATGTGCACAAATATAATTAAATACCAAAAAGTGATCTTTTGAGAATGCATATAATGGTCTTACATGGATAGTAGTTAATAAGAAAATATGGTAAGACTAGTAACAATTCAGGCATGTGGGTACTGACACAATAAATTAATGACTAAAAACAGGAGTTTAGTCAGTCATTTTATAGGTTAAGAGATTACTTTCACTTCTCTAAGTGACTACGTTTAAGGTTACTTACTTTGACAACTAGTTTACAGCACAGAAAACTAACAGTTCATCAGTATAGCGATGTAATATCTGAGTTCACTAGGAAAATGTTGGTCCCTAGAAGGCAAGATGCTCACAACTCGTGGTCTAGCTTTGTGATGATGGGTGTCTGGCCAGAACCTCCCATCAGAAAGCCTTCTCTTTTCTTCCAGATGTGTAACTAGGGGTTGGGAAGCTGCCCAGTCTCCTTTCTTCAAAGGGAGAAAATGAATTCGGACAAGGATTGTCCTTCATTTGAATAAGATTTTGGCGTGACTGTGAAAAATGGGTGGAGACAAGTAGCAGGGAGTAGATATAAGAAAAATACATTGTATACAACTTGGCCCTTTCAAGGAATATATAAAAATATTCTTTAAAAATTTCCTCAGGCTGAGCGGTGGTGGCATATGCCTTTTAATCCCAGCACTCGGGAGGCAGAGGCAGGCAGATCTCTGTGAGTTCGAGGTCAGCCTGGTCTACAAGAGCTAGTTCCAGGAATGGCTCCATAGCTACTGAGAAACCTTGTTTCAAAAAACCTGAAAAAGAAAAAAAAAATTTCCTCAAGCAACCAAGCACTTGGGAGGTAGAGGCAGGTAGATCTCTCTGAGTTTCAGGCTAGCCTGGTCTACAGAGCAAGTTCCAAGACAGCCAATACCACATAGAGAAACCCTATAATAACACCTCCCTGCTCCTCTGGAAACAAAAAAACAAACAAACAGACAAACACATCACTAGGAAAGGAATAAAACAAAACATTATAGTCAAATGACTCTACTATATATATTGTATATATTGTGCTATATACCACTTGGATCAGAAAGTACAATTTGTGACCATATAACTAGAATCCAAATTATATATATATTTAAAATATGTAAATATGTTATACAGATATTAATGGAGGCTAACATTTAACCTTTTAAAGAACACAAGTGTTCTTTGATTTCTTGTGCACTGATGTAAGACTGACATAGTAAAACATTAACAAGATTCACAGATGCAGCTGGCTGTCACAACCCGTTAGCATCATTATCTAGTTTAACTGCGTTTGTGATCGCATATGTGCATGTGAGTTCATTTCACTAACAATACACCGACTTTTCGGGACCGGAGAGATGGCTCAGAGGACCTCGTTTGATTTTTAATACCCACACGGTGGCTCACAACTGGTCCAAGCCTTCCGTTCCAGTAGATCTGACACCTTCTTCTGACCTTTGTGAACATGACATGCATATGTTACACAGATCAAACACGTGAGCAAAACGCTCATCGAGGTAAATCTTTTTTAAAAAATAAATCAAAGTAAATTGACTTTGAACATTAAATTTGATCTAGGCCCACTACTCTCCTTTTATTCTACAACATAACAGACATTGCTATGATGTCCTTCTAATGCCTTTCCGTTTCTAACCAGGATATATAGTCTGGCCTCCAGCCAAGTGTGCTGCCTGAACTGGATAGGCAGCTATGACCTCAAAGGCACTCCTTTTAGATGGAGCAAATTTAACATTGAACTTGACAGTGAAAGTCTATGCTGTCCGACGTGTTACCAAACAAAACCCCACATACCTGAATAAAACTGAATTCCCTCCAGTTTAAGGCGTTGCTCACTGAAGGGATTGAAGTGACTGCCAAGAGGGACAGCAAGCCCAGGCTCATGATGCCAAAGGAGATGTACATTTCAATTCTCCAAACCTCTTCCTCATTCCAGGCATTTTCAATATTCGCATGAACCTAACAAGAAAAGAAATGTGAGTTTCCTTTACTTCACGGACTATTAGCGGATTCTACACACCGCGTACTCTTGGCCTAAAAAGAACCAGGCCACTTTTGACTATGTTTAAGACTAGTAGTGTTCATTCAGCATAAGGAACCATTGTGGAGAACCTGCTCTTAGTATTATCCCAGATGTAGAGAAAGGGGGAGAGAGTGTTAAATCAAAACAGGACAACCCTCCCCCACCTCTTCCAGCATGTAAAGAGGGGAACAAGCCATGTCCAAACTGAGTCACTACTGCAGAGGCCCTGAGTCCAAGGCCGTGGAACACCAACTGACTGGTTCTCAAGTGACAGAAAAGAAGTCTTTGTTGTCAGATGCCAGGATGCTTTTTAGGTTCATATACATGTGGCTGATGTTTCAGGTATGTTCTACGACGTTTAACTAGGGCTTCTACACTATCTTCTTCTTCTTCACCCAGTGTCGATGCCTCTTTCTTAACCCTTCTCTCCTGGAAACCAAAATTGCTTCAGGATAAGGCTGTGTGGAGCTGAACTCGGTCTACTTGAACAACTCACTAACAGACCTTCCCAACTCCCAAATGCTTCTTCCATTTGCAGTATTTTTCTCCAAACCCTACCTATATGTTGCTACTGCATATTAATCAAGTCTGACTTAACTGTGAATTTCTGGCAATTTGCAGAGTAAATACTTCTAGTATTATCTGTTTACCTATAGAGAATATAATTAAGGCATAAGTTAAGATTTGGACTCCTTCCACTGAAGATTTGATTTAAGTGTGTATCTATGGTGAAGAGAAAGCACATTCTTATTACCATCTCAACTCTGTCCAGTTTCAGTCAACAAGGCATAGTCATATTTAAAAAAAAAAAAAGCTACTCCCACCAACATCGCAAAAGAGCTCCTGAGATTCTATGTTGAAAAAGCTCTTGCCAGATTCCTGGCCACTGGGTGTGGTGGCTCCTTCCTTTGCTCCTAGCACTCAAGAGGCAGAGGCATGCAGGTCTCTGTGAGTTCAAGACCAGCCTGGTTTACATGGCAAGTTCCAGGCCAGTGAGGGCTACATAGTGAAACCCTGTCTCAAACAAAACAACCCCCACAAAACATACTCCTCTCCAATACCGGCCCAGCTATCCAGAATATGCTGGTAAAAAATAAAAACAGTACTTCTGCTCCCTAAGTATCTCCAGAGAAAAATGCCATTAAGTACATATAAATTCACACTGTCTTAACTCAGATCTTACAGTTCCTAAGGTAGGCCGCTAGAGCCAGATGAGTAACAAGCATGTGCAGTACCTGCTGATAAGCCATGTTGAGAAACAAGTATCTTTCTGACCTTCTCATCGGCAAGCAGAGGCTGTAGGCCACATGGACAACAGCAAAGAAAAAGCCCAGCAGTCCCAGCTGCTTCCTGCACTGCAGCCAGGTATCCAGCCATGGTGGGAATCTGCGGTACTTGGTGCCGTAGTAAAGCTGATACGTAGCTGCCAGGAGGCCCGCCAGGTACACCAGAGACAACAAAGTAATGGCGACTATAGGCAAGGTTTTGTTCACAATCTCAATAGGAATCTTGTAAAAGTCACTCTGCTGGTTCCGGGCATACGGATGTATCACATCTCTGACAAAGGAATAAAGGAAGAAAAATGTGGCCAGGCTTATGGCTACGACCACTGGTCCCCTCCAGAGAGTAAACAGTCGCAGGGGTAAATTTTCAATCTCCTTGGCTGATGATAAGGATCCCAGGTCAACAGGAATAAAATTCAACTGACGGGCAAGTTCAATAACCTGTTGTCGAGCCTGGATGTTGTTGCTGCATATATAGACCTGTAAGAAAACCCAAAAGGCTTGTTACCGCCGCTGTTTGTAGAAGTCACCAATTGTCCTCTATCTGTGGTGCCTTCTTTAATAGCTGCTAACAATGCCAGAGAATGAAGGTGAGAAAAGGGGATTATTACCTGTAAGTTAATAAACAGACAAATACTACCATAGTAGTAGGTATTGTTTTAAAACAGTATCTTAACGATGAATTAATCAATCAAAAGTACCACATTATGGTTAGATATATTAGTATCTTAAAAGACAGATTTAGAACAGTGCCATAAAAGCACAAAAGTGTTTACCCCACGATGAAAAAGTGCAGAGAACCTAGCTGCAACCCGGAAGGCGCAGAGAGGTTCTCACGGGAGGGAGGCTGCTGGAGAAGTTCTGCTTTCTGGGGCACGTGGGTCAGCAGCAGCTGTAAAGGAAGGCATACCCCTCCCCAGAGGTCTCTGTGGCCATCTCCTCCCAACCCAGCTTTCTAAGTGTGAGGCGGATCTCCTTGCTTCTGTGGGCACCTATTAGTTCTAGGAATGTAGAGACTCTGCCTCAGAGAGCCACGGAAAGCACCGCCCTTCACAGCGATCCAGCCAGTGTGCAGACGGGCACGGGCTCCAGGGGTGGCCTTCTCAAGTAAAAGGTACAAACTGTGTCGTGATGCCGGACTCCTTATAACATCTGTCTTTAGGTTGAGAGGTCAATTCATTGAGTATTTGTAAACACTTGAATAATTCCAGGTACACTGTTTTATTGATGAGCATATAAAACTTTTTCCTTTTTTTGATAATTCTTCACAAGTAAAACGATGATTCTGTCAGGCTACTGCCTTAAACATTTTCCTGCCATTTTCTAAGAATAAACACATCATCTCTATAGGAACTCTAATGATGCCGTAGGTAGGGTGAGGAGGCCGTCATCTCTATAGGAGGAACTCTAATGATGTCACAGCTAGGGTGAGGAGGCCGTTATCTCTATAGGAACTCTAATGATGCCGTAGGTAGGGCAAGGAGGCTGTGATCTCTATAGGAACTCTAATGATGTCACAGCTAGGGTGAGGAGGCCGTCATCTCTATAGGAGGAACTCTAATGATGCCGTAGGTAGGGTGAGGAGGCCGTTATCTCTATAGGAGGAACTCTAATGATGCCGCAGGTAGGGTGAGGAGGCCGTCATCTCTATAGGAACTCTAATGATGTCGTAGGTAGGGTGAGGAGGCCGTTATCTCTATAGGAACTCTAATGATGTCGTAGGTAGGGTGAGGAGGCTGTGATCTCTACAGGAACTCTAATGATGTCACAGCTAGAGTGAGGAGGCTGTGATCTCTACAGGAACTCTAATGATGTCACAGCTAGAGTGAGGAGGCCATCATTTCTATAGGAACTCTAATGATGTCACAGGTAGGGTGAGGAGGCCGTCATTTCTATAGGAACTCTAATGATGTCACAGCTAGGGTGAGGAGGCTGTGATCTCTACAGGAACTCTAATGATGTCACAGCTAGGGTGAGGAGGCCGTCATTTCTATAGGAACTCTAATGATGTCACAGCTAGGGTGAGGAGGCTGTGATCTCTACAGGAACTCTAATGATGTCACAGCTAGGGTGAGGAGGCCGTCATTTCTATAGGAACTCTAATGATGTCGTAGGTAGGGTGAGGAGGCTGTCATCTCTGTAGGAACTCTAATGATGTCACAGGTAGGGTGAGGAGGCCGTCATCTCTATAGGAGGAACTCTAATGATGTCACAGCTAGGGTGAGGAGGCCGTTATCTCTACAGGAACTCTAATGATGTCACAGCTAGAGTGAGGAGGCTGTGATCTCTACAGGAACTCTAATGATGTCACAGCTAGAGTGAGGAGGCCATCATTTCTATAGGAACTCTAATGATGTCACAGGTAGGGTGAGGAGGCCGTCATCTCTATAGGAGGAACTCTAATGATGTCACAGCTAGGGTGAGGAGGCCGTCATCTCTATAGGAGGAACTCTAATGATGTCACAGCTAGAGTGAGGAGGCCGTCATCTCTACAGGAACTCTAATGATGTCACAGCTAGAGTGAGGAGGCCGTCATTTCTATAGGAACTCTAATGATGTCACAGGTAGGGTGAGGAGGCCGTCATCTCTATAGGAGGAACTCTAATGATGTCACAGCTAGGGTGAGGAGGCCGTCATTTCTATAGGAACTCTAATGATGTCACAGGTAGGGTGAAGAGGCTTTGAAACCCCTCTGATACTGTGATATAGTAAAAAATTCAACAAGTTTCTGTTGCTGCAAATTCAGTGCTGGAGTGAGCTACTACTATGAACAGGAAGATCATCTCACTCCGAGCTAGAAAAATATTGATACAAAGTCTCTGGTATAGTTTGAGGAAAACAAGTTTCCAGATATACCCTGAAGACGCCTGAACAAGGCCATATGGAAGTGTTTGCCTGCTAAACCTATTTACACGAAGGAGTCAATACGGAGCCCAGCTTTCAGGTTTTGGCTCTCAGCTGACGGTAGCCAGCTTTATGAACTAATGATAAACTCGGTGCTGGTAAACAAATATGGAATTCCAAAATGGGAGCTCTTTTATAGCAAAGAAATAAGAAAAACATATTAATTTATTGCAGGTGTGAAATGGTGGAAAAAAAACCTTTTTTCCTACATGGAGAAAAGTCTATAAATAATAACATTATAATGACCCTTTTTTATTTGAGAAAAGCCTATAAATGATAACGTATTATAATAACTCTAGAGCTATAAGTGAAGCATTCAAGACTGATGAATGCTCGTCATCCAGCCATGATGAAGTACCAATTATCAGGCTCTTGTCATGATGGAGCCTGTAGCTCATTCTGAATTTGAATTTAATCACTGTTCCATGAGGGTTTTTCCATTAAAAATTAAAATGATCATGAATATGAGCAAGGGATTATGTCAACTTTGTCTCTGAGCTCAAATTTGCAAATTTTACAGGATATGTTCTTAAAAAGAAAAGAAAAACTGTTTCTAGAAGTGGGAGTGTGATCCACGATCAGGTCCCTGATCTGATCTCTAACAGAGAGGGATGGGGAAAGCGTGTACTGCTTTAAATACTTGAGTCAGGTGTCGGTGGCTTATGCCTGTAAATCTCCGTATTTGGGAAAGCGCCACAAGATGGAGGCCAGTGCCGGGTGGTGGTGGCGCACGGCTTTAATCCCAGCACTCGGGAGGCAGAGGCAGGCGGATCTCTGTGAGTTCAAGACCAGCCTGGTCTACAAGAGCTAGTTCCAGGACAGGCTCCAAAACCACAGAGAAACCCTGTCTCAAAAAACCAAAAAAAAAAAAAAAAAAAAAAAAAAGATGGAGGCCAGTGTGAGCCACAGTGTAAGACTGTCTCAAAAAACTGAAAGCAAGGGGCTGGAAGGGGGAGGGAGGGAGGAGGGAGACAGACAGACAGACAGACAGACTGACTTGAAGTGAGCGGTTACTGTAACAGCCAGTCTTGTCAACGTGCTTGAACCTGAAATCACTAAGGGAAGGCGTGGCGCACTTCCGGATGTGTCTGAGGGCATTTCCAGTGAGGGTTAACCAGAGAGGAAAAGAGTCACCTGATGGGTGGGTCAACCATCCCATGGGCTGGGGGCCAGGATGAATAAAAGGAGAAAGGATAGAGCCAGCAGGGTGGTGGCGTCACTCTTTCTTTGTGTTCTGCCCTCTATTGCATGAACAGCTCTGCTCCATCATTCTTCCCCACTACAATGGACTGAGCCCTCTGAAACTGTGAGCAAAGTAAATCTTTCTCACTTAAGTCCAGGCACTCATGTCATAGTAGTAGCAGATACTCAATATAGAGTTCATGACCCTAACACATAGAATAAAATGATAAAGCATTCACCGTATAAGAAATGAACTTGACTGTCTTTTTAAAAGATCTGTTGTGTGTGTTTGTGTATACGAGGGTAGTTGCCCTCAGAGGCCTGGAGTTGGAGCTACAGGGAGTTGTGAGCTACCCTGTGTGGGTGCTGAGATCCAAACTCTTGTCCTCTGCAAGAACAGTACCTTCTCTAAACTGCTGAGCCATCTCTCCAACCCCATAATTGTCTCTAGGAGTGAAAATGAAAAGGTCCTATTCCCACAACCCTCAGATGCCTTTGAACTTGGTAATTCAAGGCCACGCATACCTGGCGGCTGGCATCCTTGGGTCCTAACTGAAGAGCCCAAGCTGAGATGACATTAAATCCTTTGACAATCAGCGAGTCCGGGAAGAGTGAAGCCAGGTACTCGGCGTTGGACTCTGGGTACTGATTTACCCTCATGTTGTTGCTGACGTCAATCAGGATTTTGCCCACAAGCAGGTGTCTCAGGTCCCACAAGGAGGTGTAATGTTCTCTATGGATGGCCACAAATATTATATTTGTTTTTGTTAATGCATCTTCATGGTGGGTGACATCCACTACATGAGGAAAAAATTCAGACGCAAACTTCGGATTTCTGCTTCCTATGACCACGTGGTAGCCACACCTAATAAGCCGAATGGTCAGAGACTTGGCAAAATCCCCACTTCCTATCACGCCCACAGTGACCTTCCTGGCATCTTTGATACCATTTATGCCGTTAGGCAAAAAAGTCTCCAGGCTCTTGGGGCTTCCCATCATAGAGATGGATTCCATGGCGGAAACGCTTCTAAGCTCTCCAGAAATGTCCTAGAGGAGAGAAAAGAAAATGTTCACCAATTAAGCCTACTGACAACACTAAGACACCTCTAGACATTGTAATTATGTTCTGCATCTCTAAAGGCAAAATATTTTGACATGCTATATAACCCAGAACACAGCAAGCACAATCTGGAAGCGAGAGATCTTTAAATAGAGAAATGAACACAGAGGTGATTAGCTAGGCGAGGCTTCGCGAGTTCACACAGATAACCCGGGAACCTTAAGTGTGGATTCTCACTCAGCCAGTCTGGAGGAAGGTTCACTTGAGTCTGCATTTCTAAAACACTGGTGTGGATGCTGCTGGGCTATGGACGCACCCATGTGTAGCAAGGCTTCCAGCGAAGGAGGACTTCACTCAGGATGTTTGTCAGAAACAGTTCTAGCGAGCAGGAGCTGGACACACCAGGTGGCAAATCAGAAATGACACCAGAAGCAAAGGAAAGAACCTTGATACCAAGAGATAACTTTTTAAAAAAATCCATAAAACAAATTTCTATGCTATACAACCAAAATGCACAGTCATTTGAGGGGTCGAGTCTATGAACCATCTGGTATACCCGATTAACTACAGCTTTTTAAAGGCAACTAAAATACAAAAGCCACAGTAAAATTAATACCATCACTTGAACTATGCTGAAAAACAGGCATCAAAACATATTGAAGAGCCAGGCATGGTGGCACACGTCTTAATCCCAGCACTCAGGAGGCAGAGACAGACGGATCTATATGGGGCCAGCCTGGTCTATGTGGTGAGTTCCAAGGCCAACCAGGGCTATATAGTGAGACCCTGTCTTAAATTTAAAATAATAATAATAAAATAAGAAAAAGAAAAGAGAAAAACCAAACAAAAACCTGCCAAAGGAATAATTAAATACCACAGACGTCTTATCATTTGCCCCATATGCCTTAACAACGCTTCCCTATGTAAAAGGGTTTAGTCGTGTTTATGGGCTCACATACACAGTATGTGTCTTCCCATTTTCTCTCCCAGCCACTGGCTCGGGAGACTATGATGCAGTTACCCCTACCCGGGGGGTGGGGCTGTCAGGTTATTTTTTTTATTGAAGTGACTGAAGTTTCAACTTGTAACAACTCACTCACTCGCACAGGTCACATCCGTGTCTGATGTCAGTGACGCACAAGCCATGCATCAGGGTCGCTGCTGGCTCCGAAGGAAAAATGCTACCCCATCTGCCCCCACCGTGCCATCTCATTCACATTAACAGCAAATACAGATCACTGCAGAAGTTAATGGACTTTACAGGCCCTAGTGGAATGTTTCGAAACGTGGACTTTTTTTTTTTTTCCCAGTTTTCGTTTTTTACTAAATAAAATGTTTGGAGATAGGAAAACTGAACTCTCCTAGCAATAATAGATCATACCCAATGACCCTGAATAGATCCATAAACTAAATTTTAGAAGAACAACACTGATATTAATATTGCCTAATTCTTAAATAGTACAGGTTCCAGCTCTGTTTGATATTTTACATGTTAATCAAATCCATACAACTGCCCTGATGAAGGGGGGCTATTATAATGCCTATTTGCAGAGGAGACAGAAATATATGCCATCAATTTGTCCAGCGTTGCCGGGGAACACGGAAAGCCAGGGTTAGAATGCCGAGGAAGGCGTGTGCCACTGGGTGGAGGTGAGGGGTATCTAAAAGGCTGGGTGTTTCGGCAGCTGCTGCTGCTAGCTGAGAACCGGCTATGGGGACAGAGTGGAGCAGTCATGTTCGTATTTGTGACATTCTTCGGCTATTTCTCTACTCTCCAGCATTACTTACTGATTGTAACGTCTAACCTAGGTGAACGGGGAAAATTCCCCATCTTTATATCTATTACACGTCTCATTTCACGCCTTTTAAGTCAGGAATGGTAATTATGTTCTCAGACCATCCTAGACAACCATGTACTGCAAAGCCATCCTCACATTCCCGGCAGACCCAAGGAATGAGAAGTTAAAGGAACCATAGGCTGTGAAACCAGTACTCAGTTCACTTCTAAATCAAGGGCAAAATTACCAACGTACCCCCCACCCCCCGCCCCATATACACATTACGTAAGGATGAAAAGTCTTACTAGATCCACTCGGAGAGCCAGGGATTCCCATCAACCCCAGCTATTCAACACACACTACAGCAGCCCTCACGTAAGAACTGCAAAACCTTCCAACTAATAATCATGATGTTAAGGCCCTTTCAAATTAAAAATAAAACACAAAGAAATTAATCACATATCTGCTGTTTTTAGTACAAGTTCAGACCTCTCTAAATCAGGGTGTGAAGAAGTATATAAATACCTTAGAGCCTAAAAATGTCACCAGTGGCCTTTCATTAAACCACAAATTTTGTATCTACTAATGGGCAACCCTTGTGTTAACATGTTTGGACCTTATTCGCATAGTGCTCCTGATGACAAGTTCTAACTGGACCCTAACAGTGTGGTGTGATTAGGAATAAAATTAACCTAATGAATAATGAAACTCTTTCCTTATAGGGTTAAGGGATGTATGTTGTGTGTGTGTGTGTGTGTGTATGGGGGGGTTAATTTTATTACCTACTGTGTGCATTGGTACAGATGCATGTCTGTACCAATGGAGGTCAGGGGACAACCTGGTGGACAGTTTTATCTTTACCAGGGCTCAGGGGATCGAACACCGATCATCAGATTTGCACAGCAAACACTTTTACCCACAACACCATCTTGCCAGCCCAAGAGAGACCTCTCATGGATCCAAGATACAAAATGTTAATTGTTGAAACCATATACCACACTTTTGTGTGCTATTTCACAGAGTATTCTCATGCATAATATTATTTTGTTAAACCCTCAGGTGGAGAGAGAACATATACTACCTGCATCTAAATGAAGCATAAGCTCAAAGAACTAAGCAATTTGCCAGCAAGAATTCAAATAGAAGTCTTCTAACCCCCACGGGCCTTTTCATCCCAGCACTCTGTAGGCAGAGGGAGCTCTATGAGAGAGCCTGGGCTCTATAATGAGAGCAGTCTTAAAAAACAAAAACAACAAAAAAAATCTTCTAACTTCTGCTCTTTCTGAAGCTGCAGAGTAAACCTACAGGGAAACCAGCAATTGGTTTCCGTCTCCAAAGGTCATCTGTGTGTTTCTAAAAACAACAGTAACTTTAATGATTATCTTAGTTTGAGCTATCTCATAACACATGATCTGAATTTATTAACACCGTAAAATGAAACATGAATGTTCTCTAAGTAACGTTTGGTAAACTTCAGGTGAGGGGCCATGTGCCTTCTAGGGAATCTGTAACCACCTTGACGATATGTCTTCCTTTTAGAGGGGGGCAAAAAGAAAGGGCTGAAGAGTGTGTTCCTATCCCACGGGAGTCCCCCATTTCGGACCTAAGAGTAGGTCATCTCACACAAGCAATGCATGTATGTGGCGTTCAGACGGCAGGGCAGAAACTTCACTCATAGTATTCTGGATCGTTTCCTTGGTGTCTCCGGAGTGAATACATGGGTTATTAATGACATCTCCACATTCATCTGTAAGCTCCACGGCACACATCTCAGCCGACAAGGAGTGATGCAGTTACAGACTCGAGACACATCGGCCCTGCGGTGACCCAACACGAACTATCCGGGTCCCCTGCGTGCGCTGTCCATAAGAGATAGAAAGCCAGGGAAGACGTAGTGCGCACACTCAGAATCCAGGCTCATTAGGCGGAGACGGGATGTACTGATAATAAAAAGTATAATAAAAAATTCATCCGCTTAGAATAAAAAACTAAATTGTATAGACAGAGCATCCCCTAGACAGTCAGCATGTACTCGTTCCCTTACTTCAACACACACACACACACCTCTCAAGCTTTCTCTCCTCTCTCTCTGTTTTATTTGTTTTAAGACTTATTTATTATTTTATGTGTATGGCTGTTTTGTCTGTGTGTATGTCTGCATACCAGAAGAGGGCATGGACTACAGTTATAGCCAGTTGGAAGCTACCATGTGGGTGCCAGGAATTAAACCTGGGTACCTCTGGAAGAACAGCTAGTGCCGTTAATCACTGAACCAGCTCTCCAGTTCCCCATGTTCTATGTGTGAAAGATAATAAATTTGTATTTACAAACTACTCCCTAATTCACGTATAACTTCTGCATCATTTTGATGAGAGCCTCCCATAAATACACTCTAAAACTAGGAATGCTTCAAAGGGAATCTGGCTTTCTCGGCCTTACCTGCTATGACTCCTGAATACCAACAAAAATCCACAGAGGAAGCAAGGCGATTTTCAGATATTCCACTTTAAGAACCATCCTTCACGTTGTGGAGTATATCTTTCCTACTTTTATATATCAAATGTTCTTTTTCCAGGGAAGGGTAATGCTAACAGCTCTCTGTCTGTATTGACAATCTTGTACAATCCCTTTCTCTATTCCTTATTTTATTGGTTTGTAAAACTACCAAGCTTCCAAGGCCCATAATTTTCATAGCCAGTAGGAGGCTCCATGTAGGAACGCCCCATTTTCACTGTTAGGAGAAAATGCCTTTCCCCAGAGGGAAGGTACCCTGGAGTCAGCCCCAGGCCACACCCTCAGTTATCTGCTTAGTCATCCTCAAAGGCAGGAGCACATTCCAGTAATGGAATGTCAGATATCCCAATCCAATTTTCTCTAACTCCATGATGACTTTAACCACTGCAGTTCAGCCTGTGCTAAGACAGTCCTAAATTCTCTTGACATTTAAACAAACAAGAAGAACCCAACTTCTTACTCTTGGGCCATAACATATTTCTATGGGTATAAAAGCGTTTTTGTTTCATTTAGGGATTTTGAGCATTTTCAGAAATGGCTCCTCTTGAAGCAGGTGAGCGATTTCCCAATGCAGTGGTGTTCCAAAGCGGTTTCAAATTCCCACGGTCCAATATGTGTTCAACAACTTAGATTCAATATGTATTCAATAACTAACTGGATGTAGATGTGATCTCATGACATTTCTAGATACTGAGCCACTCAAACGAAGTTTTAAGTTCACTGAATTGCAATTATTAGGACAGAAGCTGGGCACAGTGCACACAATAGTAACCATAGGACGTGGTGGGTGGAGTCAGGAAGATCAAATGCTGGGCCTGGCAGACAACTTTAAACCCCAAACTTAGAAGGCAGATGCAGGCTCATCCCTGTGAATTCCAGGCCAGTCTGCTCTACACAGGGAGTTCCAGGCCAATTAGGACCACACAGTAAGACTCTGCCTCCAAAATAAAAAAAAGGATCGAAGTCTCCCACAGCTGAACCGTGAGTTCAAGGCCAGCCTGGCTCCAGGAATGGAACAGGTTCATGAAACAGTTTAGTCAATTTGAGGAACATTTCCAACAAAAAAGGATTTCTAGTTAAATCTGATTCCATAAATTTAGCTAAAACATTTTTTTTTCTTCAAAGGTTTTAGGTGTATACGTGCGTGTGTGGGCACCTGTGGGGAGGTGCACGTATGTGCCTGTGCATGTGGAGGTTAAAGGTCAACGCTGGGTGACTATTTCAATCAATGTCCACTTTATTTTTTAAGATAGGGTCTCTCAGCTCCAACCCCCTGCCTCAGGCCCCCTAGCGCTAGCAGTACCGGCTTTCTATGTGGGTGCTGGGTTGGGTCGCAGGTCCTCATCGAGCATCTCTTCAACCCTGAGGTCCTCTTCAGTAAGTTAAAACATCTCCCTAATGTTTCCTCAACTATGCACGACAGGTGTTCCTGGCGGGTGCTGTCAGGTTAGGAATCAACACAACACCAAAGGTCCACATACCGACTCACCGGCCCCAAGCAGCCAACCAGGTGCTGACTTTGCAATGACATGAAACAGGCACTGGTTTCCTGGTTTTTCCAATCAATGAAATTGCGAATACTGAAGCGTGCACAGAACTTAAAAATACACCTTGACTGAGGTGTGATTTACAGAAAGAATGGCTTCATTTTAATTTATACAAATTAACAGCTTTGGGTCAATGTATATTGTGTGCTCATTTTTATCAAAAGCTAGCATCACCTCTCTAATTACAAACTCCCTTTTAAAAAAATCCTGCATCCCTCAAAGTCTGCAAAAGCCACTGGCAGGTCAATACACCCATCCATCCACTATCCTCCTTTCTTCCTTCCCTCCCTCCCTCCTTCTCTCTCTATGTCTCAGCTTTGTTGTACAATGTGGGGGTCCCCCTAGTGGGTGGGAAGGCAGAACTAATCCCAGAACTGCCTCATCTCCCAAGGATCTCAAGAGAGTTGTTTTCAATTCTCGCTCCACTGAATGACTGGGGAGATTTAAAAGACCTTGTCATTTGTTATTATATAACAATCCTGATGTTTACTTAATTGGCTGAGGGTTGAGCCTGGTCTTCAGAAATTTTATAGGAGATCATTAGTTGTGAATAATAGGTTTCCAGGATCAAAAGTACCTCTAAAAGGTCAGGATTCAAGCTAATACTTCCTTTGCTGTTCAGAGACAGCCAGTTTGGCTGATTCTTATTTGTGTCTGTTTTCATGTTGTTTCCAACAGTGAAAAAGGGCCACCCAGAGAACAGCTGCCCTTAGTAAGAAAAGGTGAAGACTAGGCATGCAGCCCGTTCCCCTCAGCATCAGAAACCCCACTTGCTAATTTGTAATCTCTTCCTTCACTTTCTGGGAAGAGCAATGCTATGCCTTACAATGTGTCATCACACCACAGAGGACACTGAGTTCCTGTTTCATAACACTCAAAATCCCAAGTGTTCTGTGTTGTAAGAGGAGCGGCCTGGCTGTGCCCCTGTACCCGGCAGCCCGCATGGTTTAGCTTATGCCCCGAAATAATTACATGGAAACTGTATTCCTTTAAACACTGCCTGGCCCATTATTTCCAGCCTCTTATTGGCTAGCTCTTGCATATCGACCTAACCCATTTCTGATAATCTGTATAGCACCCCAAGGTGTGCTTACCGGGGAGATTCTAGCCTGTGTCTGTCTGGAATGCGGGCATCATGGCAACTCCTTCTGACTCAGCTTCCTTCTCCCAGAATCCTGTTCTGTCTACTCCACCCACCTAAGGGTTGGCCTATCAATGGGCTCAGGCAGTTTCTTTATTTTAACCAATGAAATCAACAGATAAGATACAAGACCCACCTCCATCATTTCCCCTTTTTCTGTTTAAACAAAAAAGAAAGGCTTTAACTTTAACATAGTAAAATTACATATAACAAAACAGTTATTAAATAAGAATTACAGTTACAATATTTATATCTACTTTATCTTTTATCATAACTAAGGAAAACTATAACTATCTATCCATTCTTCAACTCCATCAAAGACTCCAGAAGGATATAAAACTACCTAAGTATATAAGAAATCAAATGCTCTAGAAATGACAGAGACATCTCGCTGCCTGGACAGTCACCCAAAGTTCTTTTGTACCGTTGGGGCATCCATCTTCAGCCTTCAGGCCCACAGTATCCAGCAGACATTTCCATGAAGCAGGAAATTTCAAAGACAGTTCAGTCAGTTTCTGCTGTGTCCTGCAGAATGTCTCGTAGACCTTTTCATGAATCAGGAACCCGAAAGATCGTCTCACCTTTAGGCAAGTTCAGTAGTCCTCTTTCTGTGGGTTCTCTGTTTCCAGTTTATGCAATAGTCCAGGCAAGAACAGTCTCTTGCCCAATGGCTATCCAACTCCATTAGGAGCCTCTTCAATGCCCATCTTCCTCTTGAAGTAGATAGGCACTGTCAGGAGCAGACATGTCTCATTGTCATGAAAAACCCTAAGTTATTAAAATATTTTAAATGCCATATTCTGCAATCTTTGAGAGATATGAAGAATGTCTATCTAACTGAAATGTATCTCTGTATATCTAAAAAATCTAACATGACTACAAGCTTGACTATTATTTATGATTATTTAACAACAACCTATATTTCCTAATTATACATTACATTTTAAAAATGAACTATATAATCACAATACCTTAATCAAGATCAGAAATACATATACATATAACAAAATTGACTTTAAAATCCACATCAATGCAAATTATTTATATCTATATCATATCCCCCTTTAAATATAAAAAAAACGTTTATAAACCCTATTTGGGAACATGGGCGCAGTTTTCTCTCCAAACTGCTTCCTGCTGAATGGGGGCGTCGTTAATTAGGTCTTTCATGGTATAACCTGTGATAGTTTCATCTCAGTTGGCAGTTGAGCGAAGCAATTTTCTGAGGGTGTTCACAGCAACCTTTCAGGAGGGCGTGGTCTATCATACCAAATCGGAATAGAAGAAATCCATAGGGTCTGGTCCTCTGTGAAAACAAAAGAAGACCCTCTCCGAAGCATCATATCCTTAGACCCAAATTTTGAAATCGTAATACCCTTATATCCATTCTGGTTCCATTTGGCAGCCCATATAATGAAATGTCTCTCTGTACTTAGCTCCTTTACAGTCAAAAATTTTAAAGAAAACACAATGTACATAATCCAGATTCTCTGTGAATTTTCCATTTTTACGTGGCTTATTTTTTTTTATTTCTTTTACTCTCTTAACTATCTGTACTCTGTCTCTTTAAAGACTTTACCTTTTTAATTTTAAAGGCATTAACTTTATTCGCTCTCTCTCTCTATTTTTTTCTCTCTCAAGCCCACGTACATTTATCTAACATTGTGACTCATTTAGTGGTCTGTCTGAATCTGTTTTATTGTGAATCTGTAATTTTTTTACTATCCAGGAGCATTTCTTAAAATGTTAAGCATTTCTTAAAAACTTAAGTTGCACCATGTAGGAGTAATACGGTACTGCCTGTGTCCTGTAAAGTCTAAACCTTATGTGCGCTGTTATCACAGTAATTACGGTAGTTCCTGCTTGAGACCAGCTCAGTTCAGCATGGCGGAGCTGAGCTGCTCCTGCCTCAGAGCCATTGGGTGCCCCTGAGCTGAGCACAATTCCAGGCACACAGCAGTCCACATTGCCATCAAGCAAGCCATAGCACTTTATTCCAAATGCTCCATTCAAAAGCTCTGTCTCCCACAGGAGCCAGACAGAAATCGTAATGGCGGCACAGCCCAGAAAGCCGGCATTTTAAAACAGCCAGTTTTTTCCTGCTGCTGAGTCAGGACAATTTCTTTGCAGTACGCAACCCAGAAACAGCAAAAAGCTGTCTTAAATTTTCTCTATGTCCTTTTTAAGCCCTCTCAGGTTTTACGTGGAGTTCATTAGCACGTTGGCGCGCCAATCTGTTGTAAGAGGAGCGGCCTGGCTGTGCCCCTGTACCCGGCAGCCCGCATGGTTTAGCTTATGCCCCGAAATAATTACATGGAAACTGTATTCCTTTAAACACTGCCTGGCCCATTATTTCCAGCCTCTTATTGGCTAGCTCTTGCATATCGACCTAACCCATTTCTGATAATCTGTATAGCACCCCAAGGTGTGCTTACCGGGGAGATTCTAGCCTGTGTCTGTCTGGAATGCGGGCATCATGGCAACTCCTTCTGACTCAGCTTCCTTCTCCCAGAATCCTGTTCTGTCTACTCCACCCACCTAAGGGTTGGCCTATCAATGGGCTCAGGCAGTTTCTTTATTTTAACCAATGAAATCAACAGATAAGATACAAGACCCACCTCCATCAGTTCTGTTGATATTAACTCTTCCTACCCTCCCAGGAAGAGGGAGCGTTTTTCCCTTGGTTCTCCAGGCTCCATGGGCCCTTGTCTGAGCAAACCCAGTCGTGAGTGGACAGCCTGGCAAACTTGAGTGCGCATATGAGCACAGGGACAGTGATTCTGCTGATGCAGATTCCGAGAGTGCCCAAGTCTGGGCGACTCTGGTTTCCATCTTTCTTAAGCTCTCGGGTGATGTCCATGATGCTGGCCCAAGAGGCACTTCAGCAAAAGATTCTTGATCTTCCCTAAATTTTTATTTAATTTACTTGAAGGTAATATAGATTAAGTACTTGATAAAATTATTCCATTTATAGCAAGTTTTAATTTTGTGCTGTTGAGGTAAATGGACTGGTGTAGGCTTCTGGATCCATCTTGATTCTCAGTCTGTCTCTATTATATTTGTTAAATGGGAAGCAACTGTACCTGGTTCCTATGATCTTTCCCAATGTTAAACTTCTCTCTTTGTAAGTCTTGAAGCAACATAAAATGTTACATCATTACCTTATATTTAATACCAACGACAGGAGTTCCAGTTCAAAGAATTTCAAGTACCATGCAGGTTCCTTGAGATCTCAAGTTCCATATGGGTATTTAATGTGGCCTATGCATTTAATACTTAAGGGAGTATTAACACAGTAAGGCAATGCAATAACAGTAAGCTCAAAGCCCTTGTGGTAGTTTGAATAAGACTAGGCTCATATCAGTGTGGCCTTGTTGGAGGAAATGTGTATGTGGGGGTGGTGGAGTCGGGGTGGGGTGGGGGTGGGTGAAGTTTCAAAAGCCCTTGCCAGACCCAGTCTCTCTGCCTAAAGAACAAGGTACATAATTCTCAGGTAATTCTCCAATACCATGTCTGCCTGTGTCCTGTCATGTTAAAGATAACGTAAGAATGGACAAACCTCTGAAACTGTAAGCAAGCACCCATAGTGTAGGAGGTCTTTCTATCTTTGTGTTGCTTTCATTGGTTAATAAAGAAACTGCCCCTGGCCTGTTGATAGTGCAGGATTTAGGTAGGTGGGGAAGATGGAACTGAATTCTGGGAGGAAGAAAGCGGAGTCAGAAAGACGCCATGGATCCGCCACCAGAGTAAGACATGCTCCTGAAACTTAGCCGGTAAGCCACTGCCACATACAGATTAATAGAAATGGGTTAAATTAAGATGTAAGACTTAGCCAATAAGAAGTTAGAGCTAAGCCGGGCGGTGGTGGCGCACGCCTTTAATCCCAGCACTCGGGAGGCAGAGGCAGGCGGATCTTTGTGAGTTCGAGACCAGCCTGGTCTACAAGAGCTAGTTCCAGGACAGGCTCCAAAACCACAGAGAAACCCTGTCTTGAAAAACCAAATAAATAAAATAAAATAAAATAAAAATAAGAAGTTAGAGCTAATGGGCCAAGCAGTGTTTTAATTACTACAGTTTCTGTGTGGTTATTTCGGGGCTAAGCTAGCCAGGCAGCTGGGATGAACAAGCGGGCCCTCCCTCCTACACCAACTTTCTTTTGTAAGAGTCAGATTGGTCATGGTGTCTCTTCACAGCAATGGAACAGTGACTAAGACAGCCCCTAAGGATTCTCAGTCTAGGATTCCTTGACGTTCCTCCAGCAAAATGGTAGCAATTGTGCTAAGTTAATTTTGAAAAACAGGGCCTAACTTATTCTGCATGAAAATGTCTAGGACATTAATTATTGTATGACTGAAATTCTGAAAAAGCTATCCTTAGATAGCCTGTGATTTTCACAATCTGATAATTGCTATCAAGAAAATGAAATCCTCCAGAAACATGATGGGGGTACTGTATTCTTCACAAGCTCATATCCGAGCCTCCTTAACTCATCCTGCAAACGTGCCACCCCTTTAGGACGACTGGCAACTCCTAGCAACCTCTCCCTAACATCCCTGCCCTCCACTAACTTTTAGATTTCCATCTTCCTGGAGATGCTGTTCTTTGTCCACAGTAGCTGCCAATCCTCTCAAGACCTCACTATCCCAGGAGATAAACCTTTCTGTGGTGCTGTTGTTTTGCTTTTGTTTTTGGAGACAGGGCTCCCTGTTGAGCGGTGGCTGTTCTGGAACTCACTCTGTAGACCAGGCTGTCCTCAAACTCAAGAGATCTGCCTGCCACTGAGAACTGGAATCAAAGGCGTGCGCTACCGTGGTCCTGCAGCGAAGGCACGCATCACCACCGCCTTGCACTGGCCTGCCTGGAGACCCTGCTCAGGGTCTCTTGTCTTTTTGAGCTACTTATAAAAAGCAATGAATCTCTGCCTCCACCTGTCACTCACTTTCCGATATTTCTCATATTTCTGATATTCCAGTGCCTTTCTAAGAACCTCAACTTAAATGTTCGCACTGTTATGTTTATTGTAAAATAACTTTTGTTAAAGACCTTGAATTCTATTTCATTCTCCATCTACTAGTTCCTGGCTCGAAATCCTGTCTAGACTTCACTGTGTATATTGAGTTATTCCCTTGAGAAGATCCTCCACTCTTACTATCCACCATATACACTTGATAAAAACTTACGATAAACCCAGCTACCCATTTTATCTGTATCTTCACTCAGCTTGGCACAGAATGCTAAAGAAATCTCAAATAACCAAGTTTATCGACCCTATCATACTTTTTTTTTTTTTTTTTTTTTTTTTGGCTTTTTCGAGACAGGGTTTCTCTGTAGCTTTGGAGCCTGTCCTGGAACTAGCTCTTGCAGACCAGGCTGGCCTCGAACTCACAGAGATCCGCCTGCCTCTGCCTCCAAAGTGCTGGGATTAAAGGAGTGCGCTGCCACCACCCGGCCTACCATACACTCTTGATGGTCACCTTCACTCTTCCAAGGCCAGTCTACCCCACACTGCCCTGGAGACCATCCTTTTTGCCTCCTAAGGGTATATAGGTATGGCCTTTCTCATGATATCTCGAACTTAAGAGGTTCAAAGGTCAACTCTTTTCCTGTAATAGACCTGCTTCTGCTACTCTCAACTCCTTCACCTCACTGAATTGGTACCATTTCCCACCAGTTGTTCAGATGAGAACTCGGGGGGGGGGGGAGGAAGGTCAATCTTTATTCTTTGCTTTCCTTCATCCTTGATGTAAACTCTTGTTCTTCAACATACTTCTTGTTCTCACAGTATTGCCCCGGCTGGTCTGGAACCTGCTATGCAGACCAGGCAGGCCTTGCCCCAGAGAGGTCTGCCTGCCACTGCGGAGAGTAAAGGCAGGAGCCACCAAGCACAGCCCCTTTAAGATATTCCATACGCGTTCTCCACTGACACTGGCATACCAACTAGTCCAGCTGTTTATCCGTTCTCACTGCAGATATGGATGACTCCCCCTCCCCCACCGCCCCATCTCAAACTCCTGGGCTCAAGAGATCCTCCTGCCTCAGGATCTGGCACTTTAAGCACACGTCACCAATGTAAACACTTTCTAAATGGTCAGCCTATCTTCATCTTTATCCCCACCCAAGAGCTAAGGTCATCTTAAGACATAAACTATCATAAATGCTTCTCTTCCTTAAAACATCTGTGGCCCCTTCAACTTAGAGACGCAGCCACCTTCCTGACTGTGTGACCTATGGCCCCAGATGTGACAGCCTGTGCCTGTGTGACCCTTATTTCCTACTGCCCAGCACCAGAACCCTTTTCTAGAAGTAGAGAAGACTGAATCACTTTTCCATACTGGGAACCTTCTCCTCACCGGAAAGATTCACTCCAGCCCACCCCCATCCTCTTTCAACCCTTGTTAAGTTCCTGGGGAGTTAAACAATTATTTATTTTTCTTTTTTACCATTGGCTTACTACACACACACACACACACACACACACACACACACATCCATCCTGCCACCACACTGCCTGGCACATACTGACTACGTATGCAATAAATATTCTTGGTTACTAAATGCATTTTTGTAAACGCCAAGGCCAAAGAAAACGTAACAAGCCTCAGACCTCTCTTTGGAGGTCAGACTTCTCTTTTCTGGGAGTCAAGATCTGTGGGCCCCAACATTAAGGGATGTGTCTGTGTCAAGGCTGCCAGTTTCTTGCCTACCTCGGAATCATGGGAATACGCTGAGCAGGGAGTAACTGTACTTCCTGACATCAGCCTGCTCCTTTTCTCACAGGCCTCGCCTTTGCAGCTTTTGGTGTATCTCCATTCTCATTTTCCTATATCATTTATAAACATTTTAAAATTCTGCCTTCATCTGTGTTGTGTTTCCAGTATTAAAACACAATTAGGCTCATTCAGTAGAAGTACATTTTCCACGGTACCGGCACAATGAAAGTAATTTAGACGAAGCTTCTCATTTTCATCTTTCACAGTTAGCTAACCGCATCACTGCTGGAACCGTCTCCTTTCTCTCCCCATCTGAAGGACTAGCTAGGAGGCAGAAACTGCAGCTGCCACCACTACCTCACTGGCACCTCCAGGCTGTCTGGAGCTGCTCGGATGTGGCTGAATACTCAGGATGCTCACTTTCCCCTCCAAATGGGTTGTCTTGAGTGTGAGGAGAAGTACAGTGCCAAAGAAAGAAAAATGATCAACTCAATAAAGAAATGCCAAAGAGATCGAAGGGGTGGGGTGGTAGCTTGGAGACAGAAGCTTGTAAGCGGCGGGGCAGTTACCTGGAACTAGAGGCTAATCAAGTCATGAGGGTGAGGTGGGACAGGAGTCTGAATCTATTTCACCTACAGTGATGGAGCAATAATTAAACGTGGCACAGAAAAAGTTTTTCTATCTTAAAAAAAAAAGAAAGAAAAGAAAATTATCTGCCGTCATATAAAACTGGCACCAATCCTGTCCACGGGATAGTGGCGAAAATAAATGGAAACCTCCGTCCAAAAAAAAAAAAAATCTCTTTATCTCCCTATGTTATTTTAAGAACAAGATTTTTAGGGCATAATTTTCAACAAGTTTTAGCTGAGGGTGAACACGGGACGCAGAGATAATTAAGGACACTAAAAGAACAGCCCAATTACTTCTAACACAAAATGGCCTGAACACACCGCGATTACACTAGTGAGCAATAAGCAAAGCCACTGCTGGCTTTATTTACCTGTTTGCCAAGCAGCGCTTCCTAACAGTGAAAAGCGCCGCATCTACCCAAACTGACTGGTAAAAGTAACCTGCGGGTCCTTTCCCTTTCGGGCACATCCTACCTGGGACAAGGTCTCTCCTGGCCTCCTTTCTGCTGGGCCTGACCTGAGGACTCCCCCGGGGCTCCGGGAGGACCACGAGGAGAAGGGGGCGGAATGGGTGCCACGGGCACCCTTCCGCACCCCTTCCACCTCCCACCTGGCCAGCTCGGCGCCCGCCGAGTCCCGGAGGAAGGATGCGGCTACATGGCGACCCTGGACGATCCGCCAGCCTCGGGCTGTCCCCCAGCCCGCTCACCTCCGCGCCCTCCTCTTCGGGCCTCGCAGCGCCGCGCCACGGCTCCCACGCGCCCAGGGCCGGCCGAGCTCCCGGGCCTACGGAGCGCTCCTCCCGCCCGCCGATCTCCCGCCCCCCAGCCGGACCGCGCCGGGGAGGAGGAGCAGGGGGAGGAGCGCAGTGGCGGGGGCGGGAGGGGGACAGTGACGCGCTGGGGGCGCGGGGCGCAGGGAGGGCCGGGGACCACCCCGGGCCGCCGTCTCCACGTCTGCGCGCGCTCCCGCCGAGACCCCCGTGCAAGCAGCCCTTGGTAAACCCAGCCCGCAGTTACACCCCACTGCCTCCGAGACGCTCGCCACGCC
This sequence comes from Microtus obscurus, assembly GCA_963919715.1. Taxonomy (NCBI): domain Eukaryota; kingdom Metazoa; phylum Chordata; class Mammalia; order Rodentia; family Cricetidae; genus Microtus; species Microtus obscurus. The sequence continues at coordinate 2,492,281 of CAWTZC010001883.1, read as the reverse complement.
GCTGGGGACTTGGCTTTGCAGAGTGCCCCCCTCCCTTCCCACCCCCTTTCTCCAGAGCTACTCTGTTCCATACAAACCTCGAAGAAACTGCGCTTTTTCTTCGGGCTCGATTGTGTCCTTGAAAGAGAATGATCAGAAATGCCCTTTCAGGAACCGCATTTTCAAACTCCCCGGGACAGGAGGCCGTTCACAGCGGTCGACTGCAGGGGTTAGACTGCAGACCCCGACCTTCACTGTCGCCGGGGCGAGCAAGCGAGCCTTGTGGGGACCGGAAGGTTAAGCCGCGAGTCAGGAGACCTGCGTGCCTGCGGAGAGCTGCCGACCTCCAGACTCCGCAGTGGCCTTGGAGCATCCAGGGTTCGCTGAGCTGTGTAAGGGCACCTTGGGTTCTGACTTTCTGTAATTTCCTCCTTTCTTTTGGATTACCAAGTAGCTAGGTATCCTTTACCTTTTCGGTGAAAAGTGGAATCTTTATTTTTTAATCAATTTATCAAAATTTCTCAAATTGGTGCTTCCCCCCACCCCAGACATTAGTAAATCTCATTTCAGCAAATTAGGTTTAAAAATTATCTTTCTTGGTGGTTTATTAACTAGGCAAAACAGAGCAAAACCAGAAGAGGGTCTTGGATCGATCCCGGGGCACTGTACTTTCCCCTTTGAAAGCCACACATAGATAAACCTCTGCAAGAGCCTTTGTTTGATCCTTGTGGCAAGCATCTCTTCCCCATCCCCAAATAGGGTGAAGGTTTAAAGTCAGCGGTTAGTGAAGTGTCAGGGCCCACGTGGACGCATTGACAAGCTGGTAAAATACTTTCCATTTTGGTAACTGAGGAAAAAAACCCTCATGTTTTGTGTCGGTGTTTATTATTTCACTTCAACCACTGTCAAATAATGAAAACCGCAGGGTATTTCTAACACTTCCGGGGTACCAGTGGAGAAAATCGTTGTGACTTTCGCATTTGATGAGCTTTTCTGTCACTTAAACAAAAACATTATGTAATATCTCGCAAAGGTTATTACGAGTTTTTTTCTAGCTAGCATAAACCATAAATTATTATAGAAAACACAAGTACACTATACATTTGAAATATCTTTAAAAGGTATTTAGACATGGGCTCTGCTTATGTAAAAAATGAAGTAATATGTGAGATCATTTGCCTCCCCAAAAAATGAGTCAACAGTGTACAGTTTCCAGAAGGAATATCTGCTTTTCGTACTTGAACTGTTAAAATAAGCAAACATCCTCCGTGGGTGGAAAATGCCGTGTTGCCAAACACGCACCAAAGATGGCCAATGCGGCTCAGAGCACCGCGCCTTCTGGTCCACTTCATGAGCCGGTGGCCATTTGTCGCCAGTGCTTTCTGCTTACAGTTTCGAAGTCTAGAAAGACAGTTTCGCAAGCCTTTTCCAGGTCATGAGCAGTCTCTGAGAAATATCCTCAGTTCCCTGAAGTAATTTATTCCACTGAAGTACAGCAATGATTCATTAAATGGCTCTCTAGTGGCCTGGAGGTGTTAACATAATTTCTGCTTTGAAGTTAGTAGACAATGGAGTAACTTTGAAATGACAGTGCCTAAGGAAACCTTAAGCACCTGGAGCTCTCCGACAACTCATTCACTAAGACCTCCTCGTTTGCTGAGTTCCTGCCATGTACGTGAAAGACAGAGTGGCCTCGAGTCTTCCAAAGTGCCCATTGGTGGGGAGAGATAAGTTTATTAAATACGATGCAAATAAAATGTGCACAAAGTCAGCCTAGTCTACACAGAGAGTTCCAGACCAGCCAAGGCTACATAATAAGACACTGTCTCAAAAAACAAAACAAAACGAAAGATTCCAGTTCCCTTTGTGTTATGAGTAATTGCTGTGGGAAAATGCTCTTGCACACTATAAAATGCTGATTGGCCAATAGCATGCAGGAAGTATAGGCGGGACAACTAGACTAGGAGAATTCTGGGAAGAGGAAAGGCAGAGACACAGTCACCAGCTAGACTCAGAGGAACCAAGATGAGAATGCCTCACTAAAGAAAGGTACCAAGCCACATGGCTAAACATAGACAAGAATTATGGCTTAATTTAAGTTGTAAGAACTAGTTAATAATAAACCTGAGCTAATAGGCCTAACAGTTAATAATATAAGTCTATATAAGTTTGTAATATAAGCCTAAATGTGTTTCTTTATCTGTGAGACTGGGCAAGACAGAAGGAAAAATACTGCTTTAACATGTTTACATAATTTACTCTAGGATATTAAGTGCTGAGAATTTTTCTTTAAGATATATTCCAAAATGTAGGTTTCTTAAAAAATACTTTTATGGGACTGTGGAGCTACTTAGCACTTAAAAGCATCAGCTGCTCTTCCAGAGGACCCAGGTTCAATTCCCAGGTGGTGGTATTGGGAACAGGCAAAATGCACCTTGTCCTAAGAACTGCCGGTTTGACTTCAGACCCCATTTTCCCTGTAGGGTGAAACAAAGTTCAGGTTCCCAGGCCTTAGGGGAGCAGGGGACCTTCCAAAGGCTGACCTGCCCCATCCCTAAACCATGGAAACAGTCTTATGCATCTTTAGTTCTCTAGAAACGTCATGGCTGTTCCTAACAACAGAAGGAACAAATGAATCTTATTGGTTGGACTGAGAAGCTTGCATTGTATGTCTGATGACAATGATGGGACATTGAAGGAAGCCCCCATCTCTAAATCCTGATTGATAAAAACTGTAACTGTAATTTGGCAACAAATGTTTGTGATTATTGGCTTAAAAACTTGCTTCAACTTGACTTTAACATTTGGGGCTGTAGTTCAACTCCTGAGTGTTTTGTGGCCCTGATAGATCAGCCCCCTTCCCACCCTCTTCTCTTGTGCTGCCTGCCTTAAATATTGCCTTGTGGTAATCTCTTGTGTCTGCTTGGGTTGACTGGGAGCCCCAGACCACAATAGTGTCTTACAACTGTCTTTAACTCCAGGTCCAGGGCATTTGACTTGACCCCCTCTTTTGGCGTCCCTGGACTCCAGGCATTATATATATATATATATATATATATATATATATATATATATATATATATATATATATATATATATATATTACACAGACATACATATAAGCAAAACACCCTTGAAATAAAGGTAATAAGATTCTTTTAAATTATTTTTCTGATTATACGTCTTAGTTCTTCCCATCACTTTCCACTAGTTATGGAAAATATGAGTGTATATTTGCCTTTAATTTCAGTATGTTATTAGCCATGGATATTATTTTTTATGCTTGTTTAAGCAAATTAAGAACACTTTAGAATATATGTAATTAAGATGGATGCCTAGGCTGGGCGGTGGTGGTGCACGCCTTTCATCTCAGCACTCTGGAGGCAGAGGCAGGTAGATCTCTGTGAGTTCGAGGCCAGCCTGGGCTACAGAGTGAGTTCCAGGACAGCCAGGGCTGTTGCCCAGAGAAACCCTGTCTCGAGAAACCAAAAATAAATGACTAAATAAAATGGATGCATAGAAAACAACACAAATATCTGGGAGAATCTGGTTGGGTAGTGTTGTCATTATTCTACTGTTTCCCTCGTAATATGCATCTCCTCTGTGAATCATTTTCAGTTAACTTTAAGGTAATGCAATAAGAAGCTATGAGCTGATTGAGATGGCTCTGCTGATGGTAACTGCTGCTCCGGAGAACCCCGAAGAGGTTCCCAGCACCCGTAGGATGGCTCACAGCTGTCTGTAACTCCAGTTCCAGAGCATCTCATGCCATCCCCTAAGCACCAATGTATGAATACGGTGCATAGACATACATACAGGCAAAACACCTAGACACAGAAAATAAAATAATTTAAAGGAGTTTAAATTAAAATATTGCTTAGAAAAGTCCAAGCTGACCTAGTCCCGTGTCACATAAAGCAGTCAAAATCTGGGTAGAGCCCCAGCCTAAAGATCTTTGTGGTGTTCTGTAGGAAGGGAAATCTTTCTAAGTTTCAAAAGGAATAGACAGTCGACATCACAGCAAGGCTCCATTTCTTCATAGCTTTGAAGTGAGCAGAAAGCCATGGAAACTCAAGTTACCTTGACCACATGACTTCCAGGCCCTGGTGTGCTAGGTAGACTTTGTAGACACCGGCAGCCCCTTAGAGAGTTTTTCTGATAATGATCAGGCAAACTCTACATAGAAAATAAAAAAATAATCACATGCTCATGTCTTGACTTGTTGATGCTTAAAATTTAAATACTAGTAAATGCTCCTTGCACTTATCTAATGGGGCATGGCGCACGCCTTTAATCCCAGCACCCCAGAGGCAGAGGCAGGGGCAGGCGGACCTCTGTGAGTTCAAGGCCATCCTGGTCTACAGAGCGAGGTCCAGGACAGGTTCAAAGCTACAGAGAAACCCTGTCTCGAAAAACCAAAACGAGCAAGCAAAAAATCTACAATTTAAATTGTTCAGTATGCACACTAAATTCCCTATAATTCAAATTAGAGGGTCTTTTTGTTTTGGGTTGTTTGAGATAGGTCTTCTGTAGCCCTGTTTTACTAGTCTGGAGTGTAAGGGCTGTGTCAGAAACTGGGCTTAGATTTGGGAACCATGGGGGGGGGGGGGGGCGGGGCATTAGCTCCCTTCAGCACCACAGTCAGGTGTAGCCTTGAGAAGAGGAGCTCCTTTAGGAGAAAAGAAAGAAACAGCAACCAGGAGCCTCCAGCAAGGTCGTTCTTGGACTGTTGCTTTGGGGCCGCTGCCCTCCCTGACCGGTTTCTAACCTCTGTTCTCAGCAGTAAGACTGGCCTGAGAGCAATGGAAGACACCAAGGTCAGAATTGTGTGAGGGAACCTTTTACCGAGAGAAGGGAGGCTGGTCATTATCGTCCACAGCAATTTTCAGGAGTGAGTAGCTGAGAAAATGAAAGGGCTGTGAACAAGGTCCAATACAGCCCGGAAAGGCTGCATCATTTCCGTTAGCCATTCCTTCACAGGGGAAACTTCGATGCAGCTACGTGGATGAGAAAACCTTTCTTGTTGCCCTTGCGCAATCCGCAGTTTCTGCGTTCTCCCTCTTTCGCTAGCAGGACACTGCCACAGGGCTGCCTCGCAGCCCTTCTGTTAGCCTGGCCAAGGAGCCTGGGGAAGCAGGTCGGTGCTCTAGCCTGCTGTGCCCAGTGCCTGGGTTGGCTATGTCCCTCTCAGCTCTTCCTTTCTCTCCTTTCCTCACTCACTTCTGACTGCCTGCCAAGACAGCTCGGTGCCGAGCAACAGCTCTTGCCGGCTTTTGTGTCCGTATTAAAGTCACGCTGTGAACTCTGTACACTTTGTATAACGTGTAAAGTTTAGAGATGCCGCCATACACGTTTTTACTCACAGACACATAGAGTACTAAGCACTAAAATCACTTTCAAACAGTTGCATACAAACGTTGTCACTTAAAAGTCTTTAACACAAACTGGTACTTCAATGAATCTCAACCTTAAGACAATTTCCTAAGCTAAACGTCTGATATGTGAACATAAACAGTTTTGAACAAAACATAGATTAGACGCTCTCCGTGGTTCTCTGTCGTCTCCGCCACTGAATGCCGCCTGGCACCACGTGACAAGCAGCAGATGCTGTATGGCTTCCAAGGAGACTGGTAATTCCTGCCTTAGCCTTTTGGAATGTTTACCCCAGGTGAAGCAAGAATCTCTTTAAAATTTTTACCAATACCTCCCTGCTGTGACGAAGCCCAAACTAGCTTTATAGAGAGGTTACTTAGAAAGAGAGACACCTGGTGGGCTGGCCCCTAGCTGTTCTTAGGAAGGGGGCGGGGGCGGGGGCGGGGAGTGGATGGGGGTGGATGACCTGAGGGAAAAAGCTACCTTGCTCTTTGACTCTTCAGAGGACTCAGATGACTTCCACCCCCTGCTATGGTCCAAAGATAAAAATTCTAAATGAGACTCACTATGCTGAGGGGAATAAACTCATAAGAATATGAAAGAGGTGGGCAGTGGTATCCTTTAATTCCAGCACTCTAAGGCAGAGATAGGCAGAGCTCTGTGAGTTCAAGACCAGCCTGTCTACAGAACTAGTTCCAGGACAGGCTCCATAGCTACTGAGAAACCCTGTCTCGAAAAACCAAAAAACCAAAACCAAACCAAACAAAAAAGAAACAAAGCATATAGTGTTAAACTGTCATTTTGGAGTAAGGACACAACCTCCCCACTTTCTGATTTGATTTTAATTATATAAAACATGGTCTATATCTTCCTTGTACAAATGGCTCAGCATCTTTTAAAATCCGAGTCTGAGCCAATCTTCAGCAAAGCGATCTCTTGCACTGTTATCTCAGGTCGCCACACAAAGACATCACTTCATACTTTCTTACCATTTCGTCGTCCTCGGGTGCTTGGGTTAAGGCAGCAGATCCTGGAGAAGATTAAATTGTTGACTTTCCAAATCCTGTTGTCAGAACCGGACGGAAGAAGCAGGTTTAAGAAGCAAATCCTGCTGCAGGTTCCATAAACACCAATGTTTGACGTCTGTGGCGGAGCGATCAGGGTGGGCTAGTGATGGCTAGAGAAGGTGTTAAAACTGAAGACTGCCTGAAACTCTGTTTCATTAACCTTTTTTATTTATTTAATTTATTTTTATTTCATTACCGTGTATTTGACCATGTTTTTCTCCCACCCCAGCTCCTCCCAGATCCTCTCCACGCCCCCCCCCCCATTTTATTAACTTTTAAAATTGTTTTAGTCTTTACATTGTGCTTGGCCTAGTCCACTTATCTTAAAAATACAGTTAAGTAAATTGTTCAAATTTCATAAAAGTAGAGCATCATTTATTTCTCTAAAAGTTACAAGAATTGGTCACAGTGTTTATAAATAGCAAATTTCTTTATATCTGACTTTATACAATGCATGACTAGTCTTGACGTCCCCAGAAGAGGAACTGTATTGAATGACTCACTCTTCCACATATTAGGGCTAATGATTCAGCTGTGAGAATTGAATAGTGTGTGTTCGAGCCCAGCCTGGTCTACAGAGCTAGTTCCAGGACAGCTAGGGCTGACACACAGAGAAATCCTGTCTTGAAATGCAAAAATCAAACAAACAATAGAATTGAATAGCACAGGTTTAAACAGAAAAGGGAACAAAAGAGACAGCATTACAATTGCTGTATGTGTAGAGAAAAAACTTGATTTATGATTGAACTTCAGTGGGAAGAAAGAATTGTCATGTTGATTTATGAAAAGTAATTTTATTAAAATTTTAAATCGTATATTAACTGTTCCAATAATCAATGCTATAAAGTGAAAGGAAAACTGGAAAACAGGCAAATATCTTTAAAGAATAAAATATAAGAGAATATTTGCAACTTTTAAGTAATGATACATTTATTAGGATATATGTCCATATGGACATAAACCAAAAAGGAAATGATTATATATCTTATATAGAGATTAAAATGTCTCCATAACCTAATATTTATATGGAAAATGAAAATAAATCACACTGTGAAAAGCTGCTTCATATACACAAGCATATGCATACATATATGTGTATATGTATACATAAAGACTTGTGTAAATTGAGTGTTTCTGACAACAGATCAATTTTATCCTAAAACAAATGCCATATTTTCAAAAATTGCTATTTTTTGTGTTATGTTCTGTAAGGGCTCGCATGCTCTCTGAAACACGACCTCACTATGCCCCGCGAGCTGGCCTCATGCAGCTTTCCCTGCTTCCAGAGATATTTTGTTTTTCTATTATTTGTGACAGGGTCTTATGGATGTCAGGCTGGCTTCGAACTTACTGAGGAGCCTAGCAGAGGGTGATCTTCTACTTCAGACTCCTCCTGACTCCACTTCTGGGTGAGGAGATCACAGACATGCAGCACCATAACCAGTTTATGGCTTGTGTGGTGCTGGGATCAAGCTCCTGGCTTACTACCTGCTAGAGGAGCACCCTGCCAACTGGGCTGCATCTCCAGACTCCCACCCAAACGTTTCAGCGTGGCTCAATTTCACATTCAACTTTGAAGATTCTCGTTTTCCTGCTTGGCTTTTGCTACCTGGATTTGTAGATGTAAAGCAGAGGCCTAAGGTTAATTTATCCTCTATACATTAGAGCTTGGTTGTTGCTAGAAGATGTTTGGATTCAGGAACCAGCCTTCCTTTTAAGTGACGCCATTCTGACCAGAGTAGTATTAACATTGAAACAGAAGCCTTCCAGGACTGTCTTTGGTATTCCAGGTGTCATTTCTGTCACAATTCCTGACTAATTTTTAAGATCCTTGCAGCTTTTCTCTCATCACTTTGCTACTTTTCATATTTAGTCCAATTTTAAGCCATTAATAAACAGTTGTAAAAAATTAAGTCACTGTAATATAGAACTTTTCTGACCTAATTATGATGACCACAGTTTTATTTATCCAGAGTAATTATGGAATTATTTACATAATTTAAAATTCCCCCTTTAAGTCTGAAGGCTGTTTTATAAAGTTATTCTTGTTAATAATCTCTCCAAGGCCTTCTGCATATTAAGTCCTGAGAAACTTTGTGTTCTCATCATGATGCAGGGTAATTAGGGCTGTTAATTACTTCCTTAGAATTACAATAATTTTCAGTACAAGACATTTGCTTCTGTACTGGCGGAGACCGCTCTAACCAGTGCATGTAAAGTTTTTGTGTTTTTGTCTCTATTTTCCACGCCAGCTTTAACTTTTAAAGGTACCACATACCATCACTTCGGAGCAGAATTCTCCTTAGCTGGACTATGTACTCAAAAGTATAGCTAAATATCTATCCCTGGTAAAAATATCTGTAAAATGGACTCTGAGTGAAGTTTTTACTCAAAATACTTGAATTTCTGATAGTCTTATTATATTACAAAACTTAAATTTTTGTTTGTTTGTTTTGGCTTGGTTTGGTTTGGTTAGACAGGGTTTCTTTGTGTAACAGAGCCCTGGCTGTCCTGGAATTCACTCTATAGCCCAGTCTGGCTTTGAACTCACAGATCTACCTGCCTCAGCTTCCCGAGTGCTAGGATTAAAGGCGTGTGTTACCACCACTACTGCCACTCCCTCCCAAATTAAAAATTTAATTATATTGTTTCCCCCGAGCTTCCAGGTATGTTTTCCAAAGTCTATAAGATAAGAATTCCAGCCAGGACTGGATTCTCGTGGAGTCAGGAAAGAATTAGATGTGATACAAGGGCCCAATTGCTTGTTTAGCACGCGCTGCTTCATGATCCAGTCACTGCAGTGTTCAGACTGTGTCTCATTCCTACCCGCACTCTGAGTTGTGTTCACGCCTTCCCAGGCTACGTGCCATAGCTACTGAAGAGGATTGTTTCCGAAGCACAATTGCTATCTTACCTTTTCCCGGATGACGGTTCTTCCTTGGTCCTTGAGGGCCCAGCATCTGTGAGGCTGCCACCAGTGGCTCTTAAAGCAGGTGTGATATTCTCTCCTTTCAGGGGCTGACCTCTGTGCACCTTCCTGTGGATGGCATGAATGTTTGAAACGGTGTAGCTTCGGGGGTTTGGGAATAGCATGGGTGTTGAAGACACATTCCTCAAAAAATGTCCCTGAAGCCAGAATCCCAGTGCATATGAAAATGTTGGAAGGAAATCTGTTACTTTGCATGTTAAAAAAAATGATGTGAAGATCAATGGTGGCGTGTTTGCCTAGCATATGCAAGGCTCTTGATTCAATCCCCAGCAGTGGAAAAATAAAAGATAAGAATGTTGGCAAAGGCTGCGTGTTCTGCTGTGTCCAGTGTAACTTCTCAATAGCACTTAGGCTGAGTTGCATTGGCCACAACCCCCACAATGACTAGGGCTCCGTAGGCTGCGGCACTCTTGGCACAACCACTTCTCTTTGTCTTCAAAGTAAAGACCTGTCAGACAAAAGCATCTTCAATTACTTATCTCATTTCCTATGGAATTATTTTAACAGTTTAATTATTTGGTAATTTGATAATTAAAGCTTACTTGAAAACTCAAAAGCGGCCATCATCTGTAGCGTAAACTAGAGAACATTAAAGTATCATTCTAGTGTGTTTTCCTGCTTTCTGGCTACCTCATTCACTTGTGTGAAAGCTCTCATTTTGCATTAAGGTGTCCAGTAACGAATCCCTGTGGACCCCGCCTCTGGTTAAAGTGGCCTGCTCTACTTAATTGTGCACTGGCTAAGTCCCCTTCCTTCTGAAACCTATTTTGGCCTTTCTTAGCCCACACTAAACTCCACCTTCTCTAATTAACCATGGCATCTGTATCATTTCCTTTGAATGTGCATACTATTTTGTGTCACACCCTGTTTAGAGCTGGGTAACTTGTCCATCCGCCGTACCTGGCATGGTGTTTATTCACAGTCTTTGAATGCTCTCTTCACGGGCCGTTGGCAAGGAAGCGGTGGATGAGTTGATTTCATTGAGTGCCTGCTTTTACTCTAACACAGTTCTTTCGCTGCGACAGTCAGTGTGGAGTTCCTTTTGGCAGCCCTAGAGCCGGGCTTCTACGAGTACAGCATCTCTACTAGGAAAGCAAAAGAGAGACTGGAAGCCAAAACTCAAGGAATTCTCGCCAAAGACATACAACAGCCAAATTCTCATAGAAGTGGATTCCTAGAAGCCATTTGCATTGATGGTGTTTTGGTCCAAGTAGACTTCGTTGAAAGTAACATGGCAGTGTGAGGTAAATCTGTCACTCTAGGCTGCCAGTGTAGCATAGAGGCAGCAAGTGCTGCTAATATCACTCGGAACATTGCTCCAGTCATTCCAGCCCTTTGTGGAAATCAGTAATTCATTTCTACAGAGATCTTGTAGAATGTTCATGTTGCTTTAGAATCAGAATATATTTTCAATTACCAAACATTTCTACTTCTGATAGAGATTTTGGCTAAAACAATTGTGTTCAAGAAATTTCAAAAAATGTAAAAATCATAATATAGTGATTAAAGCAAGAAGTCGATAAATAGCATTTTTCTTTAATGTGTGCTTTGGTCAGAAAGCCTAGTAAGCAGGACTAAGGTTATTTGCACCTACAGTTGTCCATCAATGCACCATCAAATCTTGTAAAGTTGCTCACTTCTTTGCAGCCCAAGCGGTCAGAAGATGAAAATAAATATGGCCAACAATACTGCCTATAAGATTAGCTCAAACTACACAAAATCCCAGCATGGAGGGGCTGGGTGAGCATGAAACTCTTCCCTGAGCTAAGGTGCTATTGGCATTTGATAGCTATTGGGACAGTCAGTTTCTTTTGGGGAGGGGCATTTTTCAAGGCAGGCTTTTCGTGTGTAGCTTTGGAGCCTATCTTGGAACTCACTCTGTAGACCAGGCTGGCTTCGAACTCACAGAGATCCACCTGCCTCTGCCTCCTGAGTGCTGGGATTAAAGGTGTGTGCCACCACCACCTGGTGACAGTCAGTTTTCCTAATGGTGTAACCTCTGGTAGGTCAATGACATGCTAGGGCAGGCCCCACTCTCAAGAGCAGTTGGGCAACACAAACTGGAAACAAAACAAAACAGAAAACTCAAAGTTGGGTGTAGGGAACTAAGGATGAAGAGGGAGGATTGGAGGAGTTGTGCAAAGGGCTGAATATGATCAAAATGCATTGTGTGAAACTCCCAAGCTAAAAACATTTTAAAAAGCATGTTTGAAATGCACAAGATATAAATTACTTATTGAAATTTATATTTTATTATTTCATGATAGAATAAGATAGTATGTCATTATTTGTCAGTGTATAATATAAAAAAATATTGTCATCAGAATGGGAAGAAGTTTATTTTGACTAGGATGATTGCCAGGGTTGTGCATAGGAGCAAGCCAGTGTTGTAACAGAGGAGTACGTGAGTTATGAGTGAGGAAAATGCAGCAAGATTTTCCTGCTGAAAAAAAAAGAATCTTAATTTGAATGTGGTTATGGAATCAAAGCCATCTTTGCAAAAGCAGTGACAAATTGTTTTTTCGAAGAGATGAAAAAATGATAAATAAATTAGAACCTGAATTTGGGTTCAATTTGTGTGAGAGTGTGAAATCCAGGTTTAGATCTAAGAAATAACCTTGTGAGTGGTTGCGGCCCATCTATGAAGATTTGGGCACAAACAAAAGGCTTGGTTCAAGTTGGGTTTTGGAAAACTTAACTTGTCAGGTATGAACTACGTGGAAAAAAAAGGCCGACAGACAGGGCAATTCAAATGCCTACAAGGCTATCATGGCTATCCATGAAGTGTTATATTGCTGTAGACTAAACATAAGTGGTTTTTAAATTTCTCCTTTTTTATGAGTTAGTGGCTCAGATGGTAAATTCCGCTTTCTTCATGAGAAGCTCCAGCCAGAGCATACAGACCTGGTTTGTGTACCAGAGTCAGTTCCTGTGATGGCAGTTTGGTTCATGGCATAGAAACTTTCTCAACTGAGCCAATCAGGGCTACCTGTAGTCCATCTTTCCCATTGGGAAAACTTCCCTTTTCTTTAGGGATACTAACCTCATCAATGATCATCTCTCCATTATTTGGTACCCAGCCTGGCACATGGTCTCCCTGTGTTCTCTTCTGATAGTCATGCTGTTGAGTACTCTGCTGCACTTTGTGCCATTGTGGGTCAGTGTGATGCATGAGCTGAGTGTCCAGCAGACATGATGGTATGCTATAAAACTGGAAGGCGGGGAAAGATGCTGCTATTCCAAAGTAGAATCAACAATCCTTGATCAGTGGTTAGTTTCAGGGTTAAGAGAGCACAAAGATTTTGTGCTTGATGGAACAATTACTTCCGTAACAAATATAATAATGTCTGGGAGGAAGTTGTTCACGCTGTTGTTGTGAGAATTTCTTAGGAGAGATAAACACCACATTTTCACACCAAGCCTTACGAAAGCAATATTAGAAACGATTCGGGGGCTCGAGAGATGACTCAGGAGTTAAGAGTACTGACTGCTCTTCCAGAGGTCCTGAGTTCAATTCCCAGCAACCACATGATGGCTCATACCCATCTGTAATAAGATCTGGTGTCCTCTTCTGGCCTGCAGGCATACATGCAGACAGAATACTGTATACTTAAAAAAAGATTTAAAAAAAAAGAGAAACGATTCAGAACAACAGTGACTTACATGTAATTTTCTTGAAGATGTTGGAAACTCGAGCACCTACATAACATTGTGTCAGTTAGGGTTTTCTTACTGTAAGAGACACCATGACCATGGCAACTCTTATAAAGGAAAACATTTAGTTGGGGATGGCTTACAGTTTAAAGGTATACTCTATTATCATCATAGTGGGAAGCATGCTGGCATGCAGGAAGGCATGGTGCTGGCATCTAGATCCTCAGGCAACAGGAAGGGACAGTGAGCAACTAGGCTTGGATTGAGCTTCTGAGACCTCAAAACCTGCCCTCAGTGATTCACTTTCTCTAACAAAACCACACCTACCTCAACAAGGCCATACTTCGTAATAGTGCTCCTCTCTATGGCCTACACGGACCATTTTTCAAAGCACTACAAACATCAAAGGCATAATAAACAGTTAAAAAAAAAAACTTGATTATCCAATCTCAGCTAACACACACACACACACACACACACACACACACACACACACACACACACACCCCACAGGGGACATTTAGCTCAAAGTAAATGGAGGCGATTACCCAAAGCCTGCTACTCTAAGCATGCTGCTAAGTTCCCGTCTATTTTTCCTGTTGTTCAGACGGATCCTACTCTTTGTTGGTGCAGCGCCGGCTCTCCTGGAAAGGCAGTTAGGGGATCTGCAGTCACATGACTCTCAGCTTTGCACCTTGCTTCTGTTCTGTGCTCGGATGAGTCTAGGCTGTGTGTGCTCACATGGAAGTGTCTTCAGTAAACCAACACAGCCACGTGCAAACCTTTAAGCTTTGAAACATCTCTCCCCGTATTGCTCAATATATTCCCATTTTCTCTTCCCTGCTTTTTAAAAATTATCATTTATTCATTGCTTGTAGAAGACAATATCAGGCAGCACCAGTAACCACAAAAGTCTTCATTTTGTTTAGTACACTCATGAAGCAAAGCTCAATTTTACTTACAGAAAAAAAATCCAAAAACAGATCAGGTAATAAGCAATTGTTTGGATTTCTTTCAGGCCATAAACTTAAATAGCAATTAAGTACTTGGTATCTTGCTTTAATGAACTTGAGTAATAAAGGGCTTTTAATGATATCATTATTCAAGCCATGTGTTCTGATGCTTTTTATCATCAAATTGTTTTGAAACTCAATGTGTGTAGAAGGGGTTTGTGGGCTTGAATAAGCTCACACCCTTGTCTCTGAGTGTCTTATTCATATGAGGCCAAATCTTGACATTCAATAGGCTTTGTGTAACACAGCAAACAAGGAAGCGAGACAAAGCAAAGCAAATCCACCCAGCAGATTTGAGCCTCTTCCCAGCTCCCCCACCCAGCAGATCTGAGTCGCTTCCCAGCTCCCTCACAGTCTCCCTTGTCACTTCGTACTCACTTTACATTTTTCCTTCAATTCTGGAAAATTCTCTTTGGGTTTTAGTATTTTCCGGTTGCCTGCCTTAGGTATCTGTCATTTATTTCCTAAATATCTAATTAACCTTTTCACAAAAGCAGAAACTTCTTCAAAAACATTTGTTTTGGCAATTGCGAAAAATCTAGGGGAAAACATTGATCATTTTGAGATTTTTCAGAAACCACGCTGGAGACTTCTCGTTACTTGGAATAAATTTAGCCATCTAGAAATGTCAAAATGACTACACTGATGCGATAACCAAGCATCAGTTGTTTGATGCCAGCCCGGGAATTCCTACTTGGCCATTTCTAGGCACACTACATCTGGCTGGAGGGCTGCAGGATTGATTAGTTCTGTTTGCGTAAAGGAGTGTAAACCAAGAGTCAGGAAGCCACTGACTTCACAGGATGCTCACTTCCCTACTCTTCTCTCTCTCTCTCTCTCTCTCTCTCTCTCTCTCTCTCTCTCTCTCTCTCTCTCTCTCTCTGTTGGTAGTTCTTTTTAAGATGGTCTATTATACCAGAGAGGATTTTCTCTTTCTGGTTTAAGGAAAAATGCCAAAGAGGGAGGAAAATTCCAGCAGTAATCGGGATTTTCTTGAGACAATGCATATTTGTCTTCTACCCCCCTCTCTATACGGAAGAGATTTAGCAAAGCCTTCAGGTAAGCACACTTTTTCTTTTGCCCTATCAAGGAAAAGATTCTCAAGCACTCTTTGTACAAGCTTGGTTTTTTGTTTTGCTTTATTTCTTAAAATGCTTTCCTTTTTCTCTTGGTATAACATGTTCAGAATGAGTATAACTTTATAAAGTGATTCTGGCTTTTAGGCTACGAGTCTGGCGGCCTAGTTTAAAATTATATGTTGAGCTATGAAAATCAAGTATTTGGTTGCCACAGTGTAGAGAAGAGTTTGTCTGGGAGTTGTCTGAGTACATAGGCCTGCTGGATTTCTTGCTAGTATTTCCATTGCAGAGAACTGTTGGGAAGGCCACTGCAACCCCACTAGTGTTGTGGAAATATTAAATGTCATGAAAACTTGAAGTCATTTCATCTTGTGGATTAGCCTAATTTTCTGAAAAGGACAAAAAAGGTTGATTTTGTCATAGCTAATGTGAGAAAGGAAATGTGGTTACCGTTCCAGATCAAATAATTGATCGTGGAAATTCAGATCCTAGATTTGGATTTTACATGTAAAGACAACATGTTAATTCTTTAGTCTATGCAATATAGATTTAGGAAACTCATATGTTGAAAATATAGGAGTTACTAGTCTAATTTTCCATTGGACATCAGGTTTTTAAAACATTTAACAAATTTCATGTTTATTTATCCATATATGAAACTAGGAAATTTACAAAGTAGTAAGTGGTCCACCTAGCTGGAAAGTGTGTCTCACTATTCGGGCTAGATCATGCAGTCTGAGTAGTATTTCAGGGGCTGCTTTTGAAGAGAAACTATTTCCAAACTTGTTGCTTACATTTCAACCACAAGGCCCAAGGATCTAAGAAGTAAAGTAAAGCTGATGCATGTTGCAAATACTCCAGACAGGCACTACAAGAGTATGATTGAGATGCGCCTGCTGCCCGCTCACCCCGCAGTGTGCACAGAATCAGCTTCTCTGGGTTGTGGCTATAGAAGGTTTTCCTTTGTTTTGTTTTTGTTTTCATCCTGCTATGAACTGAATGCAGAGCCTCCAACATGTTACACAGACTTGTAGAGGGTTTTTTGTTTTTTTGTTTGTTTTTGTTTTTAGAGATAGAGTGTCTCTGTGTAGCTTTGGAGCCTGTCCTGGAATTCATTTTTTTTTTTTTTGGTTTTTCGAGACAGGGTTTCTCTGTGGTTTTGGAGCCTGTCCTGGAACTAGCTCTTGTAGACCAGGCTGGTCTCGAACTCACAGAGATCCGCCTGCCTCTGCCTCCCAAGTGCTGGGATTAAAGGCGTGCGCCACCATCGCCCGGCCTGGAATTCATTCTGTAGCCCACGCTGGCCTCAAACTCACAGAGATTCACCTGCCTCTGCCTTCTGAGTGCCAGGATTAAAGGTGTGTGCCACCACTGCCCGGCTTGCATAGGTTTTTAATTAACTGCTTTTAAAGGACCTATATGACAACAACTCAAGATATCAGAAGATGGAAAGATCTCCCATGGCCATGGATCGGTAGAATTAACATAGTAAAAATAGCCATCATACCAAAAGCAATCTGCAGATTCAATGCAATCCCTATTAAAATCCCAACACAATTCTTCACAGACCTTGAAAGAACAATACTCAACTTTATATGGAAAAACAAAAAACCCAGGATAGCTAAAACAACACTGTACCAGAGGTATCTCCACCTCTGATTTCAAGCTCTACTACACATTCTATTGGCATAAAAACAGACAGGTAGATCAAAGGGATTGAATCAAAAACCCACATGTACATTCACACACCTATGGACACGATTTTGACAAAGAAGCCAAAATTACACAATGAAAAAAAGAAGAAAGAAGTCATCTTCAACAAATGGTGCTGGTCTAACTGGATGTTGGTGTATAGACTACAAATAGATCCATATCACTATGCACAAAACTCAAGTCCAAGTGAATCAAAGACCTCAAAAAAATTCAGATACACTGAACCTGATAGAAGAGAAAGTGGGACATAGCTTAGAGCACATTTGAACAGGAGACAACTTCCTGAACAGGACACCAATAGCACAGACACTAAGATCAGCATTTAATAAACGGGATCTAATGAAACTGAAAAGTTTTTGTAAGGTAAAGGACACCATCAGTAGGAGAAAACAGCAGCCTACAGAATGGAAAAGGATCTTTACCACCCCACAAACAATAGAGGGCTAATTTCCAAAATATATGAAGAACACAAGAAACTAGACATCCACAAACCAAATAATCAATTAAAAATGGAGTAAAGATCTAAAAAGAGAATTATTAACAGCAGAATCTCAAATAGCTGAGGAACACTTAAGGAGATGTTCAACACCTTTAGCCATCAGGGAAATGCAAACAAAAATTATTCTGAGATTCCGTCCTACACCTATCAGAAAGGCTAAGATAAAAAACACAAACTACAGCTCATGTTGGAGAGGATGTGGAGCAAGGGGAACATCCCTCCATTGCTGATGGGAGTGCAAATTTGTA
Source organism: Microtus obscurus (assembly GCA_963919715.1). Classification (NCBI taxonomy): domain Eukaryota; kingdom Metazoa; phylum Chordata; class Mammalia; order Rodentia; family Cricetidae; genus Microtus; species Microtus obscurus. Next base: position 2,474,667 of record CAWTZC010001883.1, on the reverse strand, counting down.
CAGCAACTTTGGATGCCAGTGTGGCAACTCTCAGAAAATTGAGAATCAATATCGCCACAAGATCCATCTATACCACTCTTGGGCATGGATATGAAGGATGCTCGGTCGTACCACAAGGACACTTGCTGAACTATTCATTCACAGCAGTTTTATTTGTCATAGCCAGAACCTGTTTCCAACCTAGATGTCCCTCAAATGAAAAACGGATAAGGAAAATGTGGTACATTTACAATGGAGTATTATTCAGCTATTAAAATACAATGACATCATGAAATTTGAAGGCAAATGGAAGGAACTAGGAAAAATCATCCTGAGTGAAGCAACCGAGAAAGACAAACACAGTATGTACTCACCCATAAGTGGATACCAGAGTTAAAGAATAGCCGTGCTACAACCCACAGACCCAGCCAGAGAGACTAGGCAACCAGAAGCGTTCGTGTCGGGGTGGGGGAAGGAGAAACAGAAGGGATTTTATGAGTAGATTGTGGAAAGGTGGGGTTAGGGGATAGAGGGGGAAAGTACTGAAAGAGACTACTGGAAAGGAGAGCATCTTGGGATCAGGTAAAAACCCAGAGCAAGGAAATCTCCCAGGAAACTATAAGGAAGAACCCCGCTTAGACCTCTAGCTATGGGATGTAAAATAAATTTAAAAAAAATCTTTATCTCTTTGTCTTCTAGTCATTGAGGGAAGGTGAGGAAAGGGTAATCAATAAGTTTTAAGCTGGAGTTAGAAGCGATTATTTCTGGTGAAGGATTGCATAGTAGGGTAACTAGTATGTATATACATAACAGCTATGTATGTTTTAGTTCACAAGATAAGAAAAATAAATATAAATGAATAGGTAGATTTATTCTGATTATTTTACAGTATGTAAGAGTATATCAATGTATATATCAAAGTCCCATGATGCCTAGTTAATATGTACATTTTTGTATTCTACGAAAATGTAATAAAATAAACTTAATTTGGAGGCTAGAAAAATAGCTCAGTCAATAGCTCCTGAGGATTAACACCCCAAGTTGGCCTCTGGCCTCTCTAGACACATATACAAATGTTCAGGCACACCTGAACACCAGTGTACCCCCACTCACGCATGACCATATGTGTCTACACTCATACATACCCACAGAAAATAAGTAAATACATTTCGAAAAAGAGTAAAAGATGTGTTTCTAATCGTTGTCCTTTAGCTGATTTAATCAAACTGCTCTAATATTTTCCACAGACAACTGCAACACATACCAAAAGCCCATGAAATCCAAATGAGCAATTCAGTAGAGATTTTTTTCCACACGGTTCTCTGAAGTGGTTGAATTTCTGGGCCATGAAGAAGCTGAACATTGTCAATGATGGTTTGGGTTTTTCCTTAGAAAAGGTCCTTATCCATTTGGCTGTGGTGCTGCCAGGAAACAGCCACGGTTGAAGGGATTTTCTAAGGACTGAGCAGGTTCAGCCCGTTGCCTAGGGAACGCCTGTCAGGCCCCAGATTTTACACTCACAGCCCACTTTTCTTGGGAACAAACGTATAATTCCCTAATGCTATGTGCAGAAACCCTTGCCGTTACAAGCTGTTTCTTGTCTCCCTCACAGTCTGAGGAAAGCACCCTTCCAGGCCCAGGGAAGGTACTGGGATCTGGCAGAGCTGCCCCAAGCTCAAAGTACCTGATGCCACTGTGGAGTCCGCTCTTGGTGAGAGCAGAAGTCGTGTGGATGAGAGGGCTGGGGCACTAGTCTCCCAGCACTGCCCTAATAAACCTTGAACTTGGTTGTTCATGGAAGTTTTTCTCTTGAAGTTCGGAAGGTTGAAAGTCTCGAGTCAAGGTGTTGAAAAGCCCATGGATTTTGGGGTCTGTCTTTACAGGGCTGCCTTTCCTGCACCACTGTGCTTCTGGGTCTTCGCATGGTCTGCTCCCGTAGCCCTCTTCGGTCCCTACCAGTCATATCAGATTGAGGGGCCGCCTTGCTCCATGAATAACCTCATGCTAAGACATTCTATTCATTGGGTGTTTCTGTCCCATCGAAAAGCCCACAGAATCAAGCAGGTGCTTTTTAATTGTAAACACGTTCTCTAGCATTTGGTTTAATGATGCCTGGCAAAGCATTGTTTCTCCCACCCCACCCCCGTCATATGCTGGGCACAGAGCAGTTGGGGATGCTGGCATTCTAGGGGCAGCTCTCCTGGCACTGTGAGGTTTAACATCACCTACACAGTGAGAATTAATAGTGCAACTTTAAAGAAGGGGTGTGAAAATTATTTTCTTCTATCTCCCCCGGTTCCCTCACCCTGCTTGTCCCATGACTGCTCCCTCCATCTGGTTGGTGACTTGGACGCAAAGTATCAGGGAAGCCACATAGGAAAAAGAAAGCAATATTATCCCAAAATAAACCACATTCTATCCATAATAACCTCATTCCCAATACATTCATAATCTAGGTAGTAGAGCATAAGACCAACATTGGGTAACAAAGAAAAGCCCCCTGGCGGCAGGGTAAAGGAAGGCTTTCCTTCTTTATCTTGAGCATTGACCTGCTTCTTTAGGCCCAGAAGCCACTGCGCCAGTCTCCTGCCCCACTTCAGAGACCTGCACTGTGACCAACTCTCTGATACCAACACGGAAGTCCTATCGGATTCAGCTTCTCAGTCCCCAGCCCCAAGGCCGGGAGTGGCTTCCAAAGCCTTCCTTCTATGTTTATCAGCGAGTCTGTCTCCAGCTCTTCAGGTCTCTGGGGCACATCGGAGCCAGCCGGATCTTCTGACTGGGCCTTTAAGGATTCACCCCGTAACTTTGCTGGGGCTGATTCAGTTTGGTTGACTAGGAGTGTGAACTTGTCTAGGGTTCTCTCGGCCATTACTGATTCCTTCCACTACAGCCTCAGCTTGGCCCATAGTAGGCAGTTTCACCTCCACACTCCGCTGGTAATCTGCTTCTGCGTCCCCCAAGAGCCTTTTCTTTCCCCCCAATTCCTCAAACTTCCTGGCCCACTGATGATGCCCTTTCATAGTTTCTAGTCGTTAGGAATCCTTTTTTTTTTTGTCTTACTTTTGAGACAGGGACTCACAGCCTAGATCTGCCTGCCCTGACTCCCAAGTGCTGGAATTAAGGACGTGTATCACTGCATCCAAGCTACTTCTTTTGAAGTCATAACTTTTACAGCATTTTAGAGACTTCTGAAGGATAAGAACAAATGTAGGCGGGTGTGGTGTGCGCCGACAATCAGTGCTCAGGAGGCTGATGCAGAAGAATCAGAGGCTCAAGCCAAGATGGGAGTCCAGAAAAAGTTCTAACTTGGCTTAGGTGCTAAGAATGATGGGGCACACCTTTAATCCCAGGGCTCGAGAGGCAGAGGCAGGCAGATCTCTTTGAGTTTGAGGCCAGTGTAGTCTACAGAGTGAGTTCCGGGATAGCCAAGGCTGCACAGTGTGACTCTGTCTTAAAAGAAAAGTAAAGAAAAAGAAAAACAAACAAACAAACAAAAAAAGCAAAAGCCAAACAACAAAAAGAAAGTGCTAGGCTAGCTAGAGCTATATATCAAGACCTTATCTTAAAAGAAAAAAAGGGCCAGGAGGGAAAAAAACAAAAAACAAAAAGCAAGCAGAGAGAGTGGGGAGGGGAAGTGGAAGGAGGGGGGTACCAGCGAGCAGGCAGTGTTCACTATGACACAGTTACTGTAAGGGGTTTCTCTAAACTGTGAGTTATCAAACTTGTTCTGTACAGGACCAGAGAGTAAAGTAAATATTAAAGCTTGTGGGTTTGTAATGCTGTCTTCGAACTGCAACTATTTTAATCTGCTTTTGTAGGGCAGGCACAGAGAACAGCAGGTGAAAATTGGCTGGTTTCTACCAATATTTTACTTTACAAACTCAGGTAGTGGGTCCTCAGACTTACATATCAGAGTCTGTGGAGGGACCTGAGAGACATAGAACTCTTCCCCTTCAGTGTTCCAACCAGTAGGTCTGGGCTGATGGCTGTTAACTTTTCCTAGGGAAGTTCAAGGGAACATCTCTCTAGTAGGCACTAACAACATACCAAAGTATGATTAATCAAACAAATAGTTTTCACCTCAGCAAAAGAAAGACATGGTTGATTCTGGAGCAAGATACCACTGGCTATGGCTCAGGAGCTGACATTTAGGTCTTCCTAAATACCATGGTCCAACTAGGTAGCAAATTCATGAAGCTTTTATAGAAACAGAATAAAATAGATCATAAAGCAAGACACTTCAACTGTATCAGAGGAACCATCAGGTAGGTTCCAGCAAAGCTGGCCAAGGAAGCTGCTCTTCCAGGCTTCGGATGCTACCTGATAGCATCCTTAGCTTTTGGGTTGGTGGAAGATAATGGTGTGTTAAACTAAAAGATTCCATAGGGGTTCATCCGACAGTCACAAGGATGTTAGAGGTGGGTAAAGAAGAGCTAGTAAGTGGGGGGGGGGAGATAGCACAAGATAAATTATACTTAGGTATTCAAGGAGATCCACCGATCCCCCTCAGACCCATCTTTGGGATCCCAAAACGAGGTTAAACTTCAAATCAGGGGCAGCAATATACTCTTTTAAGCACTATAGATTGAGGTGTGGTTCTACTCACCCTTTATCAGGGCTTTTCAGCCTCACCCAGTAAGGTGGTCTGAGAAGTTGGTGGACTGTATGAAATCTCTTTTCTGTGAGACAAGTCTCCCCTTTGTCCAGTACCTTTTTATTCTCCCAGCATGAGATTCCTGGGAAAATCCCCATAGCTGGGGGTGTCTATTGTTTCAATAATCCGATAGTCAAATTGAGAGACACAAATATCTCCCTGAACTATTTTCCTTTCTGTTAGGCCAGTTTCAGAGTGATGTGATAGGATCTACATTTGGGAAGAACTGCTTTGGGTGCTGAATAGAAAACACTCTGAGAACAGGGGTTGCCCAAAGGGGTAAGGGTAAGGCCTGACTGAGATCAGACGGAGTTCAGTGGTAAGGTCACTGCATGGACAGTCAACGTAGAGATGAAGGATGCAGGAGAGCTAACTATGTGATAACTGAGGTGTAGGTTGGAAGCAGATTTATTTTGATGCTACAGGCAATGGAGTTTGCTGATAAACTGCCTGGGGGTGTGAGATAAAGAGCTAGATGACTCCTAGCATCTGTCTTGAGCAACTAAATGAAAAAGGGAAGGAAATTAAGCTTTTGTCTTTAGCATTTTATATTTGATCTGTTTTTCAGATACCCAAGAGACGTCAAAAAGGTTAAGGCTCTGGTCACAAATGCCTGATGATCTGGCTCAGTCAAATAGTCCTCTGATTTTCAGACATGCACTGTGGCATGAGAACCCATCTCCCTTCCCCCAGTAAATAATTAGCAAATGTGTGTGTGTGTGTGTGTGTGTGTGTGTGTGTGTGTGTGTGAGAGAGAGAGAGAGAGAGAGAGAGAGAGAGAGAGAGAGAGAGAGAGAGAAAGGGAGGAAAGAAGATGTAATATACTGCCTGTAATAGGAGCTCAGGGGAAGGACCAGGCATATAAATTTGGGATCATTAACATAGTTTTCATGTTTTATATTTGTTGTAATTGAATTGAATTAGTATACCCTATATTATAGGTGACATTAGAGATGAGGAGGAAGTTGAGGGGGTTAACCTTGCTAGGTAGAGATGATGGGGTCCAGGCTCATTGAGGGAAGTAGAGAAGACATATAGGGAGACATGCAAGAAGAATCCCCAAGTTCGCCAGATGTTACTTGTGACCATCTATGATGGGGACTGTAGCTTGATCACCAAGTGATAAGGAACAGAAGAGATTTTCTTCTTCTTTAAAAACAAAAGAGCATGCTTCCTGTCATGATTGCAATCAGAGAGCAGCAGCCGTGATTCTGAGGTACCCCATGGCCATGGGCATCAACAAGGGCCACAGGTGATAAAGACACAACTGGTACCAGGGACGCCTCTCCAAGCACAGCAAGTTCCTGCAGGACATGATCTGGGAGGTGTGAGGCTTCAGTCCCTACGAATAGCAAACAGCATGCCATGGAGGTGCTCAAGCATCAAAGAACAAATGCACGCTCAAGTACAAAGAAGAGGGTGGGCACGCAATAAGAGAAAGCACGAGGAGCTGAGCAACCTGCTGGCACCCAAGATGAGCTTCCCCCAATGAACAATTATGCTTCACAGGTTAAAAACAAAGACAAACAGACAAAAAACCAAAAACAAAAGGGCTTTCTACAAAGTCCAAGTAAATGCCAACCTCCATTTCCAAGTTCTCAGAAAGGCAGTCTCCTATAGTGTATAGAAATAGAGACATTTCAGATGGGATTGTTTCCTGCACAATGCATGCTTTATGAACCTGAAAAGGAACGTTAATTATTAGTTTTCTTGTTGTTAGTGTTTGTTTTTCTGGATAGCTGGGGAGAGAAGACCGGCAGCAGCTTGGAGACACAGAGAAGAAGAGCAGCCAGAGGGGTCTTCTGGATGGGTTATGTATATGAGTCTCAGCCGACTCCTATTCTGTAGGGAGCTGTAGAGTAGCTGGAGGATTTCATGTGAGCTTCCCTGAATTCCTGCTGGAGTCAGGTTAGCAAGGACATGGTTTCCATCCATCAAAGCACACTCTCTAGACCAAAGGCCACCTCCTCTGACAGGTCCCTGTCACCTATTCTGGGGGAGATGTGATGCACAGTGGTTTGGTGCTGTTCTGGCTGAAAAACTCTGCTCAGCAAACCGTCTCTGCAGCAGGCTGTTCTGTGAATTAAGATGAGAACTACTTCTTTGGAGCCTCCAGCTTACACCCCAGCACAATCCAGAAAGCCTCATCCCTCCCCCCACCTTTCCACACCCTACCCACTCAGAGAGTCTCCAAGCAACATCAGATTTTTGAAGGCTACTTCAGCTTCCTCCCCTGAAGTTGCCAGCTGCCCAAGTCCCTGCCTAAAGTGTTTAGGTTTTGGCTATACTTGGGCACAAGCCCAGCTTGTGGTGGACACAACTTTACCCCTCGCCTACGACCTATAAAGTCTCCCTGCTTTCTTTGGAAGCACAGTTTCACCGGCCTCGATCTCTGGGACAGGAGAACTCCCCAGTGTTTGTTTGATTGCCTTGCTCAAACAAACCTGTATACTTTTTTCAGTGTGGCTTGACCTGGCTTACTGTGTTGGTGGAGAAACTGTTATTGGGGGACAGAAACCTATTACTACTGAGAACCTTTGGTTGTCAGCTACTACCCTAGTTGCATTATTTGGGGGAATGTGGAGCTTGCAATGTCACAGAGGCTTGTGAGCAGAAACAGAAGAAGTTAGAAAGGTGGGGCCCCAGCTGTGGAAGCCCAGTTAAACTTTAACGTTTCCTAATCCTGGGCTTTTGTTATAGATTTGTTTTAAAAGGTTCTTGATGTTAAACAAATACAAACAAACCTATCCCTCAAGTTCTTAACATTTAGTTCTACTGTGTAAATCTATTAATATTTATCTTTCGTGGTAGTCCAATTTAAATTTACAAAGTGAAAGTGAGTTTGAAATCATTCTCAGGGTCCTGTGCTTTGTACCTTCGTGTGTCTAGCATCCATCCCTGCCCCCAGCCCTTCCATCTCTGCTTCCTGGTTATCTGACTCTCAGAGGGTCTAGCAGAGTACAGGAGGAGTAGCAGCTCCAGGGAGATTCACGGGCTAACGTGGTCCTTTCTTCCCTGCTCTCGCTTTCCAGTGCTGCACCGGGATCCAGACTTTTGCTGAGCCAGGTCTCATTTCACTAACAGTCTCGTCTCTAGGCAGGGGATTAGAGAACTCGGGTGATTTCGTCCTCTTCTGCTTCAGTAATTTTATAGTTACAAGAACTGGCAGCTTGCTCTTGGCGTGTTTCAAACAGGCAACCCTGAACTAGTCTGTTAACTGTTATTAGCCACAAGGAACAAGAACTCCTGGTCATCAGGAGGGGAAGGCCCTGGACTTTACCTTCGGGTCACGTGGAATGATCACAAGTCAGTGATTTACTAATTTAATTAAGCATGGGGATTATTTTCAAGAAGTTGAAGAGAAATTACTGGCTTCAAAGGGCCGCTCACCAACGCCTGGAAAACTGGCAGCAAAGAGAGCGCCTCAAATTAAATGAACGCAACAGCGTTCCATTCGCACCGAAGGGTTTCTAACACCTGTGCTTTGAAGACGGGTTTTGGAGAAAAAAGAGATTTTGTAGGTGGCAAATTTTTGGAGGAAAATTCTGAGAGCTGGTGATACTAGAGGGAAGTAGAGGCACCGATGATGTAACTCATCTGCAGAGCTCAAGCCCGGCATACGTGAAGCCCTGGTTAGGGGCCCCAGCACAGGCTAAACCGGGTGTGGTAACACAGGCCTGCAATCACAGTACTTGGAGACAGAGGCAGGAGGAGCAGAAACTCTAGGTTATGGGGTCAGTGACCAGCCTTGTCTATAAGACTGTCAAAGAATGCCCCCACCCCCTTCCATGCCAAAAAACAACCAAAGAAACATTTATGTTTTTAAAATGAATTTGCATGTTAATTTCATGGACCACAGATTCCACGCCATTATGCCGTACCTTCTTACATATTCTGTCAGATATGGTAGTCTAGGACCAGAAAGTCATGTCAGCATCATACATTCATTTCTTATTATCATAAAATGATGTTAAACGGACCATTAGAATAGTAAAGACATCATTTTAACAGGTTTTAGTCATTCTCCCCGAAATGATAAGATTCTCACTGAGCAAGTATTTGAGAGGATAGGCCTGGGTTGATAGCTTTTGAATAGGGTAGAAGATTTGTTTAGGGAAGAGAGTGAGTCTGGGCTCATGGTCAGCCGTTAGCCAGGCACAAAGAGACTCCTCAAAGTGACCAGTTTCTTTCTTGACTGAAAGTGTCAGAAATGTCAGAAGTGTCCTTAGGTCTCATCCTTGCCTTGGGTCAGAGATGCCAGAAGTGCTTGTCAAATTGCCTGGTTTTGTCCTGGTCTTGGGGTGTCAGGAAGGGGCTAGGAGTCTGGTATGTCCCTCTATTTCCCCTCTCCTGGAGCCATACAGAGACTCTGATTAAAGCTACATGGCCTGGATACCTGGCATAGAAACTGGCCTGACCAGCTCATGCCAACTCCTCCATCCAGCCATGCCTTATTAACTCCAGGACAGCAACATCAATGGTCCTCCACTTTCGGGGATCCCTCCAGCTACAAAAGATCTGCCCTTCTTCCTTCTCTTAAACTTCATGTAATAAAATTATTTCAAAGACTTAACAACCATGAGTCATGAATCTCATTTGAGTTTTCAAGACAAGAACCCAATGAGGAAAAACAACCAGAGTCTACAGCTTTAGGGTGACTTTGGAGGTCCTAGCCCCATATGCTAAGCTCACCAAGAACCCCCTAAAATGGTGAGACTTCCTCTCTCGAGTTTTCTCTTGTCACATATGTGGTTATAGCAATGGGGAAAATGACTAGTGTACTTAATGTCACACGGTACTTCCCACATCTTTCTAAAATGCAATTCTAAAGGTGCTGAGGCCCTGCTTGCAGCTTTGCAGTGGTTTCCTGAGACCTGGAAGGATTTTGGTACAAATAGCTTCACGTCACAAAATGATCCTAATAGCCTGTGTGGCCTTTGTCTCTCTCCAGAGTGTTGTTTCTTCAGACACTTGGTTCCAGCAGGTCTGAACTAGACTTTCTACTCTATCAGACCTTACCTGGCCTCCTGTTCTCCCTGATGTCTTCCTATTTCTACTTCATCATCCAGTTCAAGTTCCGTGTGTTCTGCATCAACCTCACACCTCATGACTCGGCTTCTCTAAAGAGCCATTCCTTAGAGATCACAGTACGCTCAGAATCTAGTAAGCTACTACAGCTGGCTGGCCTTCTGAGACTTAGAAGGAATTTGGTCTTTTCTGTCTTGTGCATTCTTTACTACCCCTGGCTTGCTGCCTACTAAGTGTTAATGAATAATTTTTGAGGAAAAAAAACCTCAGGACTACAGCAAGGCAGATACCTTCTTTTGTCAAAAACAATTTTGAGTAGGTGCATGTGCGTGTGTGTGTGTATGTGGGGTGTCTTTCTCAACTGATCTCCATCTTAGTTCTTGAGACAGGCTTTCTCACTGAACCTGGAGTTTGTGGATTTTGCTAGTCTAGGTGGCCCTCAAGTCCCAGGGATCCTTTTGTCTCCAACTCCTCAGCACTAGGACTACAGGAGGTGCACACTGTACCTGGCTTCTTACATGGCTGCTGGGGATGTACATTCAGGCCCATGGGCTTTGCAGCAAGCACCTCACCAACTGAGATATCTGCCCAGCCCCAATGTTGTTGTGGTGGTGGTTGTTTTAACTTTTGATACATACAATTTAAGAGAAGAGAAAATGGAGAAGGAAGAAAAAGAAAAATCTCATCGTGGAAGTTATAGTGTGACATAGTGAGTCACACAGTAAACCCTTTAGTCCAAATATCTTTACTTGTAAGTGGTCATTGAAAGTCATTGGTCTGGTTTCTACTGTGCTATCCATACCGGACCCTCACTGGGACTTCTCTTGGGTATCCTGCTGTTGCCCTGTGTTGTGGAGATCCTGCAGCTTTGGGACTGCAGGACCAGCTCCTTCACAAGCTGCCTAGATATAGATGGATCATGTTGGGGTGGGCCTGTTCATAACCCTAGTTCTGGACCTGGGTGGTTGCAGGGTTGCCCTCTCCGCCAGCTCTGCTCCATCCTCACCACTAGGGTGAGCTCTCCAGCATTGTCGAGGCTAGTTCACCCTAGCAGCAAGGAGCAAGGGACGTGGCTAGTTCTCCTGTTTTGGAGCCCTTAGGGTTGGTTCACCCACACTACACCACCAGGGCCCACTCCACTGCGTTTCCCAGGGAAGGTGCAGGGGCCCCTCTCCCAAGCACTGGAGCTGGTGAGGGGCAGGGACAGCGCTTCTACTCTCACGACCCAGGGGCCAGCTCTCCCAACTGCCACAGATGGTGAGGGTTGAGGCATCTCTTCCTCACCAGCACCACTGCACGACAGGTGAGGAGTAGTGGGGCCAGCTCTTCCTCCCTCCCCTCCCTCCCTCCCTCCCTCCCTCCCTCCCTCCCTCCCTCCCTCCCTCCCTCCCTCCCTCCCATCTACCCTCCCTCCATCCCTGGGAGGGGGGGCAGCTCGCATCCCTCCCCCGCACATTCTCACTCTCCACCAAGGGTGGAGATTCCACAGTGTCCCCCCCCCCCCCCCCTCGCCACCCCGCAAGGTGCAGGGCCTGCTCTGCTCTCCGCTCTCAGGCCCTCAGGACCAGTTTTCCCTTCCACCACAGGAAGCAAAGAGCATGGCTTCGGGGGGAGGGGATTCTCTCCCTTGCCCACACCACCCTATGGCAGATAAGGGTCCGGCCAGACCTCCCACACTCCCGTTCTCAGGGTTGGTTCACTAATACTGTTTTAAAAGACAACTTTTACTGTTTCTTCTGCTTGTAACAATACTGTTGAATCACTGTAAAAAGCCTTGGAAGAACTACAAATGGAATCTAGAGGTCCTCTGACTCACATCTAAGTCTGAGGCTGCTGTAGCCTCCCTTTTCCTAGCACAAGAATTCCTGAGCCTGTGTGGTAGCATTAGCCATTAATCCACGACTTGAGAGGCAGAGGTAGGGGAACTCTGAATTCAAAGACAGCCTGCTCTACATAGGAGACCCAGTGATTGTTTTTTTTTTTTAATTTTTTTTTTTTTTAATCGAGGAGGTAGGTATTTGCTATTTCAGAGGAGCCCCACTGTTGCCTGTTACAGAGATGGAATTTTAAACCCAAGCCAGCCAGAACTGAGTTGTTGCCCTTGCACCCTTGCAGGCCTCTCTGTGGTCCCACTGATTGCAGCGGTCTCTGGGCTGGAATCCTCTATGGTGGTTGGATGGCTGGAGCTCAGCTGCTGCTTCTTGGTGCTAAGGGTTGTGACATCTTGCTGTGCCCCTGGGGCTGCAGGTACCGGTAATCTTGGCTGGTTGGCTGTGGCGGGACAGACGCCACACGTGGACAAGTCTTAGCTGGTTGACTGGCGGGACAGACATCACACGTGGATAAGTGGTCCCATACTTACATCTCCTTCCTGAATCTGGCTATGGCTCTAGCCCCTCACTTCTCTTTCCTTCCACAATGAACCACTGCCCAAGGTCACACCTGCAAACAAGTCTATGTGTTTTGGAACTCAAGTTCACTGAATTGAATTTATCCATAGGATAGATCTATCCATGGGATAAATTCCACAGGATATCCATAGGATAAATTTATCCACAGGAGCCTCCTCACTCTCTTCCTCTCACAAAAGAAAAATTATCTTTGTAAAAGAGCAAAAATATTTAAAAGAAGCCCAGAATCTAGCTGAAGAACACACTAGTTTTTTTCTCCAATTTTCACCATCAACAAAGCCCTACCGTGTATATTGTATAAACAGGTGTAAAAGATAAAGTCGGTGACGTTTTCTGATCTTAACAATCTCGGAGTGCAGAGTGGGCGAGGGAGACTTGGAGATGATCACTCTGTCCTTCGGGAACTCACTCCTGGAGTATTTTTGTCAAACTATGAAAGTAAGTTTTACTGACCTGCCCCCAACTAAGGTAGAAATGATGAAATTTACTTTTTCTTTTTTTTTTTCTTTTTGGTTTTTCGAGACAGGGTTTCTCAGTGGTTTTTGGAGCCTGTCCTGGAACTAGCTCTGTAGACCAGGCTGGTCTCGAACTCACAGAGATCCGCCTGCCTCTGCCTCCCGAGTGCTGGGATTAAAGGCGTGCGCCACCACCGCCCGGCTGAAATTTACTTTTTCTTCTGGATAACGGAGTTATTTTTTGGCTGGATGCATATGCGATATTCCTCTGTTGCTCTATTTCTGTAGACACATCTCTGTTGTTAAGTCAAATATTTCATAAATAAACCTGATTACATCAGAATAAAGTTCTTCAACAATAATCATAATATACCTCATAGACATATACAACTATTACATGTTAGCTGCTCTGATTTCACCATTACTCATTGTCTGCATGAACTAGAATAGTCTTCTGTATTCCATAAATATGTAACTATTAAAACACCAAATTTTTAGATCTAGCTTAGTAGTTAAAACATTTGCTCTTGTTGAAGATATGGGTTCAGCTCTGAGCATTCACACCGCGGCGAACAACTACCTCTTAACTCCAGTCTACGGAATCTGACTTGCTCTTCTGGCCTCTGAGGGCACAGGCATGTACATGGTGCACACACATACATACATATACACATAGATACATACATACAGGCGAACACTCATACACATAACAAAACAAATCTAAAAATAGACGGTAAAGACTTGTATTTCAAGGCATTTAAAAATTTATAATGAAAAATCTGATAATTTGGTTGTTTAGCTATTCCACATAGAGAAAATATGCTAAAGACTGGTTCAAATTTTTTTGAATCACATCTGTCAGAACATGAACAAATTTGAAATGCACCACCCACGCACAGATAAAATAAGATACTGAGGTAGGGCCCATGGGAGTGAGATGGTTGAAAGTGCCTGCCGACAAGCCCGACGACGTGGGTTCGATTCCTGGCCTCGCATGTCTTAGAAGAGAACCAACATCCACATATACGCCTTGGCACCCATGTGCTTACACACATACACACCAAATACACAACAGTTGTAATACAAACTAAAGCATTATCCTGAAGTACTCATTTTATTAACAAACACAAACGTGAGATGTTTATAATAGAACACATCGGTATTGAGAAATTCTACAGCCTGGAGGCCATCTCTGTCCTGTTTGTCTCTCTGACATCTTCCCAGCCACATCTAATCTTCATTATCTTCCTCCTCAAGCAGGGCAAGGAGAGCACGACTTTACATATCAGGACCACAGTTGGAAGGACAATAGCTATCATAAAAGTCGGAGGCGTGTACCATACAAACTGATTGATATCCACCCATTTATTCCAGGCAAAAATCAAAGCGTGCACTGTGCCCAGAAGAAGAGAGACAATTCCTAGCTTGCTCTGCAAAAGAAAATACATTATGACCCTAAGTAAAGGTTGATTCAGTAACAGTCAATTCCATCCTATCCCCTGGGACTTGTTCTGCTCCCTTCATTTATCTACAGCTATGTTCTCAACATGGTCCATCCACACCTTTCTATTCTTTTTATATGCTGTCCTCATCACATGACTTTTGAGTAACTGTTCTTATTTCTAAGGTAAGTTGAAAAGTCACTATCTTTCTCTTAGGAAGTGGTCAACAGCTCTCTCTGTGCCTTCTCTGCCATTCTGCTTAAGACAGCTTTCTTAAGGTGTTTCTGCTTTATTGGTGGTGATGGGGCTCAAAACCAGGGCCTCGTGCGTGTTAGCTGAGCACTCTGTAACGGGTCAACATCCCGGATTCATTATGACATGTTGTTTATTGATTTTATATTAACTCTGCCTACCAGGCAATAAATAAAATTGGACACTGTCCTACAGCAGGGTCCTGGTAGGAGCAACACAATATTTTGAACATGTTAGGTGTTCAATGAATATTGCTGATTGATTAAAGGATACTGTAAAAAAAATCAATCTGACCTCAGTGATCTTTATCAACTGATGTTATTCTAATTATGCAAATGAATAGAAAATGGACTTTATGTGGTGTGTGTACAGTTTTCCAATAAATCATTTTTTAATGCCAAGCAAAAGGTTTTAGTAAGGGAGGCTGGGAAAATAATTGTAGAGGTTTCCCTTCACATAGAAAACAATCATCCTGATGTTTGTTACAAGGCCCGCAAATCTACCACTTTTTTTCTTTTTCTTTTTCTGATGCCCTATGCTGGAAAAAAAGAAGAGGCATAAAATCACTGGTCCACGTACATTAGAGAAGGTCTATTGATATCACAATTGTAAGTTCTAGAGGATGCTAGGAAAAGTAGTGAGGAAAATCTGAGGCCAGTCGAAACACCTGTTCTTTATATATATTTGAGACAGGGTCTCCCTATGTAGTTCCCATTAGTCTGGAGCTCACTATGTGGATTAAGATGGCCTTGAACTCATAGAGATCTATGTTCTTAAAACATTATATATTCTGATAGGATGGAAGAAACACCAAGAATCATTTCAGTGATCGGACAAAATAACCCTAGAAGATATGAAGAACAACTTCAATTTGTTGAAACGCTTTGACATTAAACAGAGAGAAAGCTGTCCAGAGCTGTCCACTGATAGACTTTTGAGACATTCTGACAAGATTCTTCTAGATAACTATTATTGGAAATGGTCATTAGCCTGACAAAATGAAAATATCTCAACTATTCAGCTGTAATCTTACCCCTCAATTTTTAGTATATGAACTGTGGAGGTAAAATGGTAGTGTTACCAACTCTCCGACTCCAGGTGAAGTTTCTAGGTTAGTAACTGGAAATGCTCTTGAATGTGTACATTAACTTCCCTAAATGGGTATTATCTACTTACAGCCCCAGCTACCAGGGAGGACTTGCCAAGGTGCAGTGCCCAGATTCAGATTAACACCGAGAAGTACTGCTCAGTGCGCACGCGACAGAAAAGCAATGTAAGAAAGTATTTCACGAGGGAGACAGAATTCCATGGCTACTGGCTGAACACGAAAATCAGAAAACACTTTTTTTGAGAGAATATGCTACTGAGTCTAAGGCATGTAGGAATAAAAGAAACTTTGCGCGCTGTCTCTCAGAGACACATATGGACATGTGGAAGAGACGGGGAGAACGCCTCACTGGGGGGAAATCTCCAGAACTACCTAACCATACAAGTTAAGACTATGACTTGAAAACATTTCCCAGTTACTTATGACTGAATTAAGTTGAGCTCCTTGGCTCTTGCTGCATGGAGCCTTTTTAAGTGTGGGCCTCTACCTAGAAGCTGTGTGAGTTCATGACAGGATTCTGAATTCCAGAAATATTTCGAAAGTTCAAGTGATTAAGCTAATTTAACTGTAACTTAGAAAAAGCATATTTAAAAATGACATAACAGAACTGGGTGTGGTGGCTCATGCCTATAAGTTCTAGGCTATCCTGGGTTATATAATAAATTCCAGGCTAGCCTGGGTAGAAGTGTGAGATTCTTTTTTTTTTTTTTTTTTTTGGTTTTTCGAGATAGGGTTTCTCTGTGGCTTTGGAGCCTGTCCTAGAACTAGCTCTGTAGACCAGGCTGGTCTCGAACTCACAGAGATCCGCCTGCCTCTGTCTCCCGAGTGCTGGGATTAAAGGCGTGCGCCACCATCGCCCGGCTCTAAATGTGAGATTCTATCAAAAAAAAAAAATTAGGTATCAGAATACCTTCAGTCAATAAAATTTTGTACTTTAGAGGAGGATTTGTTTTTCCTCTAGAGAGCATAAAACTATGTGTCTCCAAAGGCATGCCTAAAGTCAAGGGATAGAAAAAATAATGTTTTTATTGGGGAGACTAGTAAACAGTTGATATTCCTCAAACGTATTTATAGTTATTGGATGGGAGCAGCAAATTGTCTAAAATGTTTTAGATGAGAGAAACAATGTTTTTGTTTTAGTAATGTCTCTTATTTATGTTTTCAAAATGCATCCGATAATTTAAAGAAGCCATAGAAAAACTAAGAAAACATTAAATGGAAGAGTATGGGATCTTTACTACTGGAAAACATTATTTTTCTAGAATAAATCAATATATTTAATATTCTAAGAAGACTAGGGTCACCTTTACACATCACTTACCTGAATATAGTGAAATTCTCTCCATGTTAAAGCGTCACTCACAGACGGGATAGACGTCACAGCCAGGAGAGCCAGGATGGCCAGTCCCACAATCCCCAGGGACACGTAAATCTCCATTCTCCAAACATCATGCTCAACCCAGGCATCCTCTTTGTTTTGCTGAACCTAAGTAAAAGAGGAACGCAGCCAGACCTGTTGTAAGTGGGCTTATCTGATGGCTAATTCTGACAGAACCAGAGAGTGCACGGGAACTCTGGGAATAAGCAGAGGGTAAAACAACCAGTCCCTGCAAGGTCACACTGCCAGGAGGCCAAGAGCGAAATATGACCCTGTTTGCAAAGTATTTTTATGCTGAAATTGCTATTTATTTTCAATTAAAAAAATACTCCTTGATGTAAGATGACAGATGCTCTTGAAATCACAATAACAATTTTTAAAAATGAAGGATAATTTCTTAGAGTGTCAACAGGGGCCTGGGATACTACTGTTACTACAACGAGAGGGTGTTAATTCATTAGGTCATTTGAACCTTTCAGTTTGTTAATCTTTCAGGGTGACACCTCCTACCTGCTTGTACGCCCAGTTGAGCAGCTTGTATCTGTAGGAGCGCCTCATTGGGTAAGACAGGCTATAGAGTGCGTGCAGCACAGCGAAGAAGAAGCTGAGGAGCCCGAACTGCTTCCTTGCCAGCATCCACCTGTCTAGCCACGGGGGGAATTTCTTGTACTTGGTTCCATTGCGAAGTTGCACAACCGCGGCTATGATCCCAGGCAAATAGACCAGAGCCAGGAGTGTGATGGAGACCATCGGCAAGACTTTGTTGATGATCAGGATTGGGATCTTATAAAAATATTGTTCACGGGACGTTACTAAAGGGTAAATGATTTCCCTCAGAACAGTGTACAGGAAGGTCAGAGATGATACAATGGCAGCGATTTTAATTGGCAAGCGCCAGTTTGGGAAGAATTCCTGCGTGTGCTGAAGCTCAGAGGGGCAGTCAAATGCGTCGACGTGGACCATGTGCGGCAAATGCGTCTGTCTTTTCAGCATGCTGGTCTCTCCCGTGTCCTGAGACTACAAAAGAAAGAAAGGGGACATCTTAATGGAAAAAGCAATGGATTTCTTTCACTCTAACTTCCTGCTCCACCATTGTGCTTCTCAGTGAATAGGGCACTCAGAGACTTGCTTGTGAATACCACTCAGCTATGGTACAGTCTGGGTACGACTGACCAAAGGTGCACCTTGAGACACCGGTGTACTTCCTTCTTTGTGTCTGAGACAGACTCTCCTGTCGCCCAGGCAGACCTTCTGCTCCCCACATAGCTGAACTCATCCGCCAGGTTCTGTGTGAGTGTTGCCACAAAACTGGATTCCAGTTCTCTTTCAAACAAAAGAGATACGTGCTGACACACTAAAGCTTAGATAGCCATGTCTCTTGAAGATTTGAAATGATGGCATAATCTTAAGAAGCCAAAATGAAAAATCGTTTTTTAAAAAATTCCAAATTCTTCGGCAAACCCAGCAAACTTGTATATCATATTAGGTGTTCTGCAATGTTTCTGTTGGTTTCTGGGCACTTATGCAGAGCAGTGACAGTAAATTCAATAATTCAGATGCAAAGGATCAGGAGGAACAGGGTCGTTACCAGTGGAGAAAAGCACGAATTTCATTATGTAGCCATGCCGAGACTTCCGCACAAGTGCACACCCCTTTGTCCACTGCGTTTTTAGTAGTCAGTAATTCAAAGAAGGTGGGCTGAATCATTTGTCATCTCCACAAAGGACACACAGAAACAAACTTACAAAATTCAAGTTAAGACCATAGAGTGTTCCATATCGTGTTCCTTCATGAACCGCTGGCTTCCTACCCCTTACTACAGTCTTCATTTTCACAGCCCCACGCATGCCGAAGGAGAAGCCCCCACTGCTTGTCCCGACGGTAACGGTTATCTCGCTCATCACATTTCCTGCAGACCCCATAACTCCCGGTGATGGAGAAGGACCTCTCTAACTCATCTGGATTCTCCTCAGAGTCAGAAACCACGGTTCTACCCAGCGTCTTTCTCATTATTCCACAGTGGAAGGAAATAACCTCTGTAACTCCTGCGTGCTAACGCAGCTCACCTGAATTAGCCGAGAACAATTTTCTGGCTAAGAGTGAAAATTAGGGTACAGCAAGTAAGAGAGCTTACTTGAAAATGATTTGCCTTACGGGGTTATTTTTGTAGGATATATGCTTGTAATTCTTAATCCTTTTCCCCCTTTGAATAATTAATAATCTATTATAATTGCATTTTACATATTTTAAAACGTAAGTATTTGGAACCGAAAATTCCTAGCACTTTTTCAAATGTTGTAGTAAGAAACATCTAAGCCTTTAAATGATTCTTTGCACGAAAAGATTTATCTGTTTAAACTCTGAGTCAGCGTCCACGTGGAGGTCTCTCCTGTGAGCTCCCACAGCGCCTATGAAAATGTTTACAAAACTACCAGCAAATGGGACCTTGTAATTTTTGTTTTTAAACTTAGAACCAGAGGTGTTGGAAAGGATTTAAAGGGCTTCTGGAGATGATCTAGTCCAGTTCCTTCACTTTATACAGAAATACAAGACCTCAGATTCTCAGGGACCCAATGACAGCTATTCAGCTAAGCCCAGCTAACAGTCAAGTCAGCTCAATCATACCACACCGCCCCGACTCAGGCCAGCTTCAGCCACAGGCACCCGAGCGCAGAGACCAGCAGACGAGAATGGAGTGCACTTTCTCAACACTAGCAGGTTCAGAATACGCTTGAAGTGTGCATAGATTTTAATTATTAGCCATAAAACTCATTATTTTACCGAGTAGGTGTCATCTTCTAGATTTCTCTCAGGCTTCATTTCCCAAAGTTCTTCTTGCTTTGTAATATTTTTATCGATCTCCATGAATGCTATAAAATAGTACGGCTTCAGCTACCTAGAAAAATAAAAAAAGTCTATTCCATTTATGATAATTTTGTTTGATGGAATAATATAAAGTATTCACTTTAGAATAAGAGATGATAGATACAACTAAGGTTCAAATAGTGAAAAGGCTGGACATTGAGAGAGTGGCGAAGCATCGATGCCAACTGTCTGTTCAATGGATGACCTATAGCTAACTCCAGACTCCCAGTTAGAAGAAAGCTCATTCCCCTTAAGGGTAAATAGAATCAGGAATGCAGTCTTCAGTTTTGACAATAATGTTATCAATGGAGGCTTGAGGTAGCTGATATAGGACTTCAGGAAGACATGTTTTACAGGCTTCTGGGGTTGAAATCTGAGACAATAATTCACTTATTTGTAATTTGAAATGTTCCCGAAGGCAGTGGATGGAAGAGACAAGATTATTAGGGTGAATCCCAACAGTTGCTTCAAGGTCCAAAAGATTGTATTGTCAGAGTGCCCTTTGAACAAGTCCTGTTGGTAAAACATGGCTGCTCATCTGTTTCCAATGGGGTGCTGAGTTGCATTCAACTCCATGGAGAAGAAGCTAGTCAAAAAAATTTCCCAAACAAAATTATTCATTAAGGGTTTCATGAAGACCAATCCAGGCTTGGTTCAGCCTTTTTTATCCAGGAGAAGCAGGATGTCATATTTATAGTGGCATTTCACTTGTATTTTAATAAATAAAGCTTGCCTGAAGATCTGAGAGTAAAACAGCCCCACTGACCATCCTTACAGACACACACCTTTAATCCCAGTAGCCACACTAGTTTGCCACAGAAACCAGGCAGTAGTGGTGCCTGTCTTCATTTCCAGCCCTAGAGAGGAATATGAGATGAGAGGAGACAACTCTCAGACACAGTCTCATTCTGAGGATTCGTGGAGGTATGATCGCCATTTGTGACTGAGGTCAAGGTAAGCCCCAGTGGCTGCCTGCTTTGTTTTACAAATCTTTAGGTTAACCCCAGTTTCTGTCTGAGTTTTTATTAATCATGCTTCACATATTATTCATTATTCTGAGTGAGCTCTAACATCATTCCTAGGGGATTACACCTGCAATTTTTACTTTCTCAAATGCAAGAGGAAAACAAGTTAAACACACAACAGCTATGTTGTTGGAAATCATTCCGAACACTTTGGAAGTCTAGACCACCTGTAACACTCTACTAAGTGGGAAGTTATTTCCAGGAAAAGGTTGTAATACTCAGAATACTTTCCAAGTTTTAAAGGTCAAGACTTTACAAAGAAAAGAGGGGTCACCTTTCCCTAACACCAACATTTTTTAAGGCACTTTGGGAAATATTTCCAGAATTACCTGTCTTGAAACATTCACAATGAGAATATAGGTTGAGCATAACCTGCAAAAACCACAAAATTGCTCCAAAGTGCAAAACTGGAGTCTTGACGTGGTAACACAAATGGGAAATTCCACATATGACCTCATGGAAGGCCATGCACTGAATCCCAGGAAAACAGTAAATATATATGCCGTACACTTTCTAGATAGGGTCTCACTATACAATCCTACCTGACCTGGAACTTGCTATATGGAGCAGGCCTCAAACTCAGCAAGCCACCTGCCTCTGCCTCCTGAGCACCGGACTAGAGGCACATGCCGCCACCTCAAGCAGTAAGTGCATTAGAGAACATCGTTCTCAGGCCAAGCACAGACATACAAAGCCTGGATGAGTGTCCTGTTCAAACTTGCATCGTATCCTCAAGATACCTTATTGTGCTTATGTGACTATTAGACTTGCGGTTGCAGGAAGATGACCCAGGGTTAATTCCTGTGATGACACCGAGTAGCTAGGATGGAGCCAAGTCTAGTGGGCACATTAAGTCCTCTTCTGATATCCTCTCCAGGAGGCAGAGAATGCAGAGATACTCTTAACATTTTGTTAAGTTATGGTGTGGGAGAATTGTCTGTATTCTGTCAATCATGTTTTAAATAAATGTTGATTGGCCATGCAGGAAGTATAGGCGGGAAAGTCAAACAGGAAGTAGAAATGAAGCAAGGAGAACAGGAAAATTCTGGGAAGGAGGAAGCTGATTCCTCCCACTCCTGCCCAGACCACCGAAGCAGCAGGATGTGATCTGCCCCATTGAAAACAGGTACTGAGCCACAAGGCTAACATAGATCAGAAAAATGGGTTAATCAAGATGTGAGAGTTAGCCAGTGAGAGGCTAGAGCTAATGGGCCAATTAGCTTATAATTTATGGAGATCTATGTGTGATTTTCTTTGGGGCTAAACAGTTGTGGGGTACCGGGTGGGACAAAACTCCAACAACAAATAGGACCCTTCATGTTACAAAGTTAGGGTTGTATAAAACTACCATGCTACCCTCTGTGTAAGCTGGAAGACTTCTTCATTTGAACACAAGAACGCCAACACAGAAAAACCAAGTAAGAAATAAAGAAGGACAAGTCCTGGTGACTGGTGGCAATAGTTTAAGTATTTAATATTTTAAAGTACCTGAGACCAAATCTTGGATTTCTCAAATACATCTTAATACTTTCCATTTTTTTTTGGCTTGTTTGTTTGAGTCGGGTGTTGACCATTGTTATTTGAAATTTTTTGGGTTAAGTATACGCCATTCAAGAAGCACTTAGGAGGCCAAGCTCACATAGTCACCAAAGAGGAAAAAGAATGAGACTTCATGCCTTCCCTGGAGGGACTTACAGTCTTCCAGGAACATTATTTCATGCCATTTGGTAAGTTTAATCCATATTATAAAGAGTAGTTTGGGAGGGGTGTCTAGGATTAGAGGAGCATGCGCGTGATAAAACACAAGAAACGACTCACCAAGGTTAGAGCGTATTTTAACTCCAGCGGCTCAGTATGGTAAAGAAAGTGACGTATGCATAAATCTATAGTTGCTCACTGTTAATTCACGAAATGCACTCTGAACAATGACGTCAGATGAGGAAAATACAAAGTTAAATGAGAAGGCCTCAAAAACCTTTTTGTTTAGGACAGGCAAACACTCCAGCAAGAACTGTGTGGTAATCCTGTGCCTCTTAAAGGACAAAGGTTTATAGACGGATGGTGGCTCGGGAAAGGAAGCAGAGGAAATGGACGAGAACTCCCTTCTATACTCAGTGCTGTGCCATGCAGCGAGATGCCAGTGCTTGCTGACAGAGAACCACTCCATGGAGATTCTGGGTAGAAAGCCAGCGTGGCCCCTGGAGGTGCCCAGCCACTTGTTTGCACGGTACAGTACCATGCTAAGGAGCAAGGCCAAGGAAAAAACGCCCATGTCAGTAAGGGTGATTGCTGACTGCGTGCCCAGAAACCAGGAAAACAAAATACCAGTTAAATAAAACATGCTGGTTTCCATTAGACAGCAGGTCAACACATAATTGAAGTTCTGCAGGAGGAAAGGTTATGTCAGACTGCCCAGCAATCTCAGCAGGAAACAGCGCAGAGGGAGGTGTCAAGCACTCCAGGATTTGACCCAGTATCCACCAACTCTTCCCCATTAAGAAGCGAAGCACAGATTCTGACATGATTTCTGTTTTGCTGAATTAGGATGGCAAATTTGCTGTTCCTGCTAAATATTGACACAGCCCAACTGACTCATGTTTATGGCCAGGGGTTTAGAATCCGAGAAACCCAATGACTGGAACACATTGTGGGTTGCAGTGTGTCCTACCTTGGGGACTTTTAAACGCGTTTTGGCTTTGCCACAGTCCACTATTGGGAGACGGGGGTATTCTTCACAGTGTTGATTCTTAAAGCCTTGCTCTGGACATGAATGCAAAAATGAATTCCCTTGGTTAAATACTGAGATATGGACACATTCCTACCCTAACCGAACAGTGAGACCAAATGCGAAGGGTACTTAAATGATCTGTCTAACAAATGCCAGTCAGTTGGTTTCCTCAGAGTAAATTATTAAAAGCCTTGACTGACAATTTTGGAGAAAAATCCGAATCTCACCCTGGTTCCGAAAGACCGGTGTTCCAAGGATTTAGGATGAAAAAATTCCATTAACTAGGAAACCAGAAACCCAAACAAACAGCACAAGGTACCAGCCATTCATTAAGCGATGCAAACTCGAGGAGACTTTGCCAAGTTGGCAAACTTACTATCTGAACCCAACCTGACTGCAAACTTGACCACTATCCTAATCCCAAGCCCTTGCGCCAGGGCCTCAGAGTTGAGCTCCCCGCTGGGGCTGCCGAGGGCGGCTCAGAGCGGCGCTGCCCCTAGCACCCTGCCGGCTCGCGGGGACCTCCCGCCCCCATGCACCCCCTTCCCTCCCCCAGGCCCGCGAAGTTTCTCAGGGCCCGTGGAGACGAGGGGCAAGTGCCCTGCGAACCACACGAGGACTCACCCGCTCCTCCGTGGGACCCGACCGCGAGCCGCTGCTGGGACTCCCAGCCCACGCGGAGCCCGATTCCCGCAGCTCGCAGCCTGCGTCTCAGACCCCGCCTCTCGGCCGCCGTCGCACAGCGTCCCCTGCCGGCCGCCGGCGTCCACTCACCCGGGGTCGCTAAGGCGGCGGTGGGTGGCGCCCCCGCAGGGGCGTGGACTTGGCCTTTGCCTGACCCTTCTCAGGCTCCCACCGGTGGGCGAGTCCTTCTCTGCAGCACTCCTGGGCTGCACAGGGCGAAATCACCCGGAGGGCTCGCTGAAAACCGACTGCTGCGACCTATGCCATTCGGGATGAGGTCTGGACGGAACCTGGAGTTGTGGATTTCTCCTGTTCCTGCGTGAGACTGCAAGGAAACCCAGGTCTCCATCTGCAGGGCAGCGCTCTCGCTGAAGCATATTAGCTTCTCTGAGAACTAGCTGTTAGTACAGCCAGAGAACGAGTCTAAGTTTGTGAGTGACTTTCACCTCCTCATCCCATCCTCAACTCAATCAAGTATTACGAACCAACAGGAAAGTTACCGTCAGTATTCGAAAGTTTCAGAAAGAGAACATGTCAGCGGGATCTACTCCTCGGAAGTGGAAGTCGACTCACTAATTACTGACTGAGTTCTCAATTGCGACATCTCGGGGATTTCATGCACAGCGTTTTCAGAACTAGTCTGGTTAGGAAACGTAAAGCAAAACAAACTCCCAGCCATTTCCCGCGTGATCACCCTTTATCCGCGGGGCGCCAAACACTGCATGTTTTGTTTTATTATTTTATTTCCATTGAGACAGGGTCTCGCTATGAACTCTGGCTGGCCTGGAACTCACTGTGTACAGCATCCTTCCTTCCTTCCTTCCTTCATTCATTCATTCATTCATTCATTCATTCATTCATTCATTCATTCATAGTAGATCTGTGGAAGAATGTTCCATGTGGCCATTCGAGTATAACTAGATGTGTGTGTATGGGGGGAGACACACAAAGCAAAAGGTGAAAGGCGTTCGAAATAAACCAGTAATGCGTGAGTTCTGCAGCTTGAACTCAGTATTCAGAAACTAACTTTACCGACTGAGCTGAGTCTCCGCCCTGTGGATTAGTTATAAAGTGCCCCTGGGTCACAAACCTCCCATCTTACAGAGATTCCCCCTGCCTCTGCTTCCTGAGTGCGGGGATTTAAAGGCCTGGTCCACCACACCTCACGATACCGCTCATTTTAATGTTCTTTATACACTTTTTTGGAGTCACTGACTCAAGGAAAAAAAAAAAAAAAAGAGTTCTGTAAAAAGAGGCCTTTGAAGATTAAATTATCCTGGGCTGACACCTTGTGGTACAACTAGACATTTGCAGCTTTTATTTCTAACGAAGATAGAAATCATTAAAACCACCTTTAAAGGGAGGAGGGAAATGGGAGGCGGCGGTGGGGAAGAGACAGAAATCTTTAATAAATAAATAAATTAATCAAAAAAAGAGAAAGGGCTGGTTAGTGGATTAAGACCCAGAATCAAAGAGAAAAGGCTTTGTTTGGTTCCTAGCATCCCCACTGTCATTCCACCTTCCTCTCTGGCTGCCAAAATCTTCAGAAAAAAAGTTTCATAGGGCTGGAGAGATGGCTCAGAGTTAAACACAACTGCTCTTCCAGATCCTATCTCACCTTTTCTCTGGCCTGAGGGCATACATGGAGGCTTATAAAAAAAAGTTTCATAAAGCACAGGCTAAATAAATTAGGTCACATAAATAAGTCTGTATACCCAAGTCGCAGCAACACACCTTTACTACCTGTATATATGTATGTACTTAGTATGTACTTATTGTAGGCATGTGGATGAATGTTACCATATACATGTGGGGCTCACAGGATAACTAGATGTGCCTGTGGGGGTGGCACAAGAAGTAAAAGTTGAGAGGAGTCCAAAATAACCCTGTAACCCCAACTCCAGGTACTACCCTTGCTTCCACCCTGTGAGCTGTGCAGGCTGAACTCGGATGGAAACTGTAACTCACGAGGCAGAAGAAGACAACTGCACTTTAGCAACTGGGCTGTGTCTCCACCCTGTGTATTGTCTTTAAGGTGGTCCTGGGTCAAGAATTCCCCACATGGTGATTTGATGAACCCACGTGCCTTTGAAGAATAGGTCTGGCCCATTGGACACCTTTGGACAGTTAGTTTAGCAGCAAATGGGGTAATACACTGTGACAGGAAAAGTGGAGAAGACCCAGCTACTAGGAATGACTATAATGGGGGAGGGGAAGTAAAGAGGTTGGGTGTAGTCACACGCTGAATTGTCACACTGAACCTCTTGATATGTACATTAATGTGGATAAAAAATAAAATAAAAAATAACCAGTGGGCACATCTTAGCTGCACCACGGGTCTCCTGGCTCTGGGAGAACTGACTTTATTTTAGACACACACAGGGAAGTTGTTAAGACAACTGAAAACCAGCAAGGGTGTATTAATTTCTCTTCCTCCCCCCCTCCTTCCCTCTCTTACCCTTCCCTTCTCTTTCTTCCCCTTTCCCCTTCCTTCCTTCTTTGCTTTTTGTTCTTTCTCCTAAGTCTTTGAGCCCAGGACCTCATGCTATACCACTGATTCAGAATAGGAAGGCGTTAAGAAGACCAGTTGTACTTGCTTTCTCTCGTTTTGGACGACTTCCTGACAGTAATGTTTTGGCTTTCATTCTATTGATCTCCGTGCATTTCTGCTTGCTCAGGGCTATCTCATTCCCAAGAGAGGATTGTTAAAACACAGCCACACAGACCTCATCTCCACAGCTTTCCTGAGTTCTCATAGCACCTTAGATTCCCTTTTCATCTTTTTATTTAACACAAAATACCTAAATGCTAATGCATATTGTCATACCATACAATAAGGGTCACATAGAAGGTTTTATTGGAGGAGGAGAGAAGAGGGGTAGAAAAGTGGGCAGAGAGGGGAGCAGAGACTGGTCCTTGGGGTCAACAGTAGCAGAAGACAAAGAGATAGGTAGATAGATAGATAGATAGATAGATAGATAGATAGATAGATAGATAGATAGAGACAGAAAAGAAGAGAGACAGAGAGAGACTGAGAGAGAGAGACAGGAGATGGGCAAGGCCCACCTTTTAAAAGGGAACATAGTGAATGCGAGCAGGAGGTGCTCTTAGCTGCTGGAGCTCAGGACGTATTTTGTCAGGATCCTAAGGACAGGCCAGTACAGATGCTTGAATACTAACACATACTTCAGCTGATTAATAAGTACTTACTAAAAATGCTGTGTTATATGCAGTGCTGTGCTAAAATCTGGAAATGCAACTTTGATTCCTGTAAGGACTTTGTACTTGGGAGACAAACCTCTGTGATAAAAGCAGAGGCAACGAAAGAGGGCAGCAGGACGGCCATGCTTTATTTTACTCCAAATATAATCTTTCTATCAGCTTCATTATAGTTTTTTGAAAGTCATTCAAAAGCCATTTAATGTGGATGTATGTCCAGCATACTAAGGACATAGTCCACCGCATGTGTGGAGATACTAGCCAATGATTGTATAAATGTATGTATTTTTTTTTATTGGAAAAAAGAGAAATTTCTGCCTCCTCCCCGCCTCCCATTTCCCTCCCCCTCCTCCCTCTCCTCCTCCCTTCCCCCCACTCCTCCCCCTCCCTCTCCAGCCTGAAGAGCAGTCAGGGTTCCCTGCCCTGTGGAAAGTCCAAAGTCCTCCCCCTCAATCCTGGTCTAGGAAGGTGAACATCCAAACTGGGTAGGCTCCCACAAAGCCAGACAGATCAAGAGTTCCAGTAGCTGGAGACCAACAATGTTTATTGGATTGAGTTCTTCTATTCAGTCTTTGCTACAGGTCTGCCCTCACTTTGCATATTTTATATCCCCGATAGTATCTCAGAAGCCACCATGGTTATCTCCGTGTCACGTGTGTACCCCTCTTGCGGGTCTTCTGTGACCCTGCGCCAAGCATGGAAATGCTTTTTCCTTGCGGCTGGCAGCTGCAGAATCCTTAAGAACCCAGGGGAGTTATGCAGGGAGATTGGTTAGTTGGGATAATTCAACAAAAAGGCACAGCGGCATGATTGTGGGAAACAGTAAACTTAGTGTCCTGTTTCCTCCGGAGGGAGAGCGTAATGTCTTTTCCCGATTGCTAAGCAAGTAAGCCACTCCGCAGGCTGTTGCTCTGTGTGACCACCAGGTGGCTCCAGAGGCTTTTGTACTGAAAAATTAACCAAGTCTGGTCTCTAGTGTGGCTGTTTTTTTTTTTTTTTAAACTTTCTCAACTTTATTGTAAAAAATAGAAGTTTGACGTTTGTAGTTGGGTTGGTATTGTGAGTATTATGGCACTTAGTGATATTTCATTATTTCATATTTGGAATAAGCATTAAGCTCTGTGTGTTTAAGATCACTTCTAATCCTTCTAATCTATCTATGCACTCGTCTTTCGTTTTCTAGCGTCTGTGTATTTACTTATGTATAAGCGCATATTTATATAATAGCTATCCTTAGTCTTCTGCATTCATAACTGTAGTTTATATTTATTCAATGCCTCACTGTTTCAAACGGATTGCTCTATTTAATCTTTATTGGAACAAACAAACAAACCTAGAAAATAATTATTTTCCTCATTTTACCAATGAGCAAATTGAAAAATGCAGAGAATAAGTAGCTGCTCGAGGCTGCAAAGCATTTTTATTCTCCCTAACCTCAACAACACACTTGTTACAATTCTTCCAACTTCCACAAGAGCTACATTGCGTTTATTTATTTATTTAAAATCTTATTTTTTTTTTATTTTATCTTAGGTGTGCAGGTGTTTTGCCCGCATGTGTGTCTGTGTGCCATGTGTTTGCCTTGTGCCTCAGAGACCAGAGGATCCCAGGTTCTCTGGAAGGACATCCAGTGCGCTTAACTGCTGAGCTACTTCTCTAGCCCCTATATTGCTTTTAAACACAAGGAAAGGGGGCTGGAGAGATGACTCAGTGATTAAGAACACTTATTTCTCTTGCAGAGAATCTGGATTCAGTGCCCAGCACCAGCCCTGGGTAGCTCACAAGCACAGAGGTTCTGACACCCCCTTTCCTCCATAAGCACCTGCAATGCGTGGTTTGCATAAACTCACAGAGGCACATACACACATACATCAAAACAAAAGAAACTCCTCTTTAATTACAAGCAAATGAATTTATAGTTAATCATCAGGGCAAGAAAATCACTGTGGTCTAAACACGGTGGTAAGGGATCTATTCTTAGTTCTTGAGTGCAGAAACCTTGGTTTTGGTCCAGACAAACATGTCATACCTAGACTGTAATTACTACTGAAATACCCACACCACAGGCCATTGTAGGGAGGCGTGGCTCAAGCATTGCCTGCAGGACTGGGCGGGTTCAAGAACCATGAACAGTAGCAGTGTGCTGAGACACTCAAAGGGTTCACTTGCGTGATCTTTCTGTTCTTACCATCATAGCGATGGACTTCATTCAAGGTGTTCAATGCTTAGGCTGTTCTATACCCTTGAGTACTGCAGTCATAGATGGTGTCTTGGTTAGGATTTCTATTTCTATTCTGAGCCCACCCACACAGTGACACATTTCCTCCGTCAAGGCTATACTTCCTCCACCAAAGCCACACCTCCTAATAGTGTCACTCCCTCTGAGGGACACTTTCTTTCCAACTACCACATTCCATTCCCTGGCCCCCAAAGACTGGTAGCCATATCATCATGCAGAAACGCATTCAGTTCAACTTCAAAAGTCCCAATAGTCATAGCAGGGGGGCATTTTCTTTCAAAACACCCTAGCTTGGATGAAGGCAAAGCCATTTTCCTATGCTCTATGCTCATGGGCTGTAAAATGCGAAGGTGTTTTTCATATGTATCATTGAATGGTTGTCAGGCTAACATGCTCCGCATGCCTTTTCACAGAGAAAGGGTCCCCTGTGTGCCTTTGCTGTGATTGTTGGAGCATGGTGGATAGTGGGGGTGTAATGAAGAAAGCAATTGGAAGGAAGATGACATAAAGGTTGACGAGAAACACCCTTGTGGACCAAGAGAATGAGGCAGGGGAGGGGTCTCTTTGCTGCGCTGCTCTAGAAAAGCCTGTTTGCTCCTTAGTCCTCACTGCCACCAGCCACAAAGCCACCGCATTTCCAGCAGTCTTCGAGCTCATTCACTTTAGCTAGGTTACATGAGAGATGCAATCTCTGGGATTTACAGAAGGCCAGCAAGTGGCAGCCAGGTGGAGAACTGTGACCCGGAGTCTGATCGCTGTTCACAGCTATTCACACTGATCCATTTTTAATCAGGCATTTGCAGTCCCAAGATCAAGGGAGCTTTCGTCTGTATGATATGAGCTCACTTTAGAGCTCTGAGCTGCTGAAATAAATGCTGTACGGAATCGAGGGAGGGCAAGGGACTATAACTTTAAATCAACTTCCATGGAGACTTACTTTTCTTAGCATGGTACCCTCACATTCATGGTACACTCTCTATATCTCTTCCTTGAAAGGCTTCATGGAATGTGATTTTTCCCATTAGCAGGGAAATATGGCTTCTTTTTTTGTGCTATCTTCTCAAGATGCTTTCTGTTATCTTTACTTACGCTATAACCTTATAGAGACTTATTTCATAGTAAGTTCCCCAGTAAGAGTCGCAGCGACTTGACTTTATGAGCTAATACATTTCCAAAGCGTTCAGAACCTGTCTTAGAGAAGGGCTTGATAATGGAGGTATATCAGCATCTGTCTTTTATATACATGGCTACTGGACAAATGCAACGGAACAACAGTTCATTGGATAATTCCTTAAGTTTTAGAAGCTACCGAACAGACACTATCTGCCCAGGTTAGCTTCAGCTAACAATTTGACACAATTGAGAGTCATCCAAGGGAGTCCCAGTTGAGGGCTTGTCTAGATCAGAATTGTTGGGTGCCGCACCACATCGGGCTGCCATACTTCGGGAGCCACCTTTTCGGGGTGACTTTTACTGTGGTGAGCTCATATCTTCCAGGATAGAGGCGTGAGGATTAGAGAATGTTAAGTAGGAGGAACAGAGATAAGAAAGAACCACAGGATAACAGTAGGGAGGGCAACTCAGCAAGTACTGAATGCTGACTTCTGACTCCTGAGTTCACCTGCATTTAATTTTCCATACACTTTTATGCCGCAATACAAAAGGGGGAAAGAAGGCAAAAGA
The DNA here is from genome assembly GCA_963919715.1 of Microtus obscurus. NCBI lineage: Eukaryota > Metazoa > Chordata > Mammalia > Rodentia > Cricetidae > Microtus > Microtus obscurus. Next base: position 2,443,514 of record CAWTZC010001883.1, on the reverse strand, counting down.
CTACTTTAATATGATACAAAGGACAACCAGGACAGTTACTTGCCCTAGTACTTGAGACATCAAGTCATTATTTCTCGAGGAAAGCATTCTGTTGTTCAGGCAGTGAACCCACGCTAGACCAAGTATCCTGAAGGTCAAACCTCCTAATTCAAAAGAAAGAGCAGAAATATGCTTGAATTCTCTGACCTTTGATAAGGGTGAATTGGATCTACCTCTAGGGACCATCTTAACACCCCAAACACCAAGTAACCACACCCCAAGTCAGGGTGTGTAGCCACAGTTGTTGTCAACGACTTTGAGCAAGCAAAACAAACTCAAACTCTCTGTCCTTCAGACGAGGTGGAAATGGGCTCACATTTTTGGGCTTCCACACAGAATGACCCACGGCCTTGTCTGTGAGGGTTGGCCTTGATTGATGAGGGAGGGCTCCGCCCACTATGACTGTCACCATCCTCAAGCAGGAGCATCTTGGCTCTTTAAGAATTAGTCAAGGTGTGAGCCAGGGAACAAGGTATCAATCAACCTCCTCCATTGTTTCTTCTACACTTCCTTGGCGGGAGTGGGTTTCTGTGACCTGGAAAGTGTTAGTTAAGTAAACTTTTTGTTGGGGTGTTCCACCACAGCAACAGGAAGGAAACAGGAATACTTTCTTTACGTATTATATTTAAAAATTTGTTTGTAGTTCCATGTACGGGATGGTTCTGACAATTTTCTGGGTTTATTGTTGTTTGTTTTACACTTTCTCTCTTTCTATCCTTTATTTCATTATTTAAATAAATACCTTAAAATTATAACCTGCTTTCTAGTTCATTACACACACACTGATATGAGTGAAGGGGAAAATTGGAACTGTAACAATACTGGATTAAAAGTGCTTTTATTTTACAAAGTACATATTTAATCAGTGAAACACGGAAATTACAGAGCAGAAAGAAACGTTTTCTTCTACCAACTGGAACATAACATGTTGAGAATTCTGTATACCTTTCCAGGGAAAGATAGATAGATTTTGTTATGTGTGACTGGGATTATGCAAGGTATCTCTGCCTTTTGCTATGTACTTTCCACCCAATATCCTGGAATCTCAAGGCAATATCTTAGTAAAGGAGGTGTGGCTTAATGGGAAGCAATGCATCCACAAGAACAGTGCTGAGCATAGATAATATAAACAATCATTGTGTCTGGTGCAAAGCTTCGGATAGCAGGCTGTCCTGTTGTATCAGGGATATTCTGGTATGGGTTTTAGAGATTTGACAGTGTTTAGGATGGGTAAAATCAAGAGAAAGGTTGCAAAGGAGAAAGTAGAAAGAAGGTATTAGCTCTCTTGAGGCCGGGGAGGTAGATTTGTCCGTAGGGCCCTTACCTCGCAAACTTAAGGATTTGAGTTCAACCCATAAAACCAGTGGGCAAACCCTAGCTAAGTGTAACACAGGCTTGTAAATCCCACAAGATGGATATCTGGGGCTCACTGTCAGCTAGCGTGGTCTACTTTGTGACTCCTAGGCCAGGGAAGAGGCTGTCTCAAAAAACTAGTGGACCATGTCCAAGTAAGGATATTTGAGGTTGTCCTCTGACTTTCATATGCACACATGTGCACATGTACCCATATACTGTCACACTCTCACACACACAACACTGTCTCACACTCACTCACACTTTCACACACTCTCACAAGACACTTTTATACTCACACACGCTCACACACATGCACACACATACATACACACTCTCTCTTATGCACACTCTTATACTCAGTCACATACTCACTCATACACATTCTCACACACACTCACACATAGTCTCTCACACTCACTCACACTCTCACACACTCTCTCACACATACATACACACACTTTCTCATGCACACAGTCTCACACACAATTACACAATAAATACCTGCACACACACAGTCTCTCTCTCTCTCTCTCTCTCTCTCTCTCTCTCTCTCACACACACACACACACACACACACACACACACACACACTGTCCTGACAGCAGTGTTCAAATAGGGCTGAGTGTGTCGGTCCGCTGAGTTTGCAGCTAATCTCAGTGAAGCAGCTGTTTTCATTGGTGGGACCATTAACCCCCTCGGCTGCCGTTATTTATCACTTCAAATAATTCTCCAAAGAAAAGTCTCTGCACTAATGCACTCTCTCAAGATAGCTGATCTCAGGCAGCATTGCTTTTTAACTCCGAACAAACTGCTTCTTAAAAGCAGTCCAAACACCTTCCTTACTGTCAGCGATGCCTTCTGGAGCATCACTAACCACTATCACCAAACTCAGAATTTGCTTATCTGATGGATATACAACGGCATAACTTGGTTTTCTTGGACTACCTGAAAGCTCCAGAAAATCTTTGTGGATTCCTCACCAGTTGTGATCTCTCTCCTATAACTTACAAGATCCTATCGATTGCTCATGTTTTGCTATTTGTGACTTCGCTGTCAATTTCAAGGACTCCGAACACCACAGACTAATAATTTCTTCAATGTTTATGCTGCAAGTACTTTTTTTTGCAAACTTGTTATTTCTTTTACTCATTTTCAGGACATTTTTTCATTTAATAATTAGTTTTTATGAAGTTAAACAGGCCAACTTTTAAAAATGTTAACACACAGCTATCTCTTTGCAACCTTCAAAATATACCCTAAGTTTAGAATTTCTCACTCTAATGTTTCTCATTTGATAAGAAATTTATCTTATGTATAAAATTAGACAAGGGTAGAATTTGTTTTCCTTAGGATGAATGATAAATTATGTCTTTCCCTGTGGCATTTAAATATTACTTTTTCTATAACTAACCTATTGTTTTTCTATAGCTCACCTTTGTGAGCTCTTTCAGGATTTAAGCTGTTTTGTGTTTTATTCGTCACAGGTAGTGACACAATGAATTGAATACAATGGACTAGTCAGTTAATTTAATATTCAATACAAAAAGTCCATTCCTAGTCTCTCCTTTTAATTAACTGAAAATGTAGCTTTTAATCAAATTATTCATGCACACATTTAATGGTCAGATAGTTTTATGATTTTTTTCTCCAGTCAAAAACTAAAAGTTCTTGTTGTCACTGTTGCCTCATAATTCTCTTTAATAAGCAGTAATCATAACGTGTATGTAACTACAGTAAGCTGAATTTTATACTGATATCCCACTGCATTAGATGAGACCAGAGTTTTATTTCTTTATTTTGTTTATATCCCCACCAATAAGCGCTCTACCTGGCTCCCATTTCCTCACTGTGGTTTTAGGTGGGCAAATTTACTCATTTTATTATTGTAAATCCAGAACTCTCTCCAGAGATGAGGAATTTAGGACAGTGTCTTAGGTTTTTTGTTGTTGTCAGGAAACATCAAGATTGTGGCAACTCTTATTAAATCAATCACTGAATTGAGGTGGCTCACTTACAGGCCAGAAGTTGAGTCCATTATCGTCACGCAGGGAAAGGCAGTGCACAGGCAGACATTGTCCTAGTGATGGAGCAGACAGTCCTACATCTTGATTTACAGGCAACAGGAAATAGTCTAAGATACTGGGCGTAGCTTGAGCATATATAAGACCTCAAAACCCAACTCCACGGTGACACATTTCCTCCAACAAGGACACACCTCCCATTAGTGCCACGCCCTTGGAGGCCATTTTGTTTCAAACCACAGTGAGATCGTTTTAAACCACTGCACACAGTGAGATCATTTTCCCTTCTTACACGCTTTCATTTTCCCAGCGATTAATATATTTGTTTGGTTCCTGCTTGTTTACCTGCTCAGGTTTTAATATAGCTATCCATTCCCTCCCTACTTACCCACCAATTTCTAAGACTTCTTTCCAGATACTAGAGATATTTGACCATCTTGAAGACTAGAAATGTTCCCTGGCATGGTCCACCCTGGACTGGCTCTTCCCTAGGTCGGATGCACAGTTCCTTCCCTAAGAACTCCCTTCACCATCATTTGGAGATTCTTCTCAATTTTTAAAATTTAGATTTATTTATTTTTATGTGTAAGACTGTTTTGCCTTCATGTATATATGTATATATGTAGGTAGGTAGATATGTACCACATGCGTGTCTGGTGTCCTCAGATGCCAGGAAAGAGAATCAGATTCCCTGGAACTGGAGCTATAGACGGTTGTGAGCCACCATGTGAGTGCCTAGAACTGAACCTGAGCCTTCTGCAAGAACAATAAGGGCTTGTAATTGTTGAGCCATCTCTCCATCTCCTTCCTTCCTTTTGTTTTTTATTAAGTAAATTCTCTTTATTAAGCATCTTCCTTACTGAATCGCAAGGTTTCTTCTTTCTTATTTAAATCATTAAAATTAAGTTCCTGAGGAAGAGCTTGAGGAAGAGGTGACTAATTTGCATGCATGACATCTTTGATCTGTACGCTTGGTTGACAGTTTGTATATAGAACTCTACTTCAAATATCACATCACTTTTCTTCAGGACTTTGAAGGCATTGGCCAATTGTTTCCAGTTTGCATGTTGCTCTGAAAAGTCCAAAGCCATTTCTCTGTTTAGTGTGTGACTTGTTCTACCTCTGTAGAAAGTAGTTGATCTTTGAGGTCTTATAGTATTCTGAAGTTATTCACTATGTGCTTTCTGGTGACTTAGTTCTGTTTACTTAGCAGTTGTTGGGTGATTGCAAGGAGTTGACACATATATATTTCAGTATTTTGAAGCTTGAGACAGGTTTCTTCTAGATTGTAGACTTCCAAATTTCTCCCCATTTTCTTAAGGCATCCACTGTATGAAACTTGGAATGGAAATTATTTCACTGTCCTTTAAAAATGTAGTATCATGTTTAACTTTTGTCTTGAGAAAGGATCTACGGTGTTTTCTAGAGCCTGGAGTGTTGGAATTGCAGGTATATACCCATGCCTTGGAGACTTTACAGCACTTAATAGTTTTTCTAAATGACTTGAGAACAGGGACTTTGAGGTGGAATAGTCAAAGAAGACACTGCTTTTCTCTTTCATCCTTTGAGAGGGTATGGCCTGATTTTGTTGGACTGACTGACTCCATAGTTTGTAAAACTTTCTTCTTTTTTAAAGATAACAGAGAATTTATTTTTCCTTTGGTGAAGACCAATTAGCAAACCCAGGTGATATATGATCTCCTGATATGAGCTTTTTAAAACTCTTTTGAGGTTGGTTGTGGTGGTGCACATCTTTAGTCCCAGCAGTTGGGAGACAGACACAGGTGGATCACTTTGTGTTCATGACCAGTTTCTACATAGTGAATTCTAGAGATACATAGTGAGATCCCATCATATCTTAAAGACAGCAGCAACAACAACAATAACAACAAAAACCATAACAAAGCCTCAAACCAAAAGCAGCCTCCCCATATAAAGGGGAGACATTTTCTTCAGTAGTATAGCCATTGCTGTGATGCCCACATTCCTGTAAATAACCTTAATGAAACTCACTCAGTCACAAAAAGAAAAGAAAAAGACACAAAAGTAGAGGGAATTAATGGGAGAAGAAGGAGGATAAGAGAGAGCAAAGGGGCAAATATAATAGATATGCATTGTGTATATGTATGAAATTTAATAACGAAACCCACTATTTCACATAACATATGTTATTAAAATTAGAACAGGAAAGCCCCTCTCATCATTTCTTTCAGTGGAGTTGAGTTCAGAGTCAATTTGAACTTCTCTGTCTTGATAGTCTTGATAGCTTCTTGCCTGTCTCCATTTATCTGCTACCTATTTGGTTTGACAGACATTATATCCTTTGGTTTTAGAAAATGTGCTTACCTTCTTGTCAATCATCTTTACATCATATATTTTTTTTCTTCTTTTTATGGCCATACACGGAATCAGGTGTTCTGCCGTTTGCTTTATTTTTTTGACTTCACCATCTCCAAAGCCTTGGAACTCTCTGATCACTGAATCTATTCAGAAGATAGGAAAGAAAGGAAGAATCATACTGGGAAGCTTTTACAAGCCCAGCTTACAAGTTCATGGCAGCTTAATGGCCAAATGTAGCCATGCTCTGTCCTTTCAAAATGTAAGACAGGTTAGGAAAAGTGGTCCAGCTTGTGCCCAGCAGGCACTTAGTAAAAGAAGGCTCTGATGAGTATAGAGCAGTCTTTGCCACTGCTAGCCTTGATGGCCACATCGGACCCATCTCACATTTTCCCTGTTTGTAGAACATATCACTCTAACTCAACCCTAGGGCAGGAAGTCCATTAGCTTTGCTGTGCCTAGTTTCATTTTCGAGATTTCTGTCTTCTTTAGTGGGAATAGAAGTGTGTAGTTGTGGAGCACTGACTTAAAGCAGGAGGCAAAACAGTCTGCTCCCCACTGAAAGTGGGGCAGGAATAGCGATGCACAAAAAAAATTCTGCTTAGGGGAGACCCAGGGAGGGGATATGTAGCAGTATTAGACCCTGTGGATTCAGATCTTCTGTTAGGGAAGCATCATGGGGCTTTCCTAACCCAGAAGTGGAAGAGTGTTTTGTTGGACCAGATTCTTCTTGTGGAGAGGGACTCCTTTGATAACTGTTCCTCATGGCTCTTGGGTTCCCTACTCCAAGACTGCTCTACTTCATTATACTTCACGTTTGCATCAGCAGTAGACTTTGGGAAATGGACTTTCTTTGGCAATGTGTATGACTTTATCATCTCTTTCTTCCTAGGAGTTGTATTGAGACTTGTTTAAATCAAACTTTAAAACCAGCCTTATGTTTTTTTGTCACTTCCACAATTGACAAGATACATTTCTATTTTTTGTCAATATCTACTTTGATATTTTTCACTGATTTGCTTTCAGTAAGTTATATTCTGGTTGTCATCCACATAGTTGTTTCCCCCTTAGGCAGAATTCTTCATGTTTCCTTATTTATCTCTTCCCTTTCATACCCCTAAACTTCAGTGGCTTAGATGGAAGGGTGAAACCTTTACTTTGATACATTTCTATCTTTGGAGATAATGGTCAAATACATTTTTAATAATTTATAAAATAGATGTGGTCTAATGAAAAAGTTAGCTCTTCGCCTTGCAATTCAGAGGGATTTCCAATTCAGTGCTTTAAGGAGCAACCAAGTAGAGACAGCACTTCTCGTGATTAAAAGAAAGTTGATAAAGTTTTGAAGTGATCATAATCAGTGAAAGAGAGAGGATAGAGCTGGCCTGGGTTTCACATATAATATAGGAAAGTGTAGATTCATAGTCAAGAAGCAAAGTAGAGACAAGACAAAGTGCTTAGAAATTCCTAAGAGGAAGTAGAAGGGTTGTAAGGCACAGTCTGGCCACCTGGCTTCATAGTATGCTTGCTGCACACAGCCCAGGGTAATCAAACACAGAAGTGGAAAGAGGACCGGAAAGCAAAGGTCCTCTATACAATGGGGATCTATTACAACGACGTACAGGATGCCATCCAGCTAATCCAACAATGGCTGGATGTGAAAGGAAGTCCAAGAATCAGTCCACAAGGCTGGATGTCTGAGCTGGCCTTCAGTGTAGGTTGGAATCCTAAAAAACAAACAAACAAACAAAAAAACCAGGCTTCCAATCATGAAATGACCTTGCTACTAAGGTGAGAGCAAGCAAGCAAAGAGCAAAAGCTTCCTTCTTCCATGTCCTCATGTAGGCTTCCAGGAGAAGCTGTGGCCCAGATGAAAGGTGTGTCTTCCTGCCTCAAGATCTGGATTAGAAGTGAATCTTCCTACTTCAAATCAAACAAAAATCCCTTACAAGTGTGCTTTCCTGTAGTAAATAGGGAGCTGCAGGGCTGGGTCCCCGCACCCGGCCGCCCGCATGGCTTAGCTTATGCCCCGAAATAATTACACGGAAATTGTATTCTTTTAAACACTGCCTGGCCCATTATTGGCTAGCTCTTCTCGGCTAACTCTCGCACCTGGACTAGCCCATTTCTTATAAGGTGTGTAGCACCCCAAGGTGTGCTTACCGGGGAGATTCTAAGTCTGCCTGGCACGGGAACATCATGGCGACTCCTGACTCAGCTTCCTTCTCCCAGAATCCTGTTCTGTTTACTCCACCCACCTAAGGGTGGGCCTATTGAATGGGCCTTAGGCAGTTTCTTTATTAATAAGAAATCACTCCCACATCATTTCCCCTTTTTCTGTTTAAACAAAAAAGAAAGGCTTTAACTTTAACATAGTAAAATTACATATAACAAAACACTCATCAAGTAAGAATTACAGTTACAATATTTATATCTACTTTATCTTTTATCATAACTAAGGAAAACTATAACTATGTATCCATTCTTCAACGCCATCGAAGACTCCAGAAGGATATAATACTAAACAAGAAATAAGAAAACTCTAGAAATGACAGAGACATTTCGCTGCTTGGACAGTCACCCAAAGTTCCTCTGTACCATTGGGGCATCTATAGTTTTGGATTGTAGTTAATTCCAGATGTAGTCAAGTTGACAACCAATAAGAGCAGGCCCAACTTGCAAAGATAGGAAGAGATTTGTTTGTCATGGTCCTGTGACTGATCATCCAGACCCAGAGAAGTAATCCAGCTACAGGGCAATCAACATGAGACCATACGCCTGTTCTAATACAGGAAGATCAGCTGGCAGACATGGGTTTTAAGTGATGTGGACTTAAATTTCTGTGCAATCAACAGAATTTCCTTTTGTCCCTGGGCACAAGTTAGGAAAATTTCCCGGCTTCTGTACTGCTGCCATTTTGGGTGCACTTTTAACCTGGACTAGTGTAACGCTTTACTTTGACAAACTGAAAAGAGTCAGGCTTGCCCTTTAATCAAAAATCACATTTATTTGTCTATACTGCGCGCATGCTATGTGTGTGCCATTCGTGCATGAGGAGGTGAGAGGAAAACATGTGGGAGCTGACGCCCCCTCTACCATGTGGGAACCAGAGAGCTAAGCGAGGTCAACAGGGATCGGAGGCCTCATTTAAACAGAAGTCACACAGTAGACGCCAGACATTGTCCATCCTGAAAAAAAAAAAAAAAAGGATGTTACAGCCAAGCCAGAAGTCAAGAAGGCAGAGGCTCTGTACTGCTAGCAGCCTCTCAGGTCTGTTCCTACACATTCCCAGCCAGCAAGTGTCACTGTTTAACAACCCCTGTGAATCAGGAGAGCTGCAATGGCAACTCTGCTAGGAGAGGTTACCTCTGGCCAGAAAAAGAAGAAAAAGAACCTTTGGTGTCTAGCTTGAGCAGGCTAGCAGAACTTAGAAAAGGCTGCCTTCCCTCCTGTGAGGTGACAGGACTTCTGGCTTGCCACCAGTGCCATCTTTCTGACCAGGCGTATCCTACTTAAGGGCTGTCCAAGCAACCTAATGTGAGGTCAGAGCAATATCAGCTAAACTTGTGACAAGAGAACAGATACCAGAATGATGCTGGCTCTCAGGTAACTGCGACAGGGCCTGGTTTACTAGCAGCAGTTACCCAATGCCACTGCCTTTTGCTTTTTTTCTCTCCTTCCAGTTTTAGTGTTATATGTTTAAATCCTTATTTCAATAAAAGCTTTCAGAAATATGCAAAAATAATTGTATTACCATTTAAAGTATTTTGATAATTTATTAAAATTTTATATTTTGATATTTTGTTTTCAAAAGAGGGAGTATAGTGTTCTATTAAAAAGTGTAGGGTGTGGAGCCTGATGGCCATGGTTCAGACACCATATCTGTTACTTATTTGCTGTTTCATCTGGGACCGGTGAACTAACTATACATGTCCCAATTTTTTTATGTATGTATGTATGTATGTATGTATGTATGTATGCATCTTTCTACCTCTCTATCTCTCTCCTATATATTTATAATATAAAATGGAGCTAATGATATATGCTAGCAGAAATTGCTATCAGGATTAGGTGAGCTCACATATATAAAGAGATTACCACAGTGCTTAGTAAATGTTAAATGCAGTAACCAATATGTGTGCTCAAATGAATTTCCCTGTGCCTGTAGAGAAAAAAATACAAAGAATAGCATATGCACCAGTGTTCTCGACTCTTCCTAAGTCCTTTGTTAATGACGCCAATATAAAAGCGTAGAGAAGGAGGAACAAAGATCCCACACATTGGGAATTTTGATGTTCGTATTATTCCCTAGGTGTAAAATACAAAATCAGGAGCAATAGGATAGTCAAATACAGATTAAGTCTTCTAGAACTGACACCTACTGAAATCGAAACAGGAAGAGGCCCGGTTTTAGGAGTGGGAAGAGAGGATCTGGGGAGTCTGAAAGGACTGGGAACAAGGACTAGGAACATGGCCGACAGTGAGAAGACAGCCTTGCTCCTTGGGAAGTGAGGCAGGCTTTCTCATTGCTGGTATTTATGTGTGTGCAGAAAGCTATAGCATTTAATAAGCTCTCTGTGTGGACCCCCTCTTGCTGAAGTTTTAACTGCAGTTTATTGGGAAATATTTTTCCTATGAAATCAGACGGAAGACAATAAGGTAATAAATAAGAAATATAGGATTCTCTCTACGGCTCAATTTTAAAAAAAAAGCATTATCTGTAGATGAATCTTCCCAAGCTGTGCCCATGCAAGTGAACTAAGTGGAGAGGAAACCCTCCTGGTGATACAGGCCAATAAAACCGCTGCTGATGCATTGGGGATTTAAATTATGCGCACTGACTTTTTACATTTATCCAAATGTATTGTTAGTGGCACTGCACGCTAACTGGCTATCCTGAAATATCCGAATTATATGCTAATAAGATACATTCAACCCAGTTCTCAGAAATCATTAAAACACAAATAGATCATTCTTTAAGATGCTTTATTTTCAGAGGGTGTAAAATACACTGTTTTGTCTTCTTACTTCAAGGAGTTTAGTACAAGGCTGGGCTGAGATGGAGGAGAGACTTCAGAAAGTGAACACACTTTTCTCTGTCTTAGAGTTGCTTCTGATAATTTCTAGATTCTGGGTCATCATTCAAATAGGAAATATATTTGCCTGATTCTGTGTAAAACATTTTGTAGAATTTAGCGGAAGATTATGGGATTTCAGAAGAGCTGAAACCTAGTTTTGTGGCAGTCTTCAGGAAGACAGATGCTCCAAGAGGAAGTTCCTCATTTGCAGGGACAGCAAATAAGCCGAGATTGGCCCCTCCTAGTTGTCCTAGCTAGGAGGCGAGCTCAGCAGTGTGCAGAGGCTTTCTAAGAAAATAAGTAACTGCACAGCTGAAGACATTCTGCAAACAGAAGGTTGAAACAGTGTGGGCACTTCTTCCCTTCCTTTCCCCATCTCTGCTGCTGAAGACCAGGCCCAGTTCCTCCCACACTGAGGCAAGAGTTCTCCACCTATGTTAAATTTCCAGTTAACACATTTCCTTAGCTCATCGCTTTTCGGGGCCGTTACATGCTCATGTTTAAAGTAATCCACCAATGTGAACGTTCAGCCACGTAACATAAAGTGTTTTGAAAACATTGCTTAGCTTGTCTTCAGTACTGATTTTAACACTAGACCCCTGTCATGGTAACTTAGCTTGTCTTCAGTACTGATTTTAACACTAGACCCCTGTCATGGTAACTTAGCTTGTCTTCAGTACTGATTTTAACACTAGACCCCTGTCATGGTAACTTAGCTTGTCTTCAGTACTGATTTTAACACTAGACTCCTGTCATGGTAACTTTTATCTCCTAATCCTTTTCTTGGCCCTTTTTTTTCTCTCTCTCTTTTTTCCTCTTTCCTAAACTTTTATGTTTGTTAATTTTTCATTCTAAGAAATTTGAAATTAAATTAAAACTTTAAAACTCACGTGTGACTTAGAAGTCTGTATTGGTTTAAAACGAATTATACTCTGCAAGACACTTTTTATGGAAGACTGGATGGACAGTGGTTAAGAACACTGATTTCTCTTCAGAGGACCCAGGTTTGATTCCAAGCAAACAAGTACTGGCTCAAAAATAGTTAGCACTCCAGTTCCAGGGGGCCTGACTCCATCTTTTGGACTCTGCATGCACATGATGTACATGTAGGCAAAACACCCACCATATAAAATAAAAATAAAGGAAAAATATCTAAAAAGAAACTGATTATGAGGGCACTGATGGTAGTATTTGCTACTGTTGAAACTCTGTTATCTCAGTTCTTGCATGCTTTCTAATAGTAGAAGATAGTTACGTCTAATAGTTTTTGACAGAGATTTCTGTCCCACCGGGTTCCGCAGTTGTTCAGACCCAAAGAAACACACAGAGATCTACATTAATTATAAACTGATTGGCCTAGTAGCTCAGGCTTCTTATTAACTCTTTCTTACATCTTACATTAACCAAGAAATCATGTCTGTGTTAACCACGTGGCTTGGTAACTTACATCAGGGAGGCATTCTCATCTTGCTTCCTCTCTGCCTGGGTGACAACTGTAGACTGAGCCTTTCTTCTTCCCAAAATTTTCCTGTTTTTGGCTCCCTGCCTTTACTTACTGCCTGGTCTCCCCACCTTTAATTCCTGCCTGGTCGCCCTGCCTATACTTCCTGCCTGGTTACTGGCCAATCAGCATTTTATTAAAAGACCACTGTCCCACAGCAAATAGTATCTTTTAAAAAATACTTTATTTTTCCCTTATTTTAGTATATGTATGAGTGTTTTACCTGCATGTATGTCTGTGTACCATGCATAGCGCTCAGAGGCCAGAAGAAGGCATCAGATCTTCAGGAACTGAAATTATAGATGGTAGTAACCATCAAGTGGGTGGAAACCAAACTCAGCTCCTTTGGAAGAGCAGTGGGTGCTCTTAACTATTGAGCCATCTCTTCAGTTCCTAGTTTTATTCTTAAGTGTAAAGTGTGTGTGTGTGTGTGTGTGTGTGTGTGTGTGTGTGTGTGCAGGTACTTGTAGAAAAGGGAATTGGACTCCCAGAAATTGAAGTTATAGGTAAGGCATCTGACATGGGTGTGGGGAACCAGACTCAGGTCCGTACAAGAGCAATATGCACTCTTAACATTGAGCAATCTCTATAGTCCCTAAGTCTAATGTTCTTGATGTAAAAACAGTCTTTCTGATTGTAGAATATCTTTCTGTTTTTTCCTTTCTGTAATTTCAGAATCCAGCTTCTGAGTTTGTTCAAAGTCTACCAGTAGACCAGCTGAATCACTGCAGATCAGTGGATGATGCATCTGAACTTCTCCCCTAAATTTTTGGTTGCTATATGCATCTGTCAGAAATTAAGAATTTGTCTTTGGGTTGAAAGATGGCTCAGTGGTTAAGAGCATCTGCTATTTTTTTTAGAGGACCCAGACTCAGTTCCCAGAACCCAATGGCAGCTCACAACTGTCTACAATTCCAGTTCCAGGTATCTGGTGCCTTTTTCTGTCCTCCTTGGATACTGGTCAAGTGTACACACCTATATACATGTAAGAAAAACACTCAAACGCATAAAATAAAATAAATTATTAACAAAAAAAGAACTTTTCTCACTGTCACTCAACCTATATAATAGGTAGAGCTGGCATTAGAATCTAGAGATATCTGATTTCAAAGTAATTACATTTTATAATCTGCTGTTATGAAAATTAGAATCAAAAAACATCAAGGGGATACTGACTGTAATGACTATTTCTGGTTGTCAACTTGATTACAGTTGGAATTAACTAAAATCCAAAAATGGAGGTCACACCTGTGAGGGATTTTTGCTTAATTCGAAGTAGGAAGAGCCACTTTAAGAAATCTTTTTATTGTCTGTGGATTTCACATCATGCATCCCAATCCCAATCATCTACCCACCCATTCACATCCACTCTCTAGTCCCGCAGCCTTCCCACCAAACAAAATAAAATTAAATTTAAAAGAGAGGGAAAAAAATAAAAGAAAAAGACCTCATCATTAAAACCACAGTGAGTCACGTGCTATACCCTTAAGCCCATACACATTTGCTTATAAGTATTCACTCAATGAATCATTGGTATGGTTTGAGGCCTCGGGCTTCTGCTGGGTCCTCCCTGGGACTCCTTTGGACATCGTGTTGTTGCCCCATCATGTCATGGAGATTTTGCAGCTTTGGATGCTCCAGGAGCTCGTAGATGGGGTGGATGTTAGGGTAGGCCAACTCAGAGCTCTGCTTCTGGGACTGGGTAGTAGCTGGATCCGTTTTCCAGTCTCCCTTTGTAGGAGGAGAGGTCCTGGCTGCCCAGAACCAAAATAACCACACAGAAATTGTATTATTTAAAACACTGCTTGGCCCATTAGCTCTCACTTCTTATTGGCTAACTCTTACACCTTAATTTAACCCATTTCTTGTATTCTGTGTATCACCATGTGACAGTAGCTTACTGGCTAAAGTTTTGGCATGTCTGTCTCCTGTGGCTCCATGGCCTCTATCTCTGACTCTGCCCTTCTTCCTCCCAGCATTCAATCAAGTCCTCCCTGCCTACCTAAGTTCTGCTCTATCAACAGGCTAAGGCAGTTTCTTTATTCGCTAATGGTAATCACAGCACACAGAGGGGAGGGTATCCCCATATCACCCCTTTATCCTCATCATCACGTCCGGCTCTTAGCACCTCCCAGACTATCTCATCCTATGTAGCAAGCAGCAAGGGGTAGGGGTGGTTATCCTGCTTTCATGCCCTTGGGCCAGCACTTGTACCTACACTATCAGGGCCAGCTCTGCTGTGTTGTCCAGGTGAGGTACAAGGAACCCTTTCCTGAGTGCTGCAGCTAGTAAGGGGCAGGACCAGTTCTCCTACTTTCATGCCTCAGAGGTCACCTACATGTTCTGTTATGCTAGAGAACTCTGACTAATACATTGGCATTCTTTGTGTAACTTACACAACTCAAGAAATATATGTCAGGCTATGATCCAGTGCTTTGATATACAATTTCTTTGTAAGAATGGCTATCATCTTACAGAGAAGAAACTTATCTTCCCTGTAAGTTCTGGGAACCTCGTAGAAGAGGGGGAGGAAAGATTATAGGGGACAGAGTGGATGTAGGACACGGGGAGATCATGGTCCACTAAATCAACCAAGCAGGGTTCATGAGACGGAAGTAGCAGGTATGGGGTCTACATGGGTCTGCACCAGGTCCTCTGAGTATATGCTATGGTTTTTAGCTTGGTGTTTTTGTGGGACTTCAGCAGTGAAAGCTGGTGTGTCTCTTATTCTGCTGCCTGCCCTTGGGACTCTTTTCCTCTTATTAGGTTGCCTTGTCAAGCTCCAATATAAGGGCTTTTGCCTTGCCTTATTCTATCTTGTTTTGCTCTGTTTTCTGTCATGTTTTGGAGACCTGCTCTTTTCTGAACAGGAAATGGAAGGAGAGTTATAGTTTTTCTTGTTTACCTGACACAGAAGGCAAATTATGATAGAAAGTAAATTTGGACTCACTAAGATAGGATAAATATGGAATATTTCTCTGAACTTGTCAAATACAAATGGACAAGATATCTTTGATGTATTTATTGCCTGTATATATGGTACATAGTTATTGTACTTATTGTATATAGCTTTTCTTATATTAGCTATAGCCTTCTTTTTTACTTTAGACAAAAAGGGGAAATGTAGTGGCATTTCAACTGTATTTTAATAAATAAAACTTGCTTGAGGATCAGGAAAGTAAAACAGCCCCACTGGTCAGTCTTACAGCCAGGCAGTGGTAATATAACACCTTTAATCCCAGTAGCCATACTAGCTGCCCTGGAAAATGGGCAGTGCATGCCTTTAATCCCAAGTCTAGAGAGGAAACAACTCTCAGACACAGTCTCATTCTGAGATTCCTGGGGGCAGGATCGGCATTTTGGACTGAGGTCGAGGTAAGAGCTAGTGGCTGGCTATTTTGCTTTTCTGATCTTCAAGTTGAACCCCAGTTTCTGTCTCTGAGTTTTTATTAATCATGCTACATTCCCAGTTGGTGGTGCTATTTATATCAGTCATGGAGTGTTTAGGAAGTACTCTCTTGCTGGACGAAGCATACTCCCGGATAGAGAGTGTATTTTTTAGTGTTTCTAGCCTTGCTTCTACTTCCTGACATGTGAATAAAAATGTGGAGAGCCCTGCTCTGCCGCTATGCCATGTGTCTTAGGTATTTTTCTATTGGTGTGAAGACAAAACAACCAAAGCATTTATTGAAGAAAGAATTTGTTCAGGTCTCACAGTTTCAGAGAGTCCATGACCATTATGGCAAGGGTCTTGGCATCAGGCAGACATGACTTTGGAGCAGTAGTTGAGAGCTTATATCCACATCCAAGCAGGAGGCAGGGAGAACTAACCAGGAATGGTGTGGGCTATTTAAACCTCAAAGTCCAAATCAGTGACACTCCTCCAAAACAGTTCCACCAATTAGAGACCAAACATTTAGACATAGGAGGCCATGAGGGCATTGTGTAGGAGGCTGCTCATTTGCTCCCTGCTGCTTAGACTTGAAATAATCACTCAGAAACTATATTATTTGCAATATTGTTTGGCCAATAGCTTAAATGTCTTTTTAGCTAGCTCATATCTTAAATTAGCCCATTTCTATTAATCTGTGTATCACCATGTGGCTGTGGCTTACCAGCAAGGTTCCATCTGGCATCTGCAGGGCTACATGATGTCTCACTACTCTGCCTTCTTTCTCTCAGCATTCAGTTTAGTTTTCCCCGCAGAGCTCTACCCTACCCTATCACAGGCCAAGACTGCTTCTTTATTCATTAACCAATAAAAGCAACACATATACAGAAGGATCTCCCACACCAGGGCATTCTCATTCAAACCACCATATCATACATTCCTCTCCTTTATGGACTCTACTTCTTTGGAACCATAAGTCAAAATAAACTTTTTTCCTTAAATTAATTTTGGTCATATTTTATCCCAACAATAGTAAAGTATCTAATACCACAAGCTCCTTGTATTGTATCAAATTTAATCTTTCAGTCCCTAGTCCCTGTTTCTCCTCCACAACATCACTTAGTATATGAGCAATAGAAACAAAAACATCTTGGAAGCTCTCTTCAGATAAGGAAATCTTCAGACTGGCATTCTTGTTAAAAAAGGCTTAGGAAAGGAAAGTGTGCAGTAATTGTGGCTAAAGACTGGGGCCTTGAAATGTATAGAATGCAATTTTTTTCAGAATTGAACATTTTAGGAATTTAATGAAATATAAAACAGCAATAATAAAACTAAAAATGAATAACTTTCATTTGTGAAGGGAAAAGAACCCAGTAAGTATAACATAGTGTAATACTGAGGAGCCATCTTTAGAGGGAGCACTGGGAAGCAAACAGTCTTAATCACAAGCTCGAAGGGGACTCGGGACACTCTTCAGGCTATTCTCAGATTGAAGGCATGAATAAGGAACAGGCTTATGTGTGGAATTGATTTTTTAAAAATGTGAAAATGCTTGAGGTTGACATTTGTTAAAACCCATTTCACTAAATGGTATAATTTTTAATAACTACATAAGAAACCAAAATGTCAAAAGACAGAACAGTCCTCTCTCTAGGATCTTTAGGAGCCTGCTCTCCTCACCCCCTACTGTGACTCTTTTGCTTGGAAATTATTGGCAACAAAAGGACAAGTCTCATTTTTGCGGCCCTAAGGGGATAAGAGAGATGGTATTTGAATTGTAAAAGCCCTTCATAAAAATACTTACTTTCAAATGAAGATGGTGCTTTAGTCTGAAGACCAATTCTTTTGCACTTTTACTATCTAATATATTGGAGAGTTTCAGTTGATAATCTTCATAAGTCTAATTATTAAATATGAAACGAACCCCCTGTTCTCCATTAGGATGCTTAACTTCAATTTTCATAGCATAATGCAGTAGAAAGGGCAAGGGTTCCGTTCTTAAAACTCAAGCAGGAAACGTCATCTGTCTTCTAGGCAAGAGTGACTTTAACAATAGATTAAGTTTCACGGATATTTAAGAAAATGGGTTTCAGGAGGCAGTAAAGGGCCTAAGGCTTTCTGCAAAGACTTTCCAAGACTTAAATGTTTCCACCCTGACTCTGTTCTTGCTTTTCCTGACTTCTTCCCTGCCCGTGAGGGGACACTGTGCTGTGGGCAGCAGGAGTGATGAAACTTGCCTTTCCCTGGGGAGCGGGGGTCTTCTAAGAGTTGATCCTACTTCAGAGTCACTTAGTTCTCACCACTACAGTGGTGCAATTAAAACATGCACCAAATAAAACTAAAATGTCTTTGTGATGTAAAAACAGCAGAGATCTATGTAGGGCAGTAGTTCTCAAACTTAAGTATGTATTAGGATTGCTTTTAGGAAGTTTCAGCACATCAGAAACTCCAGCCCCAGAATTATTTCTAATTCTGTTGGAATGAACTAGACAACTTGCATTTTTCAAAAAGTCCTTTGAGAAGCACTTGAGAATTCTGGCAAGTGGGCGCAGACTCACCTATATGCCTCAAATGAGTTTCAAATAAGTTAAGACATGGACTTGATTTGCCTCTACCCATTGGTGTGTGTGGTGAGCCTTGGAGAGACCAGAGCCATAGACCTGTTGCCTATAGCGGGGAACAGCCTAGCTTGCTCATTCTAGTGTGACATAGAACCATTATGATTCTGTAGCAACAAGTTTTATCCTCTCTGCTGCCCCATGGCACAGTGCCTCTCACAGTCAGGGGAGTTTCATCTCTGCTGCCCCATGGCACAAGGTTCTCCTTCAGGCAGGGGAGTAACATTTCTGCTGCCCCATGACACAGTGCCCCTCACAAGCAGGGGAGTTGCTGTTTGCAGGGAAGAGGTTAGGAAAATCACATGCAGAGCCAGAGTGGAAAATGGTTAATTCTTGGAAAACCTTTGCAAAGAGTCTTTGGCTCTTTACTACCTTCCAAAACCCATCTCTCTCTCTCTCTCTCTCTCTCTCTCTCTCTCTCTCTCTCTCTCTCTCTCTCTCTCTCTATCTCTCTCTCTCTCACACACACACCACACACATACATATACACATGCCACACATACACATATACTCAGTTGTATAGAGCGTTAAGATTTTAGCAATTTAATTATTTCATGGGAAAACTCAGTAGGTATACCTCATCTTGGTAATAGATTATTTAAAATATTGCAAATTTTACTTGAATCATTATCAAAATAGTTCCTTTCATGAGATGAGAGAATGATAATATAATCATATACTGGATAGATGCTGGGAAACCACCAATATGACAGTGAGTGATCCTACAAGATTATTTTATTCAAAATACTTTATTTTGATTTTTTATCATGTGCACATGAATGTAGTACCTATGGAGGCCCACACTAAGCATTGGGGACAGCTATGAGCCAACTGATGTGGGAGCTGAGAACTGAACTCAGGTTCCCTGGAAGGGTAGCAAGCACTCTTCATTGCTATGCATTCTTATCACAATCTTGATTCCATAAAAGTATAGTTTGTGTTGTCTAGATGTTGCTCATCACAGTTTAAGGCATTATCCACACACATTTTGTCAGTCATGCTGATATAAACAGTTCACTGCATGGACAATCATATAAAAGTGTACCACATAAGATTACATATAGTACACAAGACTGGAGAGATGGTTCAGTGGCTAAGAATGCTTATTGCTCTCACAGAGGACTGATTTGTAGCACCTATGTCTAGACGTTTGCAACCATCTGCAATTCCCACCCCATCTAGGATGCCCCAGATGCCTGTACTTATGTCTAAATTATTCCCTTCCATATACATATAATTAAGAAAAAGATTGTATGGTACACACTACTTGATAATAAGAAATGATTATGCTACTGGCTTACATATTTACTATTTTTTAATTGTAAATTAAATAGACCAGACTATTTTATGGTCTACTCTTTGTATATACACAAAAAGTTTACGTTAGAAGCTTGGTATAGGGAGCTGGAGCGGTGGCTCAGAATTTAAGAGCACTAGTTGCTCTTCCAGAGGTCCTGAGTTCAATTCCCAATAACCACATACTGGCTCACAATCATCTTTAATGATATCTTGTCCCTCTTCTGGCATACAGGTATACATGTAGGTAGCATACTGTATATATAAAAGATAAATAAATCTGAAGGAAGAAGAAAAAGAAGAAGAAGAGGAGGAGAAAGAGGAGGAGGAGAAGATGAAGAAGAATAAGAAGAAAAGAGGAAGAGGAGGAAGAAGAGGAGGAGAAAAAGGAGGAGGAGGAGGAAGAAGAAGAAGAAGAAGAAAAAGAAGAAGAAGAAGAGAGGAGGAGGAGGAGGAGGAGGAGGAGGAAGAGGAAGAGGAAGAAGAAGAAGAAGAAGAAGAAGAAGAAGAAGAAGAAGAAGAAGAAGAAGAAGAAGAAGAAGCACAGCTGGGTATCTGGGTATAGTGGCACATTTTTGTCATCCCAGCACTTGGGAGGTTGATGTAGAAAGATAGCTGTAAGTATGAGTACAGCCTGCACTATACAGTAAAGCCAAGGCTAGTCTAGGCTACATGAATAGTGTAATTCCCCCCCAAAAAAACAACAAAAAAATAAAGATCAAGAAGAAAAAAGAGAAAGTTTGCTGTAAAACTGTATGCTGGATTCTGCCAGCAGCAACCTTCACATGTGAGTTTGTGATACTTACAAAGAAACTGGCCACTGATAAACTTTCTAGAATGTGTCCTTGTTCTTAAATGGCTGACTATAGCTGATGACCATCTCTTTGTGGAAGGCACATGTTAGATGTTTAGTCTGTTACTGTGTTTATTTCTTGTCACAACCTAATGCAGTAGAGTTTTTTCTACTTATTTCACCCAACTGGGGCATAGAGTCCACAAGTCATTGCTCAAACTCATGCCACACAGTTGGTAAGTGGAACCAGAGTCAAATTGAGTCATCTTTGACTTAAAGTTCCAAATTGAATCACATATTAGAGGTGAAGTAGATTGAGGGACCCCCTTTGCTTGTATCATGTGACACTGAACTGCCTTCAGAAAAAAAGTTGGGTCAAATTGACCTTGTCACTAAATCCTTAATGAAGAAGCAACTAAAAAAAATTTTTTTGTTGGCTTACCCATTTCAGAAACTTTAACTTTGCAGGTGATTATTTAGGTAGAATATTTGAATGTGTTTACCAAGCCTCTTCTCAAATCTGTATATGATTTCCTTTGATCCTTTGTCACAACTGATGCTAACAGTATTTTATAATATTTTGCTATACCATGTAACCATAATACAATTATAAACTAGTTAATTAAATGATAATTAGAGAGCTTTGTCTATAGACAGTTTCAATGTGGTGATTAGGTTTTATTTTTAATTTTATAGGACTAATAAATGACTAGGAAATTAATGAGACACATCTTGAAGTGTGTCAATGAGGGCATTGGCAAAGAGGATTAACTGAGGAAAAAGATCTTTCTTTCTTTCTTTCTTTCTTTCTTTCTTTCTTTCTTTCTTTCTTTCTTTTTTTTTTTTGAGACAGGGTTTCTCTGTAGCTTTGGAACTGTCCTGGTACTAGCTCTTGTAGACAAAGATCTTTCTTAAATATGGGCAGCATATCCTGTGGGCTCAGATCTGGATTAAATGAAAGGAGAAAAAGACAACTCCAGCTGTGCGCCAGCAGCATCACTCTCTGTTTCCTGATGCACCGCGATGTGAGCAAACAGCTTCGCATTCCCATCTCCTCCTCTGCTGTGCCTGACTGTGCTTTCTTAAGTTATGTCCTGTCTGATATTCGGTTATAGCAATGACAAAAGTCAAATGTCAAATGTTTCAATTTTGGCAACAAGGCCACCTTAAAAGGGATTGTAAACAGATCATTCCTAGAAACAATGTTTTACTAAGCATAATCCAAACAGAATGTCTCTCCCTTCTGGATTATACAGAAGTGTGGTAAAGGCAGACACGGACTAATGATGTAGATCAGCAAACCTTGATTGTCATCAAGAAACTCCTTGCAGGGCCTTTCACAGGCCCTTGTGCCATATTTGATTCAGTTATTTCCTGTCATTGTGGAGGAAGCTCCTTCCCAGAGCAATGAAAGAACCTAATGCCTATAGTAAGAAACCACACTGCTCTGAATGTTAGAACAGCTATAGAAGAGAGAACAAAAAAATCAGGAAAAACCATGAAGCGAGTATTCTGGCAAGCTTCTACAAATGAACAAAGCCAAAATTAAAAATACAAATAAATGATGTTGTCATTGAAGGTCTCGTAGACACAGGTAAGCATGTAACAATAATTTCATCAGAATTTTGACATCCAGATTGACCTCGTCAGAAGGTAAATGTTAAACTTTTTAGGGATTAGATGTTTATCTCAAGTAAAACAGAGCTTGAGATGGATTGAATAGATAGGGCCTGAAGGACAGAGAAAAAAATTAAAGCCATATGTGGCTAACACAGCAATGAGTTTGTGAGGATGTGATTTGCTATAGCAATGGAATACTCAGATTAATATTCCTCCAGTCTTAGAAACAACCATAAATTACCATATGTTTCTGGGGAAAAATATTAGAAGGTATAAAGAACAGTTACTGACCATTCAGGTTTTACAAGTGTAGGGTAAACAGTTGCTGATCTTTCAAAGTTACCAACAGCCCTACCTTTAAAATGGTTGACAGACAAACCTGTATGGGTTGTGTAATGGCCATTAACAACAGCGAACCTGCAGGCCTTAGAACAGCTGGTACAGAAACAATTGAAGAATCAACCACCCCTCGAAATTCTCTTATTCTTGTTATTAAAAAGAAATCTGGAAGACAGAGAATAGTAATAGATCTAAGAGCTGTTACTAAGGTGGTTCAGCCAATGGGATATCTGTAGTCTGGAATTCCTTTGCCCTCTCTTTTACCGAAATGATGGCCTCTTATAGTTATTGATTCAAATGATGGTTACTTCACTATACCTGTGCAAGAAAAAGACAGAAAAAAATTTGCTTCCACAGTGCCTACTTATAATAATTTTTAACACTTTAAGAGATATTAAGGAAAGATTCTACCAATAACAGCATTGCAGTTCACTTGTAATAGAAGGCTGCTGATCTCTTGATTTGATCATGTTTTTTATGTAGATCTTTCTATGTTGGATCTAATAAGGAATAGGAAACACACAGTGACAAGCAAATATTGAGAAAGTTCGACAGGAAATACGACTTTATTACAGGTTATTGCAACAGTATACAGAGGCCAGAACTACAACACCAATTTAGCTGAGCTGAGGTAGAGGGAGAAGAACTTTTGGATGGGGGAATTGTGGGGGCAGGTGAGTTGATGAGAAGAGGAAACCTGGGTTTGCTCTTGGTCTTCTCTAAACAAAAATTAAATGTTCTCATAGCTTAAACTTTCTTGCATATTCAAGACGAGAGGATGTTTCACAATTCAATGAAAGTGATCCTAATGAAGTTGAGTTCCTATTCTCCCACAGAGAAGGGACATAGCGATCTGTCTTCTTTGATGATCCCATTTTAGGCGTATGGCTCCTAGGTAATTTTAAAAGACAGTCTTAGGTTGTAAAAGGGGTGGAAGACTTTTAAAAATATTGATCACACTAGCAGGGTATGGTGGTATATGCCTATAACCCCACAAGCACGAGGCTGAGGGAGGAGTAGAGTGATATCAAGGGAAGCCTGGGTTAAACAACACAATACTGTCTCAGAAAAACCCCAAGAAAACTTTTTTCATTTGCTGTAAAGAATATTTGTTATAAAGGATATTTCTGTGTTGTGGAATTGTGGCATGGTGCTCATTTTCCTTGAAGTGTGTGTGTGTGCACTCGCACGCACACTTTATTATCCTCAAACTCCAAGAGACTTTTAAAACATTTATGTCTGCATCACAAAGAGGCAGAGAAGAGATTTAGAGATTTACAAGCTTTTTTTTTTTTTTTTGGTAAAGAAAAAAGTCAGAGCTCCAGGGTCAGAGGAATTCTCTGTGGAGGTCAGTAGAGTTGAGGCCCATAGAAAGGCCAGGTTGGTCAGCACAGTCTCCACTTTTTATTAGATAAGAAAAGAAACTTTTATAATTCTTTTCCTGAGCAATATGAAAGTTAGGTTCAATTGTAAGAGAGATCCGGCAAGTTTTATTTGATTTTTTTTCTCTGATTATGAAGACAGAATTGTCAGGTGAGACGGCTGCCTAGAAACAAACTCAGTTTTCTATTTAATCAAAGCAAAATGGAATGTATTAAAATAAATATGAAAGAAGGTGCAAGGAAATAGGTCTTTCACAATTTACAATACTCTCCTGGGTGATGCTAGCAATTATTCAATTGTGCAGGTCAACACAGAGGGAAGGAATTCATTCTGGTAAGAATTTCTGCCTTCTAGACAGATTCAAGAAAAGGAAAAGAATCCTTCAAGCACCAAGGCCAACACTATTCAGTTGCTTCAAATTTTTGTCGCTGTGAACAAAATGACAGTCTGTTGCAGGACAATCCTCCTCGCTCCTCCCCCTTTTTTAATTACATAATGAAAAAGTATAATAGTTAATGTTGGGTGTCAGCTTGAGTGGGTTGAGAGAGGCCTACAAAAGTGTGACACCGGCTCGTGGATGTGTCTCTGAGCATCAGGCCTGAGGCCCAGCTAGCTGAGGCAGAAGATCCTCCAGAGAGGTGGAGGCTCCAGTCCGCAGAGTGCAAAGAGTGAAGTCATGTGGCTGCACTCTGCTCTTTCAGAGTGGACAGGCTTCTGCCCCTGCTGCTGCTGCCACCCTGGGAGACAAGGCTTTGTATTTCCAGCCTTTGAACGTGGGCTCACAAGAGCCATACGGTCTGTGGGTTCTATGTTTTTAGAGAACTCTGACTGAGACAGTTAAGTCAGCATTGTTCATTAAGGCCTCAAACAGTTAAAAAATTAAAAAATACAATTAAAAATATTTGTTTTCTAATTTTGTTCATTTTATATTTTATATGCATGCATATTTTGCCTAAATTATGTCTGTGTGCCATGTTCATGTCTGGTGCCCATGGAGTCCAGAAGAGGGGGTTGGATCCCTTGGGGCTGAGTTACAGATGGTTATGAGCTACCATGTGAGTGTTGGGAATAAACATGGGTCCTCTGCAAGAACAAGTGCTCTTAACCACAGACACAACTCTCCAGCCCCTCTTGATAAATTCTTATCAAGTGAATTAATTTTTATTACTTAAAGTATGCAACAGAAAGTTATTTTATATAGGCATTTTAGAGGACCATGATTTGCTGCACACATCAGTCAACTTTGTTTGTAAGGTCATGGGATTGCAGACCCCAGAATGTCTTTTCCTTCTGCTGTGCCTTTACATGTTTGCGGCAGCTCTCTTTCTCTGGTATCTTGTATGGTGTGAGTGGATGTGGGGAGAGCTCCACTGCCTGTAATATAGTGTGTTTACCTCTTGGAAACATCTCATTCTTCTGGGCATTTTTATCTGTGGGTTGTCAGGATGATGACCCTTCCTAAGCTGTACTGCCTAATAATGAGAGCCTTGATGAATAAGATAAAATAAAGTAAAAATAAACACAAGGATTTTTTTTATAGCTAAGGCACATGAGTTCCATGTTGGGAGATGCTCATGTTTAATGATTAAAAGGAAAGCACCTGAGTCCAGGAGCCAGGCTGGCTCTAATTCTCTTAAAGCTGAAAAGAGTCAGTCATGTACCATTAGTTAAAACAAAGCTTCAAAATAACTTCAGGGTAGACCAGATGCCTTAATGATAGTTTTAAGATAAATTACCCCAGAAAACAAGCTCAAGTTCACAAGGACACATAGTTGAGCTGTTTTTTTTCATTAGGCTAGGGTCGAAAATACAAAACGGCTTGATTGTTGCTAGCTCTCCTTGCTAGGTCTGGTTGATGATCAAAGGTGATGATTTATTTCTTATACCCATTTCTGTTGTCGATATCCTGATGTAAAAAACTATTGATGAGTGGGTATGTACCCTAAAGATTTAAAGTAGAGCTGATTGATTCTTTTTCATGTATAAAAGCTTAGGCTTTGATTCCTTTAAGATTCCTTGTAAGATTACCTTTCAAGATAAGGAATAAAGTAATTGGCCTTTTCTTTGTAAATGCAAAATGCAGCCTGCCAGTAAAAGAGCAAGCTGACAAGAATACCTTGCTTGCCCACATGGTTAATCTCTAACAAGTTGCTTGGGTATGAATGTATGTGGGTGTTTGGGATAATTTGTTTTTCACCTGTAGTATGTAAAATGTTCAATTATGTAGAAAGCATGCTGTTTGTTTTATGTGCATTGTAATCATTCACCTGAAAAACAATGTAACCACATGGTAATTCAATATTGCCTGAAAACTTTGTTGGGTTACATAAGTTGTAGATAAAAAGTATCCATTAAAAAAGAATAGAGAAAGAACAGAGAAAGAATAGGAGAGAACAGAAGAATAAAGAAGGAAGCCATCAAGAGAGTGTGTGAGTGTTTATTTTCCTATAATCCCCTCAGACAGAATAATCTATTTTATGGTGACTCTGATGGGTTCCTTTCAAAGCCCTGTGCTGTTGGAGGTTGGTCACCACACAGCAGTACTAGATAAAGGCGACTACAAAGTTGATCTGAATACAAGGAAGAATGGAGTTGTTCCCTACTCTAGTTAGGGTAAGCACAGGTAGTTTAGGAGTTCCTTCTGTCTATGTGTTGCTTCCATTGGATGAATAAAGAAACTGCCTTGGCCTAGTTGATAGGGCAGAATTTAGGTAGGTGGAGTAGACAGAACTGAATGCTGGGAAGAAGGACAGAGGGGCAGAACACCATGGATCTCCTGCCAGGGATGGATGCTGGTTAGAATCTTGCTGGTAAACCACAGTTATGTGGCAATACACAGATTATTGGAAATGGGTTAAATTAAGATGTAAGAATTAGCCAATAAGAAGTTAGAGCTAATGGGCTAGGCAGTGTTTAAATGAATACAGTTTCTGTGGATTATTTCAGGAGTAAGCCAGCTGGGCAGGACAGAACAAAGGGCCCATGCTCCCTGTAACACACAGATAATAATATCCTCCACCAGGTAAATCCAATTTGGTGTTGTGTAAGGTCATAAAATCAGCACAGGCTCTTTCCTTCGAAAAATCTCCCTGGTGATATGACATTGGACCAAGAGACACGGTTTCTTTCCTCACTTCTTGGGACTTTAGAGACCATGACAAACTTGTAGACCCTCAAACAAGATAAAGCTCAACTGTCCATGAATGCATGGGGTTGTCCAGCTTCCAAGTATGTAAACATGTGTTTGTGTGTGTATGTGTGTGTGAGACAGAGAGAGAGAGAGAGAGAGAGAGAGAGAGAGAGAGAGAGACAGAGAGAGAGACAGAGAGAGACAGAGAGACAGAGAGAGACAGAGACAGGGAGGAAAGGAGGGAGGGAGGGAGAGAGAGAGAGGCACAGAGAGGCTCGGCAGGGCTTACTTACAAAAGTCTATCCTGGACAGGAAGAACTACACAGATAATGCATAGAATTATGAAGTCATGAACTTCAGACAGCAAGTATATTCTTCCACAGTACTCAAGGTTTCTAAACTAAGGCCCTTTCTAGGAGTGGTGGAAGAGCCAGCAAGGCTGGAGAGTGTTAATTAGCTTAGTTCCTGTGCTAATAATGTCTGGGGGTTCTGATTAGGTCAATTTTCCCTGACAATTAAGGAATTCAAAAACAGGAGCCGTCTCGAGCACAGCACAACTCAAACACAGTAGGCAGCTGCAACAGGTGCCAACATTTATTAAAAATCAAGGCCCACAGGAAGGCATGCAGAGAGAACAGCCCCCTGCAGAGCAGAGCTCGCTCAAGTCCGTTTTCCACAGGTGAGCTGTGGGTTTTGCGTGGGGGATTGGTTCGTCAGTTTAGACAAAGAGAAGCTGGTAGATTTATGCCTTTGAGTAAACATGTCCAGGTCTGGCTTTGAGATTACATGACCAGCCTGACCTAGTTACCTGGAAAAGGGACAGGGGAGGGGCACCTGCTGGTGGGAGAAAAATTGCCAAGCTTTTGCCTCAGATCAAGAGGGTGAAGAAGCGAATGGATTCTGCCTAGGTTCGAAGGTGGTTGGCTGTCCCCTGTGCATTCAGACACTGGTTGTGCTTACATTCTTAAACCACAGATTCTGTGAGTTCTCCCCTACCTCCTTAAACGTTCAATGTTACAACAGAAATGTTAGAGCCCGTACCAATTTTCCCCAGCATATAGATGACTTGATCTCTTTTCCACCTCTCTCTATAGTCTCAGTTTATTTCTTAATTGTATTTGAATTTTTACAGATTTACAAAAGAATTTGTAGAAATACGGAGCGGCAGGGCTGCGTCCCCGGCACCCGGCCACCCACATGGCTAGTTTATGCCCTGAAATAATTACACGGAAACTGTATTCTTTTAAACACTGCCTGGCCCATTATTGGTTAGCTCTTAAATATTAATCTAACCCATTTCTATTAATCTGTGTAGCCCACGAGCTGGCTTACCAGGAATGATCTTAACCTGCATCTGTCTGGCGTGGGAACATCATGGCGACTCCTGACTCAGCTTCCTTCTCCCCGCCTCCTGTTCTGTTTACTCCACCTACCTAAGGGTTGGCCTATCAAAATGGGCCTAGGCAGTTTCTTTATTAATAAGAAATCATTCCCACATCAAGAATTCATTTTGAAGTTGGTTGTTTTGGATTTATCTTTTCCAGGGGAATGACCTGTCATCTGACAGACACGCTTTTATAATTTTTATACTATATGTCTTAACAATTGTGATATTTCACCATGATATTTGGTGCATTCACATGAGTTCTTTATATCAGTGTTTTTTTTTTTGTGCATGTGCTCATGGTTTATTGAGGCTTGTCTGATTGGAGCTTGCATGAGTGGGCATACAATATCAGGACTTTTTTGTAATAAAAGACAATTCAAAATAAATACGTATTAAAAACTATGCCAAACACCAAGGAATAATGAACATTTACAAATTTTAAGAAAATCACTTAGGATTAATCGTTTTCATTTTCCCCACAAAATAAATAGCTCACTTAACTCTCATTAAGCAGAGGAAAAGAGTCAGACAGAAATAAACTCAGGCCCATGGCACAGTCACCATGTTATTTTCAGCGAGGAAAACCTTTACCAAGATTAAGACACATAAAAGTATCTGAGGAGAACAAGCGGCAAAGTAGAGAAAAACTTCAGATGGAAAGTCAATACCCCTTGCGAAAATTAATAAACACCCACAACTTACATTTTCATGTTTTCAATATTTCCATATTAGTCTAACCTCCAACCCCAAATCCAAACTAACACCATAAAAATTAAGTTGGCAATAGGCCTAGCCAACTCTACTCCCTGTTTAGCCTTTGGAGCCTTTCGAACCAATGACAGGAATGACGGTGGTGTGGATGGAACCAGAGGGAGAGGAGAACCCCGCTCTTCTCTCTGGGCAGCACGCGCATCTCCACACTGCTCTGTGGAGGACCTCAGGGCTTGTGTGCCCTTCAGGCCCATTACAGTGAAGGTAGCAGCCGCCAGCTTCTCATAGACCATTATTCCAAAGCGCTTAACTCGCTGGTGAAGAAGATAGAGAACATTCCCAGACTCCCCAAGGTTCTGTTTTCTGGGTTTAGTCTATGATGACCAAACCTCAGAGCCGACTGTACCGTCTGCATGGGATAAGTCACTGTGGTGTGACCGCTTTGGCTATTGCACCAATGATCTGCACAATGCATCTGGAGAAGAGAGCTTCTTCCTCTTCTTTAAAAGCTGCCGTTTTTTAGCCTTCATAGAACATGACTGGATGGCAGGGTTGAAGACCAACACCAAGGAGAGGAAGGTGCCATTGCACAGAGCCAAGATTCCTTCATCTCGAATAATCTGGTGGAATGCCTCCATAATGCCTTCGTAGTTAGCTGGTATAATGTCTTCATTCCGAAATTTTGCCCCTTGCAACTTCAGTCTGGTGTTCACCACCCAGAGTGGAGTCGTCAGTAGCACGTTCGCCACTCCTGCAACAAATCCAACTACTAGACCTTTTCCTGCAGAAGAGCGTTGACCTTTGTCCCATACTGCTTTGAGGCTATTAAAAGTGTAGAGACAGACAAAATTGGAGCAGCAGAGACTGGAAATAACTGGAAACCACTCTCGGTATGGTGCCAGGAGGCCTTCTTCTTTAATAATTTCCAGGAGCACTGCATGCGTCGTTTTTGGCTTTCTTTTCTGATCAACCTGAAGTCGAAATCTAGCAGGATCCATGGGAAAGAACACGGCCATAACAGTCACACTTCCCACGGCTCCGCGCGTTGTGTGCCAGGCTTTCGTAGGACAACACAGAGACCATAATGCCACACTTTCCCCCTCAGACGCCACAACGTGGGCTCATCTATATCAGCGTTTTAAATTTAGCTAAAGAGAGACTCTCCGGGTCTTGTTTTCTTTGTTACCGTTCCCGGGTTTCCAACAGAAGAGGAAAATTCCAACACTATGTCACTGGATTCAAACTGGATGATCACAGGCATCACTTAAAAGCCCTCTCAAAGGAAATACAAATATTCAATTTTAATATTTAAATTTTGGAAATCTTATGCAAACTTAATGATAACCTATTGAGTTAAAATGGTACAAAGCATATTGAATTTAGCATTTGTACTAATGTCAAGGGGAAAGGAATGTTTTCACACAAAATGTACAGTAGCTATGAAATAACAAAGTTAAAATCTATAATAAATGTTAGTTGATGTTGTATAGGGGTTCCCAGGCTTGACTGCATATCACAACAAACACAAAATATTTTTTAATGATCGGGGGAGGGGGAGGGAAATGGGAGGCGGTGGCGGGGAAGAGGCAGAAATCTTTTTTTTTTAATATTTATTTATTTATTATGTATACAATATTCTGTCTGTCTGTACGCCTGCAGGCCAGAAGAGGGCACCAGACTCCATTACAGATGGTTGTGAGCCACCACGTGGTTGCTGGGAATTGAACTCAGGACCTTTGGAAGAGCAGGCAATGCTCTTAACCTCTGAGCCATCTCTCCAGCCCCAGAAATCTTAAATAAATAAATAAAATATTTTTTAAACAAATATATAGGCTGTTTGTTTTTCGAATCTCTGATTTTATAGATAAGCTTAGGTTAGGTTCTTTACTTTGACAAATTTGATAATTCTATTGTCTCCTTGGGATGTTGAAAATGTTGTATTCTATTAACAGATGTGAGAAGTGATTTCCTGTTATTATTATCATTATTGTTAATTTTACAGAGCTAAGGACTGAACCAGGGCCTTGTGCTTGCTAGGCGAGTGCCCCACCACTGAGCTAAATCCCTAACCCTAACCTCTAATTATTTTCTAGAGTTTTCTTTCTTCTCTGTGGCTTTCCAGAGGGTGTTGCACGGACGATTCCTGGGGCACAATGACTGGATTTGATGGAGAATCCACGTGTGGGAGAGTATTGGAACATCTGGGCCGTGGACTTCAAGCCAGGTGGTGTTTCATGACTACTCCTGATCACAGCCATCCCATCTGCCGTGAAAGATAAACCCAGTGCATAGGTGGGAACAGGCAGATGTAGGCTGTTTGGGAAAATATTTAACCACTCGAAATTTATTTTTTTAAACAAAGCAATAAAATGTAGTTTTTTTTTTTTTTAAAAACATGTGAGTGATTCCTCTTGGCAGCAGTATTTTATAATTAGGTGTGATTTTCATTCAAAAAGCTTTTTGGTATGTGCAATCTTCCATTAGGATATAACAGGTAAAGTGTTCTAACGTGAATGTTTTCTTTTTGTCTCTATATGCCACTGAAAAATCATTCACTTTATTGTAAAATGCACCTAGAAGATAATTAGGCCACTTTCTGCTTTGGATAAATTAAACTTGTTTCTGATGATAAGTGTTTATATTTGATGATGAAAAAAATATGATGCATTGTAAGTGGGAAGAGATGGTTCTGTATGAAGTTAAAGATTTTAATTGTGTGTGCTATAAAGTGGTTTATTTATTGAAGTGTTGCTGATACAACAAGCTTATTGTAAATTTACTCTAATGCTTTGAAAAAGGAATTACCTTCTTATAGACTTCTTATAGGTCATTTTAGAAAATCTAATGACTTCTTATATACTAACTACTTCCCTTTTTTGTTCGAGCTGTAAGAAAATGTATCTTAAAATGTCTGTATAACAATAGAACAATAAGATAAATATAATCTTGGATCAAATCTTTGTTGGGACAGAGAGTTAATTCAATATTTTCTAGTTATTTTTTTCAGGCACAATTTAAGGTCTCAAAGGACAAACTGTCACTCAGTAACCCATAAAGTAAATTAAATTACAACTCTGTTCTTTTCTTGTTAAAATAATAATTAAAATTATAAAATGCTGACTATATAGGTGATTTCCTGTAGCAATTGCCAATCTATTTTATTTATATATTTATGTATTTATTTTTACAGTAATAACCCCTCACATGTTGCAATTGCCTTTCTTTGAGAGAAGTTAAGAACCATGTTGCCACTGTTGATATGTGAGATATTAATATGCCAAGGGTCTGGGTAAATTTGTAGCCAGTGGATTCTGGCAATAACACATTCCAAAGCCTGGAGGAAGGGCTGTGCATGTGTGGTCTGCTCTCCTTGCTCGCAGATTCGGATATGTATGTCACCTACACCTAGCCAAGTCTCACAGCCTGTGAGGTGGGCGTTTCCTTTGCCGCCATCACAGGCTCCACTCCCTGGGCTTCCTCTTATCCCCCACCACCCAGCTTATCTGATTTGCTCCTTCTCCAGCGCTTGAGTACTGGAGTTCTGTATTCTACATAAATCTTAAGACTCAACTCTCACGTGTCATTTTTGTGTTTATGTTTGTGTTATATATAAATTTTATAGTTCACTCCTTCACTTATTATCACTTACTGGTAAAAAGGCACATTAATTTCATTATTATTGGTGTGTGTGTGTAGGTCAGAGTACAACTTTTGGGAGTTGCTTTGTTCTTTCTATCACAGGTTTCAGGACTTGAACTTGCGTCCTCAGGTATGAATGGCAAGTGTCTCCATCTACTGAGCCAGCTCCACTGTCCTCTTCAGCACTCTTCCTCTAGTCAAAAGTGTCCCATAGGAATCCTCAAACAAGCCAAGACTATAGGTTACTCTCCACAAACAGACAGCAAGACCCCATTACTGAAAACAGTATCTATCAAACTCATTGAACTTGGAGAAATTGAGCTATGCCTATATAGAGTCTTCACCCGTATCTATTAGAGTCTTCTGTACAGGAAGGTACTCTGCACACTACTAAAGGAGAAACATAAACTGTAGGAAGATAAGGCCTACCAGGCCAAAAGGAGCCAACCTGGAGTCTTCCTGGAGTAGTCAAAGGTTCTGTCTGTACCTAGCCAATAAGGAGCGACCATGCAGTGTTTCCTGAGTGCCTAGCAACAGGCGCTGTCAGGGGTCCTGATTGAGCCTAGCCAATGAGAGACGAGCGTAAAATGTCAACTGTCAAGTGCTCTGAAGCTGGGTGCTGGGAGGGTATATGGTTTCCTGGCTGTTAAATGAATGAGTCAGATGCAAACCTTCTGCTTGACTCCCGGCGTCTGTCTGTTAACACTGCGCCTTTTCACCCACTCCCCTGGGGAAGATGTTAGGACCCAGCAATAATAAATGCTGTTCTTGTTTTTCAAAGAGCAATCAAGAACTTTAGCTTAGATGTTGCCTTTTACTTTCTGGTTTTTTTTTTTTAATATAAAAAAACAATTTTGTGGACTACAGGTTTGCTATGACCTGATGATGCTCTAGATTTTTCTCAGATTCTGTTGTTATGTCCCCTTTTCATTTCTGATTGTGTTCATTTGGATATTCTTTCTCTGCCTTTTGGTTAATTTGAATAAGGGTTTGTCTATCTTGTTGATTTTTCTCGAAGAATATTTTTTTTGTTTTGTTGATCCATTCTATTGTTCCTTTTGTTTCTATTTTTTTTATTTCAGCCCTCAATTTGATTATTTTCATTGTTTTTGACTTGTTGTCCTCTGTGTACTGTTGGTCACCTTTATCTTCATTTATATCACTTGTTTCATTTTTCTTAGGAAGAGATGTTCAATTTTTATTATATTAAAAATAATAAAAAATAAAAGATATTTCTTAATAGGAACTCTAAAATTCACATTTCATCCAGCAGCTTTAACTTCACTTTGTTTCATCCTTGGATTTCGTTTTTCATCATTTGCAACTTTTACTTCTTTTAGAAATCAAGATTTTATTTAGTTTCTCCCAATTCCCCTAGAAAATCATTCTTGGAGGATGCTTCTTCATTTTTAACTTGTTTCATCTTATGCTTTTCTTTGGTGCTTTTGCTTAGCCCCCTTCTAAGTTTCCTCCTTTATTCTTTCTTATAGTGATAGGTACCATTTACTATGTGCTTAGGCACCGCGGTGGGTATTTCCACAAGTTAGCAGCTGTTACTTGCATTTAACTGGGGATGAAATTGAGGCTCAGAGTAGAGAATCTTGGCCTAAAAATCTCTATGTAGCTTGAAAGACCTGGCTTTCTCCAGTCTCTGGGATGATGAGAACTTACTTGATATAGAAAGGTTCATTTTCTGTTATGCTTTCGGAAGCTTCATGGTTGGTTGGCTTCATGGCTTTTGAGTTTGTGGTGAAAGAAAACAGTGGTTGAAAGCGAAGTTGTTCATTTTATGGACCAAAAGTAGAACAGGGCATCAGAGAGAGCCGAAGAAGCCGAGATTTCCATCCCACCACTGAGCATGGTCTTGTCCCACTCAGCTGTTCCTCTCAGATGTTTCACTATGTCAGTCCCCAGCAGGCGACAGATGGAGAACTAAGCTTCTTTCCATTCTTCCCCAACTATGGGCAGATTGAATTCTGTGTAAACTCCTAGAAACTCGGTGATTAGCAGCTATCAGTCTGTCTCCCAGTGTCCATGTGTTGTATTTCTTTGATGGACTAAGTGACTCATGGCTTGTTTGTCTAAACTTCCATTGTTTCTCTAAGTAGTGACATGGAGTAGTAGAGCTAATTTCTATTCTTACTCAGTTATCATGGTGATAATTTTAATTCTTTTCCTGTGGTTGTAATCAAGAGGAAACTGCTTTGATTCATCTGAAACACGTTCACGTCTCATTTCTGCATTATTTAAGTCTGTCTCCCAATATCTCCTAGATAGCTTTCTCCAACTCCTTTCCTTAACAGAAGAGCCTAAAATAATTGATTCCATCACCATATTCTGAAAGGCAGCACCGACAATGGTTCCAGGAAGTTAGTAGCTTTAAGAAATAGCTGCGAAAAACAATAGAGATATAAGACATATTCTGAATCCGTGACTGGATTCCATACTGCTTTGCGTTGATATAAACTAAACAGAGAAGAAAATACGAATATGATACCTCTTGATTCCTCGATGGTGTGAGAAAGCACTATTGTGAAACTGTTTTGGGGGGTTAAAAAAACTCCTCCCAATTCAATGTTAAAAACACTTGCATCCAATTCAAACATCAATCAACACAGATATATAAAAAAGCGCAGGATAAAAGAAAAAAGGAGAGCAACAAAATTCCTCAGGCTTCTGAAATGTGGGAAGGTCTATTCTCCAGGTAGCTGAGGAGAACAGGGGAGCAGAAATGCAGACTGCAGACGGGAGGCATTACACCGACGTGGTTCCAGCTGACCAGTCATACGACTTTCCCAAGTTAATTAACTTCCCCGTGCTTCAGCACAGGCCCACGAATGCACCTAGCGCTGGTTTCCCATTTTCAACGGAAATGATAACGTTAGGATTAATGAGGTGGTGCCGAGAAATGTCTCCAGTTACAGGAAGAGCGATTCAGCAGAAATATAAAATGCTGTAATTGTCCCATTGGAGATCCAAGGGTTGAGCGGGAAGGGCATGAGTTACAGCAAAGCTGCCTTAATTGAGTCTGCATAGGCCAATTAGAACAAAAATCAACACATTTTAAGAATTTGATCCATATAGATAGGCAATTAAATAAATTCAGATGGACCAAAAGAATTTTGTTCTTTAGTTAAAAAAAAATTTTGGATCTAAATTATTCTTGGACCTGTCTCCACACCCACCTTATCTGACCAGCTTTATTATTTTGTTGTTTGTTAAAAGAACCAAGAGGAAAACTTTAATCCCATTTTAGGTATAACACTAAATTGTTTATTTTAAATTCAATTTATTTGTTTAAGTTAGGATGCGCAGTTGCATTTACGGCATTTAGGACTGAAGATTTTAAATTGCATTCTAGAGGAACCACACTGGACAAAATGTATTTCATGATAAAGATCAAAATTGAAAAAGTTTATGAGCTATATACATCTGATGGTTTCATTGCCAAAGGAAAGGCCAAAGCAGATGGGGAAGCTGAAAGGCGTGTGAGCGCTAAACCAAAACTCAGCATAAATAATGTGCAAGTCTCAGTGCGCAAAGCTCCCTCGGCACATTGCAGTCTGTGCCTTTGAGAGGTGCGAGCGTGCGCGAGGAACGCAGCGCCATCTTTCCTGGAACGAAGACTTTGCCAGTAGGGAAAGAATAGAGAGGAGAGATAACTCTGCAGAGTGGTCAGCATTTACCTGCCGGAGTCACAGGAAATAAGTTTGAGGTTTTCTCTCAGAGAAAACCCGAACTTCTCTTATCCTTTCCCTCCCTCTCACGATCAGTCTTTTATGTCAGCGGAAGTAAGAGGCTCTGTGGACAGGAGCGCTTTCCACAGTGCGTTTTCTATTGTGAGGTTTGCTATCCCAGGTTATAAGTTATAATGGCTCTGGTGGAAAATGCGGTTGGGAGAATTTGATAACCTACCATGCTTTTTTTTTTTTTTTAACTAAAATGACTTAATAGCTTGTGTTTTAGATCATAAGAACCTGTTTCAGTACATCAAATATTAAGGCACAAAGTCCGAAAGAAGTTCTCTGATGAGACCACTTCTGGCGGCCTCTGATGAGCAATGATGTAACCGACGTTATCATCTGACAGCTCCAATACTCACCTAGCAACATAGAGCACGCTCCCAGTCCATCACAGAATCAGCAAGGTGTTATATTTTCTTCTGTTTCTAGTTTATGTCAGTGCAAAACAGTATTGTGTAGATGTGATCAATAGTTTTAAAAGCCATTACGGAGTGAAATTTTATGGTTTCAGGACTGGACATGTCATCCACAGGCGGATACATTGCAGAGGATAAAATATAGAAACATTTTAACCACAAGGTGGCAGTAAGAGCTATATAAATTGAACAGGGGATTTCAACGGACCGATTACTTCAGGCCGATCTCCTAGGACATGATTGTCAGAATAAATAGCCTCTCCTAAACGCCGGCATCCGCGGCAAGCCTCAGCAAAGCTGCTTGCTCTTGGCCTCTGCGGATAAGCACCTTCCAGATGGCAATCGGGATAAGCGGGGCTATTCCTGGGTCCCCAGTAAACGCCTGTTTTTGAATTGAGGAACAAAATTGTGATGTAATATTTGTATTTGCTTTGGTTCAATCCAAGGAACAATTAAGGTAATATTCCTAAACTGCTAAGCCCAGAACCTTTGCCGAGTGCCCCCCATCGCATATGCTTAATTTAAAGAGCCTTATTTTTTGTATGAGCAATAAATTTATGTAAAGTTTTGAAAATGTTTTACTGGTGTACTATTTTGAAACTCTATTACTACCTTCTAATCTTGAAAATATGCTCTTTCACCTGTTTATCTTTGTCATGAAGATGACAGTGTTGTCTACTAGAAGTTAGACAATTGTGAGACTACGGTCAACAAAGCCATAGAAAGCCCGCTGAGATTTGCTTCACCCAATCCATGCCCAAGTGGAAACAAACATTGCACAGGACAACGGATTTCCAGGTGAATGAGATTTTCTTCTCTTTCTGTTACAGGATAGGAAGGTCCTTCTCTGGAAATGCAAAGGACAAAAATGTGTAACTGAGGAGTCATTAATGTCCGAGATGTTTAAATAACTTTCAAGAGGAGAGCTAAGTTCCACATACAGTTAGAACTTGATAATGTCTCAAAACCACACGGCAAGCCAAAACTCATAATGCAGACGGGTGAAGGAAACCTGCTTTGCTGGAATAGTGGATGGTTCTCCCATTCCTCCTGGTGGCAGTCTGCCTGCATGTCAAAGCTGGAGCCAAGAAGCTGAGGCGAGCCATGCACCTGCCCAACCCTGCCTTCTGCCATCACCCAGCAAGCCTTGTGCAAGGCAGTGGTGACTGCGCTTTGGTTTGTTGCAGATATTGTTGAAACGCTGGGCAGAATTGGATAAATTACATATGTGTAAATCTAGTGCAGTTCGCTAAAGTCGCTGTTCAAAACTGTGGCGGTAGTCTCTCTGGAATTTATAGGTAGTACAGAGAGCAGGCAGACGAAGTCTATCATATCACGGCGTTCTCTCAGCTCCTCTAGTTTGAATCTCAAAGCAAGGTTGTTTAAAATAGCTCAAACAGCGGACTAATCAGTGTTACACAAGGATGTGAAGCTTACATCGGCTAACCGGCAGAATCAAATAGCAAGGGAGAGGAAATTTGACACTGACTTCACAAATATTCCAGAACAAGGACTGGTCCTGGAAGTTGAGACCATTGACAAGGATGAAGGAATTAAGAAAAAAAAAAAACCCAAACTCTAGTGGACTGCTCCACAGGGATGTAGGGGCTAAGAAAGCATCAAAACATAGCTGCATTTTCACACCGACCTTCAGATTAAATATGAAACTGAATTCAGTGTAAGCGATGGCCTTTTTAAGTCAAAAAAACATTATTACTTAGCTTACTATTATTGCCCTATTCAAAAAAGGCATGACCAAAAAACATTCAGTGGGGAAATTTGTTTGGCTGTCTTTAATTTAGGTTGAAAAATATATAATACAAGCCAGTGAGATGACTTATTGAGTAAGGGTGCTTGTTATGAAGCCTAATGGCTGGAGTTCAATACTGGACCCACAGGGTGTCATCTGACTTCCACGTGTACATCAGGTGTGTGTATGTGTGTGCACACACACTCACACACTAAATAAATGAATAAATAACAAGGACATAAATAAATATGATAGAAAAAGTTGAAAATTTTAAGTACATATTTTATTATTTTTCTCATGAAACTAAGCTATTAATCTAAATTTAGGCTGACTTGAATATTAAAATTACGATGGCAGCAGACCTATATATTTATGTAGTAATAGGGAGCGGCTGGCTGCTGTGTCCCCGGCACCCGGCCGCCCGCATGGCTTAGCTTATGCCCCGAAATAATTACATGGAAACTGTATTCTTTTAAACACTGCCTGGCCCATTATAGCTAGCCTCTTCTCAGCTAACTCTCACACCTGGACTAGCCCATTTCTTATAAGGTGTGTAGCACCCCAAGGTGTGCTTACCGGGGAGATTCTAGCTTGCGTTTGTCTGGAGTGGGAACATCATGGCGACTCCTCACTCAGCTTGCTTCTCCCAGAATCCCGTTCTGTTTACTCCACCCACCTAAGGGTTGGCCTATCAATGGGCTTAGGCAGTTTTTTTATTGATAAGAAACCACTCCCACATCATTTCCCCTTTTTCTGTTTAAACAAAAAAGAAAGGCTTTAACTTTAACATAGTAAAATTACATATAATAAAAACAGTTATCTAGTAAGAATTACAGTTACAATAATTATATCTATTTTATCTTTTATCATAACTAAGGAAAACTATAACTATCTATCCATTCTTCAACTCCATCAAAGACTCCAGAAGGATATAATACTAAACAAGAAATAAGAAAACTCTAGAAATGACAGAGACATCTCACTGCCTGGACAGTCACCCAAAGTTCCTCTGTACCGTTGGGGCATCCATCTTTGGCCTACAGGCCCATAGTTTCCAGCAGACATTTTTCATGAAGCAGGAAATTTCAAAGACAGTTTAGTCACTTTCTGCTGTGTCCTGCAGAATGTCTCGCAGACTCTTTCATGAATCAGGAACCCCAAAAGATCATCTCACCTTTAGGCAAGTTTAGCAGTCCTCTCTCTGCGGGTTCTTTGTGTTCAGTTTATGCAACAGTCCAGGCAAGAACAGTCTCTTGTCCAAATGTCTATCAAGCTCCATAAGGATCCTCTTCGATGCCCATCTTCCTCTTGAAGTAGCTGGTGCTGCCAGGAGCAGACGTGTCTCCTTGTCATGAAAAGCCCTAAGTTATTAAAACATTTGAATGTCATATTCTGCAGTCTTTGAAAGATATGAAGAATGCCTATCTAATTGAAATATATCTCTATGTATCTAGAAAATCTAACATGACTATAAGCTTGACTATTATTTACGATTATTCAACAACAACCTATATTTCCTAATTATACATTACATTTTAAAAATGAACTACACAGGTTCACGGGACGCCCAGGCAGCGGGGAGATCGGATCCGGGTGCCAGGAGGGCCATCGCTGGGGTGAGTGAGTTTCTGGCCGCGGCGGCAGCCCAGGACAGGGAGCTCAGACGTTCCCCACCCCTCCTGCACTCCCTGGTCAGTCTGCGGGGGCTGTACTCCTTGATACCTCTTCTCCATTACTGTCCCACCCAACTTGCATCCAAGGCCCTCCGCACTACCTCTGACCCCCCTCCCCTCTTTGAACCACACAACAGCTCCCAGCTCAGCCTGTTTGGGCGCTGGGACAGGGTCCGAATTGGGAGGGCAGCCAGGAGGGTAGTAGCTCCTTTGTCTGGGTGGCCTGCCTGCCCTGCGGCAGCGAGGTCGGCCCTTTGTTTGCGAGACACCCAAGCACCAGGAAGATCAGATCCAGGTGCCAGGAGTGACATCACTGGGCAGATCAAGCTCAGCAGGACGGACCTTGCTTCCACACTGAAGAGATACACCCAGAGGCTCAGTCACAGCAAAAACTGGACCAAGACACCAGGCCTCCCTTGGCTTCATTTGAAAGAGGAGATGGGAAGGCGCCAATGCAAGAATTCCTCCAACAACCTGAAAGGCAACATGACATCACCAGAACCCAGGGATCCCGAAATAAGAAGAATTGTACACCCTACTCCAGAAGAAGTAGAAGAAATCGACCCAAAAGTGAATTTTTTGAAAATAATAGAAGACCTTAAACAGGAGGTGAAAAACTGCCATAAACAATTAGAGATTACAAACAAAAAGGTAGAGGAAATGAATAAATCGCTCAAAGATACCCAAGAAAACCAAGAGAAACAAGAAAATGCAATCAAACAGGTAAGGGAAATGGTTCAAGACCTGAAGAATGAAATGGAAGTAATGAAGAAAACACAAACCGAGGGAAGGTTGGAGATGGAAAATCTGGGTAAACGAACAGGAACTACAGAGACAAGTACTACCAACAGATTACAAGAGTTAGAAGAAAGAATGTCAGACACTGAAGATACCATAGAGAAAATTAACACACTGATCAAAGAAAACAGCAAAACCAACAAATTCTCATCACAAAACATTCAGGAAATATGGGACACAATAAAAAGACCAAACCTAAGAATAATTGGGATACAAGAAGGAGAAGAAGTACAGCTCAATGGTTCAGAAAATATATTTAATAAAATTATAGAAGAAAACTTTCCCAGCCTAAAGAAAGATATTCCTTTGAAGGTTCAAGAAGCATACAGAACACCGAATAGACTGGACCAGAAAAAAACATCTCCTCGCCACATAATAATCAGAACACAAAACATCCAGAATAAAGAAAGAATATTAAGAGCTGCAAAGGAAAAAGGTCAAGTTACTTATAAAGGTAAACCTATCAGACTTACTCCTGACTACTCTATGGAAACCATGAAAGCCAGAAGGTCCTGGATAGATGTACTGCAGAAGCTAAGAGAACATGGATGCAAGCCCAGACTACTATACCCAGCCAAGCTTTCGTTCACTATAAATGGAGAAAACAAAATTTTCCAGGATAAAAACAAATTTAAACAATACGTAGCCACAAATCCAGCCTTACAGAAAGTAATAGAAGGAAAATCACAAACCAAGGAGACCAACAATGACCACAATAACTCAAACTTCTAGACACCCTTTACCAGCGCAACTAAAAGAAAGCAAACACACAAACCCTATGACTAAAAAAGTGACCAGAGTTAGCAACCACTGGTCATTAATATCCCTTAATGTCAATGGACTCAACTCACCTATAAAAAGACACAGGCTAAGAGATTGGATACGCAAACAGGATCCAACATTCTGCTGTTTACAAGAAACACACCTCAACCACAAAGATAGGCACCAACTTAGAGTAAAGGGATGGGAAAAAGTTTATCAAGCAAATGGACCTAAGAAACAAGCTGGTGTGGCCATACTAATTTCTAACAAAGTTGACTTCAAACTTAAATCAATCAGAAGAGATGGAGAGGGATATTTTATACTCATAACAGGATGAGGTCTCAATCCTGAATATCTATGCCCCTAATATAAAAGCACCCACATATGTAAAAGAAACATTACTAAAACTCAAAGACGCCATCAAACTGCACACACTAATAGTGGGAGATCTCAACACGCC
The DNA here is from genome assembly GCA_963919715.1 of Microtus obscurus. NCBI lineage: Eukaryota > Metazoa > Chordata > Mammalia > Rodentia > Cricetidae > Microtus > Microtus obscurus. Next base: position 2,401,273 of record CAWTZC010001883.1, on the reverse strand, counting down.
TCTTTCACCAATGGACAGGTCAATCAGACAGAAACCTAACAGAGAAATAAGAGAATTAATGGAGGTATTGAATCAAATGGACTTAACAGACATCTATAGAACATTCCACCCAAATAGGAAAGAATATACCTTCTTCTCTGCAGCTCATGGAACCTTCTCGAAAATTGACCACATCCTCGGTAACAAAGCAAACTTCCACAGTTACAAAAAAATATCCATAACCACCTGTGTCTTATCAGATCACCAAGGTCTAAAGTTAGAATTCAACAACAATGCTACCCCCAGAAAGCCTGCAAACTCATGGAAACTGAATAGTCATCTATTGACCCACACCTGGATTAAAGAAGAAATAAAGAAAGAAATTAAAGTCTTCCTTGAATTCAATGAAAATAAAGAATCAACATACTCAAACTTATGGGACACTTTGAAAGCAGTCCTAAGGGGAAAGTTCATAGCCCTTAGTGCCCACTTAAAGAAAACAGAGAAAGCATACATTGGAGACTTAACAGCCCACCTGAAAGCTCTAGAAAAAAAAGAAGCAGACTCACCTAGGAGGAGTAGAAGACTGGAAATAGTCAAACTGAGGGCTGAAATCAACAAAATAGAAACACAGAAAACAATCCAAAGAATCAATGAAACAAAAAGCTGGTTCCTGGAGAAAATCAACAAAATTGATAAACCCCTATCCAAACTAATCAAACGGCAGAGAGAGAATCTGCAAATTAATAAGATCAGAAATGAAAAGGGGGACATAACCACAGACATAGAGGAAATTCAGAGAATCATTAGATCTTACTACAAAAGCCTGTATGCCACAAAACTGGAAAATGTAAAAGAAATGGACACTTTTTTAGATAAATACCATATACCAAAGTTAAATCAGGACCAGGTGAGCAATCTAAATAGACCTGTCAGTCGCGAAGAATTAGAAGCTGTTATCAAAAACCTCCCTACCAAAAAAAGCCCAGGACCAGACGGTTTCAATGCGGAATTCTACCAGAATTTCCAAGAAGACCTAATACCTATACTCCTTAAGGTATTTCACAATATAGAAACAGAAGAGTCATTGCCAAATTCCTTTTATGAAGCTACAGTCACTCTGATACCAAAACCACACAAAGACTCAACCAACAAAGAGAATTACAGGCCAATCTCACTCATGAACATCGACGCAAAAATCCTCAACAAAATACTGGCGAACCGTATCCAAGAATACATTAGAAACATTATCCATTATGATCAAGTAGGCTTCATACCAGAGATGCAAGGCTGGTTCAACATACGAAAATCTATCAATGTAATCCATCATATAAATAAACTGAAAGAAAAAAACCATATGATCATTTCATTAGATGCTGAAAAAGCTTTTGACAAAATTCAACATCCTTTTATGATAAAAGTCTTGGAGAGATTAGGGATACAAGGGTCATACTTAAATATAATAAAAGCTATTTACAGCAAACCAACAGCTAACATCAAATTAAACGGAGAGAAACTCAAAGCCATCCCACTTAAATCAGGAACACGACAAGGCTGTCCACTCTCTCCATACCTCTTCAATATAGTGCTTGAAGTTTTAGCAATAGCAATAAGACAACATAAGGGGATCAAGGGGATTCGAATTGGAAAGGAAGAAGTTAAACTTTCGTTATTTGCAGATGATATGATAGTCTACATAAGCGACCCCAAAAACTCCACCAAAGAACTCCTACAGCTGATAAACACCTTTAGTAATGTGGCCGGATACAAGATCAACTCCAAAAAATCAGTCGCCCTCCTATACACAAAGGATATGGAAGCAGAGAGGGAAATCAGAGAAGCATCACCTTTCACGATAGCCACAAACAGCATAAAATATCTCGGGGTAACTCTAACCAAAGAAGTGAAGGATCTATTTGACAAGAACTTTAAGGCATTGAAGAAAGAAATTGAAGAGGATACCAGAAAATGGAAGGATCTCCCTTGCTCTTGGATTGGGAGGATCAACATAGTAAAAATGGCAATCCTACCAAAGGCAATTTATAGATTCAATGCAATCCCCATCAAGATCCCATTAAAATTCTTCACTGATCTTGAAAGGATAATAATCAACTTTATATGGAATAACAAAAAACCCAGGATAGCCAAAACAATCTTGTACAATAAAGGTACTTCTGGAGGCATTACCATCCCTGACTTTAAACTCTACTATAGAGCTACAGTAATGAAAACAGTGTGGTATTGGCATAAAAATAGAGAAGTCGACCAATGGAATCGTGTAGAAGACCCGGATCTTAACCCACAAACCTATGAACACCTCATTTTCGATAAAGGTGCTAAAAGTATACAATGGAAGAAAGAAAGCATCTTCAACAAATGGTGCTGGCACAACTGGATGTCAACCTGTAGAAGAAAGAAAATTGACCCATATCTATCACCATGCACAAAACTCAAGTCCAAATGGATCAAAGACCTCAATATCAATCTGAACACACTGAACCTGATAGAAGAGAAAGTGGGAAGTACCCTACAACAGATGGGCACAGGCGATCGCTTCCTAGGTATAACCCCAACAGCACAGTCATTAAGGGCAACATTGAATAAATGGGACCTACTGAAACTGAGAAGCTTCTGTAAAGCAAAAGACACTGTCACTAAGACAAAAAGGGAACCCACTGACTGGGAGAAGATCTTCACCAACCCCGCAACAGACAAAGGTCTGATCTCCAAAATATATAAAGAACTCAAGAAACTAGACTTTAAAATGCTAATTAACCCAATTAAAAAATGGGGCACTGATCTGAAGAGAGAATTCTCAACAGAAGAAGTTCAAATGGCCAAAAGCCACTTAAGGTCATGCTCAGCTTCCTTAGCGATCAGGGAAATGCAAATCAAAACAACATTGAGATATCACCTTACACCTGTCAGAATGGCTAAAATCAAAAACACCAATGATAGCCTTTGCTGGAGAGGCTGTGGAGAAAGGGGTACCCTCATCCATTGCTGGTGGGAATGCAAACTTGTGCAACCACTTTGGAAAGCAGTGTGGCGGTTTCTCAGGAAATTTGGGATCAACCTACCCATGGACCCAGCAATGCCACTCTTGGGAATATACCCACGAGATGCCCGATCATATGACAAGGATATTTGTTCAACTATGTTCATAGCAGCATTATTTGTAATAGCCGGAACCTGGAAACAACCTAGATGCCCTTCAATGGAAGAATGGATGAAGAAAGTATGGAATATATATACATTAGAATACTACTCAGCGGTAAAAAACAATGACTTCGCGAATTTTGCATGCAAATGGATGGAAATAGAAAACACTATCCTGAGTGAGGTAACCCAGACCCAAAAGGATGAACATGGGATGTACTCACTCATAATTGGTTTCTAGAGATAAATAAAGGTCAGTGAGTCTATAATTTGATATCCTAAAGAAACTAAATAAGAAGGTGAACCGAAAGAAAAACATATAGCTATCCTCCTGGTTATGGGAAGTAGACCAGATTGCCGGGCAAAAATTTGGGATCTTGGGGGTGTGGTGGGAGGGGGGGGAGGGGAGAAGGGGAGAGAAATGTGAGAAGGGGGAGGATGGGGGGAACCTGGGGAAACGGGATGTTTGGGATAAAGGAAGGTTGGTTAGGGGAGCAGAGAAGCACACATCTTAATTAAGGGAGCCATCTTAGAATAGAAAAATAAAATAAAATAAAAAAAAAAACAGTTTCCAATAGAGAGAGCTTAAAGCTGCCTAACAGGTACTCAAACAGGTAAAATATAAATCAACAGGTAAAGTATACAATAATCAACAAATACAGTATATTAATTATAATGCAGCTATGGCAAGTGTGCATATTAAATATAAAACTTATTCTACAACATTTTTATGAAAAATGCTGTTTATGGCAAAATCTTCTCAAGTTTTGCCAATTAAGATATTAAACTCTTAATTTAAACCAGTAGCCTGTCTGGTACAAAAGGGCAGGATAAAAGCTAAAAAATGGCTTGATCCCCAAATGATTATTGCTACAATTCACACAACTGTATTTTGCTAATGTTATAGCAAAAAAAATCCCTTAAAGGATTTTATGCTAAATTTTACAAATGGCTCTTCCAATGGAGGAACTGCATATATGGCTAATAATAATAAAAAAAAATATTATGGAGCATAATAAGGCTCCTTGTAAGCAGCTTATGAAACTTGCAAGTAGATCCAGATGCAAACGGATCTGACATGATAACACCAAGCTGACCTTTGCTAGGGCAAGGTGGAAAAGCCCTTGCAATGCATTATGAAAAAACCCGACCTATATATATTTGGGGTCGAGGATATGTTTATGCTTTTTTTCACAGAAAGAAAATAAAAGCTGGGCCTGATGTCGAGGCTGCGCTGTGGACACAGAGGAGTTCCTGAGGCGATTGCAGAGGGTCCTTAGTCTGGCTTTTCCTGCCCACAAGGAGAGGAGTCCCTGATAACAGAACCTGCTGCTCCACTCTACAGGGTGTCAATTCTGCCTCCTGAGTCCAGGGAGACCCGGCTGAGATAATGCCAGGATGTGCTTCAGATAGCTGAATCCAGCTCACCTCACCCAGGAATCCCACCGGCCCTGAAGCACAAGTGCTAAACTGCTTCTGCAGCTTGAACTCTGGTCTGCTTTGGAGCTGAGATGCACACTGGACATCAGACTGTTTTAATCTTTGGGGCACAGAACTCATTTTAATTAAAATACTAACCTCTTCACTTAAGAAGGGGAAAGATTGGGGTTCCTGTGACTGTTGCTCAGAGTCTGGAAATGGTGGTATTTGACAACAATGTATGTCATTGTACTCTTACTGAAATTGATCTAATGATATTTGTAACTGCTTATAGATGTTGGGAAAGGTTTGACACATGCTGTAAAGTGTTTGGGTTTAGTGCATATGTTAAGAATTTTAGATTTTGATCCCTTTTTCACCTCCCTAATTGATGACAGGCAAGCACACGTAACTTTTTGTGGAGTAGGCATTTAGGAAGGAGGACATACCATGGGCCAGACTAAAAGGTGAATACTGGGTTTGGAAGGTGCCCCTTTCTTCTTGTCTGGAGATGGAGTTATTGGTGCCAAAATTATATCATATCTTTTGTTTAAGGAGCACCTCACAGATTTTTCATTAATGATAGATACAGGGGCCCAATGACGGGAGTTAGTGTGGATCCTCACCTAAATTTCAAACCATACAGAGGCCGTACAGGCCGGCTCAACATGGCATGGTTTTTAGGTACGAGGGCGCTCTCCACATAGCCTAAGACAGGGTGCCCTGTGATCTGCTTACTTTAATCCTACTAGATACCTTTTATTTGAGAAGCTCCAAGAAACTAATGCTACTCATAAGGCACCCCTCTGTTCCCAGGAGAGGTTAATTGCTTCACCAGTCGAGAGGAGGGTCTCTCCTTGTCCCAGTCCCCTCTCCTTTAGATCTGACACCATGGTTGACTCTGTCTTGGTGCCCTCCACCTATAACTACTTGCCTCTATATAAGAAAGGAGGAATATGTTGGGAGCCGTTTCCCCCCTAAAGATTGTTACAGAAACCATCACCTTGGGGAGCCTGCAGGGAACCCCAAACCCATAATTATGTTAAGAATAGTCCTATTGGCAAAACCTGCCCCACACCCAATTAGCTATTTGCTAATTGCTAACGAACCTAATCTGATAGCGGAACTGCCTTAAATTCCAGCTATCCAGGGAACTAGGTGTGGCAACTCCTGACTTCTTGGCCTACCTGACCGGATGTAGGTTACGTGACTGGGACCACGCGGCCAGATTCCATGCTCCTGTGCCCTACTCCCCAAGCCCTCATTCAGGGGGTATATAAGTCGTTACCCTGTCCCTAATAAACGGAGGCTTTGACAAAAAAAAAAAAAGAAAAAAAAAAGGTTAACAACTGAACTATCACTTATACCAGTTAGGGGAGAGACAATCAGTTTTCTACGATGAGTGACACTGAGCATGTCAACTAATTCTGGGCAAGCCTCATGTTCAGGAGTAATTGACCAACAACATACAGTTGGACTCCACAGGATTTTGTCTGTGCTTTATTTGGTTACAAGTTGGGCTTTTTGTTTGTTTTCAATCTTTTTTTCTTTCTTTTCTTGGTATGACTTTCTTGTTTCTAAGTTTTGGAAGATTTTATTGTTGTACAGGATTTTTGCTTCTTGTTAAAGAAAGAACTTAAAGTTGGGTGGGTAGGGATGGGGAAAAGATCTGAAGGGACTTGAGGGAGAGGAAGAATATGATCAAAGTGTATTTGAATTTGAAAATTGTTTTAAATAATGGAAAACATAATAAATTAATTTAAAAAAAAATAAAAAAAAATGAACTACACAATCACAATACCTTGATCAAGATCAGAAATACATATACAAATAACAAAATTGACCTTAAAATCCACACCAATGCAAATTATTCATATCTATATCATATCCCCCTTTAAATGTAAAAGAACATTTATAAATAATATTTGGAAACATGGGCGCAGTTTTTCTCTCCAAACTGCTTCCTGCTGAATGGGGGCATTGTTAATTAGGTCTTTCATGGTGTAACCCGTGTGCCAGGGTCATCTCAGTTGGCAGTTGAGTGAAGTAATTTTTTGAGGGAGTTCACAGCAACCTTTCAGGGGGGCGTGGTCTATCATACCAAATCGGAATAGATGCAATCCATAGAGTCTCATCCTCTGTGAAAACAAAAGAAGACCCTTTCCGAAGCATCATATCCTTAGACCCAAATTCTGAAGTCATACCCTCATGATATCCATTCTGGTTCCACTTGGCAGCCCATATAATGAAATGTCTCTCTGTACTTAGCTCCTTCACAGTCAAAAATTTTAAAGAAAAAACAATGTACATAATCCAGACCCTCTGTGAATTTTCCATTTTTACGTGGCTTATTTTTCTTTATTTCTCTTAATCTATAACTATCTGTACTCTGTCTTTTTAAAGACTTTACCTTTCTTTTTTTAAACCATTAACTTTATTCTCTATATTCTTTTTCTTCTCTCTCTCTCAAGCCTATGTACATTCATCCAACAGTGTGGTCTTTTATGTCTGAATCTGTTTTATTGTGAATCTGTAACATTTTTTATTGTCCAGGAGCACTTTTTAAAATGTTAAGCACTTCTTAAAAACTTAAGTTGTACCATGTACGGTATTGCCTGTATCCAGCCAAGTCTAAACCTTAACTGCACTATTATTATGGTAATTACGGCAGTTTCTGCCTGAGGTCAGCACAGTTTAGCATGGAGCAGCAGCTCCTGCCTCAGATCTATTTGGTGCGCCTGAGCTGCGCACAGTTCCAGGCACACAGCAAGTCCACATTGGAGCTGCATTCAGCAGTTTAATTCTGAGACTGAGCGTGCAGCATAGAAACTCTTTTCATCCAAGTTACAACCAAATCTGACAGGCAGAGCATTGCGCAGTCTGAAAACAGGTCTCTGAATGGCGGAAGGAATCCGCCATGCTCTTTCGCCTGCTTAAGCCTGATTGTGTTGTCTGCCCAGGTGCAGGTGGGGAGCGTCGAGCCATCGGCATGGTCTCAGAACACTTTCCTTTCAATCCCAAGTGGGAACACAAAATCCAGTCCCATAAAAGCTTTGAAATGCTTTAAAACCAGAGTTTATGCTGGCAGCACAGCCCCAGGAAGCCATGCTTTCTCAGGTTTTTAAGTGGATTTAGCCCATCACGTCTGGGCACCACCTGTAGTAATAGGGAGCGGCCCGCTGCTATGTCTCCGGCACCTGGCCGCCCGCATGGCTTAGCTTATGCCCCGAAATAATTACACGGAAACTGTATTCTTTTAAACACTGCCTGGCCCATTATAGCTAGCCTCTTCTCGGCTAACTCTCACACCTGGACTAGCCCATTTCTTATAAGGTATGTAGCACCCCAAGGTGTGCTTACCGGGGAGATTCTAGCCTGCGTCTGTCTGGAGTAGGAACATCATGGCTACTCTTCACTCAGCTTCCTTCTCCCAGAATCCCGTTCTGTTTACTCCACCCACCTAAGGGTTGGCCTGTCAATGGGCTTAGGCAGTTTTTTTATTGATAAGAAGTCACTCCCACATCATACTTACAAAGTCACTATCTTGTGACATGTGGAAATATGCTTGTGTCACACGATTGGCATGGGCACTGCATGGTGGTGTTGTTATTTAGCCAGGAAATAACATCCAGTAACATTAGTGACACTATAGTTTGAAACAGCAGCAGATAATGTTCTTATGCCCATAGCCACTCACAAAGGCACACCTCAGAATGAAGCTAAAAAGTTAGCATCTCCCAGATTTTCTATCTACCTTCTAACTTTCAGAAAATACCGTCATATAAACTATATATTGAATCTAGGAAGACCAACTGCTGAGAAGTCAGTAATATTCTATTGTTTGGATATTGGTCGAGTATGCATCATAGTTTGTTTATCCATTCATTACTAAGTGATTGGAGTGTTGTTATTTTGCCTATTAATATTATTGTAGGGCTGGAGCTATTGTCAGCAGTTAAGCACACTTGCTGCTCTTCCAGAGGATGAAAGTCTGATTCCAAGGGCTCACCTTGGGCTGCTCATACTGCCTGGGGCTCCAACTCCAGGGTCTCTGACACTTTCTTCTGGCTTCTGCCAGCACTTCCACAAGCACATGCTTGTGTGCATGTGTGCACGCTCACACACACACAGTAAAATAAATAAATCTTCAGAAGAAAAGAATAAAGTGGTTGTCAACATTTGTTTTCAGGTCCGTATGCTGCATTCTGGTTTCTCTTGGATAAATATTGAGGAGGAGAATTCTGGGCTTTCTGATGAAAGTATATCCAGTGTTTCAGAAAGGTCTGGCAAACTTTCTTTTGTAACTTGTCCACCATTCTTGGTACTTATATTTTTATATCCAAGTTACTTTGGTTTTGAATTGAAGACCTAAATATAGTTGGTGCATTTATTGTCAATATTGCTGATACATGAATTAATAAATGTCATTGAAACAGGAAAAAATATTCCTCCCCTTTCCACCTTGCCAAAGATGCTATATCTTCATGGGACTGCCAGGAAGGTTACTACAACAGAGGCACGCAAGGCACGGAGTACGGTGCCGTGCACACAGTTCATGTTGAGTGCGTCAGCTGTAGCTATCACCTGACAAAATGTTAGAACTGAAGAGAAGACGCAAGCCCAGAGCTGTGCAGGTGGAGGCACCATTGTGCTGCCTGGCTGCCATCTCTCCCGAGGAGCACAGCTTTCACAACTGCTGTCGTCGGCTGCATCTCTGGCTAATCATATATTTTCACGTACACTAAACAGATGAAAGCCAGTCAGAAGGAAGAAAACACAGGAAAGCGCAGAACCTAATAATATTCCAAATTGCAAAATGAGAAAATAACGTAAAAGCAGACTCCTAATCTGGAAATTATAACAATTTAAGGTTGGAAATACTTTTCTAAGCACTTTCTGGCAGCTTCTTTCTTTCTTTCTTTCTTCCTTTTTTTTTTTTTTTTTTTTGGAGATCTTCTCCGAACTGTGAGTGTTTAGTTTAAATCCATGACCATTTTTAACTCTGTCCCGTCGGCTTGAGTACTTAGCTCTTCATTCTGATAAGAGAGCAGAGATGACAGCATCCAGGGACCCAGCATCTCCTCCTTCCCCCTCCTCCTTTTGGTTGTTAAATGCACTAATCTTTGAGGCTCCTTAATCTGCAGGTAGCACTATTAAATACAGGGATGGAGAAAAGGGAAAAAAATGATCAGGTTTGTAAAAGAGTTGAATTTTTGCAAACCAAGGCAAATGTGCAAATGTGTGATTTACTCAGAACGACCAACAACTTAGCAAGAAGTCCTCTAAACACCCTCTGGGTGATCTGAAACCTCAAGGCGTCCAAGGTACTGTGGCCAAGCTCTGTTCCCAGTCCAAAAGTAGTACACGGGGCCCTTCATTTCCACAGTTCAGAAGGTCTTCTGTGCAGTTAAGTGTCGGTTCTGATACGGAACCATATTGATATTGAATTGACTCGGTGGAAATGCATAGCGCTTCTGTCCAGAATGAAACTGGATTAAGATCAAGAGTAGTACAAGGGTTTCACCTCATTAACCAAGCACAGGCTGAGAGAGGTTTAGTGTCTGAATGAGCCTCACCAATGCGTCAGTTGGAAAAATGTGCACATTCTCTGAATGGCCACTTGATTTAAGGTAGATGCTAGAAAGTTAATTAAACACTAGAAAGTTGGGTTTCACAAAGCCAGGGATTGGTCTGAAATATGTTCAAAGGCTCAAGTAAGAGAGGCCAGCTGTAGGGCAGGGTAATCTCAAGCCTGGGGGAAATCGTGCGAATCATGAGAGTGTGCGCTAATATAAAATCTTTAAACGGTGGAGATGGTGTGCTTCTTGGGGGGCCATTCATCATCAATATATTGACCCGGCTATGCTTGCCCTCTCTGCATCACAAGGTAAAAAAATTACACATTTCCCTTTGTGCCTATTTAAAAACCAATACTGCAAACACAGGGAAAAGAAGACGAAATCAAAACTTTATGGGTTTTAGGGGTCCCCCCGGATGCTGCTCATAGGCTTCATGTTCTTTTACATCTCATTCACTCTCCCAAATGATATTCACTCACCTTACTCATCTGGTGTTCCTGATAAAAACTCTCCTATAACCATGGTGTGAATTTCTTCAGGTGTTTTTCCTTTCCTGGTTTCCATACATTGTAAGGAACCTGTAGCTAAGTGTAGGAGGGACAGGGAGAAACTGAACATATTTTGCCAGGAGCTCTGGGGGATCGCATGGTCGATTACACACAGAGAACACCACCTGTGCCCTTTCAGCCTTTGGACAAGGCACTAGTCCAGGGATGTATTTGTTCCTCCCACCAGGAGGTAAAATGCATCTCTTTCCCCTGGTTCTGTTTGTCTTCAGGGATAACTGTGAACAACAGGTTGATGAAGAAATGGCTTTTTCTGAGCTCCAAGTCTTTACACCGTTTGTTGTTGTAGTTGGCACTGCATTTTGGAGAACCTGGACCAGTTTCCTTGAGGATACGACCACTTGGAGACCAAAGTCCTGCCCAGCACAGAGTTTTTGCTCATGGGCTCATTAACAAGTCAAGTGAAGGTTGTCTTTTGACTGTTACATAGCCATAGATGCTGTGGAACCATTGTCAAAGAAGATGCAATGTTTGCTTGAAGATCTAACGAAAAAACACATAGATCACAACAATGGCTGCTGCACCATCTACCCTACCTTCAAGGCAGCTTGTTCTTTTCTGAGAGCTGCGTGAGGGTGTGCATCATTAGAGGACTTTGGATTGACAAATCAAATCATGACAGAAGCATCCAGTAGAACATGATGCTTTTTCAGTCTATTTTGTTTTTATTTGTATGTATGTATGTCTGTGTGTGTCACAGGCACAAGAGTGTCTGTCCAGCCCAGAAGAGGGTGTCAAATCCCCTGTAGCTGGAGTGATGCAATGTCAGTTTCCTGACAGAGGTGCTGGGAACTGAATTGGCGTGCTTTGGAAGAGCAGCAATGTCGGGGTCCAGCCTTGACGAAATTCACGTTCCAGGGTAGGAGCATGAGGGTTAGAATTATTAAGTAAAAGGAATAGAGATAAAAGAGAAATAAAAGGCAGAAACACAGAACAGCACTGGGAGGGATATTCAGTGAATACTGAATCCGCCTGCGTTTATCTTCCACACGCATATATACCCCACTCCAAAAGGGGATGGGGAAGGCAACAGACCTCACTAACACGAAAGGAATTGACAAAGTGTCCTGCAGGCAGCCACTCCCTGAAACCTCCTGCCAACATAAAGAATCAGGAATACACTTGAGTTCTCTGCCTTTTGATCAAGGTGGAATGGATTCACCTCTATACTCAAAATACTAACTAACCACACTCAAGGTCAGCATCTCTTGTTTGTATCCACACCTGTTGTCAACAACTTTGTGAGAGCAAAACCAAGCTCAAGCTCTCTGACTTTTAGTCAAGGCGGAGCAGGACTCACATCTGTGGGCCCTGGCAGAGCAAGTTCTCTTAACCACCGAGTCATCTCTCAGGCACCTGTGCACAGCTTTAACCCTCTTACCTGGAAGCCTGACTCCCTGGATGCACACCCACCTACCCCCACCACTGTAAAAGCTACTTGGGTTTCTTTTTTGTTTTCATCACTCAAGAATTACATTTATTATTTCTTTGAGAGTTTCATACAATGTTTTTTAATTGTTCATTATTGTAGTTATATTCTCGTATATTTTGGCCTTTATGAAGAAACCTTTTAAAAATGATCTTTCAAACTTTAAAGTTCCTTTCCTCTCAAGAAACAGCAATGGCAGCAACACACTGAACCATTGGTTGTTGGTTTGAGAATGAAATGACAAAAGTTAAATCCAATTAATTTCAATTCAAGTGAGAACAATGGCTCCTTTATCCCTCACCCACAATGCATCTTGGCATATGCACGGCACTCATCTGCTTTACTCAGCTCTATTCGCCCTGATGATGTGCGGAGATCTGCTTGTAGGATTATGGGGGTGGCTGAACACTAACACCCTTCACGGAGCAGATGGTAGCAGAAGCTCTTGGAATCGGTGCAGTGTCAAGAGGAAGTCTGGAGCAGTCTCTCTCAAGATGAAAGGACAAAGAGTGGGGGCAGATGAAAGCCAGTGCCAGCATCAGACAGGCAGGTCCGAATCTATAGGCGCATTACTTGTGGCTCCCATGCTCCTAGCGGCTGCTCTTAGGAGTAGAGTGAGTGGCCAGGGGCTGCGTGCCACATGCTTTGTAGTGACAGGAGTGGATGTGGTGCTTCCTGGCTGCGGAGGGGGATCAAATGGACTTGGGCGAATAAATTATAGGTTGGAAACTTGCTGCTCCAGGGATAGCAGACACTACCCCTATCATTTGATAGAGAGTGTTGTTTGGCTCGGAGGTATTGTGTGAGAAAAGAAACTTGGAATCAGGTCATTTGAAGCCTTCTCAGCTTCACCAGATACCAACACAGCACTTAATTGTATTTTTTTTTTTTTTGATACAGGGTCTATGTAGCTCTGGCTGTCCTGGAACCCACTATGTAGATCTGCCTGCTTCTGCCCTCCATGTGCTGCGATGAAAGGTTTCACTACACCAGGCTTTAATTGTAAGTCTTAGGCGCACTACCCAACACAGGCCCTGTGCTACAAGCTGATGGTAATTAATACCAATTATCTCATCTATGTGTTTCAGAAACACAGCATTCAGTAGAAGGGTTCACATAGGTAAGCACTAAATGAAGCATAGTAGATACATAAGGCTAGGACCTGAGAAGACAAGGGAAGTCATCAACCTTATTGAGGTAAGAAGAATCTCTCAGCAGTCCTGTTTTCTGTCTCCCTTTGTGAATGAAAAAGACACAGAGGAAGTTCTTTCTCAAGAAACTGGTTGGGGTGGCACACGCCTTTAATCCTAGCACTCAGGAGGGAAGGCAGAGACTTTAGGCAGATCTCTGTGAGTTCAAGGCCAGCCTGGTCAACATAGTGAGTTCCAGGACAGCCAGAGCTACATTGCTTTGAAACAGTCAGACAGACAGACAGACCTACTTATGCATACAACAAGAATTCTGTACCTGTAGGTTGTGCAACATGGATTCATACCAGTCATGGATAAAAAATATTCAGAAAAAACTTGAAACTGTATTAAATTTATACAGATTTTTTTTGTTATCACTTTTTGAATACTATTGTATCATAACTACTAATGCAGCTCTTACATTGCATAGAATATTGCAGGTAATGGCTTAAAATATATGGGAGTGCACAAGGTCTATATGAAAACTGTTATTTCATACAAGAGATTTGAGAACCCATATATTTTACTATTTGTGGAGGACCTTAAAACAATTTTCTGTAGATGCTGAGGGTGGGCTATTCATTTTTTTGGTTAACGTTATATTGCAAGCCTTCACCTAGCTCAGTTAGGTAAGGGGGATTTGATAAAATGATGAAGACAAGCCAACGTCCAACTGCTGGAGCTGGAGACTGTTAGCCGTGTTTGTTAGCTTTCGGACATTGACAGAATGCTTGATGTAAACAACCACAAAGAAGGTTTATCTTGACTCATGGTTTCAAGGTTCAGTTCACAGTTGTTGGTCCAGTACACCCGGGGAAACACTGTGGTGGCAGGGGCCTGTGGCTGAGGACAGTTCACATCACTGCAGACAGAAAGCAAAGGGCCAGGAATAATACCCTTTAGAACTGCTTTCAAGGACCTATTTCTTCCAAGCAGGTCCTGGAAGAACCAGTATCTGCCCAAGATACCCCAACACCAAGTTCTCAGCACAGTGAGGATTTATTTGGCCCATAGAGAGAAAAGAGGTAATGAGACAAAGACAGGTGATAGAGGACAAGAAAGAAGGGGAAAGGGACAGGGGGCAAAGGACCACCTCTGGATAGAGGGGAGACAGACAGGGCTCATAGGCAAATGGCAGTTTACAAAGGTAGCTACTGTATTAGGATGAGCTGGTTAATTTTGATTGGATAGGTTAATTAGGGTAGCCAAAAGGAGGCTTTGATTGCTGGACTTTAATACTTTAATAGCTGGACCTTGGCAGGAAGCCTCAGGAGGTGGGGGAGTAGCCAAATAAGGGAATAGATCTTAACGGCTGGCTCTAGGTGTGCAACCTAACAGTTTTAGCAAGAAAGAAGAAGCGGGGGAAGGGCAGGGCTTTCCAGAGCCATGTTTGCTATGCTGGGCCTGCTAGAACCTCTTCAGGTTCCACCTCTCAAAGTCTCTAAAACCTCTCAACACCATCATCTGGGAAAAACTTTCAGTGCATAGCCTTGGGGGATCCTTCATACCAAAATCATGGCAGCAGTGCCAGGCACATGGCCACTCAGAAAGTCAATGAAGTCTACTAATACTTTAATCATTCGGCATCCATTCTTTTCCTTTTCCTATATCTCTTCTTATTTCACCATCTGGGAAGAATTCATTTTAGGGAAGAAGACATTTACTGATTTTTGTCCCACTTCCCCATCTTTAACCTCTTATTGAATCCTGCCAAGTCCTCTAAGTCCAAAATATTTCTATTCCACTAGTCTGCCTATCCATTGCCACTCACACAGCTGAAGTGAATGGAGCTGTCTGCCAGGGTCTGGTGCTTTAGAGGCCTGTGTTTTACAATCTATTATGAAGGACACACAAGTGCCTTTTAAAATTTACTTTTGTGTTCAGTGCTAACACAGAGGGTTTCTTTACCCCAAACGTTTAAGCACGTGATTAATGTGGTTCTGTTCCAAGAGAACTGCTTCTCCACAACTCTTCCACTTCTTATTGTTATGCAACAGTCACTTCTGAGATTAAGATATTCCACTCTGCAGGGGAACTCTTTAAAAGGGAAGGTAAACAACTGAAAGGAGCTTCAGGAAGTTCCTGAAACTGAACAGATCTCTAGCCCTCCCCTCCCCCCAGGAGTAGACAGGACAAGGAGACTGCTACCATGCAAGCAGCCCGGGAGAAGCAGGCTTGCCAGGTTGCCTGGAGGGGGCCGAGGGAGGCGTGGAAAGGACACTCTGCAATGTGTTGAGCTGCCTGCTGCGGGCTGCGCAGTATGTTCCAGGTTTCCAGTTGTGGTGAACTGTCACCCACGCTGAGGTGCGCCCTGGTGATGCAATTGTCATTGCGTCGTTTCTGCTTCTGTAGGAAACCCTTCACCCGCATTCCTGTAAGTAACTCAAATAAAACGCATTGGTTCATCAAGCGACACTTTGGTAATATTCTTACTTTAGTCTGCCATGCAATCCCTATGAGTAGATATGTGTGTGTTCCACCTTCCCAGAAAATGTTTTGACACACAATGCTTGTTTAAGCCAATGAAAAGCGCATTACAAAAAGCCATGTAGACTTCAGAGTTATTCCTGCACAAATGTGGAGACTTAATATATTCAAAGTGTTGTGCAAATCCCACTTCAATCCACATTTAGAATATTTCCATTATCCTCAAGAGAATCCTTAACTTGATTAGTAATCATCCTCCTTTTTTTTTTTTTTTTAATTCTGCAAATCCTTCCAGTGCCCTTGACAGTGAGATTGTGGAAGGGACCTTGAAGTTGGCACAAGACACCCTGGGACCAAATTCTCAGCACAAAGGAGATTTATCTGCACCAGAGGGACAAAGGATAGGGAATTAGAGACAAAGACAGGAGATAGAGGACAAAGGAGAAGGGGACAGGAACAAAGGAGGTGGGAGGAGGGATATTTGCCCTGGAGGGACAAAGGACTATCTCTGGCTAGAGAGGAGAAAGAAGTGACCCATGAGCAAATGATAGTTTATGAAGGAAAAAAAAAAACCCAGATATGCCCCTGTTAGAAAGAAGTGTTTATTTTGATTGAGCTTATTAATTAGGGCAGCCAAAACGGGACTTTTGATTGCTGGACTTCAATACTTTGATAGTTGAGCCTCAGGGAAAGGAAGTAAACAAATAAGGAAATAGACCTTGGTGGCCAGCTCTAGGAATGCAACCTAACAGTTTAGGAAGGCAGAGGGAATGGGGGGGAAAGGGCAAGGCCTGTCAGAGCCATGTTTATCATGCTGGGGTCTGCTAGAGCCCCTTCAGAATGGACCTTATTTCTTGACAGATATGTGTATTTTCGATATCTCATATAAACAAGATAATGAATACATAGTCTCTTCTAATTGGCTTTTTTGCTTAATTGTGTTATATTGTTCCCCAGTAGGGCTTAATGTTTACTTTTTTGCTTATGAAGTGGGAAAATTTCCAGATATGCAAAATGCATTCAAAAGATAGTAAGTATAAATGAAATAAATGACCACTAAAGTGACTGGCTTTTCCTTACTGTTTAGGTCGTGGCTTAAATATCTAACGAGATATCTAACTAGAGCATCCCAAGTAAAGAGCACCAATTCTATTTTCATATTTTTCAGTCCTTACTGTATTTCTTTCAAAACTTTCTCTCTCTGCGTGTTCTCATGCATGCATGTTTGTGTGTATAGCTTTCTTACTAGACCATAGACCTCTTGAACATGTGAATCATGTCTGTCTTGTTCATCATTGTCGCTCAGCTTGTGAAACCATAGTTCAAAATGTACATCCAAATTCTGAAGAAATGAATAAATGAACGAGTTCTTGAATAGTGAAAGGATTGTAGGAGTAGGCAATGCTTATTGGGGAAATGATGATGAATTTTTAATATTTTAAATAAATCTAGGAAGCAATGTTTTTTATGCTATTTTATATAATACAATCTTTTTCTTATTCTCTTCTTTACTATAAGAATGCTGTCTTTTGCTTTCATCAACATGGAGTGTGTGTGTTTGTGTGTATGTATGTGTTCTGGCATTGACCCTATGACCTGGTGAATGCTAGACAAACACATTAACACTGAACTATAATCTCCGGCCCAATGTGGAGATTTTAACTGTGAGAAGGTGTGAGACCTCCAGGAGGACGATTGGTGCAGCCTAGACACACTGTTGGTCGTCATATTTTAAGTTAAAAGGTGCAAAAGGCTTATAAGAAAAAACAGTATTCTATCGTCCTAGTCAACCTCAGTTTCTTTTACAATACAAATGTTTAATTAGATTTAATTACTTATTAATTCCTATTAACAAAGTGGTTATTTCCATGGTCTGTGTTGTTAAATATTTTACCACAGTCTTCTTAATTAATCAGTTCCTTATTAGTTATTGCTATGCAACATACACACAGCTTTTCCCAAGGTTTACCCAACTTTCCATTTCTTCCCACCCCCTCACAGTACAGTTTGATCTTTTAAACACTGCTGCATGAGCAAATCTAAATAATTTGCTCGAGTCTGTTTCCATCAGCTCCAAAGTGCCTCCTAGTTCGCCATTGGAAAGGTGAGGATCCAGGCGTGTGTGTGGTCTTTCTCTGTACCTGGGTGCGGTGATGTGAGAGATGCCCCATAAACTCAGGCGTTTGAACACCAGTTACCAGTTGGTGGCGCTGTCCGGGGAGGTTGAGGAGGCTTGGTGTTGCTGGAGGAATTACGTCACTGTGGGCAGGCTTTGAGAGTTTATAGGCTCACCCTCCTTCCATTTCTGTCTTTCTGCCTCACACTTGCAGTTAAAGATTTGAATTCTCCTCTTTATCTTTCCTGTAGCTCGCTGCTATGCCTCTACTCTGCTGTGATGGATTTTTATGCCTCTGGAACCATAAGCCAAAACAAACTCTCTCTAAGTTGCTTTTGTCGCAGCAACGTAAAAGTGACTAGCATGCCATTCTTTGATTCCGGAAGTTGTAATTTCAGTCTCACATAATCGAGATTGATAATATTTACTTTCTCCTGTCAGACATTCTATTGACTGATAAAAATCCTATCACATTTGAATTAGTTGCACACTTGAATTGTATTGCTTCTATCATTTTTAATTACCATTATCAGAGTAGCCAATCCCTTTTTTGACCTACTGGATGAAAAAGCGTGGTTTAGTGATAACTGCTATCTATAGTACCCCACTTAGTCTCTCAGTTTTTTTTTTTTTTAAAGATTGTTTTCTTAGGTCCCAAACTTCCTATTTAGAGTGCTTATACACATTGTAGTTTGATTGCACCCTGTTGTTTTCCTAGAGTATTGAATTTCTTTATTTTCCTTTTGGTCTGTAAAAACAGATGTATTGATACAAATTTCACATAAGAAGATAAAATTTTAGGTTAAAATGGAACAAATTTTCTAGGCATATAAGATACTTTATGTGATAAAGACAGAAAATTAGATCTCAGAATATATATATTCAAGATAGGGTTTCAGTATAGCTATTGTGCCTCTCCTGGAACTCGCTCTGTAGATGAGACTGGCCTTGAACTCACAGAGATCTGCCTGCCTTTGCATCCCAAGTGCTGGGATTAAAGGTGTATGCCACCGCTGCCCAGCCTAGAATTTTTTAATGGTTTATACCATGATTTTTATCACATGGCAAACTCCATAAATATGGATAAGTCTTTATAATTAACATGGTTCTAGATTTAAACCAATATAGTCTCTTATTTTAATGATCATTATACTGTAAACAAACAAACAAGAAAGAACACAAGATCTGAACAAAATTACAACCAGAGTCAAAGCTATGGCCAGAAATCAAACAGCATTTCTTAAAAAACGCTGTTGTCTTCTGCGATATGAGCAGGCAGTGTAGGTGATGACCTGATATTTATCATTTATTAGATATATGTAAACACTGTGAGACTAGAAAACTTGCTTTGGAGATGGTGCAAATAAAAGTTAAGCCCCAGAGAATACAACATAATTTATGTAGTTTTCATGTTCTTAGAGCAAAGTATGAATAATTAGACAACTCAGAAGTCAACAAGCTTCCCAGAGCCTTTCATTTTGGTAAATAAATACATAGTACTGTAAAACATACATTTATAAAGGACACATAGACTGGCACACAGGCACGTGTGTGTGTGCACGCATGTGCAAGATTGTCACTGAGACCAAACTGACATCAGGCACCATAGTTGTGCCATTATAACCATAACCATTCTTTTTTTTTTTTTTTTTTTTTTTTGGTTTTTTGAGACAGGGTTTCTCTGTGGTTTTGGAGCCTGTCCTGGAACTAGCTCTGTAGACCAGGCTGGTCTCAAACTCACAGAGATCTGCCTGCCTCTGCCTCCCAAGTGCTGGCATTAAAGGCGTGCGTCACCACCACCAAGCAAACCATAACCATTCTTATCTTACTAATGTACCCCATCATGTGCTGATCAAGCTTTTCCATTCATCTAGATCACCACGATGTTTGCAATTAAGCAGAGAAGAGGATTCTAAATTGTACCTAGGCGGGGGAAAGCTCATGCTGAAGCAGTTATGACAGCCGTAGTTTACAGTGCATAGGAAGCCTACACACAGATCTGCTTCTCTGATGTCCGTAACCCAGAGGGATGCATGCTGCTGTGTTGGTTCCACTTTGTTCATGACAATGTGGGTCATCAAGACAAGTCAGGAAAGTGTTTATAAGAAGCAAACAGAACAGGAGGATTCAAACTCACAATGTAAGGTTGCTTGTCTCATTACATATCAGAAATGGTTCATTCGTCACCCATTGGTGCTTATTTTTCAGTCACTATCAGCATAATAAGGGAAAGATTGGGTATTTGTAGGCATTTAAATTCTTATATAAAATGTTCTTTATACACCATGGACAACTAAAGATCAAGGTGAGAGAAAATGAGCGGACTTGAACTTCACTCTTGTGTTGTCCCAGGAAAGCTTGCAGTTAAAGTGAGCAGTACTGTGTGCGTTTAACACTGTCTGCCTATGGTCCAGATAAACTGCAGAAAAAGTATCGGGAAAAGATCAAGACTGGCGAAAAATCACATCAGAATAGAATGTTCTTATGGTCTGCCTCGCTGGTGGTGTGTGAGTTCTAGTACTTCATTCCAAGTGCATGTTTTCAGAAGCTATCACGTGTCGAAATGAAGAGGAGCAAAAACAACAACAACAAAATGATCACCTGCAATGTTATATAAAAGAACCTTGTGGGCAGTGTACGGAGTCTGGGTTTACTCTCAGTGAAGAAACAACATAAAACAGTCTACATAGAAGATCAATGTAAGGAATCTGCCGAGCATGGGCAGGAAAACAAACAACAAGGAAAACCTGTTCTACTTTTCTGCTTTTGTTTTATTTCATTTCAGCTGGAACACATATCCTTAAGTTCATTGCACCAAGTAGATAGTCCGTATTTCTTCACCCATCCCTGATTCTTTTACAAAATTTTGGTGTTCTGGTCTCCTTTCTGTTGCTGTGATAAAACATTTTGAGGTATTTTATTGAGGAGAATGTGTATATTTTATTCACAATTTCAGGGTACAGTCCATTATTGTGGGGAAGTTAGGGTGGGAACCTAAAGTATCATATCCATAATCAAGATTTAAGAAGAACAACACAGACTGGTGTAGATGTAGGGACAAGGAACACTTACCTGATGCTGGTGGAACTATAAGCTGGTGCAACCATTGTGGAAATCATTTGGAAGATTCGTCGAAAAGCAAGGCATAGCTCTATCACACAATCTAGCCACACTACTCCAGGGTTTATCCTGAATGCCCTCTATATGCTACTGCAGAGACACCTGTTTATCTCTAATCATTGCTACTCTTTTTGAAGAAACCAGGTATAGGAAGTGGTAGGTGTCCATCAGCTGATGAGTAGATACTGAAATTGTCTGTATTTACAGAGCAGAGTATTATTCAGCTGGTAAGAAAAAATGAAATTTGCAGATAAATAGATAGATCTGGAAATAATCATACTTAGTGAGGTAACCCACATCTCGAATGACAAATGTCACTTATTTTCTCTCATTTGTGGATGGTAGCTTTGAATCCTTAGGCATTTGTGATTCATTTGGGTTCCCATCAAGTTCAGGAAATAAGGCTACAAAACTCACAGCTAGTTTATTTCAAGACTTTTTAAAATAATTTATCTGTTCTCTTCTGTTATTTCCTAGGAGATATTTTAAATACAGTTTTATTTAATTGTTTATATTTCTATGCTAAGTTCTTGAGAATAGATATTATTTTTGTTTGAATTTTTTTTTGCAAGCAGCTGACATTTGGGTGGATCACCTTAATTTGCCATGAAAATTTTCACTGAAAAACACTAAGATGTTTTAAATTTTTTTTTAAATTTATTTATTTATTATGTATGCAACATTCCTTCTATGTATGCTTGCATGCCAGAAGAGGGCACCAGATCTCATTATAGATGGCTGTGAACCACCATGTGGTTGCTGGGAATTGAACTCAGGACCTCCGGAAGAACAGTCAGTGTTCTTAACCTCTGAGCCACCTCTCCAGCCCGATGTTTTAAATTTTTATAAAATTTAAAGTTTAAAGGTCAATTCAGATATTTTCAAATATTTAAACATCTTCCAATAACATATCAAGCATTGTTTTTTAAACAAATTAAGTAAAGATTTAATTAATTATAATTGAAATCAATTAGAAAAAAAGGTGATTTAGAATTTATTACATTTAACTGAAGTTAAACACTGAGTCCTTTAGTTACACCAATTATATTCCCAAATACACTAGTGACTGGTTGCTATAGTCCCGGAATGCATAGGTTTGGGTAGTTGGCTGCTATTATGAAGAACCATAATTCTTTTCCTAGCAACTTTAAATACAAGGTTTACTTATTTATTGTTTTCACGTGTGTGTGTGTTTGTGTGTGTGTGTGTATGCACGTGCACTTGCTTGTGTGGACATGCACTGTGTTTATGCACTTACTGCAGAGACATTTCCCCATCCTCCCTTTGTAACTTTTTTTAAAGTTTTTATTGCTTTGTAAATAATTCAAAATTTCCACTTCCTCCCCTCCTCCCATTTCCTTCCCGCTCCCCCACTCACTCTCCTCCTAGCCTCCAGTTCTTAGAGAGGGCAGGGTACCCTGCCCTGTGGGTAGTCCAAGTCCCTCCCTGCTCCATCCAGGTTTAGGAAGGTGTGCATCCAAATAGACTAGGATCCCAAAGGCCAGAGCATGCAGTAGAGACAAATCCCAGTGCCATTATCATTGGCTTCTCAAGGAAGTCAGGACCTTAGGGGTTGGTCCACCCACTGAGACAGCTTGCATGATCTAATGGGAGCTCACCAAGCCAGCTGGACTGGGACTGAACCAGCACGTGATCAAACCTTTGTAACTTTTTAACGTCTAAAGTACTTTAAAAATCCGTATTTGGTGTGTAATATCACTTTTCCTTTCGAGTAACTTTGAGTTCGGACGACTGTATTCTGCTCCCAGCAGAATTGTGTTTGCTGCCTTCTCAAGTTTCAGGGCTCTCTAAGTTGCCGTCTGGGTACGCAGTCTCCGCATTTTCACCCGCTGACTAGTGATTAGTTAGGCTTTCCGTTTGAGTGCACACAAGCTTGTATTGTTTGCGTATGCGTTTCAGTGTCAAGGGCAAATCCAGAGTTTGCCAGAAGAATATAAAAGGCAGCATTGGGTACTTTTTATAGGTGGCATTTCGTAAGACGTCGGGATCCTTGACGTGTTTACTGCTAATGAGTACACATGTGTGATGGAGCTTAAGTGGGGAATTTACTTAGTAGGCTTATACTTAATTTTGTGAGATGAGTCCATGTTGTTTGAAGGAATTCTCTGTCTCCTTTCCCCTCCCACCTTCTTCCCTCTCTTTTTCTCTGTTTTAAACTTTGTACTGTCTTTGAATATGGACTATTTTTTTTTGTGTGTTTCAGAATATTACTCTGTGTTTGTATAACTGAAATACTTTAGTGATTTCTTTGTGGTAGAGTAAAGTCAAATTCTTGTATATTATAAAAATTCCACATTTAGATTAATTAAGCATTATTTATTTGTCGATTTCATGTGCTATTCGTTTGTGCTCAGAACAGTGTGTTCTGAGGGAGAGTTATTGACCATCCTGCAGGTAACTTACCTTTTGCTGATATATGCCATTTCTTATGGTGAGCATGCCGACATACTAGGTAGGGGAGTTGCTACACTTTGCTACGTGATCATCTTGGCTCATGTGTATGATCATGCGTCTGTTACTATTAGAATGTAAAGGAAGCAAAATAGTGGAGTTGAGCTTGTTTACCGTTGTCTGTGTCCTTGGAAAATGAAGGATATTAACCTGTGTTTCTCTCTTCCTCATCGAAAATTAAGGCTTAATAGTAAGGATCAGACAAACCTTGATTATTACTAACGTGTTCGGTGTTAGGGCACAGAAAATGTGGTGTCTGAGCTTGAGAAAGAAGAGGAGAGGTTATGCTATAACTGGATGATTTTACAGAAACTGTGAAGTCAGTTCAAGAGGAAGGAGAAGGAAAACAAGAAGCACAAGCAACGAGCAACGTTAAAGGCTGAGCAGTAAAAGTCTGTACGAGCTGTGCTTATCCCTTCCCTTATTCGGGTACAAAGAACAGGTCCTATGAGTCAGTTGCCAAGGCAACTGTTAAGTTTGGGTGGTTTATGGCAGAAGCATAGTCCTTGGAAAGCGGGGTTAGAGGTGGAGCAATAGTAACTCATGGAGGAGGATGCTCTGTGGAAGTAGCCATGACTCTGGGTGACTCCATGTGACCCTTAGAAAATGCCATGATGTTTTTCTGCTGTATTTTTTGTCTGTAAAGTCTCACCACTTCTTGGCTAAACAACATCTTATGGACTGACTGCATTTCTGGCTCATGCATGTGTAAGTGTTGGCAGGTCCCAGGCTGTCCTGGGCTGCAATATCGCACCACTGAGAGGCTGATTTGTGTATGAAAGACAAATTCATTATTCAGTGAAATTATGAGTGCAGAATTGAGAGTATGCATAAAGTTTGTAATATCTTGGCTGAATAATTTTATATTCATTGAGCCTAATTAAAAAAAGCAAAGCTGAAATAAAACAAACAAGCAAAAGACCCTAAGGAAAACAACAACAAACAGGGTTTGTCTTTTTGACAAAAGAATAGTGAATTTAATTAACTATGGTAAAACTACTGCATAATGATATATGTAAAGTAATACTTAGTGATTATATTATCAAGGATATTAGCATTTATTTGTAATAATCATTTAATAAGAAATATGACATTGTTCTATTCATTAGTTACTTTTCCTACCGACAAAATCAAGTTTAGGAACAGGAATGTTTCCCAATAGCTCAAAGTTACAGGATGGAATCAGTTCTGGTTGCAGACGTCTTGGGGCATCTGCTCACATCATACCCAGTCAGAAAGCTGAGAGGGATAGACGGTGGTGCTCGGCTCTCTGTTCATTCAGTTCAGCACCACAGCCCGAGGGATGGTGCAGATGGTGCACAATTGGGGCTGGTCTTCTTTCCAGTAGACTCAGCTCCATAATCTTCACAAGCATGCCCAGGGGCTAAACTATGTGGATAGCCTGTTATAAGTGTGCCCAGAGGCTAACCTGTGGTACATAACCTCTTACAGGTATGCCCAGAGGCTAACCTATGCTGGGTAACCTCTTACAGGTGTGCCCAGAGGCTAACCTATACTAGATAATCTCTTATGAGTGTGCACAGAGGCTAGACTATGCTGGGTAACCTCTTACAGGTGTGCCCAGAGGCTAACCTATGCTAGATAATCTCTTATGAGTGTGCCCAGAGGCTAACCTATGCTGGGTAACCTCTTACAGGTGTGCCCAGAGGCTAGCCTATGCTGGGTAACCTCTTACAGGTGTGCCCAGAGGCTAACCTATGCTGGGTAACCTCTTACAGGTGTGCCCAGAGGCTAACCTATACTAGATAATCTCTTATGAGTGTGCCCAGAGGCTGGCTTATGCTGGGTAACCTCTTACAGGTGTGCCCAGAGGCTAACTTATACTAGATAATCTCTTATGAGTGTGCACAGAGGCTGGCTTATGCTGGGTAACCTCTTACAGGTGTGCCCAGAGGCTAACCTATGTTAGATAATCTCTTACGAGTGTGCCCAGAGGCTAACCTATGCTGGGTAACCTCTTACAGGTGTGCCTAGCCTATGCTAGATAATCTCTTATGAGTGTGCCCAGAGGCTAGCCTATGCTAGATAACCTCTTACAGGTGTAACTAAAGGCTTGCCTCCTGGGAGATTCTTGAACCTGTCCAGTTGACAGTATCAGTGAATGATCACATTGTGCATATTAACAAACTTCTCTAATGTCTAGCTTCATAAAGAGAGCAGGATTCCTGTATCCTCTGCTGAATTTGTATCACATAGAAAAGAGAAGTCTTTATTTATCTACTAGGTCTTTTGATAGTCAGTAAGACTAAATATTAATGATATAAATATGAAGGAACCCTACCATCTTCCATTTGATTTTCAGTTAGCACAAAAGCAAATTTGAGAACTAAGGCATGAATGTATGATGCTGTAAGTGTCCCAGTCTACGACAGTGTTCTAAGGGACCCAGTGTAAATGCTCTTGTGGGAGGAACTTGTGTGATGCATGGCAGACTATGTCACCAGGGAGAGCAGTTATATTTAAACACAGAAAGGTCACAATTGTGGCGGAGGATGAAATGTTCACACTTTACCAACTCAGGACTGGTGATGTGGGGCCTGAAGGAGAAGGCATGAAGTAAAAAGAGGCTTCTTTTTTTTTCTGGAAGGAAAGGTGGAAGAAAGACTCAGAATGGAGGAGAAAGAGAAAGACAAAAAATGTTATCAGGACAAGCCTGGCATGAAGGCAGCTCCAGAGGTGGCCTAGTTTCTACAGTGAGGGCATTAACAAGGCTTTTAAGAGGTACAGGGATTTAAAAAATGAGGACAAGACAGATGTCATATATAATTTATTACCTAGAACACCGTTTGTTAGAATAGATATAAAATTTCAGGGTAGGAGAGTCAGGTGTGGGAAAAAAGGTGCCCTCGTGGAAGTTAATGCGCTAAAGCAATGTGCTTTCAAAGTCAGTTAGTCAGGATTATTGAGAGTAATGGGAGATGGGGGGGCACCTGTGCTCAGAATTTATGGGGTTACAGTGAGAAAGAAGAGGGAAAAGGAAAGCTGCCTGCCCAAAAATAAAGCGCATTGCAGAGAAGGACACATTAGGTAAAGGGAACAATGGCTACTGTGGACGATCACGTTGCAGTGTATTTGTACCTAAAACATTCTATTTTGTCGTACAATAAAACACTCACTGAGAAGATAACTTTAAGGCTTGGCAAGAGACCAAGCAGCCAGAGCAGCACCAAGTTGAGTTCCCAGCCCCATGTCAGGTGGCTCGCGGCCCCCTGCAACCCCAGCTCTAGAGGATCCAGTGACCTTAGTGGGCACCTGCGCTCGTGTGTACATAGACACAGAGATGCATGATTTAAAAATAAATCTTTAAAAAAGGAAACTAGCTCTACATGTGCATGTTATAAAGTACTATTTGCTATCATTAAACATTAACGGATGTAGAGAAAAATCTCCGTTATTTGACCTTTTCAGTACTTAAACATGTTTTTCAGATTTAATTTAATTTTCAGTGTGTGCTTTTGTTATTTTGGGGTTGGGTAATATGTTGTTAGAGCCATATGTGTCAGTAACTTATTGTGACAAAATATCTAGTAATACACAGTTTGAGGAAGGGAGGAAGGGTTATTTTGGCTTTCTTGCTTGACGGGATACTTCCCATCACGGCAGGGAAGGCATGGAAGTGGGAGACCAGTACCTGTGACAGGAAGCAGAGAGCGAACAGGAAGTGAGGCAGGGCCATACAACGTCAGTGCCCATTCCTAGTGTCCTACTTCCTCCAGAGCAGCTCTAACTCCTCAAAGTTCACGGCCTTCCCAAGCAGCACAAGGAGCTGGGGACCAAGAGTCCCTCAGAAGGGCCTACAAGAGACATTTCATGTTCAAACCACACCCCATATAAATCTAACTAAGTTTTAAAGTTAATATGTAGCATAACATTATGAACACAAATAGCTCACATAATATTTTAAATGTTTTTTTTTATTCTGTGTGCACTTCCGTTATATGCACATGTGTACCATGAAAGGCAAGTGGAAATTTGTGTGTGTGCACATGTACTCCATGGAGGGCATACGGAAGTCAGAGGATAACTTTTGGGAGGTCAGTTCTCTCCTTCCACTGTGGGATCAAGCTCAGGTCATTGGGCTTGTGTTCGTCTTTTGGGCTACCTCTCTTGCCATAAAAATTTTCTGTATAAACTGAGGCTATAGAAGTGAAATGGAATTTTATATCTGCTATACCTTATAACATAGACCCATTTGTGTTAATACCTGTCAAAACCAGCTCAGGTACTTATTCCTAAGGAAGCTTAGCTTATTATAGCAGGGCTGGAGGATGTTTCTTGTGGGTTCCAATAGCTTGTATGGAGTGGGCAGGTTGCGTGCCGTGTCTTTCTGTAGAGTGCATGGGAAATCAACAGCGACTTATGTGTCATACTTTCATCTTCTCTTCATGAGCTTATTTGATAACAGCGTTTAGATCTTTGCTTCCAGAGGAAGGGAGGACAGATCAAAAGTCCACAGCTCTCTGTTTCTGGTAGAAGGAACTGACTCAGTGGGATGGGAGTCATAGCTGAGCTTTGATCTCTTATTTCAAGAGAACCTCTTATTTTAAAGTAGTCGCATGTGTGTCTTTCTACACTCAATGCCTCAGAAAGAGCCGGATGTTCATTTTTAATTTTTTTAAAATCAAAAATAGATTCTTCTCTCACACAAGAGATCCCAACCACTATTTCCTCTCTGTCTGCTCCGCCTGGCTCTCCCCACTCCACCCCTTTCCCTCTGTACCACTCCCCCTCTGTTTCCTCTTCAGACAAGAGCAGTCCTCCCATAGATGACAGCCACATAGGACAAAACAAAAATATACTAAGACAAGGCAAAAGCTCTCATGTTGGGGACAAACAAGACAACCAACTAGGAGGAAAGAGTCTCAAGCAGGCAAAAGTGTCAGAGATACATCCACTTCCACATGTGAAATATTTTAAATGCTTTTATTGCTTGGTTTTCAGCAGAAGCTGATTTTTTGCCCTGAATTTCTATTTTAGTCATAGTGATGTGCTCAGCCTAAAATGAGGTGACTCTAGACTGGATGTCATGACGTCCTTTGTTCTTTACTTTTCACTCCCTTCTTTAGCACTGGATGTGGCGGGCAAACAATACAGTATTTTTTGACTGAATGATAATTTTCATTTTCTCTTGTATCTTCCAAAATAGATGGCAAGTGAGTATTGTAGGGTCTCCCCTTTGAACTTGAATTCTGGATTTTTGTGCCTGAGCGTTTCCAGTCTTCTCACAGGATTTCTCATAGAATAGTGTGCACAGGATCATCTCGGGGAACTTGGTGGATATTTAGACTCTTGGGCCACATCTTTCCAACTACAGTTCCAGCAAGTTCTTTGAGCTTGTATGGTAGGTGGCCATCAGCCCACACTTTGTTGAATATTGTTAAAATGTTAGGTTGAGGAAGACACAGGCAGATCCAACTTAGATCCATGTTTCCTTATTTATGGACTGTCGTGGAATGTTAGTTGAAGATGCGCTACATTTGTTTATGCCGTGGAATATTTGTTTAATGATGCAAAAATATGTTGCGTTCTTTTATGTTGCATTTGTTTAACTCTGTGAAGCTGTGTTACTTTTCCTGTCTTAAACACCTGATTGGTCTAATAAAGAGCTGACTGGCCAATAGCAAGGCAGGAGAGGGAGAGAGAAAAAATACAAGAGAGAGAGGGAGGAGCGAGAAAAGGAGGAGAGGAAGACACTAGGGGCTAGGTTTTCCAGCCATGGAATAGAAGTAAAGAAGGATATAGAATAGAGAAAGGTAAAAGCCAAGAGACAAAAGGTAGACAGGATAGTTTAAGAAAATTTATAAATTTCAGAAATGGCTAGAAACAAACCAAGCTTAGGCTGGGCATTCAAAAATAAGAATAAGTTTTTGTGTATTTATTTGGGAGCTGGGTGGTAGACCCCCAGAACAGTTTTTTTTAAAAAAAAAAAACCCTACGGTGTCCCACCTGTTTCAAGAAGGGCTTGTGGAAAGCATGTTCTAGAAAAATCTCTTCGGCAGTCTTTAGCCCGTCAGTCTAGAATGATTTCTAAACTCTGTCTAGTCTCAGTTGCGGTGTTTCTACACGTTAACGGTTTGTGATCTTTCTCTTGTTGTAATACGTATCCATGGATCAAGTCTGAAAATGAAAACTGCCTTTATCCTGTGCTATTGCAGCAGAAGGACTGGCCGGCTACTCCAAGAGGGTACGTTTGGCTGCCTGAGAATAAGACTCACATGCTCTTGACATATTTGATGCTCTTCCTCTGAGCTGTGTTTTGTACTTTTTGGTGACCCTGAGACTTCTCTTTGACACTTCACTGAGAAGTGAGCATCTCCATGGCTACTCTGCTTCCTGCTCTCTGGGTTTAAAAGCACTTCCCATCTGGAGCGGCTGCGTAGGCAGGACTATTGGGGTCAAGAAGCACGTGGCCGACTGAAAGAGAAATGAGGATGAACAGTGTGGCTGCAGAACTTGGGGCACAGGTCACTTTGTTACAGTTACTAAAACCTCCTTGTGACTTTTGTATAGAGAGCACAGCACAGAGAATCTAACAAGTGTTACTGTTACTCCTGACTTCATACATAAATCTGTTCTTTTCTATGAGGCTATAGTAAGAGTACACTTCAACTTCCAATTTCCTAACATCCAACCAAAGCAACCATCTCTCTAGCAAGTGAAGTTTCAAATGGAATATTTATTTATAAGCAAGTATGTAGAAAAATGCCATTATACTTACGAGAATTTTGAATTATGACTAGAGACTTAGAAATGATAATAAGGCTCACTGTATTAACTGATAAGTTCTGTGGTTCAGTTGGTGTAGGGTAGGAGTGCCCTTTACCTCTCAGTCCTGTGAGTGCCCCCCATGCAGAGGGAGAGTCATCATCTCCCGTGGCATTCCTGGCTTATCTCCATTCCACACTTCCTTACAGACAGCACCATCTTCTTGATGAGGTGAGAGCACACGTTTGGCATTTGTACTTCATCTCTTTCTGAGTTATTCTTAAGATGCAGTGGTGTATGCGAGCCACATCTTCTGGGTCTGTATCTCTATGCTGAAAATTCCAGGAGATGATTCTGTAGAAGATCTGCAGTTACTTAGATCTACCCTTCTCTAGGTGGGAAATTTACTGTTGGGTGTCATATTGGAAAGTCTACAGGCATGGTCCACCTTATCCATATTCTCTAGACGTGAATACACACGTCAGAGTCTGTCAGGAAAGGATATGCTGTGCAGTTGAGAAGAGGGTGGCCAGCAGAGTGTTTTCAGCTGCTTGCTCCTTTAGGGCCAGCTTTGGCTCAAAAGAGACGGATGGTTTTGCTCAACACTGTGCCCTGTCCAGGGCAGCCTACATCAGGTGACGAAACTAGAGTGACCGAAGAGGTCCAGCCATTCCAATGAATGATGTGATAGCAGATGGACATTGCTCTATTCCAGAGCTTTGGCCAGGTCAGTCAGTTCTGTTTAGACTTTTTTTTTTTTTTAAATATTTATTTATTTATTATGTATACAATATTCTTTCTGCGTTATGTCTGAAGGCCAGAAGAGGGCACCAGACCTCATTACAGATGGTTGTGAGCCACCATGTGGTTGCTGGGAATTGAACTCAGAGCCTTCGGAAGAACAGGCAATACTCTTTACCTCTGAGCCATCTCTCCAGCCCCTGTTTAGACTTTTTTATTTATTTATTCAGTCTTATCTTTCTTCTCATTTATCTGTTAAATGCACCTTGAATTCATAGTCTTCTGGTTTTAAACATTTTTCTCTCTTAAATCTTTAGTTTTCTTAGGTGGTTTCAGAATCAAGATAATTCTGGGCTCTCATCAACCACAGTGGATGAACAAAATCTAGTCTAGGAAAACTGGTATTCCCTGTCTGAACAAACCAGAGAGGTAGGGATACGGATGAAACGGGAAGGCTCGAGTAGGGTTGTTTCTATTACCTTTGATAGTGAAAGGACTGAGCAGACACCGAAACAGGCTGCTCAACCTTCTCTCGGAGATCAGGCCTCCATTTCAGGTTCCTGAGACTGAGCAAGCACAGACAAAGGACAATCAATCTCCTTCATCCCCGATAGCCAGGAGGAGGGCAGTGCTAGGCCAGGCCAGCCTGAACCAGCCTCCACAATCAGTAAGCTCAAGGTGATTAACCAAGTAAGGACAAAGCCTGAGACTTGTTCAGACCAGCCCTCAAACAGAAAACTGTAGCCCTGACCAGCCCCTAATTAGCGCTAGCCAATTAGAACGTACCAACATGATTGCTACTTGCTTAAGCCAATCATATCTGAGATGAGCTAATTGCCTTAGTACCTCCCCTTTGCTGTGCTCTACAGGAGACTGTGAATGCCTCTCCCAGTTGTTGCCATCTTGCCTTCCTGTAAGATGGTGGTGCTGAAATAATAAACTGTTTTGCTGATTGCATACATGGAGAGTGGTCTTTTGTGGGACTTCTCTAGGACCCTAACATTAGACATCAAAGATGATATATTTTCTGACTTTCAAAGTGGTAGGGGAGCCTGATTTTTAGGGAGACATAAAGTACAACTGATGACCATGCAGGCTTCTTCAGAAAGCAAGCAGGCGTTCCTGATTACCAAAGAAGAGTTAAGCATTCAACTTCCCTTGCAAACAGCTATTATCCTTCATTTTGGACTAAATCATTGCTATCCTTTCTTATTTCTTGTGAAAGTTTTATGTAAGTCTTCAACATATTGTCAAAAGCATTTCTCTAATGAGAGGTCACAAACTTCTTATGTGCAATGTTATGCTATGGCAACTGTGAGCTAGTAATCATGAAATTAACAATGGTTTCTTGAAGGTATTGCAGATTCGACTTGGAAACATTTAAGTCAATAAAATTCTTTCTCCTAGGGTCACTATCTTATGATAATTTTCTGCCTCAGGCAGCCATGAAAATTATAGGTCTATAAAAGACAAAATGAGGAGTGAAATGAGAGTCCAGTACAAAAAAGAATCAGTAGAGTATGTGTTTTAAGGCAGAGTGATTAATGTTTTACAATTAATGGCTACAAAGTGAGCTATTTTACATCAGTTTTCTTTTAAAATTCTAGGTTTGGCCAGTCTTTGTAGTATGTATTTACTTATACTTGAATTGTGTAGTCATAACTTGATAATGTAGGCCATAGTTTTTGTCTGTTTGATAAATGCAGACATTCCTAGGAAGAGGATATCTCAACTGAGCAACTTCCTAAATCAGATAGGCCTGGACCTTCTCTGTGAGGTCTTTTCTTGATTGTCAACTGACGCAAGAGGGCCCAGGCCACTGTGGGGAAGGGCATCTCTGGGTAAGTGGGCCTGGGCTCTGCAGAAATAGCTGATCAAGCTAAGTAGAGCAAGCCAGCTGCACTCCTCTGTGGCCTCTGCGTTAGCTTCTGCTTCCAGGTCCTTCGTTGAGTTCCTGCCCTGGTTTCCCTCGATGCTGTAAGCAAAACAAACCTTTTCCTCCCCAAGTTGCTTTTGGCCATGGTATTAATCACATCAGCAGAAATCAAATCAGGACAATCTATTAAGGGAAAACGGGTGCCCACTTTTATCTGAGAAGGCCCTGATTTGGGAAGTTTTCTCTCCTGGAGAAATCCAGCATTTACCCAGTCAGTCAGATTCAACCTGTGGGTGACAGGCACACAACTGGGTTGGACCTATATCCAGGGAGGATTTTCAGTTTGCGTAAGTCAGTGCTTCTCAACCCTGCGAAGATATTAGAAATGCCTGTATTAAATCAATTCTGAAAATGAAATTTTTGACACAAGAGCGTGAGGTTTACCAGAGCACAAGTATGCCGTGCTTACGAGAGAACAATGTCCTCTAAGTGACCTCTGTCAGCACTTCTTAGTCTTTGTCTTCCGAGGAAGAAAATCTGGGTACCCCATCACTAGTTCTCTACTATTTCTTGACGCCCTTCCTTTCCAAACAGTTCTGTTTCCCTACTCCTTCCATAAAACCATCCACTATCTTCCTTCTTACTGAGA
Source organism: Microtus obscurus (assembly GCA_963919715.1). NCBI lineage: Eukaryota > Metazoa > Chordata > Mammalia > Rodentia > Cricetidae > Microtus > Microtus obscurus. The sequence goes on along the minus strand of CAWTZC010001883.1, from coordinate 2,367,825 downwards.
AGCTCCAAGTTCTCCCAGTGTCTCTCTCACTTTATCAGGTGAGTGAGCCTAGCTTTACCTGACTGCAGCCCTTTTTGTAGTCGTGTCTGATGGGTTCTGGCATTGAGCTGCAGATTGAGTTCACCCAAAGAGATTATAGCAAAACCCTGATGCTCAGGCTGTCGCTCGAGGATCAATTAAATTAGAATTTCTGCAAGTTTTAGAATTTCTGGGGCAGTAGAATTTTAAAGCTTCTCGATGTGCGGTGAAGGCTGAGAACCATGGTTTGTGGGCACTGTCGGGTGCGCAGAGGCACCGTGTAATTGCCGAAAGCTCCTCGCAGCCCCGTGGCATTAGCCCTGCTATTATTTCACATCGGAGCTGCTTGTTGATGCTTGTGAAGTTTTAATTTATTGAAGGAAGAGAGATTGATGAGCTGGAAGAAATGCTTTCTTGATGATATTCATGATCAGACTGCAAGGGGGCGAAGTGGGATATTGACAGCAGTCCTGGTTCTGTTCTTCGAGCGAAAGTGAATGAGGTTATTTGGGAGGCCCTTTCAGAATGATTAAAATGGCAAAAGCACATGCTCGCCTCTCCACATTACCTTGCTGGACCATCTAAATGTTAATGTTTTGATTAAAATCTCACTTCTTTTAATCGGCTCCTTTCAAACTGATGGTTAAACATTTAAATGTGTTTGTTTCTAAGTACTTCCGTTAACAATGTAAATTAATTTCTCCTTCAGGGAAACAGTAATTATGCCATCATGGTTTAAGGAGGAGCATCTGAAACATTTATATTAATACGATGTAATATAATGCTTAATTAACTCGTGTTTGCCATGTGTGGGATTTAATGTAGGGGAGAAGAATTGGTGGCAAAGGCAGGAAAACAAAGCAATCAATTCTATAAAAGACGCCTTAAGCTAAAACATCAGCATACAACCAGATATGCTTTTGTTTTCTTCCTTCCAAGCTCCATCTGAAGCCTGCCTAATCCTTGTTTCTGGAGAATGGGGCATTTTAGTTCTTCACATGGAACTGAATTTGGTGGCTTCAGGGTGCTTCTCTTTGTTTAACAGGTAGCCCAGAGTTAGAATACATCGGCCAAACACTTAACATTTGGCACAAAATATGATCTAAATTAACATTTGACCCAAGAAATTTCAGTCTTGCAAGAAGGCAGTGTGAGCACCTTTGTCTTCCTGCTGCATGCGCTGCTTTACCTGGGAACTTTGGTGGCTCAGTTCCCTGAAGTTCCCTATGGCTCAGTTCCCTAAAGTTCCCTATGGCTCAGTTCCCTAAAGTTCCCTATGGCTCAGTTCCCTAAAGTTCCCTATGGCTCAGTTCCCTAAAGTTCCCTATGGCTCAGTTCCCTAAAGTTCCCTATGGCTCAGTTCAGGATCAGTTTTGCAATCTTGGCGCTGAAGTTGAGCGAGTTACCTGACCCATCTTTGTTTACTACTTTATGCCAACTGGAAAATGCTGTCTTCCTTACTTATCTCTGAGGTTTGAATAAACCTAGACTAAATTTTATAACTCCTTGAAAAGGGAGGTAGAATTGAGAGTCGATTGATACATTTTAGCTTCCAGGTAGGCATTTCAATTGTATTTTAATAAATAAAGACTGTCTGAAGATCTGAGAGTCAAACAGCCCCACTGGTCAGCCTTAGAGACCAGGTTTTGATAACACACACCTTTAATCCCAGTAGTCACCCTAGTTTCCACAGAAATTGGGTGGTGTGTGCCTTTAATCCCAGTGGTGCAAGCTTTTAATCCCAGCCCTAGAGAGGAATATAAAATGGGGGTGGTAGGGGGAGAGGTGGGGAGACAGCTCTCACACAATCTCATTCTGAGATTCCTGGGAGCAGGATCACCATTTCAGACTGAGGTAGAGGTAAGAGCCAGTGGCTGGCTGTTTTGCTTTTTGGGTCTTCAGGTTGAACCCCAATTTCTGACCTTGAGTTTTTATTAATCATGCTTCATTTAATCATGCTTCAGTGGACAGCAGTGTAAGAATACACTGAACAACATTAGAACAATATGGCAGCACCAGAAACTAGTGGTTCTACAACAGCAAGACCTGAACATCCCAAGGCAGGTGAAGCAGAAGAAAATGAGCTTAAAAATAACTTTATGTGGATTGTAATCACTTTTTGTTGTGATGCGGCTACAGGGGATTCTGACTTGATTTAGACTTGGTGTATGAAATTTTACTTATGTTTTTCCCCAGCATCATAACGTCTGAGCTTGATAGTTGTCAGTAAGACATGATTAGGAGTTGAGTGGGAAGAGGGTATCTCAATATGAAAAATGCCTCCATTAAATTGGCTTACAAGCTAATTTGGCAAGCTAAAGGGGTATCTTCCTGAGTAATGATTAATGTTTAAGGGTCAGCCCACTATGGGTGATCTCTCTGGACAGGTTATCCTGTATATGAAAGCAAGCTGAGCAAGCCAGTGGGTAGCATTATCCCACTGGCTTCTGTTTCAGTTCCCGCCTTGGCCTCCTCAATGGTTGACTGATGTGGAAATGTAGCCAAGTTGCTGTTGATCAGCATTTTATCTCAGTAATGAAAGAAAACTAGGACAATGTCTACAAATGTCAGCCATAGTGCCTGTAATGCAAAAACCTGTGGACAGGTAACCATAGCATTTGCAGTTTTAGTGATATAGTGGAACAAACCCATATACAGCTCATATGTACGATTACAAGGTTGTTTAGCAATTGACACAGATGTACACCGTTAAAGAGAGCAGTCAACTTTTCTGTTTCTACTTCTCCCTTTGCTAATCTCATGTCTGTAGCATCGACATGGCACACTCATAAGACCATCTATTTTAGTTGTTCTCTGTCTAGCCTTTTCTGTTTTTCCCTTTCCAAGGGGGCAAGATTTTAGGATTTGGTTCCTGTATAGGACCAAAGAGAATCATAACTCTGTGATCTAAAGCAGTAATTCCTAGCCCTGGTCCCTTAGATGTATTTCAGTAGATCCAATCTCAAGCAGCGTTAGACTCTTCTAAGAGTGCTTTTGTACACAGTTACTTGTCATCTCTGGTGAATCTGAATAAGTAAGTTGGAGATGGGCTCATGACTGAAAGGTTGTAGAAATTTTCCACTCCGTTATGGTAACTCCTGGATCAGGGTTTGGGGATTGGGACCTCCCATCCCCAGTGAGCACAGTTCTGGGACACGTGAAGTGGAGCGAATACGAGTCAGAGAGTCTAGAAAGGGCGGTTCTCAAATCAGCACATTCCCTTAAGTTGCTCTGCTACACAGACATAGAATTCCAGCTCTTGGACTTTCAGTTTTTTTATATACAAGAAAAAAAAAAGTGCCAAGATACTTTGGTCTTATCTTTTCATTAAAAATCTACATACTTGACACAACAGCTCCCAGCTCAGCCTGTTTGGGCGCTGGGACAGGGTCCGAATTGGGAGGGCAAACGGGAGGGTAGTAGCTCCTTTGTCTAGGTGGCCTGCCTGCCCTGCGGCATCAAGGTCGGCCCTTTGTTCGTGAGACACCCAAGCAGCAGGGAGATCAGAACCGGCTGCCAGGAGAGACATCACTGGGGAGTTCAAGCTCAGCAGGACGGTCCCTGCTTCCACACTGAAGAGATACACCCAGAGACTCAGTCACATCAAAGACTGGACCAAGAAACCAGGCCTCTCTTGGCTTCATTTGAAAGAGGAGATGGGAAGGCGCCAATGTAAGAATTCCTCCAACAACCTGAAAGGCAACATGACATCACCAGAACCCAGGGATCCCGAAATAAGAAGAATTGTATACCCTACTCCAGAAGAAGTAGAAGAAATCGACTCAAAAGTGAATTTTTTGAAAATAATAGAAGACCTTAAACAGGAGGTGAAAATCTGCCATAAACAATTAGAGATTACAAACAAAAAGGTAGAGGAAATGAATAAATCACTCAAAGATACCCAAGAAAACCAAGAGAAACAAGAAAATGCAATCAAACAGGTAAGGGAAATGGTTCAAGACCTGAAGAATGAAATGGAAGTAATGAAGAAAACACAAACCGAGGGAAGGTTGGAGATGGAAAATCTGGGTAAACGAACAGGAACTACAGAGACAAGTACTACCAACAGATTACAAGAGTTAGAAGAAAGAATGTCAGACACTGAAAATAACATAGAGAAAATTAACACTCTGATCAAAGAAAACAGTAAAACCAACAAATTCTCATCACAAAACATTCAGGAAATATGGGACACAATAAAAAGACCAAACCTAAGAATAATTGGGATAGAAGAAGGAGAAGAAGTACAGCTCAATGGTTCAGAAAATATATTTAATAAAATTATAGAAGAAAACTTTCCCAGCCTAAAGAAAGATATTCCTTTGAAGGTTCAAGAAGCATACAGAACACCGAATAGACTGGACCAAAAAAAAAAAAAAAACATCTCCTCGCCATATAATAATCAGAACACAAAACATCCAGAATAAAGAAAGAATATTAAGAGCTGCAAAGGAAAAAGGTCAAGTTACTTATAAAGGTAAACCTATCAGACTTACACCTGACTACTCTATGGAAACCATGAAAGCCAGAAGGTCCTGGATAGATGTACTGCAGAAGCTAAGAGAACATGGATGCAAGCCCAGACTACTATACCCAGCCAAGCTTTCGTTCACTATAAATGGAGAAAACAAAATTTTCCAGGATAAAAACAAATTTAAACAATACGTAGCCACAAATCCAGCCTTACAGAAAGTAATAGAAGGAAAATCACAAACCAAGGAGACCAACAATGTCCACAATAACTCAAACTTCTAGACACCCTTTACCAGCGCAACTCAAAGAAAGCAAACACACAAACTCTATGGCTAAAAAAGTGACCGGAGTTAGCAACCACTGGTCATTAATATCCCTTAATGTCAATAGACTCAACTCACCTATAAAAAGGCACAGGCTAAGAGAATGGATACGCAAACAGGATCCAACATTCTGCTGTTTACAGGAAACACACCTCAACCACAAAGACAGTCACCTACTCAGAGTAAAGGGATGGGAAAAGGTTTATCAAGCAAATGGACCTAAGAAACAAGCAGGAGTGGCCATACTAATTTCTAACAAAGTTGACTTCAAACTTAAATCAATCAGAAGAGATGGAGAGGGATATTTTATACTCATAACAGGAACAATTGATCAGGATGAGGTCTCAATCCTGAATATCTATGCCCCTAACATAAAATCACCCACATATGTAAAAGAAACCTTACTAAAACTCAAAGCCGCCATCAAACAGCACACACTAATAGTGGGAGATCTCAACACGCCTCTTTCACCAATGGACAGGTCAATCAGACAAAAACCTAACAGAGAAATAAGAGAATTAATGGAGGTATTGAATCAAATGGACTTAACAGACATCTATAGAACATTCTACCCAAATAGGAAAGAATATACCTTCTTCTCTGCAGCTCATGGAACCTTCTCAAAAATTGACCACATCCTCGGTAACAAAGCAAACTTCCACAGTTACAAAAAAAATCCATAACCAACTGTGTCTTATCAGATCACCACGGACTAAAGTTAGAATTCAACAACAAAGCTACCCCCAGAAAGCCTGCAAACTCATGGAAACTGAATAGTCAACTATTGACCCACACCTGGATTAAAGAAGAAATAAAGAGCCGGGCGATGGTGGCGCACGCCTTTAATCCCAGCACTCGGGAGGCAGAGGCAGGCGGATCTCTGCGAGTTCGAGACCAGCCTGGTCTACAGAGCTAGTTCCAGGACAGGCTCCAAAGCCACAGAGAAACCCTGTCTCGAAAAACCAAAAAAAAAAAAAAAAAAGAAGAAATAAAGAAAGAAATTAAAGTCTTCCTTGAATTCAATGAAAATAAAGAATCAACATACTCAAACTTATGGGACACTTTGAAAGCAGTCCTCAGGGGAAAGTTCATAGCCCTTAGTGCCCACTTAAAGAAAACAGAGAAAGCATACATTGGAGACTTAACAGCCCACCTGAAAGCTCTAGAAAAAAAAGAAGCAGACTCACCTAGGAGGAGTAGAAGACTGGAAATAATCAAACTGAGGGCTGAAATCAACAAAATAGAAACACAGAAAACAATCCAAAGAATCAATGAAACAAAAAGCTGGTTCCTGGAGAAAATCAACAAAATTGATAAACCCCTATCCAAACTAATCAAACAGCGGAGAGAGAATTTGCAAATTAATAAGATCAGAAATGAAATGGGGGACATAACCACAGACATAGAGGAAATTCAGAGAATCATTAGATCTTACTACAAAAGCCTGTATGCCACAAAACTGGAAAATGTAAAAGAAATGGACACTTTTTTAGATAAATACCATATACCAAAGTTAAATCAGGACCAGGTGAACAATCTAAATAGACCTGTCCGTCGCGAAGAATTAGAAGCTGTTATCAAAAACCTCCCTACCAAAAAAAGCCCAGGACCAGACGGTTTCAATGCGGAATTCTACCAGAATTTCCAAGAAGACCTAATACCTATACTCCTTAAGGTATTTCACAATATAGAAACAGAAGAGTCATTGCCAAATTCCTTTTATGAAGCTACCGTCACTCTGATACCAAAACCACACAAAGACTCAACCAAGAAAGAGAATTACAGGCCAATCTCACTCATGAACATCGACGCAAAAATTCTCAACAAAATACTGGCTAACCGTATCCAAGAACACATTAGAAAAATTATCCATTATGATCAAGTAGGCTTCATCCCAGAGATGCAAGGCTGGTTCAACATACGAAAATCTATCAATGTAATCCATCATATAAATAAACTGAAAGAAAAAAACCATATGATCATTTCATTAGATGCTGAAAAAGCTTTTGACAAAATTCAACATCCCTTCATGATAAAAGTCTTGGAGAGATTAGGGATACAAGGGTCATACCTAAATATAATAAAAGCTATTTACAGCAAACCGACAGCTAACATCAAACTAAACGGAGAGAAACTCAAAGCCATCCCACTTAAATCAGGAACACGACAAGGCTGTCCACTCTCTCCATACCTCTTCAATATAGTGCTTGAAGTTTTAGCAATAGCAATAAGACAACATAAGGGGATCAAGGGGATTCGAATTGGAAAGGAAGAAGTTAAACTTTCGTTATTTGCAGATGATATGATAGTGTACATAAGCGACCCCAAAAACTCCACCAAAGAACTCCTACAGCTGATAAACACCTTTAGTAATGTGGCAGGATACAAGATCAACTCCAAAAAAATCAGTCGCCCTCCTATACACAAAGGATATGGAAGCAGAGAGGGAAATCAGAGAAGCATCACCTTTCATGATAGCCACAAACAGCATAAAATATCTCGGGGTAACTCTAACCAAAGAAGTGAAAGATCTATTTGACAAGAACTTTAAGGCATTGAAGAAAGAAATTGAAGAGGATACCAGAAAATGGAAGGATCTCCCTTGCTCGTGGATTGGGAGGATCAACATAGTAAAAATGGCAATCCTACCAAAGGCAATTTATAGATTCAATGCAATCCCCATCAAGATCCCATTAAAATTCTTCACTGATCTTGAAAGGACAATAATCAACTTTATATGGAATAACAAAAAACCCAGGATAACCAAAACAATCTTGTACAATAAAGGTACTTCTGGAGGCATTACCATCCCTGACTTTAAACTCTACTATAGAGCTACAGTAATGAAAACAGTGTGGTATTGGCATAAAAATAGAGAAGTTGACCAATGGAATCGTATAGAAGACCCGGATCTTAACCCACAAACCTATGAACACCTCATTTTTGATAAAGGTGCTAAAAGTATACAATGGAAGAAAGAAAGCATCTTCAACAAATGGTGCTGGCACAACTGGATGTCAACCTGTAGAAGAATGAAAATTGACCCATACCTATCACCATGCACAAAACTCAAGTCCAAATGGATCAAAGACCTCAATATCAATCTGAACACACTGAACCTGATAGAAGAGAAAGTGGGATGTACCCTACAACAGATTGGCACAGGCGATCGCTTCCTAGGTATAACCCCAGCAGCACAGTCATTAAGGGCAACATTGAATAAATGGGACTTACTGAAACTGAGAAGCTTCTGTAAAGCAAAAGACACTGTCACTAAGACAAAAAGGCAACCCACTGACTGGGAGAAGATCTTCACCAACTCCGCAACAGACAAAGGTCTGATCTCCAAAATATATAAAGAACTCAAGAAACTAGACTTTAAAATGCTAATTAACCCAATTAAAAAATGGGGCACTGAGCTGAAGAGAGAATTCTCAACAGAAGAAGTTCAAATGGCCAAAAGGCACTTAAGGTCATGCTCAGCCTCCTTAGCGATCAGGGAAATGCAAATCAAAACAACATTGAGATATCACCTTACACCTGTCAGAATGGCTAAAATCAAAAACACCAATGATAACCTTTGCTGGAGAGGCTGTGGAGAAAGGGGTACCCTCATCCATTGCTGGTGGGAATGCAAACTTGTGCAACCACTTTGGAAAGCAGTGTGGCAGTTTCTCAGGAAATTTGGGATCAAGTTACCCATGGACCCAGCAATGCCACTCTTGGGAATATACCCACGAGATGCCCGATCATATGACAAGGACATTTGTTCAACTATGTTCATAGCAGCATTATTTGTAATAGCCAGAACCTGGAAACAACCTAGATGCCCTTCAATGGAAGAATGGATGAAGAAAGTGTGGAATATATACACATTAGAATACTACTCAGCGGTAAAAAACAATGACTTTGCGAATTTTGCATGCAAATGGATGGAAATAGAAAACACTATCTTGAGTGAGGTAACCCAGACCCAAAAGGATGAACATGGGATGCACTCACTCATAATTAGTTTCTAGAGATAAATAAAGAAACTTCATCTGGCGATGGATGGAGATAGAGACAGAGACCCACACTGGAGCACTGGACTGAGCTCCCAATGTCCCAATGAGGAGCAGAAGGAGAGAGAATATGAGCAAAGAAGTCAGGACCACAAGGGGTGCGCCCACCCATGGAGACAGTGGGGCTGATTCTTGGGGAGCTCACCAAGGCCAGCTGGACTGTGACTGAAAAAGCATGGGATAAAACCGGAATCTCTAAATTTGGCGGACAATGAGGGCTGCTGAGAAGCCAAGGACCATGGCACCGGGTTTTGATCCTGCTTCATGTTCTGGCTTTGTGGGAGCCTACCCAGTTTGGATGTTCACCTTCCTAGACCAGGATTGAGGGGGGAGGACTTTGGACTTTCCACAGGGCACGGAACCCTGACTGTTCTTCAGGCTGGAGAGGGAGGGGGAGGAATGGGGGGAGGGGAGGAGGAGAGGGAGGAGTGGGAGGGAAATGGGAGGCGGGGAGGAGGCAGAAATTTTTTTTTCCAATAAAAAAAATAAAATAAAAAAATAAAAAAAAATCTACATACTTCTCAAACATCAATTTGAGTATTTTGTATATTGGAATTTAGTACTAAATTAGTCCAGAAGGGTTGAAATACCTTAATTTTAGTTTATTATCAATACTTAAATACATTCTCATTCTGATTAACTCTCCACAGAGATGAGGTTCTAGATATACAAATTTGTGAATTTTATATCTTTTAACAGTAGTAGGAGTTAAAATAAGCGATCACAACATCTGTCTGACTGTTCTATACAGTATATAATTTTACAGTGGCAGCTTGGCCGTTATAGATATTTAACTATGAATGGTTTTTTATGCATTTCCCTTCTCTATATGAATATGCTTAGTATTAAGAAGTTTTGATCCGTTGATTTTCATTGTTGGGAAGGAGTGGAGGAAAGTGTTATTTAGGGCACTGTATTAACATTCATCAAATATTGGCCTCATTTTCTAAAGCCATGTCTTTAAAGACAGAGAAGAAGCAATTTGACCTTTAGTTCTTTCTGAAGGACAGGGGTGGGGTTGCTAAGCATAGTTCTGCTTTTTCTTGTCAAACAAGGGAAAAAAAAACCCTTAAAAATAACCCACCAATTTTCAACCATTATATTTTAAGCCACAGGAGCTTGTGAGTTATCTTTCATCTTGGTTCTATCACATAACCAGAGAAATTACACAGCATCTCTCATAGGAGAGGTCTGGCTGAGAAGCAATTCAAGCAAAAATATATTATAGAAATGTGATTGTTCAGGGTGTCATTATAACAACTATTCATCTTTGCCCCTTCATCTGAAGCTTCTTACTCCTCTTCTCATTTTATCTTTTGTGTATCTGTGTTTTTCCATGGATGGCTGTGGCAGCAGGAGTGGCCAGGAGGCAGTGACCCCTGGGGAAGAATGTTCAAGAAATTTATTAGACTTAAATGTTTCTGAGTAGTGTCTGTAATATCTCTGCAGATAGAAGGCAGTTGAATTTGATTATTATTTTCCCTCAATCTTGATTTGTACTTGTAGGAAAAAATCTAGATGTGTTCAAGCTTTAAAAGGTTTCAGCTCTATATATTTTACACGGCAGGTGGAGTTCTTTCAGGTCAGCCACCACTACTGAACACATTTTAGTCTTTACTTCCTGGTAGGATTGTATTTCCATTTAAAAATAGCATTCACGGATTTTCTTAACACTAATCAGACCGATGATGTAAAAACTTGATTGTGTTGGAGAATCAGGATGCACTTGCTTCTTTACCAGTTATTTCTTAATGAAGAAGGAATAGTTCTCTCATTCCAGGGGTAAAAGGTGCGCTGAACTCCACTGGGTAGTTCTGCCAACCTCTCCAGACTTCACCCACACAGTAGGCTCTCTAGACCTAAAGGGTTGGTTAGTGAAAGATGGCCTAGAGGATACGTGTGAAAGTTGATTCTGGCTGTTGGCTGGTGTCTGGAGGGTCTGACTTGGTAAGAGTCATCCCTGCCTCATGTGGCCCTTTATTCTTCAGTGGACAGTAATGGTTTCTTTGTGGAGGTCTTTTGTCAATAGTCCAAGATCGCAAGTGCAAAACTTCTTGTGGTCCCTGATTTAGATCTCTTAAGTCTTGGCTCTTCGGTTGGAGATTCCAGCTCACTGCTGTACAAGCTGGAAAACCCTATCCTTACTCACAGTGAGAAAACTTTGTACAAAGGAATGGCACCCGAGTGCCTGCCCATGGGCTTAGCTTTTGACCATACTTGGGTCAAAAGTTCTTGCCTAGGGTCTATAAAACCACCCTGCCTTGGCTCAGGGTGCGCCTCCTCTGGTCATGGTCTCCAGGGCCAGTGAACATGCCCGGGGGGTTGGCTTGATTCAGCTTACTGCATCAGCTGGGAAACTTACTATCTGGGAAAAATGTGTCATTGAGGTCTGCCCAGATTCATAGGTAGGAAATTTCCATATTTGGAAGCATATTGCAACAAAGTCACATTGAAATGGTGCATATATAATACAAGAGTTAGAGGGAGTTTGGGAACCTTTTGACTTACATCCCACTATAATCTAGTCCCTGGCTTTTATAGATAGCTCATATCTTTCCCACATGAACATAAATTCTCCTCCTCCTCCTCCTTCCCCCTCTCTCTTTCCTATGTGTACTTGTGTGTTGACTCAAGCAAGAATTGTATCCACAGGGCTTCCAGAGAAGTCATATATCCATGTGGATTCATGCCTGAGAAGCAGAATTCTGTTGTCTGAATCAATTATATAGATAAGAATGAAATTCCTTACACCAGGTCCTTGACTGTGACTTCTTGATGTAGAAACCTGTGCAATAAAGAGGATACACATTTATTTTTATTCCACACACAGCTACAATGAAAATCTAACAGGATAACTGAAAAACAAAAGAAAACAAAAAAATACCAAAAATAAACTAACCAACCGACAAACAAAACCACCCACATAAATTTAAAAGGTGGAATAATGGGAATAACTTGCCTGTGGATATTGCAGAAATATAAGCGGGCACACACTTCCTCATTCTATTGTCTAAACATGTTCTTAGCTTAGAGACTAACTCCAGTGCAATAACCTGGCTCTGTTTTCTATTGTTTCTGATCGTGATCCTAGAGAAGCTAAATAAGAAGGTGAACCCAAAGAAAAACATATAGTTATCCTCCTGGATATTGGAAGTAGACAAGATTGCTAGGCAAAAATTGGGAACTTGGGGTGGGGTGGGATGGGGGTAAGTGGAAATGGGGTGAGAAAAATGAGAAGGGGAGGATGGGGGGAGCTTGAGGGAATGGGATGGTTGGGATAAAGGAAGGGTGGATATGGGAGCAGAGAAGTATATATCTTAATTAAGGGAGCCATCTTAGGGGTTGGCAAGAGACTTGACTCTAGAGGGGCTCCCAGGTGTCCAGGGAGATGTCCCCAGTTAGTTCCTTGGGCAGCTGAGGAGAGGGAACCTGAAATGGTCCTATCCTATAGCCATACTGATGAATATCTTGCATATCACCATAGAACCTTCATCTGGCGATGGATGGAGATAGAGACAGAGACCCAGATTGGAGCACCGGACTGAGCTCCCAAAATCCAAATGAGGAGCAGAAGGAGGGAGAACATGAGCAAGGAAGTCAGGACTGCGAAGGGAAAATGGCACTGGGTTTTGATCCTACTGCATGTATTGGCTTTGTGGGAGCCTAGCCTGTTTGGATGTTCACCTTCCTAGACCTGGATGGAGGGAGAGAGGAGTGGGGGAGGGAAAGAGGAGTGATGGGAGGGGGAGGGAAATAGGAGGTGGGGAGGAGGCAGAAAAATTTTCAATTTAAAAAAAAAAATATATATATATATAAATAAATTGACTGCATTGCCAGCTCCAAAGACTGAGGATAAGATACATACCAAGTTCCAATTTAGCAGATTCCTTTAAGTTCTGTTGAGAGACCCAGGTCCCAGAAAATCTCTGATCCGTAGCTGCTACACAGACCCTGAATGATTTGACTCCAAGCCCCAACCCAGTGAAAGAAATACACCCTGAAAATGGATTCAAAGCCAGGGGAAGAGACAAGTTGTCCTGAAACTAAGTGCTGGAGAAAAGTCCTTGAACCCTGAAATCAGGACCAAAAGAATATACTAAGCCCCTACCAAAAGATATTCACCCTGGTCCCAAAATTAGGATTAAAAAATGATAGAAAGAACCAAAAAAGAATTATAGTTTTGCCCCAGAATCAGAGCCATTTTCTGCCCCTGACATAAAACCAACCAATCCCTGAGCATGGAAAACTGACCAATCACTGAGCCCCTAGGGACTTGGAATTCCCCTCAAGCATGGAAAGCCTCCTTACATCATAGGGGGGACAGCCAATCCCAAGACTGGAAGCCTGGCATTCCTGTCATCCAACTAGGGGGCAGTCAATCCCAAATCCAGAGGTTTGAAATTCCCCAAAGCTCTTCCCCTATATAAACAACCTCCTTTCGCTGCTCCGGGTCCCTCTCCTGGACTGTTCCTGTTGCTGCTGCTGTTGCCACTTCAGACAGACAGACGGACCTGAGTTAACCTGCAATAAAGACTCTTTGTTTTTGCGTTGGAGTTGGTCTTGTGGTGGTGATTTGGATTCCAGATTTTGGATGCAACACTGTTTGTAAATAATAAGTTAATGCTTTCATTATTTTTTCCTCTTTATTTTATCATATATAATTAAATATTTTATGATTCAATTTTGAAGATACTCACCAGAGATAGTCCAAGGTGGAATAATAGGTTATTTAGGTACATTTTCTAACTTTCAAGTTTTTGTCTATTTAACAGGTGTGACCCACTGCTATCATACAGTAGTGTTTTCTCTCAGAGCAACATGAACAACCACTTTATTACTTTTCTAGGTCAGTGCACCTCCTTATTTCTTTTTTTTTCTATTTATTTATTTAAGATTTCTGTCTCTTCCCCACCGCCGCCTCCCATTTCCCTCCCCCTCCCCCAATCAAGTCCCCCTCTCTTGTCAGCCCAAAGAACCATCAGGGTTCCCTGCCCTGTGGGAAGTCCAAGGACCACCCACCTCCATCCAGGTCTAGTAAGGTGAGCATCCAAACTGCCTAGGCTCCCACAAAGCCAATCCGTGCAGTAGGATCAAAAACCCATTGCCATTGTTCTTGAGTTCTCAGTAGTCCTCATTGTCTCTATGTTCAGCAAGACCGGTTTTATCCCAGGCTTTTTCAGACCCAGGTCAGCTGGCCTTAGTGAGTTCCGGATATGCTAAATGTCTAAGTTTGTTGTACTGTTCCTCTCCTAGTACCAGTTATTTATCAGTTACCTGTGATAGCACAATTAAAAATTGCAAAATGCAATATTCAAATGCAGTCCATACTTAAGTGCTCATTATTTTGTGGATAACAATTTCTGCTGGAGACAACGGAATGGCTCTTCTTGTCTCACCTGGAATAGCTCATATAGCTGTCTAAGTGGTAGGGCTGGATGACCTTGGAAGACCTTGATTTGGGGCCGTTTGTTATGGAGGGTGTTTGCCAGGGTAGCTAGGTCACTTGTTTTTCATGCTCTGAGAGTCTGTTCTCGCAGCGACACTTTCAATATAACACCATGAAAAGTAAAGAACAGCTACCAGAATTTTTCATGAGGCCGAGACTTGGAGGTTACAAACTGCCCCTTCTACTCCGTTCCATTAATCTAAGCAAGTGATAAGGACAGCTCAGAAATGGTGTGGGGAGATACCCTCCACTCAGTGTGTCAACTGCAAGGACACATTGCTGAAGGACAACGTGCAGAGGCAGAAGGGATTTTTGTGGCCTTTTAGAAACAACCTACAATTGCCATTTAAAGGGATATTTGGGCTCTTTACTGACATTTTATAGAAAGTTCTATCCTGTTTTGATAATTGTAAAGAGAAGACAGAAGAACAGTATACACAAAAAAGAGACAGTTTTATTCATTTGAGAGATGAAATATGTAAATAAATGATTCAGGATCATATAAAAACTGCATGTATACTATCTTCAGACATAGAATGTTTGTGAAAAAGCATTTTTCTATTACATAAAGCTAAGAGTTTCAGTTCCCTCAATATACATCTTAAGATATCAGGCCTGCTATTCCCCTTCTTTTCAATTTATGACTTTATTATCTTTTTATTTCCTAGACTATGTTTGCTTGAAGCCAGGAAACTTTCTTCTATAGCATTGTTTAACAGTTTTTTCCAAGAGTGAAACATTCCATCCTACAGGGAACACCTCTGTAGGCAGGTAAACAACTCAAAGGAGCTTCAGGAAGTCTCTGCAACTGACCAGATTCACTAGGCCCCTCTCTGCCAGAGAAGCAATAAAAACTGAGATGAAGCCAAGTCGAACTGCAAATACCATACTAGCTGCCTGGAAGCGGGTAGGGCAAGTGAGGTCTTCACCCTGCTGAGCTGCCTGTAGGCTGTGCTCTGTGATCCAGGTTCTCAGCTTCCTGAGCTGTCACCCATGCTGGGGTGGGCTTTTCCGATGCAGCTCTCTTGGAGGAATTTATCCTCCTGTAAGTACCCAATAAATTCATTGGGTTCACTAAGTTGGACTTTGGTGGGATCTGTACTTTGATCTGTTGTGGCTCCCTATCTGGGATGAGCAGATGTGTGTGTGTGTGTGTTGTATCTCCCCAGGAAAAGTTTTGTCAGACAACCTAGGGTCTCAAGAAAACTTGTCATTTAGTTTGGGATAGTGTCCTATCAAAGACAACTGCATGAGACCTAAGAACCTGGACCTTTGCTTCTTACTACATAGATTGTCACTCTTGAGAAACCCAGATTGAAGTTTGCTTGCTGGTTAGGTTTCACTGAGTGATAAATTCATTGGCTCACTGAATTTTCATAACTGGGGAATAAAACCAAATCTCTTTGTTCTAGATATAGGTTTACAAATCTACGTGACCTATCAGCAGTGGAGTACAAATGTTTATGCTATTTGAAAGGGCTGGAAAAGGGAGAGTCTCAGGGATGGGGTCTGGAGAAAGGGATGAAGTGAGAAGGAAAGAGGCAAGATGAGTCTGAATTTCCGTTCCTGATTATTTCACGGGATGCTCCTCGGGATAGCAGGGAGAACAGCAGTCTTAATTTATCCTTCTGTAATGATAGACGTGCCTTAAGAATGCTCTTAGAGCTCTGAACGTAATTATGACACTTACTCTTGAAGGAAACACCAGCTGCTGCTTTATTCGCCTGAGCTGTGTGTTTGTATTAAAAGCCTGCAAGTTGGTGTCAGAGCGTATTCTGTTCTGATGAGAAACTCTGATAAGTCAGTTGCTGTTTTCCCTTGAAATATGGGACCCTTAATCCTTCATTTTATAACCTTGCAGTTTTAAGAAAAATAGGAAAGGTGAGAGACTGGGAGACTTGATGAATTTAAATTTTCTCGGCACAAGTAACATTAGGACGGCACTTCAGCCCCAGAAATGGCTTACTTGGAATTGTTTGTTGTTTGGTGAACTAGATGGAAATCATGAAGGGAGCACTGTTCACCGCCGCGCCCTCTGCAATGGTATTTACTCCGTTCACCGCAATTGTTCAGTTTCCTCTGATGCCCTCCGCCTTCCCCGGCTGATTAAATTCCTGTTTGGTCTCCCTGCCAAGTCTGTTGGATTAAATTAACAAATTCTGTTTGCTTTGGTAGGAATGACCTGCATCAACCTTCAGCTTGTACAAAATAATAATCTTGTCAGTGATGTATCGATTCAGTGCTTTTTATCTGCTGTTAAGGAGATGTGCGGCCGAGAATGCTGGCTGCGGCTGGCCCGAGTCTGCAGGCCTGCGAGGCTTACTCCAGTGTGCTGGAGACCTTGATCTTCTACATCTAATATATCCCCTTTCTTTCCTGTTTTTAATGATCTGGTTTTTTCTAACAGATCACCGAGTCTTCATCACCCCGAGGGAAGGCTTTAACATGATCTTTTAGTCTATGAATGACCTGCGCTTAGAAATTATCTACATCAGAGGACCAATTTGGGAAGATTAAAAGTTCCCCTTTGAAAGAGCAAAGCCAGTTCTCAGTAAATTGTTTTTTCCTGCCCCCTTTCATTGCTTCATAGTAAACAGCAGAGAGGTAGTCAGACTTTTTTTGTTGAAGAAAATGACTTAAAAATTTTATATTATAAGATTTGAAAGCATAATAAGATTTTAAAAAAACCTGCACAATGCCAATCCATTAAGCTTTCTAGCAAGCCCTAGAAAACTAAAATGACATCTTCTGAGCTTCACTTAAAAAGAATCGTACTCAGAGAATAATCACCAGACTGCGGACTGAGAGAATGCGGAATGAGAAAGCAGAGGCAGTCACCTTCTGATGATGATTAGGCCGTAGTATATATTCTGTTTATATTTTCAAACACACTAGCATACGCCTCCTTTTCATGTTGTTTCATTTCATAGGTGAGATAAATGAGGAAGAAAAGATTTAATAACTTGGCTAGCATCAAGGTAACCTGGGGTCAAATCTTTGACCCTGTAAAATTAATGCTAAAGATATTCTCTCTTCTGTTTATATATTTTCCTTGTATATATAATTGTATACTTGACATAATGCATTTGGAAATATTCCTCTCTTGTCCCTCCTCCTCTGCTTTAGTCCATTTGTTCCTCTAGACAATTCCCTTCTATTATCATATCATATAGACAGACAAGATTTTGTGTATCTATATAAAATCTAATAACTATGTATAAGAGAAAGCCTGTGATACTTGTCTTTCAGGAACTGTCCTGATGGGCTTTATCCCCACCAGATATGGTTATCTCCAGTTACATTCATTTTGTTACATTGTTTATGATTGAAAACATCCCATTGTATATATGTACAGTGTTTCCTCTATGAATTCCTGTATTCCTCTATGAATTCTATGTATTCCTTGGATACCTAGGTTGGCTCCCTAACTTATCCGCTGTGAATCCAGCTTTGATAAACATCAATGTGCAAGTATCTATGTGATTTGTTGACTTAGAATTTTTTTGGATAAATACCCAGAGTGATATATATGAGTAACGTGGTGAACCTGCTTTTAATTTTGTGATGACCCCCTATGGTTATTGCTGTAGTGACCGAACTACTGTACATTTCCTCTAGAAGTGTGTATAAGGGTTCCCATTTGTCCATATTTTTGCCAGCATTTGTTGTTATTTTCTTAATGACTTTTATTCTGACTGAAAAGACAAGGGAATCTCAATGTACGTTTAATTTGCATTTCTCTGAAGGTTAGTAAGGTTGAGCACCTTTAGTATTTATTGGCTGTTTGTGTTTCATCTTTTGAGACCTCTCTGTTTATTTCATTAACTCATTTATTGATTGGGTTGTTTGATTTCTCATTGTTCAGTTGTGAATCCTTGTCTATTCTACATCTTAGTCCTCTCTAAGCTAGTTAGGTAGCAATTGTTTTCTCCCACTGTGTAGGCTGCCTCTGAGCTCACTCAATTGACTATTTCCTTTGTTTCTCACAAGCCTTTCGATCTCATGAGGTCCATTTGTCAGCTGTTGACACCACACCCTGGGTACTTGGAGTCTATTGTCCTGTTAAGAAATTCATTATCTGTTGTTTATGCTTAAAGCTTGAAGTGCTTTTCCTACTTCTTCCATTCTTAAAATGCTCTAAGTGTCCTTTTCTTTCTCCCTGGATGCATGTGTAATGGACGTGTGTGCATTTGTATATGTGAGTGTGGGTTGCTTGTGTGCTAAGGCGAATGTGCAGAGCTCAGAAGACTTCATGTGTTTGACGTCCATCTTGCTTGAGAACACAAGATCTCTTTGTTATTTGCTGTTAAGCATGCTAGCTTATACAGCCTGTGAGCTTCTGGGGATTCTATCCGAGCCTGCAATGTCACTATAAGGCCTGGTATTGCAGATGAATGTGACCATGGCTTCTTTTGTCCCCACTGTGCACTGGGATCACAGATGTGTGTGACCATCGCTGTGTTCACTTGGGTTCTGAGGGCTCAAATTTGGGTCTTCATGATTGCACAGAAAGCATTTTACCCACTGGGGCATCTCCCTAGCATTTTTCCTTTACATTTAGTTTCAGAGTTTAAGGTCTTATAGTAGGGCCTTGGATGTATTTAGAATTGTGTTTTTATACAGCATGAGAGATAGGAACCTAGTTTATATCTTCTATCTGCAAATGCCCAATTTTTCCTTGCTTTATCATAGAAGAGTTTGTCTTTTCTCTAGTGCGTTTTTTTTTTTTTTTGCATCTTTCTCAAAAATCATGTGGCTATAGGAGTGTAGGTTTAAATCTGGGTCCCTTTTTTCATTTATTTGACTCAAAATACCAACACTACTCTTTACAGAAATATAAAAAAAAACAACAACGTAAAAACGTGTGTGGTTGTGCAGAGCAGTTCATATATTCAGAGTGACCCTCATAAAAAGCTGGAAGTATATCTCTCTGTACCTGATTTTAAGTCAATGGGTCATTCTCTTTTCAACAAAACACATCCCATCTTCGAGAAGGAGGCTCTCCCAGTAGCCAACTCTTCATTCTACCTCCAGGACAACCATGGTCACTGATTATTCCCACTATGTGGTAGCCACGTCACGGCGTAAGTTACGTGGGGAAACTTTCACGAAGCCCACTTATTATTTAGCCTCTCGCTTTGCTCTTTCATCTAGTTCAATGAAATCCAACTCTTGTTGTCAGGGTGAAAGTGGAAAAAAGTCAGGAGAACCTCCTCACCGGCAGGGTCCTCAGGCTTCATGCAGGCTGTACCTTCTGGGTAATGTTGTGAGGACAACTACAGTGGCATGAGTTCACTCTGTGCTGATTGATGACTCCCTAGCCTTCCCTGCGTCCTCATCAATTCTGCTGCTTCAGTGACACTTTGGGGGCATGGCTGTGTGTGTGTGTGTGTGTGTGTGTGTGTGTGTGTGTGTGAAGATGCACCGTAATTCACACAGTCTTTTTTAGCTTTTCTTTTTGAGATCTAAAACTTCTTAAACGAGGAAGAAACAGGTCTCTATCTTTGGTGATATCCATAGACTTCTTATTTTTCCCAGTTTGAAATAGCTTCTTTATTAGTCTAGAGAAAGCTCCACCTCTTTGGAGCACCAGACTGAGCTCCCAAGCTCCAAATGAGGAGCAGAAGGAGGGAGAACATGAGCAAGGAAGTCAGGACCCCGAGGAGTGCACCCACACACCAGTGGGGCTGATCTATTGGGAGCTAACCAAGGCCGGCTGGACTGGGACTGAAAAAGCATGTGATCAAACCAGACTCTCTGAACATGGTGGACAATGAGGGCAGATGAGAAGCCAAGGACAATGGCACTGGGTTTTGATCCTACTGCATGTACTGGCTTTGTGGGAGCCTAGCCTGTTTGGATGCTCACCTTCCTAGACCTGGATGGAGAGGGGAGGAACTTGGACTTCCCACAGGTCAGGGAACCCTGACTGCTCTTTGGACTGGAGAGGGAGGGGGAAAGTAGTCGGGGGGGGGGACGGGGAGAGGAGAGAGGAGAGGGGGAGGGAAATGGGAGGCGGGAAGGAGGCGGAAATTTTTTCAACAATAAAAATAGGATTCTTTTGGATCACATTATTTCTAATGATTTTCAAGGAGTTGGTATCACATACCTTCTCTGACACAGGGAAACAAAATCCACTTTCTCTTTCAGCTGGATGAGGCAAAGGTAGAAGATGGGGAGGAGCACAAATTCATATTTCACATGTTTCCTGTCATGATACAGTCCTAGCACAGGGCAGTTCTGAGCCAATTTTCTGCTTCTTCCTCAACACTGTATCAGAAGAATGAAACATACCTAGTTTAATCCAAGGAAGTGATGTTCTTTAGTTGGCTAGGAGTTGTAACACAAACTACAGCTGACTCCAAAGTGGACCTCAACAGACAGGCTGATACGGACCTACAGGAGCATATGAAACTGCGGCATAGACTGTGATAGGGGTCACGGACAGCATTTAGAGATACTGGTGAGTTGGCAGTGGATGCGCTTTGTGCATCGTGGAATGGTTCTAGAACTTTGGTCATTTCATCTCTATTTCCTCCTCCTCCTCTTCTTCCTACCATTCCTCTTCACTTTTAAAAATATTCCTTTACTCTGTAGCCCAGGCTGGCCTTGAAATCTATATTCATATTTTTTTCTAGTGAAGAAATTAGTACTTAGAATAAAATCCTATAACTCACTGACTCCAATTTAACTATTAATGTACTTCTGGGGGGATCTACTAGGGTGTGGTTGGCATCCCAGGAGCCACATTCTTAAATAAAATTGTTTCTTCCTCCCCTAGAAGGGTCTCAATACAGCTCTGGTTGGTTGGGAACTCAGTATATAGACCACATTGGCCTTGAATTCACAGAGATCCTCCTGTCTCTGTAATCTGAGTCCTGAAATTGAAGGCATGTGCCAACATGCCAGGTCCAGATTCTATATTCTTGTTCCAGCATCCTAAGCCCTGAGATTTTAGGTATGCCCCATCATGCCTGGCTTTGGCCACATATTCTTAACAAATTTGCAGTTCTTGCCTGGGATGGATATCAAGTGCTGCATTTTTGTTGGTTTGTTAAATTTCTAAGTGCCACTACTGCCACTTGGTGGCATTAATAACCTCTCAGTACTTTCATTTCTGTCTGTATGAATAGGAGCTTTGTGTTCTCATGCTGTGCAGAGTGCTGAGGTTATTAGGGCCAACACTTTTCTACAGCCCCATTTATTACTATTCTTCTGCTATCCCTCGGGTAATCTACAAAGGAATTTCAATCATTCAACCTTTCTCTTGGATGTGAACATAGCTCTTGAGAACATTTCTTTTTCTCCTCAAGTGAATAGTGGTTTTTCACTGTCATTTCCATTGACACCACATCAATATCAAAGAAATGATTTCCAAGCAGTTGTGCATAAGTTGAGGTTTCCCATTGATCTTTGTAGTCCTTTCCCCATCAGCTGGGGTTGTGGGGCAGACAAACAAATGGACAGATAGAATGGCTGTAATACATTGAATCAGAAAGTAATGGGGCCTACAACCAGCCCTGTATTCTGACCAATCCATCTGAGGATGACACCGAGGGAGGATCGTGTTCTTTAGCGAAGAGTGATGAAGTAACTGGCTGTTACACAGCAGAGCCTTTGTCCGTTATTGCTGTCTGTGAGCAATGATAAGGACTGAGGCGGTCTTCCAAACTGGGCTGTAACATTTGTTGTTATTGCTAGGCCTTGAACAGCCTTATTATAGGTTGCCTATTCATCTTTCACAGAACTCTGACATACACCTAGGTTGTGTACTATGATTAATTTTTTTTGGGGGGGGGGAGATTTCCACGTTAAAACAAGCCAAAATGAAAATAAAAGAATTACTCAGTGTGTGAGGTAGTCTCAAGGAGCTGTGATACCTATTTTTTTCTTAAATGGAGAGATTCAGTGTCAAAATGTAGAGATGGAATAACAGAATGTAATTGTTTTGATTTGTGTACATATTTTTTCGTCTGTTTTGAGATAAGAGCTTTCTATTACTATTTCAATAGAACGTCAGTGGTAAAATGCCACAAAGCTATTAAATCTTATGGTGTGGAAATGTTAGCTAAGACGGGCTGATGGATTCGTTGACAGTAGACTCGTCTCCTCATCATTTCTAGGGATCTTTGCCCCCAGCATTTTAGTTTCAGCCATCTCTCTCCTTTTGTGCTATGATTTCTCCTCTCCTGCTTTTTCTTTTTTGACATGTTCATTTCTCATGAAGATGCCATTGCTTACTGCTCTTCAGCACCTGCAGATACTATCCTTCCTACGAGTGTTTCGAATGCTGTATGTTTTCCATCTGTTACAACCAGGAAGCCAGTGGCTGCCTAAAGCAGGCTCTTGGAAACGTTGCATGCCCTTACTGTATTTATATACTTATGACTTTATGAATGGTGGAAATCGTATTTCTCCCTTTCTTTCATTCTGTTTCTGATTGAATTTTTGTATAAATGTGTAATGTGGTATCTTAGTGTATATATGCATAGTGAAATACTTACTATAATTAAACAACTGGTATGTTATTTATTGTATATACATTATTACCATAGCTGATGCTTCCTTTCAAAATATAAAGCTGTGCCTTTATTTAAGTAAGAATACACACACATGCACACTCTTTTGTACACCATCTCATACTATTGTGGCAGAAGAATTGGTGTTTGCTTTTCTTCTTCTTTTATTCTGAGTAGTGAAACAATACAAAATTCATTAGTTTAGAACAGTCATGAATTTTTAAACATGATATGAATTGTATATCCCTGATTCTCAAGTCCATGCGTATTTGGCCTATGCAGCTTACAGGATTCTGAGGGTAAAATGCATGTATGATAAAGACTCTAGTATGTCATTACCGGGAAAGATGGTGGCAGTGTCTCTATGGAAGATCAGGAGCCACAGAAGCCGAAGCTATTACTCTAAACAAATGCAGCTTTCCTCATAATAACAAGTTCAAAATGTCCATTCTGACTTGGTCATTAGGAGACAATGCTATTTCCTCAGAAAAGCTATCACTGCTGTAAAGCATACATTTGAAGTCCACCCACAGAGACAGAGGGCACTGGGCAACATACACTGGGTTATGTATGTTAAGACCACAGAAGAATGTAAGCTATTTTGTGCAATACTATTGAATCTCTCCTATCCATTTGCATTCTAGCCTGCCCTGCTAAAATTCTTCCCTTTCCAGGCTGCCCAAAATATGTCTGTTGTAGGAAACTGTTGCTCTGATAAAATATTATTACTCAAAGTACTGAATTTGACCCTCATCCACCAAAAAAGAAGAGAAAAACTGGAAACTTAAAAATCTTTAAGCTCATAGTGTGTAGTTGTTGTAGTCACTCTGCCAGATTGCTGTGAAGCATTTCTAGGATCACTGTGCATCACTGGTTTCTAGAAAGAGGACCAGTGTGCTACCAACATGCAGTTCTCCTGTTTTATGAGGTCACACTGAAGTGTGCTCCTCCAGCACATGGTTCTGTATCATGAGGGCCTGCTTGTGGGGTTTCTGTCCTCCCACCATGCCAGAAAATCACAGAAGTCTACATAAGTTATAAACTGATTGGCCCATTATCTCAGGCTTCTTATTAGCTCTTATAACTTATATTAACCCATTATTCTTATCTATATTAGCCACATGGCTTGGTACCTTTTTCAGTGGGGTAAGTCACATCCTGCTTCGTGTCAGGACAGGACTGGGGAAAGAGCTTCCTTCTTCCCAGAATACTCCTGTTCTCATTCCCCCACCTCTATTTCCTGTCTGGTTGTCCCGCCTATACTTTCTGCCTGGCTACTGACCAATCAGCATTTATTTAAAACATAATTGACAGAATACAGAATTGTCCCACACCCTTTCCCCCCTCTTTTTTTTTTTAAAGGAAAATATCCATAGTCCATTTTTTACGAATGTGGGCATAGTATTCCAGGCTACTTCCTGCTGGTTGGGGGCACTGATATTCTTATAGGGACCTGAAGAAAATTTAGTTATGATCAAGTCCTGACTGGAGTATCCTGTGAGGCTTGATCATCTCAGGCAGCATCTTGAATCTGTTCTGGATGTCTAATTCAGACAATGGGGCCATCTGTTCCTACCAGAGATTTCTCAGGTGGTCTTCCTTGATCAAACCTGATCTTTAACTCAGAATGAATCCACACCCTCTCATTTCCTATGGAAACAAAAGCAAAATCTCTTCTCCAAAGTAACATACCTTTTGACTTCAATTTTGAAGAAAAGGTATTTTCAAAATATCTGTCTTGGATTAGTTCAGCAGCACTTATAAACAAATATCTTTTAGCAGCTGTTGCTCCTTCCTCAGCATTCAAACAATTCAAAGACAGCATAATAACATACCGTTGCTGAGCCTATGGTGACTCTAGCTGATGATGGAAGGGTGTGTGGAACCAGAGGTGCTCCTCCTCTCGTAATTGGCAGCAGTGAGTGAGAGAATGAGTGGGGCAGGATCCACGGTCAGGCCAAGCTGAGCATTTACTCTGGGGATTCACTGTCTTCTATTAGCCCCATCTCTTAAGGTTTCTACCACTACTCAGTAATGCAGTCGTAATTCTTGGGTTCATGCTTCATGAGCCAGTCATCTCCTGAATCTTCATGTCTGAGTGCTGTTACACTGGGAATAAGCTTACATTGGACATGTCTCTCTGTGTGTGGGGGGAGCACTTAGATTTAAACCTCTGCGATACAGAAGAATCGAGACATTTTGCTGTTGTTGCTATTTACCCTCTTTCTTTGTGTTTCTGCTTAAGCCACTGGCTTCCTAGTGAATACATGAGATGTTTGTGCATATCAGTAAGAGGAAAGAAAGGATTTAGACAGTTTTAGTTACTTTGTTCATGGTGTTTGTCTTTTTTGGGCTGTCTAATGGTTAGTGCTAATTGTCAGCTTGATGAAAGTTAGTTTCTTAGGAGATAGATGTCTGTGCGTATCTGTTAAGGACTATCTTGGTAAAACTAATTAAAGGGAGAAGGCCTGCACACTGTGGGCACTGCTCTGCTGTGGAATATTTGTTTATACTGTGTGAAGGTGTGCAACTGTGATTGGTTTAAGAAAGAGCTGTGTGTGCTTCCCTGCTCCCCTAACCAACCTTCCTTTATCCCAATCATCCCGTTTCCCCAAGTTCCCCCCAACCTCCCCTTCTCACTTTTCTCTCCCCATCTCCCCTTACCCCCCTACCACCACACCCCCAAGATCCCAATTTTTTGCCCGGCAATTTTGTCTACTTCCCATAACCAGGAGGATAGCTATATGTTTTTCTTTGGGTTCACCTTCTTATTTAGCTTCTTTAGGATATCAAATTATAGACTCACTGACCTTTATTTATCTCTAAAAACCAATTATGAGTGAGTACACCCCATGTTCATCTTTTTGGGTCTGGGTTACCTCACTCAGGATAGTGTTTTCTATTTCCATCCATTTGCATGCAAAATTCGAGAAGTCATTGTTTTTTACTGCTGAGTAGTATCTTAAGGTTGGCAAGAGACTTGGACCTTGAGGAGCTCCCAGGTGCCCAAAGCGATGTCCCCAGTTAGTTCCTGGGGCAGCTGAGGATAGGGAACCTGAAATGACCCTATCCTATAGCCATACTGATGAATATCTTGCATATCACCATAGAACCTTCATCTGGCGATGGATGGAGATAAGAGACAGAGACCCACACTGGAGCACCGGACTGAGCTCCCAATGTTCCAATGAGGAGCCGAAGGAGGGAGAATATGAGCAAAGAAGTCAGGACCACAAGGGGTGCACCCACCCACGGAGACAGTGGGGCTGATCCATTGGGAGCTCACCAAGGCCAGCGGGACTGTGACTGAAAAAGCATGGGATAAAACCGGACTCTCTGAATATGGTGGACAATGAGGGCTGCTGAGAAGCCAAGGACAATGGCACTGGGTTTTGATCCTACTTCATGTTCTGGCTTTGTGGGAGCCTAGCCAGTTTGGATGTTTGCCTTCCTAGACCAGGATTGAGAGGGGAGGACTTTGGACTTTCCACAGGGCAGGGAACCCTGACTGCTCTTTAGACTGGAGAGGGAGGGGGAGGAGTGGGAGAGGGGGGGAGAGGAGTGGGAGAAGGGGGAGGGAAATGGGAGGCGGGGAGGAGGCAGAAATTTTTTTCAATAAAAAAATAAAAAAATAACTAAATACATAAATATACAGCATGGAAAAAAAAAAGAAAGAGCTGTGTGGCCAGTAACTAGGCAGGAGGGAGTAGGTGGGATTTCCAGAGAGAGAGAACTCTGGGAAGAAGAAAAGTGGGGAGACGCCAGTAAGGTATGAAACAAGGGGTACAAACAGCACAGAGGAGAGATAACCAAGTCTTGGAGCAGAATACAGATTAATAGGAGCACGTTAATTTGAGTTATAAGCACTAGTTAGGGAAAGGCTAAGTTGACACCAAGCTTTCACAATAAATAATAAGTCTCCATGTTGTTATTTAGGGGCTGATGATCCAAAGGTAGTCAGATAAGAAAGCTAACAACACCATTCCCTTGGCAGGAGATGCTGGACTTCAGTATAACATGGGGAGAACAAGTAGAGCATTAGCTTGTGTACAAACATTGCTCTCTGATCCTGAGTGTGGATGCCATCTGACCAGCTCCCTCAGGTTCCCAGTGCTGCAAATTCCACATTGTTGGTCTCTAGCCTGGAGCTACAAGCTAAACCAAACCCTTCCTTTCCTTACGTTGCTCTTGTCAGGTTACTTTATTATAGAAACACAGAGGAAATTAAAAGTTGCCATGGCAAAATATCAATGACAGGGTAATTGCATTAATAAAACTTGATTTTCTCACTTTTCTGGAAGCTGAAAGTTCAATACTGTGGAGCCACTATGGTCTGTTTGTGGTGAAAATCTCCTGGGGGTGGGTGAGGAGGGAGAGAAAGAGAAAAAAAGAGACAGACAGACACTCTAGTATCGCTGCCTCAAGAACTCTAATCTTATTAGGTTGACTCTCACCTGAATGGATGCATTGGATGTTAATTTCAGTCTTAGAGCTGCCTTCCCCAAATAAAGCAGCATTGAAAATCAGTGCTTTAGTTAGTATATAGAAATTTAAGGACCCAAGTATGTAGAAAATTACACTGATGAAGTCTCCGCCTTTGATAGTCTCAGTTATAAGTATTGGGTAACTCTGGTGATTTTATATAAAATTAAAGAGAAAAACTTACGACAAATAATACAACAAACCCCCTGAAGTTAATTTCTCTACTGATAACCTCCATATCTATTTCCAGTCTTTTTTCTGGCGACGTCTAGTTCACCTGCAAATCAAACTGAAAGGTGAATGTATCTTTGGTCATATATTCTCTTAGTACAAGTCATAACTGTATACAAAACACTTTTGTGGTATAAAGGTCATATATATGTGAAACACTAACTCCCCTTCTAATGTTAATTCTGGCGAACACCATGGTGTTATATAGACTCCAGGATACTAGTGTGTCTACGACATTTTAAAAATATATAACTTGATGGTTTAGCTCATGGCACTGGGCCTGGTGTGGTTCTGAAAGTAGATAAACTACACATTAGAGATGTGGAATGTACATACAGACATACTGACCCACCTACCATGCTCTCTGGTGAGGAAATGAGCGAAACATACAAATATATTCTCCACTTCATTTGCATGCTATTTTGATATTTTTCCTGTAGTATCTTTAGACACCAATTCAAATTGCTTTCTGTGCTTTTACTTTTGTGGCTTATAATCATGCCCAGAGGCTATTTAATACACTGCATAAATGAACTATAATTTAAATCAGTGCAATAAATGCTTGAGTTTATATTCCCAATAGGGAAGATCAAATTGATCACTGGAGAGTATATTATTGACTAGAATGAAGGAACCCCAAATTCATATTTTTAGTTAAATACCATCCCATTACTTTTCAAAGAAGGGAATTTACTGAAATCTCAGGACTGTTGAATGTCATTACTTCCCAATGGCATATTTTTCAAATTTATTGAAAGAAGAGATTGGAACTAGGAATTTTACTTTTGAAATTTAATTTGTATTTTGTGCAAATTAAAATGCCATTCCGTAAATTTGATTAAATGAAGTCAGTAGCTCATACTATATGTCAGAAACCAGGCTATGTACTGAAGATTATACTAATAACCACACATTCACAGCATATGGAGTATAGACATGACTGTGAATCTTGAGCTGTGTAGAATATCAGAATGCCCACTGAAGATGAGAGCTGATACAGTGCATGAATAGTTAGCCAAGGGTCAGAGGGAGTGGAAGGTCCCAAGAAGAACTTTACAGAGAACATGAAGCCTGAGAGAAAGAGTATTGAATACTGTTGCTCTCAGCAGCCATTTGCTTGGCACTATCCTATAATTTTACCCAGGTTGCATGATGGCTAGCTTTAATTGTCAGCTTGACGCAACCTAGAGTCACATGGGATAAGAGTCTCAATGAGGGGACTCTTATGCCATGTGATTCTAGGTTGCGTCAAGTTGACAATTAGATATAATGATATATATACATATCAATATGTATAATTCCTTCCTTCCTTCCTTCCTTCCTTCCTTCCTTCCTTCCTCCCTCCCTCCCTCCCTCCCTCCCTCCCTCCCTCCCTCCCTTCCTTCCTTCCTTCCTTCCTTCCTTCCTTCCTACCCCAGTAATGCTTAGGCATGCACGAGCAAGCCATTTTATGGTGGTTCTCCAGTCGTTCCTAGATGCTTGTATCATTTTCATCCCCAAAGTCCCACAGTCTTCCTTTATGCTATCTATTTAGTTTTTTGGGGCTTTCCTCTTCACCTTATCTCGTATACTCCTCCAAGCAATGTTATCTTCCGGTATCTGTTGTCATTCATTTGCATAACATGGCCGAAGTATCTCAAGCGCTGTTGCTGTATCCTGTAGTTTATTTCCTTCTGTAGATGGAGACGTTTCTTAATGTCATCATTGCATAGCCTGTCTTCTTCATGTGATGCCTAGAATCCTCCCGAGACATGCCATCTCAAACACATTCAGCCACTGTTCTGAGGAGCTTTTCATTGTCCAGGATTCAGAGTTATAAAGAAGGCAGCTCAATACAAGTGTTTCATATATTTGTAATTTTGTTGTTGTCATTAGGTCTTTTGCTGACCAAACCTTTGCTAGTGCCTGGAATGCAGTCCTCAATCTACCTCTTGACATCTGAAATAGTTCCTTCTTTTGAACTGAGGATTCCTTCAAGATAGACAAAGTTGACTGTTGGCTTGAAGTCCTAATTCTTTATTAAGAGGTTAAAATCCTTGTGCGCCCTTCACCCCTTGTGTTGTATCTCAGTCTTCTCAATGTTGACTTTCACATCAAGGTTTTCACTGACTTCTACCACTCTATTTACCATGGCTGGCAGCTTACCTAGACTTTCAGCAAGTAGTGCTGTATCGTCAGTAAAACACAATCAATTGTCCTTCTTGTGTACGGAAATTATGACTGAATGCTTCCATTCCGTGGGAATCACTTCATGTTCCCATATCTCTCTGAAGACTCTGGGAAGCACCTTGGTCCCCAAACCTATTTTAGCCACCTCCAACTCCTCCCCTGTGATGTCAGCCACTCCTGGGGCCTTCCTAGGTTTTTCTCTCTTGATAGCTTTCTCTATATTGCTCCTGTCAATATTTAATGTTTTCTCATGGTCTCTGGTGTTTGAGTGGCTGTCGAAGTGTTTCTCATTCTACATTCACAGCATTAGGGCCATTGTACAGGGTGTCAAAGCTTTGTCTCCTCCTTTGCTTTACTACCCCTTGTTCTATTACTAAATGACCTTGCCCGTCTTTAATCATCTAAATCTGAGAAGCAAATCTGACAGTTATCCATCTGATAGCTTCGTAAACAAGGTGTGTTTTATTATGGGGTCTAGCCTCTTTGACTTCTCTGCATATACCTTGTATATATAGTTCTCTCTCCTCCTCTGCTCTTCTTTTGACCTCTCTGCACAGATAGTTGTGGTGTTTTGCTGCCTACAGATTGCCTCTTCATTTGCTCTTTAGCTTCCTTCTGTCTTCCGCCAAGTTGATTGTCTCTGCAGTAAGCCATTCTACTGGTGTTTCCCTTTTTACATAACTGAGCATCTCCTTTGAAGCCTCCTGTATAGCTTTGTTGATTTTCTCCCATTCACTTTCTATGGTTGTAAAGGGTTGTTTAATGATTTCCCTCATCTTTCAGCGGTTCTCATATACTCCTCCCACACAGCTGGGTCCATCAGTTGTTTATGATTGATCTTCCGGTTCATCTTGCCTGGTGTGCCTCTCCTAAGTTTTAGTTGAATGTTGGCCATGGCAAGTTGGTGATCTGCTCCTAAGTCAGCACTAGGAAATGATTGGCTGTTTTGGATGCTAGATAAACGTTTCCTGCTGTCCAGAATATAGTCAATTGACTGTGTGTGCATTTGTCAGGGGATTCCCACTTCCAGCATCTTGATGGCTTGGCCTGCTTGAATTTTGTGTTGGATATGAACAAATCATTTGCATAGCACAGGTCAAGCAGTCGTTCCCTCTGTTGTTCCTTTGTCCGACCCCATATGTTCCAATGACATTGTAGTCCATTCTTTCACCTGACCCCACTCTCACTGAAGTTACTCATAATGATTAGTATGTCATTCTTATGTGCCCTGCTGACCTCGTTCTGTAGATCTGTGTAGAAACTGTTGATGACATCCTCTTTTGTTTCCGTTGTTGGCGTGTATACCTGTATGACAGTTACTGAATGTGTCATTGTCGGAAATCTGGCTGATATAATTCGGCCATTTACAGTTCTGTACATGAGCATGCATTTTTGAGCTACACCAGCTGCGTGTTTTCCCGGAGTTTATAATCTTGCATCTGTTTACCACATGTTCTTGTGTTCCTGTCAAATGCGTTTCTGTCAGTCCAGTGATATCCCACCTGAAGGGACTGAGTTCATGCATGAGCAAGCCGGTTTCCCACACTGTGTTTAGTGTTCTCACCTTCCAGGTCCCTGTTGCGGTGTCTCTTTTTGGCATGAGGAAGTGTCTTTCCTATCCACTTCTGTCAGCTCCCCTCCCCCGCCTTTCAGCTTTAAGAGAGAAGCGTCATCTGCCCTGCACATAGGACATGGAGGTATTGGGGCACTGTCAGATTCTGGGACTTTAGCCCAGGGGTTTCTGTTGAACTTGTCCACATTGGGTTTCCTGGTCTGAGTTGATGAGGCCGAATGACCAGGTCTCTTCCTCTTTGTGTGACAGCTTTTAGCTGACCTGCTGGACCTCTTTTCACCCATGTACTAAATTCCCCAGGCTTCCAGAGGACCTAGCTGGTCATTTCCAGTCATTTCCAGCCTCACCATCGAGGAGGCAGCTACTGGGAGAACACATTATTTTGATTCCTTTGACTTATTTGGGAAGACCCAGCCTGCTC
This sequence comes from Microtus obscurus, assembly GCA_963919715.1. Taxonomy (NCBI): domain Eukaryota; kingdom Metazoa; phylum Chordata; class Mammalia; order Rodentia; family Cricetidae; genus Microtus; species Microtus obscurus. Next base: position 2,336,109 of record CAWTZC010001883.1, on the reverse strand, counting down.
TAGCCGCATCATTTCCTAGGCAGGAATATGAGCTGCACATGAGTAGAGAAATTGTGCTGACTACTAGGGATGCAATTATCCATTCTCTCTGCTTTTGACTCCTTCACATTCCTGTTTTTTGTCTTCTCCACCTGTGTAACATGCAGTCTGTGTAACATGTAGGCTTTGTAACATATAGGCTGTGTAACATGCAGGCTGTGTAACATATAGGCTGTGTAACATGTAGGCTATGTAACATGTAGACTGTGTAACATTCAGGCTGTGTAACATGCAGGCTGTGTAACATGTAGACTGTGTAACATGCAGGCTGTGTAACATGCAGGCTGTGTAACATGCAGGCTGTGTAACATGTAGACTGTGTAATATGTAGGCTGTGTAACATGTAGGCTGTGCAACATGTAGGCTGTGTAATATGTAGGTTGTGTAACATGTAGACTGTGTAACATATAGGCTGTGTAACATGTAGGCTGTGTAACATGCAGTCTGTGTAACATCCAGGCTGTGTAACATGCAGGCTGTGTAACATGTAGGCTGTGTAACATATAGGCTGTGTAACATGTAGGCTGTGTAATATGTAGGTTGTGTAACATGCAGGCTATGTAATATGTAGGCTGTGTAACATCCAGGCTGTGTAACATGTAGACTGTGTAATATGTAGGCTGTGTAACATGTAGGCTGTGCAACATGTAGGCTGTGTAATATGTAGGTTGTGTAACATGTAGACTGTGTAACATATAGGCTGTGTAACATGTAGGCTGTGTAACATGCAGGCTGTATAACATTCAGGCTGTGTAACATGTAGGCTGTGTAACATGTAAGCTATGTATATGTAGGCTGTGTAACATATAGGCTGTGCAACATATAGGCTAACATATAGACTGTGTAACATGCAGGCTGTGTAACATGTAGACTGTGTAATATATAGGCTATGTAACATGTAGGCTGTGCAACATGTAGGCTGTGTAACATGTAGGCTGTACAACATATAGACTGTGTAATATGCAGGCTGTGCAACATGTAAGCTGTGTAACATGTAGGCTGTGTAACATGTAGGTCATGTAATATATAGGCTGTGTAACATGTAGGCTGTGCAACATGTAGGCTATAACATGTAGGCTGTGTAACATATAGGCTATAACATGTAGGCTGTGTAACATGGAATTCAGAGCTAAAATAAACCTTTTCTTCTATAAGTCATAGTGTTTTATCACAGCAACAGAAATGAAATGAGGACTGTCTGGAAAGAGAAAGACTCTAATAAGATGCTCTGGTGAAAAATAGCCAAGGCAGGAGGAGTAGAGCTCGTTTCCCCTTCCAGTAGCTCCAGAAGCTGATGGAAACGAGCATTGTCTTCTGCAGTGCTCACACTCTTCGTTTTATTTTCTCCAGCCTCAGTTGCAGTAGCAGATGAGTTAGGTAGAAGCTCCTGTAACAATCTGATCTCTGCATGTCAGCAGCCGCCCCACTTTCAGAATTGCAGTCTACACCGCGTGGATGCTGATGATGGCTCCTGACTTGTTTTCCTTTAATCCTTCAACAGCTTTGCCAGGTTTCATGCCTTGCACCTACTGCCTTTCTGTGTGACAGACCCAGAATGATTTCTGTCTTCTGCACTGAACCCTGCTCGGTAGAAGGAATCGAAAAGAGTCTAGGTAGACCAAGTTAAACTTTGGTTGGATGCTTGTTAGAGCTTTGCATATTAAGATAGAAAATTTTATAGATAAATTTGTCAAAACCTCAGTAGTTGATTGATGTAACATCGTCTGTCCGGCTTTACCGATAACCACGAAGGCCCACGCATTGGGAACTGGAAGTTTTCTCTATCTTTTGTGTTGAGTTTTGAGAAGTGTCAGTTTCTTTTTACATTGATGTGCTCTGGCTGTGAACTTTGACCCTCTCTGTGTTTTGTGACCCCTCAGATCTGTGAATCCCCAGTCAGTCTCTTACTATCTGCTGTAGCAGGAGATGCTGCAGTTCAGGCCTGACGTTGACCATTATCTGAATATGTACGCCCTCTTCTTAGTGCTCAAGCCATGGCTTAACAGTCATACACTGGGTTATCAATAGATCCACGGTGCTGAAGCCACGGCTTTACAGTCATACACTGGGTTATCAATAGATCCATGGTATTGAAGCCATGGCTTTACAGTCAGACACTGGGTTATCAATAGATCCATGGTATTGAAGCCATGGCTTTGTAGTCAGACACTGGGTTATCAATAGATCCACGGTGCTGAAACCATGACTTTGCAGTTGTACCTTGGTTATCAATAGATCCATGATGCTGAAGCCACGGCTTTACAGTCAGACACTGGGTTATCAGTAGATCCATGGTGCTGAAGCCACACTTGGTTTGTCAGTAGATCCAGAACTACGGCATCTTGGAAGGATGCTGTTTAGTCATCTCATGTCTGCTTCCCTACAGGCAGTTTTATTCCCAAATCATAGCACAGTCTTTGCTCTGTTTGATCATATAGTTCCTTTTGCCTTTAAATATTTGAACTTCACTCTTCTCATTCTGCTACCAATCCTTTGAAATGGAGCTGAATTGGCTTCTTCACTAACTCCCTTTCTATCCAGATACTTTTATTGTAGTATAAAGGTGGTATCCTAAGCCTTAATTTTTGGTTACTTTCCTTAACATCTTTATTATTTTTGCATAAAACTTTCTGGTTTTCCTGTAGAAGATGTAAGGGAATACTCTTGTTGGAGATAGGCAACGGGGAGCAAAATTCTTATATCTTACCATATTGATGGTCATAACTGATAAATCCCAGAACTGAACTAGTTAACATAACTTGACCTTAGTCTCTCTCTTACATTACGTTAAAGTGTTTTCTGATAAACTAGTTTCAGCTGGAGGAATCCTGGCTCATTCTTTCTTGGGGCTCTGCCATCTTCAGGATGTGGTTTCCAAGAGAATGTGAAAAAAGATTATCTTTTATCTTCTTTATCCACAGTGGTCCAGAGTGACCTGGCCATCTCTAGGTACAAAACAGAATAGGAAAATACTGCATATGCCTAAGAAGACACTTCCTCAGGCACCTAGGGATAGGGACATAGGTGTCAGTTGAACAGGTGGTTATCACAACTACAGAGGTGGTCATAGGTATCGATAGCTACTTTGCCCATAGAGATACTTGATATACACTTAGGTATTAATTAATAGCTAATAGTTAACATGTAAGCAATTGGTATCACAGCAGCAGTGAAGGCAGCTGGAAGGTGAGAGACACAGTCGTGTTTGTTTTGTTTCTGTTGGTGCAGTGCCTTATTGCATATGATAAAGTAACCATTTGATCTAAGGCAGAAGTGAGCCTGCCTTAGATCAAATGTTGAAGTACATACCTATGTTCCTTCAACCATGCCCTGCCCAAAGGTTACTGTACTCTGTAGAAATATGAGCATTCTCATGAAAAATCACGGCTGTCTTTTCTTCTCAGTGCATTTTTTTTATGTTATATGTTCCTTAAAATCATTTATTTGCTTGAAGAACTGCTAAAATGTGTTTCTGTTTTCACAAGTATTTGTTATCCTTGTTGCCCATACATGTATTTGTTCCAGTGATGAAAGAGCTGTTCTAGTCCCTTGGGTGAGACTCAGGTATTTATCAGGCAGTGGCAGAATGACATCACTTCTAAGGGAATGCATGAATTCATTGAATCTTTTGCTGTTTTTTTTCCCTCAAGAGGCTGTAGATGAGCTATCTATTCAAAAGCATATAACGTTACCCAGTGAAGCAGTATCATATACACAGGCTAGGGAAGACCATCTCTTAATGCAGTGTGGTTTCCAGATGCTTCTGCTGTTCCTGAAATTGTATGAGTGAGCAACACCGATAGCAGTTTATAAAAAAACAAGGCTTCAGCCACGGTGTGTTTAGTTAGCATCTGTAGGTAAACAAAATACATTAGATCTCAACTTCCCCTTCATTTTATACGCGTTTCCCAGGAATTGCTATGTCTTATCACTTTATTGTTCTTTTATCACAGCTGTGTGAAAAATTGCAGTTGGGGCAGCATTCATGTTTTTACCAAAATGCTTTTTATTTCATGCTATGAAGCAGATTGCTAAGGTTTGCTACTTTTATTATTACTGCTGCACGGCTCCCTCCATTCCAGTTAAGGTTGTGCCAGTATTTCCAGGAAAAAAATAATCTTTCTTATTTATGTATTTGTTTATATTCTGTGATTGCGTTAGCTAAGGTGAATCTCAGAACTCACGTTAAGTTAAAAAATTAGACAAATAAAACTTAAGCACCAAACACTGCCTGTAAATCCCGCACCACAAACATTGCAGCTGACGGGGAAGTGAGTGCAAGGAGGACGATTTCTACAGGGGTCGAGAGAGGGGCAACTTTAAATCGTGAGTTAATTACTCACTTTCAAAACAGAGGTGCATGGTCAAGATTTCAAGAAGTTCATTGAGTGTTAAGAAGTACACTGTGGCCTGAAACCTGGTGGGAGGGACTTCTCGCTGTGTGAGGCACTCTGGGTTATAAATTTAGTTTTCTTTATTTTCTCATGGTTGTGTTCAGAAGGTGTGCTGCTCGCTTGGTTTTACTGGAATAAAATTAACCATTGCTGCATCATTTTAATGTTTCTGTGTGCTTGTCACGGAAAGGATAGACTTTGTTTCACACGTACAAGTCGGGTCACTCTTAAAATCAACTGAGTGGGCTGGAGAGGTGGCTCAGAGGTGAAGAGTGCTGGATGCTCTTCCAGAGGACCTGTGTCCATTCCCAGCACCACATGGTGGCTCACAACTGTCTGTAATTCCAGTTCTAGGGGATCTGACATCTTCTTTTGACCTCCATGGATACTAGGCATGCATGTGGTACATAGACCACCCCAAGTTAGAGTCCACAGGGCAGAAAAAAGCCTTTATGTAAAAAATCTAGACATCCATAAACAATGGGTAGGCGCATACCAAAGGAAAAGGTAAAATGACCCAAGGCAGTGATGTGAAGGTGAGGACATAACTATAGAAATTCTGTACTTTGCTAATATTCTAGTTCCTGTCTTGCTTTTCATACCAACTCTCAACAAGACTTTCTTGTTACCTTGGTTTCTTTTTATTTTTTATGTCCTTCTGTACATTTGACTAAGAACAGGAACAGGAAAAATATAGAGCACAGACTCAGAGCTTAAGGCATCTTCTGTGGCCTGTGATCCTGTAGTCCTTAAACCTTGGTTGCTGTCTGTGGGAGAATTGTCTGTATCCTGTCAATCATGTTATAAATAAATGCTGATTGGCCAGGCAGGAAGTATAGGCAGGAAAACCAGACAGGAAGTAGAAATGATGCAACGAGAACAGGAGAATTCTGGGAAGAAGGAAGTTGATTCCTCCCATTCCTGCCCAGATCACCGAAGCAGCAGGATGTAATCTGCCCCACTGAAAAAAGGTACTGAGCCACATGGCTAACACAGATCAAATGGGTTAATCAAGATGTGAGAGTTAGCCAGTGAGAGGATAGAGCTAATGGGCCAATCAGCTTATAAATTATGGAGACCTAAGTGTGATTTTCTTTGGGGCTAAACAGTTGTGGGGTACTGGTCAGGACATAAACCCCAACAACAAGCAGGTCCCCGCTCATGTTACCAAGGTTGCTGTCACCTACACACAGCTTCTCACTCTTGCCATCTGTCTTTTGATGACTGTTTGATGTCCAATGACAGCGCCCGCTATACATTTGCTAACTGCAGAGACTTTGCATAGATGGCTCCATAGGGGAACTTGAGTAAGGTTCAGAACCAAAGCCACAGCAGGGCACGGGGTCAGAATTCATTCCAGGCTCCCCACATGGATGGCACCATTGTTTAATTATTAACCATGTCTTGGGTCCCCCAAACAAGTAAGATGATCCAGTGAAAATGCATAGCACATATACAAAATCTTGAGAATCTATGGTTATTTTCAACTACTCTGGTTCCAGTTCTAAAATGATGAAAGTTTCGCAGCATTAGAGAATAGCCTAATAACTGTGATCAGGCAGAATAGCCTGTTGGGGACACTTGCAGCACAGATTCAATTGTTTTCTAAGGTAAGAGGAAGTAATATGGCCCCAGGCTACTTAGGAAAGCTCTGTAGCAAATACAGATAGAAAATGGAGGAAATCATTGCAGAGGCATGGGATGCCTTCATTTACATTAAGGAATGGGAAGCAATTCTGTGTGCATTTCAAGTCCACTTCTCTGGGCTTCTTCCTTGCATCTACACTGAAAACAGACTGCATCGGAGATATGCTGTACAGATTAGGGGGGGAATTATGCCCTCTGCCTTGAGGCTGTGAGCTGACCGGTTACAAATAGATTCCTCTGGGCTGTGCTGGAAGAAGATGCACTCAAAACTGTCCAAGGAGATGGAGAGAGGCCCATCTGTGCGTAAAAGCCAGAACTGGGCTGCTTTTGCTTTGTTGTTGTGAAAATCAATTCCATTCAAATCCCAACTAATGAAAATGTGCATCTGTAAATAAAAAATAAATCAAGGGAATGTATTAATCCTGCAGCTGCTGTCCACTTAACTTCTCTTATAAAAAATAACTCAATTTTCTGGGCTGGATGTTCTTGCTCTTTAGCAATGTGATGGCAGTTTGAGGGGCAACAAAATAAATTTTGAAATCTATTTATGTGTAAAAACCTTGGCAGGGAAAGCAGTTTGGCTGTAACTGTACAGCCATTTGCTTCTGTAATTTCGTGAATACTTAAGACTCAGGGTCTGACCTCATAAACCCATTACTGGGCTGTTTAGATTGTGACTGTATTTGTCCATGCCATTTATTAATTTGTCTCTTTAACCTAGGACTGATATTAGTAGGCATAGGCCAAACATGCCACATTCCATGACTTAACATAATTAGACAATACTAGAAACGGCCCTTAGCCAACATTTTCTTCCTACTTGTATTTTATGGTGACTAAATTCCTTGTCTTTTAAATTGTTAGAACATTTTTTTATGGGAAAGACATAGCTAAAATTATGTAAAAATTAATTCATCTCATCTATCATAATTCATTAGAACTTGAAATGAAGCAAGATTTAAAAAAAGGAAATAAAGTCCTTAAGTCCTGTTGGAACTTATGGAAATCTGTAGGAAGAGTTTTATACTTGAAAAGGTCATTTTTCTCATCTATATATGGTGACCCATACTTGTAAACCTCCCATAGTTAGGGGGCTGAGGCAAGAGGATTGCTATGAGTTTGAGGCTAATCTGAATTACAGTTTGGGACTCTATCTCAGAAAATTAACAAAACAACAACGACAGAGATAATTTCTCTGTGGGTAGTGAGAAATTCTGACAGATCCTGGCAGAAAGCTCTTGGGTACCATGACTTTGGGGTGAAGCTACGGTGGGGATAGCTTATTAGGAATGATTTCATTCTTGTGAAATTCAAAAGCTATAGTGTCTGCCTGGGGCACAGTGAGCGTGAAGTTGAAGAAGCAATCTGAAAGAAACAGCAAAGTCAAGCACGGAACTAAAGCAGGCATGGCTCTGTGTTACCAGAAATATCCACAAACTGCACAATTCCTGAGCTTTTTCTTTGTCCCCCTTCCTCATCTTCCTTCTCCTTCTGTTTGCTAAGCACTCTTCTACTGGAATACGCCTCGGAACTTTAATTTCAGTTTTTAATTTTGAGGCTAGCCCTCGCTAAACTGTTCCAGTTGGCTTAGAAGTTGTGGTTCTCCCTTCCCAGTCTTCAAATACCTGGGACTGCAGGCAAACACCGCCATGTCTAGCGCTGCCTTTCCTCTTAGTAGTTTGGCAGTTTACTGTATATTAGTCTTTGTATTAATAATGCGAACACACACTTTTGATAGTAAGCAATTTGCCTGGTAGTTAACATATCTACTTGTGTCTTCCCATTTTTCAAGACACACTTACTGCGTGTGCACTTCAACCCTGTTGACTTTGACTGGTAAGTGCTAGATGAAACCAGTCAAAGAGGGTGGCTCAGTGCCCCACCTCCTTTTTCTTTTCAGTATTTTTAAAAATAATCCTATTGAGGTGAGCATCCAAACTGCCTAGGCTCCCACAAAGCCAGTACGTGCAATAGGATCAAAAGCCCATTGCCATTGTTCTTGAGTTCTCAGTAGTCCTCATTGTCCGCTATGTTCAGCGAGTCCGGTTTTATCCCAGGCTTTTTCAGACCCAGGCCAGCTGGCCCTGGTGAGTTCCCAATAGAACATCCCCATTGTCTCAGTGTACTGAATTTGTGGGAGCCTAGGCAGTTTGGATGCTCACCTTACTAGACCTGGATGGAGGTGGGTGGTCCTTGGACTTCCTACAGGACAGGGAACCCTGATTGCTCTTTGGGCTGACGAGGGAGGAGGACTTGATTGGGGGAGGGGGAGGGAAATGGGAGGTGGTGGTGGGGAAGAGACAGAAATCTTTAATAAATAAATAAATGGATAAATAGATAAATAAATAAATAAAAAAATAAAAAAATAAAATCCTATTGAAGTGGCCTTTCAGCTGTCACTTGTAGTCCTCATGGTCTGAAAAGTTTGTTCTGGTGGAATTTTGCAGTGATGGTAGAAACGTCAAGTCTCCAACATCTCCCGTCTCTGTCCTTTGCTTGTCATTGCAGGTGTCCCTTAGCGGATGTGTTTGTTGCATGGGGCAGTTAAGGATGCCACTTGCCGCCTTTTCCTTGCTATTAGAGCTTGCACCATGGAACTGTTTCTTCTTTCCCTTAAGCCTGATGGTGCTCTTTGTGTCCTCTGCTCCCTGAAACAATGAGATTAATGACAGAATTTCCTGCTCACCTGCTCCCACCATCGCCAAGAATTCATTTTCATTTTTGTGTCTTTTCATTAGAGGCAAACAGAAGAAATCAAATAAACTTGCATAGTTCCACGTAGGTCACAATGACCAGTTGATTATTCTCAGTTTGAAGAGCAGCAACTAGAAAACACGAGAAAGCTGGCCAAAGTCCAGACTTCGCTGGGTGCTGGTGGATCTGAGAATGTGTTTGGTGCCCTTTGTTCCTATTTTACTAGATTATAATTGATAACGGTAATTAAATTTTAGATGGGTACCGTGGATGATTGATTGCATTGTTTTTCCATATGAGAAAAAAATATTGGTATAAATGGAGTTGTGATTAATTACATTATTTTCTTTTCAAAGATGGGAAAAATATCCTCATGTAAACAGGGACTTTTCTTTACCAGGCTGTGCTATTAATATGCTAATGTGGATGGGCTTTCACAGTTGACTTACACAGTGAACACAAACCTGTAAGAGAGCAGCCTGACTCCTGTTTATTGCGCAAGTGTTTGTCTCACTTGCTAAGTAGAAACGCCCTACACACTAGGATTTATATCTTGTGTACTAGGAGGTTACACAAGACTCTTTAACGTTCTTGGAAAAGAACCTGGGGACAGGCTTAGGTTCTGCTGCTTTATTGATGGAATGAACCCCGGGACTATGAGAATGAGCAAAGATTTAAGGAAAGAAGCAAATGCAAGGTCGCGTGCTTCTGAGCTGTAGTTCATAGGTCAAGTCATAGGTCGTCTCCCATCTATATGAGACCAACTGTTTATCCCCGAAAAACTCCTATGGGGACAAGAGGGAATTTGTCCACTAGCTCTCTCTTGCAGAATGCCAGGTGGAGCTGGCATTCTGATGATTTTGAGTCATGCCACTGAGCTGTGTACTAGGAAAGTCAGATTCCGTGCCAGAAAGCTGGGCAGTTCTCGAGAATGATGGGAAGGGAGACCGATCATAAGCTTTGGTAATGCAGTGTGCAAACTTATTGATCCTACAGTTTATTTTATGAAGTAGTGACACACTGAGACAGATGGGTCACCCAAGACAGCCCAGACTGCTGCACCCAGCAAAACTTTCAATCACCATAGAAGGACAAAACAAGATATTCCATGACAAAACCAGATTTAACCAATACCTAGCCACAAACCCAACCCAAATACTAGAAGGAAAACTCTAACCCAAGGAAGTTGACTACATCAACAAAAACACAGACAGTTGATGGGCTCATAGCAGCAAATCCTAAAGAAAGGAAAAACGAACAAATTAACATCACCAACAACGAAAACTAAATTAACAGGAGATAGCCACCACTGGCCATTAATATCCCTTAATGTAAATGGACTCAACTCATCTATAAAAAGTCACAGGCTAACAGATTGAATATGAAAACAGAATCCATCCTTCTTCTGCATACAAGAAACACACCTCAACCTCAAATGCAGACATCATCTCAGAGTAAAGGGTGGGAAAAAATATTCCAATCAAATGGACCTAAGAAACAAGCGAGTGAGCTATCTTAATATCTAATAAATTAGACTTCAAACTAAAATCAAACAAAAAAGACAAAGATGGACATTTCATATTAGTCACAGGAAAAAATCCCTTAAGAGGAAATCTCAGTACTGAACCTCTATGCCCCAAATACAAAGGCACCCTTATAGGTAAAAGAAGCACTGCTAAAGCTTAAATCACACATTAAACCCCACACACTAATAGTGGGAGACTTCAACACCCCACTCTTACCACTGGACAGGTCTGTCAGACAGAAAATTAAGAGAGAAATAAGAGAACTAACAGATGTTATGACTCAAATGGACTTAACAGACATCATAGAACAAACGTGACCACACATTTATGGAACACAATGAAAGCAGTTAATGTTAAGAGGAAAGTTCATAGCACTAAGTAAATGCCTACATAAAGAAGCTGGAAAAAAAAATCCCACACTAGTGAGTTAACAGAACATTTGAAAACTCTAGAGCAAAAAAAGAAGCAAACTCACCCAGGAGGACTAGAAGGAAATAATCAAGTTGAGAGCTGAAATCAACAAATTAGAAACAAAGAAAACAGCACAGAGAATCAATGAGACAAAGAGTTGGATCTTCAAGAAAATCAGCAAAATAGACAAACCTTTATTCAAACTAACCAAAAGGCAGAGAGAGAATATCCAAATTAACTAAATCAGAAATGAAAATGGGGACATAACAACAGACACGGAGGAAATTCAGAGACTCATCATCGGGTCACATTTCGAAAACCTGCACTCCACAAAGTTGGAAAACATAAAGGAAACGGACAATTTTATGGATAAATATTATTTACCAAAACTAAATTAAGACCAGATAAGCAAGTTAAATAGAACTATAATTGCTAAAGATATAGAAACAGTCATCAAAAAAAGCCAGGACAGATAGTTTCAGCTCAGAATTCCAGAAGATTTTCAAAGAAGTTCTAATACCAACTACTCAAATTGTTCCACACAATAGAAACAGAAGCATTGCCAAACTTTTTTATGAGGTTACAATTACTATGATACCCACCCAAAGCACACAAAGACATTATTAAGAAAGAGAATTACAGACTAGTCTCACTCATGAACATTGATGCAAAAATACTCAATAAAATACTGGCAAATCGAATCCAAGAACACATTAGAACCATCATCTACTATGATCAAGTTGGCTTCATCCCCGATTTGCAGGATTGGTTCAAGATATGAAAATCTGTTGTTGTAATCCACCATATAAACAAATTAAAAAAACCACATGATCATCTCATCAGATACTGAAAATACTTTCGACAAAATACAATATCCCTTCATTATAAAGGTCTTGGAGAGAACGGGGATACAAGGAACATACCTAAACATAATAAAGGCGATATATAGCAAGCCAACAGCCAACATCAAACTAAATGGAGAGAAACACGAAGCAATCCCAATGAAATCAGGAACAAGACAAGGTTGTCCACTCTCTCCATATCTATTCAATATAGTTCTTGAGGTCCTAGTTAGAGCAATAAGACAACAAAAGGAGATCAAGGGATACAAATCTGAAAGAAGAAGTCAAACTCTCAATATTTGCTGATGATATGATTATTTACATAAACAACCCCAAGAATTCTATCAAGGAACTTCTCCAACTCATAAGCATTTTCAGTAATGTAGTAGGATACCAGATTAACTCAAAATCAATAACCCTTTTTTATACAGATGATAAATGGACTGAGAAGGAAATCAGAGAAATAGCACCCTTTAGAATAGCCACAAACAGCATAAAATATCTCAGAGTAACTCTAATCAAACAAGTGGAAGACATGTATGACAAAAACTTTAAATCTTTGAAGAAAGAGATTAAAGAAGACACCAGAAAATGGAAAATATCCAAGCTCTTGGGTAGGTAGAATTAACATAGTAAAAATGGCAGTCTTATCAAAAGCAATCTACAGAGTCAGTGCAATACCCATCAAAACCCCAGCAAAATTCTTCACAGACCTCAAAAGAATGGTACTCAACTTCATATGGGAAAGCAAAAAACCCAGGATAGCCAAAGCAGTTCTGTACAATAAAGGAACATCTGGAGGCATCACAGTCCCTGGCTTCAAATTCTACTACAGAGCTATTGTATTGAAAACAGCCTGGTATTGATATAAAAACAGATAACAGGACCAATGGAACCAAATCAAAGAGCTGGAAATCAATCCACACACCCATGAACACCTAATTTTTGACAGAGAAGCAAAAACTATAAAGTGGAAAAAGAAAGCATATTCAACAAATGGTGCTGGCATAAGTGGATAGCAACATGTAGAAGAATGAAAATAGATCCATATCTATTACCATGAACAAAACTCAAGTTCAAATGGATCAAAGACCTCAGCATAAAGCCAACCAAATTGAACCTCATAGAAGAGAAAGTGGGAAGTACACTTGAATGCATTGGCACAGGAGACCACTTCTTAAATATAACCACAGTAACACAGACATTGAAAGAACCAATAAATGGCACCTCCTGAAACTGAGCAGCTTCTGTAAAGCAAAGGTCACAGTCAATAAGACAAAACAGCAGCCTACAGAATGGGAAAATAATCTTTAACCCCATATATGACAGAGTGCTGATCTCCTGAATATACAAAGAACTCAAGAAATTGGTCATCAAAAGAACAAAGAATCCAATAAAAAAATGGAATACAGACCTCAACAGAGAACTCTTTTAACAGAGGAATCTAAAATGGCTGAAAGACACTTTAGGAAATGCTCAACATCCTTAGTCATCAGAGAAATGCAAATCAAAACAACTCTGAGATTCCATCTTACACTTGTAAGAATGGCCAAGATCAAAAACCCTGATGACAACTTATGCTGGAGAGGTTGTGGGGAAAAGGGAACACTTCTGCATTGCTGGTGGGAATGCAAGCTGGTACAGCCCCTTTGGATGTCAGTGTGGTGATTTCTCAACCTTCCTCAAGACCCAGCAATACCACTTTTGGGTATATATTCAAAGGGTGCTCAATCATGCCACAAGGACATGCCATCAACTATGTTCATAGCAGCATTGTTTGTCATAGCCAGAAGCTGGAAACAACCTAAATGCCCCTCAACCAAAGAATGGATAAGGAATGTGATAATTTACACAATGGAGTACTACACAGCAGAAAAAAATGACATATGGATGGATCTAGAAAACATCACATTAAGTAAGGTAGCCCAGACCCAAAAAGAAAAATATCATATGTACTCATTCATAATTGGCTTTTAGACATAAAACAAAGAAAAACCAGCCTATAATTCATAATCTCAGAGAACCTAGACAACAATGAGGACCCTAAGAGAGACATACATGGATCTAATCTATATGGGAAGTAGAAAATGACAAGACCTCCTAAGTAAATTGGGAACATGGGAACCATAGGAGAGGATAGAAAGGGAGGGGAAAAGAATGAAGGGGAATGAAGAAACATATAATTCAATAAAAACAGCAAAAAAGAACACCCCCAAACAGAATGAAATAAAATAAAAAGAAAACAGAAAATCAATTAGAAAGCAGTTTAAAAATATGGGAAGCACAAAATACCTTCTTTTTTTTTTTTCACTTAGCAAACTCCAGTGGAAGGTTTGGTACAAAGCATGGCAATAGATCACTTGCTAAGCATCCCACAAGGCCCTGGATTTACTCCCTAGAATTGGGGTGAAAAGACACAGAAAAAGGTATCGGAACTACTGGACCTGGAGTTACAGACAGTGTGAACTGCCTTGTGGACACTGGAAATCAGAAACAACAGTGAGTGCTTATGACTGTGTCTTCTTTTTGGTCCCATGACAGTGTTTCTTAAGAGGATTTTCCAGAACCACCCAGAAGCTTGTTAAAGCATCATTGAAGAAGGATGCTAAAATGATATCCCACACTAGCTCAGAATTGAGTATAATAAAGGGTTATTTATTTAGGGGTAGACTCATAGATCACAGTTCTCTGCGTGAATGGGGGAACCAGGAACTGAATCCAGCAGCCGGAAGAGAGAGGGAGTGCATGCTTTAAGTTGGCATTTATAGTATAAGAGGCCATGCCCAAATGGGCTGGTGACTAGTGGCTACTGGCTGAAGGAGTATCTACAGTTCCTCCCCTTTTGTTTAAATAAGAGAGTTCTAAACCTAATACAAAATTATATACAACAAGAACAAATATCAAATATAAAAATTAAAATTACAACCAGCATAAACAATATCAATCAAGAAATGTGATAAATGTTTCAATAATTATCCTATCCTAAGGAGCCTAAGTCTTGTACTATAAATAACATGGCCAAATTAGAAGAAGAAAGTAACTATGACTATCTAGTTTTCAACCCCATTGAAGACCCGAGAAGGGAAATAATTTTATTTGAATAAGTAGGAAGTGCAATCAAGCAACTTCCAAACTGTACAACAAATGACAGAGACAACTGACTACCTGGGCAATCACCCAAAATCTCACTTGCAATTAACCCTAGATAATCCCTGACCATATAGAAAATGTGCTAAATCAAGAGTCTCTGCATGGATTTCAAATCCTTTGAGAGATTTGTATCCATAATAGGCTTATAAAATTTTACTTATGTGTACCCATGTATGTCTGTGTGAGTGTTTCAAATGTGTGCAGGTGTTCATAGAGGTCAGCAGAGGGCATTGGGTCCTCTGGAGCCGGAGTTACATTTGTCTGGATGTCACTAGATTGGGTGCTGGAGATCCAAGGGTCTTCTGGAAGAGCAGGATGCATTCTTTACTACTAAGCCTAATAGTTCTATAGAACAATTGCAGTTTTTTCACTTTAACAACTAAATCTGTAAGGAGACAGTAAGGTGATGGGAATATCTCATTGCTCAAATGTTTTAGTGCAGAGTGAGCTGTTGACCTGGATTACTGCTCCGTTAAAGGATCACGTGGAGCTGTCTTACTGTGTCATCACAACAGTTTGGGGTGACTTCCAATTTATTTATTTATTTTGCATTCTGGTCACATCTGGCTTTTAGCACACGTGGTCTGTTTAGTCAGAGACTACATGGTCTTGGAGGCATCTGGTCTTCCAGCTATTCGTATTCCTATTGTTTTCTGCTTAAAGCTCAGACCTAGATAACTTGGCGTTTCTATGGTGATTTTTCTGTTTCCTTTAAGAACAGAGTGCCATGTGTCTGAAGTGTGGAGACAATACAATAGGAAGATGTCTTACGACCTTCAGGCGCTTACTCTTCTTTTGGAATCAAGGCACACATCACTGAATGTTGTCATTTTATAAAAATGCTCTCCCAATGTTTCATTAACCATAAACAATACAGGAAGAACTGAGCATTAGACGTGAAGATCAGCATCAGGGCGTTTACAGTTTGGCTAATGGTCTAGTTGGTTAGGAAAACAAGTTGTTTCTGTAGGTTTCAGAGCGATGATAACAAGGATCTTCTGGAGACACAAAAGGTAAGAAAACTGGCCGTTGGGTTGTTTCTAGATATAATTCAGTAAAGTAATATCCAGGTTCTTAACACAGGTTTTGAAAAACATGGGGAGAGTAACCTACCAGATATGCAAAATGAGTTACTACCCCTTTTATAATTTCTCCTTCGTTCTAGGAAAATTACTTTTTTCATGTGCTTGATGAATAAGTAAAATAGAGGCCAGTTTTAGCAGGCTTCATATTTTTGTCCACATTGAAGAAAACAGTTTGCTCTTTTCTAAGGAGACAGTCATATGCTGATGCTTTTACACGATTTTTTAACAGGACTGTTGGGCATAAAAGGTTTCAGATTGAAAATCCATAGGTAATGCAAAGAAAATGCCACCGAGATGACGTAAGTCGCTCGAGGTTGGCATTCTATAATTTTCAGAGACATATCATCCAAGTGAATGTCAGTGTAGCTTAAGGGTCTTTGGGGGAGGAATACTGAGTGATTATTTAAAAAAATAGGCTAACTACATACATAACTTTAAAACTGCATTAATTTTAAAATGTTTTTCTGCTTCCTGAAATTCTCACAATATCATCAGTTAAAAGTATCAGTCAAACAGCACAAATGTTTATACTTTACAAACTATTTTGAGCTGGGTGGTGACATGCCTTTAGTCCCAGCACTCAGTGAGGCAGAGGCAGGGGGATCTCTGTGAGTTTGAGGCCAGTCTGGTCTACAGATCGAGTTCCAGGACAGCTAGGGCTGTTACACAAAGAAACCCTGTCTCAAAAAACAAAACAAAACAAAAACCCAACACACTATTTTGAAATAAACCAAATGACTGTGCATACCCTCCCCTAACACGGAGATGGTAACATGAGTCTCCTAGCTCCTAATCTTTTTTCTAAATATGGCTTTATTTTAACAATCTTTCTGCAATTGCATTGTTTTGTTATATTTAGGAAGGTGAATTAGTTTTCTAGGGCTGGACTATTTTAGCAGAAAACAACACAATTATGGGTGATGTGAGGTTGATGACAAGATGGGCACCCCTTCCTCCATAAACGTACCCCATAACAGCAATACTTCACAAATAAATTCTTTTGTGAGAAATTGGAAAATAACTTGTTTGTTGATATGGAGGTCTTGAATCTGCTTTGTTGAGTGGGTCTTTGAAGTTCTGTTTTCTGCTACCCCAGATTATCAGTTTTTTGGGCATTTGGGCTCGGTATCTGGGCAATTCAGTGTTGATGCTCAAATGTGGTATCAGAAGTAGTTCTGGCTCACCTCAGGCTAACCAAGGATTATAAATCCAGAAGCAGACCTTCTGCAAAGTTAGAAGATTCCCAGAACCAATCTTCAGGAATATGGGAGAGGTGCTCAGGACTTTCCTTAGGCATTGGGTGCTGGTGTTGCCAGTGTAAGTCTAGGGTTCCTGCCTGAAGAGGAGATACAGGAGAAGGAGAGGGAAAACAAGCATGGGACATGTAGTTCTCCAGAAGGTTCTGGGGGCTGGCAAATGGAATTGTCATTGTGTGCCTAGGACCTTCCTCAGAAAGAGGCAGTTCTCAGTCCCAGGGAGGGGTAGAATTTGTGGCATGAGCTTAGTGTTTCCGTCTAGAGAAAAGGGCCATGTGTTTGCATCAGGGATGGGCCGAGTTGGTGGGTGGGGTGTAGGTGAGTTGTTGGTGTAGCTGTTGTTGGAAGAGTCTACCTGCCTAGACACAGGGGTACAGGGCACTTGGAAGGGATGGATGCAGTTAGTAATGTGACTTGGGGGGCCCAAATATCACCACATATCTCAAGTCATGCAGAAAGCAAGCTGGACCTGAGCTGGAAGCTTCTCCCCTACAGGTTGACTTTCAAAGTGCTGAAGTGTGTAGGATGTTTAGAATAGGTGGGTGGGTTAGGGAAAGGGACCAACAGTTTTATACAGATGTGACTTCTACCAAGTATAAACCCAGTCTTCCTGGTAGGATGTACCCATCTCTGCCTGGGGGCACAGCTCTTACGGGGGTGATGAACTACTTCCTGATAGGAGTTGAGAGTTGCTTCACAGGAGTGCATCCACGCCTGGTACTATGAAACTGGTCAACAATTTGTGCCTAGAGAGGCCCAAAGGGGGAACTTTCCTACTGTTGTTCAATTAGTTTGCCACAGTGTCAAATTACCCTCTAAATACCTGTGTTTAAAAGCAAAGACAAAAACTAAATTCTTTACAGTGAAGGGTAATGAGGGCAGAGACTCAAGCTGGCTAAGATGCTAAGACTAAGTAGCAGTCAAAGGCTCATCTTTATACACAGCATTTGTAAGCCCTCTTTAAATCCCAGGGAACATTGAGGAAGATGATGAGGAAGCAGGAGAAATCTAAGAGTAGATTATAAGAATGTCTGCAAAATGCCATTCCCTTGGCACGGCATAACCTCTGGAATCATGAGATAACAGCACCCGTGGTTACCTCTGTTGTCTTAACCCACAAAGATTATTATGTTTAATTGCAATCAAAAGAAATGAATATAGGAACTTTGACAAAATTTATGATTCTGTGTTATAGGCTATGGTTAAATTGTTTCTTTTCTATGAAAACAAGCAATTTCTGACCAGTGAAAGTTATTTGTAAAACTAAATATTCATCATTAATAGAAAACAAGAAAAGAACAAATAAAAAATAATTTTCTTCATTCAAGTATCTTCTGCTGTTGTAAATAAATATTGTACATATATGGATTTATTTATTTGTTTGTTTTTATTTCCCTGCCAAAGTTTTTCCTCTCCTCTTCCCAGTTCCTCCCCTCTTCCCAGTTCCTCCCCTCTTCCCAGTTCCTCCCCTCTTCCCAGTTCCTCCCCTCTTCCCAGTTCCTCCCCTCTTCCCAGTTCCTCCCCTCTTCCCAGTTCCTCCCCTCTTCCCAGTTCCTCCCCTCTTCCCAGTTCCTCCCCTCTTCCCAGTTCCTCCCCCCTTCCCAGTTCCTCCCCTCTTCCCAGTTCCTCCCCTCTTCCCAGTTCCTCCCCTCTTCCCAGTTCCTCCCCTCTTCCCAGTTCCTCCCCTCTTCCCAGTTCCTCCCCTCTTCCCAGTTCCTCCCCTCTTCCCAGTTCCTCCCCTCTTCCCAGTTCCTCCCCTCTTCCCAGTTCCTCCCCTCTTCCCAGTTCCTCCCCTCTTCCCAGTTCCTCCCCTCTTCCCAGTTCCTCCCCTCTTCCCAGTTCCTCCCCTCTTCCCAGTTCCTCCCCTCTTCCCAGTTCCTCCCCTCTTCCCAGTTCCTCCCCTCTTCCCAGTTCCTCCCCTCTTCCCAGTTCCTCCCCTCTTCCCAGTTCCTCCCCTCTTCCCAGTTCCTCCCCTCTTCCCAGTTCCTCCCCTCTTCCCAGTTCCTCCCCTCTTCCCAGTTCCTCCCCTCTTCCCAGTTCCTCCCCCTACTTTTCTCTCCCTCATCCTCCAGCTCCATTCACTCTTCTCCTCTTCTACTATTCCTCTTCAAAGATGTGACTCTAGCAACATCTTGCAACTCATCCATACTTCGTAAAGTTTGGATTATCTCCTTAAAGAACATTACATATTGACCAACGTTTGAGCCTGTGGGGACATTTGATGCTCAAACCATAAGACAATGTAGTACCAACACAGTAATGCAAAGAGGTAGTTATTTCTTCTAGGACTCAGAAAGCAGATGGGAGAGGCTGAAGTTCTCAGAGATGAATTGTTCAGAGGGGAAAACCTGTGAATCATGCCTGGCGCATCTGAAGTGACAAGAGGTGACTTGATTGGGTCTTGGACTATAAAACAGAAAGGAAACCAGAGCCGGCTATTACAGGAGCTAATAGCTGCTGCAGAGGAGAAGCAACTAAGCTTGGCAATAGTCAACAACAGTGAGCAACCCAGGCAGAGCCCTTTGAGGTCACCTCCAGCCTAAGGTTCACTCAACAGAGGTGAGATATGGTTTGCATAATTTCTCTCTCAGCACTGAGTATAGAGGGGGAGGTTTGAGAGTCCATAGCTTATAAAGACCTAAGACAGAAAAGGATTGCATAGAAACTGAAATAAAATTGGCAACAGGCAGACATTTTTTTTTATTTTATTGAGAAAAGGAAAAAAAGTTTCCGCCTCCTCCCAGCCTCCCATTTCCCTCCCCCTCCTCCTACCATTCTCCCCCTCCCCCCACTCCTCTCCCCCTCCCTCTCCAGTCCAAAGAGCAGTCAGGGTTCCCTGCCCTATGGAAAGTCCAAGGTCCTCCCCCCTCCGTCCATGTCTAGGAAGGTGAACATCCAAACTGGCTAGGCTCCCACAAAGCCAGAACATGAAGTAGGATCAAAACCCCGTGCCATTGTCCTCGGCTTCTCATCAGCCCTCATTGTTTGCCATGTTCAGAGAGTCCGGTTTTATCCCATGCTTTTTCAGTCACAGTCCCGCTGGCCTTGGTGAGCTCCCATTAGATCAGCCCCACTGTCTCAGTGGGTGGGTGCACCCCTCGTGGTCCTGACATCCTTGCTCATGTTCTCCCTCCTTCGGCTCCTCATTGGGACCTTGGGAGCTCAGTCCGGTGCTCCAGTGTGGGTCTCTGTCTCTATCTCCATTCATCGCCAGATGAAGGGTCTATGGTGATATGCGAGATATTCGTCAGTATAGCTATAGGATAGGGTCATTTCAGGTTCCCTCTCCTCAGCTGCCCAAGGAACTAACTGGGGACATCGCCTTGGGCTTCTGGGAGCCACTCTAGGTTCAAGTCTCTTGCCAACCCTAAGGTGGCTCCCTTAACTAAGAATTGTGCTTCCATGCTCCCCTATCCAACCTTCCTTTATCCCAATCATCCTGTTTCCCCAAGTTCCCCCAATCCTCCCCTTCTCACTTTTCTCTCCCCATCTCCCCTTATCCCCATCCCACCCCACCCCCAAGATCCCAGTTTTCTCCCCGGCAATTTTGCAGGCAGACGTTTCTATAGTAAAGATGCCCCGCTTTCTTTCCCAAGTTTATCAGCGTCACTTAACTCATTTGGAGCTTCTGAAGAGCAGAGTGTCTAGAATGGATGTTGTTTGTTGATGGAGAGGACTGGACTGTCACTCCTAACTGCATATGGCTCCTGTGCTGGACCACTGAGACAGAGCAATAACATTTTCAGAAGAGCGATGCTGGTTTTTCTTACATCTCTGGGGTCTATTGGTGTGGGATAATTGTGGCCAGAGGGATGCCATGAAGTGTTAAAGTTGTAGTGGTGACTGCATCAAAGGAAGACATTTTTGCCCAGGAGCCAGTCATTTTGCTAAGTCTTGGGAATAATTTAGAATGGCTGCCACGTGCCCCACTTACTCATAAAATTGATGCAATTTGAGAGAATTGCGTTCCTTGGAACTATTTTACTGGAACCAGAGCACAGTTTGACGTTTTTCAGTTATGTTTCCTCTTGAATGGGGACTTCTTTAAAAAAAAAAAAAGCTTGGCTGCTGACTTATCTGAGGAAGACGCCTTCCTGCTTCCCACACCCTTTTACTTTTATACTAACATCCAGCATGTTGTAGCTCCTTCGCATATGACTGCAGTGTGCTCATTTGTTGGTGATTTGTCCCCGAACTCTTAGCTTCTCGCCCCAGGTACATTTAGTTAAGACAGCACAAGGCTGTTGTATCAGTTATTTCCTCGGTGTCTCTCCAAGATAGTGGAGGACTCTTGTGAGAGCTCTGCCTCTCTAGGGACCATCCAGTGTGATGGGTGCTGAGGGCTCTGGGATGTATGCAGCTATGATATATGCTAGCCTTCCTGTCACTTTCTTCTCAGTTGTTGTATTTTACCACGCTATGTTGTAATATGGAGCAGCGGGGCTGCGTCCCCGGCACCCGGCCGCCCACATGGCTAGCTTAATACCCGAAATAATTACACGGAAACTGTATTCTTTTAATCACCGCCTGGCCCATTAGTTCCAGTTTCTTATTAGCTAGCTCTTACATATTGACCTAACCCATTTCTAATCATCTGTGTAGCCCACAAGCTGGCTTACCAGGAATGATCTTAACTTGCATCTGCCTGGTGTGCGAGAATCATGGCACTCCTACTGACTCTGCTTCTTTCTCCCAGCATTCCTGTTCTGTTTACTCCACCCACCTAAGGGTTGGCCTATCAAAATGGGCTAAGGCAGTTTTTTTATTAGTTAACCAATGAACACAACAGATAAGAAAGAAATCACTCCCACATCAACGCTATTTACAACAAATTTTGGAATTTGTCATAGTTTTTATTCTTTTTTCTTTCATGTTCACCCATCAGTGTCTGAGCTTGGCTGAAAAGACAAGAGTTTCTTTTCCAGATCTTTGCCCTGATCACTCACACTAGAGGACAGCAGCATCATGCCGTCATTATGCAGTGGATTTTGCAATAGTGCCTGATAATTGAGAAAGTTATTTAACCTCTCTGACCTCCAGTTACTTGGTCTTAAAAGAGGGATGATGCTAGTTCCCATCTCGTGGAATTAAAGAAAAATGAAATTGAAATAGTGACGCACTTAGGACAGTGACAGGTTACATTGCAAAGTAATTAATAAGTGCTAGCAATTATTTTTAGATTTCATCCCTATAGTGAGATTCATAGAGACCTTTTCTACTCGATTTGGCTTCTCTGAGCACCTCTTTCTAGCTCTACAGGAGAAAGCATCTACAGCAGCTCCCTTTGGAGCACAGGGTTAAGAGATGAAGGTACTAACAGCTTTCAAAGAAAACTCTCCTGACCAAGTAGGAAGGGAAGTGTCATACTGCCAAGGAAAGCGTGCTGCAGCTGCTGGCTTGACTTTGCTTCTTTAAGATGAAGGAGAAAGCTCCATCTTACTCTGAGTTCATTCTGGCCCCAGTTGCCTACTTCCAGGTGTAACACACCCAGCCGGAGACAGGTGTTGGGCTTCTGTCTCCCACAGCACCTTGGTCAGTGCAGTGGACAATTTCTAGGACTATTATACAAGTCCCTGCACTTAGTTCAGGAAGATGGCTCTGGCTTTTTCTGAATGTTGTAGGGCCACAGAGAGTCTCAATAAGGTTGAAAAACCGTGGCTGATGTCAGATTTAGGGCTATTGGTAGAGAGAAAACTAAAGTTGAAATTGCACTGGATAGATGTGAATTGCTGTGAATTTCTCTTATTGGATGAAAGCCATTGGGGACAAGAGTAACTTAAGTTGATAAATGGGAGCGTAGAACAGTTTGAGATGGTCTCAAAGTTTTCTGTGTTACCCGTACATAAGAATAGATAAATATCCCAGCCTTACTATCGAGGTGAGAAGGATACATTTTCATGGGTGAACTGCCCATTGGGCGCAAAAGGTACAGAGAAACCGTGACAAGATTATTCAGGTACAAGTGTCTCGATCATACTCATGCCCACTGCACCTCTCCCACTCCAGGAAACAACAACAAAGAATAGATTTTCCCTTCTCTGGCTTGGCTTCATTTTTATGTTTTTTTTTTTCATTATGTGAAAAATCACTAATAGCATTACAAGTTTTCCAACCAGAACGGAAAAGAAAAAAACTTGGTCCCCAAATCAACTCATCCCTGCTCACAGCCCAGGAAAGAAGATAAGCTACAAAGAGAAAAAAACAAAACAAAACAAAAAAACCCCAAAAAACAAAAAACAAACAAACAAGAAACCACAAAAAGCAAATCAGCAATGAGGCTCTGGGGAGCATCCAGACGGGCAGGAGTGCAGAAAAGCCGACACTGGTGATGCTGGCCTTTCAAACTCATGACCTCTAAAGTGTAACGCAGGCTCTCCCATAATCCTCCTGCACTCCCCTTACTCCTTCTCATGACCTCTAAAGTGTAACTCAGGCTCTCTCATAATCCTCCTGCACTCCCCTTACTCCTTTGATTTCTACTTTTCTTTATGGTCTTACGCCGGTACCTCTGCCTTTGACATTTCAATAGGAGAAACAGAAAAATCAGTCTGGAAAATTTCTAGTTAGTCATTCTTCTTTAGTGATGAAGGAGAAAGCGCCATCTTATCCCGGGCTCATGTTCATACCTGCATCGTACCTTATCTGGACCATGCTTTGACAAGAGGCATGGGTGTCACAGATAATATGATACTATTAATTACCGATGTAATGAAGTTTGTAATCGACTTACCTGGACAGCTGGAGTGGATACAGTGCCTACACTATAAGGAGATGAAGTTAAATCTGTCATATAAAGGTTGGGATATATACCACCAGCATTCCAATTGCTCTTCCTACTCCAATTGCTCTTCCTACTTCTCAGAGCATCTGAGAGGTGTCCTTGGCTGGGAGTAGACTGTTATGGCTGAAGCAATTTTCATAATTTCCCACCTAGGTTGCTTAATGTTTTTCTTCAACTTCTCAATCCACATGGGAAATTGCCTGTTTCCACTAAGGCAGTTCATTTCAAAATTTTATTTCTCCTGCAAAATACTTATAGACACTCTGGTAGGTCAATTTGCCTAAAAATGTGGTGTCATTACATGAATGCTGCCAATCCCACTAGAAGTTGTGAATTTGTGCCTTATTTAAATAATGTTTTGGTTAAGAAAGACTTTGGGGCACACTATACACCCTTAATTAAACAAAACAACAACAACAGCCAAACTAAAAACCAACCCCCCAGACCCCAAATACCCTAGATTAAAACAACTAAATTTCCATTGAAAACAACTTTTGAATTACTGTGTGTGTGCACACCTGCATGTGTATATGTGTGTGTGTGTTTGTATGCATGTGTATGTGTGTGTGTGCGCGTGTGTGTGTGTATGCATGTGTGCCAGGTGAAAATCTGCAAGTCAGAGGATAACTTGTAAGAATTAATTCTTTCCTTTTATTGGCTGCATCTAGTCATATCATTCAGACCTTTAAACGTGGAAGCAGGTACATTTTTCTGCTGAGTTACCAACCTGGCCTTATTTTAAAACAAAACAAACAAACAAAATTTAGTTGTAGTTCATTTAAATAGAAATGTCAACAAACTGAAAACTGAATCCCAATGCACATTCTAGCCTTCCCAGAACAACTACAAGGAGCTACGAAAATGTTCTAAGAACTAATTGGGGATTTTATTCTGTGTGAGACCCAGAGAGAAAACAGCATTTAAGCAGTGGCTCACAGTTGTCTGGTGTTGGGAGCCACGTGGCCTAGTTCCATATCATGAATGCTTGTCAGTCGAGTCTCCAAGAGGCAAGACCCATGGTGACAGTCTCTCAGTAGGCAAGAACCAGTGGACCTCGGGACGGCGCAGAATAATGCTGGCACTGTGCAGCCTGCGTCTTCTCTTCTCATAACACTGATGATTCTTTGGGTGATTTTAAATTTCACATTGTCAGTCACAGGTAGGACAAATGCAGTCATTTCCAGAAACCCCATTTTTTTCCTCCAATGTTTTCCCCTAAAATTCCTTGAAAATGGATGCTTCTCGGGTTTCTTACCTGGAAACACCAGCTGTCACTCCAAACCCTGGGAACTTTCTGGTTCAGTGCTGACAGGATGAGAGTCAATAAAAGTAGTGGGCACATATAAGAAAGCAGCATGGGGGACTTTAACTACGTCTCCTGATTCTGAAAAAAAATAAGATGAAAAAAGAGTGCCTAATCAAATTTTTCCCTTTATGGAGAGGCTTAGGCATGCAGGACCCTTTTGTAGGACAAGGGAACAGTTGGGAAAATACAAATTAACTCAGTGGATGCAAATCATGGCAAATTAACCCTATTTCTATCAATATGCTTTGTTAAGTTTTGAACAATATTGTTCTTGAGAATGTGTGCCTATGTCCACCAGCTTTTAACTTTGTAAAGAAAGAATGTGTCTTGCTTGCTTGATATTTTGCCAAGCTAATAAAATGCTGAGTGTGTGTTTGGTTTAAAAGTTATTTTGATGGAAAAGTTAGAAAATATCTGTTTCTTCTGGAGGTCAGTGCTGGGGGATGGGAAAACATGCTTGTTTTTGAAGTATAAATAAGGATAGCTTGAGCTCTTTTGGGTCGACCACTTGTGTGAAGCTCAGCCAGTTATTAGACACTTCTCTGCATGGATGTGGCAGGACTGCGGGAAGTCTGGTGTTTGAATTGCAGATCTAACAGTTAACTGAAGTTTGATTTCCGGCTTGTTGAGAAGAAGGACCTGCAGAGCAGAAGACCAGAGATTTTAATGGGCCTGCATTGTTCTGACACTCTGCAGCTAAGCATTTGGAGCAGATGAGAAGCTTTTACGAGAAGCTTCATCTCATTCTGGGCTAAGCGATCTGCTGTAAGTGTTTTCATGCCCCACTGATGTGCCAGGATTTTTTTCCCTTCTGAGAGAAAGGCCAATGATTTGGTTCTCCCCCTTGTATCTAATTATTCTCTAGGTCGCCCGGGATGGAGGAGCCTTGCCTCCTAGTGCTGTGCTTCTGGGGTAGCAGCTGTGGGGACATTTGATTAAGAGTGATTCATTTCCAGTTCTTTATGAAGTGAATGGTATTAGTTAATGCACAACACAAATTATCCTTCAAGAAAGACATTTCCCTGGAGCACTCCAGCTTTATCTAGTCAAGGGTAAACCATGTAAACAAACGCCAGATCACTCCACTGTCAATACCCTTGAGATTTTTATGTGTATGAGTGTTTGAGTAGAATGTATGTCCGTTTATCACACATATGCATGCCACATGCAGGGGCCAGAACAGGTTGCTAGGTGGTCCCTTATATCTGCAGTTATAGGGATCTATGAGCTATTGGGGTGGGTGGTTTGGGGATCAAACCCAGGTCCTCTATAAGAGTAACAAATGCTCTAATCCACTGAACCACTTCTTTGGCTGATGAAAAAGTGTTTTAAATCAAAGATAAAATGTAAAAATTCTAAGAACTCAATTGGCTATTGTATCTAGACCTTTTTGAATAATACTCCATATATTTCTTATGTCTCCATCTGTCCTCTGACTTGTTTTCATTTTTAAAATTCTTACAGAATTTTCTTTAGATTTGCAGCTTGAATGTAAGGCCCTATTGTTGAAGAGAACCAGATACTTGAGTCATAGAACATGGAATAAATCTAGCTGAGAGTCCACTGGAAAATTTTCACCCCCTGGCAAGTATCCATAGTGCTTGACACTGCTGAACATACCACTGCAAGAGAAAACTAATCATCACTCTCACTGCCTATGAAACCTGTAAGCTCCAGTAGTGACATTGGTATAGTAGTGGCATGGATGCTGTGTGTATTAACTAGCCACTTTATGATTAGATTTAGGACTTACTTATGAGAGGGAACCCTCACCTCACACTGCTAATGACTCCAAGAGCTGAAATTTGATAGACTATCGACCCTAGGGATAAACCTACTGGTATTCTGATAATGAATATACAGAATGCTATACCTATAGCTCACTACATCACTCAGCTCTCATCAGAAAAGCCTCTTATTGCCATAGAAGGCAGTTAATATAGATGCCCACAACTGGACAATGGAGACAGTGAATAATTTTGGAGTACTCAGCTCTAATGATATATCTTAATTAGCACCTCAAGCTCAGGGATTAGTGTGGAAGAGGAGACATAAAAATTATAAACCCAGAGGTGGTGGATGCCTCCTAGGAAGGAGCTTTTTCCTAGGGATGGTGCACACATCAAATCACAAGATCTGTGAGAACATGCTAAGACCCAAACAAGCTTAACCAGACAAAAATACTAGCACGGAGGAGGGGAAGTAGGCACAAAATACCATCCCCAGAAAACAAAATATTTGTGACTGATAATGTCTAGAAGAGGGGAAATAGTTTTTCCTCAATGGAATGACATTGGGCAAAAATCACATTCCAGGGCGTGCTCCATTTTCAGGGTTAGTTGACCAGCAGAAACCGAACTTCATGTTTTTTCTCCCTCCCTCCCTCCCTTCTTCCCTTCTTTTAGTGCTTTTTCACTTTTGCTTTTTGATACTGTTGTTTGAAACAGGGTTTCTCTGTGTAGCCCTGACTATCCTGGAGCTCTGTCTGTAGATCTGCCTTTCTCTGCCTTTTAAATAGTGGGATTAAATGTATGTAACACCATCACCCAGCTTTTTTTTTTTTTGAAACATAATATTTAGTTGATTGGGTAGGAAGGCAGGGAGAATCTGAAAGGAGTGGGGAAAAGGAAGGAATATGATCAAAATATGTTATATGAAATTCTCAAGAATAAATATTAAAAATTCCAACAAGCAGAGAATGAAAAAAATCTTTCAGATGTTGTGCTCAAAATGCTATGTTTTGAATTTGTAAAATGAATAGAAAAATAAGTATATCCAACCTATTTAAGAGGGTATTTTAAAAATGGTACTTTAGGAAATTGGAAAACAACGTTTAAGGGTGCTTTTTCAAGTTATTAATAGTAAGTTGATATTTATCTTTTAATTAAAAATAATTATATCATCTGTTATAGTACAGATCATGTTACTTTAAAATGTGACTACATTATGGAGTGGGTTAACAAAATTGATTAGTATACATATCTCTTCATGTACTTATTTATTGGTCATAAGAACACTTAAGAATCACAGTCTTAGATAAAAAGTATTGCCTTCCACAGAATCCACAAGATTGTTATGGGATTAAATAAAACAGCAATGAAAAGACTACACAGAAAAGTACAATTCTCTTGAAATTAATTGTCCATTGTATTTGGCTTCATTACTTAAGGCATTAGGCGAGGTTCTAAAAATTCCCCAATGTTTTCTTCAGCAGAGGTAGAGATGGTTGTGTGGTTGACTTCCTTCTTGTGATTCAAGTTAAAAGTGATTGTTTTGCTTACCCAGAAACATGAGTCTTTGTTAGAAGACTGGGCTGAGGGTAGATTAGGATAGTCCTAGCCAGGAAGCAATGTGTAAGGGTGGGAAGGTATGGAAGATAAGTGTGGGGTAAGAGATTGAAAATACGACAGGGGCACAAGCAGACAAGTTCTACTTTTTTATGACGGCTTACCTTGCTGGCTTTGTTTCATTATTCCAGTACTTTCACTCACTGTGGAGAGATGGGGGAGAAAGAGAAAGAAAGAATAGGGGATGTTGGGCTCTGCCCTTTTGTGCTGTGTAATCTGAATTTTACAGCTATGGTTGTTTTTTGAAAGCAGGGCCAATTGCTTTGTTTTTTTTTTCCCCCCCCCCCCACGCCATTTTCTCATTTTTATGATTTTTCTTGTGGAACTAACTTTTAAATCCTAAGTGTAGCAATGCATTCATGGTTCAGTTGGCTTCTGACAGAACTTCTGTCCCGTGGATCAAAGGAATGGTCTCTTCTTATGTGTATAATAATAATCTCCTACCTTTAGCAGTCCTTTAAAAATGTCTCTGTGATATGTCATCCAGACTGCTTAATAGTGTCTGTTGTCGTGTCCTGTGTGTGAAGGGACGCTTGGAGAAGAGCCAGTCTGACAGAAGCATGAAGACAAGGCCCCCCTGAAGAGCCTCACAATAGAAACTTCACAGCTAGAAACTGAAAGGGCAATGAGGGTCTTAGGGCAGATTTGCGAGTCATCTAGAATTCATGAATACCGTCAGTGGGAAGTATCAAAGAGTGGCTCAGGGGAATGGCGATTTTGTTCCTCCGAGTCCTTGTTCATTCAACTGAACTTCCACCTGAACATCTGCTACAGAGTTAACTCTGTCTGGGCTCGGGAGGCCCTGTGGAAAGTGAACTGTGTCTCTCTCCTTCAAAGACTGTCAGGCCAAGTTCCTAGAGGAAAAAGATACTGATAAGATATAGGAGTTGACACAGAAAATAATATGCTTGATCCTCACCTCCATCTTCCACATTGTCTCCAAGGACATTTTTACTTTCTAGAGTTTTCCTAGTGGATACTTTCAGGAAGGATTCAAGAACCTAACAGAAATTTTACATCCCAATAGGACATTGTCTGTACCTTTTATATTTTCAGTTTAATTTAGAGGGATATGAAACCCTTAGCTCAACTTTTCTTCTTCAGTATCCTACCTCATATGATTTCGTTTTCTTCCATCATGAGACATCACTTTTCTTTTGTTTGAAAGCTGTCTGCTCGGAGACTTTCCTGTTCTTTGAAGCTCAGTTGTTTGATGAGAATACGCGCTGTTTCTGTCACTGCATTTGCTGACTGCCGTGCCATAGTTTCTGATGTTTTTAATTTCTGATTATTTCCCCGAGTTGCAGTTCACAGTACTTGTTTCATTCTGTCCTAAGCTCTGCTAGCGCCTCCCCTTAGGAATTTTATTATCTCTGGATGGGATAGTCTCTGCTACTTCTCAACATTTTCCATTTGCTCTTGATTTAGAACACATTAGTTTTCAGGGGCTAGAGAAACAGCTCAGTGGTTAGGAGCACTGGCTGTTCTCCCAGAGGACCCAGGTTCCATTTACAGCAACCACATGGTGGCTGACTTAAAACCTGGGTTAACAACAGTTCCAGGGATCTTACGTCCTCTGCTGACTTTTGCGGGGTCATGGCGCACATACATTCAGGCATGTGCTCACATGTAAGGTAAAAAATGAAAGGGAAATATATTCTTTCTGATTTAGTTTGGGCTTACCAAGCCCTGTTTCTCTGTTCACTTTCCTTTTAAGCATGCTATGCCTGTTTGTTCACTTGCCTTCCTGCTATTTGGTTCTTCTGTTTTAAGATGCCTTTTTCCTTTATTTTCCTGTTTTGTCTCTTCATATCTGAATTGTTGTAATTATGATCTGTGTTCTTTTTCATCTCTCCTAATTTACTTAATGCTCATTATCTTATCTGAAATGCAAGATCTCAGCTTTGATCTGTCTTGTGGGCATCTCCTTTTGCCGGATTGTCATTGTTCAGATTTGATTCTGCTTTTTTTTTTGTTCTCTTTTATCTTATAATAACTCCGTAGAGGTATTGACCTTAATAATTATCTATTGTTAATTTTTATATGAAACTCATTTTCATATTCTTTGAATAGGAGACAAAGTTAAAGGTAGCTTTTCCTAGTACACAAAGCTTTCTAGCTTTTTTTAAAAATAATTATGTCCATCATTTGAATAGCAGGCTTATAGTGATGTTTTTAAAACTTTTGACATTACCTATACCCACGATAACAAAAATCTAGCTCTCTTGTACCTTCCCAACTCTTAGCGTGTAGCGATTACCCATTCTCCCCATGTGGTTACTCCTCTGATCTTATCAGTGTTTAACATTTACATTATAAGTACTGTGAGAACCCTACTTGCAGTTGTATTAATATTATTTAGGGCTCTTCATAGAAACAGAAACAATAGGATTTGTAGATGGTATTTGATTATAAAAAAGTTAGTTTATGTGAGGCTGGTAAGTTCTGGATTCACAGTGTGGATTAGTTACCTGGAACCTGGGAGAGTGGAGGGTACAGATAAAGCCAAAAGCCTGGAGGTTTTGCTCTGGCTCATGGAGGCTGTCTTTTTATCTTCTTTGTACCACTAACAGTTGAAATCCATTCACATTACAGAGGGAAATCTGCTCTACTCAAATTTACCCAGTATATATTAATCAAATCCTAAAGTGCTCTTCAAAATGAACATGCTGTCCTCAGAGCCCAGCTACAGGTAGAAGATGTTTTCTTCTGTGTTCTTGTGACTTCACTCTTCCTGACTTTATACTCTCCCTTTCCTTTCCCACTCACTTTGTTTCCTCCGGACCTCAGCTTCTCCCTAACTGTCTGTGTGTCTTTTCAACACATCAAATGCTTTTTTTTTAAAAATCATTCTGTCTCTTTGTGCCATTCCCCAAGATGTGTTTTCTCTGCCCCCACGTGGACTGTTTTCGTTCAATTCCCATCTCTTGAAGATTCCCCTCCACTATTAATGTCAGTTTTCTGGGACTTCTGTGAAAAGTATCACGAACTTGGGGCCTTAAAAGACCAGAAATATATCTTTTTCTAGTATATTAGTCTAGCAATGCAAGCCAAGGTGTCAGCAGTTTGACTTATTTTTGACTCTGAGAATCTTTCAGGCCTCGCTTCTGATTTCAGTGGTGGTCTCAAGTCCTTGGCATTCATTATTTCAAGCTCTGTCTCCATCTTCTTTCAGCATCATATACATGGTAGTGCATATATCACTCGGTGTGCCTGACCTTTTTATAGAGATATTCGTCATGTTGGACACAAGACCCATTCGAATTCAGTTTGATCTCATCTTAATCTGCTTTTGGTCTACAGACCCTGTGCCCACATAGGGGCCACATTCATCGTCTGCACTGGTGAGTGTTTCAGTTGTGACCTGTACCAGCCATACCATCTTCCTCCGACAGCCCTTTGCCTTTGGATTGAGTGGAAGCTTCTGTTTGCAGCTCACTTGCTTTCTCCTTTCTTAGCACTCCCATTTAAAGAGTCCTTCCTCCAGTAGTCTCCTAGGGAAAGAAATTCTTTTTCTTCCTGTGATCTTGTATATCCTAATATAGCTTCACTCTATTATTCTGCTTGAGTTATTTTTATTTGTTTTAAGTTTTGTTAAGAATTTTGGATGCATGTCTCCATTGCTTCTTAGCTTCAGGAATGGCTGAAAACTAAGGCCATTCTGAATGTTGATTTTTTTATATTTGTTTTATTTTTCCTCTGCACACTTGCTGTATCTCTTCTTTACACAGAGTGATCATAAGGCATTATGGTGATTTGCTCTATATGTGCACATCCGTTTTTATCTCTTACTATTCACTGCACAGGGGAGTAGACAAGTTTGTTCAGAAATAAAGCCGATTTTCTTTTTAAGTTTTGGAGAATTCCCTTCCTGGACCGGTGGTGCCTGCCTGTCACACTAGCTTTTTGGAAAGTTAAAGCAGAAAGGTCAGGAGTTCAAAACATGCTTTGGCTATGGAGTGAGTTCAAGTCTGATTGCTTAACTTAGTGAGATACCATCTCAGAATTAAAATCAGAAAACGGGAAAGGGCTACGAATGTAGGTCAGGGTTAGAGTGTAAGATCCTAGGCTCGATGTCTAGTATGCCTTAGCAGAAGTTCTCAGATGATGTTCTTCTGTCTCCTTCACCTCCTTCTCATCTGTCCCAGAGCTCCTGTCGCTCTGATGCAGCTTCCTGAACCAAACCTTCATCTTCCTCTCTTCTCAACCACTCCACACTGCTTTGTCTTTTTTCCTTCTTTCTATGTTTACATGTGCTGCAGCTTTTATTTCTGATTGTCATATTGTAACGCTAGAAGCCTCTTTCATTTGTTTGTGCCCTTTCAGTGGAAATCTGGAACTCTATGTCTCAACCAGTCTTTTAACCACTCCTGTGTGTGCGCATGTGTGTGCGCACGGTTTTCTGTCTGTATTCTTCCCTTCCCTCCTTTCTCACGTTTTTGAGAATTATGTCACTCAATTGGATTACAAATGATGCTTTCATAATTTGGCATTTCTTTGGACATTAAACACTCTATCACTTATTGGCTGATTTTTAGCTTCTAAATTAAAGATATTTTTGAAATTATGATCAATTACACCATTTGCCTCATTTCCTTTCCTCCCTCCAATCTTTTCCTTGTGCCACCCCTCCATACACACTTTCTAACTCATTATCTATTTTTTTAAAATTACTGTTACATGTACACACACACACACACACACACACACACACACACACACACATCTCCAAATGTGGAAATGAAACCAGCACAGTCCATATGATACTTGTGTGTATATGATTTCAGGGCTAACCATTGGGAACTGAAGAGTCAATTTGAGGGCCTTCTCTAGTGAGGACTATTTGTTCTGTTCCTTGCATTTCTTAGTTGCCTGGGGTTTTGTAAAGGCTTGGACCCCATGGGATGTCCCCCTCTTATGTTACCTTATCTATTGTTGTCATTGTTTCTGTTTTCTCAGGCTCACGCCTTAGATTTTTTTTATGCTGTAATTATTTAAAAACCATCCTGCCACTATTGTTATTGCTTCAGAGGGATGGAGTTGAATATGTGTGTCCATGATGCCATACTTTCAAGTAGGTGACACGTACTCCATTTGTCAAGACACACAGACAGGCTAGTGTCCTTCGTGGTTATCAGGTGGGAGAATTGAAGTGTGCAGTGTCTGACGGAACTTTCCAGGACCAGACGGTGTGAAGCAGATAAAACAATAAAGATGAAGAGTTGTGAGCTTTCATATGCCCTTGCTTTCCCTCTTGCTACGGTGTTCTAGTTAAGGCTCTCCAGGGAAACTCCATCAGCAGAATGTCTGTCTGTCACCTGTCTCACTATCCACCTATCCTCTGAGGCTGGCGAGTACAAGATGTGCAGATCAGAAGCCTCCGTTCAAAAGCTGGAAGCTGCTGTAGAACCAGGAAGGCCGATGCTGTATTTGAAGGTCCGTAAGTAGAGTGTTTTCTTCTTGGGGCAGGACCAGCCTTCTGCTCTGTTTTCATGGGCTGCTGATTTGCGGAGGTCCACTCCCAGTAGGAAGGCAATCTTCTTTACTCTCTTTACCAATTTAAACATGGTTCTTATCTGAAAGCACCTTCACAGAAGTAGCTAAGCTACTGTTTACTTACTGTCTCGATGAAGCGTGCCTCAGTTCAGTTGACATATAACTAACAATGTACTACATATTGGTAATGAAATGGAAAGATTTTTGTAAAACATCAAAAAAGATAAACAAAAGGGATTCTGCTAGCATTCTTTTGTTACACTGTTCTGCCCTCAGATTTCTCATACCTTCAGAAACCTTCCATGTAAACACTACATGGAAACAATATGATGTGTTTATTAAAGCCATGTAATCCAGGAAGCCACAAGAGAGCAACTGAGTGAGAATCTTTGGAGGAAGCTATTATTTAAAATTCCATTGCTAGAAGTTTAAAAATTAGCTGTATTTGTTATTGTATGTATGTATGTATGTATGATGTATTTGTGGGGACACATGTGCTATGGGGCTCATGTGGAGGTCAGAAGGCAGCTTTGTGGAGCTGGTTCTCTTCTTTGACCTTTATGTTGGTCCAGCAGATCTATATAACTCAGGTCGCCAGCTTTAGGTAACAAGTGATTTACTTGCTGAACTCTTTTGCCAACCCAGAATTTAAAAGAAAAACAATTGATCAAATGAAATCATTTGATCAATAAATCTTACATCTCATAGAATAAGACTTCCCTAAAAATTCATCTTTTTCCCCAGTGGTACAGCTTTTCTGAAGTTTTGTTTCTCTGTCCTTTTAGCTCTCTGATTCTCTTGTCAAATGGTAAAGAGCAAATGCCTTAGTGTGTGAGTGCTGTTTGCCTTCTGAAGCTATGTACTGATCTGTACAACAGCACAGAGACCTTGGTTGTCATAGTCTTCCCCGTTAAAATATGAAAGTTAGTCCAAAGATTTCTGGCCTCATAGATAAATCAGTGGCCACCATGCACAGTTCCTCATAGTTAGGCTTGGACACCACCAGTTTACTAAATTCACTTAGGATTACTCACAAGAGCCTGCATAATTGAAGATAATAACTTTTGGCTATAAATGATTTGGACTGTTTTTAGTTCAAATGCATTTGATGTTAATCAATTTGGTTTACCTCAGTCTTCAAAAGGATCAAAATTAATGAAATTTCCCTCTATTAGATTCTCATTACTTTATATTTTGGGAAATACAAAATAGTGAGAATAAAATAGGACCAGGTGTGAGATGTGCTCCACAAAATAGGTTGTATATTTTAATTAAAATGCTAATCAGATATAGATGAAAATTTATGCTTTTTCAAAGTGAGGCAAAAGAAAAGTTCCTGGAGCTTGTGCCTGATAATATGTATTGGGCTAAAAATCTCATGGATGCCTGTGTTCTAGAACTTAATACTATCGCTCTGCCAGTTGGAACTGTAAAAACTGCTCCCTAAGTTCTTCTCCTCACACCCATACACTAGTGCATCTCGCAGCCCTCATCAGAGAAACTTCTTTTTGCAGTAGATGGTGATTAATACAGATAGACTGGTCAAGGTGCAAAGAATAAGAGTGGAGTGTTCCATTCTAAATGGGACATCTATATTATACTCCTTCTTCCCAAGGCTCAGAGGTTATAATAGAAAAGGGCAGAAAGATTATAAGAGCCATAAGTAGCGGACATCTGTAGCAAAATAGTATTCACTGGTAGGGTACTGCACACCGAATTCACAGCAGTTGTGACTGCACAAGATCAAATCCACGAGGAAGGGCTCAGAAAGTTCCACTTCTAGCTGAGGAACTGCTGGCAATTGATGGCTGCCAGAAAGGTTATGGGTCACCCCTGGAAGGTCTTACACCCACACACCCATACAGGCAGCTCTAAGTGGACTCTGGGTATAAAAGCAAAGCACATGAAATTGGGAGGGAAAATTGGTGGTTGGGTAGCTGAGAAATAGGAGGGGAGAAGTTGGGGGTTGACTTGATCAAAACCCTTTATATAAATGTATGACAGTTTCAAACATCAACGAATTTTAAAAAGAAAACTGAATGTTGGCTGCTGAGGTGCAGTTTTGTGTTCTTTTAAATTCTAAGTTGATCCAAACTGGATATCACATTATTGTGGTGATATTTTGTTTGTGCTATAACACATAAAGCTTGCCTGCAATGTTTACAAACAAAATTGGCATACATTACTAGCAGGTTCCGAAAATGGCACTAGAGTCAGACATTCTGTGGTGGAGTCTAATGAAGGCAATTGCAATTAACTTTTCTTGTTGATATAGCTTTTGGACAGCAATGTACATTAATTTTTCTAATATCAGTACTTTCATTCACTTGGATAGTTCAAACAATTTAAAGGTAAAATAGCCTCAAAAAGTTTAGTAATAAAATTGCATTCTTTATCCCAGAAATTTAATGTTACTTCAATCCAGTTAAACTTTTCATATGAAGAAAATATTATCAGGAGGAAGCTAATCATCAATTTGCTACAACTGAAGCCAACACAGCTGGTGGATGAGTGTTTTAATGTATTTCCAGACTAAGCAAGGCAGTTTAAGGAAAACATCATGCAAAAATTCAATCTGCTGTGGCTTCAAAATAAAGTCGTCATCTGTGTTGCCGCAGAAAGAATAGCTGCCGTATGTTTTGTCATATTGTACTGGATTATCTTTAATGAAGTGCATATCCCCCGAGCACTATCCTGATAGTCTCTGTTTGTCTTGGTCTACATTAATGCAGTGGTTCAGCTTTAGTGAACAGCAGCATGGATTTGACTCCTAGTGTTGCCATGACAGGTTGTCTTAGCTGAGTTTGTAAATGAAAGCAATCTGCACACATTTGGAAGGAGACATTTGCTGTTGATTTCGGTGGTCTTTAGCCCTGGTGATGCTGCTGCTGTCTTGAGCGCTGCACAATGAAAAGAGGCTCTTATAATGGAAGTTTCTCATGTCTATCTTTTCTTCTTCCTCTTTTCTCTTTCTCCCTCCATCCCTTCCCCCTCCCTCCGTCTCTTCCTCCTTCCTTCCATCCCTTCCTCCATCCCTTCCTTCCTTTCTACTACTATTATTATTTTTCTTTTTTAATTTAATTTTTTTTTTATGAAAAATTTCCGCCTCCTCCCCGCCTCCCTTTTCCCTCCCCCTCCCCCCACTCCCCACGCTCCACTCCCCTCCCCCTCCCTCTCTAGTCCAAAGAGCAGTCAGGGTTCCCTGCCCTGTGGGAAGTCCAAGGTCCTCCCCCCTCCATCCAGGTCTAGGAAGGTGAGCATACAAACAGGCTAGGCTCCCACAAAGCCAGTACATGCAGTAGGATCAAAACCCTGTGCCATTGTCCTTGGCTTCTCAGCAGCCCTCATTGTCCACTATATTCAGAGAGTCCGGTTTTATCCCATGCTTTTTCAGTCCCAGGCCAGCTGGCCTTGGTGAGCTCCCAATAGATCAGGCCCACCGTCTCATTGGGTGGGTTCCCCCCCTCGCGGTCTTGACTTCCTTGCTCATGTTCTCCCTCCTTGTGCTCCTCATTTGGACTTTGGGAGCTCAGTTCATTGCTCCAATGTGGGTCTCTGTCTCTATCTCCATCCATCACCAGATGAAGGTTCTATGGTGATATGCAAGAGATTCATTAGTATGGCTATAGGATCGGGTCATTTCAGGCTCTCTCTCCTCAGCTGCCCAAGGACCAAGTTGGGTACATCTCTCTGGACCCCTGGAAACCCTTTTAGAGTCAAGGCTCTTGCCAACCCTAAAATGGCTTCCTTAATTAAGATATATACTTCCCTGCTTCTATATCCATCCTTCCATTATCCCAACCATCCCGTTCCCCCAAGTTCTCCCCATCCTCCCCTTCTCACTTGTCTCTCCCCATCTCCCCTTTCCCCCATCCAGTAAGGGGTACACTCATCCATTGTTGGTGGGAATGCAAACTTGTGCAACTACTATGGAAAGCAGTGTGGTGGTTTCTCAGGAAATTTGGGATCAACCTACCCCAGGACCCAGCAATACCACTCTTGGGAATATACCCAAGAGATGCCCTATCATACTACAAAAGTATTTGTTTAACTATGTTCATAGCAGCATTATTTGTAATAGCCAGAATCTGGAAACAACCTAGATGCCCTTCCATGGAAGAATGGATGAAGAAAGTGTGGAATATATACATATTAGAGTACTACTTAGTGGTAAAAACCAAAGACTTCTTGAATTTTGCATGCAAATGGATGGAAATAGAAAACACTATCCTGAGTGAGGTAACCCAGACCCAAAAAGATGAACATGGGATGTACTCACTCATAATTGGTTTTTAGCCATAAATATAGGACATTGAGCCTATAATTTGCGATCCTAGAGAAGATAAATAAGAAGGTGAACCCAAAGAAAAACATATAGTTATCCTTTCTATTATTATTTTTTCTTTCTTGAGACAGGTTCTTACAATGTAGCTCAGGTTGGCCTAGAACTTGCTATGTAGAATAGGTTGGCCTTGGTTTCAGAGGTTTACCTATTTTCACCTCCTTAGTGCTGGGATTAAAGGTGTGTTATTGGATGTACAGTCTGCTTATATTTTTAAAAAATCATATTGTATTATTATTGAAATAAAAAGACAGAATCACTATATACTATTTAATTTTATCATTGTTTATATTTATCCACCGTCTAAGATCTATTATTAGTTTTATTAATCTAAATTTCCATCTGCATATCTAATGCCTATCTTATTTGTCTCCCTGTGTACACACAAGTGACATGGTCATGGATGCTAATTATTTTATCACTATTCTTTTGCTTCGCTAAATCTTTTTGCATCTTTTATGAACATCTATTACTCTTACAATAATAAAATCAGTCTATTTTTACTTAATAAAACAGATTAAATGTTAATTGCTTTTTGGAAAGAAAAATACCAAAATATTTAGTTATTATTTATATTAGTTTAGCTTGTCCAAGACAGTAATTAAAAACAATGTATATAACTAAGGAAAAAAGCTATGATTTCTACCATTTAATCCAGTTTCTTAAAACTGAGTCCTTTTTCTTTCTATTGTTTCTGTTTCTTTTTCCTAATTGTGAAGTCATAATTTTTGATGACATGTAGTCATCATAACATTACTGTTGCCCTGCGATGATTCCTCCATGCGCTTTGAATCTGAGAACAAGATATTACTGTTCATAGCACATTCGGTCTTCCTATCAATCATCTGGCCATCCATCTATCTATCATCCATTATCTAATCTCTCTGTCTGTCTGTCTACCATCATCTGTCAATCAATCAATCTGTCAGCTATCTATCAGTTACCTATCACTTATCATCATCCATTTCTATAAATATGCTACCTTTTATTTCTCTATCCATGTCATCTTTGTTATTATATTCTATTTATCTAGTAACTTATCACACTTCCCTTTTCCTTCTATTCTTTCTTAGACAGTAGTAACTTGCACATTCTTCTTCTGTACCTTCTGCCTGTCACATGACAGTATGTTGTGAAAGTATGTTTTACAAATAAATGTGATACGTAGAGTTTCTTCCCTGTAAATAAAGCACATTTCTGTTGTATCTGATTCTCTTTGGTCCTCTGGGAACATCTCGTTACTGTGAGATCCAGGCTGACCTTCAGCTTGCTCTCCTCTGGCTTATTTAGTGTTAGGACTGCAGGTGTGTGACGCCATGATAATACTAGTCTGTCTGCCTTAAAAATGTTCCATTAGTTTCGTTTTCATAATTTTGATCAATAGTTTTCAAACAGTTTCATTGTACTATAAATATTTGGCTGTAGTCACTAAAAACATCTTTCTTCTATTGCACTCTGTCGTTTCTCCTGAGATTCCAATGACATGCACACTGTTTACTGTTGCCTCACAGATCCGGTGCCTTACTGTTCTGCTCTCTTTCCGTGTTCATTTTGATGTATTCATCTGCATGCTGTTGTTCAAGTTTATGGATCTTTTTTATTTGCTTTGTCCAGTGTGCTGGTCAGCCCATTGAATGCATTCTTATTATTCTGTATGCTTTTAGTTCAACTTGGTTTTGCTTATACTTTCCTTTTTTTGTTGAAATTTCAGCATTTGTTTTTGACTGTGTAAATCTCTTATAGTATGTTTTAAAGTAACGCATGTTAATTAGTTAAGCTCTCTCAAGTCTATGTATGTTTCAAAACGCTGTTATATGCAATAAATATACATAATTCTTACTGTCTATTTAAAAATGAAAGATGTTTAAAACTTAAGAATTAATTCTTTTGGTAGTTCTTTTAACCACACCCAGTCTGATTCTGGTGTGTCTGTTAGCATTCTTTCTATTTCTTCTCACCATCCTTCCTTTTCACAAGGATTGGGATATTTTATTATATATTGGACACTCTGTGTATAATAACATGATTTTGGGGAGTCTGATTAGCTCTCAGAGAGGCAACCTCCCATCCTGTAAAGGGTGATATGTGTCTAAGCTCCTAGTAATTGTTTTATACTGATATCCTTAAATAAAGCACATAATGATTTTATGTGCTTTCCATGTTCAAGAATTTACTCAGGAAACTGTTTCTGCCTTTTCCCCCCATTTTTTGTGGTTTACTTTTAAAGTGTTTATTTATGTGTAAGAGTGTTTGCCTGCTTATGTGAATGTGCTCTGTGGATGTGT
This sequence comes from Microtus obscurus, assembly GCA_963919715.1. Lineage (NCBI taxonomy): Eukaryota > Metazoa > Chordata > Mammalia > Rodentia > Cricetidae > Microtus > Microtus obscurus. Next base: position 2,295,508 of record CAWTZC010001883.1, on the reverse strand, counting down.
GGCTGGTACCCGAAGAAGGAGGGAGAAGGCACCAGATCCCCTGGAGCTGAAGGTACAGATGATGTGAGCTGCCATGTATGCTGGGAAACCAACCTTCATCCTCTGCAAGAGCACAAATTCTGACCTGCTGAGCCATCCCTTCAGCCTTTCCATAGTCTACTTTTTTTAAAAAAAAGAGCTTAGTGTTGTGTATGCTTTTAAATATGGCCAAGATTTGTCAACTTAAGTACTATTTTACCCCAGTCACATTCATAAGACGATTGAGGAATTCATTGTTTCCCGTTCTCCGGCTCATCCAGTTTCTCTTTGGTGATAATTTGACTCGGCTAGGTCTTGTCTGACTCCTGAATGTCACTCTTCAGTGCTGTTTTCCTTCTTTCTGGAAACATCTTGTAGTTAGATATAATTGTTGTGTGCTGGGATTGCATTCAGTGACGTTTCTCTTGGCCATTTAGAGCCAGTCCCATAATAAATATTCCAGGAAGAGTAATTTGAGAACTCTCCACTGAGCAGATTTTACTCAAATGGAAGTAGATGACAAATGTTGCTTGCCGCCTCCCATTTTGCTATTTTGAGCAACTTGTAGGCGCTCTTCCACAGTTTTCTTTAGTGATGCTGCAGCAGGAGGCCTTCTTATGACTATTTTTATTGGTTTTAGGTGCTCTGATCACAGAACTTGGATGTCTGGCACCAGCCTGTGGAGTCAGATACAACATTCTCAAGTGTGATAGGTGGTTACCCGCTGATGGGTTTTGAAAGTGATTGGATCATGAAGACTCTCACCTACACAATAGTTTAGTCTACTCCTAGGTCTATAATTTGATGACATTAGTGGGAGGTGAAACCTAGGTGGAGGAACAAAGTTGACAGAGTGTCTGTTCTCAGCCTCTTTGCTCATTATTTCTGTCTCTGATGAGATAAGCAATCCTCTTGGCCATGTAACACTACCACCCACCAACACCACTATCCACAACCACCATCACCACCCACCAATATCACCACCACCTACAAACCAGCATCACCACCCACAACCACAATCACCATCACCACCATTACTGTTCATCACTATGACCACCAGCACCACCACCAGCAGCACCACCACTACCAGCATCCAGTATCCACCATCACCACCATGAAGAATAGCACCATCACCACCAGTACCACAACCATTACCACTATCACCCACTACCACCAGCACCGCCATCAGCACCACCACCCGCACCACCAGCAGCAGCAGCACCATCACCACAAGCACCAACATCATTATCACCACCACCGTCCACCATTACCCCAAGCACCCACCTTTGCCAGCACCACCACCAACACCCACAACCACCGTCAGCACCACCACCACCAACACCATCACCACCACTAGCACCACCACTCTCTTCCTGGTTTTAGGCAAAAACAAAATATCCAAGTGATAAGCACTGGTACCACCGAGCCAGGGAGCCCAAGCAGATCTCTCCTTTGCTTCCTAGGGGTTCTGTTACAGTGCTTGAAAGTGTCTGACCCTACCGCAAGTGGTTTCTCAAGAACCAGTGTAACATTCCAGGATAGTTTTGATTTATTTCTCATATTACTCTACAATCTGTCACAGGCTGTTTCCTGTATATGTTTCAGGTATTTTCTTATCATATTTTTCCTTTCACGCATTAGAATTCATGTAAGATCTTTGGATGCTTCCTTTGTGATTGTTCATTCAGTGTCCTCAGTAGATTTTGATATTCTGGGAAGTCACTGCTGACGTCAATTAAATTTTTCTCCTACATTTGTAAAATGGTAGTGATTTTTCCTACTTCATTATTCGTTTTCCCCCCATATGATTTCAGGAAGAGAATTGAAAGGTTTAGTGTGTGTCTATCATAGTTTCCCCAGAAATTTGCTGTTCTTTCTGTTTCAGCTTCGGTCATCGTAGAAGCAGATGGTCATGTGATGTGGGTGGCGAATTTTCCATCATCACGCCAAAGCCAGCAAGTACCCACTCCGCATTCAAACGTTTGCCACATCTCTATTGAGAGGACAGGTTGTAATCACTAACTAGTTGACATCTTCAAGTCTTCCGTGATTATTCAAGGATATTATTTGTACATAAATTACTTTTTAGTGTCTTCATTTATTCCGGTTTAAAATATGTTTTTAAATGTGGTACAGGGACTCGATAGCAACTTGGGAAATTTTGTATTTGTTTTTATAGCCTTCTATTCCTTGTTACTTGATTTGGCAAAAGTCGTTTAACCTCGAGGTTGTTGAAACTTTTATGGAAATGTTTTAAATTTGCCTTCATTATGTCAAGTGATTAACAACAATGACAAAGTATTCTTGAAACAAAATAGTATATTGTGATTACAGGAACACACAAACATTAGAGTCACAGATAATGTCAGTCTCAGCTGCATTATTTACTGTTCAGCCCTGGCCAAATCAACTAGCCTCTCTGAGTTCAATTTCCTCATTTGTGAAAGGGAGAGAGTGACTATGTTCTGTGGTCCTATGACTGATTAGATGATACTATCACAGTGCATGGTACTTTACTTTGTATTATATAAGACAATGGTAATAGAAATCTTAACTTGATTTTATTCACTGATTTTGGCCAGGATGACATAAGCATTGTATTTATCATTTTATGCATCTATTGGATGCCTTCTAAATTCTGAGGCACCACTGTGATATAGCATAAACAAAAACCACAAAAGCAAATCTCTGTATTTATTATACATTTTAAAATCACTCCACATGTCTACAAAGATAATACATCATAAACCTGTATATATGAAGAAGAGAGAGGAGAGGTAGAGAGAACCCTACATGCTATTGACAGGATGGTGCCTGAAGCGTCACCGTTCTGGGCTTTATCCATAGTGACTTCAGAGGAAGAGAGCATTTCTTCATAAACAGCCTCACTTGTCTGTCAAAGGCCATATGCCTCTGTGAGCCAATTTCTGAGGAATAGGGTGGTACAAGGGCCTTGTTCATAGGTGTTTTCTTCCCAGAACCCTGCCCAATAGCAGGCATATTGAAACTCTTTGGAAAACCGAGTTTCTTTTGGGGGCAATTCTGAAACAGACTATCAAAGTGTTAAAAGTTTGGGGCAAGTGCTGAACTGAGTGATTTGGAGTTGGCAGTGTGCATTAGTACATTTTTTTTTAGGACTTTGAATTTTTTTTTTTTTTGGTTTTTCGAGACAGTGTTTCTCTGTGGTTTTGGAGCCTGTCCTGGAACTAGCTCTTGTAGATCAGGCTGGTCTCGAACTCACAGAGATCTACCTGCCTCTGCCTCCTGAGTGCTGGGATTAAAGGCGTGCACCACCACTGCCCCGCTTTTCTTTCTTTTTTTTTTTGACTCTGAATTTTTAACAAATTTATTTTTATTTTGGTGTGTGCGTGTGTGTATGTGTGTGTAAGCCAGAGGTCAATATCATGTATTGTTTTAGGTATTCTGTACCTTGTTTATTTCCTTTTAATTGAAAATTTTATACAATGTGTTCAGATCGTATTTTTTCCCCTTTCTTTCCGGGTTCTCCCCACCTCCTCACCCACTTAACTTCCTTTCTTGCTCTCTAAAAAAAAGCAGACAGAAAATCCAACAAAAACAAAAAAATGAAAATCTCTCTCTTCTTCTAAGATCAAACAAGTCAACAAACAAAAACATCCACAAGCCAAGAAAAAAAAAAGGAAAGCAAACTGATAATACAAACCCGGCACCCATATGCATGTCCGCTTTCCCTTCTCAGTGCTGAGATTTTCCCTGATTCGAGCCTATGCATTCCGCTGCAGTCTTTGTAAGTTCACATGGCTATCAGTGCTGTTGTGTCCGGAAGATACAATTTCCTTGGAGCTATCCACTACCTCTGACTCCTACAATCTTTCTCCTCCTACCCCTTCACATTTAATTTGAGCTTTGAGGGGAGGGATTGGGTGAAGACTTCCCGTTTAAGGCTGAGTGCTTCAAAGTCTCTCACTCGCTTCTCTGAGGCGTGCTTAACAACACTCTGAGCTATGGGCACAGCACTCTTACGTCAGTAGTCATTTTGTATTTGTTTTGTTTTGTAGTCAGGCTCTCAGTGGTCCAGGACATGCAAAGCAGGTGAGGCTGGGTGGCCAGTGAGCCCCGGGATGCTCCTGTCTCCACCTCTTCAGCACTGAGGCTGTAAGTGCATACTGCCACACTTGCTTTAGAATGTGAGTTTCGGCTTCTGGGCTTGGCCTCATGCTCCCAAGGTAAGTGCTATGTCAACTGAGCTATATTCCTGGCCCTGGACTCTGAAATTCTTAGAGCTAATTATTTTGTATGTGTTAGTGGAGCTGTATTTATAGCTATGTGTGAAATACTAAGTTTATGTTTTCCTTAACTGAAGGAAATGTTCAAATTGACATCAATTTATGGAGGAGGAAAAGCATTGAAGAATGATACTCTTGAACTAGCTCATTAGTGTTGTTGTTGTGTTTGGGGATCATTATTTTCATAATTGCCATGGTTTCATAAACCTGTTTTTTATAAGCGTGGTTTATCAGATGAAACATAACCCTGGATATTTGTTGCTTATTCCTGATATTATAAAATTATATGACTTTTAAAATGATAACTTCCGTGGGCCATTATTTTATTATTTTCAGGATGGAAAGACTGTAGTGGAACATTTATTAACTCTTTTCAGGACACACCTTTGCAATCTATAGCTACTCAGAGCTATGTCATACTCCCTACTCATTGGACAAAGCTGCGAGAAAACAAATATTGTCATATTGTTAAAAATGATAATAGGAAGGAATAAAGGTATAAGCAGACAAGCTGGTAGATATAAAATTTAATGTTATGTAGTGGTACCACATAATGTTATTCTGGTAATCCATAATGTTTACATTTAGAGTGGTAATTCTAAACCAGATGAAGGTAAGGGCTGTGAGGTCAAGAGCCCTACTGATCTCCATTTCTATACTCCTACTGCCTAGAACAACTCCAGATGACAGGCATATGTAACTAAATAATTGAAACAACAAAAAATAAACTAAACACAAAGGTCAAACTGCAAATAGATTATTCCTATCAAAAATGATAAGATCATCAGAAGAGTTTCAGGGATTTTAGCACAAAAATTAATAAAAACTTATTACATTTAAGAACAAAAAGTTGGGACTAGGGAGATGGCTCAGTGGCTAAAATGCTGAATGAGAACTAGAATTAGGATCCCTAGAACGCTTATATAAGAGCTATGTTGGTGAGGTGGCCACCTGTACTCTCAGCACTCAGGAGGGACAGAGAGGTATCCGCATAGCAAGCTGGCTAGCTAGGCTAGCTGGAATCTACCAGCTGTGTTCAGAGAGAGACCCTGCTCCAATATGTGAAGTACGGAGTTACAGAGGAAAGCACCCAATAGTCATTTCAGATCATATAAGTGTGCTTCAGGCTTTCCCGTTCGTCTGCCTCCATGCAGGTGCTCACATGATGAACAAGGAATCTGCCTTCCCTTAAAAGAACAAAGGAACCCAAGTTATGATGACTAAATTTCTTCTGACAGCTTAGCTAGGTTGGTGCCCAGTTGTTTGATGCAGCACTAGTTTAAATGTTGTGAATTTATCTTGTAGATGTAACTACCATCTACAACTCGTTGACTTTAAAGAAGCAGGCTAGTTTGATAACGTTGATGGTCCCCGGCCAATGGCAAGAAGGTCTGAAGATTTAAGAATGAGGTTGCTTGGAGAAAGATTTTTATCTGAAGATGGACACAAACATTTTTCTGGATTTCCAGCCTATGGGCGTTCTCAACAAATCCAGAATTCAAGACCCCTAACAACAGCACTTCCCTGAGAGGTTTGCTAGCCAATAAAATCTGATGAGCCATATCCTTAAAATCAGTATCCTTTTCCTCTGCTGTGTGTATCTCTTGGGTCTCCCAGTGAGATACCAGAAATATGCCTGGAGAACCCTTCCTGGTACACCAGTAAAACTTCACAATTTCCTGTAATTGCAGACTATCATCATTTGCTTTCATTTCTGGGACTGTCAGTTTCTTTGGCTAATTTGGGAATACACAGTTAAACAAACAAACTTTAATGAAAATGGTAGTCTTATTAACATTGAGAGGAGTTGTGCCACAATTATCACAATAATCCTAGTTTCACTTTTCCTCCCTCCCTCCCTCCCTTTCTCCCTCCCTCCCTCCCTCCTTTCCTTCTTCCTTCATTCCTTTTATTTTTGATACCATCAATGTTACAGACCCACTCACGGTACAGTGGTTTAAGAGCCATGGTTTGTACAAGCCCTCTTCAGTATGGAGGGTAAGAGACACTAACTGGACTATAACTAAAAATCCAGATTGCATATGTTCTTGCTCACTTCTCTCTATGGTTAGCACTCAAATAAATGCCAGGAAGCAGTCATCAAAATGGCAGAATTTTAAGATGGATGTGGGAGAAAACTGGAATATAACCAGATCTTAAAATTATTTTAAACACAGTTTTTCTTAGGCAGAACAGGAAATTTTTAAGAAAGCAAAACTATCTCAGAGGAAAAAAAAAATGAAACTTGGGAGTTGAGACATTGGAGAGACCTTGCTAGGACTCCTTGTGTGATCCTCACCTTGGGTAGATGGTGCTTTCTGAAGCACATTTTGAAGACTTCTCAGAAGGAACAAGAGTCTACAGCTCTCCTGAGTTATCCTTTCAGAATTAAATAATTCCTATGATTGAGAAATCTTCCTTTTAGCTAACATATTTTTCCTCTTGTTCTGGTCCAAACTGAAGTTGAAGAGAAACTGGTGATCTTTCTGTATGTGAGAGCCCTTCATGCGTTCATTGATTGTGATTAAATTGTCTCAAATCAGCCTCTAGTCTTTATGCTCAGTAATGTCCATTCTCTTGACCTCTTTTATTAGAACTTTCCCCAAACCCTTCAGCCACCTTTTTTAGCTTTCTCCCAAACCACTTCATTTCTCCTCCCTCTTTTGCTGTAAAACACAGAGCCGGAGAGAATATATTTGAAAGTCTAGGAGTTGGTGAAAGGGTTCATTCTTTGTGTTATGTATGTATGCCTTCCAATACACAATAGACATTTGGAATAACATTTCTGTAAACCAAATGCTATTTTAGTACTCCTGGGAAGCTTACCTTCCGAAGGGCAGGGCAAGTCATTTGCAAATGAATGCTTTTGTTTGGGAAGTGTATAAAGAAAGCTGATTTCTTCCTCAGAATTTGATGTTTACATAGTACATTCTTAGTGTGGAGCTCATTTCTGTTATTGTGGCTTCTTCGTCATTTTGTTCTACAGCAATTGTAGCTCATTATACTTTGGATTGGTGCCTCACTGCTACATTTGCACATATAGCTTATCATTTACTTGACATCAATGTTAATAGTATTTGTAAAAATACAAAGAATAAGTGACACCCTGCTCCTTGGGGGACTAAAATCTACAGAAGAAAGGTAGAGTACACAGAAGTATAGATTGAAAGATATATAAACACTTATGAATGGGACCTTCAAAATGGGGGAGATTATCTAGAAGAATGGTACATTGGAATTGCTGCGTTAGGAGTGCAGATCTTCCAGTGTCGGGAATAACTAGTCAGCGATCAGTTTTAGTAGTAGGCTTGATAAGGTTAAGGGGCTTCTTTAAAGAAGATTACTGTTAATATTTATTGTTTTTCCACTACTAAATCCCTGGGTCTTGCTAATTTGGGAATGCCCTATTATGTGGTTTTAATTGGAGTTCTGTCTATTACTATGAAAACCATAAAGGGATAGGTACATCTTCCTACTACTAGACTGAAGGGCATGGGCTCTCTCCAGCAAATCAGAAACATCTATGCTCCGTTTTGGTTGGAGAGATTAATCCAGTAGCATAGGGACAAATAGGATCCTATTCTATTAGCAATCAGTGCAGCTGGGGTGGTGGTGAGCCTCCATGGACTGTGATTGTGGCCTCATCACCTGATTCTCGTTTGGACATAATTTTGTGTCCCTCAATTCCTTGACCTCTTTGAGTCATTACAATTTCTTGAGTTTAATTCTATGACTTCCAATGGACCTGAGGATATTCTGATAGTCGTGGCACAATTCATTTTCTGCTCATGTTAGCCCAAGTCACTTTCCAGTGGTTTGCACTGATTAGAACAAACACTCACCCAGAGTCTTTGTACAGGGAGGTAAAGAACAGATTTAAGTAAGGTGCCAAAAGAGTTAGGCATCTTCAGTCATTCAGGTTAAAAATGATGTCACTCTACTTAGGGCAGAGCAGTCATGGGGGGGGGGGGGGAGATGGCTACATCTGCTGAAATATGATGGTAGGATTGATATGAGCTTAAATCAGCACCATGTTAGGCTTTCATTACCCCAGTTGCTCGTGCCTGGTGAGGCTGGTACCAGGGACATCTGTCTCCTTTCTGAATGATGTGCACCTTGCTGCCAAAGTTTTGAGGTTAAGCAGATTCCTTGAGAGGGGGGGGGAGGGTGGGAGGGAGAGGGAGAGAGAGAGGGGGAGAAAGAGAGGGGGGAGAGAGAAGACTTTTATTATAATCAAGGATAACTTACCAGGGTGTTGCTTCTAATTAAGAAGCAAAATAATACAGTTATAGAATGAAATCTCATTGAAACATTTCAGGTTAAGGGTTTGGGTAAGCAATACTAGTAACCAAATGGACATGGCAAAGGATTAACCAACCCAGGAAAGTCAATGTGTTTCTTTTCTTTAATTATTAAACTTTTATTTTTCTTGAGTATTTAATAAGTGAGTACTATGTTTATAGCATTTTCCAACTTCCCTCCCCCAAGCTCCTCCCATATCTTTTCCAATCCTTCTTAAATTAATGACATTAAAAAATTAATATATACATATGTATATATGAGAAATATGTATTTGTGCATGTATATATACAACCGATTGCATCCACTGTATATAATATGTATATATCAGGGCTGCCCCAATTAGATAATGTATTGAAGAGCTCATCTTTGGAGAAAACTTATTCTTCCTCAGTTATGAATGGGACCTTGTGAAATGTCCACCTTCTACACTGGTGTGTCAACTGATGATGTTTATTAGGCAGGGCTTGTTTAGGCAGCCATATTGTTGAGGTTTTTGTGGAGTAGCTTCTCTGTCATGTTCAGAAGACACTAATCAACAACAGACATCTGATCCTCTGGCTCTTCCATGATTTTCCTAAGCTTTAGGGAAGTTGTACTGCTGATGTATCGGTTGGGGTCAGGCACTGTTGACTACTTATTCTCTGCTTCTGGACCATTGTGTATCTCAATATTAGTTTTCTTCTTTTGAAAGAAGAAGCTTCTGTGATTATGATGGGAACTATAGTTATTTGTGCATATAAAGAAATGAATTTAGAGTTTATTTGGAAGCTACATTGGTGTAATGATTACTGGACATCATTCAGATGCTTTCACTCCTAGTCCTTCTTTGGTGCAGAATAACAGATATTCTCATCTTAGTTTGGTTAGAACTGTGGCAGGAGATCTGAGATGTAGAGTTTATAAAAAGCAGAAGTTTATTTCTCACTGTTCTAAAGGCTGAGTATCCAATGACAGGGTTAGCTATGCTCAACTGTCTACCAAGAACTAGCCTGCTCCCAACCCAAGCATCCTAAGTTAGTTGCTTGGAGCTGTGTTCTTGCAGTGACCAGTTCTGTGTTTTCCAGTGGTAGAAAGGATGGAACAGTGAAAAGTTATTAATAAATAATACAAAAACTATCTCTGTCAAACACTTTTACAGTGACCTTAAACTACTTGTGTTACAAACCTTGTTACCTAATCACCCCCAAAGGCCACACCTTCCACTACTCTTTCATCACAAATTAAGTTTGGACAGAAAATTTGGGAGGACCACTCAAATCACAGCAATCTGTCTTTTTTTTTTTTTTGTATATTTTCTCTTTCTACTTCCCTCCTCATTTCCTCTTTCTTTGTGTTCTTTCTCTCTTCTTTTATTCTTTATTTCTTTCTAGCTCTCTCCCTTTCTTTCTTATAGTAGTGAAAGCTGAAAAACAAAAACAAAACAAAACAAACAAATCCACAAAACAAATGGTCTAAAAGCACACACGATCCAGCTGCTGGCTGTACTCCCCAGTGCTGGAAATCACAAAAGGCAAGCTCTACCCTGTTCTCTAGCTCCTCAGCGTTCACAGAGTTCTGGGGAATTCAAAACCTTCTGTTGTCTTACTGTTCTTGTTGCCATCTGCACACCCAAGGCTTTCTTCACCAATGACCATTCTCCATCTATGTCTTACTCCCTGGACAGCTGTCCCTCACAGATTTTTATTCCACACACTGAATTCCCAGAACTTCTGTTCTGTATTAAAGGTTTTGGGATGTACTACATCCCACAAGGAAGGGTTATACAGACATCTCTAGGACTCATTTCAGAGATTTCCTTTGTTCAAAGCGTGTCTTCACCATATCGCCACTGAAATATGTGTTGTCACCCTTCCCCGGCTGTCTTCTTAATGTTCTCATCATTCTTCATTGTTCTGCTGCTCTCACCTACTCTAGAATATTACTTTCTTGGATCATCACTGTCCCAGTCTCTGAAACTTTTGTATAAACTGATATTTGTCCTCTGAATTTTATTATTTATTTCAAGGAGTTGGGTTAGTTTTCCTAAAATTACTTTCTCTACAAAACAAATATTGTTGTTAGGGTTAGATTTACTTCTTCAATGCCACTTATATTCTATAGAGATGCTAGGATGCTATCTGTATTTGTCTACCACAAAACTCTATATATGTATTGTATATGCATCGATGTGGGAGTGTCATATATCAATCTGTTGATTTCATTGGTTAAAATAAAGAAACTGCTTGGCTGGTCCTATAGGTTAGAACATAGGTGGGTGGAGTAAACAGAACTGGGCGGAAGAGGAAGTGAGCTCAGAATGCACGCAGCTCCGCTCAGAGAAGTCAGCCTTCTCTCTCGCAGATGGACAGGATAGCCCGGCTCTCTGAGGCATGCTCGCGATGAAGCTCCGACCAACCCAAGATGGACGTAGGCTAGAATCTCCCCGGTAAGCGCACCTTGGGGTGCTAACACAGAATATTAAAAATGGGTTAGACCAGGTGCGAGAGTTTGCCCGTAAGAGGCTAGAGCTAGTGGACCAAGCAGTGTTTAAATGAATACAGTTTGTGTGTTGTTATTTCGGACATAAGCTAGCCAGGCGACAGGGGTATTGGGGACGCAACCCCGGCATGCCCCAGTTTCAACAGAGAGAGTGTCTGTGTGTGTGTGTGAGAGAGAGAGACAGAAAGTGAGCAAGAAAGAGAAAGAGAGAGAGAAAGAGAGGCAGTACGGTATGTGTGTGTCTGTGTTTGTGTGTGAGAGAGAGATGGTGTGTGTGTGAGGGAGAGAGAGAGATGGTGTGTGTGTATGTTTGTGTGTGTGTGTGTGAGAGAGAGAGAGAGAGAGGCAATGTGTGTGTGTGTGTGAGTGAGCGATCGAGTGCGAGAGAGAGACAGTGTCTGTGTGTGTGTGAAAGAGAGAGATGGTGTGTGTGTATGCATGTGTGTGTGAGAGAGAGAGAGAGAGAGACAGTGTCTGTGTGTGAGAGAGAGACAGAGGGAGACAGAGAGTGAGCAAGAAAGAGAAAGAGAGAGAAAGAGAGGCAGGTATGTGTGTGTCTGTGTGTGTGTGAGAGAGAGATGGTGTGTGTGTGTGTGTGTGTGTGTGTGTAGAGAGAGAGAGAGAGAGAGAGAGAGAGAGAGAGATGATCTCATATAATCCAGACCTCAAACTTACTATGTAGCTGAGGCTGACTTTGTTGTTCACTCATTTTAAGGACATGAAATCCAGGGAAGTTGAGTCTGAAACTAGAGAGAGAATGGGAGCAGTCTAAGTACAGGGCAGACAGACCCATGTCCGGAGGCACAGCTACCCTTCTGTGCTCGTGGTTAGTCATTGCAGGGCTTCCTTTGTTGAGAAAGGCTGGATAAGAAAAAAAGAATGTCAGCTGGGTTAAACTTATACAACGATTGATTTTATTCCCCTCTGTCGCGAGGGTATGATGTCATGACAGATCCATGAAAGCAGTTCAGAGTAACTCCAGAGCTAAATGTAATTCTGAAAGGAGTGGCGAGCTACTGAGGATATTTAAACAGAAAAATGACAATCGTTATGCAATGTCTGTGTCTGTGATAAAATCCAGAAACAGGTGGTTCTGCCCTGGCTTCTGTTGCCACGTCGCCCAGTTCTGCCGTCCAGTAGGAAGGACACGCCTTTGCTCGCACCTCCCAGCTTTCAGGTCCTATTCTCGACTTTACCTTTCATCTGTATCTGTCCTGTTTTTGTCCTGTCCCCAAGTGGATTGCAAAGGTTGTCTGGGCCGGATCAGCTCCGGCTCTATCTTTCGCCTAAAGGACATTAAAATTATTTTGAAGAATAAATTTTAATTCTTGTGCTTCTTGTAACTTTGAGTTTAGAAGTTATTTTCCACCCGTCCCCCTTTTTGATGTTGCTTCCCACTTTCCGGGAAGCAAAACACAAGTGTAAAAATGGTGGCTTTCCAATCAGCCGCAGTTTCTTGCCTGAGGAGGAATAGTGCATTTAGAACTGTGTGCCATCAAGGAGATTGCACTAAAATAAAAATGAGAGAAACAATTATATCTTTAGTATGAAATTAAATAACTATGAGCAAGACAATATTATCTTTACAGGCATTTATGATTAAGTTATCAGAGATCTACCTGCTGTTTACTATCTCCCCAGAACTCTATTTCTGAAAATAGTCATTGTCACCTCTTTTCTAAGTCTTAAATCAGAATAATTCTTCAAATAAGGAGCTGGGGCCAGCCTCGGTGCTCCACCAGTACTTCAGGTGCCAAAAATCACACAGGAATTTGGATCATTTTAGACAGGAGAGAGATATTTTATGACACACAACTAAAAGATGTCTTGGCCTAACTAAACACTTAAAAGACAGAAGAAAATATGTTTTAAAGTTTCTGCTACAATAGAATTTAGACAAAGTTTCTGTATGCTTCTAACCAACTAGGATATCCTTCTTCTCCCTTGAAATGAAATCCTTAATTCTGGGTAGAATGGTTACTTATCACAAAATTCCTACAATTTTAGTGTCCCACCTGCTACAAAAACTAAACAATTGCTTTTGAATTACATGTAATATACACATACGTATTCACATGATGTTTGCATGAATGATTCTGAAAGTATATACATACACATGAAGATTATGGAGGTTTGAGTGACAAACATCTGACAAAGGCTCAGAATGGAGAGAGAGCACGAGCAAGGAACTCAGGACTGCGAGGGGTGCATCCACACACTGAGACAATGGGGATGTTCTGTCGGGAACTCACCAAGGCCAGCTGACCTGGGTCTGAAAAAGCCTGGGATAAAACCAGTCTTGAGAAAAAACATAGAGACAATGAGGACTACTGAGAACTCAAGAACAAGGGCAATGGGTTTTTGATCCTACTGCACATACTGGCTTTGTGGGAGCCTAGGCAGTTTGGATACTCACCTTACTAGACCTCGATGGAGGTGGGTGGTCCTTGGACTTCCCAAAGGACAGGGAACCCTGATGGCTCTTTGGGCTGAAGAGGGAGAGGGACTTGATTGGGGGAGGGGGAGGGAAATGGGAGGCAGCGGTGGGGAAGAGACAGAAATCTTTAATAAATAAATAAATTAATTAATTAAAAAAAGATTTGGTTCCCAGTTGGTGTCTCTTAGAAGATATTGAGGAGGACCATGCTTGCTGAAGGAAAGAGGAGTATCCTTGATGGAAGAAGGATGAGCATCCTTGCTGGAATAAGAAGTGCCACTTTCTGTTTGCTCTTTCTTTCTCAGATTTGAGTTTGAATATGTGATCTCTCAGCTTCCTGCTCTAGCTGCCATGTCTGTTTAGTGTCATGACTGCCTAGCATGACAGACTTCTAGCCCTCAGTAACCATAACCCCAAATGAACTCTCCTATCACCTACCTTGGTCAATATATCTTAACCCAGCAACAGAGAAGCTATCAAATACAGACATATATGCTTGTGTGAATACCCATTCATGTATGCAGGTGTATATTTATGTGTGCATGTCTGTGTGTGTGTGCTTGCTTAAATATACATACATCCATATATAAAATATATACTACTACAGTTGAGAAGAGAAACACCGACATAACTTCATTCTCTTCACTGTGTTATCATTTGAAAGTTTTTAACTTGTAGAGATGCTCAGTCTTTCCTAGCAATGGTCTTTTATTACAAAGTAGGTGTGAAGAAACCTATCTCTTGTATGAACATCTCCACTCTTAGGAAAAGGGAGACACATTTTTTTCCATACCTACTTAAACTCAGAGAGGACTTACATAAATGAAACTCATTTATATCAGACCTACACCCAATTAAATACTATTATTTCAGGACATTTCATCACCTCGCACAGTTTTCTGTGTTTCCTAAAATAAAACAGTGGAACTCCTTTAGTTTAGCCATTTTCATAGATACATTCCTTAAAAGTAAACCATGGCCAGTTTCCTGGATGCTATACTTTGTATTCCAGATCAACCTTAGTAAATTGTGGAGGTTATTGAATACTTTGAGAAAAGTTTTGACAGAAAAGATAAAAATCTGTTGAAAACACTCTAATTCTTCTAAGTCCTCTTTTGGCTGTTCATCTGAATATAAGCAAATTTGACAGCTTTGTGTCTTGTGGCCAGGGCTACATCACTCAGGACCAAGAGCTGGAAAGTCATTCCCTTAAATTTCTTGAGGTCCATTGTGTGAAAGGCTTGTACAAGGGACTCATGGGAAGCAGTTCATATGAACCTCACCACTGAAGATCTGTAATTATATCTGTGACGCTAGACAAAACAACACCTGAAATCAGACTTACTGGCACAGGCAGTACCTCCACACATGCCCCACACAAAATGCCTTCGAACAGGGGTTTAGCTTCCAGTGTAGAATCAGGGCTGAGCGCCTAGAGTCAAGGCACATAGTTCTGTGAGCATCAAAAAAAAAAAATGCATAAAATGTGAGGGAGAGCTAAACTGCTGCAAGATAACAGGGAGGTTTAGCATACTTGCTATGTTTTACGTTGGTAAATATATCTTCTGACTTCATTTGATTGTACCCAGTCCCACATTTTTACATGCGAACAAGAAAGATCTGTAGAATGTATTTCAAACTCATTTAATGAAAACAGAAAATAAAGACTCAACAGCAATCAGAGAAAAACCGTTAGTGTAAATAAAAGGCCATCTTAGCTTCTCCAGTATAAACCAAGCTTTTTAAGAGTCACCAAAGTGAAAGGTTGTCATCGGCATGGACGTGGCTGCCTCTGAGTTCTTCAGATCCGAGAAGTACGACCTGGACTTCAAGTCTCCTGATGACGCCAGCAGGTACATCACCCCTGACCAGCTGGCTGACCTGTACAAGTCCTTCATCCGGGAGTATCCAGTGGTGTCCATCGAGGACCCCTTTGACCAGGATGACTGGGAAGCCTGGAAGAAGTTCACAGCTAGCTCAGGCATCCAGGTGGTTGGGGATGATCTCACAGTGACCAACCCTAAGAGGATTGCCAAGGCTGTCAGTGAGAAGTCCTGCAACTGCCTCCTGCTCAAAGTGAACCAATTGGCTCCGTGACCGAGTCTCTGCAAGCGTGTAAGCTGGCCCAGTCCAATGGTTGGGGCGTCACGGTGTCCCATCGCTCTGGGGAGACTGAGGATACTTTCATCGCTGACCTGGTAGTGGGGCTCTGCACTGGGCAGATCAAGACTGGTGCCCCTTGCCGATCCGAGCGCCTGGCCAAGTACAACCAGATTCTTAGAATCGAGGAAGAGCTGGGCAGCAAGGCTAAGTTTGCTGGCAGGTGCTTCAGGAACCCCCTGGCCAAATAAAGTGGATGCAGATCCCTCGAGCCACCAGCTGCTTAGACCCCATTCCTGATGTCATCAAGGCGGCTCAAGGCCGGCCCAGTGCTTGCCCCTCCCATGCCACTGCTTCCTTAGACGTCTTCAGTCCTAGAGCCCTGCTGGAAACCCCAGCTTTGTAATCGTGTGACTGGTCCGAATCATTGTCACCTCACTTCCAAGCTAGTGTCTGGAGCCCAGTGTAATATCTAGGGTGGCCACAGGAAAGACCCCTGCCCCAGCGGTTCTACATGCAGAATAAAAGCCTCAGTGACCCATAAAAAAATACTCCTCAGAAAAATAATCAATACACTCAAAAATGCAGGCTAACTACGCAGTAGCCACACTTAGTCCAAAGATCTGTGGTCATCTACATAGAGGAATACATCAAATTTCGTGCACTTGGGTATGAAGTTCTGTAAAAAGCAAAGGTTGTGCTAATCAGTTGGAATCTAGAGTAAGTGCCCTTGAGTGGAAATCAGTCCTGGGAGGGCACGAGGTGACCCATGCACAACTCTTCTAGTGTCCTCCAGCCCCACCTGCACAGCATCTCCACTGTGTGTAGCTGGGCGGCAAAGTTTGAGAACTATAGGGGGGAGCAGCGTCTCTACTGTCCTTCCCTTTCTGTCCAATAATGCAGTACCCAGGAAGCATGGGCACGTGTCCTTGCGTGGGCATGCCACGCTGACCATTCTCTCCACTCAGGGACACCACAGGTCTCGCCAATCCTGATGTGCTGCGAACCACATTGGTGGATGATGAGCTGCAGTCCTCCGAACCCATTCTTAAAGTGGGCGCGGCAGTGGCGGAAACACATAGATGCTTCTCACTGGCCTGCCCAGTGCCAATAGGCAGGCCGTGGTTAGCAGGTGGCTTGGAGCTTGCATATTGTCGTTGAGTTGTGCTACCACCAGCAGGCTGGCCAGCTAGGGAGGTTAGGTCAATTGCCTCTATTGAAGTAGACAGACTCCTCATAGAGAAACAGCCATCAGCCTGAGGCCCATTTAGCAAAGCATGGGCGGACTGAGGGGTTCCTCTAGTGTTGTTGCAAGCTATAGCAGACTGAGGGGTACCTGTAGTGTTGTTGTAAGCTATAGTAGGTCCCCAAACTGTTGGTGGAGGCAAACTATTGGAGACATGGTCAACAGCAGTGGAGGAGGGCAAGATGGCAGCTTTAGAAGGAGGAGTCGTATCCATAAATTCAAAGTCGTTAGCAGGATGAGGAGGGCTTATTGCTACCGTGGGAGGAAGAACTGGGACCAGCCCATTTGGATTCAAAATAGCAAGATCACCAGAAGGAGACACTCCCTGCTGCCACCCATTGGTAGGCCTAGGAGTGTGTAGATTGTTCCCAATGTGGGTGGAGCAGGGGACCCTGAGTGCAAGTGGGTCACTGGACACTGTGGCATTTTCAGCCAGCCTCTGCTGCATAATGCCATGGCAAGGAGCAAATGGCAGAGTGTTATCACTGCTGACTATGGGCGAGCTCACAATAGCTGCCTCAGAAGGGGGTGTGGTATCCATGTCCTCTAAAGACAACTCACAGCTCCTGTCTTCACAGACACGGGAGGCTGTGGTAGAAAAGACTGTGGGAGGGTTCCTGAGGGAAGGGGTAGCAGGGAAGGGGGGAGAAGGGGAGTCACTTATACACATTGGAACTGGGGACTCCATTCTGCAGGAAGGGGAACTGAAAGATAGCAGTTCAGCACCAGACCTGGGGGGGTGAGAAGTGGTAGAAGCCAACGCTGTGGCCAAATCGACAGGGTCTTTCTTTGCATCTGGTGGGGTCTCCACACTGGACCTGGCCCTACAGGGAGGAAGAAGGTCAGAAGGGAGAGCTGAAGGAGAAATGGGGATTGTGGGTGCATTAGGTGTGAGGGACGAAGAAGGGACAAGTGGGTTCGGGGGCCCAGCAGCCTGGCTTAACAAGGGAGTGGAGGCAGGAGGTCCAGGGCTGGAAACCCCATCAGTGGACAGGGGCAGAAAGCCTGCAGGCCCTGAAGCAGGTGGGGGGCTGGACAGGGCAGGCTGAGGGGCAGTGTGGACTGACCGCATCTGGTTCATAGTCTGTAAGGCATCCACTTCATCTGAGGTCTGGACGGCTTGATCCTTCGTGTTCTTTGTGATGTCTGATGCTTTTTCTGTGTCAATACGTGGAATCTTGGGTGGTGGGGGCAGGTCACCCTGATCCCACAGTTGCTGTAGCAGTGCTGGGCAGGGCAGGGGTCCCGAGGGTGGCAACAGAAATTCCAACTTGGGTGCTTTTCTCTTGCCAAGTATTTTTTGTACAGGCACAGGAATACCGGGGCTCCCTGGTGCACCAGTAGAGTTGTCTCCATTAGACCCGTGAGAGCTGCGGCAGCCAAAGCCAGGGGAGTTCTTCCTGGGACACACCAGGGCAGTTGCCTCCACGTGTGGTGGTATGTCCTGGGGGTGCCAATTCTCCTCTTGTGACCTACAGGTCTGCCTCATAGAAATCATTTCCACCTTATCCCCAAAGGTTCTAGATGTTGCTCTTTGCATATGACTGCTAGACGTCCTTCTCTTCTTATTGCCTGGTCCTTCAGTCTTGTCCAGCAACCACGAACTCTTTCTTTTCCTGTTCTTCTTGTTCTCCTTCACCTCCTTTTCCTCCTTTTTCTTCTCCTCGTCCTTCTCCTTTTTTACCTCCTCCACTGCCTCCTGCTCTCCCTTTCCCACCTTTTTCTCCTCCTCTTCCTCCTTCTCTTTTTCTTCATTAATCCTCTTTTTCTCTTCTTTCCTCCCTTTTTTAAATTCTTCTTTGGTCCTCCCCTCTGTTGTCTTTGGACAAGGGAGACGTCTCCAAGTCAGTCGGTCTTCAGCCTCAGCCACTCTCAATGGCCCTGTAGTAAAGGGAACGGGATCTCGCCTTGGAGGAGGGATCCTTGCGGTTTTTGAAGTACGGAATTTCCCGAAATCATACTGCCTCCTGGGGGAGCTGTAGAGGCCAGTAGTCCAGGGTATATAGTGGGCGTCCTGCCTGCGCACAGAGGAATTTTCCCTGGCTGAATAAACATGGCGACGTTGGCACAGCAGGGGCTTCCCCCAGGTCATGAGATACGGAGGGTTACATCTCGGAGTGAGCGGACTGCAGGATGGGCAGCCGCGCAGCACAGAAAACCTTCTCATTTCCAAGTTACTGCGGGACCTAGAGATCCGCAGAGCGCCAAAATGAAAAGTGAGCAACTGTTAGGTAGTTTGGAAACCAGGCAAACTCTGGCCCTTGTGACCTCAGGCCAGAACGCGGGGCCCTTGTGACCTCAGGCCAGTACGCATGACAATGGATAGTGAGTGGGTTGGGGAAGGGAGGCGGAGGCTCCAGCAAGCATCAGGAGAGGTTGTACAGCTCTAAGGGCAAAGCCAGGCAGGCTCACTAGCTCATGTACTTCCTCCGCTCTCCCATGTGTGGCCACACATGATGCCACACAGCTTGGGGTGTGTCTCACCAGAGTTCGGAGACCTTGGACCAAAAAGACTGGCAATCCAGACAAACGGGTGTGTCAGAGCCTGTCCGATCACCAGGGGCCTCTCTGGTGTCCCTGTGTAAGCACCTTCTCAGAGGTCATTTTGCTGAACTTGGTGACACTGCTTGCCGGCAGTATCTAGTGTCCAGGGGAGGTCATAGGGCCCTGAGCTGGCTGGGTGCCGCCTTCCAGCACCAGGCTGGCACACAGCTTCTGTTCACTTCTTTTTTTTTTTATTGGAAAAAAAAAGAAATTTCTGCCTCCTCCCTGCCTCCCATTTCCCTCCCCCTCCTCCCCCTCCTCACCCTCTACCCCCCTCCTCCCCCTCCAGCCTGAAGAGCAGTCAGGGTTCCCTGCCCTGTGGAAAGTCCAAAGTCCTCCCCCCTCAATCCTAGTTTAGGAAGGTGAACATCCAGACTGGGTAGGCTCCCACAAAGCCAGAACATGAAGTAGGATCAAAACCCGGTGCCATTGTCCTTGGCTTCTCAGCAGCCCTCATTGTCCGCCAAATTCAGAGAGTCCGGTTTTATCCCATGCTTTTTCAGTCACAGTCCAGCTGGCCTTGGTGAGCTCCCACTGGATCAGCCCCACTGTCTCCGTGGGTGGGTGCACCCCTTGTGGCCCTGACTTCTTTGCTCATATTCTCCCTCCTTCTGCTCCTCATTGGAACATTCAGAGCTCAGTCCGGTGCTCCAGTGTGGGTCTCTGTCTCTATCTCCATCCATTGCCAGATGAAGGGTCTATGGTGATATGCAAGATATTCATCAGTATGGCTATAGCACAGGGTCATTATATGTTCCCTATCCTCAGCTGCCCCAGGAACCAACTGGGGATATCGCCTTGGGCACCTGGGAGCCCCCCTAGGTCCAAGTATCTTGCCAACCCTAAGATGGCTCCCTTAATTAAGATGTGTGCTTCCCTGCTCCCCTAACCAACCTTCCATTATCCCAATCATCCCGTTTCCCCAAGTTCCCCCCAACCTTCCATTCTCACATTTCTCTCCCCTTCTCCCCTTACCGCCCTCCCACCACACCCCCAAAATCCCAATTTTTTTGCCCGGCAAAAAAATTACTCTAGGCCTTAGCCAAAGTTGGTTGCTTCAATGTTGCAAATGAGACTTTGGGTGATTGCCCAGGTAGCCAGTTGTTTCCGTCATTTGTTGCCCATTTTGGAAGTTGCTTAATTGCACTTTCTGATTACTCAAGTAATATTATTTTCTTTCTCGGATCTTCAATGGCGTTGAAGACTAGATAGTTGTAGTTACTTTCCTCTCATGACTTGGCCAAGTTATTTATTATACAAGACTTAAACTCATTAGGATAGGATAATTATTAAAACATTTATCACATGTTTCTTGCTTGATATATTTGTTCTTATTGTATATAATTTTGTATTAGGCTTAGAGCTCTCTTATTTAAACAAAAGGGGGAGGTGTTGTAGGAATTCCTACTGCCAGTAGCCTTTCAGTTACCTGCCCACTTGGGCATGGCCCCTTATACTATTTATGCTGATGTAAAGCGTGCACATCTGGCCTCTTTTCTGGCTGTGGGATTCAGCTGCTGTTCTCTGTTCGAGCAGAGGATTGTGATTTGTGAGTCTATCCCTAAATAAATAACCCTCTATTATTCTCAATTCTGAGCTAGTGTGGGATTTCTTTTAAGTGTCCTTTTTAAGATTGACACTTGGGAGGAAGAGGCACATGGGTCTCTGTGATTTCAAGGTCAGTTTGGTCTACAGAGCAAGTTCCAGGACAGGCTTCAAAACTACACCAAGAAACCCTGCCTCAAGCCAAACAAACAAAACATGAAACACTGATTGGTCTAATAAAGAGCTGAAGGGACAACAACTAGGCAGGAGAAAGGATAGGCTGGACTGGCAGGCAGAGAAAATAAGTAGGAGGAGAAAGCAGGGAAGAGGAGACTGAGGATCAAGGAAAAGAGGAGGACATCAGGGTCCAGCCACCCAGTTACACAGCAAGCCATGGAGTAAGAAGTAGAGAAATGTATATAGAATAAAGAAAGATAAAAGCCCAGGACCAAAAGGTAAATGAGATAATTTAAATTAAGAAAAGATGGCTAGAAATAAGCCAAGCTAAGGCTGGGCATTCATATGAAAGGGTGAGAATCTATGTGGTTTATTTGGGAGCCAAAGAGTAAATAAAAAGCAACTACAGCAGAGGGAAGATATGAAGGGATGGGGAAATGAGTGGGATTGACATGCACGATGTGATAGACACAAGGAAGAAATAAAATAAAAAGTTTAAAAAGTGAGTTTTACACACCTTGTTTAGGAAGGCATTCCTTTCTTTCAGACTGAAAATATTTAAAATGTAGATTGAGTTTTGCATTAAAACCAGAAACATTTTATTTCTATGAATGCTGTGACAGAAGAATTTAATAAAGCTGTCCCAACCATGTGACTTATTGCCCAGGCATTTTTTACTGTATGAATTCACGACTGATTCAAGTACCTTTTAAGGTCTTTTTGAATTGTTTCTTTTTCATTAGTCAATATTTAATATTTCTATAGCAATATAACTAAGGTTTCATAATTATACTTTAGAGTGCTATGTTCTGAGTATCAAAACCCATTTTTCTTACAGTTGTACTTTGTTGTAGTTGTAGAATTTGTAGGATTTTATGTTTCATGTAGGTAAAACAAATATGTTTGCTATCAATAATCTACATAAGAACACTATAATATTCAATGTGAAATGAAAACATCCACGTGAATTCATGACTTCATATAAAAACACTTTTCTCTAAAAGATATAGAAAAGTTGTCCTTTTCAATAGTCCTTTTAGAATCTTAATTCTGGTCTCTGTAAGGTTCACCACGGTGATACTGATGGTACAGCAGTTCTCAGGTGCACAAGGCAGATTGCAAATGAGCCAGGAAGAGCTAGTTGTTCTAGAGAGCAGAGAAGCTCCCAGACATCAAGAGTCCAACTCAGAACAGTCCAGGAACCAGCCTAGAATGCTCTTGGCCCAAGGGAGGACAATTGAAACCAAAAGAAAACACAACAAAGCAAACTCTAGTGGCTATTATACTATTTAACATATGCATTGGTAATTAAAATGGAAGAATTAAGTATTTAGTCCTTTGTTCTAAGTAGGAAATTCTTTTTAGCATGAACAAATTGTCTCAAGAATTTTTTTTCCTAAAGAATGCATCTAATCAGTATGGAATAAATAATACAATTAGAGAAATCACTTTGTTTTGTAATCTATAATGAAATAATGGATTCAGGCAAAGATTATCAGCGCAAGCTAGACCATTAGGTTAAGGGCTGATAACGAATTGAATGTTACTTGGTGGCAAAAGATCAGGCTGCAGATTATTTTATCGTTGCAAAAGAAAAAAAAATCACCTCAACAGTGAGTGGTGTCTGTGGAAATGGTGTCATTCCATTTAATCCCAACATCTAACCACAAAGTGAAAATTGAATAATTTGTGTCTGCAGAGACATGCAGATAACCTAAATATGCAACTTGATAAAATTTTATGAAGCAAACACAAATGTAATATAACATTAAATGATATTATTTAATGCATAGTATACAATAAACATAAATGGAATCATCTTACAAGTAACAAACTAAAAAAAAATTCCAGCTTTCAGAATCTCTTGCATCTGTTCTAAATTGTGTTTTCTTAAAGTACTAAGCATCTCAAAATAAGCTATTATGTCATGTTTTTGCAGTATATCCTGACCTTGACTTTTTGCTCTGAAATCTGTAATTAAAAAAATAGTAAAAATAGTGATCCTTTTCTCCATTCTTGAAGCCTATTTATTAGATTTACATGATATATGTTGCTTTAATCTATAACATTTGTTAAATTTCTGTATCTTTTCTCTGCATGTATATACATGTATAAAAAGAAGGATAAAGGGAAAGGCTATAAATGTAAATAAGTAAGTACAAACATCAGTTATTTATAAGTTAATTTTACTTTTTTGTTGTTCTGTGATATATGTCTTCAGGTTTGGAATAAACTTGATGTCTTATTTTTAAAAGCTTACTATAAGGTAACAATTCAAGTACTTTCTTCCTACTAGATGTAGACAGTACACCAATTTGAGTAAAATACTGCATTTGAAAGCTACACTTTTTGAAATACATAGGTATTTTGAATAAACTAAAATTTTATTTTTCATTAGTAATTTCCAAAAATAAATCACAGTAAATCACCCGCTGTTAGAACATGGTCACCGGATTAATCAGGTGTTAAGTGGGAAGCAGAGCTGAATTGCCACTTGTAAATTGTGAAGAGGCTTTGTAATCATAACGTAAACACTGAATCCTATGGAACTTCTTAAAAACACCAAGATCACTATTTTGATTTCCGCCTTTTCCAATATTCTCATCCAGATGCAAATACATGGCACTTAGTACTTCCTAATGATGTTATTAATCATGTATTCAAAAGCAGTAGCATTTTAGGGGTTTCCAAGTGGGAATTAATCAGTCTCGATCCCACAAAGCTTGAAGTGAAAGGAGGTGAGATCACAGATACAAGGACTACCTCAGCTTCACAGTTTGAGCAAAGGCTTGGGAGTTCACGCTGTGTACAGAGCTGGGGAGGCACTCCTTCACACAGTGCTCTTGTCAGAGATTTTGCCTCCAAAATATTCCTCTGAAAAAGAAGTCAAGCTGGAATCACAAATCCAGTCCACAGATTTCTCCTGTCAGTGTGACTATTTTTTTTAGCAGCTCACTCACGAAAAATATTCATTTAAATGTATTCAACTGTGTAGTATTTTTTAAATTTAAGTAAATACTTTGAGATATTTGATTTATTTGCTGCTAGGAAAACTTCTGTTCCATAAAGGTTTGTCCTGTAGTTTTGCGATTCCATCTTAGAATATTAATCTGTGTGAGGTGATTTCTCTAGTTTCTGATACTTTATTCTGCTTGCCCCAAACCATGTGGCCAGTCTTTATTCAGTCCTTGTGTTGCAGACAGCATTAAATGCGTTAACTTATCCCACTGCAGAATTGACTTTCTCTAATTAAATTGATGTTCTAGTTTTGTTTTGAGTTTATGGGTAATTATTTTTATGTAATGGAAGCTTATATGAGTAACTGCGATGCTCTCAACAATTGTTCATGTTTTCTTGGTGCAAACCACGAAAGGGTTGTGATGTTCAAAGCAATTCAAATTGTCCAATACCAGCAAACATTCTAGAATCTACCTTCCTACCTATTTACCATTCAATCAACTATTTAAACCAAGTCTTATATAGTAGTTTCCGAGTTAGCATTTCATTTTATTCTTAATAAATATTGTTGATGTTTGATAAGTTTCTGTCCTTCCATTGCTTTCTAATAGGACCATTTTATCTACCTATTTATTTCCAGACTTGGGCCTCATGGGTTTGATCGGGAAGACTGGAGTCGGGGTAAACCTAATGTGGATGAAATCACGGTTGATGACAGGTTTTCTGTGATGAGGAGTGGGCTGCTAATGACAACAGATTATTTAACTGAATGGATTTTGCAGCATATAGCAAAATTCTGCTTCCTGAAGGAGCTGACTTGCATTTGCCTGTTGCAGGCTCAGCCCAGCTTGCACACAGCACTTTATTCAGGTCCAGTGGTTGCCTATGCCCGGCTAGCAGAAAAGTGGCTTTTCTTGCTAACTGAAACTTCAAAGAGTAATCTAAGCAGACAGTGAATGAGCCATTGGTTTGATTGGTTT
The DNA here is from genome assembly GCA_963919715.1 of Microtus obscurus. Classification (NCBI taxonomy): domain Eukaryota; kingdom Metazoa; phylum Chordata; class Mammalia; order Rodentia; family Cricetidae; genus Microtus; species Microtus obscurus. The sequence continues at coordinate 2,270,458 of CAWTZC010001883.1, read as the reverse complement.
GAAACACTTTTTTATGTGACTAAAATTGTTTTGCAATATTCCCTTAAAAACAGAAAAAAAAATTGAGTTGAGGTTGTAGATTATAGCGGAGAGACTATGCCCCAAATAGTAAGTCTGTAATATAAATGAATAGTTTTATCCACTAGTCATTAAAATGCACCATATATTTTCACATTGATTTAAATACTTAAAATCAACCACTTTTATATCTATTATATACAGAAACCTCATTATAAAGCTCTAAAAGCTTAATACCATTTTTATGGCTAATTGTGTACTGAAGAAAAGCCCAGAATGAGACTTGGGTAGTCATGCCAGGTTTGCGTGTTTCCTGTATTTTAATGGATTTCTTACAGTGATGAATCTGAAGGAACATTTGGAATATAGACATATTAAGTAAGGATTTGGAAGAGCAGATTCAGACTTATACAGAGAAGGAGATGGAAAACTTACCTACTTCTGAGTGATGCTTCAGGTCCTGAGTTACTGCTGTGAACAAACTGTCAAAAGTTTTTGACTTTTTGTGACTTGCATTCTTATGGAAAGAGATGGATGACCAAATTGAAACCATATTGTACATAAAACTCTGTCAATGTGCTGCAGAAAATAAACAAGAAAGATGACACAGAGTTTTGTGGAGTGATCCTATATGAAATCTTAAGTAATGTGTTTAGGGATGCTTATAAAAAATGCCACGAAAGCAAAGACCTGAGAGAGGTGACTGATTCCTCCAAGTACCTGAAGAGCATGCTGGTCCAAGGAATGGCTGATGAAAATGCCGTGAATGAGAGCTGGGGTTGCATCTCCCAGGAGTAGCACAATGGCGAACACATTGAAAGCTGTCTACGGAAGATGGGTGGGCACAGACCGTGTGAGAGATGAGTATGCCAGACTGGCATCGGAAGAAGTGCAGAATTTGAAATATATTTTGAGAGAACTAGAAAGAGTTGCTTATGAATCACTTCTGAGCCATGAGAGTTAAGCATGAATAAGACATTTGACTTTAGCCACCAATGGTTGAAGCTGCCACTTCCTGATATGGGACGATTCTTCTGGAAGATTAGGGAGTGACACCAGATGAAGAGGACTTGACTGGCCTCTGGGAATTTCCGTGTAGAATATTAGGTTATGAAAGTAAAGATGTTTGAGGCAAAGGGATAGTTATGCAAAATGAAACTGAACACTGTCATAACGCCTGGAGATAAGCTTAGACAGTCGGCGTGGTGGATGCATGCACCCCAAGGGTTTGCGACTCCAGCCTTGTGTCCTCAGAGAATACGCGTATCTGCTCTATAACATTTAAAAAGATAAATTTCTTTTATCTTGAATGCTTTAAGCTAACATACTTATTGATAAAAAGCCACTTGAGAAAAGACACTTCATAAATGCTGAGCGAAATTAATCGAGATATTTTAATAGCGATTGACTCCAGTAGAACCGAGATTGGTGGACCTCTGACCCTGTCGTCTGCTCTTCCTGATCCTTACTCGAGTCACTGTTCTCGTCCCTCTCAACTTCTAGACAGTTCGAGAGAAGTGTAAACAACCACCTGCAATACATGTCATTATCATTGCGGATTCTTTATTTTTAATTAAAAATTCTTCCCTTAATTTTTGAGATTGTAATATTATTATATCATTTTCCTCTTTTCTTTCCTCCCTTCATACCTTCCTATATACTCTTATTTGCCTTCTTTTAAATTCATGTCCTCTTTTCCCATTAATTGTTGCTATACACACACACACATATACGTTACATACATGTATATACATATAGACTCCTAAAGACATTAAAATACCCTGCTCAGTTTGAATGATGTTACTTAGATGTATTTTTTCAGGGCTGACCATTTGATATTCAATAATTAAGTGATATGCTCTTCCCTGGGAAAGACGATTTCTCCTGCTGCCAGCATTCTTTAGTTACCCATAATTCTTTGTGTAGGTTTAAGGCCTTGTGGACTTTTTCGATTTTACTGTAACATGTCTATTGTTGCTGTGGATTCTTGAATTGCACTCTTCGGAGAGTCTGAGGCTGAACCTAGGGCCTTGAGCAAGCTCGTTAAGATGGTGACAAGTCACTGACTAATTTCTGCTGAATGGGGGAGATTTTAAGGGTTGACACTAAGGACTGAGGAATTGTTGTGATTCCAAAGAGCATTACAGCCTGGTACATACATCAAATATGATCATGGAGACGACACCTTACTTTAGAAGCTGAAATGGAACCCAGCCATTCAATATTACCAGTATGTCCTGTTTTGAGGTGCTCTAGGATCGTTTCTGGATAATATTTATGGATCACTCGGATGCCCTTGAAAGTACCCCATACCCAATTGACAACATCATAGAGCATGTGGTGGTTTTTATTGCAGCATTTTTCACATTGAAGAGATGCCGTGCTTATTAAATATTTTCAGTTGCTGTGGTAGCTTGTTTTGCAATGGTGCTTCTACACTGGATGCTCTGTGGAAACCTTTAGGGAGCACATTTGGGTCCCGAGTCAGTATCCTCTGGTGAGGAGGGAAAGAAAGGATCATTAGCCCTCATCTAGACTAGAGGGTGTTTTTCCCCCCCTCAGATAATGGGCTTCTGAAACCACTGTGACTCTAACAAAGCTATAAATAGATGAATTAATTGGATAGTCGTTCTATGGGAACACCATAATCATTGGCAATTCTGAAGAGAAATTGTACTCTCATCTAGAAAAGGTTGTCAGATATTCCAATTGGTACTGAATTTGATGTTTTCAAAGGTCAGTGTCTGAAAGCATTCAGAGAAAAGACTGGGAAGATGCACTGTGTTAATCCTAAATTCTGATTGACTGTCTCTGGATAGTGAAGCTTATATCACTGTTCTGTGGTGAGTTAGGTATTACTGATATAGAGTAAAATTCTCTGGATAGAACAGATCATGAATGCACCATATCATCAGCCTATGGGCTATAGAGAGAGTAATAATGATACATAGAAATATGTAGCTATAAATCCATCTATACTGTAGCTGGCATATAGCTGTACAAGAAAAACTTACAAAGTCCTAAATGGTAGCATCTACATAATTGGGAATATGTAGCACTTGGGGAAAAATGTCATTTTTGTTGAGGAGGAATGAAGGATGTCACCACAATTTTAACTAATTTCATGGTGTGTTAAGTGTTACTTTAATCTTTCTGTCACAGCTATGCGGTGGAACAAACGGTTTGTTAGTTGACAGAATTAGTCCACGATTAGAGGGTATTTGGGGAACTTAATTTGAGGAGCACAAATGAAATGTACAGAAGCTAAGTGGCCAGAAATAAGAATGACTCTGGCCTTGTTTAAGAAATAATTACACAACTGTTTTCTTTAGCACACATAAATGGTTCAAATACAGACAGGCATATAGATACCCTACTTGGTATGTTTCTCTGGAGATGTCCTTGGTATACCATCGGAGGAGGGAAAAACTGATCACTCTGAAAGCCCAGAACTCTTCATTCTTACCTAGTTTTATTATTGTTAAATTTTCTGTTATTGGACAATTCTCTCCAATATTTTATTCTTCTGTTTTCCCATGGGGAAAATATGCCTGTATACTCAGTGCATTGTGGTAGTTTGTCACATACTTGAAGGAGACAAAGGATTAAAAAGGATATTCAGGACTAGTATATATTTTAATTAAGGTAGCCATCCTAGGGTTGGCAAAAGACTTGACTCTAGAGGGGCTCCCAGGTGTCCAGGGAGATGTCCTCGGTTAATTCCTTGGGCAACTGAGGAGAGGGAACCTGAAATGGCCCTATCCTATAGCCATACTGATGAATATCTTGCATATGACCACAGAACCTTCATCTGGCGATGGATGGAGATAGAGACAGAGACCCACACTGGAGCACTGGACTGAGCTCCCAAGGTCCAAATGAGGAGCAGAAGGAGGGAGAATATGAGCAAGGAAGTCAGGACCGCGAGGGGTGCACCCACCCACTGAGACAGTGGGCTGATCAATTGGGAGCTCACCAAGGCCAGGTGGACTGGGACTGAAAAAGCATGGGATAAAACTGCACTTTCTGAACATGGCAGACAATGAGGGCTGCTGAGAAGCCAAGGACAATGGTACTGGGTTTTGATCCTACTGCATGTACTGGCTTTGTGGGAGCCTAACCAGTTTTTGATGCCTACCTTCCTAGACCTGGATGGAGGGGGGAGGACCTTGGACTTCCCACAGGGCAGGGAACCATGACAGGTCTTTGGACTGGAGAGGAAGGGGAAAAGGAGTGGGGGGAGGGGGAGGGAAATGGAAGGCAGAAATTTTTTTTCAAAAAAAAAAACTAGAAAAAACAAAACAAAAAAAAGGATATTCAGGCGAACACACACATTCAACCCCTGAAGGCTCATATAAACATAGGTGATAGAGAAAAAAGAGCAATAAACTGTGAGTGAATATCAAAGAGACCCTCACAGAAGGCGTGATTCTAACCAGCATGTTTTATTTAGAAGAAATGAATCGTACCCATTGGGTATTTCAAATCACAACTACTGTCAGGATATTATTAGAATTAATGTTCTGTATAAAATATTGGAAGACAAATAATGAAAATTATTCCTGCAAAATGTATATTGAAGAGGTATTAGCCAACATCGGAGTGGAGAGTGGAAAGAAAATGTTAGCTCTGGACTTACAAGTCATTCTTCCTTCAGGGTTGTGTGGTGGGGAAGGAAAGATTCATCCTAGAATCTTGTCAGCGTTCTATAGGATGATCACCTGCTGTTCACTGGGAGCATTCTTGTATATTGGGTGCATGTGGTATATGACTCTGGTCTTCTTATGTTAAAGAACTTGGGAACTTGTGCCTTTATGAGACATGAATTCCTGCAAAATATCACACCAACAATGGAAATCCTCCAATACAAAACAGATGTCTTATGACAAATACATTTTGATATGACATGCTAAGGCTTGAGGAAGGCAGGCACTTGTGTAGTAAAGGAAGACCCATGAGTATCCAGGCTTTCCAGATTTCCCTAGCCTTTCTTTTTTGTTTTTTTTTTTTTTCTTCCTTTTTTTTGTGACCTCCTCTCTTTTTGGTGAGATTCTAGGTAGTTCCAGTTCCAGTCTTTCTGATCTCATCTTCTCCAAGCCTTACAATGATTGCTTTAAATTCCTTTATAGATCAGATCTTTCCCCCTTTACAACAATATGGAAACTTGCCTATTACTTGACTCTGCTTCAATTCAGACTTATTTTCCACTGATTAAATTGATCAATAATAATCCACATATACTTCTTTTTGAAATTTATGCATCTAAAGATGCTGGCCTAAAGCCATATGTCTGACTATAGAATTGCAGTCACAGGAAGAGATGGCTCTTCTTGGTTGACAACTTGACATCTGAAATCAACTAAAAACCAAGTGACTAGGTTTATCCATGAGGAATTTCCTTAATTGAATCATTGGAAGTGGAGAGACCAACTTCTAATCTGGATCTTTGCTGTGAGAAGATGTGCCACACATTATGATGACAGCCTATAAAAAGGACATAGGAGGCAAAAGCTTGCCCTCTCTCTGCCTGCTTGCTTTGGCTCTCACTAGCAAGTATATTCCTTCATTGGCATCACAGCCAAATTCTTCAAGATTCTGGCATATACTGAAGATGAGCTGAGACATCCAGGCTCATGGACTAGATAACTATCAGATTTTTGGAATATCCTTTGGTAGAGAGACACTGTTGGACTAGCTGGACCACAGCCCATAAGCCATTCTAATAAATCTTCTCCATATGTGTGTGTATACGTACTCCCAGAATAGACATAATGTAGATAGAATATATATATATTCTTTCAGTTCTGTTCCTCTAGAGAACCCTGACTAACACAGACATACCCTTTTCCGTTTCTCTTCAGATGGACATAATCTCTTTTACTTTTTAAACCTTTATGTAGTTAAAAAACATAAAATATTTACTTTAGAGTGTGTGTGTGCATCTCTCTTTCTCTCTCTCTCTCTCTCTCTCTCTCTCTTTGTGTGTGAATGTGTATTCAAATACCATAGCTACTTATAGGTGCCATTCTTGCCTTCCATGATGTGGAAGCCAGTGATGGAACTCAGGTAGTTAGACTATTTTGATGACTTTTATTACACATTTAATTTTAAAATAATTTATAAACATGTCTTATTTCCACAATTAGGACATAAGCAAATGTGTCAGTGTCAGATTATTTAAATCGTTCCAGACACTCATGAATATTTGACAGATCAAACTGAGTGAATAGATGGGGCTTTTGGGTCTTTTCAGAGTGGGGAGATTGTAAGGACAGCATATTAGCATAAATACATTTTGCTCTGATTTATTTTCTAAGATCCCTTCTTAAAAGAAGAGATGAAACATCTTCTCTCTTTTACATTCCTTTTTATTGCTAGGAAAAGACAAAGATTCCTGGGTTTATTTTCCTTTTGATGTTGTGGGGAAGCAACTTCAAGAAAATCTTTTTTTTTTTTTTTTTGGTTTGTCTAGCTGGTTTCAGAAAAATCCTTCCATTTTCTGGTCATCCAAAATTGTAGTAGAAAGGAGGAGTTAGGGAAGTGGGGAAGTTAGGAAGTCCATTCTGTATCACTGATTTGACAGGTCAGTGCCTGAGCTTTAATGACGAGTTGCCAGAAAAGCATCAGTGGGAGAAATCGGTAAATCCGAGCATCAGCTTGCCCCTTGTTTTTCCTAGGAAACATTACACTGAAGTGCAATGAAGAAAGACTTGTTTCCGGTGGTAGTCCATTACACCCACAGATGGTCAGTGACTCTGTTGGGGGACTTATGGTTTACACGGAGGGACTTACTGAGATTTTAGATGCTCCAGGGCTGCAGGGCACCTCTTCCCACAGACTTCTCCCTTCCCCATCCTTTAGCATGCCAGCCGCCCTGACAGGAGCAGCAGAGGAAGGAATTTAGAGGCCAGATCGTTACAGTCTACTGTCCATCCCAGCTTCAGTCACTTACTTTCCTTGCGGTACTTCTTACGTCTAGCCGTGAATACAGATAGGGATCCATGTGTCTGCATGTGTGTGTCGGGGTGTGGGTGGAGGAATTGGTGCACTGGACGAAGGAAATAAGTATGTTAAAAGGATTGTCTTCATGCTTACTGTCTAAGATTCTTACTTAAAAAACGAAAGCAATGAAGATAAGAGCAGCAAGGCTCCCTATAGCCTTTTCACATACACTTCGATTTTCATGACTCTCTCCCCCCTTCCCTCAATCACACTGCTTGCCTCCAAGCCTCTTCCCTTCTGCCCTGAACTAGAACTCTTGCCATTCCATTTTACATGTGTTCTATTACCCACCCCAACAGCCTTCTTCAAAACCCATCTTCTCCTTTCCTGGCCGCTGTCACTGTTTCATGACCGGGACCACTCCCACCTAATCAATACAATTCTTAATGAATGTTTCTGAGCATATAATAAGATGTTTTAGAAGAATAGTCTTTACATGTAACCTTATACATATGTTATGTATGTACCTGGAATTAACAAAGCTCCCATATGCCCCCATGAACGTAAAATATCTATGTGAAATATGTAGTGCTTGTAAATATGCGTGGATCTGAAATTACCAATCTTCATTAAACAGAGGCAATGTTTTGAGCCTTATCTTCCCCCACCCCTTTTTAATTTTTTTTTTTTTGAGTCAGGGTTTCACTGTGTAGCTCTAGCTGTCCTGGCACTCACTATGTAGATCTGTCTGCCTCTGTCTTCCTGAGTTCTGGGATTAAAGGTGTGTGCCACCACTCCGCAGGAAAACTTCCCTTGTTGTTGGCTGTTAGCTGGCAAGGATGCAGATCGCCACATTCCTCCATTGGACTCAGTATTAGTAGTATTTATCAAACTTGTTTTCTTGAGTTTTAGGGAAATCTTTTTCAGTTTGTTACTTCTTTGCCAAGATACCTCAGATCAGGTCATTTTTCTTTCTTTAGGAAGTGGCTTTTGAAAAGCCTCTTTCAGTATCTCCCACCCCTGCAGTGACACTCATGAAATCTCTTCTGTTTCTCCTTCTCAGGGAGATCCATGCAGTCCCCCTCTGAGTCCTCCTTGTTACCCAGTCTCTCTGGGTCTGTGGATTGTAGCATCATTATCCTTTACTTTAGAGCAAATATCCATGAGTGGATATTTGTCTTTCTGGGTCTGGGGAACATTTCAGGGTCAGGTAAAGGTCTGACTTAAGGCAGTCTCGCAGGAATGTACAACGATGAGCCCAGCTGAGACTCCTAGCAATAGTGGATACATAGCCTATACTTATCATCTCCTGTGACCAGGAAAGACTTCAAGTGGAGGGAGTGGGAAACCAACCTAGCCACACAGCCTTTGACCTGCACTTTGTCCTGACTGTGGGATGGGCTGGGGTAAGATTGAGGGAGTGGCCAAACCAACGTCTTGTCTAGCCTAAAACCCTTGCCAGGAGAGTAAGCCCATCGCTAACACTGCCTGGAGTACCAGGACCCACAGGCTAGATGACTCACAGACCTACCCTAGAACCAAATGTGATTGGAGCAAAAAATTGCCAAGTGATATTCTGCTACACACGTAGATTCGTAGATTGGTGCCTAGCCCAGTTGTCATCAGAGAGGCTTCATCCACCAACTGATAGAAACAGATACAGACCCACAGTCAAACATTAGATAGAGTGAGGGGAAATCCTGAGAGGGTAAATCCAGTCATCTGTAGCCAACTAGTATGGGAATCTTGTGGAAGAGGGGGAGGAAGGATTGTAGGAGCCAGAGAGATCAAAGACGCCACAAGAAAATCCATGGAATCAACTAACCTGGTCTCATAGGGGCTCACAGAGACTGAACCAACAACCAGGGAGCCCGCATGGGACTGACCTAGGCCCTCTGCGTATGTGTGGCAGTTGTGTAGCTTTGTCCTCTTGTGGGACTTCTAGAACAGGGTCTGTCTCGGAGTCTTACTGGTTTTTGGGACCCTATTCTTCATACTGGGTCACATTGCCCAGCCTAATATGTGAAATTCTTAGCCTTACTGCAACTTGATATGCCTTGTTTTATTGATATCTATGGAAGGCCTGCCCTTTTTGGAGTGGATTAGAAGGTGGGGATAGAGGGAAATTGGAGGAGGGAGTGGGAGGAGAGGAGGGAGAGGAAACTTCAGCCTGGATATTAAATAAATAAATAAATAAATAAATAAAGTGACTTTTGGTTAGGATCACTTCAGGGAACTCAGGTTTAGTGTAATGAGATAGTTTTCATTTTGGAAGTTAGAGTTTAATGCTACTGCCTACTACTGAAAAAATTCTTAAAATTCAGGCTGACAGTAGTTTTGGAACAAAATGCTATAACCAAATAATAATTTCAAACTTATGTTTTTCTTCAAGTATTTCTCAACTACCACGAACAGCAATTATTGTGTTCACGGTAATAACTTATTTTTCTTTTTACCTTTTCTTATGTAAAATAATTGCTTCAGGTCAAGACAACCTTAGTGTCTCCGTCACCTTGACTAAATGATTAAATAGACTTCTTCAGACCATTAGGTTCTGGACCTTGAATTCTAAAGTGTTTACTAAAGCAATAACAACAACAATAACAACGAAGCCTTCTTAAGTTTATGCAATTTTTCTTCTTTTGTGTGTCTTTTAAAATAGTTTCCAGCTGGATTTCCAGCCTGGGATGTCCTTCTCTGGGAACTAGGGTCATCCCTTTGATAGGAATGGAACTAGACTCATCTCCTATTAGAGGATATCTTTTTTTTTTAGCTTTTTGGTTCCTGTCCTGGAACTAGCTCTTGTAAGCCAGGCTGGCCTCGAACTCACAGAGATCTGCCTGCCTCTGCCTCCCGAGTGCTGGGATTAAAGGCGTGTGCCACCACTGCCCGGCTTAGAGGATATCTTAAGTGAGGATGTCTTTCCGTCTCCAGCTTTGTTCAATGCATTTTCTGCATAGACTGCTGTGCCTTACTATCCTTGCACAGAATGGATTGTGCTAGAATTCCCTTTAGTGAAGGGAGGAGTGAAGGACTGGAACACTGATAGAACAGTTCTTATTTTGTTCCTTCACATGTAATGCTGTCCAGATGAGAACACTCTTTTTTGTTGTTTTGCTTTTGTTTTTCAAGACAGGGGTTGTAACAGAGCCCTGGCTGTCCTGGTCCTCACTTGGTAGGCTGGCATCTCACTCAGAGATCTGCCTGCCTCTGCTTCTTGAGTGCTGGGACTAAGGACATAGACCAATGCACATGGTGAGAACTTTCTTGTCGGAGGCTTGTGTCATGTATTGATGCAGACTTGAAGGAAGGAAAGGTACTTTGTCTCTACAGTTTGTTAGATGATTGTCTCAAGAGCATGAACTGCTGGCTTGCTGGTCTCCAGTCTCACTAATGTGCCTTTTTATTAAGAACTAACAGACAACACAAAATCAAAACCAGCAAACACAGCTGTGTTTACACACAGCTTTTATCAGATGGCTTCTAACTTGGATTTTCCAATGACTTCATTACACAGTCTGCTACAGACACATTTCTCAGGTCGGCATTTAAGCCTGTCTGTCTTCTGGCTACATTGTTAAACTCCAAATACCTTTTCTTCAGTGTGATCTCTTATTGTTTTATGAACATGCCCTGTAAATCCATCCCTTCCCAGATGGAATGTTTGTTGGTTTGTTTAAGAATACTGTTTTCATCTTTTCAAATTTCCCAAAACGAATTCAGTCACCAGAAGCTTTGGAAACCTTCTCTGAAAACCCCAGGAGTGTCTGAATTCTCTTTAAGTGGATAGATGTTTGCAGAGAATTATGTTAGTACAACATTATTTCTGCTGTTATTGCAGATGGTTTTTCTTATGAGTAAACTTTCCCATAATGAATGCACTGGAACCTTTTCTTTTTATGTATTTTTTTTTATAAAATACTTCTGTCAAGTATTGTGAGCGTATCTGCTGAATTAAATGAAGAATTCAGAACACTCTTGGAGCCATTGTTTATTAAGGATCATTATTCTGAATGTCAGTCCCTTGACTGTGCTACAAAGCCATATATGTCAAGGTGTAGGGATTTCTCCATGACAATTCTTAATCTGAGTTCATGTTTTCTTTAGTTTCTTTTTTTTTTTTGGATAATAGGTGTTTAAGTGCTTTTTTCTTTCTGTGACCTCTATCTTTTCCTTCATCATTAAACTGAGATTTCCAATCTATCGCTCCCAATGCTTTTGGGTCAATGGGACCTTTCTGGATGGTAGAAAGGGCATTACAGAATAATAAAGGCAACTTGTCTGATATATATTATCAGCTGAGAGTTGAGATTCCAGGACAATTAACGTATACTGAAGTTTGCTACATGGAGGAATTACTCCCCTCAATAACAACGAATCATGCTTTAGGCCTAAGTATGTGGCTTGTTCCTTTTCCAGCAATAAATCTACAATTTTCTAGGACCCTGATAAGAAACCCCATTATAGTAAGAAATGCCTTAAAAGCCTTCTACAACCTTGAGACTGTTAGAAATTGTAAAGATATTTCTTTTTAGTGTGTGTAAAATTTGAAAACTGTTAAGTATTGGAATAAGATGCCAAAGAAGCCACAGTTGGGGAAGAAGAATTGCTACAAACTATGTCCAGTGAGTGTATGAGGGATAATTGAAGTCAGGTGGAGCACACCAAGGGCGGCTTTGATGCCTTGTCCAAGACGACACCCTGGACCTGATTTCCCATTTCTGGGAGACTTGGGTTGATTGTGAAAGTAATGAACACAATAATGAACTTCCTGATGGAAAGTTGGGATCAGCAGGTAGAGGTTCCTACGTATGAGGCTGAGGTTGGCCAAGTTGCTTTTGAGGTTAAAGTCCCAGGGAGCATCTGCTCCTATCCTCCACAGTGGAGAGTGTGGGTTACTTTGATTTTCATTTAATTAAAAGCCCTGTTTCTGCTCCAGATGTCCACTCTGTGAAAGGGTCTCCAGGGAAGAGCTCAGCTCTGCTGTACAGACCTCTTTCTGGGGTTTTAATTATAGGGAATGCTATATTTATAAAGGAGGTTGTTCAGAATTATTGATTAATCAATTTGGCTTCATAGGAAATAGTTTTATAATCCTCAATATTCTATTTGAAAGATGAGTTTGCACTCATTTTACTTTGTGTACACATACACACACATACACACACTATCTTAAAGGTTTTATTGGCCAACTAATTACTTTAAAGACTTATTTCTCAAAGTTGTTTTGATTTGCATTTCCCTGATTGCTAAAAAAGTTGAACATGACCTTAGGTATCTTTTGACCATTTGAACTTCTTCTGTTGAGAATTCTATGTTCAGTTCAGTACCCCATTTCTTAATTGGTTTATTCAGAATTTTAATGTCCAGTTTTTTGAGCTCTTTATATATTTTGGAAATCAGGCCTTTGTCTGATGCAGGTTGGTGAAGATCTTCTCCCATTCAGTAGGTTGCCTTTTTGTCTTAATGACAGTGTCCTTTGCTTTACAGAAGCTTCTTGGTTTTAGGAGGTCCCATTTATTCAATGTTGCCCATATTGTCTGTGCTACTGGGGTTATACGTAGGAATTGGTCTCCTGTGCCCATGTGGTACAGGCTACTTCCCATTTTCTCTTCTATCAGGTTCAGTGTGTTCAGATTAATATTGAGGTCTTTAATCCATTTGGACTTGAGTTTTGTGCATGGTGAAAATAGATATGGATCTATTTTCATTTTTCTATGGGTTGATGTCCAGTTATGCCAGCACTATTTGTTAAAGATGCTTTCTTTTTTCCATTGCATACTTTTAGCTCCTTTGTTGAAAATCAGGTGTTCATAGGTTTGTGGATACCATCTTACACCTGTCAGAATGGCTGAAATCAAAAGCACCAATGATAGCTTCTGCTGGAGAGGATGTGGAGTAAAGGGAACACTCATCCATTGCTGGTGGGAATGCAAACTTGTGCAGCAACTTTAGAAATCAGTGTGGCGGTTTCTCAGGAAACTGGGAGTCAACCTACCTCAGGATCCAGCAATTCCACTCTTAGAAATACACCCCAAAAATGCCCAGTAATACCACAACTATGCTTTATTTATTCAACTATGTTCATAGCAGCACTATTTGTAATAGCCAGTACCTGGAAACAACCTAGGTGCCCCTCAATGGAAAAATAGATAAAGAATGTGTGGCACATATACGCATTAGAGTTTTACTCAGTGGTAAAAAACAATGACATCTTGAATTTTGCATGCAAATGGATGGAAATAGAAAACACTTTACTGAGTGAGATAACCCAGACCCAAAAAGATGAATATGGTATGTACTCACTCATTAGTGGATTCTAGCCATAAACAAAGAACATTGAGCCTATAGTTCATGATCCTGGAGAACCTAAATAATAAGGTGAACCCAAAGAAAAACATATATTTATCCTCCTGGAAATTGGAAGTAGACAAGATCGCTGGGCAAAATTTGGGAGCATGGGGTGGGGATGGAGTGGGGGGAAGGGGAGACTGGGAGAGAGAAGGGAGAAGGGGAGGATTGGGGAGAGCTGGGGGAGTGGGATGGTTGAGATGGAAGAAGGGCGGATATGGGAGCAGGGAAGAAGATATCTTAATTAAGGGAGCCATTTTAGGATTGACAAGAGACATGGCTCTAGAGGGGTTCCCTAAGTGTCCAAGGGGATGTCCCCAGCTAAATCTTTGGGCAGCTGAGGAGAGGGTGCCTGAACTGGCATTCTCCCATAGTCACACTGATGAATATCTTGAATATCACCATAGAACCTTCATCCGGTGATGGATGGAGATAGAGACCGTCATTGGAGCACTGGACTGAGCTCCCAAGGTCCAGATGAAGAACAGAAGGAGGGAGAAGATGAGCAAGGAAGTCGGGACTGCGAGGGGTGCCTCCACCCATGGAGACAGTGTGACTGTTCTAATAGGAGCTCACCAAGGCCTGCTGGACTGGGACTGAACGAGAATGTAATCAAACCGGAATCTATGAATGTGGCTGACAATGGGGGCTGACTGCGAAGCCAATGACATGGCAATGGATTTGATTCTACTGCATGTACTGGTTTTTTGGGGATCCTAGTCTGTTTAGATGCACACCTTCCTAGGCCTGGATGGAGGGGGGAAGGCCTTGGACTTCCCACAGGTCAGGGAACCCTGACTGCTCTTAGGACTAGAGAGGGAGAGGGATGGGGAGTGGAGGAAGTAGGAGGGAAATGGGAGGAGGCGGAAATTTTTAATAAATAAAAAAGATTTATTTCTTTAAAATAAATCATGAAAATTAGCTACTTGATTGACATGAGGGCTTAACCTAGGTAAAGTGGTCTATTTAACCTCTCATAAGGAAAACAACTCTGGAGGCCAGCCTGATCTACAAGAGCTAGTTCCAGGAGAGGCTTCAAAGCTACAGGGAAACCCTGTCTCGAAAAACCAAAAACCAATCCCCCAAAAAAACAAAACAAAAAAATTTCCAAAAAACGGACTAAAAATAATAAACCCCAAAACAAAACCAAATCCCTCTGACCTATAAGAATCAAACAACCACTTTGATTGGGGCAACGGGTTATATACCTGGATGTGGGGGCCAGCACTATAGTTCTGGCCTATGAAGTTTTTTCTAGTCTTCTTTCACGTTGTGAGGTGATGTTGGAGGCTATGTATTAAAGATATCCCACAGGCTGAAAGGAAGCAATGTTCTTTATTACCTCTGTGAAACCAACTCCTTTCCAAACTAGTTCATATTGGTGTGCCTTGTGTATAAGTCACACAGTTGTAGTTGTGAAAGTTACAAGCTTAGGCCTTTCATATGCCAGATCCATCTCTTACCTTTGTCTTGGCCCCAGATACAATGTTTCTTTCCACTAATAAGTTCAGAAAATGAGAACCCTGATATCCCTCTGCTTGAACTCACCTCCCACCCAGATATAATCAACAATTCTTCCTTTCCTTCAATCAGGTATCGCTGCAAAAGGCACTTTTTCCAGACAACACTTCCCTGACTTTCCCTCTGAAAGCAGTTGCTCTGCAAGTGTCTTCTTGCTACAGTATTTAGTGTAATAAGTCTTCTTGGCAAATGTTAGTAACTGGAATTGCTTTTTGTTTTTATAGAGATCTCACTGTATAGCCCCCACTGGCCTTGAACTCGTGCAAACCTGCCTTAGCTAGAATTGGAAGTGGATGCTACCATGCCTGGCATTAGAATTGTCACACTCATCTTTAAAAATGGTCTAGTTAACTGACTAGTGTATAGAGGTGTGTGTGTGTGTATTACGTTGTATTTGTAGCTCAATTATGTATATATGTATTCACACACATATAGTAGCTCATGTGAACCATGATATTTATGATACCTCTATAAATTCAATATGAATAAAGTACTCTACAAAGTCACAGGATTCAGGGGCAGAATTTACTGTGTATTTCTAGTTTTGAGATTATAGACATTTGCAACAAATGAGGCTCCTTTTCTACATTAAATGCTATACTATGTGACTGTATGTGATCTCATGAGAAATAATGTTTACAAATATGTACCACAAAGCATGCAAAATTTCACATTGTGTAAGAGCTTTCAGAACATTGACAAAATACTTTGTCTGTAGACAGCTTATGGCGTCTAAATATTTTTTGGATAAACAACTGATAAGTGATATGCCTGTTAGCCAGCCATAATATAGTATAACAGGACAAGAATTTGTGTGGTGTATGTACATTCTTTCCTGATCACTGTCACTTCTCGGGGCTTCAG
This sequence comes from Microtus obscurus, assembly GCA_963919715.1. NCBI lineage: Eukaryota > Metazoa > Chordata > Mammalia > Rodentia > Cricetidae > Microtus > Microtus obscurus. The sequence goes on along the minus strand of CAWTZC010001883.1, from coordinate 2,254,762 downwards.
AATAGAGAACTGCTGGCCGTTTGTCATGTAATTCACGAGCTGCTCCTCCAACAGCTAGTGTCTTCTAGAAGCTGAAGGATTAAAGGTCAATGTGACATCTGAGGATCTGAATTTCTTTTTAAGGACAACGGTGACATATTCCACAGTGGTTCCAGTTGGTGTTGCTCTGAGAGACCCTTACTCAAATTGCATTTTATTGATGCCAAACCTGCCATAATTCAGCAGATAGCAGTGTTGTTGGTATGCTTCAGTTGTTCATAATCAAGCCTCACAACCAAACAGTTATCAAGCTTATTTTTCTCCAGACACACCAATAATCATATCAAACAGCATGTGTACAGTGCTTACACGTTTTTATGAGAAGTGTTTTCTGGAAAGGTAGGCATTTTTTGTTGTTTAATATTTCTGTTAGAAGAGGAAGGCTTGTTCCCTGCACCTGCCTTAGTAAACAGATGGGTTCTGGCTGTTATTACAGTTGCTCCTGGCTCGGCTATGGGGTATGCGATAAAGTGATCACATGTCTCTTCCTCCTGAGAAGTGTTTTCAGACAGGTTCAGGTTGTAGGAATGCCTCCCCAACTCTCCACTGTCAAGGCTAAGAGGCTGTTTCAGCTCAGGTGTTGGGACTGCAATGTCCTAGACAGCTCAGAATTTTCTCTGATCAGCAGAGGGCTGAGGTGCAATGTGAGACATATCACAGCTGGAATTTTGAAAGCATTGTCCAGGGGAAGAAATGAGAGCAGAACACAGTACTGCTTTGCCTACTGTCTGTTTCCTATTGTGCAGAAACATCCATCAATTGTGCATTAAAAATAATCAAATTGACCTATCCCTGAGATGAGATTATTTCTAATTTTGACAAGGTCCCCAGACAAAGTTGCCTTAATACACCATTATGCAAGTTTTTACAAAGCAAGCATTAGCAGCTTTGTCCCACTTTGTTATACCAGCTAAAGAAAATATTCTCGATATTTGTTAATGAAATCTACAAATCAAGCCACATTTGAATCGAGACCTAGGAGAGCACTTCTATGAATGTTTTATGGTACTTATATAAAAGAACATAAAGGAACCTGAGAGATTTTTGTGTCAGGATGAAACTGAAATGCATTATTGCTCACCAATGAGAGTACACAGGAGTCTTTTCACAAATTGGATTCTGGCTCTCATAATACCCTGCTAAAAGAGGTCTTTTTACCTTATGGATGTGTATTATTAGCCAACTTTATGGTACTAAATATATTGCATTTATATGTCTAATGAGGCCTGATCCAGCTTTTTAAAATTGTACTTAATTAAACACTAGTGCCTCATTGAACCTGCTTACTCTGGAGGGTAAGAAGAGTATAAGATCACGTGGGCCATTGCTGTGAATATTATATGGGTCAATTATAAGCAGTTGTTTATGCTTGGGGCAGGCAGAGAAAGGATTCCCAACCATGGCTAACTTGACCCTCTCATATTTAACAGTCTCTACGGTTTTAAAGAAACAACTTTTATCAAGAAGTTAAACAAAGCAAATTGAAGTGGCCTCAAGTCTCACCTGTGATGATAAGTTCCACAGAAACTGTGGAAACTGTGTGTAATGTTCATAGTTAGAACGGGTGTGTGGTAAGGTGGATGCACAAGGAAAATTAAAGCTACTCTCTCCTGCTCACGTTCTGATCCACACCTGGAGTTTAGCACTTTAAAATTCTTCTTGCTATATAAAACATTGTATGCATGAACTTATGCATATGAAGATATCCTTATGTATCAACAGGAAGATATGATCTAAAATTACTCGTGAAAGGAACTATCACAGGATAGAACACTGACTTTAAATTCAGTTTGATTGGAAGGTTTTCTTAGTAATGAACACAGCTCTAGCTCAGTCTTTTCCATGACTGTCTATAATTCTATTGTATGAATGGGTCAAAATTTATTTTTGTCTTTGTTGTTGTGTAATTTTTTTTATTTTCTGTGACTATAAATAATGCTGCCTCAAATGACCACATGAACACTTATCAAGGATATGCATTAAATAAATCTTCAAGAGACTGAATTGATGGGTCAAAGCTAGAAGGCTTTGAAATGTAGATGATTTAACAATTAGTTGTATGATAGATTGGACCAAGTGTACAGCCCTATTTATAATACATCCCTCAACATTGCCCCACAGTGACTCCTTCCTCACACTTTACCCAAAGCATACTTAGAAGCCCGGGCTAGTGTGGTCTGCCTAGAAAAACTTAAATGATTGGAAATGAAAACAGTATTATTATTATTTTTATCATATATCCATCCACAAGGGAAGTTAGACTGCCAAGAGGATTTGAAAGCTAAATTAAACAACTTATCTCTGAGATCAGTCTAAGTAATGTCTTCGAACTTGAGATAGCTAGACTTAGAGGTATATGGCAATTTGTTTACCTGGAGCCATGCAGAAAGACCCTAATTGTCTTTGGTTAGTCTCAGGCAAAGTGTTCCTGGTGTTTGTTCTGAACTTTTCCCTCAGAGGAAGCTGTGAACTCAGCTGCTCACTGTCACAGATTATGGAGTGGCATTTCCCACTCTTGGGGACATGGCAGGGGTCAACACATTCCTAGAACCGGTGATAAGCCCTGCCCTGGAAAAACTACCTTCCTGATGATGTCATCTCCCCTGGCAGGTTAGCATCTGTTCTAATTCATTTTTTAGCTGTGGTTGTTTATTTTTTCTAGTTAGGCATTATGTGTTCCCAAAATTGGGCAGTGCTGATTGTACTTTTCTGCAATGGAAGACGGGTTCTCGATGGTCACACAGTCCTAATGCTGTTCTTTCTCCACCGTGCTTTCTTGCCTTCGACTTTTATTACTATTTTTGTTTGTATTTGTATATTTTATTTAATAATTGGGAAAAAGGAAGTAATTCTCATCCTGACTATTCCTGCTCAAAAATTTCATTAAAATCAGAAACCGGTGAAGTATAAAGTGATTTCCTCTTAAATCAAATTGAGTTCCAGAGTTGCTTTTGTCTCTGAATATTGTGAATAAGTTTCATTTGGATTTTCTAAGCTCGGAGAAGGCTCTTTCAGGGAGGGCACTTGCAATGCAGTCACCGGGAGGGCTGGCCTTGGAGAGCAGCTTTTGTTCTTCCTTAATTTTGGTTGACTCTTTCAGTAGCCCTTATCTAGACAGGCGTTTCCGCTTGGTGGGGATCTATCTCCTCGTTTATCTGGCTTTCATTAGACCTGGTTGACCTGAATTGGCCATGTTCTCTGTCTTTTATTCACACTGGCTCCCATGACTCCGCCTGTCAGTTCATACTGGCAGTAGGCATTCATTTTGTTCTTGGCTGAGTTCCCCATGTGGAGTTGTGGTTCAGTGCCCAAATCTTCTGATGGCAATGCCCACTCCTCCTCATTTTCTATTCAACTGCCTTCAGTTGCCCTTCACTTTTTATTTAGTGGTAATTACATCACTTTATAGTGGGAGTGTTTATTTTTTTTTAAGTCAAGTCTAGTACTGATATAAATAAGATATAATTGTAATTAGCTAAATCCCTGTATTCTCTGGGTTCATTTATACACAACAAATTTAATATTATGTCTAGTTTTTAACAATATAAATAGTAGTATTCTTTTAGAGAATAAGATTTTCTCTAAATATAAAATACCTAGTTTAAAGTTATTTAATACACTGAAATACCTGCATGGAAATTCTTAATTCTATCTATCTATCTATCTATCTATCTATCTATCTATCTATCTATCTATCTATCTATCATCTATCTATCTGTCTGTCTATCTATCTATCTATCTATCTATCTATCTATCTAATCTCTCCATCTATCTTCTTTCATGCCTTTTTCCCCACTGACTAAATTTAACGTGAAACTCTTCTTATTTCAACTTCAATCTCTTAATTTCAGTTTATTGAATGATTTAGTTTTGAGTGAGTTTGAGTACCAATCTGTAACTTATGGGATAATGGGGCTTGGTTATTCATGTACCCTTATTTTCATTTTCTGTTTTCTTATTAATAAACTGGGGAAAACAATTCTTATTTTAATACTTGTAATTTCAAAGTCATGAGCAAAAATAATAGGACTATCATGCTTTATTAGTAAAAGTTCAATGCAAATATTTAATATTCTTATTTTGGGAAAAATAAAATAATTCCAAGTTTTATGTCTTTAAATATTTCTTAAAATCAGCCTGCAGGATTGCAAATGGAAAATCCTTTGTCTGTCTAAATTTTCCAGTTCTTTTTACCCCTTCAGTGACTTTTGACAGTATTCAGGGACCAGCGATCATCTGTGAGAGACTTCTAACAAGAGGCTGACGTAATTGGATACATGCTTTTGAAAGGTCACTAGGTTGAGTGTGGATATGAAGTGAAGGTAGACAGACAGCAGTACGGTCATTCAGGAGGCTGTTGGAGTGACCACACAAGAAGGCAATGGCATTTAGATGGGCAGCAAGTGACATAGGCTGATGGAAGTGTCACAGTTTCAGCATGATTAGCTAGAAGAAATTCTGCATGGTTTTCTGTGTTGAGAAACAGGAGCTTTATAAGATTTTTGCTGCTCTTGCTCAGACGGAAAACAGTGAAGAGATTTACAGGTCAAAATTTGTAGCTTTTCACAGAGATAGGAAACACAGAAGGGGAACACGTTTGTGGGAGAAACTCTAGGTTATTTCCCTACAAATTACAAGTGATCTATTTGTGGGCTAAATTATCTTATTACTGTGTATACTTTCCTGAAATCCAAGAAGAGAGTAGCCCCGAAATGGTAATTGAGATTGTGGAAGTAAATGAAATTGTTTAGGGGGAAATTTATACTCGGAAAGAGAAAAGGTTAAAACAGTATCTTTTCATCAGTAAACAGAAGAGGTCTGCTCTCTCAGTAACCACTAGCTGGAGCTGCCAAAGACTGTGGCACTGCCTTTATCTGGGGAAAGCAGAGCTCCACGGAAGAAGGGGTTTTTACAACTGTGTTGCAAGCTGCAGCTCCACAGATATTAACTAGGATCAGATGTGCAGGGGCTATAAGATTTAGCAAACCGGAGGACATTATTCCGCCCAGCTAAAGCTGCATTAATAAACTGAAGGTGGCAACCTGGATAAATGTGGGCTTAAGAGCGGGAAGTGAGAAAGCAGGCATAGAAAATAACAGTCTGCTCCTGTGGAGAACATGCTTAGTTGCTTAAGAAATGTGCAAAACATCCAAGGAGAGACGGGACCATTTTAATTTTGTGATAGTTGAACTCTCTGCACATTTGAATTTCCCTTGGATGAAGGGTATAACAAATGAAAATAAAGCTAACAGGAAAAACAGAGACAGGATCAGCAGCAGGGGGAGGCAGAGGAGGTCGTGCGGATGGTATCACAGCACTGACAGGAGGCATTAGTGTTGGGATTCTGACACCTTTCCCTGTGATAGGAAGAAAAGAAAAGGAATAGGCAGGTTTTTAAACAACTGCAGGTTGTTTCCATTGGCAGTATATGTTTTCTCTAGATCTGGAGGGAAAGCAATTTGCTGACTCAGGGAGAGGGAGGTTTAAGATAATGGAAATATTTGTGGTTTGCAGAATGAATGAAGAAGCTAAAGAAGAAAGCAGAAGAAAATTTGTCAAGTTTCCATTCTTACCAATAATGGATCAAATGTTCATGATCAACATGAACCCTAGCTAGTACTTGTTATATCTTGTCTCTTTGGAAACAGGTTTGCTGACATCTCATTGTCGTTTTCATGGGCATTGATCTAATGACTAGTGATGTTAACAACTTGGTTTAAAACTGTGGACTTTCTGAAGTCTTTTTTTTTTTCTTTTGAGAAATGTTTATTGAAATCCTTTGGCCATTTAACTATTGTGTTGCTTAAGTTCTTAACCGAATTCCTTATGAGATGTATGACTTGCAAACACTTCCTCCCAATCTGTGGAGTGTCTCCATTTAGTGGAGGATTTCCTGCTGTGCAGAAGCTTTTAAGCTCACTGCAAACCTACTTGCCTCTGTTTTCACTTTTGTGGCTTGTGCTTTTCGTGTCATAGTCAAACAATCATTGCCCAAACTGGTGTCAAAAAACATTCCACTTGCTTTCCTTTTGTAGGCTTATGGTGTCTTAAGTCTTTAATCCATTTTTGTGCAAAAACGTAGACCAGTCTGCAGTGAATCATGCAGAGGAACATCTCCCAAATATGTTTTTACTTAAATATAGAATCAAAAATGTCATGTTTCTGAATACAGAGAGCAGAGTGGAGATCCAGGATATAACTGTATGATCATTGTTAACAGTACTAAATGTTATACTTGAAATTTGATTAAAAATAGGTATAGTTTTTTTTTTTTGATATAGGCTTTTCTCATTTATCCCTGGCTGTCCTTGAACATGGTATTTAACCAGGCTGGACTCAGACTCACAGAGATCCACATGCCTCTGCATTCTGGTAATGAGATTAAAGACGTATGTCACCATAATAGCCATCGGTACAATTTATGAATAGAATATGGTTTAATGGTAAAAAGAAATTCAAAATTTATCTTCTTGATAGATAGTATCAAGCCCACTTAAATTGAAAGACTTTCTAGGCCTTAGATAACATTGTTCCAAAAATAAGTTTGGTCTTAGCTAAACTATTTACTGTTCTATTTTTTTGAAAGGTCATAACATTCTTAGCTGCTTTTGGCCTTGATTCCTTATGGACAAAAAAATTTTCAGAGAGTTCATTTGCTTTGTTCCTTTAAGACATCCCCTCTTTTATTAACTAACTTCACTGTAAAGATAGATTATTGTTGAATGTAAGATTTACAGGTTTATTTTTCCAAAATTTTTCTTAGAACTACATTCCTGTGCTCTCTCCATGAATCATAAAGTCGATGTTTTTATGTATTTCTAACACCAGAAGAATATCGAGACAGTTTGTTCCCTAAAATTTAAAATCTCATATATCAGTGTGTGGGAGGTCACTGATGGTCAGCACTGCTTGTCAGTCTCACTGGGCTGCAGTGTGGATAGTATCATTCTGGGGGCACTTTGAGGGTGACTTTTTGATGACAGTGATGTTTGGCTCTTGCCAATGTGAGCCTCATCTAATTAGCTGAAGACATAAATTACTCCCAGATACAGTGCAATGGAACTCCTTCATCTGGCTGCTCTTTTTCTTCAGACTAGGACTAGACTTCATTTTCTTTGGGATCTTAGCCTGGTAGATTTAGGCTAAACTACCCTACTTATTACCCTCGTTCTCCAGTTGGTCAGCTGTAGAACTTATTTCTCAGGCCACACAACCATATGTGTCAGGTGCCTTCAATCCGTGTCTCCTCCATCTGCATCTCTTGACCTCTCAATCAATGCAGGGCATCAGGTAGCTTCATAGTGGTGGAAGCTTACTCATACCTTGCTAGGTCAGGAAGCAGAGAGTTCAGATGGGCCATAATCTTATGGTATCTCCCCCAGTGAAACACATCTTGAGCGGGATTTCATCTTCTAAAGTTCTTCTAGCTTTCTACCTACTAGTCTACCTACCCATTTCTCTGTGTTTCTAATGGTCTTGTTTCACTGGAGAACCTTAACTTACACAGATGTGAAATGAATATTAAGTATTGAAAATGTCACATCATGAGCTCAATTGGGAGAGTGCACACCTAGCATTCATGATGCCCTTGGTTTAATATCAGGCACTATATAAATTGGGCATAATGGCACATACCTTTAATTCTAGCACTAGAGAGATGGGCTCAGAAAGAGCAGAAATTTAAGGTTTGGCTGGAGAGGTGACTCAGCAGTTAAGAGCACTATTTGCTCTTGCAGAGGACATTTTTTCACTTTATAGAACACACATGACATCACACAACCACCTGTACCTCCATTTCCAGGAAACCCAATGTCTTTTTCTGATCTTTACAGGCACAAGGTGCACGTGGAACACATACATACAGACAAAACGCTTATGCACATTAAGTAATAAGTCTAAAAATGATTAAATATGAGAAATTCAAGGTCATCTGTAGCAAGGAGCTGTGGGCTGCGTTCCTGCCACCCAGCTCCTGGCCACCTGGCTAGCTTATGCTCCAAAATAACAGCACACAAACTGTATTCATATAAACAATGCTTGGCCCATTAGTTCTATCCTCTTAATGGCTAATTCTCACATCTTGCCTAACCCATATTTAGTAATCTGTGTAGCACCAGTCTTACCGGGAAAGATTTAGCATGTCTGACCTGGCAGCTTGCTTCATCGCGTCTGTCCTGGAGAGGAGAGGCATGGTGTCTGCCTCACTTCCTCCCAGCATTCTGTTCTGTTTTCCCTGCCTACCTATGTTCTGACCTATCAGGCCAAGCAGTTTTCTTTATTAATCAACCAATGAAACAACAGATAGATAAAGACTCTTCTACATCAGTCATCCACAGCTAAATAATATGGTGAGGCAAACCTGAAATAAATGAGACCCTAGCTCAACAAAAGAGAAAGAATTTAAAAAGGAGAAAAGGAGGAGAAAAAGGAAAACATTACACTGTACTTAATGAATATGTATATTGCTATATATTAAAAAAAAATCAAAGAAGGATCAAGGAGAAATTTTAAACACCTGATTTGTTTTTTGTATGCTGTATACATGTAATTAATTATCACATGGCATCCTGTAGAATTAAAGTAATAATTAATAAAAAATAAAAGTATAGTGCTCATAAAAATCTGTTTTTTTTTTTTTAGGAGCAGAGGGCAGGAAATGACAGGTATCTATGGAAACAGCTGGAACACAATCTATTTTATAGATCCAATTTTTGGCATATGTATTTAGTGGTTTGCATTAAATTATGGTAGTTGCTTATGTTTTCAAACTGAACTTTCATTTGTTTATTTGGAAAATGCAAAGGTTATGCATACATATATGTTATGATCATAAAATGTACTGTGCTACTGACCTGCTCAGCATGTCTTATCATTTATGATTGCTTCAGATAAATAACTAGATGATTATTTTGATAAGAACTATGTTTTATTTTTTCTAGTCTTTATAGCATTGATTTTCCCTAAGGTCATGGTATGCATTCAACACTCATTGTAAACTGCTTCAGTTTCCATGATATTGGATCAGATATCCATGAGGCTGTAATGTTGTTCTCATGGTGTAGATACAGAATGTCCCCCAAAATCATCTGCTAAAAGTTTGGCTTAATACATAGGCTCTGTACTATGGACTTTTAGGAAATAAGCCCTACTTAGAAAAAGTACATCTTCAGAATCATGTCCTTCAAAGGGCTATTGGAATCTTGACCCATTCCTTTCTTCTGCTTTGCTTTCTGGGTACCATGAGATGAGCAGCCCCCTCTGTCATGTGTTCCTCTGCAATGATGCTCTTCATCATAGGCCAGAATCCAATAGAACTAATTGGTGGCGGACGAAAACCACTGAAAGCATAAGCCAAAATTTTCTTCTTTAAAATATTTTCTGCTGCATTTTATAATAGCAGTGGGAATCTGATACAAGTGTCTTTCTTAACATTCTTTTAACCAGTTATGGTTTGATAGTAATTTTAATACTTTGCATAAACAACTTGTAATAGAATTTGTCAGGCATGAAAGATGTTATTCAGTGAGTAGGTAGTTTGACAAATCAGAAGTCTGAAGGTCATTTTTAATATAAACATTTTCAAATAGATAATAACTTTGCAAATTGTTCATCTGACCCATCTTCTTGTGGTCTACAGATTTCATGTTGAGTTGATTCTTTCACTGATGATGAACTGAGGTATCAATACTGAAAGGAATAGATGACTGATATCACAAACACAGAATTATAGATAATTAAGGTGCTATGTGTTGTTTTTATTTTAATTTACTTAATTATTTAGGTTTTCTGTACCAGGGTTTCCTCTGAGTAGCTTTGTAGGTCAGGCTGGCCTTGAACTAGCAGAGATCTGGCTGCCTCTACTGCTTTAGGGTTTAAGGTGTGTGCCACCAATGCCCGGCCTTTTTTTTTTTTTTTTTTTTTTTGGTTTTTCGAGACAGGGTTTCTCGGTGACTTTGGAGCCTGTCCTGGAACTAGCTCTGTAGACCAGGCTGGTCTCGAACTCACAGAGATCCGCCTGCCTCTGCCTCCCGAGTGCTGGGATTAAAGGCGTGCGCCACCATCGCCCGGCCGGCCTATTGTTTTTATTTTTATATTTTGTCCCATGTGTTCTTTTATTACCTAATTAAAATGTTTAAGGTGTAGAGAAATCATGTTACAAAAATTTAAGAAACTACTCAAAGAAAATTTCTCTTTACCCTTTCCCTTCATTTCCCTGCTATTTTGTTTTTAAATTTCAGTTCCAATCATAAATACTATGGACTGAATTGTCTTATCTCTCAATTCATGCTGAAGACCTAACCTACAGTGTGGCTGTCATTGCAGACTGGCTTATAAAGATATGATTAAGGTTAAAGTGTCATGTGCGTAGTGTCCTAATCTGTTATTAGGGGGAAAGCCACATGAGGTCTTATGCGATGTAAAGATACAGTTAGAAGGCAGTCATCTGAAAACTAAGTAGAGAGGTGTTAAACTACCTTCTCTGGTACCTTGATCTTGGCTCCCTAGCCCCCAGGACATGGAGAAATAAACTTCAGTTGACTACAGCACAGAGTGTGATATTTTGTTATGGGGATGCAAGGAGACTAATAGACTAGGCAAATATTTTTCAAACTGTCTCCTCAGGTAAAATATGACGTTCCTTGGTAATTTAATATCTCAACAGAAAAAAAAAACAGGGTAGCAAAGCTGTATCTGCTCACAGTGGCATGGCTGTTGGCGTTGAAGCGTTATAGGTCTTACCGCCTTTGTCGTTTCTTGATGCCATTTATTTGACTTTGCTTACACCATTACTCACAATGCTACATCATCCATCATGCCCCCTGTGAAAGCGGCTTCCCAGGATGCTGAAGGTTGTTTTTGTGCTTCCATAATAAGACCCCAAGTGCAAATTTTGCTCACTGTGTAAAGGAAATATGATTCACACCCAATCTATTTTCTGGACATGCTAAATTTATCTTTTCAAACCTTATAGTATACACATAGAGCTACATACCTTCTGTCCATGTCTCATTTAAATTCTTTAGGTGCCAGTCATTGCATTTCCTGACTCTGTGGCACCCTGCTTGTATGTGGTATACAGGCATATATATAGGCAAAATGTTGAGATACACAAGATAAAAATAAACAAGGAAAAAGACATCCTTTAAAAAGAAATAGTTTTAAAGTATTAAGGAGGGCATAAAACTGTGAAATACAGATATAGTGGCTTCCTTGTGTCTAAGGGTGATAACAGGCCTTTACAAAATACAAATTATTATCTATTTTGTAAGTGGTTAAACAGATGTCTTTTCATAATTTCTTTTGGTTGTTAGGATTCAGGCATTATTCTGGCCCTTGTCCCTTGGCTGGATGCACCTATGCAGTACCCTGGCAAGCCCAGGGTCCTATGGCTGCTCTATCACTGTGTAGTCTGTACCCAGATTCAGACGGTCCCTTTAAGAGACAAGCTCCTCTTACTCCCAAGCCCTCTCTTTCCCACTGCTGTTTTGAAGAGTCAGGCTGGTCCTTTCCTCTTCTTCCTCTGCCCCTCTGTACCTCTTTTTCTCTTATCTCTCCCCCACCCCCCACTCAGTTTATCTCAGTAAAACTCCTATGTAAGCTCTGCTTGCATGGCCTGTCTGCCCTTCACCCTCATGCGCTCTTATTGAAATTGGGGCGGTGAGGTTTTGCGTCCCCAACACCCCGGTCGCCTGGCTAGCTTATGCCACGAAATAACAACACACAAACTGTATTCATTTAAACACTGCTTGGCCCACTAGCTCTAGCCTCTTAACCCATTTCTAATCATCTATGTAAGCACCCCAAAGTGCGCTTACCGGGAAGATTCTAGCCTACATCCATCTCTGGTCGGAGTTTCATCGTGAGCGTGCCTCAGAGAGCAGAGCTATCCTGTCTGGCCCACGAGAGAGGAGGCTTCTGTCTCTGAGCCGAGCTGAGTGCGTTCTGACCTCACTTCCTCTTCCGCCCAGTTCTGTTTACTCCACCCACCTATGTTCTAACCTATAGGACCAGCCAAGCAGTTTCTTTATTTTAACCAATGAAATCAACAGATTGATATATGACACTTCCACATCACGCTCTTACCTGCCACTTGGCCCCTTGGCCTACCAAGGTTCCTCTCCTGCTGTCACTTAGTTTTAAGGGATGTTTGATTGGTATTTCCTTTTCCAATGTCAGCAGGTTTTGAACTTGGGTTTATATAACATGAAAATTCTTCCCTACTAAGCCTGAATTAAGCAATTATTTGATGTAGTCATATTATTTTCTTCTATAAACCCACCATCTTTCTGTATCGTCTTTCTTTACGAAATAGAAAATACCAGTGCTAACATTATTTAATCTGGTAATATGTCCATAGAAACATACGGGTCCTAAATTTCTTGTCACTGCAGCTATATGGAGAGTTTCAGCTCTGGTGAGAATGGTTCAACTCCATTACCTAAAGTGTAGTGATGGTTAATACTACCTGCCAATGTGAACAGACCATGAAGTACCCAACCATTTGGTCAAATATTATTCTGGTTACATCTCTGAATGTGTTCACGGAAATAATTAGTTTTCAGACCTATTGATTGCGTAAAGTAATTACATACCTTAAAGTGAACAGGCCTCACCCAACCAGTCAAAGACCTGAAGGAGAAAAAAGCTTTACTCCTAAATAAGAAAAACATCTCCTGCCTGGGTGTTTGAACTCAGGCATCGCTTTTCCTTCATCCCATTGTGGCTAAAGATAGCTCTTCTTTTGTTCCGAGCCCATTAACTTTCCAAACAGACTATGTACTGCCAGCTGCCTTGACTCTCGGGCTGTGGACAGATTGGAATTTCGCCATTGACTCTACTGGCTCTGTGGCTTGCTGGCGGAGTGTCTTGAGCCTCAGCTCTGTAGTTATGAGTCAGTTTTTACACACACACACACACACACACACACACACAGAGCACAAACACCAATACGTGCTCTCGGCTTTATTTCTCTGGAGATCCCCGACTGATCTTCAGATTTTGGTCTTGAGAGTCACTCTAAAGGAATTTAAGACTGTGTTTCCTAAATTGGTTCTGGGATTCTAATGAGATCTCTAATCTAATTATATTTAAAGATGCTAATGACTTCATTTATAGTAGTGAAGAGACCCACCAAACCATAAAGTTGGCACGAGTAGCAGGAATATCAAGTGCAAGCAGTGCACACATGGTCGTGTTGGAGCAGGTCTTAAATGTGCAGAGGAGCTACACTAGAAAGTGGTCCATGGGCTCCACCATGGCTACATTGCCTTCTCTCTCCCAGTCTTCACCATGCCCGCAACAGAAGTTGACAGAGGAGAAGAAGACTTGAGCTTGGTTTATAATATTCTGCAAAATATATAGGCACCACCCCAAAGTCAACAGCAGAAGCTCTTCAGCCTTGGGAATATCCCTGAAGCTTTGCAGCATAAAAAAATTCCTCCAATGAGCAGAGCTTTAAGCACTGATCCTGGTTGTTCACTTTGCTTGTAAAGAAAATGGATATGATATCTTATTATCTAACAGTTAATGGGCTCTAGCAAACCATTTGGCTAGGTAATCAGGAACTTCAAAGTAAAATTATTTAAAAATTTGTGACAGAGAACATGGAAAGAGAGATTTATGGGTAGATCTACTTATGGACAAAACTACAAATATATTGTGTTTCACGTGAATGCTCACCAAATGATGTTCTTAGCAGACAGGTGGCTTAAGAGTGATCTAGAGAGGGCAATCAATTTTGTAGGTCCTGGTTAGTTGCTTTCTGCAGCTACCTTACCACTGCCTGGTGTGCTAATAAACAATGTGATCATGTTACCAGGTAAGGAGGTTATAGCAGAGCTCAGCAGCATGGACTTCAGCCTACCATGGCCAGGATAGCTTCAGGGACCACTGAGTGACTAACCTGCTAGCGGTGTAGACAAACAGGAACTCTACTAAAAGCATCATTCTCCAGAGTTTAGCCAGCTGCCTACCTGGTGGCAGATTGATGACATTGAATCAGTGTCATCACAGAAATTGAAATATTTTATTCTTATATTGTCAGGCAATTACTACATACTTGTCTTTTCTGTCCTTTTTATGAAGAATCCCATGCACAGACTCACAGAATGTTACCTCATATACAAGGCATTACATTTGACCAGAAATCTTACTTTATAAGAAAAAAAAAATACAGTGGTGAGATAGTGCTCATCAAATTCAATCATCGTACCATGATCTCTGCTATCCAGAGGTAGCTGGTTTGATAGAGCAATGGAATGAGATTTTAAAGTTGCAGTCACAATGATGTATAAGTGACAATATCTCGAAGCATAAGGATAAATTCTCTATCAGGCTGAGTACTCACTGGATTAATCTTCAGTGTGATCCTTTCTCTCCTATATTCGGGTTTCATAGGACCAGGATTTCAGTGACAGGAGTGGAAAATTACTACTCAGCATTAGTGACCTACTAAAAAAAAGTTTGTTCCTAGGACCTTAGGCAATTTTATTTTGGCTTATACATCTTTGTTCTAAACAAAACAATGCTTCTACTAGAGACACACAAATTTTTCTACTAGACTGAAAGTTATGATGGCTGCTAAAATACTTTCTTTATAACTGAACAAGTAATCAAAAATGTTAAGCTTGCTGGCTGGGGTGGTTGTTCCTGAATATCAAAATGAAAGTGAATTCTATTCAACATGAAGGTAAGGAAGACCATGTATGGAACACAGTACACCAATTAAGGCATCTCTTAGAGTTATATGCTCTGTGATTATGTCAGTGGGTTATTATAAAACAATCCTGGCAGGATTGCTAGTGTTCATTTGGGCTATTTAAAATCCTGTTTAAAAACCATGGCTGGTTGAGATCCTTGCTGAAGACAAATGGGAACACAGACTGATAGAAGCACAGGCATGCTGTTTTCGTTATGGCTTTGATTCAGTTTGAGCGTATCCCCCAGGATTATGTGTTGAAGCTCTGCCTGCGTGACGATGTTGAAGATGACACTTTAAGAAGTGGACCTCATGGGAGGTTGACAATTTGCTGAGCTGTCGTCTCCACAAATGATCAACCCTGAGTCTGTTGAATGAGTTTGGTCTTGCAGGAGTGATTGTGAAGCGAGGCAAACCCATACGCTTGGAATCTCCTGCACCTGGTCATTTCCCTTTCTGCTCCTCCGTCAAGCTATTGTTTAGCCAGTTTCCTTTAGCAGAGGCCAAGCATATGAAATTGCCCTCTCTTGGACTTTTCGCTTGAGCATCTAAACAATCAAACATACACATACAATATTCTCTGTATGACTTCAAGTAATAAGCATGAATTCAAGTATTTTCTTAATGTAACATACAGTGGACAAACTTTATTATTTCTAAAAAAATAGGAGTGGAATTGTCATGAATATTCCCTACTTGATTTAACTATTTGTGTGTAATATCTTTGTTGGCTTTACACCACTACTCACTTATCATAAGATACAATGGTTTTTAGGTCACATTTTTAAAGTACTGTTTGTTTTACACCATAGCATGTCAGTTACGGGAGCAGTAGAAAAATATCACTGAAAAATTTTATACCATCTTTTAGGGAAAGGTTTGTGTGTTATATGTTTTTCATTCTCTTCATTTGGAGATTAGGTATGGTTTAAGAAAATGCTATGGGCTCCAAGTGAACAAGGGGGTGGGCATGTGAGGGTAATTGTGTCAGCTTGACTGAGCCATAGGGTTCTCTGACACTTGGGAAAATATTCTACACAGGTCTGTAAGGGTGTTTTGGAAGATATTAACATGCAAAGTGACAGACGGAGTAAAGCAGATTGCCTGATCTAATTTAGGCATTTCTCCTCTAAATAGTTTAAGACCCAACTTGAACACAGTGATGAAGCCTGCCCTCAGTAAGGGAGATCCCTTCCGCCAGACTTCTTGAGCTGTAGCTGGATTCCAGCCTTCACTTCCTTTGCCTCGGGTCTGTTATCTGCTAAGATGAAAACTGCCTCTCCTCTTTATCAAGCCTATTGGTTGGAATGGGAAGTATATGTGCTATGTGCCTTAAATTAATGCAGTAGAAGACGGCTAGATGCCCCTTCTTCATATTGGTGTATCTATGTATTTACATGTCCAGTTGTCTGGTTTATGGCCATCTCTCTTCTTTACTGTTTCTTCTGCTTCTCCAAGACAGCACTCTTTGCTGTGTCAGCATGTCTTTAGAAATAAGGAAAACAATTGCGCTGTGGTAGATCCTCAGTGAACACTTTTTGAATGACTCTGACTTATTGCATTGTTATCTAAGTGCATTCTACCTACACCCTGTAGTCTACTGAAATCATTTCAGAAGAGTTCCATAAGTAATGTTAGTTAAATTATACCTCTTTTAAATGTATGAATATTTATAATTTAACATTGTGTTTGAGAAGTTCCATACATAAGGAAGTGGTTTAATTCAGTTGGTACTGTAATTTAACATTCACTAGGCTATTTAAAATGAAGATGATGGTTCATACAAGATCTTCTATGAAGTAGTGCATTAATGAATTAAACACAGACTCCTGCTATATATGATTTTTGATAGTTCTGAAAGAATTTCAAGCAGTTAAAATGTGTTATATCAGTTATGATAAAATTTCTACTTGTATTATCCTAACTATCCCTCAATGCATTAATACTCATTTTGCAGTATTTTCAAACTGGAAAAGAGCCCAGGATCTTTGCACCACCCTTCCTGTGTTCTTAGACTGTTCTTGGCTCAACCCATTACATGTTGAAGACCCTCTTGCCTGTTGTTTCCTGAGGAAAAAAGTTTCTCGCTTGTTGATCCTTGCTAATTACATGAAACTTAGCCTGTAGATTGTTTTGTCTAATGCTTATCTTTCTCATTAGACAACATCAGTCATGAACATTTTGCTGAGCATTTTTGCTGTCTTCTAGTCTACAGCAGAAGCATAACAGAGACAGATATGTTTATGGGATAACTATTTCTCTTCTTTACATAGTAATTGGCATAAAGTCAGGGATTTGTATGTGTTTGTTTTTTGTTGTTTTTACATAACACATCAGTGAAATAAACAGCATTGAATTTGTTTAAAAAACAGGAAAACTAGTTATCTGGTTTGTGGATGAATACTTGATTCCTTTTATATCCCTTCTATTATTATGATATATAAATAAATAAGTATTATTTATTAGAACAACTTAACTGAATGAATACTAGAAAACAGGGTTTTCTGTTGCTGCCTTGGGTTATTTTAGTTCTACAGATGGAAGCATGAAAAGAGAAAAATAAAGCAAAATGAATTGTCTGGTTTATCTTCTTGGTTTATAGCATAGCAGAATGGAATGTCACCAGAACAGAATTTAAATATAAATCTGAGCTTTAGGAGCTTCTTCTTCTTCTATTTCTATAATCAGAAATTCCTCTATGGTACTGAATGGTCAGGAAGTAGAAAATAATTCAGAGGTGTGGGTATTTGATTACTTTATCAAATATTTATTGAAACTCCAAGGAATTTTGTAGTATTCAGATGGATTGAATATCACTGTGGACATCAGAGGCACAAAGGACTATGGATTATTTGTCATTATTGAGAGTTAGAGCAATAAAGACAAGAAAGTACCAAGGGACTCATACAATTATTTCCTTCCTTCCTTCCTTCCTTCCTTCCTTCCTTCCTTCCTTCCTTCCTTCCTTCCTCTTCCCTTTTTTCTTTCTTTCTTTCTTTCTTTCTTTCTTTCTTTCTTTCTTTCTTTCTTTCTTTCTTTCTTTCTTTCTTTCCCCCCCCATCTTTAAGCCCCAGAAAACTCACCATCTCTGAGGGAGGTGCAGCATACAATGGGTTAGTTCTTGTTAGCATCGGAAACCTTGAACCCAGTGAGTTGTGGCTTTGTTCTCATCAGCACAGCTTACAGGTTCAGCTGGAAATAGCCCTGGATCTGCTGACCTGTGCTTTCTCTGTGGTGAGAGTCTTTCTTCCTTTACCTCCCTGTCTCTGATCAGCTTGGTTCTTCAGAAAATACTTTAGCCTAAAAGTTTAGACAAAAGAAGTTCAGCAGCTTTTATTTCAAGATGTATGTCTTTGGGTAAAAATAAAAGACTTAGAGGAGGATTTTACTTTAATCAGGGAAATTTTTTGAGGCAGCTGGGAAAGTGGAGAATGGATGAGAGTAGGGGCAGATGCCATGTCTTGGGCCTAAAAGCAATCATTGGGAATGAGTGCAACTCAATAATGATGTCTAAAGCAATTTCTAAGACTCAAGATGAGTGAAGTGCAAAGAGTATATGAAAAGATATATACGCAAAAGAGGTTAAAGACAATCTGTTCCCCATTTCTCATTTCTTTCCTTAAAAATTTTTGAGGCTTTTAGATAGCTGGCCGTTCTAAATGTTCTGTGTACAAAGACATAGCCTCTTCTCCAAGGAGTTCCTTTGTCTGAGGCTTGAGGACAGATAGTTTATTACTGTTTTGCTCTAAATTACAGCTTCTTATCTGAGTTCATTCATGAAGCAACTTTTGGTTTGAATGTGCTTAATGCTTGTTATCACAACTGATATCTCATTATCGGCTCAGAGATAATCAAAGTCTTTAAGAGGGTTTCCATTGCTTGTCAAAGTCATCTGTTCTTTTCATAAACACGAGCTCTGGCTATATGATAGGCACTGATCTATACTGGCTGTTCTACACCAAATAAAAAAGACAGAAGGCCTGCACTCCTGGAGCAAGAGAGAAAAAATATACAAATCAATCAGGAAAGACAGGTCTAAAATGTCAGGTAGATACTGACTGAAACACAGATTTCTATAGTGAAGAAGTAAAGAAGGTTAAGCAGGTGACTTAGCCATGTGACAAGATTAAATTCATTGAGGAGACAAAACTCTGAGTATGTAAGGGCGTTTCTAGAGGTATTTCAATAGAGTGGGAGGTGCACTCTACATTGCAGTCCCATTCCATGGTGGGCTGCGGACTGAGTAAAAAGGAGAAAGTGAGCTGAGTACCGTTTCCTGAATACATAGTCAATGTTATCAGTTGGCTCAAAATTATGTCCCCGTTTCTTCTCCGGATGACAGCCTTTCATCTGTGGGTCACAGTAGACCTTTTCTTTCTTAAACTAAGTCTTTGCAAGTTTTTTTTGCAAAAGACAAAAGTCATAAGAAAAGTAAGAAAAACAGTAAATAGCTCAAGAGCAGCCATTAAAGAAAATCAAACAGCTGATGCCATGGTCAAGAAGTGGGGCTTTTCCTATTTTCTTTGAGGAGCACAGACCATGCCAGTTCATATGGGGTAGTATGCATGAAGATTTGCTGCAAGAGATGAAGTCCGCAATAGCATGGTCTTGTGTTGGGTCTTGAGGCAGTTGGGAGCTATTATATTTCATTCATCTACAGAGATTAAGACATTCCCCAGATTACTAACTGATGGCTATCTCCAGTCACTGTTGCATTTGGAAGCTATCATCAGCATCTAGAATGGGACCTCACAGTAAGTAGTAGGAAGCCATGTTCTAAACAGTATAATGGGACTTAAAAGTTCCCTCTAGGACACAGTGGATTTTCTGAAGAGGGGAGAGAAAAGACGTTACAGCAGTGACAAAACTCTAGACAACAAGAGGGTGTGAACTACATGGACATATTTTACATTCTGCAAGGTTCCTGTCCCACCTGGTTCTGCAGCCATTAAGTCCCAAAGAATCACACAGATGTCTACATTAATTATAAACTTATTGGTCTGTTAGTTCAGGCTTCTTATTAACCCTTATAACTTGTATTAGCCCATAATTCTTGTCTGTGTTAATCACGTGGCTTGGTACCTTTTTCAGCGAGGCAGTTACATCTTGCTATCTTGCTTCCTCTGTGGCTAGGTCATGACTGTAGACTGAATCTTTCCTCTTCTCAGAATTCTTTGTTGCCTTGCCTCTATTTTTTGCCTGGTCACCCCGCCTATATTTCCTGCTTGGCTACTGGCCAATCAGCATTTTTATTAAAATGCAATTGACAGGGTACAGACCCTTGTCCACAGGTTCCCCCCCACCCCTTTTAAAAACAAAAATTCTGAATTGAATCTTCTTTGGTTAGCTTTTCTCCTGACCATTATTCCTAACATCTCATAACCAACATTCTAAAGAAAGATAAACATCCATAATCCATATTTTTTGGGAATGTTGACATAGTATTCCAGGCTACTTACTGCTGTTGGGGTCCTAATAATCTTATGGGGACCTAAGGTCCCTGCTACCACCAAAAAGTATGCAGTCAGCTTTTCATCAACACCATTTAAGCGTTTCATGGCAGGACCTCTTAAAAGATTTGCAAGGTTTTGCAGCTAAAGCTGAGTCAGGAAGCCTCTCTTAAATGAGAGCACTTGCCTCTAGGAAGCAGAGGCCACCTGAGAAAGTGCTTCTATCAAGAAGCCATGCTTAACTCTATTCTTTTCTGCCTAGAATTACTTCCCAAGCTCCCTCAGGCTTTTAAGTGAATTTGGTTAGCCCCATGTTGGGTGCCATTTGTCGACCAAGGTTTCTGTCCCACTCTATTCCACAGTTGTTAAGTCCCAAAGAACCATACAGTGGTCTACATTAATTATAAACTGATTGGCCTGTTAGCTCACGTGTCTTATTAACTCTTATAACATATTAGCCCATAATTCTTGTCTGTGTTAGCCACAGGACTTGGTACCTTTTTTGGTGAGGCAATCACATCTTGCTTTTTTGCTTTCTCTATGGTTGGATCATGGCTGCAGACTGAATCTTTCCTCTTCCCAGAATTCTTATTTACCAGCTTTTACTTCCTGTCTTGTTGCCCCACCTATACTTCTTGCCTGGCTACTGGCTAATCAGCATTTTATTAAAATAAAATTGTCAGGGTACAGACCATTGTCCCACAGTTAGAAACTCCATTATGGATGCTTCTCTGAAGTAAGTTGCTTGTATAACCTACCAGGCATGTGAGCTAGTCTGTCCAGATGCTTTGATCATTACCATAGATGTGATGGTTTAAAATAAAGGGAGACATTAGTAGAGGAAGATTCTTGTAATGTTCTCTTTTTACTCCAGGTGACTATGAAGTTTTATTCAGCTGTAGAACTCCATGAAGTCATACATTAATGATACCATCTCTTTTTCATTTTGCATTTTGTATTTTGTATTTCAGTGTTAACTAGGTAAGCATCCACTCTCAAGTGAAAGAGACTGAAGGTATTTAAACCTGAAGGTGCTTTGCTGACTCGTATTTCTTATTCACTAGTTGCAGGATGGTGCAGGTGATCAGGGCATTTATATCTTAGGGGATTTTCAACTGCGCCCCCCCCCCCCCAAGAGTCCCTTCTGTTTATATTAGCTTTCTAAATAAAGACCTTTGCTGAACTCTACCATAATGATGGACTTGCAAAATATCTACATGAAGGTCAATTACTCACACTAGCATTAGACATAATGGGACTGAGGTCCTTGTGCAAGTGAAATAGATCTTTCATTTGGTCTCTTAGTCACTGTTCTTGCTGTGAAGAGACAATATGAACAAGGTAATTTATAAAAGAAATTTTATTAAGGACTTGCTTACAGTTTCAGAGGGTTAGTTCATGATCATCATGGTGGGGACTAAGGCAGCAGACAGTCATAGTGCTGGAGCAGTATCTGAGAGCTCACATCTGATCCACAAGTACCAACACATAGATCTCAACTGGGTTCTGCCTTGGACTTTTGAAAACTCAAAGCTCATCTCCAGTGACACACCCTTGGATTTTCTAGTGTTGAAACTTGAATGTAAAGAACAATGGAGGTTTTTCTGAGAACTATTTATACTTTTTATTCATCTGAATACAATTTGGTAGGTTCTAGGAATGTGTTTTGTATCTATACTTTTGATTTTAAAGTTTATTCCTTCAGTTTATTAACTGTTTACCTTGCCAGTTACATAGAGGATCCCAAATGAAAAACAGAAGCAGGATGTTTCACTTCAATTTTCACACAGTGAAACAAAAAGCAGGTTTTTATTTGTTTGTTTTGTTTTTACTTCTATAGGAACAGAACTTGGAGCATGCAACCTCTGTGTTTGGATAATATTAAAGTTAATTTCTGATCTTATAAAATTCATAAGCATCAATGACACAGTTTCCAGTGGTAAAAGACACTGGCATGCTGGGTGGTGGTGGCGCACTCCTTTAATCCCAGCACTCGGGAGGCAGAGGCAGGTGGATCTCTGAGTTCGAGGCCAGCCTGGTTTACAAGAGCTAGTTCCAGGACAGACTCCAAAGCTACAGAGAAACCCTGTTTCGAAAAAATCAATCAATCAATCGATCGATCAATCAATCAATCAATCAATCAACCAATCAATCAAAAGAGATGCACTGTCAGCCCAGCATATATTGCAGTATATAGTGAGTATAACACTCATCTTTAGACAATTCTAAGTGTCCATGAGAGAAACAAGGATTTGGGTATCCAAGTTCTTGCTACCATTGAGAAATCTTATTACCCTTGTTGTAACACAGGGCATAATCCTTTTGCACAACTGTTTCTAAACATAGAGAAGTAAAGTTATGATAATTATAACTTCAAATCTCAGGATGCGAGGAATGGTCTAGAATCCTTCTTTAACTGCCACCAAATAAACTTTTTTCTACTCAACTCCCAAGGTCAATAGACTTCTGAACACTATTTCTATGTCAAGTCCCAGCGTTGTCTTTGTTTTAAAGCAAACTGGGTTTACAACCTTGCAGAGTTTCACAGTGTTGAAAGTATCACACTGACTTGGACATAGTAGAAAATAAAACCAATCGATATGGCCCCATGGAAAGACTCTGAGAGAGCTTGGGACATTGTTGACTGTCAGAGTAAGCCCTTCCTCATTATCTCTGGTCTTAGTCTCCTTGTTTCTGAAGACTATGAAGTCTGTGCCAAGGGAAAAACCTCATAAAGAATGGCGTGGATGCTGGGCAGCCATCTCAACTTACGGCTTTTCAGATCTATCACTAGACTAAAACCCATGAGCTATCCATGCAGGCAGGTGGGGTAGCAAACAACACATAAAATAGTCCTTCACATGGTAAGACAGCTGCATTATTTTTCAGTTTATAGTGATAGAATCATGGAGCACATCTACAAAAATTGATCCTTAAAATAATCAGAACAGTGTGCAGAAAGTGCACTCTTGGGTTGTGCTTAGTGTAGATGAACTAAACAGGGACTGTGGGTCTGATGCTCTACTATCTCAGCTAAAATGCCTCTGAGTTTATCTGGCCTGTTTATTAAAACTTCGGCCATCAAATGTTATATGGTAATTGAAGCAGAAATCTTGGATGTTCAGTAGAACAAGATAGTATCTATGACTAAGGGAGATTGAATGTAAGAGTATATATGAAATGTAAAATTTCTGTGTGCAACACTGAACTTTATTTGGAAGAAGAGACTAGATACTGTCTTCCCCAAGTTGTAGGAAATGAAAACACGTCCTTATCTGAAGCTGTAAGAAATGTTATAAATGAGCCCTGCATCTTGGAGCAGCCTGGGGTGGTTCTTCCTTCTAGGTCAGGGTTATAAGTAGTAAAGCCGCCGACAAATTGGACAGTCTTGAGTTCAGAGGAGGGAATGATGTGATCCCAGGGTTGCAGGGCCCGAAAGGTGTCAGTTAATTGACAGAAATAAGATGGATGTATTTCTCTTACTGGACAGTGGAGCACAGCAGTCATCAGATTCTGACTCTAAAGAGACCCTGGATCATTACACTATGTGTGAGAGTGAAATATTTCTTCAGCCCTTTGCAGTCACACTCCGGTTTAAGTCGACCTCTCTAGGTCTTAGAACCAGAGTCTGATTGGACTGTCACAGTAATGTTATATCTTTTCAATTGCCAGACATGAGTCAGTTTCTAGGCCCAGAATCCCTTGCATGAATGTGAGGTGGGAGTCCCTTGAAAGAGGACCTTAACCCAGCTAGCCTTTTATTCTGAAATCTTAGCATTCTTCAAAAGAATCTATTCATATTTTAGCAGAATAGTAAATTTAGAAAGTAGAAACCATTAGTATCTTAGGAAAATTAATGGAAAGCAGTCCTGTAACTGACACTCAGGTGCCATTGTGACCCCTTAGTGACAACATTAATTGTGCAGTTCAGGAGAACAGAAGCTAATTTTAATGTCTGTTGTTTTCTTCAGTTTCTTTTTAGTGTTTAAGCTTTTCTTTGCAAAGATCTTCTTATGTCCTGGTTTAGGTTTATTCCTGGGTAATGTTCTGATGCAATTTCCATGAGATATTTTCCCCATTTTCTCTCTCAGCAAGTTTGTTATTGGTATGTGTTACTGATTTTTTTTTTGTTTGTTTTCCTTTTTTGTTTTTTCGAGACAGGGTTTCTCTGTGGCTTTGGAACCTGTCATGGAACTAGCTCTGTAGACCAGGCTGGTCTCGAACTCACAGAGATCCGCCTGCCTCTGCCTCCCGAGTGCTGGGATTAAAGGCGTGCGCCACCACAGCCCGTCTGTGTTACTGATTTTTATGTGTTACTGAAAGTGCTTATCAAAGTTAAAAGTTTTCTGGTGGTGTCCACATAAAGTATAAAACCATGTTGTCTGCAAATGGGGATGATTTGAGCTCTTCTTTTCTTATCTGTAACTCATTTATGCATTTTTCTTGTCTTGCTCTCAGTATGACTTTGAGCACTATACCAGAGTGTGAACTCTTTACTTTCATTTTCAAAATTTCTGTTCGGTTATTTTTTTAGTGTCTCAATTTCATTACTGAAGTTTTCCTCCAAGTTTTTCATTTCTTCTCTAAGTTATTGAGTGTTTTGTTCAGTTTGATAACTTTCTAGTCTAGTTTCTGAAATGATTTCTTATCTCATCCGTCTGCTTCTGAGTCTTCTGTATGATTATTGATTCTTTTTAAAAGTAGGACTCTGAATTCTTTCTCTAGCATTTCAGCCACTTTACTGTCTTTAATCTCTATTGCCTGGAAGTTGCGAGTCTGTGACTTTGTCATGGCAGGTTGCATTGCATTCTTCACAGTCCTTCATTGTATTCTGTGCATCTGTGGAGATGGACATGTTTTCCAGTTTCTCACTTTTGTTTAGTTTTATGTGCGTGCACTTGGAGGATTGTGTTTACTGGAACCCATCCCAGCATTTTCAGCACTGACTTGATCAAAGGTACCTATGAAGTGCACTGTGTCCTAATAAGTCTAGGGATAGTTGCACTGGGATATTGAATGGGGAAAGTGCACTTTTTATCATTTTAAAAGCTAAGGTATCAATATTTAAATATAAAATTGAAGAAGGAATGGGGAGGAGGAAAGGAGCATTGAAAGATTTTTGAGAAGGAAACTGTACACCTAGAGGTGTAAGTATGTTTTGTCGGTGTAGAAAAGAAAAGGATGGTTACAAAACTCTCTTCAGTTCAGATTAAAGTTTAAAACACAGCAGCTTCACATTGAATTAAAATTCAATAATCAAAAATTAAAAATATAGAAAAACAACTAAAGTGTTAAACAATAGCACAAAATAGGAGGTATTATTTTGCTTTTAGTCAATTTTCTTTCCTTACTGGGGTGATACTGTTTCTTTTTTTATTTGCATAATCATGTATATATATATCAGTCTCCATAGGTGCCCTGGTCAGGGAGATGTTAATCTGGGTAGTTTAGCCAGTTGATCCAGTGTTCCCTTTAAACGAGAAAAATTTCTGTGACTTTAGACTATTTTCTGTCAGAATTAACCATCCAGAGCCCTCCTGCTTTCCTGCTGCTCACAACAAGTTACAATATTGCCCCTAGTGAATTAGGAATTGAACTTTCTCAGAGACAGGGTCTTCTACAATTCAAGAACTGGAGTGGCAGGAAAAATCCACAAACCTGTGTGAGCATGGCTGTGTCCCAGTGAGTGCTGCACTGGGTCCCACAGCTCACTTTCAGTGGTTCTGTGTAACAATATCTTGTATCTTGTCCCTCCAAGAGGCAGGAGTTAGGCAATCATTTTCTCTGGTTGAGTGTCAGAAGTTCACCCCATTTCTGTTACACATTTTGGTAACAGATGGTGTTACTTGACAGACAATTAATACTGGTCAGAAAGATAGCCGCAATGGCGGTGCCTCAATGGTAGTAGGAGTAGTTGGTGGCACTCTTGATTTAGCCCATACCGTAATATCTTATTTCGATATGAACTTAATCAAATATATAAATTGTTTTCCGTTCCTTCTTCTGTTCTACCTAATTTATGCTGTAGAACATCACATAAGGAAGAGCATGTTGACCTGCTGGCTTGTGCAGATTGTCTTTTAGCTTCTGCGTCAGGACATGGCAGTTTTGTGATGGGGACAGGGAAGCCTTACCTACAGGTCACTAGTATGATGACAATTGGAAGTGTTCAATCAGAACACATACTTCGGTGTCATCATTGATTTAACTTTGCCTTTGCAGATTCTGGTGCATATTGCTCCACCTCTTTCTATAGTGAACATCTTTCCTCCATGCCATGGGCTCCATTGACTGACATAATGACTGGGCTTACTGACATGTGAAGAGTCAACCACCATCAATAAGTTTCTTTCTCTTGCTCATCCTTTATTCAATAGATCCAATTGTTAACTTCTCTTTTTTAGATAATTTAGAATCTGTCCTCTCACACAGTGGGTAAAGCTTTTTTGCTAAAATAAATCTCTTATTGATAGTACTCAGCTCTCTGGCTCTCCTAAAGACTGCTCATCCTAATATTAACTGTTATTTTCCCCCTTAGTCTCAACTCTATTATTATTATTATTTTTACTTTAAATTTTGTAGTGGAGAAGTGAAAAAAATGTGGTTGATAGGGAAAGTTAAACAAGACCCTTTACATTTATATGAAAATTTCTACATTGTCAGTGTCATTATTTTAGATTTTCTCTGTCTGAGGTCTCAAATGTTATGCTCCTGTACTGACCTCCCAGGCAAGATGTTCTTAATGGGTTTAATGGTCATGAAACTATTATGGAGCAACTACTTGCTGATTGAATTTTAGGGCTACTTTACAGGAGCAGATAGCACACTTGATTCTGCTCAAGAGTCCATGGCTGTGAGGTCATGGAATTCTGTGGGTATGCTTATTCTGTGAAATGCTTGTGCTGTCAAATCTTCCTCTAAACATCACGTTTCTACCCACAGAGTCAGGCTGCTCTGACCCGTGATTGGAGAAACTTCTTTTCGCAGTGAAAAACAATTGACAGAGAGGTGAATAATTAGTTGAAGAGGTGAGAACGAGTGCTCAGCCCTAAATAAGGCGTCTGCATTAACTACTCTGCCTCATGGCATCTCAGGGAACATCTGGATGATGAAGCGAGAAGAATGCAGGAGTCAGGGGTGCTGTGAAGTGCGCCTTCCAGATGTGCTGTGGCTGTCACAGCCAGGAACACACAACGACTGCAGTCACAGGCTGAGGGGAAATCCTGGTTAGATGGGTGGATCATCTCTAGTCCCATCACGTGTGGAGCTGCTTTGCCAGAGCACAGCCTCTGGAGGACGTTTTCTCTTCATTGAGGATATGGCAACTGATAGGATTCTCGTGCCCTCATGGTTTCTCATACTCATGTGCATATGGACAATGCTAACTAGATATAGTAGATTATTTTAAAAAGTCAAGTTATGGGGAGGGTTGAAGGAAAAATGGTAATAGATGATCATATTTCATTGTATGCATGTATGAAATTTTCAATAATAAAATATATAAATGTATTTTAAGTATTATATCAAGACTCTGTTTTAAATTGAGAAAAATATCTTTGGGTTTATAAAAAACATTCAGCATTTATTACCAAGAGAGTTAAATTGGCTTGTTAATATTTTCATCCCTTATCTGCTAAGCCAAAGCATGATCCTGAACAAAATTCAAAATAGATAGAGGTTTTTTTTTTTTCTCTGTCTGTTCTCTAGCTGTGGGCCATAATTTTCTTTTTTTTTTTTTTTTTTTTAGCAATTCTGCTGACTTTTGGGTGAACCCGTATCTTCTGTGCATGTTTTTTGAGGATTGGCATTAACAGTCGAATACTTCAGGCTTTGGGGGGAGAAAACTTCAGCTCCACTGTATTGAGTTTTGTAGTTGAGCTGCTATAACATTTTAAACTTTAGTTATGTTTCCGAGCACTTTCATTGTGTGCGTTTCATTATGCCTACAGCATCGTGTTTTTGTTAGACCATGGACCACACTTTAGAAATAAAGATGAAGAGGGAGAGTTTTTGTCCAGGTCTACCTACAGTAGGTTTAAAGCATCGCATTCCAGAATTATTGCATTTGCCAGTGAGTAATATACTCTTTGCTTTGTCATACATCTTGGAAGAAATCTAATGAAAACGTACCAATTGGGATCTTGCAGGAGACTTCCAGGAAGATTCATGGCTGCAGGATTGACTTTTGACTTAGGATGAGTGTGTGCATTTCTCTGCCGTCAAAGCGCGGGCTACACAGAAGGTACTGAGCAAAGGTTCAGTGCTGGGGTCCTGATGAGGGCCAAAGCTGTGATGAATTGTGTCTCATGATGTCACACTTGCACAGTACCTATGCTTTGTGCTCTTTGCCTATGGCGTGGACCTCTTCTGTTCATGTGAAATGTAAAATTAAGAAAGAAAGCTTCATGTTGCATGAGTGTTATTTTTTTTCTTGTGATACAGATAAAAAATTAAGGAGATTTCCTTGTTTCTTTAAAGCTAAAAATTGAGACTATTATTAAGAAGTCAGAAATTGCTGTATTTTTTTTCCTAAAAGGAAAATGTGTCCTTTTCACATTTGAAATGGAAGCCATTCAAAAGACAGGAGGATGGAAGAGGGGCATTGCTTGCTTGAGCTCTGCCATTTAATGTTGCTTTCAACTAACCATTCACTACGAGCACCTGTCTGGCATGTAACTGAGCTAAAAAAAAAATGTAAAATGAAACCATAATAGTGGCCAGTAATGTTTATTAAATGGTGAAGGACTTAAAAGTGATATATTCGAAAGGTCAAGTCATAAAATTTCTAAATTTGACAGTTCCCTTAAGAGGATAATGCAGTCTTCAGACAGCGGCCAACGGTCCAAGAATTTTTATCACTGACTAATCTTACCCTATGATTTAGGAGATGCCAAGGATTACATGCGGCTTAAGTCAGGCTGGCTTCCATTACTTTATCTTCTGTATCCTCTTTTAAGTATTTTGCTGCCATCACGTGTTACATAAATATTCCCAGGGTGTAATCAGTCAGGCAGCCCGTTGTGTCCTTTTGGCTGACTGTCAGAGCATTCAGAGTAGAAGGAAGCATTTATGGAGAAGGGTAAGGTTATGCATTGCTGGAAATATAAAAAAAATGGGTTTGTGATAAAATACATTTCATTATTCTGATAAATACCATTTCTCAAATTGCAGATGGAGGGCTTTATCGTATCTGGCATCTATGGGACTGTGGACACACAGCTCTGGCTGGCCTTTCAGGAACAACAAATGGAAAACTAAAGCCATCTTGTCTCCCCATTCCAATTCTAATGTGTGAATTCTTTTACATTGTCTTAGTATTCCAAAAATTAGTCTCTCTCTCCCTTTGAAAATAAGCCATTATTGTAACAGCTGCTTTACACATGGCTTTTCTCTGTTTCACATACATGTGCACGCTGTGTATGTACCCATTCCCATCCTGTCTCCTCTCCATTTTTCTTTAAAAAAAAACCTATAGTAATCTCCACTGATATTTGTTTTCATAAATATAATAAAATGAAATCTGAGCTAGTATGGATCTGATTGATACAGTATGAGCTTACTGAATCCACTTTAAAATTCAAATAACTTCAAAGGTAGACAGAAGTCCATCTATGGATTTGTAAATCAACTTTTAAGAATCTACACAGTTATTCTGAAAGATAGCAGGAGCTGTTTATGAAGTCAGAGTTAAAATGCTTCTTTGGGATAAGGGTCAATAGTATAAGTAAAATTGGACATTACATAAAACTTGAGGGAGTTTGGGAAGGAATTCTACACACACACACACACACACACACACACACACACACACACACCCCAAAAACAAAAGCAGAGTTTAATGCAGCTTCTTGCTCTGTTTGTTGGTGGTATTCTGCAGCTTCTTTAAGAGAGGCTTCCTGACTTAGTGGTTGTAGTAATAGGAGCAGTGGGGCTGCGTCCCCAACACCCCGGCTGCCTGGCTAGCTTATGCCCCGAAATAACAACACGCAAACTGTATTCTTTTAAGCACTGCTTGGCCCATTATATCTAGCCTCTTCTCGGCTAACTCTGGCACCTGGACCAGCCCATTTCTTATAAGGTGTGTAGCACCCCAAGGTGTGCTTACCGGGAAGATTCTAGCCTATGTCCATCCTGGGTCGGAGCTTCATTGCATGTGCTCCTGAGAGCTGAGCTATAGTGTCTACCCGGGAGAGGGGAGCATGGTGTCTCTGCTCCAGAGAGCAGAGCTGTCGAGTCTGAGCTCACTTCTTCTTCCTCCAAGCATTCTGTTCTGTTTACTCCTCCCACCTATGTTTTAGCCTATCAGGGCCAGCCAAGCAGTTTCTTTATTTTTTTAACCAATGACCTTCCTCCATCAAGTGGTTGCAGCAAAAACTACACAACTCCTTTAAGAAAGCTTCCTGGCTTACCAGCACAAAAGGTTCTGACTCTTCAGGAGGTTAGGCTAAGGAAAATTAAGTGGGTTCTGTGAGCAGAGTGCTACAACGTGCCTAATGGCAACATAGACCTACTGTGTGCCCATAAATGGAGCAATATACATGGCTCTCAGAGGCAGTGAACATGCCTCCACCATGTTGGACTGGGAAGAACCAAAAGACAAAGTAGCCTTAGTCCTAGTAAGGCTACTTAGCATTTTAAGAAGCACTCCTGGACAGAGAAGGATTTCAGATACACAATAGGGCAGATTCAGACATAAAAGACCTCTAAATGAGACACCCTATGTTTAAAAAATGTATGTAGGCTTGGGAGAGAGAAGAAAAGAGTAAAGAGACAGTAAATGTAATAAAATACATATTAAACTTGTAGAAAAAGTAATAGAGTAACAAAAATGAGTCATGTAAAGATGGAATATATATAGAGAGTCTGGATAATGCATATTATTATGTTTTCTTTAAATTTTTTGACTGTGAAGGAGTTAAGTACAGAGCAACGTTTCATTGTTAAGCCAAACCAGCACAGATATTTTAAAGGTATCATGACTTCAGAATTTGGGTCTCTAGAATTTATTGCTTTGGATAAGAGGCCCTTTTCTGTTTCCACAGAGGATGAGAACCTGTGGAATCCTCGCAGACTAATGTGGTTTGATGGACCAAAAGCCCCTGAAGAGTCACCATAAACAGCCCCCAAAATTTCTTCACCCAACAAAAAGCAGGAAGCAGTTTGGAGAGAACTACACCAAAATTCCCAAATATTGTTCATAAATGTTTGTTTACATTTAAAGTGGGATATGCTATAGACATTTCCATTGGTATGTATCTTGGTTTGTTGATACAAATTTAAGGTAAATTTTGTTATATGTATATTTCTGCTCTTGATTAATGTGTTGTGTTTGTGCAGCTCATTTAAAAATGCAATGTATAATTAAATACAGGTTAATAGTCATCTATGATATATTATAGTAGTTATATTAGTTAGGTTTTCTAGATATTTCAGTTAGATAGATATTCATCAAATCTTTCAGAGACCTTCAAAATATTGCATTTAAAATATTTTAATAACATAGAAATTTTCATGACATGAGGCACATTTGCTCCTGGCAACACCAATCTACTTCAAGAGGATGATGGTCATCAAACAGGCTTCTTATGGAGTATGTTCACCATTTGGGCAAGAAACTATTTTTGCCTGAATTGCCTTACTGGACTTGCAGGACCCACAGAGAAATGACTGCTGAAGTTGCCTAAAGAAGGTGAGACAGTCCTTTAGGGTTTTTGCTTCATGAAAGAGTCTGCCAGACATTCTGCAGGACACAGAAGTATCTGACAATATAGGTGGTACTGTCTTCCAAATTTCCTGCTTCATGGAAAAGTCGGCCGGGTACTATGTATGGGCCTGTGAAGGTTGGATGCACCAATGTTACAGAAAAACTTCGGGTGATTGTCTAGGCAGTGAGATGTCTCTGTCAATTCTAGAGTTTTGGAAGTTGCTTACAATGTACTTCCTGTTTACTTAGGTAATAATATATTCTTTTGGAATCTTTGATGGAGCTGAATAATAGTTACAATTATAGTTTTCCTTAGTTATGATAAAAGATAAAGTAGATATAAATATCATAACTATAGTTCTTACTTGATACCTGTTTTTTTATATGTAATTTTACTATGTTAAAATTAAAACCTTCCTTTTTTAAACAGAAAAGGGAAAATAGTGTGGGAAGTCCTTCTGTTTATTTGTTGTTTTTATTGGTTAATGAATAAAGAAGCTTCCTTGGCTTGTGATAGGGCAGAGTAGAGCTAGGTGGGAAACACTAAACTGAATGCTGGGAAAAAGAAGGCAGAGTGAAGAGAAGCCACATAGCTGCCACCAGGGACAGATATACCAGAACCTTGCCAGTAAGTCACAGCCATGTAATGATACATAGATTAAAAGAAATGCATTAAATTAAGGTATAAGAGTAAGCCAGAAATATGCTTCAGCTATTGGTCAAACAGTATTGCAATTTTCTGAGTGATTATTTTGGATCAGAGCATCTGGGAACAAACAAGCAGCCTTCACCAATAATTAGTATGTAGTTTGTAGTATGTTTTGCAATAGTAAGTTATCCTGGATACTGTGTTTTATAAGTTGGGGGCTCAGAGTTATAAAGCACTTGCTGCACAAACACAAAAGCCTGCATTAAGATTCCAGAACTCATGCCACCCATGAAGCTGCAACCCTGGTGCCATGGGAGCTGGAGACAGGAAACTTGCAGGGCGTGGTTGACTGACAGCTTGACTTTATGTTTAGGGCTGGACAGATTTGCCTCTGGTTCCAGAGAGCCTTCATTATTGTCATCTATCCAGTCTCTCAGCACCAATTGCTGGGGGTGCAGGGTGAGCACCTTATAAAGATTCACCCAGAGGTTGTCAGGTGATGTGAAGTAGCATGAACCTACATGCATCCCAGCAGTGGAAAGAACAAACTTCCTCTGAGAGCCTGAGGAGTTTGTGCCACCCATGGGAAAAGGAGCGAATCTATGGACTTATGTAAATTTTGTTCGGCCCCTCTTCACAGAGGAAAATGTTTTAGACAGCACCATACATTTACTATTATGTACAAGGATGCACAAAACATGGGCTAATACTGATACCATGTGTTTGTCCTCTTGGCATAGCAAGTGGTGCTGCATACTGTACATTCAAAGTCGCTATCTATGTTCAGAGATATGATGTAAGAAATGTCAATAAGAAAGCACTACTTTCCCATCTATTTGGTTTTTTGTATATATGTTTATAATAAGGAAATATTGCCTTATAGAAAACTTCAAACTTATGGAAAGTTTCTAAACCGTTTCCAGGGTTTTCCACTATTTCCTTCAACTTTATTTTCTTTGATTGAGTCTTCATGTATCAGTGATTTTCTAATTCTAATTTTGATAGAAAGAATAACTACTAACTTGACTTTACTCTGGGAAACAGAAAGACTTTAATGTAAATACCTGTATTTATTTTTGAAGCTGACGATTTTATTAGCAATTCTCTAGAAATATATTAAGCTGTAGCCAAAAGCAGGTGTCACTTGCATTCTTTCCTGTCTTCTTAGCAGTAGTACAAAGCAGCATAAATGCTTGAGTTTATTGAGTTTATGAGAGGCAGGAAAATGTAATGTAAGAGGAAAGAAAGGGGGCAGAGTGACCTGCAGTAGGGTGGCTCCTTCATGGTCAAGGTCAGAAATGCCTGCTCTTAAGCCCCA
Organism: Microtus obscurus; assembly: GCA_963919715.1. Classification (NCBI taxonomy): domain Eukaryota; kingdom Metazoa; phylum Chordata; class Mammalia; order Rodentia; family Cricetidae; genus Microtus; species Microtus obscurus. The sequence continues at coordinate 2,220,904 of CAWTZC010001883.1, read as the reverse complement.
AGCACTCTGTGGCAGATGTTGAGCTAGGTTTGCCTTTCATATTTCTAGCACTGAATGAAACAATATAGGCCAGTCTTGCTTTCTGGTCATAAATGTTGACCAGGGAGGCACACTGTATATTATATTGAGAAAAAAGACACTGTGCCAAAGTGAGCAAAGTTCTTGATAAAACCCCTGACCTTCACTGAGGCTTTTTCCCTCATCACCTGTGCAACCTATAGGTCTCGAAAAGCAATTCTGTCACATCAATTTATAGAGGCCAAATGATGCCGTATAGGTACACTGCTCCCTTGGATGGCCCATTTTAACTTAGTGATAAATTTTAAAACTCCTAGAGGAGAGAATAGATGGTTCATGTTTGGAGAAGCCTACCATAAATATTGTTTTCCATTCAAGTTCTTGATAGATCACAGTTTGCTGTGAATTTGGGGTTTTGCTCACCGAAGTTTCTGAAGTGATGTTCTTTCTTTTGAAGCCTTGCTAATTATGCACGTAGTTGCTTGCTCTAACACACAGCCACCCTGAGTATAAGAGACATCATTCTTGCCATGTGGTTGAGATGACATTGTGGTAGACAATGCTTTTCTTTAGGCATGTCCTGGAACTGTACTGACAAATTAATGATTAGTGGAAGTCTTAAGTTTCATGTTATAAACTATGTATGTAGAAGTTTAATATTAATTTATTTTAACAAGTATGACTTAACATCTCCTGTAGCTGTTTTCAAAACTATTCTCAACAGAACTTCCTTCTGAGTCCCATTTTTCTTCTCATACTTAAGCCTGTCTTAATTTTTAAAAAATCATTGTCTCTGATACTGCTTCATATAAAAAAATTAAAACGTTTTTATGTTAGAATAAGGTACAGTTTTATACCTCATACATTGAAATTCACAGTTTCAGTGGATGGTTTTGGTAAATACTTTCATCTATACAGTCACCTTCACTATAGTCAAAGCATAGGCTAGCCCTATCACCTCTAATGCTCTACATCCCCCCACACTGTCCATTCCCCCACGCCCTACTTCCCCCCATGCTGTCCATCCCCCCACTCTGTCTATCCCCCCACATTGTCCATCCCCTATGCTGTACACCCTCCCACGCTGTCCATCCCCCTTCTCACCCATAGCCCTGGTGACCACTGATCTGTTTACCATCTCTGTCATTCTGCCCTTTGCAGAATGTTCTGTGAATGTTCAGGGTGTGATTGTGTTGAGTGGTTTCCTTCACCTAGGTTAGTGAACTGGTGACTCATGGCTTCCGCTGCATGTATCAAAACTTCCTTCCCTTTCATTGCTAATCATCATTCTATAATTTGTTTACCTGTTCCACATGTGAGGGAAAATCGAATTTCTTTTTATTTTGTTATTAAGAATGGACCCAAATAGAAAGTATTTGTGCACAAATTTGCATATACTTATGCTTTATTTCACAAATTGATGTGCCTTTTTAGGATTAATGACATCTTCAAGTAGTAAATACAGGTGTAGTACAGGTGTAACGAGTTTCCAACAGTATGCTCCCAGCCTCTGCCTCCCATCTTCTTTGCTGGTCATGTCATCCGTTATACCATTTTTACAATAAGATCCCACCAGACATTATTGTCATGTTTGCTTTGGGTAACTGGTGATGTTTCATATCACTTATTTGAAACTAGAGTTTTATATTAATTTCACTTGTCATTTTTACTTTTCAATTCTTTGTGTTTATCAAAGTTTCTATTATTTTACTTGGGGGAAATGTACTTCATCTGCTATGTATAAATCTCTCTGCTAGTAGTAAATTCTGGTTTTATTTATTTGGAATATATTTTTCTTTATTTTATAGCTTCTACAATAAGATATTGTAGGGCATTCCTGTTTATACAATTCCACTCACAGTTTCACAGTTTTTTTCAAAACTATAAAATTTCACTCTGTTATGTAGGAAATATTCTACACAAGCAGTCATTAGTTTGTCAAAGTAGTTGACTTCTAAAATGTGTAGCATAGGACTCCAAGAAATTGAGTGATTATTGGCTCTAGGGCCAAGGAAGCAGGGCCAAATTGAAAATCGAGTTTGGGGCTGTCCTCTTCCACCACAAAAGTGCAATTCAGACCCCGTGGGAAATGTGAGGCTAGGAGTTGCTGGGTATAGAGGTCCTTGATGACATACAGGGATGACGCTGCTGTGCAGCAAGCTGACCTGTGTCAAAGAAACTGTAGGAGAGTAAGCAACTTTGGACCCGCAGCATGCCACTGAGCAGCAGGGAGAAAAGCCCAAAGAACAAGGAGAGGAAGTTCCTACCTCTAACCCCTGTGCTCACTATTGACAAAGCCCAGAATTGTGCAGTTAACAGCAGAGAAATGTTTGTTCCTCCCAGCTCCTGACCGACCTTCCTATCCTTGACTGAAGTACGAAGATCTGGAAGTGGTGGCTTCCACTTTCCTTTCGGTAGAGCATTATTTTAGATTGCATTTCCTGTTAAAATCCTTTAAAAACTAAACCAACTTTTGAGAATTTTATAGTTTGCATCATTTCTACCCTTCCTCTTTTCCCTTCCAAATTCTCTATCTACATTTGAGATGAAAACCGTTTGAAAAACAGCCTTTCCAGTTTTATAATGGAAGGCAGTCTTAAGGACCTGGGATTCATCTCTTCCAGATATTGTCATTAAGGTGGGTAGCCACGCCTCTGCCATTCTCTGCATCAGAGTCTGGGTGGGGGACTTTGAAAAACTCCCTCTTGTCCCAAATGTATGAGAACATTTGCTTTTCACTAGGATAAGACCAATTAGCAAACACAGTTGGCTTCTGGTTTTCTCCTTGGCCCTGAAAGATCTTGGTTTCAGCAAGATTGTGTTTGATTTTCTGTCATATACAAGACTGTTGAAGAAAGCATCTTTACTGTCTCAAATGTCCAGCCTCATACGTGCATTGACTCTATAAGCTGTTGAGAAGATTAAAAGGAAAATCTCTTAGCCCATATAGGAAAATAAAGTAAAACAATGAAATAAAAGAAAAGTAACATATAGGGAGACAATGTTACCTATACAAATATTTTACCAAAGACTTCTATCAAGAAAGATATTTTACTGTCCATGTTTAGAAGACAACACCACAAGACACATTGTCAAAAAACTAGCATATATATGTGTGTGTGTGTGTGTGTGTGTGTGTGTTGACCAACTTATCAGGGAAAAAAATTTAAAATAGTAGCGATAACTAATTCCCACAAAATGGTAAGCATCAAAAACATAAATCCCTAAAGATAACCACAAGTTCTGGCTAAGAGAGAAAGCTAGTGGATATTGTATACATTGCTAGTGGGAATACAATGTTGCAGACACTTTGGAGAACCATGTAAGCAGTTTCTTAGAAAGTTATGCAAATTTCATCAGTTAATTTAGAAGTTCTACTTATAAAGTGGTCTGAGAATAAATGCATATGTAATGAGTTATCTAAAAATTCACAGAGAAATTAGTTCATAATCTCCTGAACTACAAACAGCCCAAATGTCCCTTACCAGGTGATTTGATAAACTGTAATATCCATGCATAGAAAACTGCCCAGCACCGAGAAGACATGAATTATTGATAATAGATAACATAAATGAGTCTCAATGACATTAAGCTCAATGAAGTGTCAGCACAAAACACCTAAGTATGTAATGATTCCATTTACATGCTGCTCTGGAAGAGATAAAATTAATGTATATAGATAACAGTCAGATCGGTTCTTGCTTGGGGTGAGGTTGAGGGTGGAGGAACGGCAGGAAAAAAGCATTAGGGAATCATTAGGGGTAATGAAAAGCTTCATTGCTCGATGGTTGCACTAGTTACACTGATCTATGTAAGTCTTGCAAACCCCATTACTCTACACTCTTCAGATAAGAGCGTTTTATTTTCTGGAAAACACATTACTATGAAGTTGATGAAAAACAAAGCATGAATGTGAAAACTTCAGCATGATGTGAAGCCTGAATTTCAGACTGAATGATGTTTGGTCAGTGAATTAAAGAATTAAAAATTGTTTTTAAAAGTTAATTTTTAAAAAACTATCTTTTCTCGTTTTACATACCAACCCAGTTCCTACTCTCTCTCATCCTCACACTCAATCTCCCTTCCCCTCATCCCACCACTCCATCCACTCTTCAGTGAGGGTAAAGCTTCCCATGGGGAGTCAACAGAGTCTAGCACATTGCTTTGAGGCAGGACCAAAGCTCTGCTTACTACATCTAGGCTCTGCAAGGTATCCCTCCAAAGAGAATGGGTTCCAGAAAGCCACTTCCAGCGGCCCCACAGTCTGACCCAGTCATACAACTGTTATCCACATTCAGAGGGCCTAGTTTTGGTCCTATGCTGGTTCCCTCGCTGTCAGGCCGGTGTTGGTGGGCTCCTACTAGCTCAGATCAGGTATTTCAGTAAGCATCCCAATCATGGTCTTGACCTTTTTGCTTGTATTCTCACTCCTCCCACTCTTTGAATGGACTTTGGGAGCTCAGCCCAGTGCTCCGCTTCTGCTTCATTCAGTTGCTAGATTTAGGTTTTATAATGACATTTAAGATAATCATCAATCTTACTAAAGGGCAAGGTCAGTTTAGACACCCTCTCCATTATTGCTTAGAGTCTTAGCTGGGGTCATTCTTAAAAGGATACTAGTTGTAAAGCAAAGGATGATGAGCCCATAGTCCACAATACCAGAGAAATTAGGTAATAAGGAGAATCCTAAGAGAGAGACAGAGATCTCCCTAGGAAAGGGAAATAGACAAGATCTCCTGGGAAATTGTAAGTAGGGGTGTTGGGGGGAGAAGGGATGGTGGACAGGAAAGGAAGGGAGAAGGGAAGGAGGGAGGAGAACTTAAGGGAACAGGATGATCGAGATGGGGGAAGGACAGAGATGGAGAGCAAGGAAAGAGATGTCTTGGTTGAGAGAGTCATTACAGGGTTAGCAAGAAACCCGACACTAGAAAAATTCCTAGCTTTAAATTCTTTATTAAGTTGGAAGCTGGAAGTGGATGGGACTCCAGTCATGGTGGTATCTGTTGAATTTGATATCAATACGGGACACATTAATAGGTCATGTGACTAAAATTCACATGGCTCTACAAAGAACCCAGAAATAGTCAAAGTGACCTTAAGGAAAGTGGAGATATCATACATTCTGGTTTCAGTAGGTAATATGTTGGTATGACAAAATTAAATTAAATTTTATTTTAATTAAAATAATAAAATTAAATTAAATTTAAATAGACCTATAACCCCTGAGGAAATAGAAGAAGTCATTAAAAGTCTCCCAACCAAAGACAGTCCAGAGCTAGATGGTTTTAGAGCAGAATTCTACTAGACTTTCAACATACGAATACTCCACAAATTATTCTACAAAATAGAAACATAAGGAACAGGGCCAAATTCTTTTTCTGAGGCCACAGTCACCCTGATACAGAAAACCCACAAAGACTCAACAAAGAAAGAGAATTACAGACCCATTTCCCTCATGAACATTCATCCAAAAATCAAATCTAAGAACACATCAAAAAGATCATTCACCACGATCAAGTCGGCTTCATTCTAGAGATGCAGGAATGGTTCATCATATCTAAATCAGTCAATGTAATCTACCATGTACATAAACTGACAGAAAAATCATCATGTGACTATCTCATTAGATGCTGTAAAAGCCTTTGACAAAATCTAACACCACTTCATGATAAAAGTAGTGGAGAGATTAGGGGTATGAGGGACATGCCTAAACTTACTAGAGGCAATATACAGCAAGTGACAGCCAACATCAAATTAAATGGGAGAGCAACTCAAAACAATTCCACTAAAATCAGGTAGAAGACATATCAATTTAATATAGTACTTGAAGTTCTAGCTGGAACAATAAGACAACTAAAGGAGATCAAGGGGACACAAATTGGAAAGAAGAAATCAAAGTAACATTTTTTGGAAATGATATGAAAGTGTATACATGAATGACCCCATAAATTCTACCAGGGAACTCCTTCAGCTGAGAATCACCTTTGGTGAAGTGTCTTGTAGCAAGGGGGGTTGTTTGTCCCAGCTGCCCAGAATCAAAAAAAAAAATCACATAGAAACTGTATTATTTAAATCACTGCTTGGCCCATTAGCTCTAGCTTCTTATTGTCTAACTCTTACATCTTAATTTAACATTTCTCTTAATCTATTAATTAAACTACATGCAAGGAGAAAGAAGGTGGAGTCAAAAAGAAACCATATAGCCCTGCTGGAGACAGATGCCAGAACTTTAGCCAGTAAGAACATAGCCATATGGCGATATACAGATTAATAGAAATGGGTTAAATTAAGATGTCAGAGTTAGCCAATAAGAAGCTAGAGCTAATGGGCCAAGTAGTGATTTAAATAATACAGTTTGTGTGTGATTATTTTGGGGCTGAGAAGCCGGGGACAAACAAACAGCCTCCTCTCCAACAGTGTCTGGATACAGGATTAACTAAAAAAAAAAAATCATGTCCCTCTTGTATGGAAATGAGAAAGAAATCAGGGAAGCAACACCCTTCACAATAGCCACAAATAATATAACATACCTTGGGATAATTCTAACCAAGCAAGTGAAAGACCTGTGTGATAAAACTTCAAGTCTTTGAAGAAAGAAATTGGAGAAGACATCAGAAGATGGAAATATGTCCCACACTCATGAGTCGGTAAGGTTAACATGGTAAAAATGGCCATCTTACTATTGAATCTACAGATTCAATGCAATCCCCATTAAAATCCCCACACAATTCTTTACAGACCTTGAAAGAACAATTCTCAACTTCATATGGGAAAACGAAAAACACAGGATAACTAAAACAGTTCTGTGCAATAAAGGAACTGCTAGAGGTATCACCATCATCCCTGATTTCAAGCCCTACTATAGATACAGTATTTAAAAACTGTATGGTATGACATAAAAACAGACAGGTGGATCAGTGCAATTAAATCCAAGACCCAGACATAATTCTACTTACCTATGACACCTGTTATTTTGCAAAAAAAGCCAAAATTATACAATGGGGATAAAAGCATCTTCACCAAACAATGCTGGCATAACTGGATGCAGGCATGTAGAATAATGCAAATAGATTCATACTTATCACCCTGCACAAAACTTCTTTCCAAGTGGATAGATACCTCAACAGTAATCCAGTTACATTGAGTATGATAGAAGAGAAAGTGGGAAATAGCTTTGTGTATGCTGGTACAGAAGATAACATCCTGACTAGAACACATAGCACAGACACTAAGATAGACAATTAAATGGCATCTCATGAAACTGAAAAGCTTCTGTAAGGCAAAGGACACCATCAATAGGACAAAACAGTAGCCTACAGCATGGCAAAAGCTCTTCACCAACTCTACTTCTGACAGAAGGTTGATTTCTAAAATATATTAATAACTCAAGAAAGTAGACATAAAGAAACTAAATAATCCAATTAAAATATGGGAGTACAGATCTAAACAGAGAATTCTCAGTAAAAGAATCTCAAATGGCTGAAAACACTTAAAGAAATATTCAACATCCTTAGCCATCAGAAATATGCAAATCAAAATGACTCTGAGATTCCATCTTATAACTATAAGAATGGCTGAGATCAAAAACACAGTAATAACTCATCCTGGAGAGAGTGTGAAGCAAGGGGAACACTCCTCCACTGCTGCTGGGAGTACAAACTTGTGCAGTCACTTTGGAAATCAGTACAATGGTTACTCAAGAATAAATGTAAGGCCGGGCATTGGTGGCACATGCCTTTAATCCCATTACTTGGGAGGCAGAGACAGGCAGATCTCTGTGAGTTCGAGGCCAGCCTGGTCTACAAGAGCTAGTTCCAGGACAGGAACCAAAAGCTACGGAGAAACCCTGTCTTGAAAAATCAAAAAAAAAAAAAAAAAGTAAAAAATGAAAAATGAAGCACAGGCCCTGGCCATTGAGTCTGAGTCTGCAGCTTCCATCCTGCAGCTCCTGTCCTTTACGACAGCTGTGACACGATCTCTTCCTGGGGAGGGGACAAAAGGTAACATGAAAAAACATTTACTTCTCTGGGGGGTGGTAGGTGCTACACTCTAGCTTTCATTTCCTTATTAAACATTTCCCTGGTAGTCAAAACCACATTTATTTTTTGTGCCTTGGAGAAGTAAAAGAAGTCATCTCTGTCCTAGCTAGTAGGTGACCCTGGCCATTTCTGAATCCCCTGTCTGTCGCCAGAGCCCATGCAGGCACGTGCTGTTGCTCTCTGTAACACTACACTGTAACAGTGAGTGGGTCTGGCTGTTTGTGTTTTCTGTCCTCCCACCAGGTCCCCTCAACTGTTTAGCCCCAGAGAAAAATCACACATAGGTCTCCATAAATTATAAGCTAATTGGCCCATTAGCTCTAGCCTCTGTTGGCTAACTCTCACATCTTGATTAACCCATTTTTCTGATCTATGTTAGCCATGTGGCTCAGTACCTTTTTTCAGTGGAGCAGATCACATCCTGCTGCTTCTGGGGTCTGGGCGGGAGTTGGAAGAATCAACTTCCTCCTTCCCAGAATTCTCCTGTTCTCATTACATCATTTCTACTTCCTGTCTGGCTTTCCAGCCTATATTTCCTGCCTGGCCAATCAGCGTTTATTTATATTATGATTGACAGAATATAGACAATTCTCCCGCACCACTACACTACATGTTACTCTCCAGAATGGCTCTTTCTCCACATCCCCTTGTCATTGGGCACAATTCTGTGTTCCCCAGAGGCTCTGGAGATCCTTTTATTTCTTGTCTCAGGGACCTGTTTGCCTCTAGTCAAGGACTGTGGATAATTAGCTCACAATATACAAGGAAAAGAATTTACCTTACAGATTTATAACCTCAGTATGGACTGGAAATAATCCTGGATTCTAATAATACTATCTATATAGTAACCATCTACGTGAAATTGTAAGAAAGTTGAAGTAAACCAAAGGCAAAATAAATTGCTTCAATCTAGGCTGAGTTATTCCCCATTAGTTTTAAACCCAAAATCATGTTTATAAGTTTTTTGATATAATCTAAACTGGCCAATCTATTTTGGGGAGCAGTCGGTGTTTAACTTGCCTGCCTAAGAATTCTTTACAGTTCGCCTTTTGATCAAATTAGTGCAATGAATTGTGCTTAGTGTGGAAGAGCTGCCTTGGAGAGGAAGCCTGTAATATGTGCTTGCTCCATTTTTTAGCTGTATTTTCTTTCTACCACAACTCTGTTCCAGAGACCGAAGTAAAGGCTAATTCCCTTGTGGGGGAAGTTCATTCACAATGCTGGCAGCAATCTGCAGAGTTTCATGACTCGGGCTCTGAACACCTCGAAAGTGTACAGACAGCGATCTCCTGAAGCTTTATTGTGCCAGCATCAAGGTCAGCCAGTGAGCCTCAGCTCGCATTTATACCACTAAAACTTGGGCAGGAAAGAGAAGATACTTTTTTGGGCAATGTTCCAATAGAGCCAAATGTTTTGCCCTCTAGTATAAAAATACAGGTGTGGTACGCTACTTGTTGCCTACAAAGATTCTTGCGTCTTTGCTAACAATATTCTGATATCATTCTTAGCTCGATTACCCAGCCCCGGGATGTGAAACTGGTTTATCTAATCCATGAGTGCAATCCTCCACCATCGATTCAACACTGCGTGTGCATGTGATTTGACCTTCCCAAATGAGAAGCGCTGAGAAGATAATTCCCCATTGATTAAGAGAGATGGAAGGTGCCTTTCTGTTCTTTGCTTTCTTCCGGTTTTGGAAGCTGTTGTCTCCGAAGTGCTTACCCTACCCTCGCTGTGACACAGGGTTTGAGGCATGAGACAGCTAAGCAAATGTCTCACAGTCCTGCAGGAATGACCCAGTTGTACTCCTGAATTGACTCCAGTTGGTTCTGTGACTTTAAATTTCTTGTCACATGAGGAAATGGAACAGAGTTATCACTTCAGCTTCAAGTGATCAGGAACTTTGTCAGTTGCTGTGGAAAGCATCATGGCTATTGATTCCATGCCTAATACAGATGATTTTTTTCTTAAATCTCTCCCTTCTGCCCTTAAACCAGGTGTCAGCATTGCCGTGGTGCAGTTTCCACATGGGCGACTCACTGAAGAGTTTTAGTGGCAATACTGTTATCTGCTAAGATTTTTAATGGTTTTTAATTCCTAAGAAGACAGAGTCAATATGAAGTCATCCTTGAATGCATTTCTTAGGTATCTCTTATCACTCACGGAGAAAGGTTAGAATGATGGTGCCTTGAGTTACTGCCTACTTTGTTGCTTACTTATAAATGTTTGTATTTGTCATTTGGCATTCACCAGACAAGATTGCTCTGATTTGAGTTTAAGCCAATAGAAAGTCTTTTTTAGTTGGTATCTGAATGTAGCATGGAGACTTTCTTTGGGTGAGCTTTTAAGCATAAAAGTTATGCCTTGGGTTGACATATTTCAGTTAATAAGCACTAGCCAGAATCAGAACTATAGAAGTCAAAAAACAAGGTTAGTTCCTTCAGAGACTTTCCCAGAACTACAGACTTTGATGGATTAGGTCTTTGTTTTAGTTTTGGCAGATGGTGCTGTCCACATACTGAGTTTTACAGCCAGAATGGTACTCTTATGGAGTCAGTCATGCTAAGATCTGGAGGCTTACTAAGGTTGGGACCCTGTTACAGTATTGATGTCCCAAGAGGGACAAAAGAGGAATAAATAGCTGAGTAATTAGAATCTGCAGTTTAATTTGGTCCTGGTAAGAACGCATGTATATTACCATCTAATCAAGATAAATTAATATGCATGATATACGTCTGCTCAGTATCTCTTTTCTATAATATTTACTTCAGGATTTCTTTTTATTTTCTTGGTAAGGATATACACTAACATTCCAGAGGCTTTGGAGACCATTGTAAATAATTTATACTTTGAAAAATGCCTGCTCAGGGTACAGAGAGCAGGGCGCTTGCAGGGTCACATAGTGTATTATTCTGACTGTTGACAGTTCAATTGCACCTGGGGGTCCAGAGACGGGAAACTTTCTCCCTTACTACACATACTGAAAACAAGAATGTACCTTTTGCATATTCTGAAGATTTATTCTTCTGCCATGACTAGATGGCCCCCACTGCCATCTTAAACCTTGGCCAGAAAGCTCCACTACGCTTGGCATTGCTATGAAGACAGGTATTTATATCAAGGCATGTTCCGCTTTATTTGCCTTGTCTTTGCTTTGCATGTCCTCGGGTCAGGTAGCCAGTGTATTTCTGCACTATCCTCTTTCTGCATAAATATTTGATTATGGTAAATAGTCACACCCAAGACTTTTTGTGGGTCAGGGAAATGTAACTTCCTATGGGTCCTCACACCAAAGGACAGAAGGTCCATCCGGAGAATGGAGTAAAGTTCATGGTAGGAGGATATGATGCTTGGTATTTCCTTGCTCTGAGGTTGTTTGCAAATGGCAACTCCATGTCATTCCAAGTGTTCTCATATGTCAGTGCTGAGTTCACAGGCTTAAACTGTTAATTTTAACTTACAAGCTCATGCATGTAGATCTAATATAGATTTGAAATGTGTAACAAGTTTCTTAAGAAATGTTTCTTTTTATTAAGTGATAAATACCAGTAACACCAGAGTAATTGTTATAATGCTTTTGTTTCTAGTGTTTTACATATAAAACTTAAGTATTGAGATGATATTGAGCATCTAAAATTTGAGTATTCTAAATTCTACAACTCTTATTTCGTTGTTTTTAGAGGTAAACATCAATATATATCGAAAGTGAATGGAGTTTATTAGAGAAACACTTACTAGAAGAATTGAGTACATAGATCATCAGACTAGTGTCAAAAGGGGAGATGGGCCAGGCAGTGGTGGTGTGATGGTGCATGCCTTTAATCTCAGCACTTGGGATGCAGAGGCAGGCAGATCTCTGTGTTTAAGGCTGATTGAGTCTATAAAGTGAGTTCTGGGACAGTCAGAGTTGTTACACACACACACTCACACACACACACACACACACACAAAATAGGAAGGATGGGGAAAAAGTTGGATGTTAGTATTTCCCATGGTGTTCAGTCTGAGTACAGTATGGTTTTGTGTTGAAAAGTCTATGGATCAAAGTTGGCCAGCCTTGTATGCCAACTGAATGGGGTCGGGGACTGAGACCTCCTTCATCTAACAAAATATAATAAAAATCAGAAAGTTTTATACCATGTGTTATATTGATGAACCTGGTGGTGAAGTTACATGGCATGTAATCTTTATCTTTAGTAGAGATGGATGCCACCACATGGCTCCTTTCACCAGTCAAGACTGAGACAAGCCACGTGGCTGCTATTAAAAAACATTGACCTCCTGAAACTGAAAAGCTTCTGTAAAGCAAAGGATATGGCCAACAAGACAAATGACAGCCTACAGAATGGGAAAAGATCTTCACTAACCTCACATCAGACAGAGGTCTGATCTTCAAAATATACAAAGAACTCAAGAAATTGAACACCAAAAGATCACATAATCCAATAAAAAAAATGAAGATCAGACCTAAACAGAGAACTCTCAACAGAGGAATCTAAAATAATTGAAAGACACTTAGGGAAATGCTCAACATCCTTAGTCATCAGAGAAATGCAAATCAAAACAACTCTGAGATTCCATCTTACACCTGTAAGAATGGCCAAGATCAAAATCATTGATGATAACTTACGCTGGAGAGGTTGTGAAGTAAAGGGAACACTCCTGCATTGCTGGTGGGAGTGCAAGCTGGTACAGCCCCTTTGGATGTCAGTGTGGAGATTTCTCAGAAAATTAGGAAACAACCTTCCTCAAGACCCAGTAATACCACTTTTGGGTGTATATCCAAAGGATACTCACTCATGCCACAAGAACATGTGCTCAGTTATGTTCATAGCAGCTTTGTTTGTCATAGCCAGAACCTGGAAACAACCTAAATGCCCTTTGACCAAAGAATGGGTAAGGAAAATGTGGTACATTTACACAATGGAGTACTACACAACAGAAAAATAATGACATCTTGAGTTTTGCAAGCAAATGGATGGAGCTAGAAAACATCATTTTGAGTGAGGTAACCCAGACCCAGAAAGACAGGTATCACGTGCACTCACTCCTAAGTGGTTTTTAAGCATAAAGCAAAACAAGACAAAAAAAAAAAAAAAAAAAAAAAAACAAAAAAAAAAACAGCCCACAAGTCACAATCTCAGAGAACCTAGACATCAATGAGGACCCTAAGAGAGACATACTTAGATCTAATCTACATGGGTAGTAGAAAAAGACAAGATCTCTTGAGTAAATTGGAAGCATGGGGATCTTGGGAGATGGCTGAAGGGGAGGGGAGAGGCAGGGAGGGGAGCAGAGAAAAATGTAGAGTTCAATAAAAATCAATGAATAAAAACAAAAAAACAATGTAATGCAGTATGATGCAGTGGATCTGTTTTTCCAAACAAGATTTGGGTCATATATGTAGCATATTGCAGGAAATTAAAATTACCTATTATCGATATAAAAATCAGCCTTTTGTTTCAAGTTTTAAGCTAAAATATTCAGAAATAGCTAATAGATGCTGATTGACTGTAGTGAGCTTATACCTTTGAGTTCCATATCTCAGGGTGGGTACAAATTTTTTGTGGATCGTGTGGAATTTGTATATAAATTATGTGCTATGTTTCTCTATGTTCCTTTTCCTTTAGAATAGTCATCTACAGAAGCATTAAAAACAATCACTATAGAATTTTAAGATGAAACTTTAGGCAATACCCATGGAGTATTTTTAAGAAATCTTAAAAAGATCTTTTGGATAGTGATATCTTGAGCAGCATGCTAATGTAATCTGCCAGTTATTAACAGTGTAGAACAATCAACTTTCATATTATTTAGTGGCACAGTAGTATTTGTAGGCCCTTTATCAGTAAGGGATTATTTCTATGAGCTACAGCGTTTGCAGAAGCATTATCCAATAAGCTATTAACTTGCTGAGTTCTGGGTGTTACACTTCCCATAGAATTTAACCTTGAGTTTTCAGGAAGCAACATTGGAGCAGAGCCAAATCCCTAGTAGTGAGAAACAGAAAAGAGTGTACCCAATGGTATGACCCAAAATTTTAAAATTTGTTCTTACCATAAACGTTAAGCACTCATTTAAATATTTCCTAGCTGAGCAGCAGAAGAGACAATTTTCCACATCAGTGGTTTTCAACCTTTGGATTGCAACCCTTTGGGTGTCGAAGGACCCTTTCAAAGGGGCTGCCTAAGATCATCGGTAAACACAGGTATTTTCATTACAGTTCATAACAGTAGCAAATCACAGCTATGAGGTGGAAACAAACATAGTTTTATGATTGGGGGTCAACACAACGTGAGGAACTGTATTAAAGGGTCACAGTATTAGCAAGGTTGAGAACCACTGGCCTAGAGGAAGAATCAACAATAAGCATAAGGATTCTATTGGTGGAGAATGTAAACTTCATGGGGCCTCTTGAGTTCTACTTATTGAGAGACAAAGCTTAGGGTCAGGGCCTCGACAATGTTCTTTTAGGTAAAGACTGGCTCCTAATAAATAGCAAGGGATCTCCAGGTTGTTTGACCACTTTCGCTCTGTCATTCCAGACATCATTCATTTCCTTCCTTTGAATAAAACACAGGCTCATGTGATTGACAATCCTGGTTTCTCCAGTGCTTGCTCTAAGCTGTGCTTCCTACACAGTGCCACTGTGGATACCAGACCGTACTGGCTGGAGTCTTTGGGCAGTTTGTTTTCCCTCAAGTTAGATGACTGCACAATGTAGCCTCTCACAGATACCTCAAATAGTTTCCTAGATGCTGTAGAACCTACCACACATCAAGTAACTAAAAATGGCAGAAAGAAGTTACCAACTGAGATTTTTGGAAAGTTTGTCTCTGTATGATACTCTGAAAATAAAAGATCCTGGTTGTTGAAAGACAGAATTATAATTGATCTCTACCTTTACAACACTTTGACTCTTTCCACATTCTCTGTCTGTCTCTGTCTCTCTCTATTGCTCTGTCTCTCTGCCCCTCTCTCTCTTTCACACACACACACACACACACACACACACACACACACACACACACACACCACCACCACCACCACCACCACCACCACCACCACCACCACCACCACTCATAAACTTGTTTCCCAAAACCCTGACTTAGGGGTGATGAGGGGATGAAGAGAGACATCTTCCTACACACACAGAAGAGTGGGGTTGAGTGCTCTAGACAGATGGAAAAGTCACAGCACCCATAAAGCTCAGTATGTTTGCTATATACTGTTGGGCAGGGAACCAGGATCATTGCATACAGCTGTACAAGAAGCTGGCTTAGTTAACCTTGGTAGGATCAGTTTCTGTGGGGGAGTAGTCTTCAGTCTGTAAATATCCAAGTGGAGAAAACTCTGGTGGATGTTTTCCACATACATGGTTAGCATTCACACTCAGACTTATGGAGGTCTTTGCCATCCCTCTGAACCTCAAGGCAGGTTTAGGGGAGTTTGCCAATTTCCCATGAAGGTGTCACCTGTGTGTTATTGGGTGCCTAGCAGCTTCCCTGGTCTCTACCCAAAGAAACCCTTACTGCCTCTCCCACACCAGTTAAGCTAGCCAGCAATGCTGCTAGACACTGTAAAATGTCTCCTGGGTACAGAATCATCACCTAATTGAGAGCCACTGACATAAATCACAGCTGTCATACACAAGATAAACTTTGTCTGCAGCGTAAGAGTTATTAGCATGATAACAGAGAAAAACATTTTAAACAAATACATCAGGTAAAGGGGATTTAATTTAAAAACTCCACAGCCAGCCAGTTCTGCTGATGACAGCTCTCTGCAGCCAGACTCCTAGAGTTACACTTGAGGGGGTCTCCCAATCAGATGTTAAATTTAGGGAGAGATCTCCAAGTGGCTGATTATTTCTTGTCTCTGCTGGTTCAGCTCTCAGTGGACAGCTTTCAACAGGGAGACTGTGAGTACTGTCCATGACTGCAGGGGGATGCCTCAGATCTCTCAAATCCACCTGTTCCACAGGTCATCTTGCTCACAGTTTACCCTTAACGTCTTAGATCAAAATCTGCTAAGGCAGGGAAAAGCCAGGAAGACTCCTTCACACCCTGCTCCCTGGATGCTGTCATTAGTCTAATGTGATTGATGTCTTCCAGTTGTTACTAGTAAAGGGCATGAGACTTGGAGCACTTGGCTAAATTACGGTTGGGATTCCTTGATGAGTCTTGTTGATACTTCTTTTCTCTAATCAACTATTTTCTCAGCAGGCTTTCTCTCCCTCCAAGCTACATCTGTGAAGTTAACACCCTGGTAGAGTCTACTTTCTCCTTCCTAATTCTCTTTAGCTTTATTTGTGATTTGGTTCTGTGGGGGATCCCAAACCTATGGTGTGTAAAATGTGGCACATATCAAAACTGCTGACACTCTTTCGAAGCAAAGGGAGAGAGAGCCAAGTTTCAGGGGTGTGCTCAATTTGAAAAATGGGTTAGAAGCTCTTGATGTAGGAAAATGTCTGGGATGTTTGAGAAATGACATTGATGTTCCTAGCTGGAGAGAGGAGACCGTGGACCGCTGTTGAGTGCAGCCATGTGGCTGCTCTGTCCACTCATTTTCTCTCTTTTGTGTGTGCCCTTCCTCACTGAGGGACATTACATCGTGCCATTTCTCCCTAGTTCTCTGGATGGAGAGGGGAGCAGCTAGAGAAGAGCATGGTGTGCGGGGACCTGGCGCACAGCGCCTGTTGTACATCATTCTTAGTCCTCCTCTGCAGTCACAAATGCTAAGTGGCAGCCTCAGCAGAACTGTCCCTGAGGAGCCTCCAGCAGGAGTTTCCTCAAGTGTTTAATGATCAGATCTGACCAGATGGCAGAGTCTGGGAACTTTCTGAATAGTTGCTTTTTGATCATTTCTGCTATGCTTCCTAATTCTCCCTGGACCAATCAGCTTTAGGGTCTGATAGTTGTAAGAAATCTCACAATTTGGCCTGTGAGACTATTACTGATGATCATTTCCCAGAGTTCAATGGGAGGGCAATTTTCTTTGTTGGCAGCAATTTTATTTTAAGGGACTGAAGTGACAGACTGTGGCAGATTGATAACCATGGAGGATGGGGGATTAAATGGATTTAGGCTCTACCAATGTTGTTGTGTATACTTAGTCTGGGTAGAAAGACCACAGCTAGAGCTTGAGGGTTTTTTGTATATTATTCCCATAAACCCTGAATTTTGGGCTGCCGGTCACCCATGCTTGAAGTCTGGGCTGCTGTTGTGGCTGTTGCAATGTCTTCTTGAGATAATATGCTCATTTGTAGAACGATAGTCACTGAGAGCTCACAGCTGGATTCCTTGTCCAGACAGTTGTCCTTGGCCACCTCAACAGAGGGAACTATTTCCATCCACATTAGTCATCCTCAAGATTCTAGTTCAATGACCTAAGAGGGGGAGGCAAAGGCTCATTCTTTTGCCTTAGTCCTGGACATTTCTGAAGGACCATCTGAGTTCTAAAGTTGTGTATGGAATTGTTTGAGGCTTCTGTGTAGCAATTTTATTCCAAACCATCCTCTTAGGCTGCTGTCTTCATCCTATTATAGGTGATATTTACCTAGAACACTCCCCTACACATTCTGTTCACTGAACTCTCTTCCAGTTATGCTTCTGGAAGTCACTTCGCAAGGAAGGACAGAAGTGAATGTCGTGCCAATTAGCTCTAAGGATAGTCAGCCATAGTCTGAGGATGACTCATCAGAACACAGAAATATCTTTCATTTAACACTGGAAATAGTATAAAGTTTTAAAATTAGACAAGGATATTTTTTGTTAATGCCAACTTAGACATCTTTCACCACCACGTGAAACGTAGTGCCAGGAATGGGTTATATCTACATGAGTTGTTGACTCAATGGAAACTCCCAGACATCTTGGCTATAACCAAGACTATTGATTGGTAGCTCTTCACAAACTGGAAGTGAGATTCTATCACTTAAGACAGCACTTATATATCTTATTGAACACAGGGAATTTGAGCTGATGCCTAACCAGAGATTTTACCCATACTGACTAGTGCTCATGGTACTCAAAGGCACTCTATTTGTCACCAGAGGAGAAAGGTTACACCAACCCAGTAAAAACCCTTTGATATACAATGGTGAACTGTTTGTAGATACAGTGGTGCAATAGTGTCCCAGAAGTTGTGGGAATAACTGTCCTGTTTTTTGACTGGTTTTAGGGTCCACTCCATGAGATAGAACACATGTCTGACACTGCTCTGGGAGCCAAGTCACTTGACATTAGATAGGCCACGGGCCTAGGAAATAACCAAATAGTACTGTTTTGATAAAGGACAAGAGTAATAAAATGACTCCTAATGACTTCTGCTATCCAATAATTTAATTATTATTTTTCAGTTATGTGTATTCAATGCATACTTTTTTTTCACTTTAGAAATGGTTTTATTTATGTACAAATTAATAGGCAACATTCTTTCCATTCTGTTTTCCAAAAACAAAGAGTTTTTGTTTGGCTGTTTTTTTTTTTCTTTTTTAAGAAAATCAAAAATGCTTGGTGTGATGGTGCACACCTTTAATCCCAGCATACAGGAGGCAGAGGCAGGTAGATCTCCGTGAGTTCCAGGACAGCTAAAGCTACACAAAAGAGAGACCGTGTCTCAAAAAAAAAAAAAAAAAAAAAAAAAAACCCACAAAATAAATTTTAAAAGGCATCAAGATTCTTCTGCTTCTAGACCATTGCTGGGCTGGAGAGAATTGGGGGTGGAGGGAACAGAAGTCCCAACTTGGAGTTGAGCATTCTCCAAAACAGTAACAAGGTAACATTCAGGAAGTTTATTAAGCCCCGCCTCACCCCCACCTCCACAAGCTGCCAACTAACCGCTGAAGTGGGACAGACAGCCCAGCATAACTCAGCAGCACGGTGGCACTGTATGAGGCCATTATGCAACTCTAAGGAGATACTAAACAGACTAAAGCAAAACAAGAGACTGGGGTTGTCATGAGAACGGTTAGTTCCTTGCTGTGACCTCTGCATCAATAATCCCAATGAACAGACTATCCTAGTGCAAGAAAAATATTACTTTATTACAAATTTCACACTAGCATGATAGTCAGTGCAGAAATGCTGCCTGGTGCCATTAAGCAACGATTCAACCATGTTATGCCCAGGGTTCACACCTTCATCTACACACAAACTTTCATGTTTCTGTGAGCATAACACAGTGAAACAGAACATTGAGTTGAGACCTAACACCCACAATGGATGCTTTTACTGGCTGCACTGTAGAGAGAGCACGTGAGTCACCTTTGCCTGGGGGACATTATGTAACCAATCAATAACTTAGGGACCGACAGTCTCCACTGGTTTCCAGTGTGCACAGGGCTGACTGCAGGCGGCACCATTAGGAAGGGCCCTCCATGTCCACATCCTCCTGTAACTGCTGTACCATTTTTTCCTCCAGCTGCTTTCCTTTGCCTGCAAGAGGAGCCCGGATAAGATGGATGTTCTGTTTGACTTCTTTGATATCCTGAAGCTTCTGTAGCTCTTTGTTTTTCTTCAACCTGTTCGTTATAAACTCAGCCTGCCGTTTCTGTTTGATCTCTTCAACCCTCTTTATTGCATCAATAGTTTTATTCCACAGCTCTCGCTGGTATTTCACAGGTTCGTTTCTACGTTTTTCAAATTCAAATGAGTTGTCCGCTGTGAGCTCCTTGCCGGCTGCCTTCCGGAAGGCTTTAGTCCACCTGACCTTGCGTGGATTCTGCTTCTTCTTGAAGTTTCTATAACACTTGGATTTGCAAAATCGGAACACCTTGCAGTCGTTGTGGACCAACATCATGCCGTGGCAGGGTAGATCGGCCCTGAACAGAAATAACATTTCTTGATCCTCCTGTTCATTCTGCGTGGGCCCCCTACAATGCATACTTTGACTACTTCCACTGATCGCCTCCATTCCATCCTTATTCACCTCACATGCTTTAGATATTAAGAGAATTAGCCATTTATATAGAATTTGATTTGGCGTATAACTACTTCTTTTAGTTTCTTATTGTTTCCTTTTGTGCTTAAATCCTTTTGTTATATATGCATATGTGTGTGTGTGTAAGTGTATGTGATGGTTTTTCCTCCTCTTCTTTTATGCAATGTTCTTTAAAAATTTTAAAATTACCTTGCTGGCAAAGGAAGCCTATACCTATAATCAGAAATCTGAAGGGAAATGGTAAATTAGTAAGAGTTTTGAACATTGTGAGATGATTCTTGATGTATTTGGGAAAGTTGTATCTTTTTCTTAATTTAGTTTTTCAAGTTTACTCTCTGTCTCTCTTTCTCTCTGTCTCTCTCTGTCTCTCTGTCTCTCTGTCTCTCTGTCTCTCTCTCTCTCTCTCTCTCTGTGTGTGTGTATACAGCTGACACAGTACAAGCACATCTGAAGATCAGAGCACAGCTTGAACAATCAGTTCTTTCTTTCTACCAAGATTCTTATTATGCAACATGGGCGCTTAATTCAACCAAGAATTTCCCAGGTATAGGTCACAGTTAAATGATGGGATATCCATTAGTCAAAAGTTTAAGTCTAAGGAGAAGACACATAACTAATTCACTCCCAAATCTATAACTCACCATGCTAGTACATTGAGAATAATACATGTTTCTCTGTTGGGAAGAAAATTCCTGACTATAGTTAAAGTACTACAGAAAGTAAGAAAATTTGTAGAGGATGAGACTGGGTAATGTTTTAGAGCATGGTTGGTAAATGGTCATAAAGCACCGGCAGGAGAGTTCAGACTTTGGACACTGTGGACTCTCTGTTGCAGTTATTCAACTGTACAACATAAATGCATGAGTGTGGGTATAGTATGTGGGTACAGTAAATAAAATGCTATTTGCAAAAGCAAACAAGTTGATTTTCATCTATGTGTCATAATTAACTGGCCCTTCTTAAAGAGGACAATTGAGAGTTTATTATCATTGAGAGATGGCTCAGTGGGTAAAGGAACTGATCCTTGGGCCTGTTGACCTGAGCTTGATTTCTATGGCCTTCACGGTTGAAAGCACTGACTACTCTAAGTCGTTCTCTAACCCTGATATGTGTACTAGTGTGGAAGTAGCTAGTGTCTGACCTCACACACACAGAGCATATATAAGTGTAAAAACATTGGAAATGAGTTCATTAGTAGACGAGAAGCAGCAATGAGGAAAGAATTCACACACAGCTAAATGTCAGTGTTAAGGATTGAAGCTCTCCCTGCCTTCTCTGCTTTTCTCCTTTCTTACAGCTATTCCTATATAACTTATTTGAGAGGGTAGTGGATCCCGTATTCCTTTCACCTTTATCACCAAGAAATACACTAAATTTGTACTCGCTTCTCTTGTCTATACTTTGCAAAAATGCCGTAGGATGTATATGTCTCACAAGTTCTCAGAAATCCTGCTGTATATTGGAGTCAACATTGTATTTTAATTTGAGTGCAGGTACTGTCTTTCCTCTTATCATTGCTGTAGTATGGTAGAACAAAAGTTGTTATTCCCTGTTGACTGCGTACAATATTCATCTTAGTTTAAACATGTCGATGACACGTTTTTGCAGAATATAGCTGCTCTATTGATGTCCATCTTATCTCATTAACTTGAAGACATTGTTGCTTAGAATAAAGCTTAAAAATACTGAAGTCTATTTCGAATGAAAACTGGTTTTTCCAAGAAGTTATAGGCAATGCTAGGTCTGTGTTCTTATTTATGGTAATTTCCACATTCTAGAGAGTCTTCCTCATCAATCTCTTTTGAAGCTGTTGTTGTTCATCAATAGCACTATCACCCTGATACACACAGTCTGTTTCTTAGACCAGTACACTTTCCTTCTAAACCCAATTTTCTCCCTCCTTCATCAGTTCTCTGCCTGTCTGTTTTGCTCACCATGTGCAGGTTATTTTTGTAGTGAATTAATCAATGCATGTCACACCATTAATTAAAACCCCTGGCTAATTTCTACTTTCTTATAGAGATGGTGTAAACTCCCTAAGTTATGTTACTCCAAATTTACCTTCCTACTATCCATCCATCTTCCTGCATTTCCTGTCATACACCCCTGGTTCTCTACTTTACACTAGATGTTGTAAACATTAGCTATTAGTTTTGTAATATACTGTCATATACTTTACTCATCTCTGTACATATGGGTCTGTCACTAAAGACACAGTTTGTTTAGTTGATTTAGTTTGATACCTAAACTTGGTGTCAGTAAATATATAATACTGTCTATATTGCTTAACCGTTCTATGGCTCAGCTGATTTTCATGTGAGAGGGATATTTTCTATGAAGAGGATAATAGTAAGTGATTGTAGGTTTGTCTGAAGCATAGGAAGTGCTATGTAGACATGATCCATCACTGTCACTCTGAGTGCGTTGCTTCTGTGTTAGCAGAATGAGCTTTTATATATTCTTAAAGACAGGTAAATATCACCCACTGTGTAGAGACTTTAGTCCCATCCTCTCAAGCACATTGCATGTGTTTCCAACATAACATTTAATGGAGCATATATCATGATTCATGGCATTTTGTTTCTCTGCACTATTAGACTATGAGTTTATTTGAAAAAAGAATTGAACTTCAGCTCTCTCTGCCTCTGTCTCCCTGCCCGTCTCTCTGTCTCCCCATCTCTGTCCCTCTCTCTGCCTCTCTCTTCTCTTCTGCTGTTCCTGTCTTCAGAAGCCAGTTTCCCCCAGCATCCCCCTTTTACCTTTACCTCTCTACCAATAAAAATACTCTTTGTGAAAAAAATTGACATTTTATATATTTTGTTCTATATATAGTATTCAATTTGTTGAATGAATGAATTATATAGAGACTTATATGATCTGTGAAAAGGCTTTTAGCATAGAATGTTTCCAATACTTATAAAACTAGAGATGCTGATACAAGGAATTATCACATATTTCAAATGAAGATCCATACTGAATTCTTGTAGTTTTGACAGTGTATTTTTGTTTGTACATATTCATGTGTGTGTGTGTGTATGTATTTTTGAATGTATGTATGTACATATAGATGCCTGAGAATAACCTAAAGTATTATTCCTCAAGAGCGTGACTGTCATCTTAAAAATTATTTATGTATTTTATATTATACTATAATTGCATCCCTTTTTCCTTTCCTTCCTTCAAACCTTTTCATATATGCCTCTTTGCTCTCTTTCCAATCTGCAACCTCTTTTTTGTCAATTGTATGTGCATAAATGTTGCGACAGTACTTTGCTGGTCCAGAACTCTGGTACTCACCATGTAGCAACTAGGCTAGGCTGGCTGACCAACAAACCCAAGGGATCTGCTTGTCTCCCCTTCTCTGGCACTGAGATTACAGCCCACACACCAACTCCAACCATTTTATATATGTCCTGGGGATGGTCTGAGACATTATGCTTGCAGGGCTACCCCATCTGCAAAGTGAACTATCTTCTCAGAGCTTTCATAGAGTATTTTAAACAAATATCAGATATTATATATTTTGATTCATAAATGAATCAGTACATATTCTTTTAAGGGACATTATTTTAAATGCAATGAATAAATATTTTATTATCAAAGATCCATTATATTTTAAAATGATTTCCGTAGTTGCCGTAAGATTTTTGAGTTATTAGATTATTCATATTAATATTCTCTTATCAGAGTTCACATATTGTCTTAAAACTCTTAATTTTAAATGGCATATCTTCTTTACCACTGACTATTATTTTTATACGGTAGATCATTTGTAACAAAATTTCCTATAAATTAGGAATTTGGATGATTTAAATTCTATGCTATTTTTCAAAATTTCTACTCACATTTCCTGTTCCATTAAAGACGTTTTGGAGGTTAATTAAATTCAAGTTCATTTTCCAATGAGAAAGTAGAGATTCTAGTATTTACTTATTGTTTAAGTAGAGTATATTTGAAATATATATATATATACATATATATATATATATATATATATATATATATAGTCTAAGTAGGAATGCAATGTCTGCTTGATAAGATTTGTCAGTAAGCTATAAGGAGTTTAAACCTCATTCAGATAATTTTAAATCTTTTCAAGAGCCTCTTGCATAATGTTTTTATGTTTATTATTTTGAGTCATTCATTCCTTCACCAGGAGTTACAAAATAGTGATTTTTTTTTCATTCTACTTTTTTGGGCACATATTAGCTGTGATTTTTTTTTATATGAAGATATTAAGAATCCTTTAACTATTTAGTTACCTCTGAGTATACTTCATAAATGAAAGGATAAATGACTTTTTTTTTCTTTTGTGAAGGTTTAGTGTGATGGCTTGGTGTATATGGGGTCTCTTCAAACGCCATGGCTAGTGGAGTGTTGATCCATTGGAGACAAGAAGGAAATTCATTTAACATGACTCAGCAGCTGGTGTTGGTTCAGACTTTGAGAGTCTAGGTAGTTTATTTTAGACATATGTAATCACAGCCTAATTTGGAAAAATATTTCCTTGTGATAAGTAACTCAATTCCATGTTTACACAACAATGCTTAAGACATGATTACATGGAAACTCTTGTAAAGTACAAGTGATGTTTTCCATATATGGGAGGCTCTATAGATTAACCATACTCATGATAAGATAGTGGGGATCCAGTGTTGCCTGGTCATATATATAATGCATATATCATTGGGTATTAACTACATTTGTACCCAGACTTTGGGGGCAGACAACAGGTTTACATCTCTGCTTTTGAAGAGACAGCCCTGTGTATTTAACATTCCTGGTTTCTCTGGAGCTTATCTGTGAACACAAGGCCAACATTGCCTCCTACATTGCTGATCCAACATTTAAAGGTGATTATTTTGATCAGTAGTTTGACATGTTTTGCTTAGTTGCAATCAGTACTCTTTCTGATGTTCAGATATCTCCGGGTTTGGTCTGTCAAATCACGCACAGTGCCTGTCAGCCATTTGACATGTTTTGAGAAATCTAGACTTCTTGCTTTCAGGTAGAGCAAGATAAGAGGATAGTCATGTTCATCGCTTGTACCTAGCCTGGAGCCATTCATTTGTCTAAGAATCTCCACTCTCCCAAGAGAGAATCAGGGTTTGAGGGATAGGATAGACTTGCTTTTGTTTCCTGCTGGTATACAGAGATGGAAACTACACGTCCTTAAAAGAGGAAAAGAAATAGTCTTCATTTAATTGTATGAAGTTAATACTATTCTAAAATCCAAACATAAAAAGTACAATCCCCTCCCCGCAGAAAACTGTAGATCAATTTCCCTGAAGAACTGTTCATTGTAAAGTTCAAGCCTTCTGTGCTTTAGGAGACTTTGACTCATGAGCAAAGATGAAGGTTCAGTTGTTCAGCTTCCCAACTCCACACTTCTTAGGACCTACTATGGTATATTGAGAAAAACAAGAAAGAGATTTAGCTGTTTTTGTACTGGATGCTTTCTGAGACCCATCTCCCTCTTTCATTTTCACTAGAATCTAAAGTGTCTTTCTCTTCCACATTTGAGAGTTTTAACACTGCCAGAAGAGTGTTCTATTTAGAGTTATTTCCCCTCAATTTGAGGCTGTGTGTATTTTGACACTGCAGAGTGTCCAGCCTGCTTCACCACCCTCAAACCTTTCCCAGTCCCCTTGTCCCAATCTATACATGGGAGCTTGGAAGCTGTGTAGCGGACTGTCTGTAGTGTGTCCTTTTGAATCCCATATATTTTTTCAGAAATGCATACTTCTTGGTAACTTCTATATTCCTTGCCTTTTAGAGTCTGCTTTTATTTGCTTTCCTCCCCTTTACTTATTCCTGCACAATAGCTGTTCTTCCTGAGATCTTGCTGCTGTCTGTGTTCCAAATTCTCTTGTTCTTCTACTGGGAGCTATGTGCTGATTTATCAGCTTGTTTTGTAATCTGTCCTGTCTATTACAATGTAACAAACATATCCTGAACTTATTGACTTAAAATAATACATTATTGTCTCATGAAGGTTTTTTTTTTGTACATGGAGTGATCCAGATGTCTTGTCTATGTTTTATAGTGTTGCAATTATAGATAAAAAAATCTTAAATGATTGTCAGATAAAAACATTTGAAGGGTCAAATAAGAATCTTTTATTTTTGTAAAATAATCTGTATGGCTAACTTGGCCTTCTTTAGACTAAAATAACTAATGGTGATTGAGTTCTTATACAGCTGCTGATATCACCAAGTAATAAAGACAGTAACAGCTGGTTTTCCTACAGACTCGGCCAGAAAGGATCTTGGCATAGCATCCCTTATGCTGACTGTACTATTCAAAATATTGATAGGCCCTCTCAATCACAAGAGTGAGGGAAATAGACTTAATCTCATAAGACTAGAAACTATGTAGCTACCGCTCACCTACCACAATGTGCTAATAATTTGGGAAGCTTTCTAGAAATGAAAACTTTATTAAATATGTCCATAAATCATCAAAAGATCCATTCGCTGTTTTTCAGTGTATAAGCCCAGTCTGGAAAACGCACAAACAAAGCCACACACTCTAGTAGTGGCCCTGTTTCTGTCAGCTTTCTATGCTATTGGGACAATTCACTAGATCCCTTGAGCCACCAGACCCCTCAAACTTGGACTATTTAATGGGTCAAGAGGGATGTTAAGAAGTGCAGTAATGAACCAAGCTAATTAACACATTTATCTCCTCAAAGACTGGACTTTGAGATGAAAAGTTTGGAAAATCGCTCTCTCCTGTTGTCATGCTGTTGTGTGTTACCAGCTTCAAAAAATTCTTACTTCTATTTATTTCTGAAGACTTCACATCTATTTATTGGGAATAAAGACAGAAATCTAACTTTGAAAATAAATCATTAAAAATGAGCATTTTTATCTTGCCTATAATCTACCAGATGTCTCAAGGGAAGGATGAAAACAAAAAGATTTAAAAATCCGAAAATCTGTTCTGCATGTATCTTTTATAATCACTTAAAGATTAAAATAAGAAGGAAAGAAAGCATTTTGAGAATTCAGTACCACAGTTTCTGTGTATTCAGTATTTATGGTACCAGCCCCCCAGCACGAGCTTTTAAATACATATGCTCCTCACACGTTAGACAAAATGAGTTCTAAATTTCTTCAATAAAATTCATGCTTGCCTGTATGGTTCTGATTTCCACCTTGAACCCATGCAATAGGATCATAGGAGTAGAGCAATGGATTTGGAAAGCACCAGTAGTGTTGCCTCAGCAATCAGAACTGCATCCTGCAATGATACCATTCCTACCATGCATTCTTTCTGTACCTGTTCCAGCATCCTGGCCCAGGGCTTTGTGGGCAGGCTGCCTGGATCAAATGAGAGATGGAAGATTCCAACTGCCTTGTCCATCAACATACAATTTTTAGGATAAGCAGTGTGCTTTTTTTGTTTTGCTTTCCTTTTACTTAAAACATTTTTTCTCACATAATATATCCTGTATATTATATATATATGTATATATATATATATGTATATATATAAAGTATAGTTTTTCATCTTCCCAGTTCTACCCCTTCTAGTTTATCCCCACTTCCCCTAGCATATGAATCTGCCCTTTTCTGTTTCTCATTAGAAAACAAATGGACAGTTAGGGTATTCACCAATCTGACTACGGGACAAGGCCAGTTCAGGCACCTTCTCCACTATTGCTACGAATCTTAGCTGGGCTCTAATAGAAGAGAGGGAGGAGGGACTATATAAGCGAGGGGGAGGACTCAAGATCATGACAGGGAAATCCACTGAGACAGCTGACCTGAGCTCGTGGGAGCTCATGTTCTCTTGACTGACAGCTGGAACCTACATGGGACTGAACTAGGCCCTCTAATTGTGGAGAGGGTTGTGTAGCTTGATCTGTTTGAGAAGCCTCTGGCAGTGGGACCAGGATCCAGCCCTGGTGCATGAGCTTGCTTTTTTGGAGCCTCTTCCCTATAGTGGCCTTGCTGGGCCTTGATGCAGGAGTGAGGGACTTGGTCCTGCCTCAGCCTAATATGTCAGGCCTTATTGAGTCCCCATGGGAGGCTTTACCCTTTCAGAGGAGTGGATGATGGGGGTGGCAGGAAAAGGGGAGGAAGGGGGAACTGTGGATGGTATGTAAAGTGAATAAAAAACTTAAAATTTAAATAATTAAACAATTTTAAAGAAAACAAATGGCCTTCCAAGGGATAATAATAAATTAAATAAAACAAAACAAAAACTAACAAATTGGGCTAGGACAAACCAGAAGGAACAGAGCCCAACAAAAACCAGATTAAGTTGCAGAGACACACTCATAAGCACACTTAAAAATCCCATAAAAGCTCAAAACTGTGTGCCATAATATATACCCAAAGACCTGTGGGATAGAAAGAGAAAAATATAATAAGATAAAATAAAAAAGTTAAAAGCTCTGACTTGGCACTATGAGACAAGAAACCTTCAAAGATGCTCTTGAGTTCATATTTTATCGGCCACCCCCTGCTGGACATGCAGCCTACCCTTGAGAACAGTGTGTTTATCTGTTGAGCTCCCTTGAAGAAAGCTAAACTTCATTTGTAAGTGGTCATCATTGGAGATTGCTCCTAGGTTAGGGATGGGCATATGTCCACCTCTCCTTTCAGTTCTATGACCCTATTTTGTGCAGACTTGTGCTGGCCTGTGCATGCTGCCTCAGTCTTGGCGAGACCACAGATGCACTGATCCTGTTGCTTTAGAGGGCCTTGTTTTCCTGGCGTCCTCAATCCCCTTCTGACTCTTTCTTCTTCCTCTTCCACAGAGTTCTTGGGACCCTGAGGGGAAGATCTGATGAGCCCACTTAGGCCTGACTGAGTGTTCCAAGGACTCTCCACATTCTCTGGCTGTCGGTCTCTGTGTTTGTTCTCAATTGTTTTGGGAGAAAGCTTCTCTGATAATGGCTGAGCCAGGACCTAATCTATTAGGAGACATTTTATTGATATATTCTATTAGTGTTTGATTTTACTCTAGACTCCTGATTTATCTAGTCTCGGGTTGTTGGTCACTCAAGCAGTGTTCGGTATGAGTTCCATCTCACAGGGAGGCTTTAACTCAAATCAAATATTGGTTGGTTATTCACACAGACTTAGTGTTTCCACTGCACTAGCATATCTTGCAGGTAGGACAGTATTGCAGCTAGGACAGTATCGTAGATTGAAGGTTTGTAGCTGGCTTGGTGTTTTTCATTTCTCTTTTAGTATTGTGCAGAGTACCTTCCTATACCAAGGATATTAACTATCACATAGAAGTGTAGGCTCTATGTAGACACCAAGAGAAGCTTCTCTGTGTTCAATAAATTGTATTTGTTTAGGAGGTCCTTCTGTCTATGTGTTGCTTTCATTGTTTAATGAATAAAGAAACTGCTTTGGCCTATTGATAGGGCAGAACTTAGGTAGGTGGCAAAAACTGTACTGAATGGGAGAAGGAAGGCAGAGGTGGAGAGATGCCATGTATCTGCCAGAGACAGATGCTGGGAATTTTACCCAGTAAGCCACTGTTACGTGGTGATACACAGATTAATAGAAATGGGTTAAATTAAGATGTAAGAATTAGTCAATAAAAAACTAGAACTAATGGGCCAAGCAGTGATTTAATTAATACAGTTTCTGTGTGGTTATTTCAGGGCTAAGCTAGCTGGATGGCTAGGATGAACACGTGGGCCCTCCTCCAATATTGTATAGGTGTTGTCTTTTGTGCAAAGCAATCTATAGTCTTGATAGCAGCCTGGGTTGTTTGGGGGTTTCCAAGAGACCATTTGACCAACAAATTGATTAGATGTGTAACCCAATCCCAGTACTGGAACCTCCATTTGCTGGCAAGAGATGTCCAGTTGGTATTCTGTCTTCTCCTATTATTTGGTGATTTCATCTAGATTTCCTTCGCTTAAATATATATTTTAGAAGGATTTTACTGTATTAGGTTTTTATACTATCCCCCAAACAGCCCTTAATTTTAGCTGTCTCTCTCCATATTCCCTCCTGCATCCCCACCTTGTCTCTTCTTCTCTACTTGATCCTCACCTTCCAGTCCCCTTACCTTCATCCATCCATCACTACTCTTTTATTTCACTTTCCTTGGATCTGCCCCTTAGTTTCTTTTTTTATATATTTATTTATTTATTATGTATACAATATTCTGTCTGTGTGTACATCTGCAGGCCAGAAGAGGGCACCAGATCTCATTACAGATGGTTGTGAGCCACCATGTGGTTGCTGGGAATTGAACTCAGGACCTTTGGAAGAGCAGGCAATGCTCTTAACCACTGAGCCATCTCTCCAGCCCCCTGCCCCTTAGTTTCTAACTCTATACCCAAACTTTCTGGTTCTACAGATTGTACCTTGAATGTCATTGACTTAGCAGATAGTGTGTTTTGAAAGGAATAAGTAAATGGACTTTCTTTCTCACATAAAATTGAAAAGTGATAGGAAATACTTTGCTCTTATTTAGAAAAAACCAATCAGGCCTTGCTATGAAGTGGATGAGGGTGGCATGTGATTAACAATGTTTC
The DNA here is from genome assembly GCA_963919715.1 of Microtus obscurus. Lineage (NCBI taxonomy): Eukaryota > Metazoa > Chordata > Mammalia > Rodentia > Cricetidae > Microtus > Microtus obscurus. The sequence goes on along the minus strand of CAWTZC010001883.1, from coordinate 2,190,388 downwards.
CCAAATGGGGATCCTAGCTACAGGTGATCGTCTCTCCCTGCTTTAAGATTACCATATCCACACTCTACACATTGTAATGCTTCTGTCTTGAAGAAATGCTCATTAGGTCAGAACCCTAGGTTGGAAAATTTAAACCAAGCCATTCCTGAGCAATTAAAATATTGTTTATCCTAAGAAACAGCTTTCTTTTGGTTTCCTTTTTCTAGAACCTCTCAGGCACTTGACAACTGAAGAAGTGACTTCGAGAGTAACTGGAGGTGTTCTTTAATCAGACAGAGTGTTCCAGCTTGCCAACAGCTCTGGGACAGGATTTTGGGGCCTGCTAGGCTCCCACGCCCATACATTATTTAACTACTATGTGTGTTCAGATACTGACTTACACATTTGAAGAGCAAGGTTTTGTACCATAACTTTTAGATAGGATGAGAATTTGACCATGTTTCATATATTAGTTATCATTTGTTCAGTAAATTTATACACAACAACCCTTAATAAAACACGAGTCTCCTTATACCAAAGTTTCTCTCCCCAACTTTTATTTCCCATTATCCTATTGCTAAAAATGAGCTTTGACTTTAGTTCTTCCTTATACCTTCATCTTCTACCCTGAAAAATGAGAAAAATACTCTTCCATAATTCTTGGAACTGTTTTGAGCAGCAGTGAGGTGAAGTTTACATGCCTGTGTTCTTCGAGTCTGTGCAGGTGCTAGCGTATGCACAAAGATCACATGATTTCAACTCTGAAGTGAAGAGGTTGAAGTTTAGATTTCACAACTTATTCAGTGTGCGTTTTTCTACACATTACTCAATGCCAATGCATGTGTGGCTTAGCTGTAAACCAGGGAGAAGACCCATGTCTCCCCAACAGGGTCATAGTAAGAACAGCAGAATGTAGCATGTGTAGATGTTGTAGCCAAGTGAAGAGCCATGACTTCCCGACAGTGTTGTAATAAGAACAGCAGAATGTAGCATGTGTTCTGTTGTAGCTAAGTGCTAGAAAGTGTTGATCACTAGTAGACATTAGCTATGCCATTAATAGTTAGGGTCACTAGTTGTATTAGCAAAGAAAATAGAAAAGGAGTAAAGAGGTTGGAGAGATGATGGCCCAGTGGCCTAGTGGGTTTAGGGTGAGTAAGAACATTGCTATTGTTGCAGACAATGCTGGTTCAGTTCCTAGTACCTGCGTGGTAACTGACAACCATCTGTAACTCCAGTTAAAGGAAATCTGATGGCCTCTTCTGACTTCTATGGATACCAGTCATATATGTGGTGTACTTCACACATACAAACACTCATACACACACATAAAATAAAATAAAAATTTTAAAACACAAAATAAAACTGTCTAAGTCAGAACTTGCTTTAAAATGTAATACGATATTTACTAATTTTAGCACGGGTTGATTGCTTCAGTTCTTTAGTTTATCCCAAAAACACCTCAGAAAGATTGAGGAGTTCTGCTTAGGCTTGATATTCTTTTTTCACTCACGAGTATGGCTTTCTTTGCCACAGCCAAAGCTTTTATTCAGGGAAAGTAAAATATCTGCATGCGAAAAAGAATTATCTATTTGTTTTGTCAACCTGTTTAGGAAGGATTAGTCTGTGGGAGACCTGGAGTTTATAGGGTGCGTTGGAATATGGGACAATACACTTGTCCTGTCCCTGTGCAAGGCTCCAGCAGCATTTTGCCATAAAACCTGTAAGAGCCTGGACTCTTGACTCATTCTGAACCTAATTTCAAGGAAAAAGAAGGGGCCTTGCTACTATAATTCCTATAATCATGCTGCTTCAAGTGGTGCCATTTGGGCCTCTCGATTTTGCTGAGATGCCCTATGGCCCCTTCATGTTCTATCTTTATTACTGTGAGTGGCTTCATCTGTTTCATATCTCTGACTTACATTTTCTTCAAATCATTACACTGACAGAACTCAGTGTTTAATCCATGATTTTGTGATGATTTTATCACAGGTTGCGGCTAACCCATCCATATAGAATGGAATGGGCAGCTAACCCATCCATGTAGAACGAATGCACAGCTCTCGGAAAAGAGATCTTAGCACACAAGGTGTGCGTTTCCAGGGTAACTGTATTTAGGCACATGGAGATATGGTTTATTATTTCTCACAGATAATCAGATCTTTGTAACAAACCATGGCATAGATTAAAAGTTCCTCTCAGTGGTGTGTTAAAATTTTTGGAACTCTACCCCTTTCTGTATGTCTTTTTGGGATGGAGTCTGAGTGTTCAGCAGAGTTAAGCAACTCCCTGGCTTCAGAAAAGCGTGTTTGGCTCTCTGTGACCTTGTGATGCTCTCTGGATCCCAGATGAGTTTTGACACAATGTTTTATTATTGTTATTATCCTGTCCTAGCCTGGTTCATTGGTTCTTTCTGCTGTAAGTTGGTACTAAAGAACATGTAGTCTATTATCGCTTATCTTGGGCAAGATGTCCTGGCTTCTGTTTTTCATCAACCCTTTATCTCTGTCAAATAAAATGTTTGTTACTAAGGTCCGTGGCTTCCTTTTGCTCTTTGGCCTGCCTAGCTAGTAACCTCAGTTATAGCCACCCCCTAGTTACCTCGCAAAACTCCCTTTAGGGCACATGAGCACTTGCTGTGTTAGCTATGCTAGTCAACCTGACTCAGACCCTCCCCTCTTCTCTGTCCTCTGCATTGCTGATTTCACTCGGGAACACTAGATTGCCAGGCTCCTCCCAAAGTGTCAAATCTGACTGGGGAAAAAGCGTTTCAGACTACTGAGCGTGAGAATGGGATAGATTAGTTTTACAGCTTCTTCTTGGTGAAAGTCTGTTTCCCCGTCTTACCTGAAAGAAAGCTGTCCTGAGTTTGGAATGTCCTGTTTGCACACTCTTAAACCCACTGCTATGGACTGTACTCTTCCCTTGCCCATGTTTCTTTTCTCTTCCTTTCCTGAAAGTCTAGCTCTTATATCATTATTTCCAAAGATCACTTAGTCTCACAAATCTAGGGGATGTTATTGCCTACCAGCGATTCCATTCAATATCCTAGACTCTAACCTCCTTGATACTTCAATTAATTATTTAATTCATTATTTTAAGTATAGGGGTGCATTATTTGTGTATGTGTGCCATGTGTGTACCTGGTGCCTGAGGAGGCCAAAAGAGGGCATAGGATTACCTGGAACTAGAGTTACAGAGTTTTGTGAGGTTCTATGTGGGTGCTGGTACTTGAACCTGGGTCATCTGGAAAAGCATCCAGCTCTCTTAACCACTGAGCTATGTTTCCAGTATCATTTCTTGATCTTTTAACCTCAATTATATAGATCCTATTTCTTCTCCTAAATTATTTGTAGTCTAGACTTTGTTATTGATACTTAACTATATTCTTTCTATAATTTTCTTCCAAATCTCTCATTCTCCAAATAGTACTTCATGTAATTCCGGGCGAATCTTGTCAACACTTCAACTCCAAGATCTCTTTACACACAGTAGCCTGAGATTAAATCATCTACCCTTCCCTTCTTCTTTATCAGGACATGCTTTCATAGTGTTACTATTCGGTTACAATTCCATATTCATCTTATACTCACTCCTTCGCTATAAAACAGCAACTTAATTTTCTCTCTTCCATTTTATTAAATTGTCTAGATATTCAAATTACAACTTAATCAAATTCTCATGTCAGTGTACCCTGTATCTATGCATAGTAAGATGAACATGTCTGGAAAAAATGATGACTCGACCAGCTTTGAATTTGTGATGGCTAATCCCGAGTGTGGCCCATATTATACCTACACTATCCAATCTTTACATAAACTCTCAGACCTTTTTCCTGTGATCAAAAACTTCTATCACCTGTCTTTTATTTTCATTTCCTGTTGCTGATGGGGAAATGAAAGAAGCCATAAAAGAATTCTCCTCTTTAATCCCAGCACTCAGGGGGCAGAGGCAGGCGGATCTCTGTGAGTTCGAGGCCAGCGTCGTCTACAAGAGCTAGTTCCAGGACAGGAACCAAAACCTACAGAGAAACCCTGTCTCGAAAATCCAAAAAAAAAAAAAAAAAAAAAAACAAAAAAAAACAAAAGAATTCATCTCTGTATTTGGCATTAGCCTTCTACCTCCCTGAGTAACCAAAACCTCATAAATATTCACATCACACATTCATTTCCTTATGAATGAATTATCTAAACTCCTTGGAAAGGAAGCCCTTCTGTTTGTACACAAATCCCATTCTCTATCCCTTTCTCTTCACTCTTAATTTTTTTCTACTAGTTTTTCCTTTCCACAAAACTTTTTCATTAACCTGTACTATTTTTTATTTAAAAATCGTCATCTACAGCCGGGTGGTGGTGGCGCACGCCTTTAATCCCAGCACTCGGGAGGCAGAGGCAGGCGGATCTTTGTGAGTTCGAGACCAGCCTGGTCTACAAGAGCTAGTTCCAGGACAGGCTCCAAAACCACAGAGAAACCCTGTCTCAAAAAACCAAAAAAAAAAAAAAAAAAATCGTCATCTACCAAACCAATCTACATCTTTCTTCTTTGTTTTTCTTCCCCCCTTTTTTATAGCAATACCTTTCAGAAATATTTGACGAAGTGTGGGATCTCCCACACTTTTCTTTCAGGACAAAACTCGCTACAATCAGGATTTATACACAGAATACTTCTGTGTGTCTGTAGGAAGAGAATGGCTGCAAAATAATGTCCAAGTTGGTTAATCTAATAGCTGTTTTCACTCCCCATTTTCCCCATTTTATTCAGTGGGGTAACTACAGACTTCGATCTAACTATTTTCATTTTGAGTTTTTTTTTTTTTTTTTTTTTTTTGTTCCCAAGGCATGATGACTTTGTTCTTTTCATGGCTGTTCCTTTTAAATCTCTTTTTTTTTTCTGTTTCTTTTTAATCTCTCCAAATTCTTTAACCCCCAGAGCCAAGATGATTGATACTCATCTACAATCACTTAGTAATATTATCCAACCTCATGCTTTAAATGCCATTTACCTAGCAACCTCCAGCCAAATGTCTTGGACTAGGAACTTGTTCTTTACCCCATTATCACACATCTAAATACCAGCTCATGACTTAGATTATTTACAGACAGTTTAGAATTATGTCTCAACCTGAATCCCTTCTACTTTAGAACAATCTTTTTATACGCTATAAATGTGTATTACTCTCATTGGTCCATAAAGAGCTGACTGGCCTATAGCTGGGCAGGAGGCAATGGGATGGGAGAGCCCGACTAGGAGGATGCTGGGAAGAAGGGTGGGATTGGAGGAGTTGTGAGGAGACACCTTGAGATGCAGAGCAGACAGGATGGAAAGTACATACATGAGGCAAATGAGCTTTGGGGCAGCAAGTAGATTTAAAAAATGGTTTCATTTAATTATAAGAGCTAGCTAAAAACAAGCCTAAGCTATTGGCTGAGCTTTCATGATTAATAAGAAGTCTCTGGTGGTTCTTTGGGAACTGCTGGAGAGACAGAGCTGACTAGCAGTCCCTGCAAAAGATTGTCAATCTACTTTACAATTTACCATCCTCTTTTTTGTTACTTTAATAAAATAATTTTATCGCTGAACATATCCTTTCTGTTTCAATAATATCTAGTCTCACAAGATATAAAACGTCATTTCACTAAGTGTAGGAGAGAACTGCTTGTTGGTTCCCGACCACCTGGCTAGCTTAGACCAGAAATATTCACACAGAACTGGCAGTAATTAAATCACTTCTTGGCCCATTAGCTCTAGCTTCTATTGATTAACTTATACATATAAATGTAACCCATTTCTATTCATCGTTGTATCTCCGCGTGGCTGTGGCTTACTGGCTAGAGTCCCCAGCATCTGTCTCTGGTGGCCCCATGGCTCATCTCTGTCTCCACCTTTCTTTCTCTGCATTACAATTTACCTTTCCCTGCCTGGTTCTGTTCTTCCCTGCCATAGGCTCAAAGCAGTTCTTTATTCATTTACCAATAAAAGCAACACATAGACAGAAGGACCTCCCATACCAACTAAGGACTGCCTATCAAAGCCAGGAATTTCAAATAGCCCCTTCCCCAATACTGGTTCAGGGTTCATATGAGTTCTTATTTGTGCAATAGCCTCCAACTAGTGCTTTTATTTGTTTTCATGACTTTTTTTCTTCTATTACCAGTGAATCTGTCAGATTATTAAAGCAATTCTGCATACCGTAGACACAGTGATAACATGACACTCTCCATTTGATAAACCCATGAAAATAATTAATAAAGCAATAACAAAGAGCATGTCAATCCTCTGTGCCCTAAAATTCAAACCTAAAACCTCATTTTGACCTATAAATCCGTCCCACTTCAGTCATTCCAAGCCCTTTTGGCCTCAAATAGAGAAGTTATACACTCTATATAACTTTAGGATTTTTGTAACACAGTGGTAATTACTTACTAAAACAAATAAGGTTTTATAACAATTTTTTTTAACAGGTGACCAGTTTTACAAATAGTCAAGAGTTATTTAGAAAATAATACCGTCTCTTCATATGGAATAGCTCTAGGTATTCATCAGTGAAACAAACTGTATTAAATATACTATTTACTATTATGATCTCCACGTCATTTACATTTCAGTAATCAATTTGTCAATACTTAAAGTGTTAAGAACTTCCCACCATTAGAAACCCTTTCTCTAACTAAAGCTGAAGTGAATTAACCAATCAATATCTGTTCAGGCAAAGGAGAAATAGAATAATGTAGAGATGATAAATTACCTGAGTGTTTATTTATGTGGTTATCCTTTGATTCAGAAGCAAAGCCTTCTTCAGCATAACATTTGAAATTAGAATTCTATCTTTGTCTGACTTACATCATTCCCTTTATGAAAAGATCACTTTATTTGATTATAGATTTAAAAAGTGGAGTGAAAATTCAACGACACAAGAAGTCATTTGATTGTGGATTAATATAATTAAATTCTAAGAGTTAATGTTTCATCTTCTGATTTTTCACATTTGTTTTAACTACACATACTTCATCATGATTCTTTTCTTGTGATAGAAATGGGAACATTTTATTAAAAAGGAGAAGTGATTGGCACTTCTGAGCATGGAAGTGGCTTAGAGAGCTGGGCCAGGTCCAAGGCTTAAAGGCCCAGACATTTCTTTTTAGTGACTCACACTGAGGCTTTAAATAGTATTTGCTTTATTGTTAAACACAAATTTTTGAATGTATATATTTTTAGTATATGCTGAGTTATCTCCATATGGAGCTCAAGTATATTAAATAGAAGTATGTTGGAGTATGTTAAGAAAAAATAACATACTATTAAGTGTACAACTCCATAGATGTGAGCAGGAGAGACATCCATTAATGGTTACTGCTTAAATGACTTTGAGTCTGTCAGAGTATTTCAAAAAGGAATAGACATTGTCGGTTAATTGACAAAGTCTGTTCAATGAGCTCTTCCTGTGTTATTATGTTTCTGCTAATGTCAAGTTTTATTTTCACCCTCTTTTATTTCGTGTTTTATACTTTATTTGAGGCTTATGAGTTGATGACAGTTGCAGCCTTTGAACAACATCCTTTTATCCACAAAAGAAGCATTCTTTGCTCCTTTGAAGCTTTTACCTTAAATTTAAATTAGTCTTTTCCTGATGCTGCACCTGCGTTGTATACCGCTTAGCTCTAAGCTTTGTCTTCTTTTATGGCCCAAGTTCCTTTGATATTCTTTTCTTTTGTAATTTGTGGTACCTCCAAATTACTATAGATTGATTTTAAGACTTTAAAAACATCTCAAGTTTTGAATTACTGGGCTTAAGCTTAAATCACCACCAATGTCTTTGAAGACTTAGAAAACTTCCACTTACTTGCATCTTTATAATTTATATTTTGTGCCTAGGTTTCTCCAAATCATCACAGAATTTGCATACATAATATCCTGAATATTGAATATATAAATGATTAGTAGCAGATTTGTCTTTTATAGGCTATTTTCGTTATTATCCAGATTACTAGTGTCTGTCTTAAAATAGTGTCTTTGCCCCTTGAAATGGCACGTAAGTGATGTACTTTCAACAGCATTTTAAATGAAAAACTTCCATCCTTTGCCAATTTTTCGGAATGACAATTTAGCAGTCTATAGACTTTATGAGTCAGAACCAGTTCCTTTTAATATTCACAAATGTTGGTAGAGGCTATCTAGCATTTAATTTAGTCAGTGAGCAGAAACAATGACCACAGCACTTTTCTCCCCTTTTTAGGAAAAGCATCCATCCATCCTGGCACTTTCTGACTCTATTCTGCCTCCAGACTGAACAGCTTCACAAGGTTGCTCTGAGATGATACTTCTCAGCAAGCAATTTCATCTGATTTTTACTTATTTAAATTTCATCTCTCTTTGCTCTAACATGCTGAAGGGTTCCCTACCTTGGTTATTCTTTCTAAAAGCCAAAACAAATAATATTTTATTTATATTTAAAAATATACTTGTTCTTTTTCACTTATCTCTACTCTGATACTTATTTTATTATTCTTTATAACTTTGGACTTACTTTCACCCCTAGTACCTGAGATGGTTTTTTTTAGGTATAGGCATTTATTACTATAAATTCCCTTTAAAAGACCATGGCTACAGTCACACACAGTAACAGTAAAATGGGGATGGTTCCAAATGACAGCACACAAATGCCTACAACGTGAGATGCAGAGCAGAGAAAAAGCAAGTTGGTTTGATAGACAGTTCTTTTCCACAGTGGTGCTGAAAGCAGTACTAAAAGAAAATCTGTGCAGCCTGCATTAATATAAAGCAAGGAAGGATAGAATCATGTTGCCAAGGTAAAGACAAAGATATACAGCCTGAAATTGATACTCACATCTGCATATGGTCATGGGACAGCATCAACAAGGACATATTAGCTGCATTCCCGAGGGACGTGTAATGTAATAGATGCTTAATGTAATAGTCGCACATCTGAGCAACATGAGAACCAAGCAAAAGTATACATGTAGTAATATGGAGCTGCGGGTTGTGTCTCCGGCACCAGGCCGCCCGCATGGCTAGCTTTACCCGGAAATAACCACATGGAAACTGTATTTATTTAATCACTGCCTGGCCCATTATAGCTAGCCTCTTCTCGGCTAACTCTCGCACCTGGACTAGCCCATTTCTTATAAGGTGTGTAGCACCCCAAGGTGTGCTTACCAGGGAGATTCTAATCTGCGTCTGTCTGGTATGGGAACATCATGGCGACTCCTCACTCAGCTTCTCTTTCCCAGCATTCTGTTCTGTCTACTCTGCCTACCTAATTTTCTGTCCTATGAGAGCCAAGGCAGTTTCTTTATTAGTTAACCAATGAAAGCAACAGATAAGATACAAGACCCACCTCCATCATTTCCCCTTTTTCTGTTTAAACAAAAAAGAAAGGCTTTAACATAGTAAAATTACATATAACAAAACAGTTATCAAGTAAGAATTATAGTTACAATATTTATATCTACTTTACCTTTTATCATAACTAAGGAAAATTACAACTATGTATCCATTCTTCAACTCCATCAAAGACTCCAGAAGGATATAATACTAAACAAGAAATAAGAAAACTCTAGAAATGACAGAGACATCTCGCTGCCTGGACAGTCACCCAAAGTTCCTCTGTACCGTTGGGGCATTTATCTTCGGCCTTCAGGCCCATAGTATCCAGCAGACAGTTCCATGAAGCAGGAAATTCCAAAGACAGTTCAGTCACTTTCTGCTGTGTCCTGTGTCCTGCAGAATGTCTCGTAGACTCTTTTATGAATCAGGAACCCCGAAAGACCATCTCACCTTTAGGCAAGTTCAGCAGTCCTCTCTCTGCGGGTTCTTTGTGTCCAGTTTATGCAACAGTCCAGGCAAGAACAGTCTCTTGCCCAAATGTCTATCAAGCTCCATAAGGATCCTCTTTGATGCCCATCTTCCTCTTGAAGTAGACTGGTGCTGCCAGGAGCAGACGTGTCTCATTGTCATGAAAAACCCTAAGTTATTAAAATATTTAAATGCCATATTCTGCAATCTTTGAAAGATATGAAGAATGCCTAGCTAACTGAAATATATCTCTATATATCTAAAAAAATCTAACATGACTACAAGCTTGACTATTATTGATGATTATCCATTAGCAACCTATATTTTCTAATTATACATTACATTTTAAAAATGAACTATATAATCACAATAACTTAATCAAGATCAGAAATATATATACATATAACAAAATTGACTTTAAAATCCACACCAATGCAAATTATTCATATCTATATCATATCCCCCTTTAAATGTAAAAGAACATTTATAAACAATATTTGGGAACATGGGCGCAGTTTTTTCTTTCCAAACTGCTTCCTGCTGAATGGGGGCGATGTTAATCAGATCTTTCATGGTGTAACCTGTGTGCCAGGGTCATCTCAGTTGGCAGTTGAGTGAAGTAATTTTTTGAGGGTGTTCACAGCAACCTTTCAGGAGGGCGTGGTCTATCATACCATATCTGAATAGATGCAATCCACAGGGTCTGGTCCTCTGTGAAAACAAAAGAAGACCCTCTCCAAAGCATCATATCCTTAGATCAAAATTTTGAAATCATAATACCCTTATATCCATTCTGGTTTAGCTTGGCAGTCCATGTAATAAAATGACTCTCTGTACTTAGCTCCTTTACAGTCAAAAATTTTAAAGAAAACACAATGTACATAATCCAGACTCTCTGTGAATTTTCCATTTTTACGTGGCTTATTTTTCTTTATTTCTTTTATTCTCCTAACTATCTGTACTCTGTCTCTTTAAAGACTTTACCTTTTTATTTTTAAAGGCATTAAGTTTATTTTCTCTATATATACATTTATTTCTCTCTCAAGCCTACGTACATTTATGCAACATTGTGACTCATTTAGTGGTCTGTCTGAATCTGTTTTATTGTGAATCTGTAATTTTTTTAATGTACAGGAGCATTTCTTAAAATGTTAAGCATTTCTTAAAAACTTAAGTTGAACCTTGTACAGTATTGCCTGTATCCTGCCAAGTTTAAACCTTAACTGTGCTATTATTATGTTAATTACGGTAGTTCCTGCCTGAGGTCAGCACAGTTTAGCTTGGAGCAGCAGCTCCTGCCTCAGATCTATTTGGTGCGCCTGAGCTCCGCACAGTTCCAGGCATACAGCAGTCCACATTGGCATCAAGCAAACCACAGCACTTTATTCCAAATGCTCCATTTAAAAGCTCTGTCTCCCGCAGGAGCCAGACAGAGATCGTAATGGCGGCACAGCCCAGAAAGCCAGCATTTTAAAACAGCCAGTTTTTTCTTGTTGCTGAGTCAGGACAATTTCTTTGCGGTACGCAATCCAGAAACAGCAAAAAGCTGTCTTAAATTTTCTCTATGTCCTTTTTAAGCCCTCTCAGGTTTTACGTGGAGTTCATTAACACATTGGGTGCCATTCTGTTGTAATAAGGAGCGGCACGGCTGTGTCCCTGTTCCCGGCCGCCCACATGGTTAGCTTACGCCCCGAAATAATTACACGGAAACTGTAATCTTTTAAACACTGCCTGGCCCATTAGTTCCAGTTTCTTATTGGCTAGCTCTCGCACCTGGACTAGCCCATTTCTTATAAGGTGTGTAGCACCCCAAGGTGTGCTTACCAGGGAGATTCTAGCCTGCCTCTGCCTCTGGTAGGAAAATCATGGCGACTCCTCACTCAGCTTCTCTTTCCCAGTATCCTGTTCTGTCTACTCCGCCTACCTAATTTTCTGTCCTATGAGAGCCAAGGCAGTTTCTTTATTAGTTAACCAATGAAAGCAACAGATAAGATACAATACCCACCTCCATCATATACAGCCAAAGTTTTACTGCTGAGAGCAAACTGAAGAGGGATTAAGCTAAGAAAAAATGATTCTTAGTTTAATAGTTTCAATGTTAAGGATAAATTTTACAGAAAGTAGCCATATGTGAAGAAACTCTACTTCCTCAATGTTTTTTTTTCATAAAATCTATCATTTCATTACATTTTGAATGGCATACTTGTGTATACTTTGGTGTGATGCCTTGAATAAGAATGACCTCATAGGCCCCTATGTATGAACGCTTAGGTATCAGGGAGCACCATTATTAGGAAGGCTTCACAGGTGTGGGCTTGTTGGATTAGATGTGTTGTTCTTCTTGGAGCAAGTGTGTCAACGAAAGCAGGCTCTAAATTTTCAAAAGGCCAAGCCAGCCCCAGTAGCATTCCCTTCATGCTGCCTGTGAATCTGGCTGTAGAACTCTCAACCACTCCTCCATCCACATACTCCCTGCCATGGTAATAATGGATTAAATCTCTGAAATGGAAAGAAAGCCCCAATTACACACGCTCTTTTATAAGAATTGTTGTGGCCATGGTGTCTCTCCATAGCAGTAGAACACTGACTAAGACACTTAGTAAAGTAGCAGAACAAAGGAGAATTCATTTTTATTATTTTGGAATAAATGGCCAGCCTTACATCCTCCCTAATACAAGTAAGACATACCTATACAAACACCTGAATAATAAACATAAAAATGAAGCCGAGTATAACATGAGGTGGTAGAGTTCCATTGTGTTGTCTTGTGTGGTCCTCAATAAATGTGCTTTCTAGCTTCTACTCCTTCAAGAATACTTTTATGGTCCAGTTTTGCTCCTGTCTTCTCCATCCTGAAGAGAACCACTAATCAATTCTCTTTAAACATTTCTCAAGGTACCTGCAAGTCATATGCTTATATAATCACCATAATACAATGTACTTAATCTAGCTAATAGTAGTTATGTAGTGAATGTTCTTTTTCTATTTACTTAGATTATGAGTCTAGATTATATATATTTATATCCGAACTACTTACAAAAACAGAACTGATACCCCAGAATAGAATAAGTCAAATGAGCATATTTTCCCTTTTTATTTTAGTGTGTTTTTAGATGCTTTTCCCACTACGTCATTCGTCTTATGCACTTCCTGCATGCTTGCCAAATAAAGGCTATCCAAGCAATAACGAAACAATCCTGCTGAAAAGAAACTCAAAGAAAAATGAAATTAATAACACTTGATATCTGGGGATTTCAGCTAGTTTTTTTTTAATATGAGTAAATTGTTCCCTGCCATTTGAATTATGTATGAAAAGGAAAGTCTATGCAGTTATCCTTTAAAACAGTACACTGGATCATTATAAAACATCCCATTTTATACATAAGGCAACTGAAGTCATCTATTTCAGATCTGCTTCAGGAAGGAAAATTAACCTAGTGTTAAAGAGGAACGGTGAATCGTCTGATAAATGGTTGTGAAACAGCGTCTGTGTTAGTAAAGAGGTGCATCCTAGCTTGATGTGATCCCACTGTGTAGCTTATGTTCCTAAGCTCTAGTGAATACATGGGGTTCATCTTAAGTCAAACTAGATCATCTACAGAACAGGAAAAGGATGCTAGAAATGCATTCATTGAAGATAATTCATGGAGTTTGTTCATAATCTCCTCTTTCCAAGGATTCTGTGCAATTATTTCTCAAGGTGTGATTTAAGGTAAACTATTTCTGCAGCTAAAATTCTTCCCAATGCCAATATGTCAGTGGATTTCACACTGCACTTGACTCTAGTGGACACTTTCTTTTCATTCACTTAGATAAATTTCAAGGAATCTGAAAATTCTGTATCAAATCCTTTCCTATATACCCTACATTCTTTCACTCTGGTTTTAGTTGGATATTATTTTACTTCTTATTGTGATTACTTCCTCTTACTTTGGAATCTAATTTCTTATGTTAGTTATACAGAAAACAAAATATGTCATAGAGAAATGTTTAAATCATACAAAGAAATTTTTTGCCATTAATGTAGGTTTTGCAAAATCACTGTTGAATGTTGGCTATAAATTTCTTGTTGGTAGCATCCCTTGAGTATTTGTTTCCTTTCCTTGAAAAGTGTGGATATATTATTAAAATTTTACATTATTGATAATCTGTTTTTATATTAACATGCATCTTAGAAAAATAAGAAAATAAAAGATGAAATAATCCAAAGAAAAGTCATTGTAATTTTCAGTAATCATTATTTATGCTCCTGATTTTAGAAATTTAAGACAATTTATGTCAGTTTATGTTACTTTTGTTCATTTTAATTGTATGATCATCATAAGAGTTAGCAATGAAAGTCTATAGGTTTTGTACAAATTATTTTTAAAATTAACTAAAATTAATGTGCTCAGAAAACCTTTCCGATGCTTTCAAATGAGGATATGATAGTTAAATAGATGATCAAAATGGGCAATTTAAAATGGTTTGTGCATCTGTGCAATTTGTATCATATGCTCTCTCTTGCTTCCTAGAACTTCTCTTAATAGTATAGAAACAATATCTTAATGAGAAACATTTCTTATAATTCAGATGGAGGCTATTGACACCCTGCATCCCTAGCATGGGTGCATGACTCAGGCCTAACCAAGTAGAACATATAGTCTGCCCTCCTGACCACTCAGAGGTTCACTCAGAGATGGACATGGGTTCAAAAATAATTCTTCACATCATGGAAAAAGGATTTTTATTAATTTTGATTATGTGATTCCTTTAGAAATAACAAAACTGTGGTGTGAAACATGCTGAATTATGTTCTGCTTGAGAGAAAATTACTTTTCATTATTATAAAATTCAAGCCCAAGAAAATTTTAATGGCTCTTCTAACTCATCAAGTATTCTATTTTAAACTGTTCTTTTCATGCTACTTTAGTGAGCCTTTTGGGTCTAGTACTTTGGGTGAAAACTAAAAAGAATGTAATTCTCATCAGCATTAGATATTTCTGTCCTTTGAGTTAAAGCAAACTTCCTTAGATGGGAAATCTCATGCAGCCAAGCTTACAAAGTAACAATTTAGGCTCTTGAAACATCCTGTGCATTAATACATAGAGTTACTGCCTCTGTTCTTAGTCCCCCATAGTCCATTTGAGTGTCTTTGTTATGAAAAGTTTTTCAAGCATTTCAAGAGAGGCATTACTGTGATAAAGACATGAATGGCTGGCTTCTTTTCCTTCAGTATGCTTCCTGGAGTTACATCCATGTGGCCTTTAGTGTCGATATATCATGTGACTTTATAACACTTGTAATAAACAGATAGAAAAGCATGATTATTTTTTAATTAAGAAAATTGCTTTATTTTATAGCTTGCTCTTTTCAATGGATTCTGTTGAAGTATTTAAAATTTATTTAGTAAAGCTAGTAAAGTCACACTCCATGTATTTTTAAAAAATTAATCATTTTGTGTCCGTGGGTAAGAAACAGTGTGGTTGTGCAGACATTAATCATTGCATTTCTTGTCATGAATAATGCATTTATGTTCTTTGCTGTATTTTATCTGATAATGTATGTATGCAGCATGTTTACTTTTTGCATGCATAGTATGGCTCTCTTGATGTTTTATGTATAAGCAGTTAGTCTCATTTATGTTTTTAGAGTCTATGATCAAGTCAGTCTGTAGTGAAGTTGAAAAGTAAAGGTTAGTCTCATTTATGTTTTTAGGGTCTATGATCAAGTCAGTCTGTAGTGAAGTTGAAAAGTCATGTTTAGAGAAACAGGTCTTTATTCAGATTTATGCCTGATACTTTTGATAAGAAGTTCTCACCTTAGCAATTAAAATACTAATTTGTCTATTATACATCTATTTGAAATCTATAAATCAAGATGAAAAAATAATTATAAAATATATGTTATCCTCTTGCCTTGATGAATATAAACATGAAATGAACTATCAGACTGGATTGTAGCTAGAAGGTCTTAGAATGCTTTGGTTTTCACTGCGCTACACAGACAAGCGGCCCAAGGATTCAGTTCTCCTCCACCAGTTTCCTTTAGAGTCACTGTTATGTGGTATCCTAGACATTGTGTGTACATACCAGTGCCCAGACGCAAGCTTCATCCATTGATTCATATCTCTTAGCTAATTCTGACATTTCAACTTCTCAGATTCCTGGTTTTGCATGTTCCTTACCCTGCTTATGTGTAGAGGCATGCTGGAAAGAGGCAAGAACAGACTGCTAAGGTCCCACCTCAGCCCAGTGGCTCTCCTGCTAAAGTGGATTGCAGAAACTTAGTGTATTTGCTTTAAAGGGTAGATAACTGTAGTCTGAGCTTGAAGTTACTCTCTACAGGCATTTGGGCAATGCAATGTCAAAAGTTTGCACATAGTTAACCAGGTTTATAATGCTCAAGTTTTCCCATTCATTACCATTTCTTTTCACACCGAGGTTTTATTTTGCTGAATAGAGTTTTGTAGTTGAATCTAATACCGAATGTGTAAATTTTATTTGTGTTTTCTCTTCTTTTGAGGTCTTATCCAAAAATGTCTTGCTCATCCCAGTATTTTAAGCCATTTTCCTGACATTTTGTCCTGTTGATAGCACTTTAACAGTTATATTTATTGTTACATGTTTTAATTTTCTATTATGTGTGTGGGTGTTTGTATGCACATATGCCTGTGTATCTCCAGTGTACATGATGCCCTGGAAGCAAGAGCACTGTAAACCTTTGGAACTGGAGTTACAGGAAGTTGTAGGCTAGCATGATGTTGCTAGGAATTAAACCCAGGTTCTCTGGAAGAGTAGTCAGTGATTGGGGCTGCTTATCTACCTCTCTCCTATTTTTATATTTAATTTTGTAAATTCATTAGAAGTCATTATTGTACATCTTACTATCCAATTTCTCCAGAATATTTTCTTTGGAAAACTGTGTCTTGTCAGTGTATTCCTAGTATCTTTGAAGAGAATGAGCTGACTGCAGTCAGGTGAGTCTTCCTCTCTGTGCTTTTCTTGCAGTGATTGAGGTCTGGTATTGCACACAATACAATGTTTTGTAAAAATATTTTTATTTGTTCTTTGAGAATTTCATATATTTTTGTCATATTGTTTTGCATCCCTCAACTTCCTCCATGCCCTCCCGACTTCCCTATCCAACCAAATTCTAATTCTTTCCCTCTATTAAGGTCACCACAATAAAACATGGAGTCCAACTTTTGCTAAACAGCTGCTCCTCCAAGGGACCCGCCCTGGGTGTGGTTGGTTGATTCCTTCTCTCCTAAACTATCAACTTCAAATAGCTTCCTGTCCCGGGGCAGAAATGTGCATCTTCTTCCTATCCTCTGTGCTAGGATTTTTGTCTGGCGTGGGCTAGCACAAGTCCTCAGCATGCTGCCTTAGTCCCTGAGAGTTCAAATGTGTATCGCCCTGCTGTGCTTCAAGCAAAAAGTGCTTTCCTTGAAGTCATTCACCACTTTTGACTCCTAGGATATTTCTGATCCCCCTTTTTTTTTTCATAGAACCTGAGCTTTGAGGGGAGGTATATAATTAGAAATCCCATTTAGGGCTGAGAGTCACTCACTCTCTGCACAATTTCTAGTTGTAGGTCTTTGTGCTGATTATCATCTACTCTATGAAATTTCTCTAATGAGGTTTGAGGATATTCTGACCTGTGGATATAGCAATATGTCATTAGGAGTAACTTTATTACTCTGTTCACTTAGCAAAATTATGGTAGTAAATTTTCCCCTAAGGCCCATGACCTATCTAGTTTCATGTTCGTGGACTCATAATAATCTCAGTTATGGGTTTCATCTCGTAGACCAAGACTTAAATACAATCAGAAAGTGGTTGGTTACTGTAATAATATTTATGCCAGTATTGTGCTATTGGGTATATCTGACAGGCAGGTCAATATTATAATGTGCAGAGTTCACAGTTAAGTGAGATTAATGATTACTTTTCTCCTCTAATAGTGAACACCTTCCAGCGATTATGGAAGTGTAGGATTAGGTGTAGTAGGAGACTGCTTGTTGGTTCCCAGCTGCCTGGCTAGCTTACACCTGAAATAACAACCCAGAAACTGTGTTAATTAAATCACTGCTTGACCCATTAGATCTAATTTCTTATTGGCTAACTTTTACATCTTAATTTAACCTATTTCTATTAATCCACCTATCGCCACGTGGCTGTGGCTTACTGGCTAAAGTTTCAGCTTGTCTGACTCTGGCGGCTCCATGGCTTCTCTCTAACTTTACCTTCTTCATCCCATGCTTCGGCCAAGCCAGTTTTTTATTTATTAACCAATAAAAGCAACACATAGATAGAAGGACCTCCCACACCAATCATGAATGCACCGATTAAGGTGAAGTTTCTAGTTGTGTACCAGCAGATTTCTCTGTATTCTAAGTGTGTGCTGAAGTGTGTGCTATTTTGTAGCATATTTTGAAGTAACATAGTATAATGCCTTTTACTTTGCTCTTTTTACCCAAAATAACCTTGGTTCTTCAGGTCCCCCTTTTTGTGATGCTGTACAGATGTCAAGATTTGTTTTCCCAGTTTGTTATAAGAGTAACAGACTGTTCACAGAAATTGCATTGAGTTTTTATATTACACTTGATAGCATAGACAATTTAACAGTGTTGATTCTTCTGGTCCACAAACATGAGTTATAGTTCCGCTTTTTTCTCTTTGGTTTATTTCATCGATATTTTATACCATACATTATAAGGTTTATTCTCATTCATTTATTAAGTTAAATTAATTCCTAGGCATTTTTTAAATGGGATTTTCCTCTTGGCTTCTATTTCATAACCCACCATTGGCATATAACAGTGTTACTGATTTTGTGTATCAAATTTTATTTTGTGCAACTTTGCTGAATTCACTGTTGCAATAGTTTCTCTGTGCCATATTGTAATTTTTTGTTGTTGTTTTTCTCTTTAGGGGCCCACCACCTAGTTCCCAAATAAATGCAATTTATTTTTTTATTTTTTGAGACTTATTCTTTTGAATGCCTGGCCTTAGCTTGGTTTATTTCTAGCCAGATTTTTAGACTTAAATTATTCTTTTTCTGTTTAACTGCATTTTGCCGCTGAGATTTTATAAACTTTCTTTGTTAGTTATATCTTTCTTTCTTCCTTCCTTACTTCTTTATTTCTTTTCCCCCCTCCCTCCTTCCTTCTTCCTTTTCAACCTCTCATCCATTCATCCTCCCTCCCTCCCTCCCTCCCTCCCTCCCTCCCTCCCTCCCCTCTCTTCTTCCCTCCCTTTCCTCCCTCCCTCCCTCCCTCCCTCCCTCCCCTCTCTTCTTCCCTCCCTTTCCTCCCTCCCTCCTTTCCTCCCTCCCTCCCTCCTCCCTCCCTCCCTCCCTCCCTCCCTCCCTCCCTCCTTTCCTCCCTCCCTCCCTCCCTCCTCCCTCCCTCCCTCCCCTCTCTTCTTCCCTCCCCTTTCCTCCCTCGCTCCTTTCCTCCCTCCCTCCCTCCTTCCCTCCCTCCCTCCCTCCCTCCCTCCCCTCTCTTCTTCCCTCCCTTTCCTCCCTCCCTCCCTCCCTCCTTCCCTCCCTCCCCTCTCTCCCTCCCTCCCCTCTCTTCTTCCCTCCCTTTCCTCCCTCCCTCCTTTCCTCCCTCCCTCCCTCCCTCCCTCCCTCCCTCCCTCCCTCCCTCCCTCTCTCTCTCCCTTCCTCCTTCCCTCTTTCTCTTTCTTTCTCCATGACTGTGAGGCCGGGTGGCTGGCTCCTGCTGTCCTCCTCTACTTCTCCTCTACTCACTCCACTCCTTTCTTCTCCCATTTCTTCTCTCTTCCTGGCTGCTCTGCCAATTTTTCTTTCCTGACCAGCTATTGACTGTTCTGCTTTTTATTAGTTCAATCAGGTGTTTTAGACAGGCAAAGTAACACAGCTTTATGGAGTTAAGCAAATACAACATAAAAGAATGCAATACATTTTTACATCATTAAATATATATTTCAAGCCAGGTGAGTTTGAGGCCACCCTGGTCTACAAGAGCTAGTTCCAGGACAGGCTCCTAAGCTGCAGAGAAACCCTGTCTCAAAAAAGCAATCAATCAATCAATCAATCAATAAACAAATAAATAAATATTCCACAGTATAAATGAATGTAACACATGTTCAACTAATATTCCACAACAGCTTATTTAAGGATATTGTAAATAAGATAATGTCTTCCTTCATACATCTATAGTTTGACTTTCTCCTTTTCAGTTTGGATGCCATTCATTTCTTTCTTTTGTCTAAATGTACCTGTAAGGACTTCCTATGCTATGCATTTGACAGTTTGATATTTTCTAAACATTGGAAAGGATGCTTGTAGCTTTATTTATCCTCTCAGTAATTATCCAAGGCCATCATTATGCTGAGATACACTCCTTTTGGACCATTTTTTTGCAGCATTTTTCTTATGAAGGGATATTTAACTTTGTCAAATAATTGTTCTATATCAATTAACATGATCATATAGTGTCTGTGGCTTATCCTGTTTAATGCTGAATCACATTCATTGATTTACATATGTTAAGTTATTTTTTCATTGCTGGAATAATTGCCAATTTTTAATTGTATACTTATTGATGTATAAAATATTTTTAATGTATTTTTGAAGTTGATTTGCTAGTATTGTTGTTATAGCTGTACCTATAAAAGTTATTGGCCTATAGTTTGGTTTGTATGCATGTTTTGGTATCTGGGTAATTCTTGCTTTATAGAATCGGTTTGGGAGAATTCTTTCTTCCTCAATTTCTTTTTGTAGTAATTAAAAAAGATTTGATATTGGTTACTATTTTAAACCATTGGCAAAAATTGGCAGAAATCTTCTGGTCCTCTGGTGGGAATCTTTTATTATTGATTTGACATCGTCATTTGTTTTTGCTCCATTTAGGTTTTCTGTTTCATTGTATTTCATTTTTGATAATGTATACATATCTTGGAGTCAGTTAATTTATTCTAGAATGCCAAATTTATATTGTGAATTATGCCAATTCACAATAATTTGAAATAATTGTATTCCTGTGGTATCCAGTCTTATGGAACATTAGAATTCCATTTTTATCTACTTGTACCCCCTTTCTCTGTTTATTTGCTACTCTATGTTTATTTCATCATTCAGAGAATCAATTCAATGTCATTAACCTTCTGTGTTTATTTTTAAGCTCCATTTCACTTATTTATTCATTAATCTTTTTTATATTACTACTTCTACTAGTCTTGAGTTTGTTTTACTTGTTGTTGTCATGTTCACTGAGATATCCCAATAGATTGAAGTCTTTATGGTAATATGAAGCCACCACTATTAACTGCTATAAATTTCCAGCTTCATACTGCCTTTGTTGTATCCCCAAATCTTTTGATACCACATGTTTATTCTTTCTTTTACTTAAAATATGTAGCAATTTCTAGTTGCTCTCTTTGATTCCTGGGTTATCTAATAGTACATAGTATTATCCTGTATTTTAAGAGTTTCCAACTTTTAAACTTGCTGGTTTCTAGTTGTATCTGTGACAATATTACAGTTTTAAAGTATTTTATGAGACTTATTTTCATGACTACTCCTACTACCTGTTCTGGAGAATTGTCCCTGTGATCCCGAGAATAATGCATTTCCTGTTGTTGTTGACAGATGGTTCTATGGTGCACGTTAGGTAAATTTGAGTAATATAATTTAATATGCTGCTTCTTTTTCTTCCTTTGCTTTGAGTTCTTTTCATATTTAAATGTGGGTGTTTAATTGGCCTACCATCTTGTTTTATCATGTGTCTTTCTCTTTATGGCTTGTGATATTACCTTCATACTTTTGGGAGCTTCAGTGTTAGTTGCTGAGAATCGTTGGCTTTCCTCCTTGATTGTCACATAGTTACATTTCTTGTCTGTTTCTTTTCTTGATTTAAAATCTATTTTATGTTATAAATTTGGCAACAACTTGTGCTTTTCTGTGAGTGATACCTGCATAGAATAACTTATAGTTTCACTATAGCTATTTTATAATTTGTTTTCTAGCTTCATTGTAATTTATTTTGCCCTCTCCCCCAGTCTTATTTTGAAATTGAAAATAGATTGTTTTTCGTACAATATGCTTTGATTATGCTTTCCTCGCTCCTAACTCCTCCAAGATCTTCCCCACCTACCTTCCTACCCACCCAAATCTTTCTTGCCCTTGTTAGAAAACATGCATCAAAAAAAGAAAAAGTGGAATACTTTTTAAAATGTATGTGCAGATGTGTGTGTGTGTGTGTGTGTGTATAGTTGTTTCCCGTGCTTTTTCTTTGGCTCTATTTTCCTGTCTGTTTGTCCTATTTAGGTCTGTTGTTCTCTGGTCTTAATTTGTTGTTAAGTGATTCACAATAGTGATGTGTTTATTATTTAATTTATTTAGACTTACCTATTATATAATTTTGTTTTGTGGTTACTGTGGCACATTTGTGACCACCGATATAGCAATATTGATCACATTCTGAATTTACAATTGCAGCTAAGATAACACCGAGTTGGACCAATGTCCAAACTACTATGGATTTTCTACTGATATATATTCATGGCAAAAGAGCATTGTAACAGGCTGAAGTAATACCATGTGGAAGAGAAGTCCAGTAGACTAGGACTAATGTTTCAGATGCTTTCAAAAGAAAACGGCTATTAAGATCTTCTCATTGATAGGTTTTCCAGATCATTAATGAGTTTCCTGGGAATATTCTGGGTTTACTGTCTTTCCCTAGCTGTAGTCTACCTCTTGCTAGATAGATATGAACAAATGTCTAGTTACCTCAGATAGAGCAAAAATTTCAGGCTAAAGAAACAAGTCTACCCATGCCTAAGATCTGGTGAGTTACTGGGGCTACTTACAAGGCTATGGGTGAGGGGTGCTTTCGGGAGTATGGATGACTCAAAGGCAGCTGCGTTGCAGAAAAGCCATCTGAGCATGGTGACAGCTCATGAAAACTGCAGTCCTGAGGATCTCTGGACGATGGGCAGGCAGTTTGGCCTGCTGGAATTTATTTTCATCGGCAATTGTTTACTGTGTGTATAATCTTGGGGAGGGACCTTATGAATCTATGTTACAGCTCTCTGAGACTTGTAAGTTTTGCTTTCTTCTTGACTCATATGAGGCTCACATTTTCCTCTAGGAGAGATTCTTTGGTTCAGAGGAAATTGTTTCATAATCTCAGTAAGAGATGGGATGGTGAGCTGAGGGAAGTCCACTAATAGCCAAGACAAATAAATCAACATGGATACTCTGAGGGGTAACAGCCTTATGCTGGAGTTGTCAGTGAGAAGGGCAGAAACAGAAGGCCATCTTTGTTGAAATTGGGCCGTCGGGGTTGCGTCTCCAACACCCCAGTCGCCTTGGCTAGCTCATACCCGAAATAACAACACACAACTGTATTCATTTAAACACTGCTTGGCCCACTAGCTCTAGCCTCTTACGGGCAAACTCTCGCACCTGGTCTAAACCATTTCTAATATTCTGTGTTAGCACCCCAAGGTGCGCTTACCGGAGAGATTCTAGCCTACGTCCATCTTGGGTCGGTCGGAGCTTCATCGCGAGCATGCCTCAGAGAGCCGAGCGATCCCCTCCGGCCCGCGAGAGAGGAGCCTGGCTTCTCTGAGTGGAGCTGTGTGCGCGTTCTCTGAGCTCACTTCCTCTTCCTGTCCGCATACTATTCTGTTTACTCCACCCACCTATGTTCTAACCTATAGGACCAGCCAAGCAGTGTCTTTATTTTAACCAATGAAATCAACAGATTGATAAACAGATTGATATATGACACTCCCACATCACATCTTGCCATGATAAAGGTGATACTGGTGATATTTAGGGCTCGATCTGTGAGGACTGCTCTATACATAAATAAATAAATCAGAAATGAAATGGGGACATAACAACAAACACGGAGGAATTCCAGAAAATCATTAGGTCATATTTTGAAAACCTGTACTCCACAAAATTGGAAATCTTAAAGGAAATGGACAACTTTCTGGATATATATCACTTACCAAAATTAAATAAAGGGCATATAAGCAAATTAAATAGATCTATAACTGTTTTTATGTATTTATTTATTTTTTAGTTGAAAAATTTCTGCCTTCTCCCTACCTCCCATTTCTCTCCCTCTCCCCCACTCCTCTCCCCCTCTTCCCACTCCTCTCCTCCTCCCCCCACTCCATTCCCCCTCCCTCTCCAGTCTGAAGAGCAGTCTGGATTCCCTGCTTCCTCCATCCAGGTCCAGGAAGGTGAGCATCCAAACAGGCTAGGCTCCCACAAAGCCAGTTCATGCAGTAGGATTGAAACCCAGTGCCATTGTCCTTGGCTTCTCATCAGCCCTCATTGTCCACCATGTTCAGCGAGTCCGGTTTTATCCCATGCTTATTCAGTCCCAGTCCAGCTGGCCTTGGTGAGCTCCCATTAGATCAGCCCCACTGTCTCAGTGGGTGGGTGCACCCCTCGCTGTCCTGACTTCCTTGCTCATGTTCTCTCTCCTTCTGCTCCTCATTTGGACCTTGGGAGCTCAGTCCGGTGCTCCAATGTGGGTCTCTGTCTCTATCTCTATCCATTGCCAGATGAAGATTCTAAGGTTGAAGAAATAGAGACAGTCATCAAAAGTCTCTCAATCAAAAAAAAAATAAAAACAAAACCCAGGACTAGATTGTTTCAGCTCAGAATTCTATAAGATTTTCAAAGAAGAACTAATAGCAATACTCTTCAAATGTTTCCACACAATAGAAACAGAAGGAATATTGTCAAACTCTTTATGAGGCTACAATTACCCTGATACCCAAACAACACAAAGACATTACTTAGAAATAGGATTACAGACCAATCTCACTCATGAACATTGATGCAAAAATGTTGAAATTGGGGCGTCGGGGTTGTGTCCCCAACACCCCAGCCGCTTGGCTAGCTTATGCCCGAAATAACAACACACAAATTGTATTCATTTAAACACTGCTTGGCCCACTAACTTCAACCTCTTAACCCATTCCTAATCATCTATGTAGGCACCCCAAGGTGCGCTTACCGGGGAGATTCTAGCCTACGTCCATCTTGAGTCGGAGCTTCATGGCAAGTGTGCCTCAGAGAGCCGGATCCTGTCCGCCTGCGAGAGAGGAGCCTGGCTTCTCTGAGTGGAGCTGTGTGCGCGTTCTCTGAGCTCACTTCCTCTTCCTGTCCTCATACTATTCTGTTTACTCCTCCCACCTATGTTCTAACCAATTGGGCCAAGCAGTTTATTTATTGCTTATCCAATGAAATCAATAGATTGATATATGACACTCCCACATCACAAAAATACTCAATAAAATACTGGCAACTGAATCCAAGAACACATCAGAAAAATCAACTACCATGATCAAGTAGGCTCCATCCCATAGATACAAAAATCTGTCAGTGTAATTCACCACAGAAACAAACTAAAAAAAAAACCCACACATGATTGTCTCATTTGATGCTGTAAAAGCTTTTGACAAAATACAACATGTCTATGATAAAGGTCTTGGAGAGTGCAGGGATACAAGGAATATACCTAAACACAATAAGGCAATATACAGCAAGCCAAGAGCCAACATCAAACTAAATGGAGAGAAACTCAAAGTGATTCCATTGAAATCAGGAACAAGACAAGCTTGTCCACTCTTTCCATCTCTATTCAATATAGTTCTTGAGATCCTATCTAGAGCAATAAGACAACAAAAGGAGATCAAGGGGATACAAATCGTAAAAGAAGTCAAACTCTCACTATTTGCTGATGATATGATAGTTTACATAATCAACCCCCCCAAATTCTACCAAGGAACTTCTACAACTCATAAACACCTTTAGAAATGTAGCAAGATGCAAAATTAACTAAAAAAACAGTAGCCCTCCTTTACACAGATGATAAAATGGCTGAGAAAGAAATCAGAGAAACATCACTAAATCTATAATAAAGTATCCGAAGGTAATTAGTTAGATTTTCCACTGCCAGTGATTCTGAAATAGGAAGAAAAACTACCTTCCTCCTGGTAATATACCATAGAAATAGTTCACATCCTTTATTTTCCTTCCTTCCTTCTTCTTCTTCTTCTTCTTCTTCTTCTTCTTCTTCTTCTTCTTCTTCTTCTTCTTCTTCTTCTTCTTCTTCTTCTCTCTCTCTCTCTCTCTCTCTCTCTCTCTCTCTCTCTCTCTCTCCCTCCCTCTCTCTTTCTTCCTTCTTTCTTTTTTTGTTTTAAAATTTCAAGACAGGATTCTCTGTGTGTAGCCCTGGCTATTCTGGACCATACTTTGTAGACCAGGCTATCCTCAAACTCAGAGATCTGCCTGCCTCCGCCTCCCTGATGCTGGGATTAAAGGTGTGCACCACCACAGCCTCCCTGATGCTGGGATTAAAGGTGTGTACCACCACAGCCTCCGTAATGCTGGGATTAAAGGTGTGTACCACCACAGCCTCCCTGATGCTGGGATTAAAGGTGTGTACCACCACAGCCTCCCTAGTGCTGGGATTAAAGGTGTGCACCACCACAGCCTCCCTGATGCTGGGATTAAAGGTGTGTACCACCACAGCCTCCCTGATGCTGGGATTAAAGGTGTGCACCACCACAGCCTCCCTGATGCTGGGATTAAAGGTGTGCACCACCACAGCCTGGCACATCCTTTCTGTTTTAGATCTTTGCTGGAATATTCTGTTAACACTGCTGTCTGACCAATTTTAGAGAAATATTTGTCTGACTCAATTGTGGATCATTGTACTCTGCATCATATTGAATGTTTTATTCCAAGTGTGCACTGCAGAACCTCATCTTCCTTTGCTCTGGTGGTTTCTCAAATCACATTTAATACACTCTTCTAGAAGTATCTCCTTAATTAAATAACACACATGCTTTAGAGCATTCAACTTTCTGTCCAGTAATTCAGGAGGCAGGCAGCAGGGCATATTAGACTCACCTGGATGAATATGTACAGACACATATAGTACATATTCTTGGGGCACAGTGCTCTGGACAAATTGTTTTGGATGAGATACCAGCTCATTTTGCCCACTGCTGTGTTGCTGAACTGCAAATGCACCACCACAGATGACTGTAACGTATATTCCAGGAAGTCAAAAATCAGTTTTTTAAAGGTACTGTCTTTGCTGCTACAGTCTTGGGATGAAAGAAGCACTTGTACAATACTCCGTGGAAGCATTGTGAGAATCACATTCAATCAGAGACTTCCTCTATATGAACCTGGCCTAAACACCGGAGCTGGAGGTTTTAATGAGAGAACCTCTTATTCATGAGAAGAACTCATCAGTGTCTCATTCCACACATGTGCTGCAAGAGAGAAAATTTACATTTGTAAGGTAAAATGTCACCTATCTAGAAACCTACAGAAAGAAAATTCAACTGCCATTCACCAGGGCTTAGCTCTGCAGTAGCATTTATGTTCACAAATTTCCATCATGGAAAGTAAAATAAATTACCTGAATTAATTTCAGTTACTTTATCACACACATTTGGAGGATTTCGACATTTAACTAATTACACATGAGCTGTGGAGAGGAACATGGATCTGAGATTCAGTCCTAAGGGAGCAGCCCAGGCTTTTCTCTGAAGAGGTTTTGTATTGAGTATGAAGACAAGTATTCAGCCTCCTTGAATCTTTTTAAGTGATGTTTAATTTCAGAAATGGGCTCAAAATTATGGATTATAGATTTTTCCATGTAAGACCTGATATAAATTGAGCATTAGCAGATCAAGTGGCAGTCCTTTGATTGCTGGCTTTTATTATAGACTTTTGCTACTCTCATTTAAATGATCCAAGAAATAACTGTGGAAATGATGCATCAAACTTTTTTGATTTCTAAAGCTCAAATAGGAATGTTTTTTCCTGATAGAAACAGAGGTATAGTGTGAGTTCCAGAGTCAACTCTGATGAGTATATGAGTTCTTTCTCTGTGGAAGTTGAGTTAAAGTGGGTACTAATGGTGTATTGTATTTTGAACTGGATGAAGGGTGAGAGGAGTTGCTTCAAAGGAAATAGTTATGCTGATCAATGCCTATCTTCTTGGACCCCAGAGGTTTCTGCATTGTTTCTTACAGTTCCTGGAAGAGAGAAGCAGGTCCATCGTGTAGTAAGACTCTTGGCTCCACCCAGTATACACAACAGAAATGTTGCTTGCTTGATCATCTTCTTTTTCTTTTCGACTAGTGATTATTTCCATTAGATATTCAGGGGTCATGAGTTCAGATGTCAACCCACCAGAGGCATGGTAATCTGATGGAGGACTAATCCTGTCTAGGCTAGGTCTGCAGTCTGGAGACTGTTGCTTGCTTTTGCTGAAGCTGCTTGGTGTCTCTTCAACACCTGCCTTGTAGTGCATAATCTCATGTGATGTGTATATGTAATCTCATGTTTTCATCTCAGTCTTATAGGTACATACGTCTGTGGGTGGTCAGGGGATGACTTTTCATTTGGCACTGTATTTTTGATATATAGATTACATATAGAATTTGCTCTGTAATGGATACATTTGTCCCACAAGGACTTTGGACATTTCGAGGCATGCTTTCTTCCTTTGCTTACTGGATGGCTTCTTCCGTTCTAGGGTACCTTTGTTGAGAGAATTTAGTCATTAGCCAGAAACCTTGGCTCCCACAGCCTATCTTCATTCTGTTCCCTAGATACTTTAGAAGCCACCTCCCGGCAGCTATTTTCCTTTTGGAAGGATATGCAGCCAGGAAAGGAGTCTTTCATCTAGATCACACTTGGGACCTTCCAAGATAAAGGGCGTCCAAGTTTATTTGAGATTGAGTGCTCTGATTCTCCCATAGCTGACTTGGAAAAGTGCTAACCTTAACTGAAAGTTACCTGCTTTGTGTAACCTTTATCTGTTTTCATGACCCTGAAAAATGCGAGTCCTGTAACATTGCTATTGCCAAAGAATCGCTGATGGTGTCTGTCTTTGGATATAAACTGGAGACATTGGAGGACTGGCGAAGAATAAAGAAATGGATGCACAAAAGTATATAGTGGAGAAGTCACTTTGCCCTCAGATGTATCCAAGTCCTGCACTTGCTGAAAGCTTTCTACCTGAACCTTGAGGAGGCACTGAGGCTGGAACTCAGAGGCCTCCAATAATGTTCTTTTCTAATTTATTAAATAGCCAAAAAAGGAGACTCAGGTTACATATCAGAGACTTTAACTTTAAATAGATGAAAATATCAAAAGTAAAGGTGAAGTAATGACATTATACGAAGCACTACATTTAAAAAAGCCCCTCATTAAAGCAGCTAAGAAGAGGTGAAGACAGAAGGGGGTGATGATGAGTATGGGAAAGAACATAGATAGTCATTCTTGAGAAATCATGCAGGGATAAAATGGGCATAGATTTGGAGCTGAAGATAGGTAAATATGCATTCACTCATTCACCAGCTTATATGTAAATCTAGTTCTTATTGTTTCTTTTGGGTCATTGACCTCTCCAGTAGAATAAGCATGATGTTATATACCTTTAAGAATCTGTGTAATGTTTGTTAATGCCATTTGTGAAACTACTACACATAGCATCACCTTCACTGTGAGTACCTACCAAATTATGTATCCTGTTATGTCAAAATACCAAGTGAATATAATTATTATTCTGTTAATGATGCAGATATAGAAAGCCTGAATGCCCGAGTTTGATTCTCATAACCCATGGCTGAGAGAGGGAACTGACTTCCAGAGTTGTTCTCTGACTTCTACAGTGGTGCTGTGGTAACCACGCTGCAGCTATGTGCACATCTATACTCACACTCATCTCGAGCACACACAGACATTCACACACTCACACCAACAATACTAAAAATGAAATGCAGACTCTTTGGGTGCAAATGCTAGGCCAATTTAACATTGTGCTTTACAGGAAAAAAAGTTAAAAATTTCACATTTTACTTTATTTGCTTATGAAATGCACACCTACTTTGGAGCATTGTTCTAAGTTTGAAATAAATGACATGTATAAACTAAGGACAACGTTGGAGACTATAGACTTTCTGCTTTCAAATTTTCCATCATTATGTAATAATCTGAGAGCCATGGAGGAGACACAAATGCAGACAAACAGAATGATGGAACCATAGCAGACGCACATATTACTAATGAAATGAGTTTCATTGAGTAGCCACAGCATGCTTCTTTAGGGAAGTTTTGGGACAACTGGATCTATATCAGGTAGATACTGTGACCTGATTCTTCTGCCTATAAGACATGAATCTGACTGGGTCTTGGGCACAAATGCAAAACCACAGTCAAAAATGTTTTAGGACAAAATATAAATACATATTTCTGACCTCAGGATAGGAAAAGATTTATTTTGCAGGATACAAAATCATCCAGCCATAAATATACAAGGTTCATTATGGGATTTAGGCAAAATTTAACATTTTTATTAATCAGGTCTCTATTAAACTAAAGAAATAAGTGTGTAATAAATATTTATATAATATCTAAAATAGACTTTTATGCAGAGTATATAAAGTATCATACCTATAAATTATAAAATAGCAAACCATTTGAAAGATATGCAGTTTCACACACCTATAACAACTGAAACAGCCAAGAGGCTGAGGCAGGAGGATTGTGAGTTTGAAGCAGTCTGTACATTATAGAGAAAGACTCTCACGAAATGAAAGAGTACAATGTGCACATTTCTCATTTATAAAAGATTATTCATGAATAAGCACCACAGAAAAGTTCTGCTCATCATTGGTTGTAAGGCTATGCAAACCAAACCTGTGAGATGCCACCAGGACAACTGGGATGACTGGTGCAAAAGGACTGGACTCATCCAACGCTGATAAGGATGTAGAGTGACAGGAACTCTCATACACTGCTAATCTTCAGGGTGTAAAGTGATAAGAAAAATCCTGAGGAAAACTTATTGCCAGTTTCTTACCAAATTAACTGTATGACCCAGATATACTTCTTACTGAGATTTAGTACGACTTATAAAAAAATGGTGCGGGACAATTGTCTACGTTCTGTCAATTATGTTTTAAATAAATGCTGATTGGCCAGTAGCCAGGCAGGAAGTATAGACGGGACAACCAGACAGGAAGCAGAGGTGGATCAATGAGAACAGGAGAATTCTGGGAAGAGGGAAGCCCATTTCTCCCCAGTCCTGCCTCAACCACAGAAGAAGGAAGATGTGATTACCCTACTGAAAAAGGAACTGAGCCATGTGGCTTACATAGATAAGAATAATGGGTTAATATAAGTTATAAGAGTTAATAAGAAGCCTGAGCCATGGGCCAATCAGTTTATCATTAATATAGAACCTCTGTGTGATTTCTTTGGGACTAAATGGCTGCGGGATCTGGTGGGAGGACAGAAACCAGGACAAACAGTAAACAGAAAAATATTCACCAAGCATTATTGTAATAGCTAGAACAGAAATAGCCCAAAAGTATGATGCTGATAAACAAATTGTGTAATGTTGCTTAGCAATTTTAAAATTATTGGTACATAGAACAGCATGGGTAATAATCTATATCATATTAAGACATTAGACAGAAAAGAAAAAATCCTCTGAGATCATTCCTGTGAAATTGAACTACAGGCAAAGGTAGCAGGAGTTTCATAGTAACTGATGGGGAGGGTGGATCAACTGGAATTAACAGGTGTCTTTTGTTCTGTAAACATACTTGAATGGTGACTGTACCTTGTACAGTTTTCTTTGAATATCAGTTAGAAAATACTATATGGTTCACAAAAATCATCAAGGTGAACATTTAAAATTTTGCATTTTGTTTATTATATATAAATAAAAACTGAAAATTCAGGAAAAACAGAAGTGCCAAATCATTGAGTTAAAGGAAATCACAGAGTAGCCTGAAAAAAAAATGATGTTCAAAAACAGAGAGAACATAAAAACAATCATTTGCTCCATTTGTTTGTTGGAAAAATTGAATCATTTTCTAGTACAAACCCTTTTTGCCCTGAAATGTGTCACACTGCCCAGCATAGCCGTCCCAGGCTGTCTCTAATCCCCAGTGCATAGTTGCTAGTACAGCTCATTTCAGGTATCAAATAGACTAGCACTGCTGTGTCCTCTGTTGTAAATAAAACAAACTTTGCCATAAGTGAACATTTTATGTGTCTTAGATTTTCATCACAAAGTAATTCCTCACAACACAACCCTACCATGCGTTTATTATTTGGCCAAATATGTGACGAGAATATATGTGGGGATACTCAGGAGGCAGGGTGTGTGTGATGGACTCCGGCGAGGTTGGGTGGAAGGTGTTGGAGCAGACACAGCAAAGTTTTATAGAAGCAAGACCTCTATGTACTGCAACATGATCCTCTGGGCCTGTAAATTTTCCATAATAGTTTGATAAATAATAGCGCATCTTTCTCCTACCTTAGAACTTCATTCCCCCCTGCTTTTTGAACAGTTATATGTTGGCTGCCTTTAAACTGTGTGTATCCCTAGTCACCAGCCTGTTTAAGGACATGATTGTTTAAATGATTTGGAATAATTTTTATCCCTGATGGGCTTTATTGCAGCTATGCCAAATGCTGAAGTGAAGAGTGGTAGCTATAAAGAGACCCTGTAAAATTTCATATTTTAAAACTTCTTTTCAGAACATGGAAAAAGGGCACAAAGTGTTCTGACTTTGTTGGGTGGGCATTGCCCTGTCTTTGGAGCTGTTAGAGTTCAGAGGAAATTCTGACATAAACGGTGTGCTCTGTTCTGGAAATAACACTCAAGAAAGCACAACAGGTGTGTGTTTCTTTTACTTAAAATAAAAAATGCTGTTAATTGCATCCTGAAAGACATGACTTTGCCTGGCTTTGAGTGCATGCTGTCTGTGTAGGTGATTTAGGAGGATAGTGACATTAAGGTTCCCCCACAATGTACCAGTAACACCTGAAATAAAGATTATGCATCTACTACAAATGGATATTTTGTTTCCATAAAAATTGGACATATTAGCATAAAGGAATGATTTGACAATTATAAATCCAAGAACATTTTCTACTTCTTTCCTAAAACTAGAAAAGAAGAAGAAAAAAACCCATAAAGTTACTATAGAATTGATGACCAAAGGAATGAGCATTATATATATGATTTGTGTGCATGCATGTACATGCATGTGTACGTATGAGTGTGTATGTGTGTGCATGTGTGTGCATGTGCATGTATAATAATAACAACTAAAGAAAAAGAGGCTTTGATTTTGAGAGGGAGCAAGGCAGGATGTCTTAGGTTTCTCTTGCTGTGATAAAGATCATGAACAATAACAACTTGGGAGGGAAGGGGTTAATTTCATCTGAAGGAAATCAAAACAGGAACTGGAGGTGGGACTGAAGGGGAAGCTATGGAGGATGCTGTTTACTGGCTTGCTCTTCATAGTTTACTCAACCTGTCTCCCTAAAGAATTTGGGGCTGCCTGATCAGTGGTACCACCACGTTCAGTGGGCTGGGAGCTCCTACATCCATCATTAATAAAGAAGATGCTGTACAGACTTGCCTATAGGCAATCTAACAGAAGTATTACTCAACCGAAGTTTCTCTTCCTTGGTAACTCTGTCTTGTGTCTAGTTGAGAAAAACCCAACCAGGACACGGGGCAGGGGTGAGGGGAAAAGAGGGGAGGGAGATTGCAGGGGAGGAGTCATAGGAAGGAAAGGGAAGGGGATGATGATGTAATTATATTTTAATCACAGATAAAGAATAATCAAAAACTACCCTTCTCAGGCTGCCAATAGAGCTCAGGATTTCCAGCAGCAGAGTGTCAAAGGGGAAAAGAAAATTCAGCCTGCCCCAGTAGAAGCAGCCTCTAAGCTGCTGCAGTAAATTTTCGCTCCTCTCCTTCTCCTACCCTTTCATTCTGATTCTTAGTCTTTCTTGATCCTTGCAGGCAGAACAGAAAGAGATGGAGATGTATGGGCCAGCAGGCACCAGGTTTCACGCCAGGCTCTTTAGGGTCTGTAATCCCATTTAATTTCTGTCTTAACCCCATGAGGTTAGTAAATTTCCCGAGGTTAGCTCCCTTGCCTAAGGTCACTCAGTCAGAATGCTACTCCAACTGTGGGGTTTCCTGCTGTTTGAAGACATAATATTTCCTCCAAAGGATGGGTCTGCAAGCTACAAGGCTTTGGAGAACTACACATATCCTCCTCCGTAAGTCAGAGCCTTTCATAGTCAGGCTAATCTTTAATATGCTTGGATTAGAAAAATCATGCTATTTCAGTGGCACAATTGCTCAGTTTGATTTTTTTCTCCCGTTATTCACACATCCAGTAGGTTTTTCTCCTATATTTTTGGTTTTAAAAAATTTCTTCCCTTTAATAACTCGCAACACAGTTTATTGCTTCATTTTTCCTGTAATTGTTTTCCAGTTGTTGAAATTATCAAATTACTTTTGTAATGTCATGTGATTTTTTTTCTGAACTTGCTAAATGAAGCAATTACTTTGTATGTCTGTCTTTTTATTTAAACACTGTACCGTTAGCAAATCTGTCTTTTGAGTTTTACCTAAAGCTTAAGAGTTAAGTATGGCTATGCTAGGAGATAGTCATTTCTTCTTTGACACAGGGAAAAGACCTATTTAAGTAATATATTTTCAGGAGTTCTTAGCCGGTATTCATTCTACTGAAGGGAAGATTTTGAATTATTTTCCTTACTTAACTAATAAATATTTATTCATGGTCTATTACATGCCCAGCATGTTATTTGCAGACATTTAGATGTTTTAAAAGACACAAAATAAGAAACACTAATGCTGGACCTGGAGGGTTGGCTCAGCAATTAGGAATACTGGCTACTGTTCCAGAGTGCTGGGGTTCAATTCCCAGCACCCACAAATCAACTTAAAAACCATCCTTAACTCTAGTTGTTGGGGAGTCTGAAAGCTGCCTTTGGCCTCTGTAGGCATCAGGGTAGGAAAGTGGTATATAAGCATACATGCAGGCAAAGCACTCATATGATTAAAATTAGAATGTCTAAGCTTACTTTGCAGTGTTATTGTGGAAAGAAGTGTAACATATGGAGAATTCAGGCTGCAAATGCTTAATTAAACATTAGGAACTCAACAATTGAAAGCTTAGTAGGAACTGTGATTGTTAGGAAAGGCCTCAGTGGGGTTGTGGAATTTGGCCTACAAAACTGACA
This sequence comes from Microtus obscurus, assembly GCA_963919715.1. Taxonomy (NCBI): domain Eukaryota; kingdom Metazoa; phylum Chordata; class Mammalia; order Rodentia; family Cricetidae; genus Microtus; species Microtus obscurus. The sequence continues at coordinate 2,155,504 of CAWTZC010001883.1, read as the reverse complement.
AAACAGAAGAGATAAGTAAGGCCATTTTATGGGGAAATTAACACTTAGAAAGGTAAATATTGAATTTTCTGCGTGGATCTGATGACAGCGAGGCACTTACCCCACAGAAGGGAAAACTAGACACATAAAATAAGGACTGTAAGAACGTTGGCATGGCAGCCAAATAGCAAAACATTAAATACCCTGAAAGTAAATGTGAGGAGTTTATATTTGAAAGTGGCAGATGATAAGAGCTCATCTGTTCTGAAAATTAAGTGATAAAAGAAAACTCTGAGGAATATGTAACATGAAAATATGTTGACAGTTGGATCAAAGTAGCAAGGGCCATGTTGGAAATAAATGGTTGTAAGCGCTAGTTGGGAGGAGGGAGGGCTAAGTATAGGGATATGATAGTTGAAATAGATGAGATAAGGTAAGTCCTTCAAAATGGCATTAAAGAAAAAGTGATTGAGATTTACAGATTAAAGAATGGTTATATCTCTCCCTAGCTGCCCAGAAAAGAAGTACTCTGATTGATAGAAAAGAAAACAGATTCACTGGTGGTGTGATGCCTCATGTTGGAGTTGAAGCTAAGAGTACATATCAGCCCTTTACACTGTAGTGACAAAGACAGAGTGGCCAACTCAAAGAACACCATACAAAGAAGACAACAGTGAAGATGAGGAGAAATGGTATTAAAAGACAGGTGGGGCCCCAATCAAGTGCTAAAGATGCTAAAGAATAAGAGACTACCATGAGGGGTAGCTTGTAGCAACAGACTGTAAATGTGGAAAAATAAATCTGGAAGAAGATCATGGCCATGAATTTAGCAGGAACAGATCACTTGAATCTTTCAAAAATAATGCATATGCTGTTTGTGGCTATCGTGAAAAGTGATGCTTCTCTGATTTTCCTCTCTGCTTCCATATCCTTTGTGTATAGGAGGGTGACTGTTTTTTGGAGTTGATCTTATATCCAGCCACATTTCTGAAGGTGTTTATCAGCTGTAGGAGTTCTTTGGTGGAGTTTTTGGGGTCGCTTATGTACACTATCATATCATCTGCAAATAGCGAAAGTTTAACTTCTTCCTTGCCAATTCGAATCCCCTTGATCCCCTTATGTTGTCTTATTGCTATTGCTAAAACGTCAAGCACTATATTGAAGAGGTATGGAGAGAGTGGACAGCCTTGTCGTGTTCCTGATTTAAGTGGGATGGCTTTGAGTTTCTCTCCATTTAGTTTGATGTTAGCTGTCGGTTTGCCGTAAATAGCTTTTATTATATTTAGGTATGACCTTTGTATCCCTAATTTCTCCAAGACCTTTATCATAAAGGGATGTTGAATTTTGTCAAAAGCTTTTTCAGCATCTAATGAAATGATCATATGGTTTTTTTCTTTCAGTTTATTTATATGATGGATTACATTGATAGATTTTCATATGTTGAACCAGCCTTGCATCTCTGGGATGAAGCCTACTTGATCATAATGGATAATTTTTCTAATGTGTTCTTGGATACGGTTTGCCAGTATTTTGTTGAGGATTTTTGCGTCGATGTTCATGAGTGAGATTGGCTTGTAATTCTCTTTCTTGGTTGAGTCTTTGTGTGGTTTTGGTATCAGAGTGACTGTAGCTTCATAAAAGGAATTTGGCAATGACTCTTCTGTTTCTATATTGTGAAATACATTAAGGAGTATAGGTATTAGGTCTTCTTGGAAATTCTGGTAGAATTCCGCATTGAAACCATCTGGTCCTGGGCTGTTTTTGGTAGGGAGGTTTTTGATAACAGCTTCTAATTCTTCGCGACTGACAGGTCTATTTAGATTGTTCACCTGGTCCAGATTTAACTTTGGTATATGGTATTTATGTAAAAAAGTGTCCATTTCTTTTACATTTTCCAGTTTTGTGGTATACAGGCTTTTGTAGTAAGATCTAATGATTCTCTGAATTTCCTCTCTGTCTGTGGTTATGTCCCCCTTTTCATTTCTGATCTTATTAATTTGCATATTCTTTTTCTGATTAGTTTGGATAGGGGTTTATCAATTTTGTTGATTTTCTCCAGGAACCAGCTTTTTGTTTCATTGATTCTTTGGATTGTTTTCTGTGTTTCTATTTTGTTGATTTCCGCCCTCAGTTTGACTATTTCCAGTCTTCTACTCCTCCTAGGTGAGTCTGCTTCTTTTTTTTCTAGAGGTTTCAGGTGGGCTGTTAAGTCTCCAAAGTGTGCTTTCTCTGTTTTCTTTAAGTGGGCACTTAGGGCTGTGTACTTTCCCCTTAGGACTGCTTTCATAGTGTCCCATAAGTTTGAGTAGGTTGTTTCTTTATTTTCATTGAATTCAAGGAGGACTTTAATTTCTTTCTTTATTCTTTCTTTGGTCCAGGTGTGGGTCAATAGTTGACTGTTCAATATCTCGGGGTAACTCTAACCAAAGAAGTGAAAGATCTATTTGACAAGAACTTTAAGGCATTGAAGAAAGAAATTGAAGAGGATACCAGAAAATGGAAGTATCTCCCTTGCTCTTGGATTGGGAGAATCAACATAGTAAAAATGGCAATCCTACCAAAGGCAATTTATAGATTCAATGCAATCCCCATCAAGATCCCATCAAAATTCTTCACTGATCTTGAAAGGACAATAATCAACTTTATATGGAAAAACAAAAAACCCAGGATAGCCAAAACAATCTTATACAATAAAGGAACTTCTGGAGGCATTACCATCCCTGACTTCAAACTCTATTACAGAGCTACAGTAATGAAAACAGGGTGGTATTGGCATAAAAATAGAGAAGTCGACCAATGGAATCGTATAGAAGACCCGGATTTTAACCCACAAACCTATGAACACCTCATTTTCGATAAAGGTGCTAAAAGTATACAATGGAAGAAAGAAAGCATCTTCAACAAATGGTGCTGGCACAACTGGATGTCAACATGTAGAAGAATGAAAATAGACCCATATCTATCACCATGCACAAAACTCAAGTCCAAATGGATCAAAGACCTCAATATCAATCTGAACACACTGAACCTGATAGAAGAGAAAATGGGAAGTACCATACAACAGATGGGCACAGGCGATTGCTTCCTAGGTATAACCCCAGCAGCACAGTCATTAAGGGCAACATTGAATAAATGGGGCCTACTGAAACTGAGAAGCTTCTGTAAAGCAAAAGACACTGTCACTAAGACAAAAAGGCAACCCACTGACTGGGAGAAGATCTTCACCAACCCTGCAACAGACAAAGGACTGATCTCCAAAATATATAAAGAACTCAAGAAACTAGACTTTAAAATGCTAATTAACCCAATTAAAAAATGGGGCACTGACCTGAAGAGAGAATTCTCAACAGAAGAAGTTCAAATGGCCAAAAGGCACTTAAGGTCATGCTCAGCCTCCTTAGCGATCAGGGAAATGCTAATCAAAACAACATTGAGATATCATCTTATACCTGTCAGAATGGCTAAAATCAAAAACACCAATGATAGCCTTTGCTGGAGAGGCTGTGGAGAAAGGGGTACCCTCTTCCATTGCTGGTGGGAATGCAAACTTGTGCAACCACTTTGGAAAGCAGTGTGGCGGTTTCTCAGGAAATTCGGGATCAACCTACCCATGGACCCAACAATGCCACTCTTGGGAATATATCCACGAGATGCCCGATCATATGACAAGGACATTTGTTCAACTATGTTCATAGCAGCATTATTTGTAATAGCCAAAACCTGGAAACAACCTAGATGCCCTTCAATGGAAGAATGGATGAAGAAAGTGTGGAATATATACACATTAGAATACTACTCAGCGGTAAAAAACAATGACTTCGCGAATTTTGCATGCAAATGGATGGAAATAGAAAACACTATCCTGAGTGAGGTAACCCAGACACAAAAGGATGAACATGGGATATATTCACACATAATTGGTTTCTAGAGATAAATAAAGGTCAGTGAGTCTATAATTTGATATTCTAAAGAAACCAAATATGAAGGTGAACCCAAAGAAAAACATATAGCTATCCTCCTGGTTATGGGAAGTAGACAAGATTGCTGGGCAAAAAATTGGGATCTTGGGGGTGTGGTGGGAGGCGGGTAAAGGGAGAAGGGGAGAGAAATGTGAGAAGGGGAGAATGGGGGGAACTTGGGGTAACAGGATGATTGGGATAAAGGAAGGTTGGTTAGGGGAGCAGGGAAGCACACATCTTAATTAAGGGAACCATCTTAGGGTTGGCAAGAGACTTGGACCTAGAGGGGCTCCCAGGTGCCCAGGGCGATGTCCCCAGTTAGTTCCTGGGGCAGCTGAGGATAGGGAACCTGAAATGTCCCTATCCTATAGCCATTCTGATGAATATCTTGCATATCACCATAGAACCTTCATCTGGCGATGGATGGAGATAGAGACAGAGACCCACACTGGAGCACCGGACTGAGCTCCCAATGTTCCAATGAGGAGCAGAACAGGGAGAATATGAGCAAAGAAGTCAGGACCACAAGGGGTGCACCCACCCATGGAGACAGTGGGGCTGATCCATTGGGAGCTCACCAAGGCCAGCTAGAATGTGACTTAAAAAGCATGGGATAAAACCGGACTCTCTGAATTTGGTGGACAATGAGGGCTGCTGAGAAGCCAAGGACAATGGCACCGGGTTTTGATCCTACTTCATGTTCTGGCTTTGTGGGAGCCTACCCAGTTTGGATGTTCACCTTCCTAGACCAGGATGGAGGAGGGAGGACTTTGGACTTTCCACAGGGCAGGGAACCCTGACTGCTCTTCAGGCTGGAGAGGGAAGGGGAGGAGTGGGGGGAAGGGGGGAGGAGGGGGAGGGGGGAGGGAAATGAGAGGCAGGAAGGAGGCAGAAATTTCTTTTATTTCCAATAAAAAACAAAAAAAATAATGCATATGGAATAATGTGCCCTGTGACATATGATAAACGAGATTAAAAGGAATTTGAGATCATAAAATGTAGCTCAAATATTTGAAAGCTTGGTATCAACACCAGAAAAGGATATTTCCTAAGAAATAGAATAGAAGGGCAGGAATAAAATGATGAGGTTGCAGTTACCCTCTGAAATGGTGCCATTAATCTTTGCCTCCTGTATTCATACTCAACTATTTGATTTTATCTCACATGCAGTAACATTAATTTGTGTTATCAATATTATATTGAAAATCTAGTGAAGTGACTTAGGAGACTAGATCATAAGAACATTGTGGCTTCTTCATGTCCTTTCACATGCTCAAGATAATATCCAATCAGATTGCAAAGAGGGCTGAACATCCTCCCAGTGATCTGCATATCTAACTGTTTCACTCCTTGAATAAGAATAACCCAAAGTCTCATCTATTTGAATGCATAGTTGCCAGGGAGTGGAATGATTAGAACTTTTGAAATGATTAGAAGGATTAGGGTGTGTGGCCTTGTTGGAGCAAGTGTGTCACTGGGGGTGGTCTTGGAGGTTTCAAAAGCTCAAGCCAGACCTACTTTCTCTCTTCTTGCTTCCTGTGGCTCAGCATATAGAACTCTCAGCTACCTCTCCAGCAACATGTCTGCCTATGTGCCACCATGCTCCCTGCCATGACTATAATGGACTAAATTATAAGAGGAGGCCCCTTGTTTGTTCCAGCAGCCCAGAACCAAATAACCACACAGAAACTATACACTGCTTGGCCCATTAGCTCTAACTTCGTATTGGCTAACCCTTACATCTTAATTTAACCTATTTCTAGTAATTTGTGTATTGCCACATGACAGTGGCTTACCGGCTAAAGTTCCTAGTGTCTGTCTCAGGTGGCTCCATGCTTCTCTTTGTCTCTGCCCTCCTTTCCAGCAGCACTCAGTCCAGTCCACCCCACCTAGCTCTGTTCTTCCCTGCCATAGGCTCAAAGCAGTTCTTTATTCATTAACCAATAAAAGCAACACACAGACAGAAGGACCTCCCACACCACTAAACCTCTGAAACTGTAATCCAGCTCCACTAAATGCTTTCTGTTATAAGAATTGCCTTGCTGTGGTGTCTCATCACAGCAATAGAACAGTGACTAAGATAACTCCCCTCGCACCACAATATACTCCATGGTTTTACTATATTTCATCCCATCCATTAAATAATAATTGTCCTGCTTTTTGTATAGCTCTTTACAATATCTTCATTAGACTTCCATGTACATTCTATTAATTTTTATAGTTTATATTCAAAGTTTATGTGTTTTGATATACATAGGCATAGTTAAAATGATTATCATAATCAATTAAAACAATATTTATTCATCATTTAATTACCTTTTCTTTTTGTGATAACAACATTTGAATGAAGCTCTTTATAAACTTTACTAAAGTATACTTGCTGCAGTTACCATGCTATATGTTTGACTTCTATATCTTTTTTTTTTTTTTTTTTTGGTTTTTTGAGACAGGGTTTCTCTGTGGCTTTGGAGCCTGTCCTGGAACTAGCTCTGTAGACCAGGCTGGTCTCGAACTCACAGAGATCCGCCTGCCTCTGCCTCCCGAGTGCTGGGATTAAAGGCCTGCGCCACCATCGCCCGGCTGACTTCTGTATCTTAACAAGACCTCTGGTAACCACAACCCTACTGTTCATTACTGAATATTTAATTTTCTCTGATTCCACATATTCAGCTGAATTTTCTTTCTTTTTGACTTGCTTCACATATCATATTGTCCTCTGTGTATCTGTGTTGTTACAAATTATGGAATTGCTCTAATTTTATGGTCAATGTTTATTTTATGTATGTTCCTATGGGTTTGTACATATTATTAAGTGAATATATATATATATATGTTGTTGCCACAGTTTTTAACAATTTATCAATTGGTGGACACAATATTTTCACATCTTAACTACTGTGAATGATACTGTAATGAACTTTAGTGTATGTGTTTTTCTAAAAACTATTGATTTCATTCACTGACATATCCAGAAAAGGGATTGCTCAATCACAAAATAAGTTTATTTTTATCTGTTTGAGAACCCCCATAATGTTTAATATCTGTATCAACCCACGGCTTTATATAATTAGCATTCAGGTATCCTTCTGCTCGGTACCATTCTAATGCTTGTTATTTTGTCTGTTTGATAAGAGAGGTCCCCGTAGGTCTGGAATGATAGCTCAGTGATGTTCCTGGGAGATTAGTGGTGAGTATGTATCCTTCCATATAGATGTTGGTTATTTTTCTGCTGTTTTTGTAAAAATACATATCCTGGTCCTTTGCCCTTTCCAGGGGTTTATGAGTATCTGCAGCATCAATAGCAACACCTTCATTATTTTTATGCTGTTGTCATCTGAGTTATTTTTATGCTTCACTTTTTCTGATATATGGTTCACAAATTTTCTTTCCCATTCCCTGTCCTGTTTTTATGTTTTGTTTATTATTTCCTTTGTTGTGCAGAATATTTTATATTTAATGTAGCACTACTTGTTTATTTTGTTCTTGCTTCTTGGGCTTCTGGTCAAGAACAAGTCAAGATCTTTTCCACTCTTTTCTTCCAAGAGTTGACATATCAATAAATCTTTAATCTATTTTCAGTTGAATTTTTGTCTAAATAATTTTTTGTGCATTGTAAATATAGAATGCAAAAATTATAATAAGTAGGATTTATGTTTTTAAATACAATTGATAACATTTAAAAGGCAATCACTATTTATTTATTGAGCTATATGTTTTTTCCACTCCCCTCTTTTCTCCCCCCACTTCTGCCCTTTCCCATGATCCCAATCTCCCAATTTACTCAGGAGATCTTATCTTTTTCTACTTCCCATGTAGAATTAGATCATGTATATCTCTCTTGTGATGATAATCATAATTTATAATGTAACAATTAGATTAAGTAAAATAGCTCAGTAACAGACAAAAGTAATTATTATTTTTTAATTTTTGAGATAATATAATTACAACATATTTCCCTCTTTTCTTCTTTTTCTTTCTCCAATCCTCATCAGCCAACCCCACAGTGTTGTGAAAAAAGTCTCCTTCAAATCATGGCCTCTTTATGCACTAATTTTTATTGCATGCATATGTATATGTGTATATATATATATATATATATATATATATATATGTATTTCTAATGTAACTTACTAAATCTATGTAATGTTACTCATATGTGTATTTTCAGTTCTGACCACTTGGCACTGGACATCACATTGGTGTCTTCTTCCCTGAGGAAGACTACCTCTGGCTCCCAGCTTTCTTCGGTTGCCTCATAGCTCATTAATATTTAAAGATTCTCCTTGTCGCATTATGTTTATTTTTGAATTTGCTTATGACTTTGCTATTGAGTTTCTTTTCTTCTTCCAGTTTCTGAGGATACTTCAACAGTGTGAACTCTGATCTCTAATTTGGGATGTAGAACCTAGGAGACAGGAAAGAGTCCTTAAACTAGAGGGACTGTCATTTGGGAAGAAGTTTTAGAGGACATTTGACAAGAAGGGAGATGTTTATAAGTAGAACATTTCTTAGGAGTTGGAATAAATGAGCACACCTGTGTTTAAAGAGATGCTTTCACTAAGTTCTGAATCTTCTCCTCCCTGCTTCCTGTCTGTGAAAGGACAGATCTTGTTATTTCTGTTAAGAAGCTCCAGATTTTTATTGAATGTAACTAGAAAAAAATTTAGTAAAGGTACTCATAGCGATCTGAAAATTTCCTTTCAAATTCTCGAACTCCTCCATCCCTCCCTTCTTCTCTTTCTACCCCTTGTCTACTTAAGTGCACACACTTGTGCACTGCAGAGGCCAGAGGAGGATCTGATTTTTTTTGTTCTATAATTCTATCTCTTGTTCCCTTGGACATGGTCTTTCATTGAACCTGGAGCTAAGCTGGTGGCCAGCAAACCCCAATAATCTTCCTGTCTTCACACCTAAAGCTCTGGTATTACAGACACGTAGCATTCATTCTTAACCCGCTGAGCTATTTGCCCCAATTTCTAATAATAATGATGATAAATAATTATAATAAAATGATTTTTTTCCCCTCTTTTTCTTAGTTGGTATGTGAGACAGAGTCTTGCTACATAGCTTGACAGGCCTCCCATTTCGTCATGAGTTCTGGGATTACTGGTGAGCAGCACTGTATCCAGATTTCAGAGTGGGTTGTAGAGATGGACATTGGTGGTTCAATATTGCTATTGTTGTTTTAACCCTTTAAACCCCAGTCCCTCAAATTCTGTATCACATTTTTGTTCGGTTGCCATTGTTGTGATATGAGTCACCCTGCCCCATCATGTAAGGTTAATTCATGCACATGCTCTGGGGATTCTGACTTGAACTTGTCTTTTACAGGGCACCACTCAGCTCATTATGTATAGAAACAATCTTGTTCTCCTGCATTATATTAGAACTTCTAAGTTTATTTCATATTCTGAGTGAGTTTTTTTTTCTCATGAATAATTTTCTAACATTATGAGGTGTTATTTGGAATGTCTTGACCCAATACAGTATGGGGATTATCCAAATATTGTCACATTTTGTTTATGAGTATCAGAATTTCAATAATGCCAGTACAAAATCATAAGAAAAGACTGAAACACTGGGGAGATGTATGTGCCAGATGAAAAAAAAATGTCAAAATCCAAATTTTAATCTTGAAGCTCTACTTTTATCAGAGGTACAAATCTACCCAGTCCTTTCCCATGAAGTGGCCATCTTACTTTGTTCATCATTAGGACATATTTTTTGTTTTTACCATATACCAAATTTTGAATCATTCTTACTTGCTTGTCTGTCACTTTTTCAAGTAAAACTATTCATAAGTAAACAACTGTGTTCATGTCTTTTCTAAGAAAAAGTAAGAATTCTGCTTCAGTATATAGTAAGACACTGTACTGTCTGTTTAATCATATAGAATACTTAAAGTGTTCTTAATGAATTGATATTTACTATCAATAGTTCCTACTGCTTCATCATGAATATCTTACTGAAATTTTTTCTTCATTTTTGTTTTTTTGTACTTTATGTGACCATATAAGGAATGATTAATGGTCCCCATCTCCTATGCTTAAGGTGTCAACAATGGTGCTCAAAATGCTCTTGAACCGATTGTTCAGTGTTCAGCTAGTGAAAGAATGCAAACAACACATTTTGAAAACTGTTTTTGGAGCTAGGGAGCTGGTCCATCATAAAGTGCTGTCGTGTAAGCATGAGGACCTGAGTTCAGATGCCCAGTGCCCATATTAAGGCAAAAAGCTGTACATAAAGACTGAAATCCATGTTTGGTGGCAGAGGTGGCGGAGTAGAGGGATATGGATTCCTGAAACTCATTAGCTATTGACGTAGTTGAGTCACTGAGCTTCAGGTTCATTAGGAGACATGGCTCAGTCACCCAGAATCACTCTCTGACCTTCATTAGCATGCATGTACACATACACACATATACCGCCACATGTGAACTGAACCCACAGTAGCAAGAACGTATACTGCATATATTCCCTCACATTGCCCTTTCAACACCATGCCACCAAGCAGCAGCCAGCAGCAACAGCAGTTCTGAATTTGCAAATCTTCAAAAGATCTTTGGATCATTGAATACTTCTGTGTTGAGATGTTTTCAAATTAGTCTCTCTGTATAGAGTCCAGTTCTTTAGAGTTAGGTTTTTGATGTTTGTGTTTCCCATGAAACACCCCAGTCTGCATTGTCAGTAGTGTTAATGATCTGGCATTTCTTTAAAGGATACTCTACTCTAGGTTCTCAGATGTTCTTTCAAGCCTTTGATGCCCACTCAGTTTGTTTTGACATTGATGTTTTCACATTATTTTTAGAAAGTGTCAAAGAAAAGATTTCAGATGATAAGCAGGATGCATGCTCTTTCCTCAAATCATTCCAGGGTTCATTAGCCAAATTGTTGAGGAATTTCAACTGCCTGGTTCTAACATTAGGAATAGAAACTTGGATTTTAGTACACATGTAGGCAGTGACGGTCACTGATGTGATATTGAATCACATATGCAATAGTAAGGCATGTCTTTCCCGTTATTATGAATGCTCTTGTGTCTCTGAGAAGCATCTTGCAGATTTCTTCATAGGGTTGTATATAAATACTAAGTTCTTTAACTGTCAATTTCTCTTTCATTACATCTAGTTTGTTATCTGTTATGTGTTTATAACTACCATGTCCTTTCATAGGAAGAATTCACATTGTATAGATATTAATATTTTCTTCATGTGTGTGGTATATATGTGGATATGTGTGTAGTTATAAGAACATGTTGTGTTTGAACATGCATGTGGAGGAAAGAGGTCAACATTGGCATTCCTTACTTTATTGCTTGAAATAAGGTCTCTCCCTGATCTTGAAGCTCATTGATTCAGTGAGACTGGCTTGCTACCTAGTTCTAGGAATTCTCTGGTGTCTACCTTCTTAGAGCTAGGACTTCAGCACACCACCAGGCTCAGCTTTTTATGTGGGACTGGAGGTCTGATTTAAAGTTCTCAAGCTTGTAGAGCAAGCACTTTTGTGGCTGAGCTACTTCCCCATACTTGTTTGTTAATATTTTAAATTAGTAAATAGGTCAAATGCTACGTCAATGGAAATGCAACTGTTCCCTCTTAGTGATTCTTTACCTTGGTTGTGAGCAATTCTGTTGTTCTCCTATTACTGCTACTAGAGATGGAAGAAACATCGAGAGATGAGTGGTGTGTTCATGACCTGGGTGGTGTGATAGCTTCACGGGTGCTTATTTATCCTCAAACTCATTGATCTGTGTGCATATTAAATGTCTTCAGATTCTACAAGTCACTCATGGCTAAATAAAGTAATTTGAAAACTAAGTATCTTGAAATAATTTGCTAAAGAAAAGTAAATTTATAAATAAAATTGCATCAATGCCTATATCATCATGAAAACAAATTGTAAATGAATGACAATTGTAAAAAGGAAAGTACAGGTATAAAAGGAAAGCCGAGTCTGTTCCTCCTGTGTGCAGAGGAAACTGTAGTCATAACTGTAATAAGGAGGCATTTAGGACAGTGGTTTTTTTTTTTTTTTTTTTTTTTTTTTTTTTGAGAAAAGGCTCTGCTGCATAGCCTTAGCTGGCCTGGAACTCAATCTGTAGAGCATATGGCTTCAAACCCCACCTCCTGAGCAATAGGTGCACAGACATGTGCTCTCATGCTGCTGTACCAATACATCTGACCACTGGATCCTGTTGATGGTGAAAGAAGCCCAAAGTCGAGCAAAATGGCAAGACCAAAAAATAGTTGTAATTAATTTTAGAAATGGTTACATGATACAGCAATACTAAAAATATCAAAGGGAAATTAAAACTTTAGGGAAATGTGAGCAGGCCACAGAAAAGAAGAGGCAAATGACCTGAATGATACAAAAAGTTTCTCATTTTGTTCTCAATAAGTAAAATGTAAATTGACACTACACTGAGATTTCATTTCTGTTAGATTGGCAAAGGTTCTGATTCAACATTGCACTCTTTGGTCAAGCCTTAGGGGAAACAGGTGCAGTCATAAGCTGCTGGTGGAGAACACAGTGAGGCAACTGCTAGGAAGAGGTGTGCATATTCCAGATAATTATGCATGTCTGTCTTTATTGTTCTAACCCAGGCATTCCTTTGATAGAAGTACGTTTCAAAGTAATTTTAGAAAATATAAAAAAGCTATTTATGTAGCAGTATTCATTGCAGGGTAGTTGGATTTGGGACTGTGTAAAAATATGACCATCATATTTACAAAATCAAAATTTGATGCATGAAAAAATGAGGAAATTATATATTGCCACAGAGTCAAATCATCAGGCAAGGAAAATGTTTTAGCATACCACTGTTTTTAAATATCTAACTATATAAATAGATTTATATGATACATGGTTGAAAACATGAGATCATCTAAAAGCCAAATTGCCATAAATACACTAAATTTTGAGCGTTTGACTTTGAACTATGAAAATGTATTTTTATATTTTTAAAAAATTAGCATAAAGATAAGACGCAACACATAAACAAAATGTAGGTAAAGAGTTTAATCTTTGTCATGTATGATACATGTTGACTTTAAATACCAGCAAATTTGTCCCAAATGCCTATTGAGTTATCCTTTAAAGATAAAATCAATACTTAAAATTTAAAAATAATATTGTAATTGTGTTGGTGTTGCTATTCTCAGTAGAAGTATAAAACAGCTAAGATTTATCTTAATGTCATCTCAGCATGAAAATAAAGTATTGATACAAACTCTTGCCTTATTCTGTATTTTCTTGCCCTTTCAACACTGTGACATTAAGGTTAGAAATCACTGAACAAGAAAATGAGGAAGGTCTGTGGAAAACAGCCAAACTTAAGTGACTGTGCAGTGTAGAGCTATACTACAGCAACGTCATTCAAAACAGGCAGAACCAACAATACACATAGAGATCTCCTTTGGTTCATTGTATTTTCACCTGCATAGCATTACCTTATAAAACTGTCTACTTCATTCTGATTAATAACACTCAGAAAACTCCATGTAAGGACAACAACAAGGAGTAGACCCCAATCTGAGAAAATCTGACCTGTTCCTGGAAACCGTTCTTCCATCTATCTCCCCATACATGGTGTTTTAGTTAGGTTATTCACTGCTGGGATGAAACAGCATGACCAAAAGCAATCTGGGGAGGCAAGGGTTTATTTTGCTTACATAGCCTGAATCACAGTGCCTTTTGTGAACCCAAGGCAGGAACTCAAACCTACAGGAAGCTGGAAGCAGTGGCAATGGAAGAGTCCTGCTTACTGGTGTGCTCTCCATGGCTTCCTCTGCCTACATCCTTCTACAACCTAGGACCATCAGCCCAAAGGTGTCCCCACCCACAAAGGCTGGTGGCTCCCATATCAATCACTAATTAAGAAAATATCGAACAGGCTTCCCTACAGCCAGATCTTATGGAGTCATTTTCTAAATTGATGTTCCCTCCTCTCAGATGACTCCAGCTGTGTGAAACTGATGATATAAAAACTTGTAGGCACACATGGGAGCACTCCTTCCTTTCGTTAAAGTTTGCCCATAAAAAATGCACCATACAAAAACCTAGCAATGAGACTGTTTAGCCAAAGGCCCACACTCATTCATTTGGTGGAGACTACTTTTATTTTCTCGAATAACTCTGTTTTCTTCATTAGGAAGAAAATAAAGAAAAAAAGATAAAAGAATACATACGTTTATTTTCTTTGTTGTATCTACCCAAAAGACTTAAATCAAAATATCTTGAAAAGAGGAAAAAATAGAGCAAGGAAGCTAGCAATAATTTGAGTGGCAATGTCAGAAATTCAGAACTGAACTTGAAGACTCTCTTGGTAGAAAATTGGAAAGGTCTTAGACAGCCAATGAGAAAGTAAATAATAAAGTGATGTGTTAACGTATTCAGGGTACTTTGACAAGCTCTCCAATGTGGAGTTCAGTCCATTCAGATTTATATGCATATTGATATATTTTGACTTGTTACTATGTAACTTCTTGTTTCTATCTCTTTGTTTTTACTTGTCATTTTTCTTGCTGCTCTTTTCCCCTCAGACTGATTTTTATATATTTTCCCCTTTTATTTTATTACTCCATACTGGATTGTTTCGGGAATGAGCTCATTCTACTCCAGATGATTTACTTTCATGGTTTTCCATGCATATTTAATTTTATAAACTATTAAGATTGTTGAACAGAAAGGTTGTAGATTCAGACAAGCAGGGAAGGGGGAAGAAGGGATGTCAGAGGAACTAGGGAAGTGGAATATTGTATGAAAACAATCTATTTTTGATAAAAGAAAATTTTGCACAAAATTTTAATTAACAACCCTATAAAATGTGTCTTCTAAATTTTTCACATTTTTCTTTCTTTACTTCATTTCATTTGAGTGCACTGATTTTGTGTATCATTTAGCCTGTCAATTTTAATTTTTACTGTACCTTTTCTGTATTTCTGAACATTGATTGCATCAATTGCTTCACATTTATTCCCCGATTTGCTTTCAGGTTTTTTTTTTAAATGTATCTTTAATAGTTTCCTAAGTTAGACTCATTTTTGTCCTTGCCCAGTTTGATTCTTGAGGCTTGTTTGGAGGTTCAAACAGGGGAGTGCAGCTACTCACATACCCTTGATGGAAGACCTGTCCTCCTCTGGCTGGGGGAGGTTGTCCTCTTCCAAGTAGTGCCCTGCCTTAGGCGGGATGCACATCAAGTAGTGAGAGGGAAGGGGACACTGCCTACCCAGCCCAATCAGCCCAATCAGCTCTAGCAATCAATGAGGTCAATAGATCCCTCAACTGGACTGCCCTCATATCTGCACAATTTGACTCTTTTAACCTTAATATACACAATTGTAAGTGCTGAGACTGATAATTTCAAATTTTTGACTCTTTATTAAGAATTTTTAATATAATCTTTTCTCACTTTACATAGCTATCTCCATTCCCACCCTTCCTCTTGCCCCACCCTTTCACCCCATCAGTTTATCAGAAAAGTTAAGGCTTCCCAAAGGGAGTCAACAAAGTCTGACATTTCACTTCAAGGCAAAACCAAGACCCTCCCTCCTATACCTAGACTGAGCAAGGTATCGTTCCAAAGAGAATATGCTCTAAGACACCAGTTCCAACACTAGAGATAAATCATGGTTCCACTGCCAGTGGCCCCCAGACTGCCAAAGACTCACAACTGTCCCCCACATTCAGGGGGCCTAGTTTGGTCCTGTGCAGGTTCCCTCGCTATCAGTCCAGTGGCAGTGAGCTCTCACTAGTTCAGCTCAGCTGTTTTTGTGGATATCACCATCATGGTCTTGACCCCTTTGCTAATATATCACTCCTCCCGCTCTTGGAATAGTCTCTGGAAGTTTGGCCCAGTGCTTCACCCTAGATCTCTGTGTCTGCTCCCATCAGTTGCTGGATAAAGGTTCTATGATGACAAAGTAGTCGTCAGTCTGAATACAGGGGAAGACCAACTTTGGCATTCTTTCCACTGTTGCTAAGAGTCTTAGCTGGGGTCATTCTTCCGGATTCTCTTGCGGCTCCCTCAATCAAGATACTTGTCTCTTTTTCTCTTCCTCTTTGTCCTTCCCCCTTCTTGAACATCCTGTTCTCTCAGGTTTTCACCCTCCCTCCTCTTCTCCCCTCTTCCTTCCCTTCCATCCTCCCTTTTTTCCCTTCCATTTTTTTTAGAAGATCTTGTCTGTTTCTTCTTCCCAGGGGGATCCATGTACGTCTCTTAGTGTTCTCCTTGTTACATAGCTTGTCTGGGATCATGGATTATAGGCTGGCTATCTTTTGCTTTACATCTAATATCTACTTATGAGTGCATACATACCATGTTTGTCTATCTGTGTCTGAGTTACCTAAGTCAGGATAGACACCGAGAGTACAATTAATAAATGGGATCTCCTGAAACTGAGAAACTTCTGTAAAGCAAAGGACATAGTCACTAAGACAAAATAGCAGCCTTGAGAATGGGAAAAGATATTCACTAATCTCACAACAGACACAGGATTAATAACTAAAATATATAAAGAACTCAAGAAACTAGACATCAAATTAGTAAAGAATCCAATCAAAAATTGGGTACAGATCTAAACAGAGAATTCTAAACAGAAGAATTGCAAATGGTCACTTTAACATTCATCTCTTATTTCTTGCTGTGGAAAGATTTGACTCAAAATAGTCTACCTTCTTATTGGTGTGGCAACCATTGTGGATTTTGGAAATTAGAACACACTATTGTAAACATCTTCATCATTAACTTACTGTTTAATGAATATTCATTGTCATCTCTTTACACATAGAATGGACCAATATTCATCATGATAGCTATAAGCTTTTCTGGACAGTTTATTTTTAACATTTAATTTTCTCATTTTTCTTTCTTAGGTTTGTACTTATTTGGATTGTAAGTAGTTGAAATATGAAAGCTATTTAAAGGATTTTATAGGACGTAGGGGACAGAGAGATGAGTCTGTGGTCAAGAGCACACAATGCTCTGCAGAGGACCAGAGTTCTGTTCCTAGGATCCAAGTCTGTGGCCCAACACCCTCTTCTGGACTCGGTTTGCACATATTCCCCCCTTTCACACTTATACATAATTGTAAACCTAAAGTATGTTCAAGGATGTTGGGAATACAAGGGAGGCTATAAATCCTTTAAACATGAATGGAAATATCTCTAGCATATATTGGTACGTAAACAGTCAAATCTTCCCCCATTAGGCCTGTAGGAGACAGGAAAATTATGTGCCTAATATAGGATTTTTGCTTCATGTTAGGGGACTCTTCTCATAAATTTTATTTCAGCAAGGAAAACATGGTCTATAGTTTGAACTAGTAATTTGCAGATTAATAGGCAAGAAGATATGTTGAAATGAACAGTAAAAGAAAAAAATCATTTTATAATGCATTATAGAACAGTCTAACAAAAATTGTTTTCCCAATTCCATATATAAATCAGCGCCTTATCATTTTTGTGTAGTCATGCTTAACATTTTCATCTTGGAATTATGAATAAAATCTTTGTGATGCAGGCTTTGGCATACATCTTTTATGCTATATCTAATAAGCATTTCAAACTTGTCATTCTTCCATTTTCCCCTCATTTTTATTCTGATTCTCTCTGTTAGAAAGTCCTGGTCCAGTGACTTATTCCTTGTCTGATGAATGGTTCCTATCCAGCCCTATGCTGGTGTCTCTCCCTCAGATGAGACACGGAGCATCACATGGAGAAAACAGCAAATCCCCAATAAATGCTTCTCTATGTTACCAGGGCCTGTTTTCCGTCAAAGGAACAATAGTTTTACAGTTGTTAATAATTTGTGATTCATGGATAGTTTCGCTAGTCTCAGTTTTACATAAAGGGTCAAATCTTTGTCTAATCATCACACATTCGTTCTTTCTTTTATTTTCTTCCTTTCTGTTTTTGTGGAACAGCCTCATTTCAGAAATTGCTGTGGTAAGAAGAGATGTGTGGAACAGGAAGCAATGTTTGAGAGAGGAGTGGGGATGTTTATTTTTATCAGTGAGGCTAGAAATTAGTAAAGCAATTAATTTAAACATGAAGGTAAAACAACTATATTTATGCTTCAAGTTGATGGAGATCTTTATATAACAACGGCTCTGGGAGAACATAAAGCGTAAACGGTGTAGAAGTGGTACCACTCCATTTGAAAAGCAAACAGTGCCCATTTCCCCAGGGGCTTTGAGAGGAAACAGGATTTTAGCACCAATGAACACTGCCTGAGTGACTCTTCAGCCTTCCATTCTCCCCTCTTTGTGTGTTAATCATTAAACATGTTAATAATACCCTATTTCCTCTTTAGCTTTTCGAAGTGGATTCTCTTCTTAAACATTGCGTTTATTTTTCCTTTTAATGAATCACATATGTAATAATGTGATGTGTATATTTCTATGTACATTCATTTTTCTTATTCTTATTAATTATGTACCCCATTTATTTCTGCCCTGTATAATATACCATCACGTTTAGGGTATCACTTTTGAATATACATTTGTATATATTCATATTGTTTCATGTACACACATACAAGCAATAAATATCTACAGTTCCGTGTTTGTTGTATGATTAAAACTGCTCTTGTAAATAATAACACAAACAAGCTAAATCTAGAATGGTTATGTATTAGGCACTATTCTAAGCATTATGGATGTGTATGTATAATTTTTTATATATTAGCTAATGTGTGGTGACTCACTTGAATATCAATATGAGGATATGTAGTAGGTGCTATTGTTATTACCAACTTGTAGGTAAGTAAACTGTAGCACTAAATGCTATTACATTGGTGAGATACAGAAAAATGTAACACATACGCTTTGACCTGACCACCTAGCTGGGTAGTGCATGATGCTAACCACTGGTACTCTGTCACTTGTTTCTTTCAATGTTCTTGAAGCATAGGTATGTTGGTCTTCTTTATGTTTAGGTGAAAGTGGGGTCTCTGAACTGTAGAATTTGCACACATTCAACTTTACCAGGTAATGTCAAATTTTCCCAAGAAGCTCTTGATACTTACCTGCTTGTTAGCAGTTGCAGAAAATGTCTAACTTCATCCACTTGCCTGCAAATTTCACAATTTTATTATCCATAAGAGTTGATTAAGATTCCATTGTGTAAATGCACCACATTTTGATTATCCATTCACTAGCTGATGGACATGTGAGTTGATTTCAAATTCTGATTATGAATAGAAGGCAATGAACATGGATAAGCAAATATCTCCATGCCAAGATTAGAGTCCTTTGGGTATATGATTAGGTATTGGTATAGCAAGACTCAAAGTAAATAAAATTTCCGCTTTTGAAATATCTGCCTTACAGATTTCTGTAGTGGTTTCACTAATTTGCGTCCCCACAAGCACCTCGCCAACATGTGCTGTCATTGCCTTATTGATGTTGGCTGTTTGGACAAGGGTAGTTTCAGTTTGCATTTCCCTGATGGCTGAGGGTGTTCAACATTTACCAAATGATTCTTTGCTATTAGTGTTTCTTCTTTAGAGTACTCTCTCAAATAGAATTGTAGTTCTATACCATGCTTTTTATTAGGACTATTTATTTCCTTGATGTTTATTTTTTTAATTCTTTATATATTCTACAACTAATCCTTTATCTGATGTATATTGGTAAAAATCTTTTTTCCAGTCCCTAACCTTCTGATTTGTCTGAATGTTGTTCTTTGCTGTATAGAAAAATTTTAACATTGTGAGGTCTCAGTTTTTAGTTGTTGGTCTTAATAACTGTGCTACTGTTGTCCCGTTGAGAAAATCCTTTCCCATGCCAATAAATTCAAGCATATCCCCGACTTTCTATTTTATCAGCTTCAGGGTATGTGGTCTTATGTTGAGATTCTTTATCCATTTGAAGTTGAGATATGGATGTACTTTCATTCTTTTATAGACAGCTATACATTTTACTAGCACCATTATGTGAAGATGCCTCCTTTTCTTCAGTGTGTGCCTCTGTGTGTGTGTGTTTTGTGTTGCTTTTTTTCCTGTTTTGTCAAAAATCAGGAGTCTGTAGGTTTGTGGAATTATGTCTAGGACTTTAGTTTGATTCCATTGATCCATGTATCTGTTTTTATGTCAATACCACACTGTTTTTTTTTTTAAACTATTGCTTTGTAATAGCTTGAAATCTAGTATGGTGATAATCCCAGTAGTTTTTTATTTATCAGGATTCTTAAGCTGTACTATGTTTATTGTGTTTCCATATGACGTTGAAGGTTATGTATTTTTAATTTCTGTAAAAAACTGTGTTAGAATTTGATGAGCATCACATTGAGTCTGTAGATTGCTTTTAGTAAGACAGCCATTTTTAGTATATTAATCTTTCTGGTAAACCTTAGCATAGTAAGTTTTTCCATCTTCTCATATCTTCTTCAGTTTCTTTCTTCTTATTCAACATTTTTATTAAACAAAGTTTTCACTTGTTTAAAGTTCCCCAAGTTATATTTCTAAAGACTACTGTGAAAGGTACTGGTTCCTTGATTTTTTTCCTCAGTACCTTTACTGTTTGTACATATGAAGACTACTGATTATTTTGTGTTAATTTTCTATCCTAGCACTTTGTTGAAAGTCTTTATCAAAGATAATTTATCAAAAAATTTATCAGATGTGGAACTTTCCTGATGGAGTCTTCATAGTCTTTTATGTATAAAATTATATTATCTGCAAGAATGACATTTTGAATTCTTCTCTTCCTATTTCTAACCCTTTGATATCCTTGTTTAGCTAAGACTTCAAGTACTATATTGGATAGATATAAAGTGGACAACCCTACCTTGTTCCTTTTTAGATTGTTGGCTTTGAACTTGTTGGAGATTGCTTTTATTATACTGAGGTATGTCCCTTGTAACCATAACTTCTCCATAACTTTTATCATTATGTAATGTTGAATTCTGTCAAAGGCCTTGTGTACAGCTACTGAGATAACCTTTAATTTTATTTATAGAGTAGATTGTGTTTATTGGTTTACATATGTTGAACTGTCTCTGGTTGGACCAATGGAATGAGGCCTATTTTGCCATGATGATTTGCCATGATATTTTGGATTTTCTGTTGATGTTAGTTTGCAAGTATTTTATTAGAATTTTTACCTCTATGTTCATAAGGGGAATTGTTCTATAATCTTCTCTTATTTTATGATTTTTGTGTGTTTTGTATCAGGATGATTGTAGACTCATAGAAATTAGGAGATGTCTCTTTAGTTTCTATTTTGTGGGTTGATTTGAGGAGTATTTGAATTAGTTCTTTGAATGCATGGGAATATTCTGCATTGAATCCATCTGGCCCTGGGTTTTTTTTTTTTTTTTGGTTAAGAGATTTTTAATTACTGTTCATATTTCACTAGGGGTGATATATCTCTATAAATTGTTTATTTCATCTTCATTTAACTTTGGTGGTTCATTTATATCAAGAAATGGATCCATTTCTTTTAGATTTCCCAGTTTGGTAGAATAGATTTTTTTTTTTAAAGTGTGTCCTTATCTTTCTCTGAATTTTCCCAGTCTCTATTGTGATGTCATTTTTCTCTTCTAATTTTACTAATTTGCATCACCTTTCTCCCACTTTTGGTTAATTTGGATAAGAGTTTTTAAATCTTGTTGATTTTCTTTAAAACCAAATCTCCATTTCAGTGATTCTTTGTATTGTTTTGTTGGTTTCTATTTCACTGATTTCAGCCTTGATTTGGATTATTTCTTGCCTTTTACTCTTTTGGGTACTATTTCTTCTTATTTTTCTAGAGTGTTTAGTGTGTCCTTCAGTTAGTAATATGAAATATTTCCAGTGGTTTGATGTAGGCACTTAGTGCTATGGATTTGCCCTTAAGAATGGTCTTCATTATGTCCCATAGTTTGGGTATGCTGTTTTTTTCATTTTCACTCAATTCTAAAAAACAAAAAAAATTAATAATAAATTTATTTTACATTTTTGGCTGTAGTCCCCCCCCTGCAGTCCCTCTTCCCTATCCCCCCTTTGTTCCCACTCCCATCCCCTCCTCCTCCTCAGTTTCTGCTTAGGCAAGGAAAGGTCTCCCATGAATGTCAACAAAACATGACATATCAAGTTGCAGTAAGTCTAAGTGCTTCTCCATGTATTAAGTCTGGGCAAGGCAACCCAGTATGGGGAATAGGGTCCCGAAAGTCAGTAAAAGTGTCAGAAATAGCCACTGTTCCCACTGTTAGGAGTCTCACAAGAGGACAAAGTACACAACTGTAACATAGATGCAGAGGGCCTAGGTCAGTCCATGAAAGCTTCCTGGTTGTCAGTTCAGTCTCTGTGAGCCCCGATGAGTCCATGTTAGTTTACTCTGTGAGTTTCCTTGTGTCCTTGACCCCTCTGACTTGTACAGTCCTTTCTCATCCTCTTCTGCGGGATTCCCTGAGTTCCATCGTATGTGCCCATGGGTCTCTGCATCTGTTTCTATTAGTTGATGGAGGATGCCTTTCTGATGACAACTGGGCCAGGCACCAGTCTGGCCACAGGAGATGACCAATTCAGGCTACCTATCCACTATTGCTATGAGTGTTAGGTGGAATCATCCTTGTTGATTCATGGGAAATTCCTTTGAGCCTGGTTTTTATCTGATTCTGAAATGCACCTCCTTTCCGGTACTCTCTTTCAATACTCTCTTCTTCTGCCTCCCCAAAGTAATAGCTCATCAAATCTCTTCTATTCCTCCTTTCCAGGGAGATCCAGGTTTCACCTCCATGAACACTCCTTATTTCCTAGTCTCTCTGGGTCTGTGGACTGTTGAGTAATTACTCTATTTTACAGCTAATCTATTTAGGAGTGAGTACACACCATGCTTGTCTTTCTGGGTCTGGGCTACCTTACTCAGGATGATGCTTTTCTACTTCCATCCATTTGTCTTCAAATTTATTGGTGTCCTTGATTGATGGAGGAAGGCCATTGGTAATAAACAAACTGCCTTGGCCCATTTTGATAGGCCATCCCTTAGGTGGGTGGAGTAGGCAGAACAGAATGCTGGGAGGAAGAGGAAGTGAGCTCAGACTCAATAGCTCTTCTCTCTGGAGCAGAAGCAATAAAGCAAGCCGCCAGGTCAGACATGCTGAATCTTTCCCAGTAAGACCGGTGCTACACAGATTACTAAAAATGGGTTAGGCACAATATGAGAATTAGCCCCTACGAGGCTACAGCTAGTGGGCCAAGCAGTGTTTAAAAGAATACAGTTTGTGTGTTGTTATTTCGGGTAAAGCTAGCCAGTGGCTGGGAGCTTGGTGGCAGGAACGCAGACCTTGATTATATTTGAGTTATACGCCATTGTGTAAATTTACCATATTTTCTTTATCCATTTGTTGGTTGGTGGGCATCTAGGTTGTTTGCAGGTTCTGGTTATTACAAATAAAACTGCTATGGAGGTAGCTGAACAAGATGGTATGCTCAAGCATCCTTGGTCTTGTTGTGTAACTGTATGAAATTGTGAACTGGTCTTGGTGGATCTTTCTCTTTAATGATTATTGAGTTTCTTTGACTATTTCTTCTTGATTTGTTTTGGTTTGATTTCTATTGTTCAACATTAAAATAGCTTGTTTCTTATGTCTCTTTGCTTGTAATATCTTTTTCTATCATTTTACCCTAAGGATATGTCTGTTCTTGATGATGGTATGCTTTTTTGATACAGTAGAAAGTTGGATGGTGTTATGTAATCCAATCTGTGAGTCTGTGCCTTCTCTTAAAGGACTGAAACTGTTAATATTTAGAGTTCTTAGTGAGCAATGCTTAGCGATTTCTGTTTTATTGTTGAGGTCACGTACATTGTTTTGCTCTTCTTATTTATTGCATCTCATTCAGACTGAAGTTTACCTTCTAGTGTCTTATACATGGCTTGATTGGTGAACAGAAATTGTTCACTTTTTAAAATGTAAAATGCTTTTCTTTTTCCATTGATTGTGATAAATAGTTTTGCTATTACCATTGTTTATGTTCTCAATTGTGGTCTCTTAGAGACTGTATAACGTCCATGCCTGTTGTAGGAGGCTACTAGTTTGTTCCTGGCTACTTAGCCCTAAATAATCACATGAAACTATACTATTTGCAATACTATTTGGCCAGTAGCTTAAGCATATTGTTAGCTAGCTCTTATATCTAGAATTAACCCATTTTAATTATTTTATATTTTACCACTGGGTTCTTGGCCTATTGGCAAGGTTTCATGGGGCATCTTGTGTCTTTCCTCTCTGGTGACTACATGGCATCTCCTGACTCTGTCTTCTTTCTCCCAGCATTAAGTTTAATTTCCCCCGCCTAACACTATTCTGCCATGAGCAGACCCAAAACAGCTTCTTTATTCACTAACCAATAAAAGAAACACATATACAGAAGGACTTCCCACACCACAGGCCCTTATGACATTGTTTCTGTTGAGAAGTCAGGTGTTATTCTTTATTTTTATTGATTTTTATTGAGCTCTACATTTTTCTCTGCTTCCCTCCCTGCTTCTTCCCTCCTCTTCAACCCTTTCCCAAGGTCCCCATGCTCCCAGTTTACTCAGGAGATCTTGTCTTTTTCTACTACCTATGTAGATTAGAAGTCAGGTGTTATTCTAATGGACTTCCCTTTCTTGTGACTTTGCATTCCTGATCAATATAGGGTATTTGTCTGTAAAAAACTATATATTATTTCTTTATTATTATTGATGAGCTTACAAAGTAGCAGGTATTCTCATGGCAGTTTCAAGAATACTAGTTTACTATATCACTATACTTAGACCATGTATCCACTAATCTGCTCCTTCATTCTACTTCTCATGACCACTTAAATGCTTTAATTCATAGTAGATCCCCTTTGACTTTCCCATCACACATTCTGTTTCTCTGCATTTGTTCCTTTAAAGCCATTTTCCTCTGCTTCCATAGGTTCCATCATAGGCTCCAGACCTCTATATACACTTATTACCATAAACCCAAGTACATAAAAATTAAAGGCTAGGATTTATATATGAGAGAGAACATGAGGTGTTTGTCTTTCTGAGTAGGGTTACCTCACTTAATATTTTCCAGTTCAACCCAACTTTTCTGAAAATTTTACAATTTCCATTTTCTTTTTGTATGAGTATAATTCCTTATTGTACATGCACGATGTTTTCCATGTTCATTAATAGACTGATGCATATATAGACTGATTCTACCAACAGCAATAAACATTCATGTGTAAGTAATTCTGTGATAGGGTGTGGAGTCTTTTTGGTGTGTGCTCAGGAATTGCTTAGAAAGGTCACATGGTAATTCTGTGTTTAGTTTTCTGAGAAGCTTCTGCAGTGATTTCCCTAGTGGCTGGACAGATTCATTCTCTTACTAACATGGAAAAAGAGTTCCTCTTTTTCACGTACTCTCTAGCATTTATTGTCATTGATTTTCATGATGACCACCATTTTTATTGGGGTTTGATAGAATTAAAACCAGTTTTAATTTGCATTTTCCTGATGACTAAGGATGTAGAACAATTTAAAAGTATGTTTATTGGCCATTTGCTTTTGAGAACACTCTTACTCTTTAGTTCCTTAGTCCATTACTTGATAGCGTTGGTTTATTTACTTTCTTTGAGCTCGTTGTATATTCCAGATGCCACTCCTTTTTCAGTATATAGCTGGCAGTGATTTTCTCCCATTGTGTAGACTGGTTCTCTGTCTCTGCACTCAGTTGACTGCTTTACTGTGCAGAAACTTTTTAATTTTGTGGGTTCTCATTGACAATTGTTGGCCTCATTTCCTGAGTTGTGCAATCCTATTAGAATTTAGCTGAGAATAGTATCATAAACATACAAAGTTTGTTAATTAGCCTCAATCCAGCTAGGAAAAGCTGGTGATTAGTAATCTCCGGCGCCGATGATGTTGAGAGGATTAATCATTCTTTTTGATGAATTCTTTTAATAGAGAATCAACCAAGAGCTTATAAAGTTTGCATTAGAGCATTTGCTCTTGCCTAACAATCTACTTAAATGCTAAGAAATTTTTATCATCCAGCAAAAATTTGAATTCCAATGCATGTCATGCTAATTTACTTTCCTTTAGACACTCACTCAGGTTTTATTTCAAATGAAGCAGATAGTTGGGCTCTATTTTGTTTTTTAACCATCAGTTGAGGTGACTGAAGTGAAAAGGAGCTGTTTATCCTGGCAGCTCTGGATGGACTACGAGCATCTAATGGGATGAAAACATTAGTTACCAAGTCCAGGCATGAACTATCTTTATCTCCCCTGTAAACAGATCCAGCAAGAATCCACTATTCAGAAATAATGATTTTTCCATCACTGTTTGTCTTGTTGGAGTCCAAATTGCTTTCCTGGAAGAGATGTTACTTCAAATTATGTACAGCCCTTCCAGTGGTCCCTTTTCTCCAAATCAGGTAGTTTTCCTGCCATTCTGGGCTTGTTGGCTGCAGATTCTGTCTCCAGGAATCTCCTAAGTAAATAACTGTGCTTTCCATTAAGAACATCTTTTACGGATACTTCCAGGAATGTTTTGTTCCCATCCCTTTGAGCCTTAGCTTGTAACAATTACCAAAAATCCCACATTTTTACTTGTGGGATTTCAATAGGCTTCAGTGTTTGCTCATTTGGAAGTTGCATTATTATATTGTAGTTTTATTATTACTGTATAAACATTTCTTTTATTTTCATGCTGTATATGTATGTAGTCTTTTCACATGTGCACTCATGTGTGTGGGGTCTTGAAGCTGATGTCATGTGTTTTCCTAGATCCCTTTCTACTTTATGTCCTAGGACAGAGCCTCTCAGTTGAACACAGAGCTCTTTTATGGGCTAGTCTAGTCTGACTGATCCTAACTCTGTCTCCAAGGACTGGGATTACAAGCAGCCACCATTCCTGCCCAGTCTTTATTTGGGTTCTGGTTATATGCACTATAATTCTCAAATTTGTACAGCAAGTGCTTTATCTACTGAGCCCCTGAAGAGAGTTCAGTTAGTTAAGCCATTAGCAGATTTTTAAATTGAGTTTAAGATGAGCATTGAAAATGACCTTATCAGACTTTTCACATTTATTTATGATGAAAATTACTCATCTAAATATTATTAAATTTGCATTCTGTTTACAAGAAATAAATAATCCGTGATACTGTGAACCTGCTCTGAACAGAAATTTGTGGTACACTTGCATCGTTTCCTGAAATGAACGTATCAATAGAGTCATTTGTAGGAAGCAAACACATTTTCAACCTTTTAAATCATAAATCCTAAATTTCATCTTATGTTTTTTACATGTTACACCTTTTGGTTTGTGGTCTCTTTTATAGCATAATTATTAAAGGGGAAATGCAGTTCTGGAAAGTGTTGCTATCCATTATAAAATTTATTTACTTGGTTTGAAATTGGTTCTATGAGTTTTCTCAGCCACCAAAAAGATGAGCAGGAAGGCAATTGATAAATGCAAAATATTAGCCTGGAAAGACTCTTTACTCAAACTTAACTCTATCTTATTTTGAGGAGTGGAAGGATACCTTGTGTGTGATAGAAATGGAGGCATGTACCACTGTTCCAGTCTTACTATTTTGATTTCTTAGGAAGTAAGATAGGGGCAAGCTATCAGACTTTAAAAATTTATTATTTTTCAGTGTGTGCGTGCTTGCACATGCACATTCATGCAGGTTCCTATAGATTTCATTTCATTCCCCCTAGATCTGAAGTTATATGTGGTTGTAAGAGACCCAGACTAAGTACTGAGAACCAAATTTACACCGTCCGCAAGAGTTTTATGCATCATTAAGGGTTAGCCATTTCTCCAGTCCCATTAGATTATTAAATACTATTATGAATGAAAAATCTTATGATAGTTTCATTGAAGGAGAATGGTGTACAGATATGATGGGAAGAAGAATGATATTACTAATTATGTTGGTTATTTTTCTCATCTTTACTAAAGATGGAGTCACCTATGAAGAAAGAACTGCAATTGAGGAATTGTTCCCATCAGACCAATTTGAGGACATTTCTGTGTGTTGCAGAGTATTTGTTTGTACCATAAAGATATGTCTTTGCCAAGGTGACTTATCTTAATAAAGAGCTGAAAGGCCAATAGTGAGGCAAGAAGAGGTTAGGAGGGACTTCTAGGGACAGAGAGGACTTAGGCAAGAACAAAGGCAGAGTCACTAGCTAGACTTGGTGAAATCATGATTGGCAATACGAAATTGACATAGTGAGCTGCATGACTGTTATAGGGAGGCCACTTGTTTGTTTCCTGGCTGCCCAGACTTCTGAAATAACCACACAGAAACTGTATTAATTAAATCACTGCTTAGCCAATCACTTAAGCATATTGCTAGCTAGCTTTTATATATTAATTTAATCCATTTCCATTATTTTATAGTTTACCATGAGGCTTGTGGCCTACTGGCAAGGTTCCAGTGTGTCTGTCTCTGGCAGAAGCTCCATGGCTTCTCTCTGACTCTGCCTCCTTTCTTCCAGCATTCAGTTTAGTTTTCCCCACCTAGCTCTGTTCTTCCCTGCTCTGCTATATGCTCAAAGCAGTTTCTTTATTAACCAATGGTATTGACAGCATACAGAGGGGAATCCCACATCACATGACAGAATATAGATTAATCTAAATGAATGTTGTGGAACAATCATTTGTACACTATGAAGGTATGTTGTTCTCATTGGTTTAATGAAGAGCTAAATGGCCAATAGCTATGTAGGAAGAGGTGCAGGCATGAGAACCAGTAAGAGACAACTCTGGGAAGAAGAAAAGTAGAGTCACCAGTCAGACAGAGAGAAAGCAAGACATACACGAGGACAGGTAAATGCCATGATCATGTGGCAACATGTAGATTGATAAAATGGATTAATTTATATTGTATGAGCTAATTAGTAACAAGCCCAAGCAAATGGCTGAGCTTTTATGATTAATAAAAAGTCTCTGTGTGGTTATTTGGGAGATGAATGGTAGAACAGAAAATTCTGCCTACAAATGAGCTAATTTAAGTTATAAAGAGCTGGTTGAGAACAAGCTTAAGCTAAGGCCAAGCCTTCATAATTAATAATAAGTCTTTATGTCATTATATGTGAGGTGAAAGTTCAAAGGAAAATTATATCTTTGGGGTAGTTTCATGATTGCTGATTGATATGGACACTGTGGGCAATGCCATTCTGTAGTAATGTGAGCGGCGGGGTTGCGTCCCCAGCACCCCGACTGCCTGCTAGCTTATGCCCCGAAATAATTACATGGACACTGTATTCTTTTAATCACTGCTTGGCCCATTATATCTAGCCTCTTCTCAGCTAACTCTCGCACCTGGACTAGCCCATTTCTTATAAGGTGAGTAGCACCCCAAGGTGTGCTTACCGGGGAGATTCTAGCCTATGTCCATCCTGGGTCGGAGCTTCATCCTGTCTGGCTCTGAGAGGAGCTGCATGATTTCTGACCTCACTTCCTTTTCCTCCCAGCATTTTGCTCTGTTTACACCACCCACCTATGTTTTAACCTATCAGGGCCAAGGAGTTTCTTTATTGCTTAACCAATGAAATCAACAGATTGATATATGACACTCCCACATCACCATTCCTGCGAAGGTGAGCCTGGACTGTATAAGAAAGATAGATGAGCAAGCTATGAGAACAAGTTACTAAGAAGAGTTTTCCATGGTCTCTGCTTCAGTTTCTGTCTCAGAGTTTATCCCTAAAGTTCCTATCTTATCTTCCCTCCATAATGGATTATAAGATATAAGATGAGATAAACCCTTTTCTCTCCCATCTATCATCTGTCTGTGTATCTCTATGTCTATCATCTGTCTATCTATCATCACACACACACATACACACACACACACACACACACACACACACACACATATATATATATATATATATATATATATATATCCAACTTATATCTCTATCACTTATCATCTATGTATTCATGTATCTCTCTTCTGGGAAGAGTTAGGAAACAAAATATTTTTAAAATGACATAAATATAGCTCTATTATGTTTTTATATTTTGAACAAATATTCTACTTCATCAAAATTGTCAACAGACTCTATAAAGATAGAAACACAGAGCCAAGAAATATTGATGACATGACAGAAAGAATAATAATAACTCTGCTGAGTGGTTACTTTTTATGGAAAACTCCTGAAAGTGAGTATGTTGGAGGGAGGGCTGCTTGTTTGTCCCAGATGCTCTGCTCTTCAGCCCTGAAATAACCACACAGAAACTGTATTCATTAAATCACTGCTTGGCCCATTATCTCTAGCTTCTTATTGGCTAACTTGTGCGGGAGAATTGTCCATATTCTGTCAATCATGTTTCAAATAAACGCTGATTGGCCAGGCAGGAAATGTGGGTGGGAAAACCAGACAGGAAGTAGAAATGATATAATGAGAACAGGAGAATTCTGGGAAGGAGGAAGTTGATTCCTCCCACTTTTGTCCAGACCACCAAAGCATCAGGATGTGATCTGCCCCACTGAAAAAAGGTACTGAATCACATGGCTAACATATATCAGAAAAATGGGTTAATCAAGATGAGAGAGTTAGCCAGTGAGAGGTTAGAGCTAATGGGCCAATCAGTTTATAATTTATGGAGACCTATGTGTGATTTTCTTTGGGACTAAACAGTTGTGGAGTACTGGGTGGGACAAAAACCCCAACAGACAAACAAGCCACACCTCTCATGTTACAGCTAACTCTTACATCTTAATTTAACCCATTTTTATTAATCTATATATCACTACAAGGTCGTGGCCTACCAGTAAAGTTCCAGCATGTCTGACTCTGGTGGCTCCATAGTAGTCTCTCTGACTCTGCCTTCTTCCTTCCCACATTCAGTTCTATCTTCCCTGCCTACCTAAATTCTGCCCTGCTGTAGGTCCAAAGCAGTTTCTTTATTCATTAACCAATGAAAGCAACACATAGTCAGAAGGACCTCCCACATCAGTGAGTCAATTTTGTGTTCACTTAGATTTTAAAGGAAAATTAAGTAAGGAACAGATTTGGACATATAAGTGAAAGAAATTTAAAGAGAAATGATATGAAAATAATAACACGTGACTTTGGATAGCAGCTTGTGTTCCCTGGGACTCATGATGAACAGTGGTGTATTGAAGTACAGGAAAGGTGAGTGGATCTTCTAGTTAGCATGAGCAACAAAGGATTGTGCAATCTATGTGGATCTTAAAATGACTAAAAGCCAGTTTACTCTCAAAATTTCCCATATATAGGCAATTGTAAATAATGTTAATGATGAAGTGCTCCTTACCTTAAGAAATGATCATATGAAGCCTACGAGAAGCAGGGTATCTTCAACAGGCAACAATTCAGGATTAGATGGTAGATAGAGCAAGACATGAGTATGATAATTTGAAAGCATTCCCATATCTAACATTTTGGGAGGTTATTGTCTTCTTTGTACTTCATTATAGTGAATTGCAAGGCAGGGCATTCATCATGTGGCTCTTTAAGAAATAGGAGTGGATTTCTTTCTTTATGCATGCTTAGAAACTGCACAATAGAAGCAATACAATAGCAGGAGTGTTTCTACAAGAATTTGGCATTTCTGTCTAACTGTATGAATAAGTGAAGGATTTTTATTTACCACACTCATGCAGCTCTTAGTACTGAATTTTCAGGAAACAAAACTGAAATTATGAAAAATTAAGGAATTTATTCCACTCTCATTATTTTTTACATGCCTGTAGTTGTTTTTTTTGTTTACTAATTTTGTTTTATGTATAGGACTATGACCACATGAGATTTCTTCTTTTCACATGAACATACATGCCTGTTGATGTTGTCCTTGTTCAAGTTTTATTAACACAGCCATACTGAATTCATGAGTGTAGCTTCCCTAAAGTTTTAGGAAATGCAGTCTCACAGCAAACTCCCTTTTGCTGTGGCTCTACTGCCTTTTCTGTTCTCTTTTCTGTCATATTCCTTGAGTTATAGGTGTAGAAGTTGTTTTGTAGATGCATCAGTTTGGTTTGGGCATCCCACGGTCACTTTTTATCTGCATTTGGATTGTCTGTGGCTTTCTATAATAGTCTTTGTCAGCTCCAAAGAGAAATTTCTTTGTTGAGGGGTGAGAAATACATTTGTCTTTTTGTATAAGGTTACATATTTAGAATGCAGTTACGAATTATGCTGGTTTAGTAAAGTAGACATGATGTGTTCTTTTCCAAGTTCTATGACCTCACTAGGTCCAGGTAATTGGCTGTGTTTTCAGTATCAGACGTGATTTTCCTCCTCTTGAGAAGACCTTAAGTCTAAATAGAGAGCTCTTGGTTACCACTAAGATATGTGTGACATTATTTCATCTTTAGGTGAATTGTACCATGCTAGTTAAAGTTCATAGACATCATAGCTGGGCAGCACTATTAGCTACTTTCCTCCTGTCTTAGGGCCATGGCAACTCTTGTAAAGTAGATATTTAATTGAGGTGGTGGTTTAGAATTTTAGAGGTTTAGTTCATTATCATCATGATGGGGGAGCATGACAACATGCAGGCAGATATGGAACTGGCTATATCTTGATTAGAAGGAAATCAATGGGCTCACTAGGCGATACTCCGAGCACATGAAGCCTCAAAGCCCACCTCCACAGAGATATATTTTCTCCAACAAGGACACACCTCCTAATAGTGCCATTCTCTTTGGGGTCATTTTCTTTCAAACCATAACATTCCACTTCTGGCTCCCAAAGGCTTATATCCATATCATAATGCAAAATACATTTACTTCAAAAGTTTCTGTAGTCTTTAAGTCTATAACATTCTCAATAATGCTTAAAATTCTAAAGTCCAAAGTTTCTTCTGACATTTCTTAATTGTAATTTATCTATAGAAATCAAAATTTAAAATAAAACCAAATCACATACTTCCAACATATAATATATATTACCATTCTAAACTACAGGAAAGAAAGCATAATGAGGAAATGCTGGGACAAAACAAGACTGAAAGTCAGCTGGGAAAGCTCCAATCTCTGCATCTTTAAGTCTTATGTCAAAATATTCTCCACATCATTAATTCCATTCAGCTTTGTTGACTACAACCCACTTCTTTCTCTTGGGCAGGTTCCACTCTCTGTTAGCAGTTATCTGCAGATATCTCATGACTTTGGTATCCTTAATATCTTGAGTTCTCCAAGGCAATCCAGGCTGCTACTTCTAAACTTCATACAGTGGCCTTTCTCCTAGACCTACATTCAGTGATACCCCTGATGTATGCCTGACCTCAGTGGCTTTCCTTAGTCATTTAGGTAAAGTCTACAATCCTTTCCTTCTATGCTTACCTCTAAAGCCAGAACCACATGACTGAAGCTGTCAATTTCTGCTGTTTACTGGGGCTGGAACATGGCCCCCATTTTAAATTATACCTTTACCAGTTTTTTTGTTTTCCTTGCTTTCCTTTGCTGCTTAACCTTGGTTATTCTGGAACTTGCTATGTAGACCAGGCTGGCCTCAAACTCAGAGATCTGCCAGCCTCTTCCTTATGAGTGCTGAGATTAAAGGTGGGCATCACCAGACCCAGCTCTAAGTTTTTTTTTTAATTTCCTTTTCAGAAGTTGTAAATTTAGCAGGATGGCATCTTGTCCTGAGGTCACCATTCCCTTTATCCATTTTTAATCTGTTTTCTACTTGCTCAGCTTGCTTCTTTTCATTATAAATCCTTACTAGAGTTATCACTAATAACTATACAACAGTCTATACTATGCTGTTTTGAGATTTCCTCTGCCAATGGAAATAATCCAAATCTTTAGTCACAGGCAGACTACAGACAAGGGCAAAAAGAAGCCGCATTCTTTACTAAAAGATCAGAAGAATGATCTCTAGGCAGCACACTAAAATTCTTCTCCTTTGAAACCCCTTGAGCCAGCTCCCCCAGTCACACTCAGCACCACTTTATTCCATGATGCTTTCAAAAAGACCCATTAAGTGGCACTTAAAGCATTCATCTGCTTTTCTAATTCATAGTCCCAAGGTTCATATTCATCAACCTAAAAGCATGGTCAGGCCTATCACAGTAATACCCCATGTCTGGTAATACCTTCTGTCATGTTTAAGGCTTCTATTGCTTAGAAGAGACACCATGACTGTCTGTTCTGTCCCTTTAAGAGACAAGCCCTGCCCACTCCCCACAGATCTTCCTTCCTGCCTGTAGCCCCTTCCTTTTTGTCTCTCCCCAAGAGGCCTCACTCCCTTCTCCACACTTCTTCCCTCCCTCCTCTCTCTGGTTCTTTCTTTCTTTCTTTCTTTCTTTCTTTCTTTCTTTCTTTCTTTCTTTCTTTCTTTCTTTCTTCTTTCTCTGCCTCTCTCTGTTCTTTCCCCCTTTTCCCTTCCATAACCCACTAAGTAAATATCCAACCTCACTATGAATGGTGTGTGCCTATTTATCTCAGTCTCTTTCCCCCTGTGGCTGCAGCTCCTTGTGAGACTGGCTGCTCGATCTTGGTCTCTCACCTGCTCCCTACCTGGGACTTGCTGCTCTTGGTTTCTCACCTACTGTTAGGAATTTTTCCTAACATGAGCTGTCTGCCAATGCTAAAATCCCAATCAAGCCAAATCACAACAAGCCAAATTAAAAATATCCAAGTTTAATGGGATTCCTGTGCTTTCAGGTGGCCCCAAGGGGAACTGGGAGGCCGCTAATGTGACCACCCCAGAGAAAGGAAAAGAGACCACAAGGAAACACAAGATGGAGGCTAGAGACCGGAACATACACCTACCATGTGGCTCCCTGCCTAGGCTTTCTGCCTGTGGCTGGCTGCCTTCATGGTTTGCTGTGGTCTCATGGCCTGCTGCCTACTGTCACCACTTGGGGACCTGCAGTGATTCTGCCACTGTGCCCCTTGGGGAACAACAGCATTTTATTTTTACCATTACATTGGTGCTTATGACTCAACCAGTCTCTCCATGTTCCTCCTGCCTGCGGGCAGGCCGGTTGAGGACACACTGAACCCTGGGCTTGGAAACCAGGTTTCTTTACAACAGTTCTGCATTCTGTCTGTCTGAACTCTGACCTCTATGCACACCAGCAGCTTCGGTGGTGAGTTTTCCCTTTCCAGCACCCAACCACAGCCTTCATGGCTACAGTTTAGATCTTTGCTGACATGACATTCATTTCTGGTTGCTTTCCATAGCTAAAGGACCAGACAACTTGGGGTTGGTCTCCCCACCTTAGCACTGCACACACTGTTCAGTGCATTAGATTTGGGGCCCAGGGTACCCCTAATTTTTCTATTTCTTTTTTTTTTGAACCACTTGTAAGTGGTCCTGCCATAAGAAACAGCTCAGAGCAGCCTCCAGACTCTCTAGCTTCTGAGTCACTCAGACCAGAGACAGTCAGGCTTTAGCACCCACCTGTAGAGAGAGGACACTCTTCTATAAGCCCTGCAGTGTTCGCCACCATTTCACACTCTGCCTATATAGAGAGGATGTTCTTCTATAGGCCCTGTGGTGTTTCTTTTGCAGGTTTACATGGTTTCAGCTATGGTATAAACCCTCAAACTGTGCTCTTCCTGTGTCCCACTGGCTCTGCTTTTCCTCAAATTATCCCTGCTACCATACTGCTGATCCCATGGAAACTGACAAGATTGGTTGAATCCACGAGGTAGCTGTTTTCAATTCTAGCTTTTGCTCCCTGCTGCAGCTTGTGGTGTGGTGGCTCAGCAATAGGTAGCTCATGCCTGTAGGTCTCTCTTGTTAAAACTCCTGCAGCTCAAAAGAAAAAAGAAAACAGGAAAGGAAGAAAGAAAAAAGGAAACAAAAGTGCCTTTTCCACACAATACAACCGCCATCTTAACTGAGGTCAGGTGACTTCACTGCCATCTTAACTGAGAGTCAGATCAGGTGACCAAGTCCTGCCATCTTTACTGAGGTATATATACTCTGCCTGGATCCCCAGTTTACGTGTTTTTGTCTCTAAATTCCTCTTGCTAACCCTGTTGCATGTATGCTTTGTGCAGTGACATGCCTTTGGTAGGACCCACCAAGAGCATCCACTTTACCCAATTCCTTTTCACTCTGTGTGAGTGCATACATGTATCTTAAATGTTTACTGTTAAATGTTATAATTGTCTGCCCATTGTATCTCATTCCAGACTAATGAAAAAATTAAGTCTCATGTTTTAAACTGGTATGTACTTCTAAGTCTCTTACAAAAATACTTTATGTTTAATCCAACCCTGTTTTACCTGTTAAGATGAGAGCCAGTACAGTCAAGCTCAGACTCAGCTCTCCAGGCAGATTCTATACTGTAGTTATAACTCATCTATACCCAGTAAATAGCCCTCACCTGCTCAGAGATCTGAGGAACATGACATTTAAATATTTAATTATCAAAAAAAATTCCATAACAAAAAGAGACAGATTGGCTCCTAGCAGTAGCACTCTATTTCCTCCAAAGAAGACAAAATACAAACGGGCACAAAACAACATCCATCCACAATTTGTTTCAATTGCCAAATGCTGACCACTGGGAAAAACTGCCTTTCATCTAAACTGAAGATCTCCAGACAGTGGACAGAATCACTGGAAGCGACAGCCTAGCTGCTAGGGTCAAGGTAGGCTTGCCTTCCTATAGATTTCTTAGCCCACAGGATCTTCTGGAGCCTGGCAGGCCCTGCACTAAACAACAAAAGGCAAATACAACCCTCAGTGACCATGGAGGACTGTGATGAGTAGCTCTAGGTGCCAACCAAGTAAATTCTCTGTTGTTTTTAATGAATAACTCAAGTAAAATTGTATCCTTGTCGAAGATCTCTGATGCAGTTTGACAGCTGAGAGGTTTTGTCAGTTTAAAAGGACAGCCTCACCAAAATAATTTCAGTAAAATACAAATACAAATTATTAAGGTCTGTACCTGCAAATTATAAAGGTGTGAGGACAAGTGCACACCATCAAATTTCTCTCCCACACTGCTTTTCATAGTCTTAAAAATACTTTTATTATGCAAAAAGTATCTGTACAGTCACTCTGATAAAACTTATATTTTCACAAACCCAAAGAATTCTTGTGAGTTCCAGGGAGCCGAATTGAAGGATCCACCTTAAACAAGTCAGATACAGTCCTCTCAATTCCCTGGCCCTAAAATTTTGTTTTTCTAAACTTTGTCCTCTGTTCTGCCAATACCTTAAACAGGTGTAAGAAACACCAGATATTCCCATACCACAAACACTGGACAGGAGCAAAGAGACCAGGTACACCAGGATGTGACCAGCACCCAGTTTTCTCAGGTTCCCCCTCAAGATGATACCCACAAATAAGTAGGAAGAAGTCCTGAGAATCTGCCATCCCAATTCCCTTAACCTGTTGTGCTAACCTGCTTTTGTATTATAAAAAAGAGATTGGAATGTAATGGTCTGTCCTGTTCCTTTAAGAGACAAACCCTGCCCACTCCTTCCCTTATCCCCTGAGGCAGGCAGATCTTCCATCTGCTTGCAACCCAAGTTCCAAGTCCTTCCTTTTTTGTCTCTCTACCAAAGAGGTAGCTGAAGCCTTTGTTCCTCCTCTTCTCTCCACCCTATCCCCCTCTCTCTGCTCTTCTTCTCTTTCTCCTTCTCCCCTTTCCCTTTCCTTCCATAACCCACTAAATAAATATCTAACTTCACTCTGAATGTTGTGCCTATCTGTTTTGGTCTTTCACCTACCACGTGACTCCCTGCCTAGGACCTGCTGGCCCTCATGGCCTGTAGGGCTACTCAGAGGCTCCCTACCTGGGATTGGCTGCCTTCATGGCCTGCCATGGTCTTGGGACCCACTGCTCACTTCAGCCACTCAGGGAACAGTTCTATTTTATTTAAACCATAACAATGACCATGACAACTTTTGTAAAGAAAAAACAAAGCATTTATTTGGGGTGGCTTACATTTTTAGAGCTTTTGTCCATTATCATGGCAGTGTGACATGGTGATGTGTAGGCAGATAGAGAAGTAGTTGGGTGCCCTATATCTTGACTTTCAGGAAGCAGGAAGTGGTCTGAGACACTGGGTGGTTTATTGAGCATAAGTGAGACCTCGGAGCCTGCCTCCCATAACTCCACCAAAAAGAACACACTTAGTCCAACAAGGCCACATCATCTCCTAATGGTGCCACTCTCTTTCAAACTATCACACCTCCCTTGGACACTTACATGGCCCTTCTATTACCAGAAAGGAGGCTTTCAGGTCAGATACAGATACAGTTTTCCCCAGGGAAGATCCCCTCAATGGATTATCTAATTGTTACAATTATAATTTTGCTGGCCTGCCCTTTAAGAGGCAAGCTCTGCCTACTCCCAGTTACTTCCTTCCCAATGAGACAAGCTGATCTCACACCTCCTCTCTTCCTCTTTCTCTCTCTGTCCATTCTTCTTCTGAAGAGGCTGCCTCTGCCTTCTCCTTTCTCTTTCCCTGTCTGTCTGTCTCTCTGTCTGTTTGTCTGTCTCTCTCTCTCTTTTCTCCATATCCTTTTACCCTTATCTCTTTCCCAATACTCACTAAATAAATGCTATACTCAAGCTCTCTCCACATGGCATATCTGTCTGTCTCCCACCTGCTGTGGTCTCCTACCTGCAGTGGGACCTGCTACAAATCATAACATTGGTGCATGACTTGACCAGGCTCTCTCCGTGTTTTCTCCTGCCCATGGATAATGAACTGAGGCATGTGGGGATCCTAGCCTCAGACCACTTTCCAACTTCCCATCTTCTCTATCACTACACACACAAAACTGATGAAATGGTAAGGTTCCCTTCTCCAAGTCAGCTTTCACTGACAGTCATCTCTGGTAATTCCCCATAACTGAGGACTGGGATCTTGTTTCTAATCTCAGACTGTTGTCCTTTGTCTCAGACTGTTGTCCCTCAGGCTACTCTGAGTTGTCCTGGTCCCCACCTTCTGTGCTGATTTGCCTTAGGATGGCTTGACCCATCTGCTCGATCCTGGCATTGCCTAAAATATATTTGCTATTGGATCTCATCTCTCTTCCCTTCCTCAGCTCTGGTAAACAAATGGCCTATGTACCCCTTAAATAACAACCTAAACTGGTCACCTAATGGCAGTCCTCAACACGGGAGCTTTCTAATTTTTGTCAATGAACAGGCAGATTGAAAAGTTTCTATTCAACCATGCTAAACTCTGCCCAGCTGGCATCTCACACCTGTCTGCTTTTCCCTACCCTGGATTGTCTCCCACCATGGCCAAGCCTGTCTGGGGTTAGATACTCTCCTGCTCCTGCCTGTACATGCTCCCTTTTTTCTCTCCTATTCAAAATCTCTCTCTCTACCTCTTATCCTGCCTCTGCACCACCACTGCTTCAGGTCCTGCAAGAACCAACAAACTGATGGAGTTCAGGAGAGGCTCTTCCGGTCTCAGCCCTTACTGCCTGAGCCCACCATGAAAGAATTTCCCTGTCTCTTTCATGTATAAAACAACGTGTAAATGGTGTGGCTACACAGATGTGATTCTTTATTAAATGCATGTTCTATACATTCTATATGTCTCTTTTGTTATTTCTATCTGTTTAAAATCCCGACAGTTTCTCCATGCTTTACATCATATGACTACCACCATCTTTGTTAGTGGCAACAATTTCTGAGGTTTCTCAATGCTTTGCACCCTGTGACCTTGCCACCATCTTTATTAGGGGCAACTGCTGCCATTTTGTTTGAGTTTAAGATAGAGAAGACTTGTGAGGTTCTGCCCCTTGCCAAATGGTGCTGGCAGCAGGTTCCCCACATGATCAGCTTTAAGCCATCAACTATGCTTTTAAAAATTAATTTTATGCTCTGCTACATTTGGTGTGTTTGCGTGATGGACAGCCTTGGCAGGGCCTACTGAGGGGTCCATGACATGCGGAGATAGACCTGTAACAACTCTGCTTTCCAGTTCCCTCATGTCAACTCAGCTTTAAAATATATTCTACATAATGATAAAAATGTAAAGTTATTAAAATCTATTTCACATTAACAAAAGCTAACCTACAGCCTTTCTTGTAAGCTGTTCTCCTCTATTGTCAGTTCTACTGTTAAGCTTCTACTGCAAACAGTTTTTTTTTTTAACTTTGTCTTTCACAAGTATAAATCTCAACTGTGAAGTTATAAACCAGTACAATCAAGCTTGGACCCAGCTCCCAGACAGATTTTGTACTGTGGCTTAGCTTATCTATACCTGATAAACAGCTCTCAGTTGCTCAGAGATCAGGGGAATATGACATTTAAATGTTTAATTATCAAAAGGCCTTTTGTAACAGAGAAACAGGCTGGTTCCTAGCAGTACCACACCACTTCCTCCAAAGAAGACAGAAGACAGATGGACACAGGACAACATCCATCTGCAATTCACTTCATCAAGTGAAAGCACTAACCACTTGACAGAACTACCTTTCATCTAAACTCTGGAAGATCTCCAAATGTGGATGAAGGGGAACTGGAATTTACTGCCTAGCTCCTCAGTGCAAGGTAGGTTTGTCTTCCTACATTTTCCTGACTCACAGGATCTGAAGCCTGGCAGGCCCTGTGCTAACAACAGAAGACAAATATAGCCCTGACACCCCTACCCTCATCTCATCAACCATGGAGAACCCTGAGGAGTGGCTCTAGGTAACCAATTGATTAAGTTCTCTGTCATTTTTTTGTAGTAATAGGAGTGGCGGGGCTGTGTCCACAGAACCCCGGCCACCTGGCTAACT
This sequence comes from Microtus obscurus, assembly GCA_963919715.1. Taxonomy (NCBI): domain Eukaryota; kingdom Metazoa; phylum Chordata; class Mammalia; order Rodentia; family Cricetidae; genus Microtus; species Microtus obscurus. The sequence continues at coordinate 2,114,924 of CAWTZC010001883.1, read as the reverse complement.
TATGCCCTGAAATAACAACACGCAAATTACATTCTTTTATGTAGGGATAAGTCCCGCCCCTTAGGGGGCATGTTCGCCTCGGGCTAATGTTAGCCTATAAATTTGGTGAGTGTGCTCCCAGACGCTGCTTCTGCTTTCCTGGTTAAAGCTGTATCTATTTTGACTACCTGTCTGCATTCGCTTACGCTGTTACACTTTTAAACACTGCTTGGCCCATTATATCTAGCCTCTTCTCGGCTAACTCTCGCACCTGGACTAGCCCATTTCCAATATGTGTGTTAGCACTCCAAGGTGTGCTTACCAGGAAGATTCTAGCCTACGTCCATCCTGGGTCGGAGCTTCATCACGTGTGCCCGGGAGAGGGGAGCATGGCCTCTGCTACAGAGAGCAGAGCTGTCGAGTCTGAGCTCACTTCCTCTTCCTCCCAGCATTCTGTTCTGTTTACTCCTCCCACCTATGTTTTAACCTATGAGACCAAGGAGTTTCTTTATTACTTAACCAATGACCTTCCTCCATCATTTCCCCTTTTTCTGTTTAAACAAAAAGGAAAGGCTTTAACTTTAACATAGCAAAATTACAGAGATCGCTGATGCAGTTTTGTGGCTGACAAGTTTTCCAGTTTAAAAAGAACAACCTCACAAAACAGATTTCAACATAATTTCTAAGTTATAAAGAAAGGGAATTTATAAAAAATCTATCAAATGAAATTTACAAACAAATGAAAATGATCGAATCTCTCTCTTTTTATGCTGTTGTTCATAGTCTTAACATTATCAATAAGATGCTGATAAACTATTAATCTAACTCTGGCAGAGTAGTACCACTACTATACCACAAGATCAAGATTTTAAATTCTCTTTGATCGCTTTCTAAAGAACTTTTCATTGTGCAAAAACATCTGTCACAGTCATTCTGGCATGAATATGCTGCTGTTTATATGTTTTCAGAAACTCAAAGAATTCTTGTGAGTTCAAGGAAGTCAAATTGAAGAATTCACCTTAAACAGATCAGATATACCTCTCTCTCAATTACCAGATCCTAAGAAACCCAATATTCCTATATTGCCCTGATCCTGACACCTTCCTCTTCAATTACCAGGACCTAAAGAAAAATTATTTTCTTCCCAAATTTAACCTTGTTCTCTGCTCTGCCAACACCTTGCCAGTTCCAAGAGACACTGGATAATTCCACACCACAAATTCTGGAGAGGAGTAAAGCAACCAGATACCCCAGGGTGTGATCAGCACCCCAGTTTTTTCAGGTCCCTAAGACTCTGATGTCCACATATTAACAGAAAGCAGTCTTGAGAATGTGATATCCTCTTCCTTTTAACCTGCAATGCCCAACTCCTCATTTTTTTTATTATAAGAGAAAGATGGAAATGTTTTAATTCTGCTGCCCTGCCCTTTCACCTAGGTACCCTGTCCGTTTAAGAGGGAACCTCATCCTACTCCCAGTTATCCCCTTCACAACAAGACAAGTTGATCTTGCACCTCCTTTCTTCCTCTTTCTCTGTCTGCTCATCTTCTGAAGTAGCCTCTGCCTTCTCCTTCCCCTTCTCCCCCATTCTCTCTTCCCTCCATATCTCCTAACCCTTACATCCTTCCCAATACCCACTGAATAAACTCTGTACCCAAGCTCTCTCTGCACGACATATCTGTGTGTCTCCCCCCAGTCTTGGTCTCCCACCTGCAGTGGGACTTGTCAGGGTCACCTCGCTATATGTCATAACACTAATACTTAGTCAAGCCTGAAATCATATATACACAGGTTACATGATATAGAATGATCAAATTGTGGTTATTTATTTAGGATATACATATATAAACAACTAAAGAAACAGAAGTTATGAATTGAATTTGGGAAAGATCAAGGGATGGGGAGTACATGGGAAATACACAGAGAATGATACAATTTTATTTCAATTTCAAAGATAAGAAACATACTAAATTGAAAAATGTTTGTCTAGCTTACATGGTCTGCAGGCATGGGCTCTCATAGTCTTGTCTATTACTATCTGATTTTATATCTTATATTGCTTACTAATGCTGCTTTCAACTGACTTCCCAAGGTTGCTTCTTGAGAATGCTTTTTATATAATATTTTGATTATTTTCTTGTTTAGCATATTTTTTACTTTCAGTCATTATTCTGGGAAGGGTTTCATATCCTCTATGCTTCCTTGAAAGATCACCTTCAATGTGCTGTATGTCTAAGGGACTTGGGGTAGTTTATGGAATAGTTACAAATCTGTTATTTTCTAAGGTAGTGATAAAATGTTCTCAAAAGATAGGATATACTGTAATTTAGTGGTTTAGGGTTTTTTTGGTTGGTTTAATATACTATATAACACATAATAGTCTGGAATTAGGGTAACTCTCATGCCTCAGCCTTCCAAGTGAAGGCTGGAGTTAGAAACACTGGCATGTACCACCATAGTTGGGCTCTAACCTACTGTTGCTGACCGTGATGTATCTAGATGTTAGTTACCAAGAGGAAGGTATTGATGAATTATAATAAATGCCATTTCATTCAATTATATATGAATGGAAATTCAGCATTGGGAAGAGAGAGAAAGATAGTCTGTACTATATATAGAAAAGGAATATTAAGGGAATTGAAGGGGAGATAGTGTTATTAATTATATTTCCCTTGATAATTTTATGGGAACACATATGGTTTGGAGCCCACTGAAGAATATAATAATCTAAAATGCAAGACTTGTCCTTTTTTTTAACATCTATTTGAATTGCAATGGATTAGATGACTATGCACAATGATTAAGTAGTGATTTTATAATGAATATTTTATGTTGGTGAATAATCATTTAAAATTTAATTTTGCATCTTAAAATGCTATACATAATTAAATAGGCTGTGTAACTCATCTTGTATTTCCTAAAACTGGTAACCTAGAACCCTGTCCCCTCTCACAATAATGCTTATTTAAAATTAGGTTCAGTTTATTTTAAATATTCAATCACAACTATTTTAGATGTTCGCAACTGAAAAACTCTCAAATTCCTATGCTCTTAGATTCATGTAAGCCCAATTATTCACAATTATCAAATAATCAAAATGCATCACCAGATGAGACAGAGGGAAAAAAGTTGACTGCTCTCAAAGCTATATGTCTCAATGCATAAAACATATGTATAGTGCAAATTTCCAGGACAATTGGGTTATATAATTATTTAATTACTAATTTTGTAAGTACCTGTTAAAGAATGCTTTCTTGGTTATTTTATAACCCAAAGAATATTAAATGTAATAGTCCCTCTTTTTTAAATACAATATAAATATATGTATGCATTTTTTGTATATGTGGATGTGTTTGCCTATATAGGGACAAATTTAGGTAACACTCATATTACTTTTATAATCAGTCTACCTAGTAACCATTTTTCACACTTAAGAACAAGCAGCAAGCTTAAACCGCCTCATCTGTGAGCCATCTAGGTCGTGTCGGTAGAAGTAGAATAATTGCTTGGGTGTCTCAAAGGCCCAATTAGACCACCTCTGGAGGGAGGCCAGATTGACAGGCTTGCACCAGGCGGGGACCTAACAGTGGCGCCAGCAGCCACGTCGGACTCTCAGCCACACCATCTTAGGGTTGGCAAGAGACTTGGACCTAGAGGGGCTCCCAGGTGCCCAGGGCGATGTCCCCAGTTAGTTCCTGGGGCAGCTGAGGATAGGGAACCTGAAATGACCCTACCCTATAGCCATACTTATGAATATCTTGCATATCACCATAGAAACTTCATCTGGCGATGGATGGAGATAGAGACAAAGACCCACACTGGAGCACTGGACTGAGCTCCCAATGTCCCAATGAGGAGCAGAAGGAGGGAGAACATGAGCAAAGAAGCCAGGACCACAAGGGGTGCGCCCACCCACGGAGACAGTGGGGCTGATCCATTGGGAGCTCACCAAGGCCAGCTGGACTGTGACTGAAAAAAGCATGGGATAAAACCGGACTCTCTGAATTTGGCGGACAATGAGGGCTGCTGAGAAGCCAAGGACAATGGCACCGGGTTTTGATCCTGCTTCATGTTCTGGCTTTGTGGGAGCCTACCCAGTTTGGATGTTCACCTTCCTAGACCAGGATTGAGGGGGGAGGACTTTGGACTGTCCACAGGGCAGGGAACCCTGACTGCTCTTCAGGCTGGAGAGGGAGGGGGAGGAATAGGGGGAAGGGGGGAGGAGGGGGAGGAGTGGGAGGGAAATGGGAGGCGGGGAGGAGGCAGAAATTTCTTTTTTTTCCAATAAAATAAAAAAAATAAAAAAAGAACAAGCAACAAAAGATGAATAAATACTGAAAAAAAAAAGGAACGCTGGGTCTCATTGATTCCTCATCTTAGTGTGACTAGATTACTGCAGCTTTTCCTGTGAAGGGTCTCTCCTGTCATTGTATATTCCCTCTTTATCTGACCCATTAGTTCACTTCACCCTGAACATGGGTCTGGGAGAAGACTAGCCTAGCCATTCTCCTTTGTTTGCATAGGATGCTCCCCTCACCTTTTTCTTTGATCTCAAGTATTCAGATAGATTCTTGAACTTTGGAAAAGCCCACATTCTGCCTGCACTGGGTGTTTGCATCTGTTTGAGCCATGGATGGCAAGCTTAGAAGCCTCTGGATGCAGGTTTAATTCCACATTAGCTAATCCTCTTTGCCTTCAGTAATAAAGCTGTTTTTTAAACCTGTATCTATATCCTGTACTTTAATTTTTCATCAGTTCTGGACCTCAGACAGGAAGGAAAGAGTATTATTTACCAGCGCCATCTGGTCCTAAAGGTGGTATTAAAGTCCCTGAAGCATATGCTCCTACAGAAAGCAGAAAATAATGCCACACTTTACAAATTTAAATAAAAGTATGACTAAATTTTAGCCAAGTTAACAACATTTTTAAAACAAAGCTGCTTTAAAAAAATCTCTAACATATGGACTAATTAAATATCAACTTCAAAAATAACTTTATTTTGTTAGTCTTCAGCGAAATCAGAGATATAAAAACCATTCAGTTCTAACACACAAGCCTCACAGATAATCATTTCAGGAGTGGAGAATGCTGTGTGTGGTTGAGTACTTCAGTCATACAGAACAGACACGTTTATCGGTTAAAATCCTGTTCTTTTAGTTCAGTCCTTCTCTCTTCCTCCAGTGTCATGCTGGCTTAGTGTGCTGTGGAGACAGATAAAATCTCCAGTTTAGGAGTATTTGTAATAATAATTTCAAGGGTCTCACGTTGCTGCAGTTTTATTAGGTCCAAGAGTTACCCGAAGGTTGGGTGTGTTTTATGACCCATGTTCCATGTGCTGCAGAATAGAGAGAGCATAGACAGCCTTACTAGTGCTCCTCATACCACTGAGGTCACTAATTCAGGGTCACCTAGTTTTAAACTTCTAGAAATAAATTAAAAAATCTCTTCCTTTCAAAAATTTGGCAAACTTTGGGATTTAAAGATTGTTTTATCTTTAAATTTTTAAATAATATATTCAGTATTCTCCCCAGTAAAGAAAATCTTTAAGATGCTGGATTTTCCACTTTGTTTTGCAAGATGACATACTATAAACAATCTGTGCCACAGAAATCCATAATTAAAATCTTCTTTTGCAACATGAGTTTGGGATTATGGTCACTCAATAAAAATGGCCTTTGGGTCATTGTCTTCACCTCTTTCAGCACTCATTTCCCTGTTCTTACCGCTTTTCTTTCTCCTCTTCCTCTTCCTTATGTGCCCCTGTGCACATGCGCTCACTTTTGTGGAGGCCAGAGGCTGACATCAGGTATCTTCCTCTATTGTTCTCATTGCACTGTTTGAGACAGAGTCTCTCCTTGAACCTTCACCTGAAGTGGGAAGTCCTTCTGTATATGTGTTGCTTTTATTGGTTAATGAATAAAGCTGTTTCCACCAGTGGCTTAGCAGAATAGGGCAAAGCGGATATTCCAAGCAGATGGAGGAGGAGTTAGAGCTAGGCTGGGAGAGCTATGTATAGAGAGAGTAGGTGGAGTCAGGGAGAAGCCATGTAGCTGTTACCAAAGACAGACGCCTCTGCTGAGCCTACTGGAACCTTGCAGATAAGCCATAGCCATGTGGCGATGCACAGATTAATAGAATGAATTAATTTAAGATATAAGAGCTAGGTATCAATATGAATAAATGATTGGCCAAGCAGTGATTTAAGTAATATAGTTTCTGTTTAATTACTTTGAGTCAGAATGGTCGGGAAACTAGTGAGCAGCTTCTGCCAACATGGACCCACTGATGACTGGCTTGGCAGGACAGTAAGGCCCTATAATGTGCCTCTTGTTTCTACCTCCCCGAGCTGGGCTTACAGCTCATGCCACCATGCCCAGGTTTTCATGTTAAACACCATGGATTAGAATTTAGATCCTCATTCCTGTACAAAAAGGACTTCACCTACCAAATTATCTTCCTATTCCCTTAATGCATATTTTCCTCAGAATAATTTAACCTTCCTACCTCTCCTCAGGCATTTGTATGAGAGGAGGAGCAAATACTCTGGAATTAGAATTAGCACTGGGGAGCTATAAGACTTGGGCAATTTCCTTTTCATTACTCTGAATATATATATATATATATATATATATATATATATGTATATATACATATATATTAGCTATAATAGATGTTAAATACAGTATTCAATAAATATATCAGAGAAATGGTATCCTAGTTTGTAATCTTTAGCAAATTCTCTAGCAGAAATATCCTGATATTTTAATAATGAATAAAAGTCTGTGTTCCTGACAAAGGTGTCTATCTTAGTTAGAGTTTCAATTGATGTGAAGAGACAGCATGAGACAACTTCTATAAAGGAAAACATTTAATTGGGGTAGCATGCAATTCAGAGGTTTAGTCCATTGTCATCATGGCAGGAAACATGGTGGCATGCAGACAGACATGGTGCTGGAAAAGGAGCTGAGAATTATACATCTTGATCCACAGGCCACAGAAAATGAACTGACTTAGGCATAGATTGAGCATAGAAGACCTCAAAGCCTGCCTCAACAGTGACACATTTCTGCCAAAAAGGCAACAACTACTTTAACAAGGTCACACTTCCTAACAGTGCCACTCTCTATGAGTTTATGGAGGCCAATTACATCCAGACTACCACAGTGTCATAGACTATGGTGAAGAAACTACGTTGTTGGCTCTTGCAGCACAGGAGGTATTCTCTGCTACTGGTGGCGATAAACACTCCCTTCAGGAGCTCTTCCCTGGCTGAGTCTCTTACAAGAATTCCCATCATGCTTCACTGTGCACCTCACTGTGCACTTTCATTTGGTTCCTTTGGTTTGAGATCCCAAGTGCTGGGATTAAAGGTATGTGCCACCACTGCCTGGCCTCTATGGTTAGCTCCATACTCCAGGTAAGCTTTATGTGTTAGAGCACAAGCAAAACATGACCACATTCTGCTTTATAACTTGTTATAATACCTGTATCACTCTCATGAATTTGTTACTTAATGTTTCCCAAAATCACCTTGTGACGTCGGCAGAAGGATATTTTCATCTTTATTGAAAAAATTCAGGATCTAAAAGTCACTACATGTGAAATTCTTTGCCCAGATTTCCCAGAAAAACATAGGTAAAATTGGGACTATAATGAAAATGGACTGCTGTCTATTCCTGTGCTCATTCTGATGTCATTTATGCTGCATTAGTGGGCTTACTTTAATTCCAGGCAGTAGAAGTCTCAGATGAGAAAATGACACATTCCTCCAACAAATAGTATGATTAATGAAAACTATATTACTAAAACTCATTGCAGGAACCATTAAAGACCCGAAGCTCCCTCTTCTAGATTTGTTTAAACTTCAGTGCCTTTTCCTTACATTTGGCCAAGACTGTGCTACAACTGTTCACTGTCACCAGAATGAGCAACTTCAAAAAAGCCATCAGACGTCTGGCATGGCCTTTTCACCAGCACTGATCCAGTGACTACATGCCAAGCGATTTGCACCATCTGCTGGGCATGAATCACTAGAGAAGGACAAGTGGACAGCTGGAGCTGTCATCTTTGAAATGCCACTGAGGAAAGAAATACCAGAATTCCCATCAAAAGGCACACAAAGTTCCCTCGGGGAGCCAGAAGAGACTGGTGGAAATATGGTGGCATTTCTGATGGAGGTCTCTTCCCTGGCACTTTGGAACCTTTTTCTCTTTCCTAGATTCCTTTTGAGGGATAGTTTTGCTGTGTCTGTGAAAAACACATAAGCAGAAACATTTCAGGTTAACTTTTCAGCAAGGGAAATAATGTCTCGTGGTATATTTTCTTAGTTGAGGTGCCTGGAAGCAGACCTAAAACTTTTGTTATTTTGTTCTGAATCTTAATCCATTACTATGTTACTCATTCATTCATTCACTGAATGTTACTACATTCCAAGAATGTAGATGGAAGAGAATATCTCCACAATTTGTTAGATGTTCACTCTGTGTAGTGCGTAATTGTATTAGCTAGGTTATTTTATTCAGTTTTGACAAGAATTTGTTCATATAAGACTTAGTATCTCACCTTTCCACGAGAAACTAAAGTGAACAGTGACTGGTTCAAATTTGTCAGATAATGAAGGGAGATCCAGGATGTAGACTGTGGTGTGCTTTTAAAACTGTTTCCAGTGCGCACTGTTTAAATGACTCTGTTCTCCCCACCTTAGGAAATGTGCTGAGGTGGTTGGTTCTTAACTTTTGTAAGAGATCCCATACATGGAAATAATCAACATAAGTCAAAAGAAGTGGAGAATTTCTTATTTAGAGTCATATAGCAAAAGTCTCAGATCAGTCTCTACTCTTGGTGATATTTGTTCAAATTTCAAGGTAACTCTAAACTGTAGTAATTGTAGGAAAGGGGAAAGAAAGCCTGAAAATATTGATATTCATTTCTCCCTACTCTAAATATTGCTTTCTCTACTTTGTTGTATTTTGTTTACTTTTCATTTTGAGACAAAGTCTCATTTGAAGGCATTGTAGGTGTGAATCTCACTATGTAGGCCAGGCTGGCCTTGAACTCACAGAGGTCCACCTGCCTCTGCTTAGTAAGTGCTGGAATAAAAGGCATACATCACTACATCTGGCTTTCTCTATTTTCTCTACTATATTTTCTATCAAGTACAAAATGAGTTTTTTCTGCATTTGCACTCTGTAACAATGACTTAAAAGAGCTTATTCTAACTTTAATCCTTCATATGACGAATATTGATAGTTTCTTTTGTAGACCAGGTAAGTATAACAAAATCCATTCATAAATTTATACCAATTCCCTTTGCTTTCTATTATTTTTAGTTTGGAGAAAATCTTAGGCAACTTTTTGAGTTATAATATAAAACTTTTTAAGTGAGGGTGTAGCATAGTGGATGATCTCATTTATTTCTTATGTGGGTAGAAAACTGCTGTCTTCCAAGGGTCTAAAACTATTTATATTCGATGAACTTTGGCTTTATGAAATTACCTTAGGCATTAGAAATGTTTACTCGTGATTTCAGAATTATTTTAGACACTTAAGATAGGTAAAGGATATTTGTTGTGAGTTGCCTTGATTGCTAACTTGACACAAGTTAGAGTCACCTGAAGGGAAATCCTCAACTGGGAAACTACCTAGATCATATTGGCCTGTGAGCATCACTATGGCAGAATGTCTTGATTATTAACTGATTCAGGAATGCCCAGATCTTCCTGAGACTGTGTAGGTGATTTTGGCAGTGGAATAAATATATATCTCACACTCGAAGGGATGAAATTTTTGCTCACAGCCAGAGTAAATAAAATGCTCCAAGATCACTTAAAACATAAGATTGCTAGCCTTCTACATATTCAGCCTGTTTGTTTAACCTTCCTTTAAAAGGACAGTGTAATAAACAATATTATAATCTTTTACAACCTAGGCTAATTCATATGTATAATCTTTAATTATTTAATCTTTTATGCCTCAAACCCAGAGTCATGCTTGAGTATTCTAATAATCATTTATTGAAAACAGCTAAATAGAAGTTTAAAAAAATTTTATAAAATTAGTATGCACCATAAATGTTGACCACAGCATATGAATATTGCTTGATAACATTGTTGTTTGTAGCATTGTTTGTTATCTGGGTCAGTTGGGGTCATCTGGAATCAGTAACTTAATCTCTTGTAAAACCGAGATTTAAATGCAGTCTTCATTCTTCCTTATGTGATGTTTTCTGTGCAGTTTAATAAAGATAGCTACACACAGGGTCTCACAGAGGTTCTTTCCTTAATGTGACATGGATATATTATTGGTGAATTGGAGTTAATCACTAATGCAATTAATCCATACAGGTGGTGTTATAAGAAAGCTGGTAAAGGGTATTTTATCACTACTTCTACCTGTCTATTTCTTCCTTGAGCACCTTCTCTGACTTTTCTCAATGATGGACTGTGGCCTGGAATTAAGCCAAATAAACCCCCTCTTCCCTGGTTGCTTTTTGTTAGAATGTTTTTATCACAGCAATAGAAAGAAAACTTGAACAACATATAATCAAGAAAATAAAGAAATGAGTTAAATTTCTGTTTAATCATATGAAAGCAGTTTGTCTTAAATGACAGTGTAGTTATATATATATGGCATAATGTTTCAGTACATGCTTGTAATGTGTAAGAATAACCATGTGTAATCACTACTTTGTGTTGGAAACCTTGAGAATTTCCTGGACCACAGTTATGCTATTATGCTAAAGGACACCAGAAATCATCCTCCTGTCCAGTCACCTCTATACACACACCATCATTGTCACGTCCACCCTCGACCAGCAAGGAAAACGCAACACCCGGAGCTCTTCTTGCAGCAGTTTTCAGGACTTCATTTACAGCAATCTATCTCCTTCTCCATCTCTTTCTCTCTTTCCTCTCTCTCTCTGGGCAAACCTCTCCCAGCCCTTAAGTAGGCATGGGCTGCCAATCCCGGATTGCCATGTGGGAATTGCCCATAGGTCCACGCATATGCAGGCAGCTGATAATCATTGCGCGATCATAGCATAGGTCAGGCCTTAGCCATCTCAGGAGTTGATTATACATCTCCATCAGCTGTGACACCATGCAGCTCGCTACATGTCATCTCTTCTTCTTTCCCTCTCTGCACTCTTTCCAGGCTCTGGAAAATAGTTCTAGTCTCTACTTACTCAAAGAATATTCATTAGGAGTAGAATTTTTTTTTAAATTTAGTATCATTAAGAAATATTTATAGCATATATATGTTACCATAATTTAAGAAATACAATGTAAAATTCAGACATTTCTAATATGCCAAATAACAAAGTATGGTTCCCTCAAACCTCCTACTATGGTTCTGCTAAAGGGGCATACCATAAAATGACTCCAAGTGACATATTTCTATACACATACATCAGTGTCTCACTTCACCCATATCAGAGAAGTTTCTTCCTGCAGGAGATGGGAGTTAACACAAAGATTCACAATTGGACAATGTGAAGAAAGTGAGATTTTTGGAACACTGAGACATAAATGGGATGTCTTTGTGAATTTCCTCCCTTCCAGGCTCAAGGATCTACTCAGAAGAGGAGGCCAAAAGACTATAAGAGCAAGGAATGGTGGGTCCCTCCAGTGAGATGATTCAATTATAATCCAGTGAGATAATTCAGTTATAATATGATTGGTATACATATGAACTCATAGAGACGGTGGCAGCAAGCATAGGGCCCACACATGCACAAGCTAGATGTGGTCCAGCCTTGAGGGGAAGAGTGGATGCAGCATCCCAACACTAAACAAGAAGCTGTTAGCATTTTGATACCTTCTGGGAAAGAAAAAAGAATCTATTTCTTCAATGGAGTGTCCCTGGGTGATGTGGGAGTCCCTTCTGAGTGCTGTGATTACAATTAATAAATAAAGAAACTGCCTTGGCCTGTTGATAGGGCAGAACTTAGGTAGGCGGGGAGGACTGGACTGAATGCTGGGAGAAAGAAGGGCAGAGTCGGGGAGACACCATGGATCTGACACCGGAGATAGACGTGCTGAAACTTTGTGGGTAGGCCACAACCTCGTGGTGATACACAGATTAATAGAAATGGGTTAAATTAAGATATAAGAGCTAGCCAATAAGAAGCTAGAGCTAATGGGCCAAGCAGGGTTTTAATTGATACAGTTTCTGCATGGTTATTTTGGTTTTGGGCAGCCAGGATGAACAAGCAATTTTCTTCCTACACCTGGGTGTTTAAAGCACCCTACAGGTTAAACCAATAAAGGATTTTGCTAACACAAAGCTCATGTGGTTTTATTTACTGGTGGGGGATGGGCTTTTTGTTTTGTTTTGGAATATTTTGTCTTATTTTTTTTGTTTGATTTTATATTTTGAGAAAGGGATGGAGGTGGAGTGAGAGAGAGGGAGGAAGGAAGGGGGGAGAGAGAGAGAGAGCAAAGAGAAATTGGGTGGGTAGGTATCTGGAATGAGTCAGAAAAGGAGAAATATGATCAAAATGTATGAAATATTTTTTTCTTTTTTTAAATTTATTTATTTATTTAAGATTTCTGTCTTTTCCCCACCGCAGCCTTCCATTTCCCTCCCCCTCCCCCAGTCAAGTCCCCCTCCCTCGTCAGCCCAAAGAGCTATCAGGATTCCCTGCCCTGTGGGAAGTCCATGGACCACCCACCTCCGTCCAGGTCTAGTAAGGTGAGCAACCAAACTGCCTAGGCTCCCACAAAGCCAATACGTGCAGTAGGATCAAAAACTCATTGCCATTGTTCTTGAGATCTCAGTAGTCCTCATTGTCTCTATGTTTTTTCCCAAGACAGTTTTATCCCAGGCTTTTTCAAACCCAGGTCAGCTGGCCTTGGTGAGTTCCTGGTAGAAAATCCCCATTGTCTCCATGTGTGGGTGCACCCCTCGCGTTCCTGAGTTCCTTGCTCGTGCTCACTCTCCTTCTTCTCCTGATTTGGACCTTGAGATTACTGTCCGGTGCTCCAATGTGGGTCTCTGTCTCTGTCTCCTTTCATCGCCTGATGAAGGTTGATATTCAGGAGGATGCCTTTATGTTTTTCTTTGGGTTCTCCTTCTTATTTAGCTTCTCTAAGATCACGTATTAGAGGCTCAATGTCCTTTGTTTATGTCTAGAAACCAAATATGAGTGAGTACATCCCATGTTCCTCTTTTTGGGTCTGGCTTACCTCACTCAGGATCGTGTTCTCTATTTCCATCCATTTGCCTGCAAACTTCAAGAAGTCCTTGTTTTTTATTGCTGAGTAGTACTCTAATATGTATATATTCCATACTTTCTTCATCCATTCTTCAATTGAAGGGCATCTAGGTTGTTTCCATGCTCTGGCTATTACAAACAGTGCTGCTATGAACATAGTAGAGCATATACTTTTGTTGTATGATAAGGCCTCTCTTGGGTATATTCCCAAGAGTGGTATTGCTGGATCCAGGGGTAGGTTGATCCCAAATTTCCTGAGAAACCTCCACACTGCTTTCCAAAGTGGTTGCACAAGTTTGCATTCCCACCAGCAATGGATGAGTGTACCCCTTTCTCCACACCCTCTCCAGCAAAGGCTATCATTGGTGTTTTTTATTTTCGCCATTCTGACAGGTGTAAGATGGTATCTTAAAGTTGTCTTGATTTGCATTTCCCTGATCGCTAAGGAAGTTGAGCATGACCTTAGGTGTCTTTTGGCCATTTGAACTTCTTCTGTTGAGAGATCTCTGTTCAGCTCAGTGCCCCATTTTATAAATGGGTTGATTAGCCTTTTAAAGTCTAGTTTCTTGAGTTCTTTATATATTTTGGAGATCAGACCTTTGTCAGTTGCGGGGTTGGTGAAGATCTTCTCCCAGTCAGTGGGTTGCCTTTCTATCTTAGCAACAGTGTCCTTTGCTTTACAGTAGCTTCTCAGTCTCAGTAGGTCCCATTTATTCAATGAGTCCCTTACTGTCTGTGCTGCTGGGGTTATACGTAGGAAGTGGTCTCCTGTGCCCACTTGTTGTAGAGTACTTCCCACTTTCTCCTCTATCAGGTTCAGCGTGTTCGGACTGATATTGAGGTCTTTAATCCACTTGGACTTGAGTTTTGTGCATGGTGATAGATATGGATCTATTTTCATTCTTCTACAGATTGACATCCAGTTTTGCCAGCACAATTTGTTGAAGATGCTCTCTTTTTTCCATTGTATACTTTTAGCTCCTTTATCAAAAATCAGGTGTTCATATGTTTCTGGGTTAAAGTCAGGGTCTTCTATTCGATTCCATTGGTCGACTTCTCTGTTTTTATGCCAATACCAAGCTGTTTTCAATACTGTAGCTCTGTAATAGAGTTTGAAGTCAGGGATGGTAATGCCTCCAGATGATCCTTTATTGTATAAGATTGTTTTGGCATCCTGGGTTTTTTTGTTTTTCCATATAAAGTTGATTATTGTCTTCTCCAGATCTGTGAAGAATTTTGATGGGGATTGCATTGAATCTATAGATTGCTTTTGGTAGAATTGCCATTTTTACTATGTTGATCCTCCCAATCCAAGAGCAAGGGAGATCCTTCCATTTTCTGGTGTCATCTTCAATTTCTTTCTTCAAAGACTTAAAGTTCTTGTCAAATAGATCTTTCACTTCCTTGGTTAGGGTTACCCCTAGATATTTTATGCTATTTGTGGCTATTGTGAAAGGTGATGCTTCTCTGATTTCCCTCTCTGCTTCCTTATCCTTAGTGTATAGGAAGGCCACTGACTTTTTGGAGTTGATCTTGTATCCTGCCACATTACTAAAGGCGTTTATCAGATGTAGGAGTTCTTGGGTAGAGTTTTTGGGGTTGCTTATGTATACTATCATATCATCTGCAAATAACGAAAGCTTAACTTCTTCCTTTCCAATACGAATCCCCTTAATCCTCTTATGTTGTCTAATTGCTATTGCTAGAACTTCAAGCACTATATTGAAGAGGTATGGAGAGAGTGGACATCCTTGTCTTGTTCCTGATTTTAGTGGGATGGCTTTGAGTTTTTCTCCGTTCAATTTAATGTTAGCTGTCGGCTTGCTGTAAATAGCTTTTATTATATTTAGGTATGACCCTTGTATCCCTAATCTCTCCAAGACCTTTATCATAAAGGGGTGTTGAATTTTGTCGAATGCTTTTTCAGCATCTAATGAAATGATCATATGGTTTTTTCTTTCAGTTTATTTATATGGTGGATTACATTGATAGATTTGCGTATGTTGAACCAGCCCTGCATCTCTGGGATGAAGCCTACTTGATCATAATGGATAATTTTTTTAATGTGTTCTTGGATTCGGTTTGCCAGTATTTTATTGAGAATTTTTGCGTTGATATTCATGAGTGAAATAGGCCTATAATTCTCTTTCTTGGTTGGGTCTTTGTGTGGTTTTGGTATCAGGGTAACTGTGGCTTCATAAAAGGAATTTGGCAATGACTCTTTTGTTTCTATATTGTGAAATACATTAAGGAGTATAGGTATTAGCTCTTCTTGGAAGTTCTGGTAGAATTCTGCATTGAAACCATCTGGTCCTGGGCTCTTTTTGGTAGGGAGATTTTTGATAACAGTTTCTAGTTCTTCGCGACTAACAGGTCTATTTAGATCGTTCACCTGGTCTTGGTTTAGCTTTGGTATGTGGTACTTATCTAAAAAACTGTCCATTTCTTTTGCATTTTCCAGTTTTGTGGCATACAGGCTTTCGTAGTAAGATCTAATGATTCTCTGAATTTCCTCTGTGTCTGTGGTTATGTCCCCCTTTTCATTGCTGATCTTATTTATTTGCGTGTTCTCTCTCTGTTGTTTAATTAGTTTGGATAGGGGTTTGTCAATCTTGTTGATTTTCTCAAAGAACCAACTTTTTGTTTCATTGATTCTTTGGACTGTTTTCTGTGTTTCTATTTTGTTGATTTCTGCCCTCAGTTTGATTATTTCCAGTCTTCTACTCCTCCTGGGCGCATCTGCTTCTTTTTTTTCTAGAGCTTTCAGTTGTGCTGTTAAGTCCTCAATGTATGCTTTCTCTGTTTTCTTTAAGTGGGCACTTAGTGCTATGAACTTTCCTCTTAGCACTGCTTTCAACGTGTCCCATAGGTTTGAGTATGTTGTCTCTTTATTTTCATTAAATTCAAGGAAGACTTTAATTTCTTTCTTAATTTCTTCCTTGACCCATGTGTGGTTGAGTAGTTGACTGTTCAGTTTCCATGAGTTTGTCGGCTTTCTGGGGGTAGCATTGTTATTGCCTTCTATCTTTAGTCCGTGGTGATCTGATAAGACACAGGTGGACACTGATATTTTTTTGTATCTGTGGAGGTTTCCTTTGTTTCCGAGTATGTGGTCAATTTTTGAGAAGGTTCCATGAGCTGCAGAGAAGAAAATATATTCTTTCCTATTTGGGTGGAATGTTCTATAGATGTCTGTTAAGTCCATTTGCTTCATTACCTCCAATAATTCTCTTAATTCTCTATTAGGTTTCTGTCTGATTGACCTGTCCATTGGAGAAAGAGGTGTATTGAAGTCTCCTATTACTAGTGTGTGTGGTTTGATGGCTGCCTTGAGTTCTAGTAATATTTCTTTTACATAGGTGGGTGCTTTTATGTTAGGGGCGTAGATATTCAGAATTGAGACTTCATCCTGATGAATTGTTCCTGTTATGAGTATAAAGTGTCCATCTCGATCTCTTCTGATTGACTTTAGTTTGAAGTCAGTTTTGTTAGAAATTATTATGGCCACACCTGCTTTTTTCTTAGGACCATTTGCTTGAAACACCTTTTCCCAACCCTTTACTCTGAGTAGATGCCTGTCTTTGTGGTTGAGATGTGTTTCTTGCAAACAGCAGAATGTTGGGTCCTGTTTTCGTATCCAATCCCTTAGCCTGTGCCTTTTTATGGGTGAATTGAGGCCATTAATATTAAGTGATACTAATGACCAGTGGTTGTTTACTCCGGTTATTATTATTGGTTTTGGTAGTAGCGTTTGTGTGTCTCCCTTCTTTGAGGTGTGCAGGTGAAGGTTCGCTAGATGCCTGAGTTATTGTAGGCAGTGTTGGCAATGCTAGATTCCTTAGGTTGTGATTTTCCTTCTATTATTTTCTGTAGGGCTGGGTTTGTGGCTACATATTGTTTAAATTTGTTCTTATCTTGGAAAGTCTTGTTTTCTCCATTGATAGTGAACAATAGCTTGGCTGGGTATAGTAGTTTGGGTTTGCATCCATGATCCCTTAGTTTTTGCAGAACCTCTATCCAGGACCTTCTGGCTTTCATAGTTTCCATAGAGAAGTCAGGTGTAAGTCTGATTGGTTTACCTTTATAAGTTACTTGCCCCTTTTCCTTTGCAGCTCTTAATATTCTTTCTTTAACCTGTATATTTTGTGTTTTGATTATTATATGGCGAGGGGATGTTTTTCTTTGATCCAGTCTGTTTGGTGTTCTGTATGCTTCTTGGATATTCAAAGGAATATCTTTCTTTATGTTGGGAAAGTTTTCTTCCATAATTTTGTTAAAAATATATTCTGGGCCTTTGAGCTGTGACTCTTCTTCTTCTTCTATCCCTATTATTCTTATGTTAGGTCTTTTTATTGTGTCCCATATTTCCTGAGTGTTTTGTGATGAGTATTTGTTGGCTTTGCTGATTTCTTTGATCAGTGCATTTATTTTCTCTATGTTGTCCTCAGAATCTGAGATTCTTTCTTCTATCTCTTGTATTCTATTGATTATGCTTGTTTCTGTAGACTCTGCTCGTTGACTTAGATTTTCCATATCCAGCTGGTCCTCAGTCTGTGTTTTCTTGCTTGCTTCCATTTCAGTTTTCAATTCTTGAACTGTTTCCCCCAGGGTCTCATGAACGTATTTACTCATTTCTTCAACCTTTTTACTCACTTCTTCAAACTTTTTGTCATACTTCTCCTCTATTTCTATAAAGGTGTTTTTTACATGTTGTTTAAGGGACTCTATTGCTTTCATAAAGTCATTTTTTTCCACTTCTTCTGTGTTAGGGTGTTCAAGTCCTTCTGTTGTGAGATCATTGGGTTCTGGTGTTTTCATGTTGCTTTTCAGATTGTTGGGTGAATTCTTGCCTTGGCGCCTGCCCATCTCGTCCTATCGATGCTGTCTAATGTGTCTTTTAATGCAGGAACTCGTTTTCCTGCTGGCCAGGGGCCCTGCTTCCAAAATGCCTTCTCCCCGTTTCTTGAGTCCCGCCACTGGCCAAGATCTCTTTCACTGCTCTGAAGGGTCTTCAGGACCAGGACCAGGCTCCTGGTTTGCCAGGGACCTCGCCAAGAAAAGGCCTACCCCTCTGCAGGCCAGCCACCAAAACAGAGGAACTCGCGGTGCTCTCTGCTCTGAGCTCCCTATCCAGTGCCCAAACAGGTTAAATTTGGTGGTCCCGCGCCCAGCGGAAGGGGGGGGGGGGAGCAAAGGAGGACCCTGGGCGCAATCTGGGATATGCCAGGGAGAGAGAGGTCTCAGCGAGGAGGAGCAGCCCCAGCAGAGGGTAGAAGCCCTCGCAGGCTAACTGGGGGGTCAAGGTGATCGGGGAGTGCCCCCGCTCCGTTTCCTGTGTCCAGCCCCGGGGCAAGAACACTCTCCCTATACAAGGTGGTCTTCAGGGGATAAGACTAGGCTCACCGTTCGCCGCCCTGTGATCCTCCTCTGCTCGCTGGTGTCTGTAGGTCTCCGCCGCGTCTGGCCGCGCCAGGGTTCTGTATGAAATATTTTTAATTAAAATAATACAATAATGTATTCCTTAGCCCAGGAGCATCAGCATCACCTGAGACCTTGAGCTGGGACAAGCGCATGCTTGGATTTGCCTCAGGTTTACAGCTACCACGCTTGATGAGCAAGCAGGTGTCCTGTCTGTTAGCAGTCTTCTGTGCTGCTCTTATTTGGGAGAGATGTGAGATGACTATTATGAATTATGAAAAAAGAGACTGGAAAATAATGAGTTAAGTTATTCACTATGGTACACTTTCATTATTATCTTAACAGAAATATGATTTTTATTTTTGTTTATCTTAAAGCTTTCCATAATAGACGTTAATTTCATTATGTGAATACTGTATTTTATTTTAGAAAAATCAAATGATTACAAATAAAAAATTGCCAATAAGTCCACTGTGTTGAAAAATTTTAAAGATTAGAAATTAAATATTTCAAATTTCATCATAGTCATAACAACTATGTATATATTATATATTGAGAAAATCTAAGTTTTCATTTTTTAAGATTATAATATAATTACATCAACTCCCAATTCTCTTCTCCTTTTCTTAAACCTCCCATATGCTGCCTTGCCCCTGCTCTCATTCAAATTGCTGGCCTCTTCTTTGAAAATTTTAATTAACATGTGCTCTTACAGACAACATGGGTCTGTTGCTACTTTAAAAAATGATATGCCATTGACATCTTTCCAGGTCAATAGAGCATAGCTTCTCATCCTTTTTTATTGTACACTTGATATTTCGTAATAAGGACATCCCATAATTTTTAGTATCATTTTATTATGATGGCCATTTAAACTATTTTCAATTTATTGCTTCTATAAAACAACATTATAATGGAAATTGTGCCTTTATGGTATCTCTAGTAATAGTTTGGTATGTAATTGATAAAAATCTCCAATATTTTCATGCATAAGCTTATTTGCTTAATCAGATTTCAGTCAGTGCTGTGAAAGTTTTATCCCTTTGCTTTTCTTTGGTGAGGGTTGTGCCAGTGTCTTATGAAGAAGAACTGAGTTGATCGTCATTGACAGGGGGCTGGGTCTGGTTACAAGGCTCTATTAAAGGTAAATGGGAGGGGCTGGAGAGATAGCTCCCCTGTTATAAGCACTTGATGTTCTTTCAGAGAACACGAGTTTAGTTTCCAGTACCGATATCACAGCTCACAATCACATTAACCCCTGTTTTAGATCTGATACTATTTTCTGACTCCCTTGGGCACCAGGCATGCATGTGGTGCACATTCATGCATGCAGACACTTGTACATACATATTTATTAAAATTAAATTAAATAAATAAAATTAAAATAAATATTTTTGAAAGAATATGTTCTATGTTTAGTAGTTTAAATATATGAAGGCAGATTACCCAATGTTGGTGATTTCACTACCACAGGTATACGGTAGTAGAACTGTCATAATGAAAGAATCTTGTCATAATGGAAGAAAAGTAAACAGAGAGATCGTGAGTCTTTGTCAGCATTCTCGTGTTTGTTAGTATGACTGAGTAAATCTGATGAGTTGACTCACACAAGAAAAACAAACCAACCAAAGTACTTTTCTCAGAAGAAATACTGAAATCAATAAGGAAAATTTTAATTCTATAAATTTGTTTCAAAATTCAAAATGTGGCACTATTTGTTGATCTTATATAAATGTATATCTAGTCAGATCCCCATAATCTCATTTCATTACTTTTTGCCTTTAACATATAATTAATGATATTGTTTATTAAGCATGTATTCAGGGTTAGCATGATGTACTTCATACAACACAATAAAAGCTCATAATTTGTAGCTAGTCAGTGTGAAGTCACACAGCACAAAGTAATTTTAAAAATATGTACAAACATACTTTCATTAAAAATCCTTTAAGGTAAATACTCTTATCATAAGACAGTTTATTGCAATGAAACGCTATTAGAATGTCAAAACAATATTCATTCGATAATTTCAGGGGGTATTTAGTTTAGTGAAGCTCTATGTTCAACAACAACAACAAAGCCTCATCTTTGTGTTCTGCTGAGATAAAAGAAATGCTTTAGTCAGAAAAGCTAAACATATTGAAAATGACAAAGTGAATAAAAAAACCCCTACTTTTTCATTATTGATCATGCTGCTTTATCCCTCTCTTTGACATACAAATCTTTTTAGTCTTACCAATGGACAGTGTCTCACTCTATTCTGCTCTTCTGATCTAGAGCGTGGTGTGCTTGGCATGCTGGTTTATTGTACTTACCTATCAGACAATTGTAATCCTGCAAGTGCTCTGTTTGCTGTTTGTCCATCCTTAACCTAAAGCCATTTCTTTATGATTGGGCATCTATTTCATACTCCTTTTTCAGTCATAAATAATGTTGAGCTGGGAATAATCACACGTATATTGCTTTAGCTTTTTAAGTTATTTTCTTAGCCTATGTTATTTGAAGTTAAATTTCTGAGTTACATGGAATGGATGTAAAACATTTTATTCATTTATGTATTTGCCAGAAAAGAATCATTAGCACTTATAGCTAAAAATAAAACAAAATCCTCTTTAGAAAATTATCAAATTCATAAATTCATATATATATATATATATAAACACATATATAAACATCCAATTCTACTCTATAGTTTAAGAATGACACTTGAATAAATGAAATGGTAAAGTTAGAGAATTCAAGATATAAGTTGAATATCATTGTAGTTAGTTTTTTTTTTTAATAACTCTTTTGCTTTTTGTGGCCCTGCCACCGGGTTCCTCAATAAATTCACTGAACTTATTCTTTCTTATGAATGCCTGGCGTTAGCTTGGCTTATTTTTAGCCAACTTTTCTTAAATTATCCCATCTACCTTTTGCCTCTGGGATTTTATCTTTCTCTAATCTATATACATTTCATTAGTTATTGTTCTGTGGCTTGCTTTGTAGCGGGGTGTTTGGCTCCTGATGGCTTCTTTTCTCCTTCTCTTGATCCTTGATCTTCTCTTCCCAGATGTCTCCTTCTATTCATTCTCTCTGCCTGGCAGCCCCACCTATCCTTTCTTCTGCCTTGCTATTGGCCATTCAGCTCTTTATTAGACCAACCAGGTGTATTAGACAGGCAAAGTAACACAGCTTCACAGGGTTGAACAAATGTAGCATAAAAGAATGCGACACATCTCTGCATCATTTAGCAAACGAGTCACAGCATAAATGAATGTAACACATCTTCAACTAATATTCCTCAACATATCCTAACACTTTCTTTGCATAAATATACACACAGGGGCTGGCATGATGGCTTATTGGATAAAGACAGGTTCTTGCACATTTTACAATATTAATTTAATTCCTGGAACCCACACAGTGATCCTTAGAGTTGAAAGCGAGATCTGACTTTTTTCAGCTCGTCTTCTGACTTCCATATGTGTCCTTCAACACACACACACACACACACACACACACACACACACACACACACACACACAGAGAGAGAGAGAGAGAGAGAGAGAGAGAGAGAGAGAGAGAGAGAGAGAGAATGTAAAAAGAGCCATATTGGACTTTCAAGTCTTATTAATTTACTTCTACTGTTTGTTTTTCTTAGATTTCCTTAGAGTTTATTCATTTCCACTTTAAGAGCCCCTATCATCTTCATAGAGTTGGCTTCTGTATCTTTTGGTTGTTGTTTTTGCTCTTTAGCTGTGTTGGAATATTCACAGCCTGCTGTGCTAGGATAACTGGGTTTTTAGTGGAGACACTGCTCTGGTTGTTACTCGTTGTGATTTTTTTCCATTCAAAAAATTTACACTTCCTCCTTTCCTTCCATTCCCCTCCCGCTTCCTCTAACTTGTGAATTTGGATGATTATAGTTCTAGGTGCTGACTTCTGCATTTGTTTTTGTTGAGTGGGGTTTTGTTTCTGGGTTTCTGTGTCCTCTCTGTATTTCCTGGGAGTGTCATGGCTGTGTGGTTCCTGTTTCCCTGGCCTGCTTGGGGCTGTGTTCACAGGGAACACCTGCTGCTGTTGGTGGCTGGTGCATGAGTTGTGGGAAGAAATGTTGGAGGATAAGGTTTTGGGGGGTGGGGTTAGAGAGGAAATGAGACTGCAGCAGGTGTTCTGCTACAGAGCTGAGGGTGAGACTGAGGGATGGGATCTGGGGGAACAGAGGGAGAATAGGGAGTTGCTTGTTGTCTACCTGTTTTCTGGCGGCAAGTCCAGGGGTTAGCAGGGGATGCCTGCTGGATTTGAGGCTGGGATAATCAAAGACGGGGAGTTGGGAGGGGAGTTTGTGTGGGATGAACAGGAGATGTGCAGGGTGAAGAAGGGACTGTAGCTGGTGTTCTGTTGTGGAGCTAGGGGCGAGATTGGGGGGGTTGGACTTGGAGCGAAGGGGGAGAAGTGAAGGTCTTCAATAGGGTTACCCACTTCCCTGTCCTGCTTACTGGTGTGTCACCAGTGCGCCACCAATCCAAATCTTATCACAAGTGTATCAGATGACAAACTTACTTGCGAAGTATGAAAAAGGAAACGGAGGCCAACAAAGGTGGAAGGTTACCTGTGGTCACAAGGCTATAACTGGTAGGATAGGGAATACAGTGCTGCGAATTCAGGACGAAGAGTGAACACTGGCCAGAGAAACAGGATTAGCACACTTTTGACCAGATAACACCCAGCCTTTCCACTCTTTTAAGAACTACAGAAGGCAACAGGAACCAAGACACAGGACACCCACCGAAATGATAAGATCAGATATTAGCACCTAGAGCTTAAACTCAGATGCCTAAAGACAGCATAACAGCAGGCATATAGAGCCATATAATCCTACTACTGTTGACCAGCTTAGCTGAAGCCCAGACCATCCTTTAAAGAAATCAGTGGAAACACAACACACAGTGGAAGTAAATAAATGAAACAGTTTTAAGACCTGAATGTGGAAATAGAATTTAAAAAGAGAATTCAAACCGAGGGAAGATATGGAAATGAAAAATTTAAGAGTGTCAAACGGGAACCTCAGAGGTCAACAGAATACGAGATACAGGAGAGAGAACTTCAGGCAGTGAAGACAGAAGAAGAAATTACTTTTGAGGTCACAAAAGAATGCATATTTTTTGTGTGCTATAATGAGATGGAGAGCCATTTGGAGTGACTTTGAGCACTGGAGGAAAAGCTCAAATGTCGTCTAATGCGTAATTTCTTCTAGGAGCTTTTTTGTTCTCATTTAGTGAGGGTTTTCACTATGTAAAAACCAGCTGGCACCAAGAATGGCTTGATTCTTGAACAAGAAAACAAGATAGCTCAGACGTGGCTGCTCCTTCTAAATACTTTCTCCTGCAATCATTGCACGCAAAACATGCCCCGAATGTTCGGCATTACTTTCCTATTGAGCACATGGCATAGCTGGGCATGGGTCTTTCCCATCCTGTCTTTCAAGCTGTACAACTACTATGGTCACTAGCCCAGAGCTACGCAAATTAATTTTTTCAGTACCGAGAGCGTCACACATGATTAGGTGCTTAAATGTCTTTCCATCCTAAGGATGGCACTGGTGAAATTTTCTTATGAATTTGATTGATGCTCTCAATACGTGATGCTTGATTTTTACACAGATTATACTAATGGCTTTATTTAATACGGTGAAAGAGAGATTTTGCTTCTAAGCTCCAAGCTCCTAAGCACTAGTGAGAAATCCACGGATGACACACATTGTCCTTTTATTACGTCTGTGAGCCTATATGCTCCAGGAAGGCTCAGCTGTTTCTGGCTAAACTTCTGGGAGATGGAAAGTAGGGAGGAGAACCAAATGTGAATTCTGCAAAGACACTACAAATTCTAAAAAAGGTGCTAATGTTTTAAATTTTAATAAATGTTACAAAGGTATATAAAAATAATTTCCTGAGATCTTATGACTATCTGGACCTAATGGAGCGAATTTTTCTCACAGATTTTCTGTGTAAGATATATGAAAGCTGTGATTATATTTATGACCTGTAGCAATCTGTTAAGGTTGAATCCACACTAACTTGTCAGACATATTCTAAGTTGATTTTTGATTGTTTTTTTTTGAATTTGTTATATTTACACTGGAATTAGAGTCTGTGTGTCCTGAACAAGTTATGAATTTATTTCAAACCCTGAACCATTATCTGGATGCTATCCACTCTGCCTTGACTGCCATCATGGTGGTTTTTTGCCTGAGCTATGCTTTAGCATAGGTAGATTCAGGCTCAACATACAGTTTTGTTGGTATAGATTTCTAGCATGCATGGTCTCTAGACTTCAGAAGTGAAGTTATTACTGGGGTAGTAAGAATTTACAGATTACATCTTTTATCAGTTATTTTTAAACTTACCATTTAAGATAATGTTTCTATTATATCTTCATTAATGTACATCACTGTACTTTGTTCATTTTTGTATACACTCTCCCACTCCAATTAGTCTTCTTCCTTGAGTCAAATAATTCTATTTCTCTTAGAATATTATATTTATCATATATATTTCTTTTGCTCTTTTATGTGTGTGTCTGTGTGTGTGTACAAGGGCTTCCCCCAGTTTTCCACTATCTTCCCCTTCCCTGTTAGTCTTTTCCTGTATCCAAATTTCTCTTTTTTTTTCATATCTTTTTAATATATGTTTAAGTTATATCCTTGTAAACTTTTAAATTTCATCAATTCTCCCTTTCAATTCTTGTTACTCCGAATGGATGCAGACCTTTCAGAAGGTCCTTATTTGTGCTTGTATTTTAAAATATTTTTCTTCTTACTGTTTCAATGTTTCAGATCTTATATTCAGTCTTTAACCATTTTAATTGATTATTTTATAGGTGAAAGCTAGATTCTTCTTTTTCTACTTACTTATCTCCATTCTGCTTATCACTATTTGTTGAAAGAACTTCTTTTTCCAAAGAAATGTTTTTGAAACTTCTCAAGAATCAAAGTAGCTCCATGAAACCAAAAAACTAGGGCTATTTCCAAGCTATTACTTGCTCTCTATACACTGGTGGCAAGGTACTGTTGCTAAACAGTAATTCACATATAATATTACTAACACTGAGAAGCCTGACTAAAGTGTTCATCAACTCTTGACTAGTCTTCATGGTGGAACTAGAGTTCATGGGTGAACTCTATGTTCCATAAGAGGAGAAAGGAATTCACCAAAGCAGCTACAAACCCACAATCTGCAATGGTGACCAGCCTACATGATCCCTGTGAAACAGTGGCACAAAAGTTGTCACAGTAACCAACCAATATCTTATTGGATTTGAGTTCCTTTTCCTGATCCATGCCTCCCACTGCTTGGTACCATAACCTAACTAGATTGAGAAACCTACTAGATAACAAAAACTTGAACTAGAGGCAAAAAAATACATTTTTTCCCTAAAGGAATATAATTATAAAATGGCTCTTTAGACATTCTGCTTATTCATATCATTGTCTCACTCACAATCACCAAAATTCCTCCTATAGTAGATAAGAACTAATGTCGAAATCCATAACATGTAACCTTCAAATCTCAGTCCTAATGATATTTTCATCAAACTCCTCCCCTCCAGAGCTTAGGGAACTCTGCAGAGGGGGCACAGACAGAGTCTGCATGGGTCTTCACCAGATGGGGCCTCAGCTCTCAATAATATTTATGATATTCCTTCTCTCAGGATGTCTTTGTTAGAGCTTTTATTGCTGTGAAGAGACACCATGACCAAACTCATAAAAAAAATCATTTAATTGGGGTGGCTTGTTGACTTTTCAAAGGTTCAGTCCATTATCATCATGATGGGGAGCATGGCATGCAGGCAGATGTGTTCTAGAAGCTAGTGAGGGCCTCTCGCGGGGATTCACTGATCCAATCACACTGAATGAAGATTGACAAAAGAGATCTCAAAGCCTGCCCCCAATACATCCTTCCTCCAACAAGGCTACACCTACTTCACAAGGTCCACACTTACTAATAATCCAATCTTTTGTGGAGCCATTGTCTTTCAATTCACCACACGCAAGATGTCTATATATAGCTTGCTGCAGTGGAACTCACCTTCTCAGGTTCTTATCTGAGATCTGCTTGCCTTTCCCTCTGTGCTGAGATTAAAGCCACATGCTACCACACTGCCTGGAAATTTATTTTTTTTTTCCTTATGGTCTTGTTGTCTTATTATCTTTTTTTCTTTTTTTTTTGTGATTTCTCTGTGTTTCCTGTGTGTCTGCATTTATACATGTTTCTTGTTCTTTTCCTTTGACTTTTCTTCTGTCTCCTTTCCCTTTTCTTTTTGTATTATTTATTTTTTTATTACTATTATGCTTCTTGTCTTTTAATGAGAAAAAGGTGGTGGATTTGGATGGGAAGGGAGGTAGGAGAATGTGGGATTTTGAAAACAACTAATCAATTATTTTATAAAAAAGTATTTTCAATAAAATTCTAAAAAGGAAAAGAAAATGTAGCTAATTTTCTTTATAGAAAAAAGGAAGAGAAGGAGAAGAGAAGGAGAAGAGAAAAATCTTGATGAGGAGCGGCCGCTGTCTCCTGGCATCGTGCCTGCATGGTTTAGCTTATGCCCAAAATAATTACATGAAACTGTATTCTTTTAAACACTGCCCTGCCATCGTTCCACCTCTTTTGCTATCTCTTGCACCTACTACCCATTTCTATTCTTTACCCCGTGTGCTTACCAGGGGAATTCTCTCTCTGCCTGATGGGACATCATGGCACTCTCACTCACTTCTCTTTCCCAGAATCCTGTTTTTTCTCCACTGCTCCTCTCGAATGCTTAGGAGTTTCTTTGTCAATAAAATCACTCCCACATCATTACCCCTTTTTCTGTTTCAAAAAGAAAAGCTTTAACTTTAACTTAGTAAAATCACGTATAACAAAACAGTTATCAAGTAAGATTACAGTTATGATATTTATATCTACCTTATCTTTTATCATAACTAAGAAAACTATAACTATAACTAACCATTCTCTCAACTCCATCAAAACTCCAGAAGGATATAAAATTATTTAAACAAACAAGAAATCCAAACTCTAGAAATGACAGAGACATCTCGCATGCCTGGACAGTCACCCAAAGTTCCTCTGTACCGTTGGGGCATCTATCTTGCCTTCGCCCACAGTATCCAGCAGACAGTTCCATAAAATTCAACGTTTATCACTTTCTGCTGTTGTCTGCAAATGTCTCATAATTCTCTCATGGTCAGAACCCCAAAACCATCTCACTTTAGGCAAGTTCAGCAGTCCTCTCTCTGCGGTTCTTTGTGTCCAGTTTATCAATTACGGGCAAGAAAGTCTCTTGCCCAATGGCTGCTATCAAACTCCATAAGGATCCTCTTCGATTCCCATCTTCCTCTTATTGGTTGGAAACATGTCTCATTCTCATAAAAACCCTAAATTATTAAAACATTAAAAATGCCATATTCTGCAGTCCTTAAATTAATCCTATCTAATTAATTTCTCTATATATCTGAAAATCTACTCACCACTACCTTTATTATTACTCAATATTATCCATTAGTAACCTATATTTCCTATTATATTTACATTTTTAAATATACACAATCACAATACCTTAATCAATATCAGAAATACATATACATATAACAAAATTGACTTTAAAAATCCACCAATAATTATTCATATCTATATCATATCCCCCTTTAAATTAAAAAACATTTATAAACAATGTTTGAACATGGAGTAGTTTTTCTCTACTAAACTGCTTCCTGCTGTGGTTTTTAATCTTTCGTGGTGTAACCTGTGTGCCAGAGTCTCTCGTTGCAGTTATTTTTTTTGAGGGTGTTCACAGCAACCTTTCAGACGGTGTGGTCTATCATAGCAAATCGGGATAAAAAATCCATGGGTCTGGTCCTCCGTAAAACAAAAACCCTTTCCGACATCATATCCTTGACCAATTTTGTCATATCCTCATATATCCATTCTGTTCCACTTGGCATCCCATATAATAAATCTCTTTCTGTAGCTTAGCTCTTCTCATCAAAAATTTTAAACAAAACACAATGTACATAATGCAGACTCTCTGTAACTTTCCATTTTACGTGCTTATTCTTACTTTATTTCTTTTACTCTCTTAGTATCTCTACTCTTTTTCTTTAAAACTTTACCTTTTTATTTTTAAAGGCATTAACTTTATTCTCTCTCTCTCTATTTTTTTTGTCTCTCTCAAGCCTATTACATTCATCAAACACTGTGATCCATTTAGTGGTCTGTCTAATCTGTTTTATTGTGAATCTGTAATTTTTTTACTATCCAGACATTTCTTAAAATGTTAAACACTTCTTCCTATTTCACCTTGGGTAATCTTTGTCTCCTGTATCTACCTTAAGTGTGCTGTTATCCATATTCTAGTTCCTGCTTACCTCTTCATCATCCTACCCTCCTTCTTTGGTGCCCTCGCTGGGCCCAATTCCAGGCATACAGCAGTCCACATTGCCATCAAGCAAGCCATAGAGCTTTAGTCCAAATGCTCCATTCAAAGCTCTGTCTCCCCAGGAGCGAGGTTAATGGCGGCACACCCAACGCATTTTAATCTTTTCTCGTCTACATTTCTTTATCCAACCACAAAAAGCTGTCTTAATTCTCTCTCTGTCCTTTCTTAACCCTCTCGGTTTTACGTGGATTTTCCCTTGGGACCAATTTGTTGAATGGGAGCGGCCGGCTGTCCAGATCACTCCCGCATGGTTTAGCTTATGCCCTTATTACCACTTATTCTTTTAAACACTGCTGGCCCATCAGTTCCAGCCTCTTATGGTGTCTCTTGCACCCTGACTACCCATTTCTCATAATCTGTGCAGCACCCCAGGGTGTGCTTACAGGAGGTTCTAGCTACTCTGCTTGGAGTGGGAACATCACTTGGCGACTCCTCCACTCAGCTTCTTCTTCCCAGAATCCTGTTCTGTTTCTCCCCCACCTGGGTGGCCTTCAATGGCCTTAGGCATTTCTTTATTAATAAAAATCACTCCCACATCAAGAAAAACAGAGAGCCAGCCAACCTTGTCTCATTTAGATTTTAGAGAGGATGCTCTATTGTCGTAGGTTTTAGGCTTCGCATTTAAAGCTATACTATGTTGAATCTCCTTCGTTCCTCATTTCTCTATCAAGAGATTTTTGACTTTGTTGAAAATCATTTTTCATAGACTCAGATCATCATGCAGTTTCTTTCCTTGAGTCCATTTATCTGATTCCATTTGTTGATTGTTTATAATACCCTTCTTGCATCCCCAGAATTAAACCAGATCATGCTTATGAGTCTTTTGGGGCTGTTAGATGTGGTTTACAAGTATTTTATTAAAGTTTTTCATCATCATTTTTTGCTTGTTTGTTTTTTTTTTGTTTTGGTCCTTCCTTACCTATCTTGTAAGTTGAATCCACAACTTGCTCCTGCCTCTGCCTCCCCAAGTGCTGGATTAAGGCTGCCCATCCTTCCTGTTTATCATTCACCTTTTCAACTTATCCTTACCTAGATTTAATATCAGTAAAATCTTCCTAGAATCAGTTTGGTAGTGTTTACTTCTTTCAATTTGTACTTTAGAGAGTCTGTGTTATCTCTTTTTGAAATGTTTGTAGAATACAATTGTGAATCCTTATTCTAAGCTTTGTTAGTGGAGAAAACTTACTCTTGTCCCAATTTTCTACTTGTTTTAATCTACTTGTTGTTTTCTTCTCTTTTCTTTATAACATTTTTCCCCACCGGTCTCACATAGCCCAGGTAGTTTAATTCCCTGTGTAGCCGAGAAATAACACTGAATCACCTGTTCCTCAATCTTCTACCTCTTTAGTGCTGGGATTATGGTGTGCATCATCTGTTGGTTTATGCTGTTACGGCCTCAAACCTAGGATTCCTGAATGTAGTCAAATATTCTATAAGCTGATCTACATTTTTATCATGTTTTATCATCTTTATTTAATTTTGTTCACTCCTACTATCTATTTGTAATTTCCAATCTTTCAACCAAATTCCTAAATTTTTGTTGATTTCTCATTTCACCATACTCTTTTGTAACATCCTGTCCATCTTTACTTTTATTAATCTGGTCATGTCTTTTTTTTTTTTTTTGCTGAGTTTTTTATATTTTATCTTGTTTTCCTTTTTAAAACCTACTGTTTGTTCCATTAACTTTTTATCACTATTTTTTATTTATTAATATTTATCTTTATTTTTTTATTTTGTTTTTTTTTTTTTACTTACATTTGTTATTTTTTGTTCCATAGTTGTTACTTATTTGGGTTTTGGAGT
Source organism: Microtus obscurus (assembly GCA_963919715.1). Classification (NCBI taxonomy): domain Eukaryota; kingdom Metazoa; phylum Chordata; class Mammalia; order Rodentia; family Cricetidae; genus Microtus; species Microtus obscurus. Next base: position 2,084,032 of record CAWTZC010001883.1, on the reverse strand, counting down.
TTTCTTGGGTTTCTAAGACCTGTAATTACTGTCTGTTTTTTTTTTATTGAATTTTACTTGTTTTAATTTAATTAAATATAATCACAAAATTTCTCCCCCTTACCTTTCCCATATTCTATTTTCTTGTCCTAAATATATAACATCCTCTTCTTCACCTTGTTATTATTCATACATATAAATTAATCAACATATAACTTCAATTGCTGAGTTCCTGCAGTTTTGCTTTCATGTATATGTTTCTGTGGCTAACCACTCTATAAGGGATAACTTAACTAGGGTGCTTGTCTCTGGGGAAGACCAATTCTCCCAGTCTTAGTCATTTGCAATTGCTTGTTCCTCTTCATTTAGGGGTGGGACGCCATGTGATTCTTCCCATCTAAGAAGGAATGTCAACTTTTGTTGGAATTTTCCAGGTTTTGCTTAAGAAACTATACTACTGAGATTTTGTGGTTATTGTATTTAATCATTTAGTGTCCTACACTATCTTCTTAGAATTACCTTTGCTATGTTCCCAAGGTTCTGATAGGTCATGTTTTCATTTTCATTTGGTGCAAGGCATTTATAAACCTCTTTGATTTTTTAATGGCACAACAATTCAAGTGTCAAATCACATATTTATATATATATCTTTTCTTACTATTGCTTGTTTGCTTTATCTGAGGCATTATATTATCATTTGATAATATATAAGAAATTAAGCCTGGTTATTGTTTTTGATAGGACTCACTTTATGGCTATACTGACTAGTCTTATGTAAATTTGGCACAAAACTAGAGCTATTCGAAAGGAGGGAACTTCAACTGAGAAAATGCCTCCATAAGAGCTGATTGATGGGGGAGGGCCCAGCCCATTGTGTTTAGTGCCATTCCTGGGATTGTGGTTCTTCATGGCTTCTATAAGAAAGCAAGCTGAACAAACCACAGGGTGATTGTTCTGTTTGAGTTCCTGTCCCACCTTCTTTCAATGGCTGATATATGGAAGTCTAAGCCAAATAAACTTTTTCCTTCACAATTTGCTTTTGGTCATGGTTTTTCATCACAGCAATAGCAACTCTAAGACAATGGTCTAGGACGTGATATATTTTTGATGAAATTCCATAAGTTGCTAAGAAGATCTGTAGACAAAGTAGCTGAGTTTCTGTATAGAGTCTTTTATATATTTCTGTTAACTTTATTAGTTAAGCAGTATAATGATGCATTTAACTCTGATTTTCCTTTGTTTAATTTAGTCTGCATCATATATCTATTGATAAGTGTGGGACATTGAACTCAATGTTAATGTGTCTACATCTATTTTTTTGTCCAGTACTGTTTGCTTTATGAAATTGGATGCTCCAATGAATATACATCAATATGTAATTGTAGAGGGCCTAAGGATCTGTACTCATAGAGAAGCCCTAAGAGAACCAGGAATGTTAACCATGTAGAAGAGGAGAAATAAAGTCAAATACTTGCATTCCATTCAGAAAGCTGAGAGGGAGGTTGTTGATGACCTGGTGACCTTTTTGATATCTGTAGGGACAACATCATTCTAATTCCCCAGAATGATTAACCTAGACTCCTCTGTCCCGAGACCATTAGCCATCCTTAAGGGAAATGTCACAAGCACTTTATGACCTACTCACCTCACTAGGTTCTAGGCGTTTTCGCTATAGAAACCTACCCTTATGGTCACATGTACTTTGTAAAAATGTTTTATGCAGTCACACCTTAATCTTATTGTGCACCTGGAATTGGACTGATTATTGCCTGGAAAACTTTCCCCAAATGATAGCGTGTTTTAAATTTGCTGACAGAAAATTACCAGGCATCACCAGATCTGCGAAGATGGCTCCAGGTTGACAAAATCAATCGGCACCTGGTTTTCATTCTCATCTCTTCACAGGATTTACTTGCGTGCCTGACACCTGCTGGGACTCCCTCGTGTAGTGACCATCTCTGTTTCTTCTGACTAATTTTGGCTTGATATTTAGCCTTGGTGTTTGGTTTAAAGTCCACATTTCCTGACCTGGTATACCTATTTCCATCATTTTACTTTCAGCCTATGTATGTCTTTGACAATGTGTCTGTTGTAGACAAAATAATTAAGTAGTATTTTTAATCCAACCTAAACCCTGGAGATATTACTGCTTACTGATATTGGAGGTCACCTTAGGTGATCTTCCTTGCCATAGAGAGTAGACCTGGCTGCTCCTAAACTTGAGCGTCAGCCTCTGTTCTTTTCTTTGCTACTGCATTCTGCATGGCCTTTCATCCGGAGACCGTGAAAGCACGCCCTTTGCTTAGGACTGCCTGGTTTGGGACTCTTCCCTTTTTTTCAGCTCTCCAGGTTAGCCTGAAACAATATTTTGAGGACATAGTCTCAAACAATCATTTCTTCACACGGGACTTATTTATATCTCCCCTAAATGTGGAGAATGACAAAGTAGATTTCTTTTCCAGAGGTGACCATCATCATTTCTGCACCAAATCTCCCAGGCACTTGAGAACCTGTTTCTAGGACTGGGAGCCTCCTTTTTAACTTGAGCCACATGGCGTATCCTATAGATGAGTCTTTACTTTCCAGACCTCTGCTGGGGAGCTGGGAAGACTGCTTCTATCTTTTTTCTTTTGAGCTTTACTGTCTTTGCAGGCTTCAAAGCTACTGTAGCATCTGTCTAGTGATTTCTTATGATCTATCTTTCTCTCTTCAAAAGAAAATATTCTTTTTTTTAACCCAGATTCATTTCATTTCACTGCGTACATGGAAGCAAGATAATTTTTTATGATCATATTGGTGGTGAGGCTTAGGGAGCATTTGTTTATATATTATGAATTCTCTCTAAAACTCAGCACATAGTTCTCCACTGTGGCAAATTTTAGAATGCATTCAGGCCACCTTTACATCCATCTCTTTGAGGTTTGCTACTGCTTGCCCTGCATCTAAAAATCGCCCCTTGCAGTTCACATTGCTGACATGAGATGTTGGGGTAACCTTGATATCTGTCTTTGAAGTGAGAAAAATACAGTGCACTGCGTCTGGGAATATAGACAAAGACACTAAAATGAGAAAGAAGCAGCCATTTCTGTAGGGAAATAAGCAAAAGTTCTCCCACGAGTAAGAATTAGGTAGTGGAAATGTATTTGAATAATTGAAAGTGTTCTGTCTTGTTGACCGTGTCCTTTGCTTTACAGAAGCTTTTCAGTTTCAGGAGGTCCAATTTATTAATTGTTTCTCTCGGTGTCCATGTTGCTGGGGTTATTTTTAGGAAGTGGTCTCCGGTGCCAATGTGTTCAAGTGTACTTCCCACTTTCTCTTCTATAAGGTTCAGTGTGGTTAGCTTTATGTTGAGGTCTTTGATCCATTTGGACTTGAGTTTTGTGCATGGTGATAGATATTTTCATTCTTTTACATGACAAAATGACAACCTACAGAATGGGAAAAGATCTTCACTAACCTTACATCAGACAGAGGTCTGATCTCCAAAATATGCAAAGAACTCAAGTATTTGGTCATCAAAAGAACAAATAATCCAATAAAAATGAATGGAATACAGACCTAAACAAAGAGCTCTCAACAGAAGAATCTATAATTGCTGAAAGACACTTAAGGAAATGCTCAACATCTTTAGTTATCAGAGAAATGCAAAACAAAACAACTCTGAGATTCCATCTTACACCTGTAAGAATGGCCAAGATCAAAAACAATGATGACAACTTATGCTGGAGAGATTGTGTGGTAAAGGGAACACTCCTGCATTGCTGGTGGAAAAGCAAACTGGTACAACTCCTTTGGATGTCAGTGTGGCAATTTCTCAGAAAAGTGAGAAACAACCTTCCTCAAGACCCTTTTGATTATATATCCAAAGGATGCTCAATTGTGCCACAAGGACATGTGCTCAACTATGTTCGTAGCAGCTTTGTTTGTCATAGCCAGAACCTGGAAACAACCTAAATGCCCTTTGCCTGAAAAATGGATAAGGAAAATGTGATATATTTACACAATGGAATACTACATAGAGGGAAAAGATGACATCTTGAAATTTGCAGGCAAATGGATGGAGGTAGAGAACACATACTGAGTGAGGTAACCCAGACCCAGAAAGACAACTATCACATGTATTCACTAATAAGGGGTTTTTAAACATAAAGCAAAGAAAAGCTGCCTACAAATCGCAATCCCAGAGACCCTAGACAACAATGAGGACCCTAAGAGAGACATACATAGATCTAATCTCCATGGGAAGTAGAAAGAGACAAGATCTCCTGAGTAAATTGGGAGCATGGGGACCTTGGGAGAGGGTTGAAGGTGAGAAAAGAGGCAGGGAGGGGAGCAGAGAAAAATGTATAGCTCAACAAAAATCAATAAAAAAATTAAGAATTTAAACTTTTAAAAAAATGTTTTGTAAATTTTGACCTTAGTTAAATACTAGTTTTATAGCTTGTGTATGAATCACAAGGTTTTCGGAGACTTGAGAAGCCATGCTTAATCACGGTATTGGCTTGACTGGTAGCTGCCAGCATTTTACCACAGTTGGTGGCCAGTTCTTCCTATTCACAGAAGTTAGAAAGGGTGAGGTCTACAAACCATGCTTGCTGCATTGTAGCAACAGCTATATCAAATGCTACAACAAAAAGTTGTTTGTCTGGCTATAGAGAACGTGTGAAATAGCCATCAAATTTCCCTCTCTGTTTTTCCTGTATGAAACGTTGCCTTATTTCTTTACTCTTCTTTTAAAGACAACCTTTATTTGGCTCTATTTCTTGTTAAACCTGGAAAGCACCGTAACACTTTGGTTAGTGCATAAAATATACTTTTGTTCTGTTTATTCTTCAAGAGTGAATCCAGCTCAGCTAAAACATTGTAGATAATGTATTTCCCTTTGGATTTTGTTGACTTCAAACCAGGCCAGTCCAGAGCTGGTTTGTCCCACACTTGCTCTGTGTTTTATGTGATTTTCCATTTGCCAACTTCAGACGTATTCACTTTTATTAACTCTTGATATTTTTTTCAGTACTTTGGCTTTTACATTTTCCACTCTGAATCCTTTTACTGATGTTTGTTTTGTTTAGTAACACTCCTTGATCCCTAGTGCGGTCGTTTTAAAAGTCATGTTTCCTACAGTCTAAACTGAAACCAGCAAGCAGAAAACTCTGGCTGCACAGCATGGAAGTCTGTGAAAATTTTTCTTTAAAGAAAATAGATTTATGAACTATAAAAGGATGATCTGATAGCTTCTAAAGTCTCTTTCTCACAGTGTAATTAGGAATGATTACTGAGCACGCCTAAATTTAAAAGGATAACTAGATACGGGGTATTGCGATCGATCGTGTCAACTTAATAGATTTGGAATCATCTAGAGGCATCCTCTGAGTCACACCATCCTGTGTTCTGGAGTTCTAGACTGAATATTTTATGCCCTTTTAGGGATGAAAGGTTAAAGCAAGCTGAACGACAGCACTGCTTCTCTCTGCTTCCCGATTGGCTGCAGACATGTGACCAGCTGCCTCGTTCCCCTGCCAGCCCAGCTAGCCTTTGTCTGCAGTGCTTTCTCTGCATGTGATGTCTGCATCTCTTGAAACTTTTAGACACAATGGATCTTTATTTCGATAAGCTGTTTTTGTGCAGCACGCTGTGACAACAATGAGAAACGAAACAAGCACGGATCCCACCTAGAATGGAAAGTGTGTAACTGCATGAAGGGCTGTCAATTACAAGTTTAAATCACATCCATGCATGATGCAGCATTAACATTGTCAAACTTACAAGTTGTAACTTCTTATAACATGTTTCATTTTGAGGAAAATTTTCAAATGTTAATTATTTCACGGAACAATGCATTCTCCTTATATAAACTTACATATTATATATATGGTTCAATTTTTTTTTTATTATTGCCAAGCACTTTTCCTTACCCGCACTAGAGGAATTTTGATTTTTCACTTGTATTCATCACTCTGTTTCTGATGTGTTTATTCAAAAATAGATTCAAGCACACTATATATATTATCTAAAATCAGATATAAATTACACTAAAATATATATTTTGCAAATTAATTTTTTTCAGACAGCAAAACTTTCTGTGTCAGTAGATATTGTTAGCTATTGCTTACATTGGCTTATTACTAAATTGTACTTTTCTTAAGAAGAAAAAGGGCTCCTTCTCTGACTGTATTTTTCCCAACCCCAAATCATTGCTTTTCTTTTTAGATAACTGAGACCACTCGTTATTCTATGTTGGGTATTAGGGCTGTTAAGAGCAACTGGAAGTTGGATACCTATTTCATGACTAAGCCTATCAAATCCTGGATAAACATCTAATTGTTATTCTCACTAAAATATAATAGATTTTTTTCCCTCCGTAAATATTTCTAATAGTTCTGAATGCATACTTTATGTTTTCCTTTCACTGATTTTTCTATAGCAAAACAAAATAAGGGTAAATGAACACAATAATTAAATGGTGTTATCTGGTGCTTGGAGAATATTTTGGGATGTTAAAACAACTCATATCTCTAGTACAAAATTGAAGTACTTATTTTTTAAAAAAATTTTGGTCAATAGAGGTACGTTAAACAACAACATTGAAAATATCCTAACTTTTCTAAAAACAATGAAAATAGTTAAACAATTTCAGAACCAAAATATAAAAGTTAGTTATATTTAAACAATTTTAAATTAAATTAAAATTTATATTTTGTTTTAATATTGGTATTTAATAGTGAATGTTTTAAAAGCAAAATGATATTTTATATCTAGAAATTTTAATTTTATTATCTACAATAATATTAGTGATCTTTAAATGAGTGTGCATTTTTGTTGTAAATATTTAGAAGGAAAAAATACCATTCTGTTTACTATGAACAATACTACACTTCATTTTTAAATTTTTATAAATTTAAATTTATAAATAGAATAAATAAATTAATCTAATAAGATCAAAGTAAATTAAAACTAAGAAAAGTACAGTTGGAAGGAAGAAGATAAAAATTTTAAGAAGTCAATTTAATGTGATTTGCTAAACTCTAGACACAGTAAAGTGAGAATTTTATGCTGGTAAATCTAAAGCACACAGAATTTGCAATTATAACAGACCAGACCTGCTTCTCTGTGAAAGTTAACTGCTGATCAAAACAATGAAAGGGAGAGAAATGAAACTCATCAGATTCAAAACTATAATTTATGCAAAGCAGATAAAATTACTCTAATTTGTATGTATTTTACTCTTTAAAAAATTTTTAGCTGAACATGGTAGCTGGCACACACTTTTAATCCCAGCACTCGGGAGGCAGAGACCGATAGATCTCTGTGAGTTTGAGGCCATCCTGGTCTACAGACTGAGTTCCAGGACAGACAAGGTTGCACAGAAAAACCCTGTCTTGGAAAAAAATTAATTCCTGATATAAATTGTGATATTAAAAAGGATTAATTATTGATATTAATTTAGCAAGTCAGAATCAGCAAGTGCAGTGATAAGAAAATTACTGCAATAAAATTGGCAAACAGCAGAGTGATGAGGTGGTTTTCCTCTGGTTCTTGGAAGATGTCTTGGGAAATGGCTGTCAAACTTTCTCATAGCATGAGAATATTTATTGATAGAAATAGCCTGAGTCAAGTTAATAGTTACTTATTTATGTTTTTCATTTGCTTTCTTTAATCGATATCTAAAAGATAAAAATTAAACTTAGTAGTGGGATCCCATGTAAACATCTGTCTCCCAAACATTTATTATCTCTTTAGAGGGAAGCCTTAAAGTGCTTTCCCTTCCTTCTCTCTGTCGGAAACAAGCTGTGTATTGTTGCCTTCCACAGCAAGCCTCCCATGCTATTCCTCCTCAGAGCGCATCTTCCGGCCAGACTGTGACTCGGCACCCATTGACCAAGCTTTACCTATCCTCTAAACCCTCCTCAGCTTCCTGTAACTATCACCCTCCTCTCAAGTCATTCGGGACCATTTCTTTTATAAATTCCACAGAGAAGCGTGCGTATGTAGAACGTGTATGCCTATGCCTGGTTTATTTCACCTAGCAAATCTAGGGATCACCTATATTTTTGCAAATGAGAGGATTTCATTCTGCTCTGTGGTCGAGATCGGATCTGTTGCGCATGTGCTCCTCCTTCTTATCCACAGATGTGAAGGATTGTTCAGTTGCAGACTGGGGGACTCTAGGAAAAGCGCTGCAGTGGACACAGCCATGTCGACATCTCAAAGATTTCTTTGCCTGTATGTGGAGCAAAGGTTCCAGTGGGTTCTGCAACAGTACTATTTAATTTTTAATTTAATTTAATTTTGATTTTTGCAATCCCTATGTGGTTTTCCAGACTTCAAGGACTTCTTTTTACCAAACACTTTCAATTATTCTATCTTGTCTTTTTGAAAGCAGAAGTAAACTATATCAGTTATTTTGATTTGGGTTGCTCTGGTGATTAATATGACACTGAGTGTCTTTTGATGGACCTACCAGAAATTAAAAAAGAGTATTTTTCTTATTTATTTATTTAGGGTTGGGTTCTTGTACAGCACATCTGTGGTGGTCAGAGGATAACTTTTGGTAGTAGATTCTCTACTCCTCACAAATGGCTTTTGTGGTTCTTAGTCAGGTGACAATAGGCAGTGGTAAGTTGTTTTACCCACTCCCATGTAGAACATCTTGGGTCATTATTAAAGAGATTTTTCCAAGTCCTGTTTCAATTTTTTAAATTGAGTTATGTATTATTCTGCTACTGAGTTATATGTGATTGTAAAACATATAAATCCTGAATATAAGGTCTTATTTAAGTGTTGTTCGTAAATTCAATAAAATATTATTTAACCTCTTAAAAGAAAAAGTTCCTGACATTTGCCACAACATATCACCGTCTCTAGCTAGAAAAAATATTCCATAATTTTACTTTTATGTGGAATCTAAAAATTAAAGGGAATATTTATAAAGAGAGAAATGAAAGAGTGGTTTCCATGGCTGACTTGCACAAGAATAAGTGAGGACATGGAGATCTAATGATACAAAGTAGCAATCATGTAAGATGAACAAGTGACAAGATCTGTGTATAGCATGGGATATTTAATTAGTTGCAGCTTACTGCAGTCATGATGTTTGCTAGAGTACACACTATCTGTTCTTTCCGTGGGAGGGGGAGCTGAGCAATAGGTACAACGATTTCTTCCACTGTCAATATGTTTTACAATCGTATTTCTTAAATTTACACTATTTTTAGAAAAGAACATATCGCATATCTTGGTTCTCTTATACCAAGGCAAATTGAAGTTTAATATTTTTTTCTGAAATATGATGTTACTAAAAATGATTTCTACCAATGAACCAAATATGCTTATCTCTGTCTATATGTATAGAATGATATCTAGAGGAGGAGAATCTTTTCTATTCAGTGAAAAAAAATTAAAAAGCTACTACCTAAGGACGAGTGAGCCCTGATAAAGAGCCTCTGTGACATGTTCCTGAGAGACTGGTAAGGAGCCTTGGTGACATGCTCCTGAGATGTAAGTGAGCATGTAGTAGCCAGCTAAGAACAGTGGTCTTTTTAGAGCCCTAAATGAATAAAAGATCGATACAGAAAAGGTAATTTCAAAATATGAAGCTAAGTAGTACAAACTTGAGGTGTACTAAAAACAAACATATTAAAACAAACTCTTCAGGATGAATAAAAAAACATCAGAATGAAACGGCTAATTTCATAGAAAAAATCAGGCGAGGAAAGAAATTAAAGATACGATATTTATGAAGTACACATTTCATCCATGAGACTATATACAATAAAAAAGTCTCTGGTGAGTGTGAAACTTTTATTGTGCACATAATTTTATTATCAACAAAACAAGGAAGTAAAATTAATTGATATTAAATTAATTATGCATGTTACAAGAAGTATGAATTTTGACTTGAGAGGAAAATTACAAAAGTGGTTTCTGTCTACTAATCATTGACCTGAAATGTGATGAGGACAACTTTTATAATAATTATGGTCAGCATAAAGTGTAGAAGACATTGAGACCATTTGACAATGTTGTGTAAATTTATTCTTGTGAAATATGGACTCAATTATACCAAGAATGATGCTCTGTTTTGGACCAAGTTAAAGGTAACATCTGACCTTGGTATTCGAAGGCTGAATGCCTTGACAAGTCATGTAACAGATTTGACATGACACTTTCTTTTGGGTGCTTGTAATGTGGGCCAGACATTATTAAAGATATCATATTTAATTCTGAGTAGGTATGAGGGAAAGGTAGTGGACTAGTCTAGTAAAGTAGGAACAATAGACATTTTGAACAAATAAGCCTGAAAGTAAATTTCACTGAGACCGTTGTTCTAGGTTTTGAAAAAATATCATACAGCAATCTGGCGGATGTGTTGGGTTTGTTCTGTAAGGTTCAGCAGGGGCTGATAATAAGGTAGTAGAGCATTTTCTTAGAATGCTCAAGACCATGGTTCTATCCTCAGTAGCACAAAATAAAAATCATTCTTGGATAGCTAATTATGGAATAAAATTAAAATATTTTGTAATGATCTTAGCAACTGTGATAATTTATCATCCATAGTACTATGTATTACTTTAATAATATATGTAAATTTATTATATATTACTACTTTATATATTAATTCTATTGATGGCTTTAGTTTGTATTTCTTAGGCATTGAGAAATGACTGCAAATTAAGAAAAATATATTGAACTATAGCAACTGCCAAAGTCTGTCTAACTAACAATATCTACAGAAGAAACAAGGCTGTCAAGATATGGCTTATAACATATTTCACTTAATAATTTTACTGAAATGAAAGAAATAAAAATTTTAGAGATGAAATGTGTGTTATAATAATTTATAGGCAACTATGCACACTCTATTGTTGATTCGATAAGAATAGTTAATTCAGAAATTGAGAGATACTCAGACATTGTCAGTGATAACCTAGTCTGTTACTTGTTGATAAATTCCTACTTTCATTGGTACAAAAGCATACCTTCTGATATGTGTTTCAATTTTGAGATTTTTTTATTTTTATTTATTTTTTAATTGAAAAAAAATTTCCGCCTCCTCCCAGCCTCCCATTTCCCTCCCCCTCCTTCCACTCTGCTCCCTCACCCCCCCACTCCTCTCCCCCTCCCCCCACTCCTCTCCCCGTCTCTCTCCAGTCCAAAGAGCAGTCAGGGATCCCTGCCCTGTGGAAAGTCCAAGGTCCTCCCCCCTCCATCCAGGTCTTGGAAGGTAAGCATCCAAACTGACTAGGCTCCCACAAAGCCAGAACATGAAGTAGGATCAAAACCCAGTGCCATTGTCCTTGGCTTCTCATCAGCCCTCACTGTCCGCCATATTCAGAGAGTCTGGTTTTATCCTATGCTTTTTCAGTCCCAGTCCAGCTGGCCTTGGTGAGCTCCCAATAGATCAGCCCCACTGTCTCCATGGGTGGGTGCACCCCTCACGGTCCTGACTTCCTTGTTTATGTTCTTTCTCCTTCTGCTCCTCATTGGGACCTTGGGAGCTCATTCTGGTGCTCCAGTGTGGGTCTCTATTTCTATGTCCATCTGTCGCGAGATGAAGGTTCTATGGTGATATGCGAGATATTCATCAGTATGGCTACAGGATAGGGCCATTTCAGGTTCCCTCTCCTCAGCTGCCCAAGGAACTAACGGCTGGGAGCCCCTCTAGAATCAAGTCTCTTGCCAACCCTAAGATGGCTCCCTTAATTAAGATATATACTTCACTGCTCCCTTATCCACCCTTCCTTTATCCCAACCATCCCATTTCCCCAAGTTTCCCCCATCCTCCCCTTCTCAATTTTCTCTCCCCATCTCCCTTGCTCTTGGATTCGGAGGATCAACATAGTAAAAATGGCAATTCTACCAAAGGCAATTTATAGATTCAATGCAATCCCCAGCAAGGTCCCATCAAAATTCTTCACAGATCTTGAGAGGACAATAATCAACTTTATATGGAAAAACAAAAAACCCAGGATAGCCAAAACAATTTTATACAATAAAGGAACTTTTAGAGGTATTACCATCCCTGACTTCAAACTCTATTACAGAGCCACAATAATGAAAACAGTGTGGTATTGGCATAAAAACAGAAAAGTCGACCAATGGAATCGAATAGAAGACCTGGATTTTAACCCACAAACCTATGAACACCTCATTTTCGATAGAGGAGCTAAAAGTATACAATGGAAGAAAGAAAGCATCTTCAACAAATGGTGCTGGCACAACTGGATGTCAACCTATAGAAGAATGAAAATAGACCCATATCTATCACCATGCACAAAACTCAAGTCCAAATGGATTAAAGACCTCAATGTCAATCTGAACACACTGAACCTGATAGAAGAGAAAGTAGGAAGTACCCTACAACATATGGGCACAGGCGATCGCTTCCTATGTATAACCCCAGCAGCACAGACATTAAGGGCAACATTGAATAAATGGGACCTCCTGAAACTGAGAAGCTTCTGTAAAGCAAAGGACACTGTCACTAAGACAAAAAGGGAACCCACTGACTGGGAGAAGATCTTCACCAACCCTGCAACAGACAAAGGACTGATCTCCAAAATATATAAAGAACTCAAGAAACTAGACTTTAAAATGCTAATTAACCCAATTAAAAAATGTGGCACTGAACTGAACAGAGAATTCTCAACAGAAGAAGTTCAAATGGCCAAAAGACACCTAAGGTCATGCTCAACCTCCTTAGCGATCAGGGAAATGCAAATCAAAACAACTTTGAGATATGATCTTACACCTGTCAGAATGGCTAAAATCAAAAACACCAATGATAGCCTTTGCTGGAGAGGTTGTGGAGGAAGGGGTACCCTCATCCATTGCTGTTTGGATTGCAAACTTATGCAATCACTTTGGAAAGCAGTGTGGCGATTTCTTAGGAAATTCTGGATCAACCTACCCCTGGATCCAGCAATACCACTCTTGGGAATATACCCAAGAGATGCCCTATCATATTACAAAAGCATTTGTTCAACTATGTTCATAGCAACGTTATTTGTAATAGTCAGAAACTGGAAACAACCTAGATGTCCTTCAGTGGAAGGATGGATGAAGAAAATGTGGAATATATACATATTAGAGTACTACTCCGCAGTAAGAAACAATGACATCTTGAATTTTGCATGCAAATGGATGGAAATAGAAAACACTATCCTGAGTGAGGTAACCCAGACCCAAAAAGATGAATATGGGATGTACTCACTCATAATTTGTTTCTAGCCATAAATAAAGGGCATTGAGTCTATAATTTGTGATCCTAGAGAAGCTAAATAAGAAGGTGAACCCAAAGAAAAACATATAGTTATCCTCCTGGATATGGGAAGTAGACAAGATTGCTGGGCAAAAAATTGGCATCAATTTTGAGATTTTAAAAAATATTTATCCCTCTTATTTGTTCCATTTCACCCTTCATAGCACTCTGTCCTATTATCCTTCCCCTAGAGCTTTGTCCACTTCCAACATGGCTCCGTTTATTTTCCTGATTCGGAAGCTAGTCCAGTCCAGGTGATAAACTTCCAGTATTTGTTTCTCTGAGTCTAGTTTACTTCACTCAATATTATTTTCTAGTACCGTTGAGATATCTGTAAATTTCATGGTTTCATTTTCTCTAGAGATGAGTAGAATTTTGCCATTTTTATTTACCACATTTTCATTATCCATTCATTTTCTAAGTTTCATTTATGTTGTTTCTGTTTCCTAGCTATTGTGAACAGAGCAACAGTGAGCATGTTTGAAAGCTATCTGTAGGGCAGGATATCAAGTCCTTTGTTCTTATTTCAAGGAGTGGTGAAACTCTGTAATCTGTTAAATCTTAATTTAGCTTTTAGAGATTTCTCCATGCTGGTTTCCAGAGTGACTGGACCAGTTTGCAGTCCCAACAACAGTTGAGTGTCTCTTCCTACTCCATCCCCAGCATTTGTTGTCAAGTGTTCTCTTGATCTTTGCCTTTCTTACTGTGGTTAGATGAAATATAAAAGCAGTTTTAATTTACTTTTCCTTAGTTCTAGGGATGTTGAACACTTTAAAAGTGTTTCTTAGCCATTGACATTTTTTCTTTTGAGAGTTTGCTGTCCACATTCATAACCTGCTTGTTGATTGGGTTGTTTCTTAATTTTTAAAATCTATTCTGGACGTTAATAATCCATCAGATGTATAGTTGACAAACATTGTCTCCCGCTTCATAGGCTTCCTATTCATTCACTTTGCTACGCACGAGGTTTTGAATTTTATGAGAACCCATTTGTCAACTGGTAGCCTAATTCCTGGCAAAATAGAATTCTATTCAGAAAGTCCTTTGCTCCAGTTATATCTAATAGAGTATTGTCTGTTTTCTTTTAGCAGTTCATCATTTAATTAACTTCTCTGTTTCAATTGTAGTTGATTTTTGTTCATGGTAATAGTTATGGGTCTAATTTCATTCTTCTACCTGCAGATATCCAACTTTTCCAGGACATATTTGCTGTCTTTTCTCAAGCACATATTTTTAACACATTTGTCAAATATCAGATGGCTGTATTTGTGCTCATTCGTGTTTAGGGCTTCCTTTTGGTTTCATTGATCTTCATGCATGTCTTTGTGATAGTTCCTAATCAGACAGAGCTGGCCACTACCTTCACTAATTTCCAAATACAGCCTTTAATGTGCTTGCTCAAAGGAGAAGACAAAGGAAGGAAATTAAAGAGAGAAATAGACCAAAAGAGGGCACCAGATCTTATTACAGATGGCTGTCAGCCATCATGTGGTTGCTGGAAATTAAACTCAGAACCTCTTAAACTCTGAGCCTTCTCTCCAGAGACCCACAGTGGAGCACTGGACTGGGCTCCCAAAGTCCAATTGAAGAGTTCAAGGAGTGAGAATATGAGCAAAGAGGTCAAGACCATGATGGGGACACTCACTGAAATAGTTTACCTGAGCTAATGGGAACTCACCAACTCCAGCTGGACAGAAAAGGAACCAGCTTGGGACCAAAGTAGTCTCTCTGAATGTAGGTGACAGTTGTATATCTGGGGGCAAACTGCGGAATACTGACAATGGCACCAGGATTTGTCCCTACTGCTTGTACTGGCTTTTTGGGAACCTATTCTCTTTGGGTGGATACCTTCCTCAGTCTAGATGTAGTAGGAAAGGCCTTGGACCTTCCCTAAAGCAATGTGCCTTACCCTCTCTGAGGAGTGAATGCGGGTGGGATAGGGAGGTAGGTGCAGGAAATTGGAGATGGGGAGGGAGTGGAAACTGGGATTTGATGTGGGAGTGATTTCTTATCAATAAAGAAACTGCCTAGGCCCATTCAATAGGCCTACCCTTAGGTGGGTGGAGTAAACAGAACAGAATTCTGGGAGAAGGAAGCTGAGTCAGGAGTCGCCATGATGTTCCCATTCCAGGCAGACGCAGGCTAGAATCTCCCTGGTAAGCACACCTTGGGGTGCTACACACCTTATAAGAAATGGGCTAGTCCAGGTGCGAGAGTTAGCCGAGAAGAGCTAGCCAATAATGGGCCAGGCAGTGTTTAAAAGAATACAGTTTCCGTGTAATTATTTCAGGGCATAAGCTAAGCCGTGTGGGTGGCCCGGTGCGGGGACACAGCCGCGCTGCTTCCTATTACTACAGGTGGCGCCCAGACATGATGGGCTAAAACCACTTAAAACCATGTGGGCGGCAGCGTGCCGGGACACAGCAGCCCTGCCACTCCTCTTACTACAGGGATTAGTATATAAAATAAAAAAAGTTTGTTTTCTTTTTTAAAAAATAAATTAAAAAAGAGAGAAACATAAAAGAAATCAAATTATCCCTTTTTACTGTTGATAGGGTATTAAAATTATGTATAAGTGGTTCCAAAATTTCCTTGAGAAAACTTCTAGAAGTGATCCACATATTCAGTAAAGGGGTAGAATAGAAAATTAACTTAGAAAATCCAATAACCTTTCTCTGGGGAAGAGTATTTCTCCCACCCTCAGAATTCCTTCATTGCCTGTAGTTCTTTGCACAGGGCTAAGGACTGATGAGTGTTCCCCCATTCACATTAGCCAGTCTATGGATGTTCTTGTTCAGGTGATTTTTAGTTAACTGTGTTGGTGAAATTGCATGGATGTAGCTTCGGATATTTCTAGGAGATAGAATCTCCCAGCAAACTCCCTAGTTCTTTGGCTCTCACAATTTCTTCCCCTTCCTCAGTAGATGTATCAGTTGGGGCTACCCACCACAACTGTATATGTTGATCAGTTGCAGCTGTCTGTTGTTGTTGTTGTTTTTTTAATTGTCTCCATCTGTTGTTCTGTTTTAAAGAGAAGTTTTTTTTTGATGTAGGATGGTGATGACATTTATCTATGGGTAAAGACAAATATATAGAATGTAGTTATGGATTATGGTGGTTTAGTAAAGTGGTGGTTTTAGTCTTTTCCTCCAAAATCTATAACTTTATTAGCCATGGAACAAGTTGGCTAGATGTATTAGTTATCCAGTACTAAATAGTTAGCTCTGAAAACATATGCATACAAGTAATATATATAGACTGAATAGGTTGTATTTATGGACATATGCACACACACGTATGTGAATAACAATTAAGCAAACAGAGGTCATGGATTTGGATGAGAGCAAGGTGAATACATAGGAGGGTTTGGAGTGAGCAAAGAAAAGAGGGAAACTGTCAGGGTCCAGTCTCAATGAAATTCACTTGTTCCAGGGTAGGAGCGTGAGGATTAGAATTATTGAGCAAAAGAAACAGAGATGTGAGAAAAATAAGAGACAGGAACACTGATCAGTACTGGGAGGGAAATTCAGTGAATACTGAACCACCTGCATTTATTTTCCATATGCTTATATACTTCGCTCCAAAAGGGGAGGGGGAAAACAACAGATACTCATTAACATGATGAAAGGAATAGACTCAGTATCCTGCAGGCAGCTACTTCCTGGAACCTCCTGCCAATCTCCTTTGAAGGAGCAGATATAGCAAGGTGAGGCAGATCCATCTCTATACTCAAAATACTAATTAACCACATCCTGTATCAGGATCTCTTGTTTGTAGCCACACCTGTTGTCAACAACTTCGTAAGAGTAAAAACAAGCTCACACTCTCTGACCTTTAGTCAAACATCTATGGCCCCCCAGAGGAAATGATGTAATTATATTATCTCGAACAATATTAATAGCATTAAAACATAAGATTTTATGAAAAAATTTCAGTAGTCTGAATTTTCCCAATAAGAATGATACCTTTTGGATAAACTTGAGTGGCCAAAGGAGGTCAGAGGCTTAGAATGGCACAGTATTAGACTGTTAATTTTGAAAGTTTGATTGTTGCATCATACTTATGTACAAGACTGTCATTATCTTCAAACAATCCAGTGAATTCGTGTGTCTTTTGCAGTCATAATGTGGGGCTGACTAATTGTCTCAGCAGGAAAGGATGCTTACTACTGGGCCTGGCAACTTGAGTTTGATTCTCAGCATCCACATCACAGAAGAGAACTGACTTCCACAAGTTGTCCTTTGATTTCCTCAGATGTTTCGTGGAATACACATCCGTACACAAAATAAATTTATAAGCTTAAAAATTCTTTAAAATAAAAATTAGGCATGTACAATTATACTGAGAAATCTAGGGATCCATGATAATAGGGTTTAAGGATGCTAACATTTTGGCAAATGCCTTAGGAAAAATTAAAAAAAAACCTATTTCTTCTTTACCTGCAATTTTCTATATCTTGCGACTATTTTGATAAAAAGTCCTAGTAATGAATTCATGTATCACAGGTAAGAGCTAATATCTCCTGAATACTCCTCTAAGAGCATATTAAAGCATGCAGTCCTTATTGTAATATGAAGAGGAAGGATCCATTACTATCTCTACTATACAGATTGAGACACTGAAAAAAAGAGATTCCATAGCTTCTCATAGTTGTATTTGTATGAAGTGATGGAATGGTGCCTTAAACAAGGGTATGCACCCGATCAGACTCGCCTTTGTAACCACTAGGCTTCCTTGATATTCAGACTTCTAATTAACCTATTGCTCTTCAAAAAAAATTCTGCAATTGAGATATAAAGATTTCTTGATGTTTTATACTCTCTAAAATAGTTTGTCTTCCATTTTGAAGTCACACCACTTAAATCAGAGTTCCCTAATCCATATTCCATGAATGGGTTTGATGGTTAATATTAACTGTCAATTGGTTGGGTGGAGAAAAACCAAATTGATTTCAAAGCACCATTCTGGGGCTTCCTGTGATGACATTTTCTCAAGTATATATCCTAATTAAGGGAGCCATCTTAGGGTTGGCAAGAGACTTGACTCTAGAGGGGCTCCCAGGTGTCCAGGGAGATGTCCCCAGTTAGTTCCTTGGGCAGCTGAGGAGAGGGAACCTGAAATGGCCCTATCCTATAGCAATACTGACGAATATCTTGCATATTACCATAGAACCTTCATCTGGCAATGGATGGAGATAGAGACAGAGATCCACATTGGAGCACTGAACTGAGCTCCCAAGGTCCAAATGAGGAGCAGAAGGAGAAAGAACATGAGCAAGGAAGTCAGGATTTCGAGGGCTGCACCCACCCACTGAGACAGTGGGGCTGATCTACTGGGAGATCACCAAGGCCTGCTGGACTGGGACTGAAAAAGTATGGGATAAAACCGGACTCTCTGAACATGGCGGACAATGAGGGCTGATGAGAGGCCAAGGACAATGGCACTGGGTTTTGATCCTACTTCATGTTCTGGCTTTGTGGGAGCCTAGCCAATTTGGATGTTCACCTTCCTAGACCAGGATGGAGGGGGGAGGACTAAAGGCGTAAACCACGAACAATGCCACACCAGTTTGGAGTTATTATTATTAGGGTAGTATTTATTTAAAGAGGGAAAACTTACAGATCACGATCCCAGACAACAGCTCTCTGCACAACTAGAAAGGGAGTCTAGTCGCCAGACGAGCAGGAAGCCAAGAGAGAGCGAGGAGGAAGTAGAAGCTTTTTGAATGGAGAGAAACCACGCCCCAATGGGCTGGTATCTCAGCAGCTATTGGTTAGAGGGGCGGAAAGACCTCCCGCAACACCTCTCCCTTTTATTTAAGTAAGAGAGTTCTAAACCTACTACGAAATTATATACAATAAGTACAAATATCCTATTCTAACTAGCTTAGGACTTGTATAATAAATAACTTGGCCAAGTCATGAGAGAAAAGTAACTATAGTTATATAGTCTTCAACCCCATCAAAGATCTGAGAAGGGAAATAATGTTACCTGGGTGATTAGGAAGTTCAGTAAAACAACTTCCAAAACCTGCAACAAATCATAGGGACAACTAGCTACCTGGGCAATCACCCAAAGTCACATTTGCAGCGTTGAAGCAACCAACTTTGGCTAAGGCCTAACATAACTGACATACCATTTTCAAAGGCAAGCAACTTTTCAAAACCATCTTACCCTGTCTTGGCAGGATATGACAGTCCTGTTTTATCCATTGATGCACGCTCTGTATCTCTGTCAGTGGTTAAGGTATGGGCATTTCTTTGCCCCAAGGCCAGTTCTGTCAAAAAGAAAGGCTCCAGGTGGAGTGTCTTTGGTGCTCAACATTCTCTCGGGAATAGAGCGGTGTTGCCAGGAGCAATTGTGTCTCACTACCTCAAAACTCTGAGTTAGATTAAAGGCCATTTTCTACAGCTCTTTGAAGAGGTTGAAGATCATCTATCTATACTGAGTATAATCTCTATATATCTAAATAACCTAATTAGTCTAATTATAAATGGCAAACTTAGATGACTATTAATCTATATAATTCTCAATATCTATCTAACTTAAAGACTAAGACAATAAACATCTGTGTAACAAATGAGGATAATGACCTCCAAATATAAACATTGTACAAATATACATTGCAATATGGTAAATATCGATACAATATATGTCAATACATAAAAAATATTTTAAACAAAGGTAGAAGCATGCATGCATACAATAGTCAATATAATTTAACTTTGTATCAATATACAAGTATCAATACCAATATATTTGTCTAAAAATTGTAACTCACAATTACAAATCTATTATTCAATCATCCCTCTTTTTTTATTTTCAAAATGATCCCTGAGCTTATAAAATTCCTCCCCCAACATCCCAACCCCTAAATGATGTCCCTAAACCCGGGGGCAAACTTTACTGGGAGAGGGGACGTCGTCCTCTAGAATTACTTCCAGCTGTCATGGGGGCGACATTCTTTCTGGGGGATCCTGTGAAAGTAAAATGATGGTTAAATTTCAAGATCAATGTCTTTTAAAATTGCAAATAGTCTCTGAGTATTTTGTGGAGGTCTGGCCAGAATGTTGTACAAGATGTGCACCATTTCAGCTAACCAAGTTGGGATCTTCTTGTGCAGCTGGTACCCAAAACAGGTCTTGTAGTTGCGCTATCAGTATCATGACGTCATATCAACCAGGTAGAGTTGTTGTTGTGGGGCCCCATCTTCTTCCTGGAAACTTCAAATGTCACTTCAGAAAAGACTAATTGTTTATTGTAAGAAACTTAAACAGTAATCATATAGACATATATAGGCATATATATATATATATATATATATATATATATATATATATATATATATATATACACATATATTCAATGAAAGGCATGATAGATATATTCAATGAAAGGTATGATAGATATGAAGAAAAGCAAAGGTGTTTTCTAAATTCATATTTCTTTCTGTCCCATATCATGGCTCTTGACATGAGACAGAAACTCCAGAAACTCTGGGTTTTTCTCTTACTAACAGGCTTGGAATTGAAGAGGGACTGAGCCAGAGTCCAACTTCAAAACCAGCTCTATAAATTTAGAAATATGGTTTATTATATTTTACTTACCCATTCAGTTTTCTTGATATTTCCTATTGGGCAGGTATTTTTCCATCTGTCAGTATCCAAATATCCAGGGTCCCTTGAATTTTTCAAAGGTGAGTATTTTCCTGTGGAGATAAGAACAGAACCCTGCCCCCATTCTATATGTTTTTCTTACCACCTGTATGAATATCATTGTGGATGAGTTGTCATTTCTCCTTTCCAAGAGGTTTCTCCTCTTCAAATCGAAACTTTATTAATTTTGATGGTATCCACAATTTTATTCTCCTGTGGAAACAAGAGCAAAACCCCTTCCCCAATGTAGCACATCTCCTGGCTTCCATTGAGAGGTCAGCACATCTTTGAAATAAATCGGTTGATATAGTTCAGCAGACTTTTCCATTATCCAATGTCTTTCTGCTGCTGTCGTTCCTTTCTCATTAGCGTTAAGAAAATTCAAGGTTAATAAAGCATTATGTAATCTATTTCTGGGGGTATTTTCGGTCCCTTTCTGTTTTTTCAGCATATCCTTTATAGTACGATTTGATCTTTCTATAACTGCCTGACCTGTAGGATTATTTGGTATACCTGTAATGTGTTTTGTATTATAATAATCAAAAAAGCGTTTCATTTTCTTAGATACATATGCTGGACCATTATCTGTCTTTATTTGTGCAGGTATACCCATGATGGCCATAACTTCCAATAAATGTGTGATTACTGAATCTGCCTTTTCTGAGCTCAGGGCAGTAGCCCATTGAAAACCTGAATACGTGTCTATGGTGTGGTGTACATATTTTAATTTACCAAATTCCATAAAGTGGAACACATCCATCTGCCAGATTTCATTTCTCTTAGTACCCTTTGGGTTACTCCCTGCAGGCAACGGTGTTTGATTATAGAAAGAACAAGTAGGACATCTCTTTATAATGTCCTTAGCTTGTTGCCAAGTAATGGAAAATTCTTTCTTTAGGCCTTTACTATTGACATGATGCTTTTTATGAAATTCCGAGGCCTGCAACACGCTTCCAATCAATAATTGATCAATCTCAGCGTTGCCTTGTGCTAGAGGACCAGGCAGACCTGTATGGGACCGGATGTGTGTTATGTACATCGGACAAAGCCTATTCCTGATTATGTCTTGTACCTGGATAAACAATGAAGTCAACTCTGTGTCCTCTGGTATAAATTCAGCGGTTTCAATATGCAAGATAACTCTTTCTGCATATTGTGAATCTGTAACTATATTAAGAGGTTCTTTAAAAGCCCTTAGCACCATAAGAATGGCATATAATTCTGCCTTCTGGACAGAATTATAAGGGCTTTGTTCCACCTTACTCAATTCATCTGACTTGTAACCTGCTTTCCCTGATTTATTTGCATCAGTATAGAACGTACGGGCTCCAGTTATTGGAGCATCACGTACAATTTTAGGAAGAATCCAAGAAGTTCTCTTTATGAGGTTAAGTCTACCACTTTTGGGATAGTTGCTATTAATTTCTCCCAAAAAATTAGCACAAGCTCTTTGCCACGGTTCATTGTCTTCCCATAACTTTTTTATTTCTTCAGTAGTAAAAGGCACTATAATTTCTGCTGGGTCTATACCTGCTAGTTGACGAAGTCTCAGCTTACCTTTTATAATTAATTCAGAGACTTTTTACACATAAGTTTTTAATTTTTTACTTGGTTTATTAGGTATAAATATCCATTCTAAAATAATATCTTCCCTCTGCATTAGAATCCCTGTAGGAGAGATTCTGGAAGGCAATATGACTAGGATGTAGCTAAGATTTGGGTTCACCCTATCCATATGTGCTTCCTGTAATTTTTCCTCAATCATTGTTAGTTCCTTTTCTGCTTCAGCTGTCAGTTTTCTTGGACTATTCAAATCTTTATCACCATCTAAGGTTTTGTTTAAATGAACTATTAGATCAGGTGTTATCCCAACAGCTGGTCGTAGACTGGACATGTCTCCCAACAATCTTTGGAAGTCATTAAGAGTCTTTAACCGGTCTCTCCTAATTTGTGCCTTTTGTGTTTTAATTTTCTCTAACCCTATTCTGTAACCTAGGTAATTAATAGAATTTCCTCTTTGAATCTTTTCAGGGGCAATTTGCAATCCCCACCTAGGCAAGACTTTCTTTACTTCTTCAAACATCCTTTCTAAAATATCTTTATTTGAATCTGATAATAAGATGTCATCTATGTAATGATAAATTATGGAGTTGGGAAATTGTTTACGAATTATTTCCAATGGCTTACTTACAAAATATTGGCACAATGTGGGACTATTGAGCATACCCTGTGGGAGGACAGTCCATTGATATCTCCTATTAGGCTGAGAATTATTATAAGTAGGCACCGTGAAGGCAAATTTTTCTCTATCCTTTTTTTGTAACGGTATAGTGAAAAAACAATCTTTCAAATCAATAACTATAAGAGGCCATTGTTTTGGTAATAGAGAAGGCAAAGGAATTCCAGATTGTAGTGGACCCATAGGTTGAATTACTTTGTTGACAGCTCTTAGATCTGTCACCATTCTCCATTTACCAGATTTCTTTTTTACAACAAACACAGGAGAATTCCAAGGGCTGGTTGATTCTTCAATATGGTGAGCATCTAATTGCTCTTGCACCAGCTGTTCCAATGCCTGTAATTTATCTTCAGCTAGAGGCCACTGTTTGATCCATATTGGCTTCTCAGTTAGCCATTTTAAAGGTAGGGCTGTTGGTACCTTTAAAGGTTTGGTATTTGCTATATGTTCTTGTACAGCCTGAATGGCTGGTGACCTTTTTCCATAATACCTCATCATATCTTTCCCAGAATTATGAGTTCCTGGAACTGCAGGAATGTTAATCTGGGTATTCCATTGCTGTAACAGGTCACGGCCCCATAAATTTATTGCAATATTGGCTATATATGGCCTTAGTCTTCCTATTTGCCCTTCAGGCCCTATGCATTCCACCCATCTTGTGCTTTGTTTTACACGAGATAGGGTTCCAATTCCCAGAAACTGAACATCTACCTCTTGAAGAGGCCAATTTGGATGCCAAGATTCTAGGGTAATAATACTTACATCCGCACCTGTGTCTAATAAGCCTTCAATAAAAGTGCCATTTATACAGACTTTTAGCTTTGGTCTTTGGTCGTTAATAGAAGTCTGCCAAAATATACGTTTACTCTGTCCTACTGGGTTTTTTGACTCATCCTCCACACATAATTCACCATTTAGACTAGTATTACTTTTTACAGCAGAAATTGGAGCTTTTAGATTTCTTGGTGAGGCATGTTCTCCACTGTGACTGGGAATGATTGGGCCACTGTTGGCTTGGGGGCCTGCAAGAGGCCCCTCAAGGAGTTTCCCGATGGTATCGGGTTGCCTTGTTTGTCTGTTGTTGACCTGCATTCGTTGGACCAATGACGGCCTTTACCACATCTCCTACATATACCTAAAGGCCTAGGTCCCCTATTTTTGTCATTCCCAGAGGAGATATTATTCCTAAAAATTCTGTGCCTGCAATCCCTTTTCAGATGTCCTAATTTACCACAATTAAAACACCTGGCAGTTTGATGTCTCCTCATTGCTGTGGAAATCACTTCTCCTACCCAAGATTCATCATTATATGCTAAATGTCTCAACATTCATCGTATACTGAATCCATTCATCCATAGGTGCTGATCTAGACTTTAAAGGCCCAATTATCTTTTTGCATTCTATGTTTGCATTCTCAAATGCTAGAGATTCAAGAAGTATTCGTCTAGATTCTGGGTCTCTTACCCATACATCCAGAGCCTTAATTAATCTTTGCAAAAAGTCAATAAAGGGTTCTCTCTGTCCCTGCCTAATTCTGGTATATGATTCAACCCTTTTTGCTGGATCTTGTATCCTATTCCAAGCATTTAAAGCTGCTTGGTGACATAGATGCAGTACTTCATCATCATAAAGAGCTTGGACCTGTGGATCAGCATATTCTCCTGCACCAAGAATTTGATCTTGGGAAACCTCGACACCTTTTGCTCTTCCTTGCTGTTCCATATGTTTGGATTCTTCTCTGAAATAAATTCCAAACATCAAGGAAGGTCCCTTATCTAAAATTGCAGACACTAACTGATGGAAATCATAGGGGGTAGCTCTAGCATTAGAAGCCCAAGTCCTTATCATTTCCTTTACATATACATTTTGCAAGCCAAAATTAACAATAGCCTGTTTAATTTTTTTCAGATCATTCATTGCTATTGGCATCCATCTAGCTTCTCTGACTCCCTTTGAGCCTTTAGAAGTTGACGCTTTGTCAGAATTAAGTATAGGGTATGCCGCTAAAACCCTGGGTAAGCCAGTTCTAATAGCTGGTGTTGGCTTTGTATCCTGTCCTTGTGCCTTATTACTCTGTTCACCAGTTCCAATCATTTTTTCAAGCATTTCAAGTCTTTTTATTATTGTGTTTATTATTGCCTCTTTTGAATCCTGAGTCTCCTGACCTGCATGAGTTTCTAGTAAAGATAGTATGGTTCTTGAGAGTACCATAATCTTCCTAAATGACAGAATATTCAAAAGAATACTAAAACCTAGTAACCATTAAATTAAGTTATCCTCATAGTCATATAAATTTTGCATGATTAGACCCATTGTATTGGTAGCCCAAACAGTGAAAGTCATGTTGGAAACAAAAACTGCCATATTACCTATTATCCAGCTGGCCTCGAACTCACCGAAATCCACCTGTCTCTGCTTCCCGAGGGCTGGGATTAAAGGCGTACTCCACCACCGCCCGGCTGGCCTCAGAGATCATCCTGCCTCTCTGGATATTATGGGCCTTAAGGCCAAGTGTATCTCGCACTCAGCACTGGGGCCTAAGTCACAAACTAAAGCCAGTGCGTGATGATTTAAGTTAAACTGCTGGCTCCACGCACAAGGCACAAGCTACAAGGCTGCCGCAAGGTACAAGTCACACGGCCGCAAGGCGCAAGCCCTGGCAGAGGAAGAGAGGGCTCGCTCGCGCCAAGCTGAACTTGAGGCTGGCAGCCGAGGGGGGGGGTCCTAAAAGCCAAACGTTCGTTGGGCGCCAGCTAAAGGCGTAAACCACGAACAATGCCACACCAGTTTGGAGTTATTATTATTAGGGTAGTATTTATTTAAAGAGGGAAAACTTACAGATCACAATCCCAGACAACAGCTCTCTGCACAACTAGAAAGGGAGTCTAGTCGCCAGAAGAGCAGGAAGCCAAGAGAGAGCGAGGAGGAAGTAGAAGCTTTTTGAATGGAGAGAAACCACGCCCCAATGGGCTGGTATCTCAGCAGCTATTGGTTGGAGGGGCGGAAATACCTCCCGCAACAGAGGACCTTGGTCTTTCCACAGGGCAGGGAACCCTGACTGCTCTTTGGACTGGAGAGGGAGGGGGAAAGGAGTGGGGGAAGGGGAAGAGAAGTGGGGGGAGGCGGAGAGGAGTGGGGGAGGTGAAGGGACATGAGAGGCGGGGAGGAGGTGGAAATTTTTTCAATAAAATAAATAAATAAATAAATAAATAAATAAATTGCTTCCTCCATGAATTCATAATAGATACAATACTGAGAAATGATAAAAGGAGGAGGTATTGATTGTTGAACCAGAGGAAGGATGTCACTGGAGTGTGTCCTTGCTTCTTCCTCAAGTCCTATAACCCTTCCTTTATTTACTTCCTGTTTGACTTGACATATACAATTCTCTCCAAGATGTTCTCACTACCCTGAGGCCTGGCACTGTAGTCATTGGAGTGGCGGGGCTGCATCCCCCAGCACCCCGAACGCCTGCTAGCTTATGCCCGAAATAACAACACAGAAACTGTATTCATTTAAACACTGCTTGGCCCATTTCTATCTAGCCTCTTCTAGGCTAATTCTCACACCTGGACTAGCCCATTTCTAATAATGTGTGTAAGCACCCCAAGGTGCGCTTACTGGGAAGATTCTAGCCTATGTCCATCCTGGGTCAGAGCTTCATCGAGAGCTTCCTGCTCTGAGAGGAGCTGCGTGAAATCTGAGCTCACTTCCTCTTCCTCCCAGCATTTTGTTCTGTTTACTCCACCCACCTATGTTCTAACCAATCAGGGCCAAGCAGTTTATTTATTGCTTAAACAGTGAAATCAATAGATTGATATATGACACTCCCACATCATGGCACCTATGAAATCACAAAGCAAAATAAAATCTCTCTTTTCTTTGAGTTGCTCTCTCTGACATTTTTGACATCACTATGCACCGAGGAACAATTAGTAACCCCTCATGCTTGGTGAGGTGACCAGACACAGCCATCAGTACATGTGGTTCTTCAGAAAGAGCTGACATCTGTTTTAAGCCCAGCAATCTGAAAAATGGAAGCTTTTGTTAGTGTATAACTCTGTTCTTCAGCTCATTTATTGCATGATAAAAATAAAATATCCCTTCAGTCATAAATCCATGGATTTCTTCATAGATAAATATTCTTTAGAAAGCCTATAAGTGGAAGTGAACATGAAAGCAGAATCTTTTTGATTTCTTATTAGATGTTTGGCTCTCCTCTGACCCAATATTTGATGACAAACACTCATGACAAACTCTCACTCATGTTTCTGTGTGTACATGTATGTGTGCGGCATAAAGAGCTGTGCAGTCTTTTGCTTACCAAGAGAAGATATAGTTTTATCATTGCAACAGTTAGATTTATGATGTGATTGCCAGTTGACAGGTAGTAATGTGGAACAAAATAGAATTACAGAAAGTACTATAAAATACTTTGACATACACAGTAAATTTGTGTAGAGCTGGGAATGTGTTCTTGTATTACAGTGATGAATTGATTTCCTTTCAAAGTATAATTTTGTCGATAATAATAATTTCTGTTAAGCAAGTGTTCAGACATTCCTGCATCCCTCAACTTAAATCCATTTTAAAACTTTCTCTTTTCCTAGAATATAGGGATAATTGTTATATTTAGCACAGAAACTAATGTTGATGTCTCCTCTGGTATGAAAGTAAGAGGTCTAATTTTAACTAATATTTCTGTCAGGGTTACAAATGACTAAAGGAGATCTAATATTGCTGATTTATAATCAATATCACTCAGGGTTGCTGTTGAGTAAGAATGTGATAACCAAAGAACCCTTTGATTGTAACTTAAATGTTAATATCATCTTTTTTTATCTTGAAATTTCCATTGAAGAAGGTAAGCCAATTAAAAAAGGTATACATTGCAAAAATCATAAAGACACTTGCAATTTGATACTGGTACTGAATCAAGTGTTTTATTGATCTGAGAATTGTAATTATTATGTGCCAGTAAATAGTCAATTAATAATAAAACTGCTTACTAAAAATAAATCTGTCATTTGTCTCTAATAAAATAAGAGAGATAAGATTAAATTTATGTATACACAGTTGATATATATGTTCAAGAGAAAAGCTAGCTCCTCAACATTAATTATGGAGGAGTTATCAAGCAGTAAAACATGAGTATGATAAAAGAAATCTATAGATCACCTTTAATTTGTTTCCCAAGTGCGCCATACTAATTGTATTTAAAGAACTTTACCACATGGAATTTTCTTTTCCTGTACAGTTTGCATCTTCAATGTGGATAGTGAACAAACGTCAGTTATACCATTTATTCACACATTATTCCTTAGCCTGCACTATATATCAGATGCTGGGAAATACTTATGAAGATAACAGACACAGTTATTGTGCTCAGATATCCTGTAGACTGGGAGAGGACAGAGAAAAATAAGTGTAAGAATTGATGCAGGCAGACTAATCCTAGGTTAGGTGGGACAGAAGAGTCCCTGAGATGCCAGTATAAAGTGGTATAAACTACTGACCTGGTAGATGGCCAATGTGTGGACATAGGGTGACAAAAGTCACGAGGAGGCTAAGTCTTAAGAATACCAACAATAATAAGTCAGTTGAAAAGAATAAGTATAAGCAACATGTGCAGTGGCCATCAGACAAGAGTACACAGTAAACTCAGGGAGCCAAGACAGCTCGGTCCTCTCTGTTTTCCTCACCTTGAGTACACTCTACCCTTCTGGTTTCTTTGCTGAAGCATGTTTCTTTCCTCCATGATTTTGTACCTCATAGAACCAAAATCATCACGGTAAATATTTAGTCTCAATAAAAACATAGAAGATTGCTTGGTCTCTTATCAAGAGGTCAAGCTAATTTCATCATTATGGGAGTTTTAAATTTTTATTATTAAAATTAATTATAATAGTTATTTTAATTGAACTTGTGATTTTTTCCAGATGTGCAAGGCCTTCTTGATATAGCCACAGATCACTTACCTGTACAGGAAGTCACATTGTCAGCCCTGTGCTCAGTCCCCCTTCTCTCTTTCTCTGACTAAACTGTTGCAGAGTCTGGGTAATTAAATGATGGGGAATGCTCACTGCCATAAAGGAGTTGGTCAAATCATAACCTTAAATAAATAAACTGTACAAGCCTCCACTATAATTTAATTATCTGATGAAGTCTTGAGATGCGATGCTATTTCCTAACAGTCTTATTATTAGCGAGGCATTGCTGCAACAGGATGCCAGTCAACTGTGGCTCCTAGAAACTGTGGATAATGTCAATTAGCATCTCTTATTTCTCACCTGTGCTCTTCTGGGAGTCTTCAGTGGAGGATTCTCCTTCCTCACAGTGCTTTTAGTAGCATACGTCCCGTTATCTCCTGGGTGCACTTCTATCTCCTGTTTGTGAATTTCCTGATTCTATCCTGTTGACACAGGTGACAAACATGATTGTTGGATGCTCGTAAACAAAGCCTGTGACATATGGTGAGGGTGGAGATTCCAACTGCACTTTCTGTAATCATAGATAAAGCTGTAAGGATTTTCTCCCATTGATTATTAAGGAGAAAATAATCACAATGAACTCTTCCTTTTATTAGGTATTTTGGTGCTTCATCAAAGTTTTCACTTCAGCTTGTGAGGTTTTTATCGTTGCTTCTTTATCACTTGGGCACTATTCTTTATCGATAAGCCTATGATGTATCGTGCTGACAGTTTCTTTTTTAGTTTGATACATGCCCGTTGGGGTAACTTTATTGTATTTATCTTTCTATGGTTAACTCAAAATTCTAAATCATTCTGATCTTTCATAATTCTGAAAGTAAATTAATAGCCTGGTATTGTCTAGGAAACTGAGAGCTGGCCATTCATCCATTTTTAAGCCAGTTGTTCGTTAAGATCAGCTGTGCAGTACCATATGTGGTACCAGACCATGGCATCAATTCAGTTACTAGTGTGGTTTAGTAACTGTGTGGTAGAACTAATGTGGTTCACTTACAGTAAACTATAAAATAAAGGGCTGGAAAATGGATGGAGGTGGGAGCTTCTGGCTTTTCTAATGGTCTAGATGAATATCTCACAACACATTCTTCTTTCAAATTATTCATTCCTCGATTTTTATTTAAGACTCCTAGATTAATAATATCCTTGGTACAAATATTTTTCCTTGTAAAAGGGGAATCATCAATTATCGCTAATCTTCTTAATGTATTTTTCATGGTCAGTGATCTCAAGGTACTTTATGAATTTCTTAAGAAATCTTTTAGGGAATAGGCTGCAAGACAAACCTCGTCATTGAACAAGGTAAAGCAAAACTATACATGTAATGGGTCTTAGTTACATTTTTATTGCTGTGATCAAATTTCATGACAATTGAAACTTACTAAAGAAAACATTTAATTTGTGGGTTAATGGCTTACATTTTCTGACAGTGAGTCCAGGACCATCATGGAGAGGAGATGGCAGCAGGTAGCCAAGAATGGAGCTAAGAACAGTGGCTCAGAGCTCATACCTTGAGGCACAATCAGGAGAGAAACAGAGACAGAGAGAAACAGAAAGAAAGAGACATAGAGAGAGAGAGAGACAGAGAGGAGAGGAAGAGAGAGGGAGAGAGAGAAGCAGAGAGAGACACAGAGAGAGACAGAGAGAGAGAGAGAATTGACAGGGAAATCTTAAAGTTCATCCTTAGTGACACACGTTCTCTAACAAGGCCACATCTTCTAATCCTTCCAGAATAGTTCCACCATCTTGAAACCAAGTATTCAAATAGATAAGCCTATTGGGTCATTTTCATTAAAAACCACCACATGTTTTACCATCTTTTGTGGTGAGGGCATCTTGTTTTGTTAGGTATGCTCAATTTAGTATGGTTTCCCTCATGTATATATGCTCAACTTTGTTATCATGTAGTCCACTGAATAGTCATAGTACAGATGTAGCACATTTAATTTTCAGAGCGTCCACTTGTTATAATCACCCTAGAAACATTATTTTCTCTTTAAAATTTGTATTTATGGGATTGGCTTTACTTGCTTATGTATCACTATTGGATTTAATCTATGATCACAGAAGCAGTATTTTCATATATAACAAGTATATGTAAATGGGTTTCATACAATAAGATGGAAATGAAATGGTCTGAATGTGCAATGTCCCTCATAGACTCATGAGGTTGAACCATTGTCCCTAGATGGTGGTGGTGCTTCTGGTTGTAGATGCTTTAGGAAACATGGATAAAGTTGGTCAAGGCTGGGCAGATATTTGACCTTGTTTCTACTTCCGCATCTAACTAGATATGAGCAGTCTCTGCTGCAGTAGTTTCCTTGCTATTACCTCAAACTCTGAAATAAAATGAATTCTTCCTCTCTTAAGTTGCTTCTTTCAGGAACTAGCATGGGAAAGCATGTGGAATATTACCAAAGTCAACCATGAATGCTATTCGCAGAGTTGACACACACTTCCTGATTTTTCTCTACTCCATCTCTGCGGTAAGATCAACCAGCTCTCTTGGCCTCTCCTTGGCTACGTAAATGGCTCTTTATTGCAAGTTGTTTTACATGGGTCTTATCCTAAAACTGACTCTAATGAATGAAAGTCATGCCCTAGAGAATAATTTTTATTGATGGTGTAGTAGCCTTGTCCGTGAACTAAAGATTTTCTATTTAATTAGAAGGTTATTTTAGAAGAGTTCTGTTCATATATTTGGAGGTGTGCTATGGATCGAACCATAAGCCAGTAGGTTCTGTTCTGCAAACAGTAGCAATTCCCCTAGGGTTGACAACATTCCCCTGCACAGAGCTCATGTCCCACTAGTTCAGCATCACTAGTGTGGAGTTAACCTTTAAAAGTGAGAACAACAGTACATCTTAGGCTGGTTTTCTTTACCTGTGACTTTTTCTTTGTATGGGTTATATCATATTGCATTTATCTTTATATTGTTCGGGTCTTCCCAGAGTTTACATAGTTATGCAGAGAAGGGGCTTAATAATTGTTCATATTAGTTTAATAATATTTGTGACAAAAACAGAAAAAAAAATGTTTAGTTTATGTCCCCTATTTTTTATTAAATTTTATATCATTATTATTATTAATATATTCTTAAATGTTTAAGCTTTAGTTGATGCATAATTGTCATATATGTTTGTAAGTTACACTATAATATTTTGATATGTTTATTAAGATGTAACCATCAAATCAAAACATTTGATATATTTGCCACTTCAAAAGTTTATTATTATTTTGTGTTGGGAACATTTAAGGTACTCTCTTCTAGCTACCTTGAAGTAGAGAACAAGTTCCTGTTAACTTAGCCACATTTCTGTGCTACAAACCACTAGAACTCACTCCTCTTATCCAACTACTGTAAATATTTTATGTGTTGGGCTTTTGCATAACCTTTTCTTGAGCTCTCGACTTTTGCAAGCAGAGTGAGAGTCTGTCAGGGGATTGTCTTGGGAAATAGAAGTTAAGAGCAAACTTATTTTCACTTTCTACTCAAGCTTGGATGTAAACACAGCCCTCATGGGATGAAACGATAACTTCCACTGAACTATGTTTTTCTTTGATAAAAATTATTAAAGCCCAAGCTTATTTCATTCTTTAGTCCATGTGCTTGGATAGACACCTCTAGTCAGTACCCAAGGAAGTGCTTACATTTGCTTGGATCCTAGAGGGATATTATCGGCCACAGGATAGAGCTCAGTGTTTTCTAGATATCTATTTCCCAAGCATCTTTTCTTCTAGCAATTCACAATTTCATAGCACAGATCCCAGCATATGTTGAATAACATCAGATTTTCTTTTTAAAAGATTTAATTAATGTATACACTAGCAGATTTGTTTACTGTTAATTTTCTATACTCAAACCTTCATTGTTGAT
Source organism: Microtus obscurus (assembly GCA_963919715.1). Classification (NCBI taxonomy): domain Eukaryota; kingdom Metazoa; phylum Chordata; class Mammalia; order Rodentia; family Cricetidae; genus Microtus; species Microtus obscurus. The sequence goes on along the minus strand of CAWTZC010001883.1, from coordinate 2,051,034 downwards.
TGTAACATATAGTAACTTAAAAAGCCTTTTGCTATCTTTAAACTGTTTCACATAACAAACATCTCTGTTCTTTGATTAGAATAATATAATTTCAAAATATTCTATTAGGTTTATTTTACCAATAAATAGAAAGCATTATCAAATAAAGTCTAAATTAGTCCAAAAAGTGATAATCAGCATTATATAAACTTATGGAAATGTTCTAATAAAACTCAGTATTTTGTTTAGCTAATATAAATCGATAATCTTTTAAAAATATACTGCATATTATCACATATATGTTTGCATATTATATAATATGTATTTAAGATATGCAAATGAAGCAAATAGTTTTGTAGCCCAGAATATAAAAGAAGACACATGACACTATTGTTTCTGTAGGGAAAGTAAGTCAGCATTTCTCTCACACCATCCGCATGACCACATAGCTCTGTATTATCCCTGAAAGAATAAAAGGATTCCACGATAGCTTGAAAAAGTGACTTATTGTTGCCATAACTAACTTTACCAAGAAAAGTTCTGTGTGATAAAGACATTTAACAAATCCCAAACTAGTCACATGAGAGAATTGCAAAGCTTTCTAGAAATGATGTCCTGTTCCTCCTGCTCTTTAAAGAGCCATGCCTCAGTATTTTCAGTTGTTGTTCCTATATTTTAGACATTAAGAAATACTCTCTTAGTAAGCTATTTGTCTCTTCATGCTTGTTTGTGATAGGACCCTTAAAATGGCTTTTAAAATTATCATTAAGTATAATATTTGGATATATTTTATTTATTTATTCTGATAACACATGATGAAACAAAACTATTGTAAGTATTGAAACTGATTCTCTTATGCTATTTCTACAATTTGGGGGAAGTAAATCTGAAATTTTCTCTGTTTATAGAAAATAAAGATGGAGGTGTCAGGAGGAAAGAGGGAGAAAAAAGAGATATTATGTGTTATAATACAATCAAGTAAAATTAACTGATTTGGAATAAACCCCTACTAGACCAACCCAGAGTGATTATCTATATATATCTAGATGACTATATTGATATACCTAATATAAATTTTTGCACACTACCCCCAAAGTAGCAAATGTAAATAAGTAGGTATGCATTTGGCATTTTCATTTGTTTCTTTGACACCCATCAGACACTAAAATACCCTTGTGCTACATTAACTCAAAAATGACAAAGTTGTGTCTAGTCATCCCTGCTTCTGTGGATTTGATGATAATAACAAGTACCGTTATTTACACTGCATTAACTTCCCAATTAGAATAGGAGGGATGAAAATTGCCATTATCCAAGACGAAGAAAAAAATGACAGAGTAGCATAATGTAATTTACCATTAAAATTATAATTTTGCGTCACCATGAAATCAATTTCTAAGGTGCCATTATCTTATGAATCACCTTCTCTGTGTTATCAGATGTGATGAGAGTAGAACTTAATTGTCATTTCCTTGCACAGTGGATTTATAAAACAATAGAATACAGTTTTCTTTACTGTTGCTGCTGTAAGAGGCTCCGGTGTTTGGCAGTGGAGCTATGTGCTGAGGGGGTGGCGACTTGATGTACTGCATCCAGCAGATGTGATGTTCGACTTTTCAGCCAAATCTGGAAGATTACTCACAGGAAATTAGATTGTAAATGCAGATAGGTTTTTTAATATTCCTGCTGTCCACATTTTCCAATTGTATAGTGGCATGTTAAGTAAGCTTGGGACAATTCAGCCCTTAGTCATCATCATAAAGACAACCTTGAAAATAAGAGATGGAGAAGTCATTTCTGCCCCCTGTGATCCCTGAGGAGAGTAAGGCCAGTGCAAATGGATTTGCAAAATGGTTCGGGTTGCTCCATGCTGGGAGCGTAATTGCTTTGGTAGTATTCTTGTGGAATCGTCTGTCTCCTGCAAGAATGATCTCTGGGAATTATGCTCTGTGTTCTCACATTCCTAGTGCATTTTTAACTGTGTTACAATTCAGGAAGAATAATTCGAACGTGCGATGATGGCCGTGGGGTTGATTTCCAAGTTGTTTCCTTCCTTGGCAATCCTTGCCCCAAGTCTGCCTTGGTTTTCCATGCCATACGATTGCAATTGCTGATACCAGATATTCCCCAGACTCAGCACAGCCATATGTTAAACATGTTGTCATTCTCACAATTCTTATTTGTTTCTTACAAAGCTATAGCTTTACTGAGTTCAACTGTCTTTGTCATAGGGTTAAAATCAGTAATAATAATTTTCACATCACTATATCTAATATAGTTTTTATATTCACAAACTTCTATGCTTCATGAATTATACATAAAATTTATAACTGCTTTCAGAATAATTATCTCTATTTAATATACTCACTTCCCCTGAACATTGCATTTTGAAGATTCTGTCTTGAAATTTATTTTTATTCTCCATGTTTCTACTGTTCTCACTGTATTTCTTCTTGTTGAAGACACTAATGATTGCAAACGTAATGCAGGTCTCTTCTGTAACAGCATTGCTTTGTTCCACAATGTACACTCTGTGTTTGTCCTAAGGTAGTATCAACTTCTATTTATAAAGGCACAAAACAACATGGAGTAAAGTCTACAGTTCCCAGCCTCTCTCCGATTTTTGAGCAGGTTGCTTAATTCTTGTAAAACAAGGAAGCAGGAGTGTTGGTTAGTGATTTCGAAGACTCTATTGAACAGTTCACAGCACTAACTTTCTTCTCAGCTTTTTCCTGTGTTCTGGTGCCTGAGTAGCAGAATTGAGCAGGGTCCAGTTTGGAGTCAGATGAATTAAATCTGTTGAGTAGGGAGTTTATAGGAGCATGGTTTCTGGTTTATCCTGTCTATGCCTGAAGCATCTTTGTGTGTAGTGCCTCATACTTTAGAGCTATGTATATTATCAAGCTGAAATTGGAAGTTGAATTGGGTTTTATAATCCCTTTTCTCCAGAGTACAGAGAAAAATGTTACTGGAAGCATGTCTTCTAAGATTATTGAGTTTGAATTCTACTCCTTTCCTTCAAAATATCTTATTGTCTTTCCTATTTTGATGGATTAATCTGTGAACCAGTATCATCAATTCTAATGCACTCTCCTTGGCTGAATAATTAACAATTTAATTTATTCATTCAGAATATACTTACTAAATATCTACAAAATACAGTCATTTTTCCAGATATTTGCTTCTTTCCCTTAAAGAGTTCTCATTCTTGTAATACAGTGAGTATGGATCAGACATAGGGTGCAAGTAAACCTCTGTGACTTAGGTGACTCAGTGTTGCTGAGACCTCAACTGTGCTTATAGACACAGACATTTCATGAAATCATAAATCAAATCATGAAGACATTTTATCAAAATTTACATTTTTTATATGAAATAAATACAGCATGGATGGTTTGTAAATCAAGGTTAAAATGCTAGGCACATTGGCGCATGCTTATAATCTCAATTCGGGAGGCAGAGGCAGGAGGATCATCCCAAGGTTGAGACCATCCTTGTCTACATAGCAAATTTCAGGCCAGCAAGAATGAGGAGTATAATCCTATCTTATACCTTCCTCCAAAATGAATAAAATGTTGAAAGATATCCAATATATATTTTTACTTGACCATATATTAGTTTATTACTACTTAATTAATTAACAATTTGCATTAATATTTTGTGAGATAAAATTATGGAAATATAAATAATTTCTCATAAAAACATACTGATCAATGGAAAATTAGTAAATTTTAGTTAAGGATGAAATGTTTTAATGTATTATAAAATAAATATTTTTGCTTCTTTATGCCTTACAATACTTAATCTGGGCATTTGCCTGAAATGAATCAGTACAGTCATTATAACCAATGCTGATTTAGAGAACGTGTCTTGTATGGTCACCGAGATGGCTGCATGGAGTTGGGGGGATGGAGATATTGTCCCAGTAATGTCTGTACTACCAGAAAAATGATAAAGGCAAAATTTTGCTCTATACTAGCCTGTTTTTGAGTAGTTGTCTGTGGTCTTTCTCAATCTAACAAGAGATAAGAACACATAGTAGCAGGGCTAATTAAAAATTCAATAAATTATTAGCACCTTTTAGCTGACATTTTTTTATGTATGCCAATGGTGATGGGCATGCAGGTTGTGACTGACAAGTCTGTATGTGCTACCTTAACTCTCTCTCAAATCACCTGTCTTCAGTGTTAAAACCCTGATTGGCCAGCTCTAGGTACAGGTACATTGGGACCATTCATCAATGCCCTGTGACCACTTTTCTCTAAATACCAGGTTGCACCATGCCCTGGTTTTAAAAAGTGTGGTGATCATTAAAATGTTTTGAATTCCTTGTATAGGGCTGAGTTCAATTCGTTTTCTTCATGTTCAGTTTGGCATGTTCATCAGTGTCCTCCTTGTTTAGCTTACAGTTGGGTGGTCATGTTGGTTAAGACTTTACAGTATAGCTTCTGATATTCCTATGGACTCAACAGGAGACGCACACACACACACACACACACCAACAATTGATAGAAAAGAGGCCATGGATTTGCGGGGAGGGCTTGATGGGATAAAATTGAGGATAGAAATGTTGTAATTAAAAGTTAACCTTACACACTGCTGAACACACCCATCTTGACGCAGCATTGTGCACTCATTTAGTACATATCCCACACCCTTGCTGATACCCTTACAAATGAATTTGGTTGCCTAGATATACTTCTTCAGCGAGCACCGCAGCAGTCACTTATGCTCCCTCTCAGGCAGTTTATACATTTTTATGGCAGTTTGTAACGGTCTTCTAGGGGTCACTAAGTGCTTTACTGTCATTAAAGGTAAAGCCATCTGGGAAGCCTCCTGGCTTGAACGGTGGGGAGTCAGCAGCTTCGGAGTCAGTAAGTCAAGGCTCTGTTTGAAAGCGCCAAGGAGGCTAAATATTTTATTCACAGAATTACTCTGTGTGTATCTAAGCACTTCTTCCTAGAGGATGCCTACCAGGAAAATGCTGATTATAAAGTATTAGCAAGAAGGGAGGCAATTTTAGCGGCATGTGTCTCTGCCAAAGTGAGTTGGCGAGTGTCCCATCAGATACGCTTTCAGCATGCTTCTGCCTTTTCTTTTTATAAAGGGAACAATGTCCCTCTTCATTTGGAGCTAAAAGCAAAGAACTGTGAATTTTCTATCTTGCAGTACCCACTTTTCTCCAAAATTATAGTGTGAAGAATGTTTAGCCATCCAAGTGATCTGATAGACTGTCTGAAGTAAATTTCAGTGTTCTGCAATAGCTGTGGGTTTCGGGACAAATCATATTCATTTTGAGTTTAAAATATCTTTTTCCCCACCTACATGAAATTTTGCTCTTGAACAATTAAATGGTGTTATCTCTGCTGCTAGCTAACCTGCTGAAGAATTTGACTATGATATCTCACAATATCTTAGATAAGAAAATAATTATTCTTCTGTTCTCAAGTCTTCATTACACTTTTGAGACAAGTATTTAATATTAAGGAGAAAAAAAAATTAAACTTTGTTTTTCCTAAAATAACTATTGTGTAGTTTGTTTTTTTTTTTTTCTCTTTTACTCTTTGTTCTTTGCTCTTTTGGGGGAACCTGACATTCAGCTCCAGAATAAATCACACACGGAGTCTTATTACTACTTATAAATGCCCAACCTTAGCTTGGCTTGTTTCTTTCCAGTTTTCCTTAACTTAAATTTTTTGTCTCTGGACTTTTCTCTTCCTTCTTCCTTCCTTCCTTCCTTCCTTCCTTCCTTCCTTCCTTCCTTCCTTCCTTCCTTCTTCCTTTCTTCCTTTTCTTCTGTATATTTGTATATCTTACTTTCACTTTTACTCCATGGCTGGCTGAGTGGCTGTGTTGCTGGGTCGACTGACACTAGCATCCATCTTTCTTGGTTCTCATGCTCCTTGATCCATTTTTGCTCCCAGATTTGTCCTTGTATTCGTTTTCTCTGCCTGCCCATTGCCCTTATCCTTTGCCCTGCCTTGCTATTGGCCATTCAGCTCTTTATTAGATCATCAGGTGTTTTAGATGGCAAAGTAACACAGCTTCATAGAGTTAAACAAATGCAACAAAGAAGAATGCAACATATATTTGCATCACTAAACAAATATTCCACAGCATAAACAAATGTAACACATCTTAAAATAATATTTTTCAACAGTACTGTGTTTTAAAGGTCTTCAAGTTTGCTTGTCAGGGTAGTCAGGTTGTAACCAGGGCACAGTATCAAATTTTGTTGTACACTGAAATGACCTGAGTTGCTTTTAAGCATACTGTCATCTGGATCCCAGACCCACAATTCCTGGTTTATTGTTTTGTGTTATGTCCTGAGCATGCATTGAGTACCCAGCCGAGTGAGGTAAGTGAAATTCAGAGTAACTTCCAACTTTCAAGGTCACGTTCTTTATGTTTAGTGTACCAGACACCTCCCCAAGTGGTATGGCATTGGGAGAAGGGATCAGGGAAATAGTCTCAAATGTTACAGTGGGAGAAGAGCTTTGTCACTCATGTGAGTTTTTTATTTTTATAAAAAATTATGTTCTCGCATCTCTTTTATGAAGTCTTAGCCATTATGAATGACTGAGTAAGAAATCTGACACCAGTGACATTTTGAAAGAGTCCTGATAAATCAAAAATAGGAAGGACATAAATCAACATATCTGAGAGCTAATCATCCATGGATCTCTTGTGCTTCTATGTGTCTGTCACGTGGAGGAACTGTCATTTGCTAGGCTGCCTTTGTCAAGATATGTGTACACTGAATGGCCTTACAAGAAGTAGTTACTCCAAGAAGCTACCCATGTAGCAGTAGATGGCCTACGTAGGCACATATTGTCAGCAGAAACTGGATTTGGTTAAGAAAATGGGAGCACATTAATTTGGAAGAAAAATGATGAGGCTATATGAAGATTTGGAGAGCAGAGGATGAGGTAGGTGTATAGCTTATTTCAGGCCACTAGGGAGAAGTAGATTCTAGTTACTGAGATTTCAGTGGGGAAATCAAACCAAAGGATTGGGAGTAATCACCCTGTTTATAAGACAAAATTAAGACAAAAACAAGGGTATAAAGCTGGTATGTCATTATCCTAAGTTGCAGTAAGTTGAAATAGATTACAAAAAGTTTGGTAGTTATATTAAAGAAAGGCAAAGTAGAGGAAGTGGTGACTGCCACCGTGGGAGGAAATGAGAGTAAAAATACACATAAAGATACAAATTCTGATATTAGAAGACAGATTTGAAAAATGGTTTAAGTCATTCTGAAATATTTGAATAAAAGAACAATACTGGAGGAGCTAGAGAGGTGGTTAAACCTACTGAATATATTATTATTATTATTACTAATAATTGTTATACACAAATATGCTTCTAACTCATCTCAATTGTAAAGTCTCTTCTAAGTAGGTTAAGGAAATAACCACTTAAATATAAATCATCAGGTAGGGATTTCTGTACTATGTAAAATACACATCTGCCAACTATTAGGTATGTAGGTGAAATTTTTAAGAGGAGGAAGAAGGAAAATAAAGCTAGTTAAGCAATAAGAGATGATTGCTTTTAATTAGTCTTGAACTTTTAGAGTAGAACCAGTTACACAAGAAAGCTTAAAAGTCTGGATATTTCGCCTCTTAATATCTGAAATAAATTACTTTACTGACACTTTCTGACTTATTGTCGTTGTTGTTCCTGACGTGCAGGTCTGGAGTGTTTGGAAACCATCTGACAGACAGGGACTACCAACTCATGTTACAATGGCTGCTTGTAGGTGTGCGAGACTTGCTGCTATACTCTAGTGTGGACAGGCACCTGATCTCTGAAGAGCCCTCTAAGAACCTTATTCCCAACGGGAGGCCATCTTGTTACCTGCGACATGACTTCGAATGAATCAAGACGCATATGCCTGTGGAATGAAGTCACTGAGGGATTTTCTGTGACTGATGTCTGCAGTCTACTGTGACTGTGAGACAGAAGTGTCCTTGTTGAAAAGAAAACACTACAAACCATACAGTTTTGGTAACTTTATAGGTTTTAGCCATGGTGCTTGAAGTTCCTCAAAGAAACTTTCTTTTTGCTTTCTGTGGAAGCTGAGGGATGCTCAAAAACTGTCGTGCTGAATTCGACTTCGGAAGGGGAGGTGCATGACCTGTTGTTGAACAACCTTTTAATAATCACCTACTTTCATACAGCTGTTTTTTAGTTTAGCAAATACACTGAAATTTCAGTGAGGAAACGTCTTGCTGCTTAAAAAAATGCCATTTACATAGTGGAACCTCTGTCCTTATTACAATCTGATTCTAGGAAGAATGGAGAGAAAGCACAGTCCAAACTCCAAGTTCTGTACCCCACAGCGTATGTCCCTTAGGCATGCACAGAAAATTTAACTTGGGCCATTGTGCATTACACAGTGTACACTTTATAAATTGCTTCTAATTAAGATGAAACAGACTTGAGAAATTCTCTCTTTTTCTGTTGCTGATCCCTCTGGCGTATTAATACTGGGTTTAAAAATGTGTATTATTTTAACACAATATCCATATTGAATTGTAGCTTTAGAAAAGACTGAAAATAGAGATGTGCTCTGCTGTTACAATCTTCTCATATTAAACTAATGACAATAATTATATAGAACTGACTATTAAATTGAATTTCTTCTATATATTCAAGATATGGGAAGTAGCTTATTATCAGAGCCAGGAAATTTAACTTCTTACAATATTACATGTTTTTATTCGGTGAATTTTCTTGTGCTCACTGTATGCCAGACAGTACTCAAGATTGAGTAAGTCTTCAAAGGGACTGGGCGAATTTTTCTGTGCTATTAACACAATTTTTATTGGACTGAAACATAAGTTTAAAATGTGTATACTGTCAATAAAAATGGAAGAAGGAAAAATGTTGTGTAGAATCAAAATAATCATATCTATTGATGTATATACACAGCATAAAATCTCTGGAGTTTATAGAATGACTTTGTTGAAGTCTGTTAAATAGTTTATTTGAATAGTCATGTTTAATCAAAAAATATTTTATTGATCTTGAGTGCATCAATTAGCTTCCTTGACTTGAAGACCTTATTCATAAAATTAAATGATTGCTAATGTCCCTTGACCTATGTGTATTGCAGAGTTCTTTGGCCTCAGGTCTAGACTGCTGATTTTGATATGACATCTCTCTGGGAGTGACTGGAGTTGTTCCTATTGTTTTCTTTACTCATTGAGCCTACCCAGACATGGAATCTGAATACTGAATGGTGTGTGCAATTTATTTTGGAGGAGGACAGTGATTATATACTTATTAACATCTTTATTTAAAATCCATACAATATATTAATCATATTCTTTCTGCTTCCCCAAGTTTCCCAGATCTTCCACACCTCCATACTCACACAAATTCTTTTTTTTTTATTGGAAAAAAAAATTTCTGCCTCCTCCCCGCCTCCCATTTCCCTCCCACTCCTCCCTCTCCTCCTTCCCTCCCCCCACTCCTCCCCCTCCCTCTCCAGCCTGAAGAGCAGTCAGGGTTCCGTGTCCTGTGGAAAGTCCAAAGTCCTCCCCCTCAATCCTGGTCTAGGAAGGTGAACATCCAAACTGGGTAGGCTCCCACAAAGCCAGAACATGAAGCAGGATCAAAACCCCGGTGCCATGGTCCTTGGCTTCTCAGCAGCCCTCATTGTCCGCCAAATTTAGAGATTCCGGTTTTATCCCATGCTTTTTCAGTCACAGTCCAGCTGGCCTTGGTGAGCTCCCCCCAAGAATCAGCCCCACTGTCTCCACGGGTGGGCACACTCTTGTGGTCCTAACTTCTTTGCTCATATTCTCTCTCCTTCTGCTCCTCATTGGGACATTGGGAGCTCAGTCCAGTGCTCCAGTGTGGGTCTCTGTCTCTATCTCCATCCATCGCCAGATGAAGTTTCTATGGTGATATGCAAGATATTCATCAGTATGGCTATAGGGTAGGGTCATTTCAGGTTCCCTATCCTTAGCTGCCCCCAGGAACTAACTGGGGGCATCGCCCTGGGCACCTGGGAGCCCCTCTAGATCCAAGTCTCTTGCCAACCCTAAGATGGCTCCCTTAATTAAGATGTGTGCTTCACTGCTCCCCTAACCAACATTCCTTTATCCCAATCATCCCGTTTCCCCAAGTTCCCCCCCACCCTCCTTCTCACATTTCTCTCCCCTTCTCCCCTTACCACCCCTCCCACCACACCGCCAAGATCCCATTTATTTGTCCGGCAGTCTAGTCTACTTCCCATATCCAGGAGGATAGCTATATGTCTCTTCTCCCTTCCTTTCTCTCTCTTGGCCAGAAAACAGCAAAACAAAACAAAAACAAAAGATAAAAACTGTTCAAAAATAAGAAAGGAAATTTCACAAAAAAAGATGGAGTCTGTTTTGTGTTGATCAGCTACTTCTGAGCTTGAGGCCAGACTTGGAGTGTGATCTGCTTAGTGCTTAGTTTCCCCTCTCTCAGCAGGTATCAAGTGCATAGCTTCTTGTTTAGGAATGGGATTTTGTGCCTAATTTTCTTTCTCCATGCTGGCATTTTTGTCTGACTGGAATTTGTGTGGGTCTTGTGCACTCTCTCATAGTTTGTGTGAGTTCATATGTGCCTCACCACTGTTGTGTCTAGTAAGCAATGTTTCCTTGGAGTCATCCATCACCTCTGTGCTTACAACATTTCCAACATTTCTTCTGCATAGACCTCTGAGTCTTGAAGGGAAGACACACACACACACACACACACACACACACACACACACACACACACAAAAAACCTTATTTAGTATTGAGTGCTTCAAGGCCCCTCACAGTCTGTACATTGTCTAGTTGTGAGTTTCGGTACTAACTACCATGTGCTTCAAGAAAGAGCTTCTCTTATTACAAGGATGGAGGCAGCCTATAGTAACATCTAAGCAATAGAACAGCTGGTAAATTAATTTGCATACAAAATTGTGTAGTTAGACATTAGACTGTTCTCACTTACAATGGAATGTATGTTTGTACATTCTTATCTAGTCATTCAGTAATATTTAACGTAGAAAATGGAAATATTCCTATTTAAAAGCAACTGAGTGGTGTAAGCTCTTCAAACTATAAAACTAAGGATTCTTTACAATTAGCTGAAATAGAATTATATAACATTTCCCCCTCCCTTTCTTCTCTCCAGCCCCTACCTATAACTCTCTCTGAGCCCTTCCCCCCAAGTTGATAGCCTCTTTTTTTGATTATCATTGTTACATGCACATACATCTGTCTGTCTAGCTGTACATATGTAATTATGTATGTATACATGTATGCATGCATACAAGCATATTTGTATGTATGTAAGTATGCATGTGTATATGTGCAAGTATATATGTATGTACCTATGTATGTATGTAATGCACACATGCCTCTGCCCACTAATCCTACCACTCAGGTGGCAGAACCAGATGGATCTCTTTTAATTCCAGACAACCTTGTTTACATAGCAAGTCCCAGGCTATCTAGGGCTGTAGAGTGAGACCCTGTCTCAAACAAAATAAAACAAAAGTCCAAAGAAATAAAAACACTATGGATGCTTTAAACAGAGAGTTCTTGTAAGTTTAAGATGATCATTGGTATTTCCGTTTTGCAGAAAAACTAAAACCTGATATTTCAGCAAGTACCATCAATGATTTTTAGGAACTGTTGATATCAATTGTTTGAATCTTCTATTTGATCTCAAAATATAGTCCAGTGCAAAGGGCATCTAAGGTTTGGAGGCCCCTGACTTCTTAATAATTACCCAGTTGGATATATAACATCTCCTTGATTTCTAAAACAACCAAAGGAAAGGCTTTGAAGTTTAAAAAAATTTTAAAGTACTAAAGATGGAGATGAATATCTCATCTTGGTCCAATGAGTTTTCCAGCCAAAAGCAGCACTATTTACAAAATTACAGGGTCTGGGCTCTTTCACTAGCATCACAATCCACTTGACGATCTAAGGAAGTGTTAGCAATTTCTTAATGGCTCTCCTCTGTGGGCAAATCATATATATTTACAGTAAATAATAAAGAACTCAAAAATCTTTATTTTCTTCTATCTGTCAGCTCCTCCTTTAGAAATCTCTTCCACAGGATTGTGCAGACTCAACAATTTACATCTATAGTTATTTATCTGAAGCTTCAGCCCCCATAGGTTAGAACTATTTGCAAACAAAAATTGAATATATATATATATATGTATATATATATATAAACATGTAGTGATTTTTCATATTATTAGTCCCTTACCTTAATAATACTACCTAAGAACATAATAAAAGCTGCATTTCCTATCAGCTATTCTAAAGGTGACTACAGTATACAGATATATGCTAATTAGTGTAATATACTACACAGTTTTACACAATAGACTTAGCCTCTTCTGGCCTCTTTACATCAAAGAAGATCTAGGAATCAATACCCCTGGATACCCCAAAATACACACGCATTAGGATTTCTAAAGCCAAGTCTGACATTGAAAATTACTGAGTTCCTAAGCAATTATCTAAAAATGGTCTTGAGCATGGTAACCTAATGGACAAAAGAATAAGAATTAGAGGGGTTTTATTGTTTTTTTTTTCTTTCTCTTTTGTATCTTTTACGGAAAAGTTTTATAAATGTAGGTAAGGTAACTGGGGCCGTGACAGAAGGCATTCACCTGGTTACCTAGGATACGAGTCTAATGTGTTCTCCCGCTCAATTTATGTGATGATATATAAAGTGTTTGGATAATAAAGAGGGGGTCTTTGGAGAGAGAGCTTGCCCTTCCAGGATGACCGTGAAAAAAAATGTAGGTAAGTGTGTTAGCAATAAAACTAACTGGGAGAAGATAAAAAGTTGTGGCAGCTCATCTGTCATAAACTTATAAATCCACATACTTTTTCTTAAAGAGAAGTAAGTAGTTTTATAGACAAAATTGCAAATAATTGATTATTATTCTATATTCAGGATATCATTATTTTCCCTTTAATATCCTGGCTGCCACTGAGGTTCAATCCTCAGTACTCTAAAATTAATTAATTAACTAGCCAATTAATTAAAACAAGAAAGAAAAAGAAAATAATTGAAATCATAAATCCAACCAAACCCAATTCATGATAATACATTTTAAAGTTTGAGGAAAAATTATTTTTCTTAGGCAAGAAAATAATGCTTTTCTTGCTGAGTAAAGTTTAGAATTAGAAGCAAAATTAATAGGTATAAGTCATGTGTAGGAGAAGGGACCAGTGTGACTCAGCTCTTGAAGCAAGGAGGGCAGTATTTACATGTTCCCACTCCCTTCTTGTGACAATAGACCTTAAAGGAGCAAGAACATGTTCTTATGCATAGACCACTCATTGTATCAATTTTGGGAAGAACCATTCTCTCATCCAGAGTTTCTGTGAGACATAAGAGCATATTGTGCCACTCATTCTAGTTTCATAGATTAGCTGTTAACTGGCACATTGCTGTTGACATTAAAGCTTGAGTGTATTTGTATAGACATATTTCAATGTTTGGTTTATAATTTACATTTTGATGTAAACAATTCAGTGACCTTTATTATAGCCACAAAGTTGTGTAACCAGATCACTATGTAATTATAGAACATTTTAGTCTCTCTAAAAGGAAATTTCATTCCTAATAGTGCCATTTTTCATACCTTTAGCCCCAACCCAGAAAGTATTAATTTATTCTTTCCGTCTGTGTATTTGGCAATCATAGAATTTCATATAAATGAAAAATTGAAATATGAGGCCCTATATCTGGCTTTCTTCCATTTAGTGGAATGCTTTTAGGGCTTGCTCATTCAATATTGAATATTCTATCGTCTATGAATAGCCATTCTTGCTCACTGGAGAAGGAAGATTTAGATGTCTGATGTTTTAAGAGCTGCTTTTTCTTATGTATGCTATGTAGTCAGATTTTTCTTTGGGTTTTCAGCTTGCAAATAATGACATGGAGACTTCATTATAAATATGAAAGCTTAGTCTATATCTTAGACTTGTTCCTAACTAACTCTTATAACTTAAATTAACCCATTTATATTAATTTACATTTTGTCATGTGGTATTACCTCTCTTCCATTTTATACCCCCTGTGTCCTTTTCATATCTCCAGCAACTCCTGTGTACCTAGATTCTCCTCCTCTTTCTTTCCCTGGCCAGAAATCCTGCCTATATCTCCTGCCTAGCTATTAACTGTTCAGCTTTCTGTTACTCTAATCACAGCAATACATCTTCACAGTGTACAAATCCCACAACAATGCTGTGCTCTGAGAAAAGGAAACCAAAATGAATTAGCTTTGGTGTTGTCCTGAGCTTACAGAAATAAATTTTTGAGGAACAGAGTATCTTTATTGGCACTTGGTATTGTAAGAATTCATTGCAAATCTGTTGGCAATAGCTACTTATTCATAATATATGCTATATGATTTATCATTTTAACTTATTTGCCCTCAGCTAGAACTCTGAAAAATTGGACTAATCATAATCCCAAACCTCTGCTGTTTTCCTTCAGCAATTTTCTATCTACTGAGCTTCACGCTGTTCCTTAACTTTACACTTCCACATATCCCTGCTGTATTTAGAGTGAACAGTTTTATATAATGGTTTGTGTCCTAATAGTGCAACATTTCCTTGATCATAGATGACCTAACTCAATTGAAACTAACTCAATACATATTTGTCAAATGTCATTCATTATGTTATTAATCCATAGAATTAAATATTATTAGTGAGCCAGTCTGAATCCTGATCCTGTCACAATGTACTTACCAAGTCATGTTTGCCTTTGAGATGCTCATGGTCCAAGCATTAATTATCAGGGAAGGAAAAATGTGAAGGTCATAAAGAAGAGGCTCTGGTTCTTTGAGTAAACACTGTTTGGAAATTGGTACATAGATAAAATATATTGCTTAAACCCAGAGATGTGGAAGCACGGTAGCATGCATATGCTTCTTATCAGTTTCCTTTCCCATGGGTTTGATTCACAAAATCTAGTAAGCCCCATCCATGCTTCTACCTTAGCAGAGAACAGAATGTTCAAAGCCACAAAGTTCATGAATTGTCTGGACTCCAAATTGTATAGACAAATGTTCAAGATTTTTTCTGTTGCCATGGCCGGATCTATAGATCAGGGTCCACAATGATATATGGATATTTATACAAATATCCATACAATAATAAATACAAACACAATATTTATTATTGTAAAAGGGTTACTGATTAGCAAGGTAGAGAAGATAGAAATCTAACTGTAGAATACTTCTGTAAGACCATCTTTTCCTGGGCTGTCAAATAAGACTTTACTGCTTGGAGACTGTTTGTAGGAATTGCTATGAATAAACTACCATAACATAATGTGGTGATATGCATTTGTGATTACAGTCTATCTGGAAACAAGAATCAGTAAATACATCTGGAAATGAATCAGATCATTACTAACTTTCAAATAGATAACTTAAAAATAGTAAAGCAGGGTCTTGGCAGAATGTTGTAGGGCCCCTTACCTGATGAGACCATGAATCTAACAATGCTTCTGAGATTTGGGGATAAGATACTACCTTTACCCTTCACCTCTTGCTGTCAGCTATTCAGGTCATAAAGTGATGATGTCAAGTGATACTGTAGATTGTGAGAAGGTATTTTGATTCATTTCTGATTTGGTGATTAGATCCTCACTGCTTAACACTGAACATCAAATTGGAGCAACTATTGTTACTCCAAATTGATGTATATGGGACTTTACTCATACCTTATAGAAGAACAGGAGAAATATATCAATAGGAGAAAGCAAGTACATTAAAGGCCATACACAATACATACACACACACATACACACAAGAATAAAGTTTCATAAAAAATCACTAGTATCATTAATGTTTTTTGGCAACAATTTAGTTTGTCAGCTGTTTTCTTCATTTAAAACACAAGCTGCTATGTAAGAGAAGTGTGTCTCCATAGAGGTGATTCACATTTTATTACACAGAGAGCAGCCTTTCTCCTGCTTCTTTAGGACAAAGGGGGCCATTTCAAGATATTACTTATTCCTACTAAGGGAAATAGAATAGTTATTGCAGTTGAGGTGCAATTAAGCTCATCTCCTTTTATATAATAGATATAGCTAAAAGTTTTCTGTTCTAAAAGAAAAAAAATCTACTCTAAATGTGAAAATTGCCAGATCAGATTTAAATTTTAATATAAGAAAACAGGAAACTGTCTATAGTTTGTATATACAGGATCCTGAAGAAAGTAAGCACACAAAGATGCGTGCCTGTTACACACAGAGAGTATGGCCTTAGGAAATTGCTAAGATGTCACTTTTTTGTTGCTTCAGAATTTCATACGTACTTACAGAATGTTTTGATTGAATCCACCTTACATTTTCTTTGCTCCTATTCCTCTCTTAGCTCTGCTATCATTCTCCTCCCAGCTACATGGGGCTCTTTCTTTTTCTAACTCGCCAAGTCCCATTTGTGCTGGCTCTGAGTGAGTAGACACAAGACCACCTACAGAGGCATGCACAATCTCTCAGAGGCTGCATCCCTAAAGAAAACGGACTATGGACTATCACTCACTGAGTAGCTATCAATGGCTAATAACTCCTCCAATACTGGTGGCTTGGAGCTGGGATTTTTCCTAACTTGATCTTGTGCAGGCCATGTAAGTGCAGTCACAGCCACTGGGAGTTCATGTGTGTGACAGGCCTGTCCTTCCCAGCAGATGCTGTTTCCCTGTAGAAGTATGCCTTCTCTTGCTTTTGGAGCCTGTCCTCTACCTCAGTGATCATCTCTGACTCTCGCGGGAAGTGAGCATGATACAGTTGTCCCATTTAAATCTCAGCACTTCACAGTCCCCATTTCTCTGCGTTTTAACTAGCTGTGAATCTTTGTATTATCCACCATTTACACATGATGAGAATGGAGAAACGGGGGCTCAGTATTAGTTACATGCCTAGCCAAGTAATTTAGACTGGATACAATACAAACAACTTGATTCCAAACCTTTGACTTTTCCAGACACTCTTTTTTTTTTAAATACACGAATAAGCAATTGTTTATTGTAATAAAAGATATTATAAAGACCACATCAACAATTGTTGCTTCCCAGAGTACCCCAAATCCTCTTGGGGTAGCCACCCTACCATACGGATACTTCTCTTATCTCAGCTCCTTGCCTGGCCTTGAGTAAGGTGAGGTACAGAAATAAGATATCCCTGTGAGTATAGGGTCTCTGGGGAATAGCTGAGGGGATCTTTGCCCTTGCTTAGACCTGACACTGAATACCTGCTGTAAGGCATTGTCTAAGGACTCTTGAGGAATACTATTTTCAAGTGTGTTACTTTTGTATTTGCTGCATTTGATTAACTGTAAAGCTGTGGTTCTTTTTTTATTGATTTTTATTGAGCTCTACATTTTTCTCTGCTCTCCTCCCCGGCTCTCCCCTCCCTTTTAACCCTTCCCCAAGGTCCCCATGCTCCCAATTTACTCAGTAGATCTTGTTTTTTTTTTTTCTACTTCCCATGTAGGTTAGATCTATGTAAGTCTCTCTTAGGTCCTCAGTGTTGTCTAAGTTCTCTGGGATTGTGGTTTGTGGGCTGGTTTTCTTTGCTTTATGTTTAAAAAACACCTATGAGTGAGTGCATGTGATAATTGCCCTTTTATGTCTGGGTTACCTCACTCAAAATAATGTTTTCTAGCTCCATCCATTTTCCTGCAAAATTCGGGATGTTGTTACAGATGCTTTATGTTCCTTCAACTTTTTTGTATTTATTTCCCTTGATTTCTATAATTAGAGTTCCCTTATTGTTCTCTTAAGATCCATTTCAGGCTGCTGTACTGTAAAAGTTTGCATAGTCTGTATCATTTAAGTCTCAAGGACGTAACTTTGAGATCAGGGTCATGTAATGGAAATTTGCAAAACTTGGCATCCTGCAGCCGTGAGAATGAAGAAAAAAAGTTTTACTGTAGTAATCTATCAAGGAAATTTATTCACATTTGACCCCTCCACAGTGCTCAGTCACCTTGGGAGTTTAATTGTGGCTCTTTTGTTAATCCTTGATGTTTCTTTGGCTTTGCTCCTTAGTTCTCTTAGAGCACTGCTGATAGGAAGGAAGTCCCTAAGCAAAATATACTGAAGCAGAATATGTTCCTGACAACAGTGTTTTCAGACGTTGGTCACGTTCACCACAGGTCCATAGCTGAAAACTGCAGTGACAGAGTTGCCTATGGTAACCTTGTAAACCCCTTATCTGACTGCTGTTTCTCTAGTAGAGACCCACTGGGAGCTCGCTGCACAGTGAATGGTGTAGTCCAGCTGTATGTGGCCCCTGCATATGCTTCATCACTTCCATCCGTTCACCTCTTCCTCCCACAAACGCCAGTTGTCCTTGGTCCCTTGTAGCCACTGGTGTCCTCCTACAGAGATGCCCTGCTTTCTCCCCACTCAATCCTCTTTCCCTTCTCCATCACTCCCTGGATTGCCCACTCCTATCTTTGTTCAGAATATTCTTTTCATGTTCTTTCCTAAACAGATAATTACTTTCTTTGTTTCCTGTTTTAAAAATTCTTTTCTGTCAATACCTGTAGTTTTACATACATTTACATACATACATTGATTGAACTTCAGAGCTTTGATGTGCAATATTTTCTTTTTAATGTATGTCCTTGTCAGCCAATAGCTGTCTTTTTTCTTGAAATAACAAGTGTTGATATAATTGTATCCATAAAAATACTGCTCAGCCTAGCACCCACCAACGGAATTTCCTCAGTGTTTAACAAGGTGTGTTCTCTATGACAGACTTGTGTCCTGAGTCAGGTGGATCACACACAACAGGCCAACTCCTGTTTCTCACACATATACCAAATGACATTACGGACCAAATTATGGTAGCATGAAATCCCACTGCACTGGCTGTCTGAACTTATCAGTTTCATTCTAATTTGGTATGGGTTATCCCCAGAGGATTGTCTGAGTGATGAATTATGAAAACTAGAATTTATCATTTGCTTACCTTTTCCCCCTTTTCGTTTTATTTCCTCCTACTAATCTAAGTGAAACCTCTGAAAAATTTCCTGGCTGCCTCCTCCTCTACCTAGAAAGCTGATGATCATTCATAAGTTTAAATTTCAGGCACTTCCAAGTGTCTTGTCTTTGGAAGTGTTCAAATATATCAAAGTTTCATCAGGAATAAATAAAACAGGCCCAAACATGCCCTCGCTTTGCTAGTCCTGGCTCCTGGCTCTGTATGCGACAGAAACTTCTCTGAACTTTGCTCTGCGCTATCATTCTTTGACCAGCAGATCACCTTGTACCATCGATTGTAGAAAATGCTATTTCAATCACTCCCAGAAATCCTTCACTTTGAAACATGGGAAACCAACCTTATATTTCATATAAAAACGAACTTATATGAAATTCACTGTATCTCCAGCCACTTTTTCTCTTGTCTCTCTCCATCCTACTGAGTTTCTGTATCTTTCCCCAGCGACACAACACACATCAAATATAAAATGCTGGTGTCCGTGTTACACAAGAGTGGTAGAAATGGGAACATGGTTTTAAAAGTCTCCTTGGCTTTTCTTCATGTGGCATGTTGTAACACTTATAGGGCACAGAGAAGTGTGGAACATTTTAAACTGAAGTAAAATTATATTCTGTTGAGAATCTTGTTTCAGAGTCTTCTCTATAGGAAAATTGTAACCCCAAATCCATGCTCTCAGTGCTTCCAGATAATTGCATACATGTGGAAAATGGCAAAATATTTTCGTTGCCGGTTGCACACTTTGCCAGATGAGGTTAAAGGAAACAACTCTGCCTTCTTGTTTTAATACTTCTCATACTTTAAGGAATGGTATGGGAGGTCCTTCTATCTGTGTTGCTTATATTGGTTGATGAATAAAGAAACTGCCTTGGCCTGTTGATAGGGCAGAATTTAGATAGGTGGGGAAGACAGAACTGAATTCTGGGAGGAAGAAAGTAAAGAGAGACTCTATGAAGCTGCCAGAGACAGAAGCTGGGAATTTTACCCGATAAGTCACTGCCAAGTGGCTATATACAGATTAATAGAAAGGGTTAAATTAATATAAGTGTTAGCCAATAAGAAGCTAGAGCTAATGGACCAAGCAGTGATTTAATTAATGCAGTTTCTGTGTGGTTATTTTGGGGCTAAGCTAGTCCAGCTGCTAAGACAAACAAGCAGGCCTTCCTCCTACAAAGGAAGTGCTTTTGCAGTCTGCTTTCTGTACTGTGCACATACCTTGTTAAATTTTTGAAATTGAATTTGTTATGACTGCTGGAATTAAGAGTCTGAGGCAGAGCTTGCGACAAGTTTCTCTATGTTCTAATAGGGAGATTCGAAATTCACCGTAACCATGGATATTCAGGGTATTTTCATTTGTGAGACACCATCAACAATCACTTCAGAAACAGAATAAAATATGCAAGCTTACACATTGAAACTGGCACTGGTGGAAGAGTGTCGTCAAAGTAGGCTGTCTCCAGAAAACACACAATTAATAGAGAATTTTCAAGTCCTTTCAGGATACCTACAGCAGACATATACAGATATCCTGTAATTATGAAATCAAGATAACCAACATTATCACTTTACAGACAGATTGTGGAGATGAAAACATTTAAGATCTATCTTTGGACAGATAGGCAGCATAGTAATAATGTAAATACTTTCTATATTATGGTCACCGTGTCCAGTAAGAGACTCCTGAAGCTGTTCTTTCTGACTGACTGAAACTTATGCTATTTGAGTAACAATTTTTGTTCCCTGTTAGTTTCTTTCAGCCTCTAACAAGAAATTATTGTTTAGTTGTACAAGTTAAAATGTTGTATATTTCAAATATAAGCCGACTTTTAATGATTGTGGTATTTTCCAAATATTCCTCCCCACCCCTCGAGAAGCTGATATACTCTCCCATCTTCCTAAGTTTGAAAAGGCTTTGACGAGATTTATAGAGAAAATATGCATTTTAGATATTCTTTCAGATAGAGTGCTGATTGTTGTGTGTTATTGTTCATGAAACCATACTACATACTCAATTAAGATTTCTTTGAACAGAAGCACATTTAAAACAAAGGTATGTATTGACTGGCTGATGAAAATATAACCAGAGGCCCTTAGCATCCTAAGTCAGCACTTCACCTTGAGGGAGTGTTTCAGTGCTCCTAATTCATATTTCTAGTGACTTCACAGGGCTTCCCTCCATCCTGACATCCATGCATGTCTGATTAAGTTGACTCATGTAATCACTTGTATCGTTTCAAGTAAATTAACCTTCCCTGATGCAGTCCAGTGGCTTAACATTTTCATCCCAAAGAAGCAGAGGATTGAATGACAATTATATCTCAAGAGGACAATAAGTGATACAAATGATAAGAAGTCGACTCACATATTCAACTGTAGCATGAGCTTTTGGTTAGCTCCTTATTAAGATGAGAATAAATTGTAAGTTTCTAAGCTTTGATTAATTTGCTCTTCTACCTCCAACGAAAATTGACAAGACATGCTATTTTATATGTAAATTCAAAATCACTGGAATAAATGTATGATAACTTGCAACCTAAATTGATGTGCTACCTTTGGGTATTAGCAATTGATAGCTGTGAATGGCCATCATTTATAAATCATGCACAAACATATTGACAGCAAAAGATTTTTATTAATGGAAGGAGATGATCTGAGCTAGTGGGGTACTGTATATTAGGGGAAGAAAAAATAAATGTTTTAAAAAATGTATTTAGAAAACTCATGGTACATATTACTTTTAGACCTTAAGTGTATGTTGGGAAGTGAAACTCCTGCTCTTCAGGTAACTAAATCTTTAAATTTGGGGATGTTGGTCCTGGTGCTGATGACAATAGGGTCTTGTAATTCTCCCTCTACTCCTGTCTCTGTGTATATTTGTAATAAAGAAAAAGAGAAGGAAATCAGTTTTTAAATTCTTCAGATGGAACTCACACACTTTTCAAGTTATTGGATGAAACTAATTGATCCACACAGAACACAAAGTGATAGATTGATTTAAACTCTGCAAGAAATCATAAATGCTCAGGATTAGCCTAGCAAAACTCTCTTTGAAACACATTTACATGGAGTACTGTGAAATGGATTTTCACTATCCATTTTTGGAAGTGTGCAGAGGATATGTCCTTTGCCATTAGTCCCCTTTTCCTTTTGTCAACACACTCTACCATACAAGCATCTCATCTCATGTGAAAGTTTAATTGTTTACCAATATGTAAACAGGACATTTGGTGAAACCTCATGTTTAGGACAATTTTAACATATTGAGAGATAGTAATTTCCCTTAATTCACTCCTGTAAGAAAATTTCTTAAAAGTCTAATTCATCATTCTCTCTTTATCCTGATACTCTAAGTTGGTACACTTACTGAGACAAATGAGTAGGTGTTCGGGTTCCAGATTTCCTAGGATGCAGAGAATTAACTTAGGCCAAGCAACTTCTGGATTGCTCAGTCATAGAGTTTCATAAAGAGAGAACTGCTGTGGCCTGTGTGGAAGAAAGAGTTTGAACCTTGGGGGTGAGATCACAGGCAGGATTAATTTCTGTGAGACTAAAGGGCCAGGTTGATGGTATTTTTACAACCAAGGTCCCTTTTCGGCTTCTTGACCTTTTGGGGTTTGGAATGTAAGTTGTGTTGGTTTCTCTCTCTTCTGACATACCACATGAATATTTAGCTCTTCCCAGACTCCACATTCAACCACTGTCTTGTTCAACTAACGGGAAACTTGGCAGATAAGAAGACTGGAGGACAATGAAGAAAAATCTGCATGCTCTTCCTTTTTGGTACTATGCTTCTCCCCCTGTGGTTCTAACTTTCTATCACTCTGGGTAAGAGCAGTCAATCTGTTGTATGACTCTCTTTAGACCCTGTAAAAGTGTTCCTTCCTTTTGCTCCTGTACGTCTGGGATCAGAGTCATTTCTGTCTGGTCTTTTCTCTGTGAACCTCAACTTGGTATTATTGGGCAAACAGAATTTGGTAGAAAAAAAAAACAAAACATCAAACAAACAAACAAACAAAAAACCAAAACAACATGCCCTCTGTATTAAATAACTTTATGTCAACTTGAGATAAGCTAAGGTCACCCAAGAGGAGGAAACCTCAGTTAAGAAAATGCCTTGCTTTTTCTACTCTGAGTCTCCAGTGATCTTATTACAAATTGCAAGCCATTATATCTGACAGTCACCAATGATCTGCTTCCTCAAACCACATAAACCCCATCTTTTAAAGTTTACCAAACCTCCGCCAGCCCCATTAACTTATAATTCATGAGCCACTGATGAGATTAAAACTCCCAGGATCTGATCAGGTAAGAGACAGCTCTTTAAACATGCTAACTTTTAGGGAACTTTTAAAATATACAGTATAAAATTGATGGGTGTAGTAAAATTTTAAAGCCTGTGGTAGTGTGTAGCTGAAGTCTTTCTTCTCCTTTTCCTTCTCTCTTGCTTTACCCTTAATCGCTCACATCCTTCATCTCTTCTTTTTCTTTCCTCCCTCCCATCTTTCTCCATGTCTTCCTTCCCCACATTTTGGCTCAAATCAACTTTATTTGAAAAAAAATGGTTTTTGTTTTGTTTTGTTTTGTTTTTCAGCTCAATAAAATGATGCCCTGGGACTGTTACTTCCTTTGAGACCTCAGGCAGGATACAGAAGAGCAATCTGAGAAGAGACAAGGATCTTTATTGACAGTCTGGCCATAAAGCTTCAGAGAAGACTTTGATATTTTACCAATTTTGTACTTACTTAAGTGGCTGTTCCATTGTACTACTCTGGTGTGTCAAATCTGGACCCCATGTTCACATCAGTGTTGCAGGAGGTCTTTCCGCCCCTCCAACCAATAGCTGCTGAGATACCAGCCCATTGGGGCGTGGTTTCTCTCCATTCATAAAGCCCCTATTTCCTTCCACTCGCTCTCTCTTGACTTCCTGCTGGTCTGGCGACTAGACTCCTTTTCTAGTTGTGCAGAGAGCTGTTGTCTGGGATCGTGATCTGTAAGTTTTTCCTCTTTAAATAAATACTACCCTAGTAATAGTAATTCCAAACTGGTGTGGCATTGTTCGTGGTTTACGTCTTTACCTGGCGCCCGACGAACGTTTGGCTTTTAGGACCCCCCCTCGGCTGCCAGCCGCAAGTTCGGCTTGGCGAGCGAGCCCTCGCTTCCTCTGCCGGGGCTTGCACCTTGCGGCCGTGTGGCTTGTGCCTTGCGGCAGCCTTGTAGCTTGTGCCTTGTGCGTGGAGCCAGCAGTTTAACTTGAATCATCACGCACTGGCTTTAGTTCGTGACTTAGGCCCCAGTGCCGAGTCCGAGATACACTTGGCCTTAAGGCCCATAATATCCAGAGAGGCAGGACGATCTCTGAGGCCGGACAGGTGGTGGTGGCATACACTCGGGAGGCAGAGAAAGGCGGATCTCTGTGAGTTTGAGGCCCGCCAGGCGGTGGTGGTGCACGCCTTTAATCCCAGCCCTCGGGAAGCAGAGACAGGCGGATTTCGGATTTCGGTGAGTTCGAGGCCAGCTGGATAATAGGTAATATGGCAGTTTTTGTTTCCAACATGACTTTCACTGTTTGGGCTACCAATACAATGGGTCTAATCATGCAAAATTTATATGACTATGAGGATAACTTAATTTACTGGTTACTAGGTTTTAGTATTCTTTTGAATATTCTATCATTTAGGAAGATTATGGTACTCTCAAGAACTCATGCAGGTCAGGAGATTCAGGCAGGAGATTCAGGATTCAAAAGAGGCAATAATAAACACAATAATAAAAAGACTTGAAATGCTTGAAAAAATGATTGGAACTGGTGAACAGAGTAATAAGGAACAAGGACAGGATACAAAGCCAACACCAGCTATTAGAACTGGCTTACCCAGGGTTTTAGCGGCATACCCTATACTTAATTCTGACAAGCGTCAACTTCTAAAGGCTCAAAGGGAGTCAGAGAAGCTAGATGGATGCCAATAGCAATGAATGATCTGAAAGAAGTTAAACAGGCTATTGTTAATTTTGGCTTGCAAAATGCATATGTAAAGGAAATGATAAGGACTTGGGCTTCTAATGCTAGAGCTACCCCCTATGATTTCCATCAGTTAGTGTCTGCAGTTTTAGATAAGGGACCTTCCTTGATGTTTGGAATTTATTTCAGAGAAGAATCCAAACATATGGAACAGCAAGGAAGAGCAAAAGGTGTCGAGGTTTCCCAAGATCAAATTCTTGGTGCAGGAGAATATGCTGATCCACAGGTCCAAGCTCTTTATGACGATGAAGTACTGCATCTATGTCACCAAGCAGCTTTTAAATGCTTGGAATAGGATACAAGATCCAGCAAAAAGGGTTGAATCATATACCAGAATTAGGCAGGGACAGAGAGAACCCTTTATTGACTTTTTGCAAAGATTAATTAAGGCTCTGGACATAGGGGTAACAGACCCGGAATCTAGACGAATACTTCTTGAATCTCTAGCATTTGAGAATGCAAACATAGAATGCAAAAAGATAATTGGGCCTTTAAAGTCTAGATCAGCACCTATGGATGAATGGATTCAGCATACGATGAATGTTGAGACATTTAGCTATAATGATGAATCTTGGGTAGGAGAAGCGATTTCCACAGCAATGAGGAGACATCAAACTGCCAGGTGTTTTAATTGTGGTAAATTAGGACATCTGAAAAGGGATTGCAGGCACAGAATTTATAGGAATAATATCTCCTCTGGGAGTGACAAAAATAGGGGACCTAGGCCTTCAGGTATATGTAGGAGATGCGGTAAAGGCCGTCATTGGTCCAACGAATGCAGGTCAACAACAGACAAACAAGGCAACCCGATCCCATCAGGAAACTCCTTGAGGGGCCTCTCGCAGGCCCACAAGCCAACAGTGGCCCAGTCATTCTCAGTCACAGTGGAGAACATGCCTCACCAAGAAATCTAAAAGCTCCAATTTCTGCTGTAAAAAGTAATACTAGTCTAAATGGTGAATTACGTGTGGAGGATGAGTCAAAAAACCCAGTAGGACAGAGTAAACGTATATTTTGGCAGACTTCTATTAACGACCAAAGACCAAAGCTAAAAGTCTGTATAAATGGCACTTTTATTGAAGGCTTATTAGACACAGGTGTGGATGTAAGTATTATTACCCCAGAATCTTGGCATCCAAATTGGCCTCTTCAAGAGGTAGATGTTCAGTTTCTGGGAATTGGAACCCTATCTCGTGTAAAACAAAGCACAAGATGGGTGGAATGCATAGGGCCTGAAGGGCAAATAGGAAGACTAAGGCCATTTATAGCCAATATTGCAATAAATTTATGGGTCCGTGACCTGTTACAGCAATGGAATACCCAGATTAACATTCCTGCAGTTCCAGGAACTCATAATTCTGGGAAAGATATGATGAGGTATTATGGAAAAAGGTCACCAGCCATTCAGGCTGTACAAGAACATATAGCAAATACCAAACCTTTAGAGGTACCAACAGCCCTACCTTTAAAATGGCTAACTGAGAAGCCAATATGGATCAAACAGTGGCCTCTAGCTGAAGATAAATTACAGGCATTGGAACAGCTGGTGCAAGAGCAATTAGATGCTCACCATATTGAAGAATCAACCAGCCCTTGGAATTCTCCTGTGTTTGTTGTAAAAAGAAATCTGGTAAATGGAGAATGGTGACAGATCTAAGAGCTGTCAACAAAGTAATTCAACCTATGGGCCCACTACAATCTGGAATTCCTTTGCCTTCTCTATTACCAAAAGGATGGCCTCTTATAGTTATTGATTTGAAAGATTGTTTTTTCACTATACCGTTACAAAAAAAGGATAGAGAAAAATTTGCCTTCACGGTGCCTACTTATAATAATTCTCAGCCTAATAGGAGATATCAATGGACTGTCCTCCCACAGGGTATGCTCAATAGTCCCACATTGTGCCAATATTTTGTAAGTAAGCCATTGGAAATAATTCGTAAACAATTTCCCAAGTCCATAATTTATCATTACATAGATGACATCTTATTATCAGATTCAAATAAAGATATTTTAGAAAGTATGTTTGAAGAAGTAAAGAAAGTCTTTCCTAGGTGGGGATTTCAAATTGCCCCTGAAAAGATTCAAAGAGGAAATTCTATTAATTACCTAGGTTACAGAATAGGGTTAGAGAAAATTAAAACACAAAAGGCACAAATTAGGAGAGACTGGTTAAAGACTCTTAATGACTTCCAAAGATTGTTGGGAGACATTTCCAGTCTACGACCAGCTGTTGGGATAACACCTGATCTAATAGTTCATTTAAACAAAACCTTAAATGGTGATAAAGATTTGAATAGTCCAAGAAAACTGACAGCTGAATCAGAAAAGGAACTGACAATGATTGAGGAAAAATTACAGGAAGCACATGTGGATAGGGTGAACCCAAATCTTAGCTGCATCCTAGTCATATTGCCTTCCAGAATCTCTCCTACAGGGATTCTAATGCAGAGGGAAGATATTATTTTAGAATGGATATTTATACCTAATAAACCAAGTAAAAAATTAAAAACTTATGTGGAAAAAGTCTCTGAATTAATTATAAAAGGTAAGCTGAGACTTCGTCAACTAGCAGGTATAGACCCAGCAGAAATTATAGTGCCTTTTACTACTGAAGAAATAAAAAAGTTATGGGAAGACAATGAACCGTGGCAAAGAGCTTGTGCTAATTTTTTGGGAGAAATTAATAGCAACTATCCCAAAAGTGGTAGGCTTAACCTCATAAAGAGAACTTTTTGGATTCTTCCTAAAATTGTACGTGATGCTCCAATAACTGGAGCCCGTACGTTCTATACTGATGCAAATAAATCAGGGAAAGCAGGTTACAAGTCAGATGAATTGAGTAAGGTGGAACAAAGCCCTTATAATTCTGTCCAGAAGGCAGAATTATATGTCATTTTTATGGTGCTAAGGGATTTTAAAGAACCTCTTAATATAGTTACAGATTCACAATATGCAGAAAGAGTTATCTTGCATATTGAAACCGCTGAATTTATACCAGATGACACAGAGTTGACTTCATTGTTTATCCAGGTACAAGACATAATCAGGAACAGGCTTTGTCTGATGTACATAACACACATCCGGTCCCATACAGGTCTGCCTGGTCCTCTAGCACAAGGCAACGCTGAGATTGATCAATTATTGATTGGAAGCGAGTTGCAGGCCTCGGAATTTCATAAAAAGCATCATGTCAATAGTAAAGGCCTAAAGAAAGAATTTTCCATTACTTGGCAGCAAGCTAAGGACATTATAAAGAGATGTCCTACTTGTTCTTTCTATAATCAAACACCGTTGCCTGCAGGGAGTAACCCAAAGGGTACTAAGAGAAATGAAATCTGGCAGATGGATGTGTTCCACTTTATGGAATTTGGTAAATTAAAATATGTACACCACACCATAGACACGTATTCAGGTTTTCAATGGGCTACTGCCCTGAGCTCAGAAAAGGCAGATTCAGTAATCACACATTTATTGGAAGTTATGGCCATCATGGGTATACCTGCACAAATAAAGACAGATAATGGTCCAGCATATGTATCTAAGAAAATGAAACACTTTTTTTGATTATTATAATATAAAACACATTACAGGTATACCAAATAATCCTACAGGTCAGGCAGTTATAGAAAGATCAAATCGTACTATAAAGGATATGCTGAAAAAACAGAAAGGGACCGAAAATACCCCCAGAAATAGATTACATAATGCTTTATTAACCTTGAATTTTCTTAACGCTAATGAGAAAGGAACGACAGCAGCAGAAAGACATTGGATAATGGAAAAGTCTGCTGAACTAAATCAACCGATTTATTTCAAAGATGTGCTGACCTCTCAATGGAAGCCAGGAGATGTGCTACGTTGGGGAAGGGGTTTTGCTCTTGTTCCACAGTAGAAGAAAAATTGTGGATACCATCAAAATTAATAAAGTTTTGATTTGAAGAGGAGAAACCTCTTGGAAAGGAGAAATGACAACTCATCCACAACGATATTCATACAGGTGGTAAGAAAAACATATAGAATGGGGGCAGGGTTCTGTTCTTATCTCCACAGGAAAACACTCATTAAACCATATTTCTAAATTTATAGAGCTGGTTTTGAAGTTGGACTCTGGCTCAGTCCCGCTCCAATTCCAAGCCTGTTAGTAAGAGAAAAACCCAGAGTTTCTGGAGTTTCTGTCTCATGTCAAGAGCCGTGATATGGGACAGAAAGAAATATGAGTTTAGAAAACATCTTTGCTTTTCTTCATATCTATCATACCTTTCATTGAATATATCTATCATGCCTTTCATTGAATATATATATATATATGCTTATATATGTCTATATGATTAATGTTTAAGTTTTTTACAATAAACAATGAGTCTTTTCTGAAGTGACATTTGAAGTTTCCAGGAAGAAGATGGGGCCCCACAACAACAACTCTACCTGATTGACATGACGTCATGATACTGATAGCGCTACTACAAGACCTGTTTTGGGTACCAGCTGCACAAGAAGATCCCAACTTGGTTAGCTGAAATGGTGCACATCTTGTACAACATTCTGGCCAGACCTCCACAAAATACTCAGAGACTATTTGCAATTTTAAAAGACATTGATCTTGAAATTTAACCATCATTTTACTTTCACAGGATCCCCCAGAAAGAATGTCGCCCCCATGACAGCTGGAAGTAATTCTAGAGGACGACGTCCCCTCTCCCAGTAAAGTTTGCCCCTGGGTTTAGGGACATCATTTAGGGGTTGGGAAGTTGGGGGAGGAATTTTA
The DNA here is from genome assembly GCA_963919715.1 of Microtus obscurus. Lineage (NCBI taxonomy): Eukaryota > Metazoa > Chordata > Mammalia > Rodentia > Cricetidae > Microtus > Microtus obscurus. Next base: position 2,021,242 of record CAWTZC010001883.1, on the reverse strand, counting down.
TAAGCTCAGGGATCATTTTGGAAAAAAAAAAAAGAGGGTGATGGGATAATAGATTTGTAATTGTGAGTTTCAAATTTAGACAAATATATTGGTATTGATTCTTGATACAAAGTTACATTATATTGACTATTGTATGCATGCATGTTTCTACCTCTGTTTAAAATATTTTTTATGTATTCACATATATTGTATCGATATTTACCATATTTCAATGTATATTTGTACATTGTTTATATTTGGAGGTCATTATCCTCATTTGTTACACAGATGTTTATTTTCTTAGTCTTTAAGTTAGATAGATACTGAGAATTATATAGGTTAATAGTCATCTAAGTTTGCCATTTATAATTAGACTAATTAGGTTATTTAAATATATAGAGATTATACTCAGTATAGATAGATGATCTTCAACCTCTTCAAAGAGCTGTAGAAAATGGCCTTTAATCTAACTCAGAGTTTTGTGGTAGTGAGACACAATTGCTCCTGGCAACACCGCTCTATTCCCGAGAGAATGTTGAGCACCAAAGACACTCCAACTGGAGCCTTTCTTTTTGACAGAACTGGCCTTGGGGCAAAGAAATGCCCATACCTCAACCACTGACAGAGATACAGAGTGTGCATCAATGGATAAAACAGGACTGTCATATCCTGCCAAGACAGGGTAAGATAGTTTTGAAAAGTTGCTTGCCTTTGAAAATGGTATGTCAGTTATGTTAGGCCTTAGCCAAAGTTGGTTGCTTCAACGCTGCAAATGTGACTTTGGGTGATTGCCCAGGTAGCTAGTTGTCCCTGTGATTTGTTGCAGGTTTTGGAAGTTGTTTTACTGAACTTCCTAATTACCCAGGTAACATTATTTCCCTTCTCAGATCTTTGATGGGGTTGAAGACTATATAACTATAGTTACTTTTCTCTCATGACTTGGCCAAGTTATTTATTATACAAGTCCTAAGCTAGTTAGAATAGGATATTTGTACTTATTGTATATAATTTCATAGTAGGTTTAGAACTCTCTTACTTAAACAAAAGGGGGAGGTGTTGCAGGAGGTCTTTCCGCCCCTCCAACCAATAGCTGCTGAGATACCAGCCCATTGGGGCGTGGTTTCTCTCCATTCATAAAGCCCCTATTTCCTTCCGCTTGCTCTCTCTTGACTTCCTGCTGGTCTGGCGACTAGACTCCTTTTCTAGTTGTGCAGAGAGCTGTTGTCTGGGATCGTGATCTGTAAGTTTTTCCTTTTTAAATAAATACTACCCTAGTAATAGTAATTCCAAACTGGTGTGGCATTGTTCGTGGTTTACGTCTTTACCTGGCGCCCGACGAATGTTTGGAACTGGTGGAAAGGATCTTCTCTGCCAAGGATCAGGAAATATTTGACTGGAGACATAACCTGTGTATTAAGTGGGGGAAGCATCTGCATGCTGATTTTCTCTACTCATTACAGTGGTCTCCTGGTATGGCAGTCAAATTCTGGAGCCCTGTGAACTAAATGGCAAATTTCTTATCTTTAAAAGTTGATAATCATATCTTTAAAAGACAATTTAAATATGAATTTCATAATATTTAGCCCTACAAAAGAAATTTGCCCTTTATTTTCTGACTTGTTTTCAATTTATAATAAGTATATATAATTGTATGGAATGAAGAACAGTGTTTGGTTCTATGTAAATAATGTAGAGAAATTCAACCAAGTTAATCAATCTGCCATCTCACCAACTTATCTCCTTTGGTGAGGATTCTGCAAATATATTTTCTTTGGTAAACTTGAAATGCATGGCAAATTACATATTTATATAAATATGTTTCATATGTTTAGAGAAATATGTTTGGATACTTTTTCTTTCTAAGTTTCTGCTGTTGCCTTGTTTGGCTCTTCATATATTCTGGGTATTAGTTTTTATGAGATGTATGGTTTTAAATATTTTCTTCCAATTCTCCTTTTATTGACTGCCTCAAGGACATTACCTTCTTTCTTCACTGAATGCTTCCTTTGCTGTGTAGATTTTTAAAAGTTTGGTACTATTGCATTCTGTTTTTCTTATCTGGATACTTCAAATTCTAGCCAAGAGGTCTTCAGATCAGTGTCCTAGACTTCTCTATTTTCCTCTAGCTGCTCTACAATTTTGGGTTATTTGTTTTTCCACTTTATTTGACTTCTCTGTGCAGTGTGAGATAAGTGTTTAGTTTCATTATTTTACCAGTCCATATCTCCTTGCTAACATCATTTATTAAATAAAATATTCTTTCTCCAGGTGCATCTTAGCACTTTGTTGAAAACCAAATGACTATAAATAAGTTCTTTTTTCAGGCTTTTTATCTTGTTCCGTTGGTTTATATGTCTGATTTTAGATCTGCAGCATGTTCTTTTTTTTAAATAATAATAATAATTTTCAATATATTTGAAAGCACAGAGTGTAATGCCTAAAGCTTTTCTCTGGATGCTCAAGTTTGCTTAAAATTGTAATCTTTTTTCTTGTTTCTCTGAATTTTTAGGATAACTATTCCTACATCAGCAAAAAATTATGTTGGGATTTTTATAAAAATTGTATTGGGTTGTATGGACAATTTAACAATATTAATTATTCAGACTATGATCACAGTTTATTTGTGTATTTTTCTCTTCAGGGAGAACAGACATAACGAGTAGACTGTAAAGGGGAACAGGCTGTGCAATAATAAGATTGCTAATTGCTTATGGTTCAATTTTCCATTTATTTGTGTTTTGTTTTAAAATATTTTTGTTAACTTTTTAATTTTTGTCTCACAAGCACAGTTGCCCCTCCTTTCCTCCACTCCTCCTACTCCCTTGCTCCACTTCACCTCTCCTCCAGATCCCCTACTCCTCCATTTCTCTTAACAAAAAAGAGCAGGCTTCCCAGGGATATCCACCAAATATGACTCAACAAGTTATAATAAAACTAGGTACAAACCCTCACACCAAAGGCACCTAATAGAAGGAAAAGGGTTCCAAGAGCAAGCAAAAGAATCAGAGACACGCTACTCCCACTCTTAGGAGGTCTAGAAGAACACCAACAACACAACCATAACATAAGGCAGAGGACCTAGCTGAGACCCAAACAGGCTGCCTGACTGTGGCTTCAGTCTCTTTGAGCCCCCATAAGCCCTGCTTAGTTGATTCTGTGGGTGGTGTTTTCATGGTTCCTTGACTTCTCTGATTCTTACACTCTTTCCTCCCTTTCTTCTGTGGGGTCCCCCTGACTCCTCCTAGTATTTGGTTGTGGGTTTCTGCATCTTTTTCTATCAGTTGCTGGATATTGCCCTTCTGATGACAATTAAACCCAGGCACAAACCTATGAATATAGCAAAATATCATTAGGAATTATTTAATTTATATCTTTTTAATTGCCTGTCTTGTTTGGTTCTATTTCTTTCTTTATCATTTTATGAATTTTTTAATTAAATCTCCCCTAAATATTTTATTCTTATGCTGCTATAAATGGACTTGTTTTCTACTGAGACAAACAAATATTGTTTTTCTGTCATTTGTGTTAAAATATAGGATAGCTCCCTCTTTCATTATGGTAGATACCCCTAGCCATAACCCTGAGTGTGGTTGCTACTGATTTGTGAAGAATATTTGAACCTATAGCATCAGGAATAATTGCTTCTAGTTTTTTCTTCTTGTAGTATTTTAAACTGGATCTGGTGTCTGCATAATTCTATCATTCCAAGCTAAATTCAGAAAGAAATCACTTGTCTTCATTATTATGTAAAATCATCTTAGAAAGACTGATTTTTGTTTTTTAAATGTTTGATACAACTGATTGGCAAAACTAGAATTCCAGAGCTTTCTTTTGAAGGGAATATTTCAAAATTGTGCTTCAGTATCTTCTTCATTACTGTAACTTTAAACTTTATGTTTTATCATGCATGGGGTTTGTAATGGGAGATAGGGTAGAATGTGTGTAGGAGATGTTCCAACATTTGTGGCTTCAATAGTTATAATTCCTATGTTTTCCTTATGTCTTGGATGTTTTTTCTCTCTCATTTGAGAGAACAGTTACAGTCCTTTTGATTACTGCTTCAAAATGTTATTATTCTAATTTATGTTCAACAAAGAACTTTTCAGTTATGAAGAGCTCCTTTCCTAAGAAGAGCAAGGATCTACAAAGTAAGATAAACATTACCTGTTGCGTACATTTTTAAAAATTTTGAACCTAACATTTTCTCATACTTGGAAAATATTTAGTCAAGATTATCCCTCAAAATTTTAATTATGATTCCTTCTAAGAATATGTATTTTATAATGCAAATTAAAAGAGGCATAAAAAGTCTGAATGTAAACATTTTAAAAATAAGCATTAACTTAATTATATTAGTACACTGCCTCCCTATTATAATTACACGAAATATTCAAGTGTTACCAGAAACACTTAGGATCTTTCTCCTGGCATGGAAATCCTGTTTGAATCAGTTGCAGAAAAGTTATTTACTGATTTATCTCCAACACTTTTCTACTTGTTGAGACACCAGACTATTCCTGAATCTAAATCAGGACATGCAAAGTGAGGCAGGGAGAATCTGGTTACACAGTTGTCCAAATACCAAGTCCTAAGTATATTTTGTTCATAACTTTATGCCACATGATAGTCTAATAATCCACTGTGGTGACTCTTCTATATTTACAAAAAATAAAATTCAAACAAATTTTCATTGCTTATATACTCATTTTATCTATATTTTGTTCAAATACATACAACAAAATGAAGCAAAATACACACATTCATACCTAAATAATTCACAGAAGCATCAATTAGTAAAATCAGCTGGCTTCAGGCAAGAAAATATTTCTGAATATTGGTTTTGACTATATTTTCATAATGTCCACACGCCACTGACGTTTTTGAACTGTGGGGAGAGAGAATTCTCTCTGGATTCTTCAATGGTGTGAGTCCTGGGAGGCTGACCACTCACCAGGAAGGGCCCACTCCCAAGACTATTGAAACAACAAAGACTAGACTCTATGATTGAAACAAAAAAAAAGAGAAAGAAAGAAATCTCAAAGTCAGTGGGGAGGGAATGGAAGTGGGGAGGAGGGATGAACACATTCAAAATAAAATATTGCTAAAATAGTGATTGTATTCAGAATCTTGCATTGAAGAATGCTTTTAAGGAATTAAAAACAAGACAAAATAATAGAAATAATCAAACAAAATGCTTTTATTTTGTTGTTTCCAGATTTATGTAATTCCTTTTCCTTAGCTCCTAACTATTGTTGAAATTGCTTTGGAACAGTAGAATAGTGGAATAAAAATTAGAAGAGACAGAACTTATTTTGACTCTGCTGCCATATTCTAGAAGTACATCATAAAGTACTACAAAAATTCTATTCCTAGTAATTTTCAGTTTTACTTTATATGCATTCATTACTCTTTTAATCTTATTTTATGTAGTATTTTTGTATCTATTATCTGTTATTTAAATAAATACGGTCCACTCTTTCTATGTCAAACAGTATTCAATTCTCTAACTGGGTACAATGTAATTCCAACTTTCAGAAAAGTTTGATCCTTGTGAGGACATAGGTTTATAGAGATAGCCAGTTCTCTACTGATTTCAAAAGACTTTTAAAAGCCTCCATAATCTTAATGGGCATTGTTAAAAATAATCATGAGAATGAGTGTAACTTAGCTTACTTAAAAAATTACTCAAATTAAAACATTAAAAAAAACCCCAGACAACCTATTTCTGATCTGGTTAAAATAAGGGACATCTGTGTAGATTAAGCATTTCAGATAATTGCTACTTCCTGATCCTCTCCCGCTTTTGTTGTGTATTATAGCAAGGGACAGTTTGTTGTCTGATCAGAGACATTTATTATAGGTTTGTACCAAGGTGCATGTGCTGCACTGCACATCAAAGTTAGGCCAGAGTGTTCAATAAATTGATTTTTCTGTCCCTTCCATTTTTCATTCTGTTACTTTGCTATGACTGAACACATGCAGTTCTATTCTGAGGTGGGAAATGCTGCTTCTTGAGTAAAAGGGGCAGACTTTTGAAGTTTGTAAGATAGTATGCTGATTTCATTTTTTCTACAGTGCAGAGGGTAGGCTGCATCTGGTTCATCTAATTTAGACACTTAGAAGTCAAATCCCAGTTCTACTTTTCAAAACCATCTGGGCTGCTTTTCATTCTCTGAGCCCAGCCGCCTTCAGTGAAATCAATGGTGTTGGCAGAAAATATCTGAAGAAGTAAGGTTAGCTGGTCACAAGACAAATTTCTTTAGACCCAGACATAAGGAAAACAGATTTTCTGTGGTAATTTTATAGCTACAAAGAAAGACATGTTGATGGCATCTATGCGATACTTAAGAGTTTATTAAAGGGTTCAAACATGTTAAGTATGCTTTCAAAATTTCATAAAGGTCAGTATATATGTAAGTACCTTTTTTATCAGTTATAATTTACTTCTAGAAATAAGAGATCATTGGTGGGCAAAATATTGATATACAAATTTCCATTTTTCAGTGTCAGAAAATTTGGATATTATAAGAGCTCACACAGGTAAGTTGAGAGCTCAAACAGGATGTGAAGATGACCACAGTGACAGGAAACACAGGTTCATATGGGCCAGGGTGTAGGGCAATACAGTCATACAACTCTATGTGACTCTTGTTTGAACCACTGACAGCTGATATTTCTTTAATGCCACTGTAACTCTTTTCTGTCCAGTGCTATAGAAACAGTTTTAGATATTGCACCATTTAACAGGTTCTAATAGTCAAAGGTAAAGATCTGTTGAAATGGGGGCGGTGGGGTTTCGTCCCTAACACCCCGGCCGCTTGGCTAGCTTATGCCCAAAACAACAACACACAAACTGTATTCATTTAAACACTGCTTGGCCCACTAGCTCTAGCCTCTTACGGGCTAACTCTCGCACCTGGACTAGCCCATTTCTTATATTCTGTGTAGCACACCAAGGTGTGCTTACCGGGAAGATTCTAGTCTACGTCCATCTTGGGTCGGAGCTTCATCGCGAGTACCTCAGAGAGCAAAGCTATCCCATCTGCCCGCTAGACAGGAACCTGGCATCTCTGAGCGGAGCTGCATGATTTCTGACCTCACTTCCTCATCCTGCCTGCATACTAGTCTGTTTACTCCACCCACCTATGTTCTAACCTATCAGGGCCAAGGCAGTTTATTGAACCAATGAAATCAACAGATTGATATATGACACTCCCACATCAAAGATCTATTGTTGTTTACTTATTAAAGAGCAGAATAAATCTCATTTTAATCATTGAACACTGTATGTAAACAAATGGTGATTTTATGTGTGTTACTCTTTCCTAACTTATGATGCTGAACCTCCACTTCACAGTTCATGTAAATTAGAGAACTCCTAACTCCCTTTCCGACTCAGAGCTTTGTGGCTCTGTAATTTGCTAAGTTCTATTTCAGTTCCTATGTCTAATATTGGATTTATAATAAACAGTCCTAGGTTTCTGTAAATTAGAGGCTTCACAAAACCTGAATCTATCTATGGTGAATGCAAATTTCATTTTCAGAGTGTTTTCAAGCAGCATATGCATGACAAAACTGTTACATATGCCATTTCTTAGGCTCGTCTTCTGAATTACTAAACGCACTCGTGTGGTTAGGTGGGGAGGAATAGAGATGACAAACAATCAGAATCCTAAAAAGTCCCCTAGAATATTTGGACTCAGGCTAAGGGTAGAAAAAGTTGAGGAAGTATGCTGTTTTGAATAGCAATCATCCCATAGACTCATGTGTTTGAATGCTTAGCTATGGAGTGTAGCTATTAGCTGTGGCCTATTGGAGGAGGTGTGGCCTTGTTGGAGGAGGTGTGTCACTGGGGATTGGATTTAGAGGTCTCAGATGCTCAAACTAGAACAGTGTGACTGGATCTCTTCGTGGTTTCCGCTGATCCAGATGTAGAACTCTCAGCTTCTTCTCTAGCACCATGTCTGCTTGCATGCTGCCCTGCTTCTCACCAGGATGATAATAGATTAAACCTCTGAAACAGTAAGCCAGCCCCAGTTAAATCAGAGTCATGGTGTCTCTTCATACCAATAGAAACCCTAATGAAGACAGGAATTAAACTTGCATGAGTTTCTCAGTGTCTCTGAACAAACAAACACACACACACACACACACACACACACACACACACACACACAAAACCACCAGCGAAAGGAAACATATAAATGAAGTCTATCCAGAGATTTTTCATTAGCCCTACTAAAGGACTACAGTAAGAGTCAGGCTCAGTTTGTTTTTATGGACAAGCGGTTAGCTTCCTCTTTACCATTTATGTGAAAAAATTCTCATCGCTCATCTGTGGAATAGCTAATGATTTGTGTCAGACAATTTGCCTGGCTCTTTCCCAAGTTGCCCCTTTGTTCTCCCAGTAGGTTAGTGGTCAAAGTGGGACTTTGCCAGGAATAGATTAAGAACATGCTTAGCAACACTGTGTGTCTGGATACTGCCTGTTCTGATCTGGTCAGAATCAGAGATGGACTATGAGTGTCCTTGTTCCTAAAGGTGATCAAATAGGTACTTTTGAAGATTATTTATTGTGGACTCAATCCCTCTTGAAAGAGGCAGCATTTTGTTTATCCAAATAAATATCCTAGTTATGAGTTCAATAAATTTGCCTCTGTGGCTCAGCAAGATTGTCAGAACTACTGCCTGTATATTTTCTTCGTGTTGTATCCAGGATCATAGTATTTCACGCCATAGCACTGCTTCCTGCCAAGGAACTCACTTGCCAGTCATGATACATAGAGTACCCATACTCATCCTGTTCACGTTCACCACAATGAGGCAACTGGTTTGACATACAAGTAAAATGGCCTTTGAGAACTCAGTTACAACCGAGTGGAAATGCCTGTAAGACTTATTAAAGGTTATGCATGCCTCAAACTAGCATCCAAAATAGGGGAACAAAAGAGAAGGGACATCACCCTTTATTGCCACAATGACGTCAGTTAAGATTTTTTTTTTTGTTCTTAGTACCTTATTATGATCTGTTGGACTAGAGTTCTTATTTTAAAAGGAGGAGTGCTTCCCCCAGGAGATACAGCCATGATTCTTTAGAATGCTGTCCAATGTAAGCGGCTATTATCATATACATTAAGGATCTGAATAGAGCAAAAGGTTAATGATAGGGTAATCTGCCTTCTTTTGCATGCTTAAATGAGATATTTATTATTTTCTAGTGCTTAGAATCATAACTGCACCAAGAGACTCTCCATTCTCAAGTGTTTGGGCTCAGACTGTTCTATGCCACTAAATATGCAGGCTCACCAACTTATTAATCAACTATTCAGGTTTTAGTGTATATCAACTTCTGTCACTGTGTCAATTTCTCACCAGAAATAATCTATCTATCATCTATCTATCTATCTATCTATCTATCTATCTATCTATCTATCTATCTATCTATCTATCTATCTGCCTATCTATGATATATGTGATGTTAGATGGCTAGATGTTGTATATATTATTAATGTATTAATTTTTATTATTTGTTAATCTAGTCATCGATCTCTTCTTGGTTCTACTTCTCAGAAAAATTCTTATTGAAATATTCTTGTATTCAAGTATTCCATAAATTCCATGAACTTCATAAATTCAAGTATTTGTGGAAATACTTGCTGTTTCAACTCTCCTATTTGTTTGGCAATGCTTTATGATTGTTTGACTGCTGAAATGTAAAGATGCAAGATAGCCTCTGACCCAGTGTCATGTTATAAGGATATTTCTATGATCACATTTCAGGTTCCCTTAATTGTGAATTTTTTACATTAGTAGTTAATTCTCCTAGCACTGCTTTATAATGTTACCTTCATAATATTATTTTATTTGCAAAATCTTTTTCGTCCTGCAAGATATCAGTTTTTTTTTTTTAAATAAGAGGTAGAATCTTTGGGAGATACAATTTTTCTGCCTACCACAGAAATCTAATGACTCTGTTCTCCGAGCAAGTCAGCAGGAATTTTTAAAATGTCTCATTCTTCACCCCAAATTTATAAAATGTAATATCTTCACTGTTTAGAAAGGATCCTTCCTTTGTTGTGAAGAGAGGATAAAAAGATGCCTTAAAATCCCTCTGTTCTGGTTCCACAAGTGTTCTAAAGCCACTATGTTCACAAAGGCCTCTGTCCCTAAGTACAATCATTTTCTGGGGCAGTCCATGAGAATCATTACAACCCCCTATACACAGTTTGCATTATTTGACAGAATATACCTCATTTCTTATTCTGAATCCCCTATAGTTGTCAATTTCACTGCTCTAATTTCTCTAAAAATCTCTAAAGTATTTTCTTACATAATTATAACCAAAAAATGACCAAATGATTGATTCTACCCAAGACAAAAACAGGAGCATTCTCTAAATAGGTTAACCTACCCTAGATATGGGGATTATGCAGGGCCACTCTTCCCTGTCTAATGGAAGTTTTCCCAGCATTAACAATGCGAGATCAGGGCCTCACCTCTGCTGAATATGGGTACAATCATGTGGTTTGAGCAGTCTATCTATGGGGCCACTGGCAGTGGGACCAGAATTTATCCCTAGTGCTTGAACTGCCTTTTTGGACCCATTCCCTTTGGAGGGATACTTTACTCTGCTTAGATATGGGGGTAGGTCCTTGATCCTGTCTCAAAGTCATGTGCTAGACTTTGCTGCCTCTCGATGTGAAGCCTGATCCTCTCGGAGGAGTGGATGGGAGGTGGAAGAGGTGGATGGTGGTGGAGGTGGAGCAGGAGCGAAATGGAGTGGGAACTAGGATTGGTATTTAAATGAGAAAAGACTGTTTTAATAAATGAATGAATGAATGAATGAATGAATGAAATCTGATGTAAGAACGGGCTGCTATCACAAAATTTATTTTCTAGATTTCAACCATTTTTGTAGACTGTACTCCAGAAATTCATGACCATAAATCATGCTAGAAATGAAGAGACTTTATGGATATGCTGCTCAGGTAAATTAGATGAAAAACTGAAGCATGATAAACTATTTAAAAGCCTATGAGTGGAAGTTGGGCAGGCAGCTCTAGTCCTAGAATTTCATCTTTTAAAGAATTTCCCAAAATTATTGAAGTATAAATGAAGAGCAAAATTGTGATATTTAAGGCAAGTATAGCATAACATTTGACACAATACATATTAAAATAATTGCTAACTTAGGTAACACATTTGTTACTTCCTAAGTTTACTTTGTCTTTGCTGGAGGGAACATTAAGAAATTCTCATTAAGACGGGCAGTGGTGGCATATGCCTTTAATCCCAGAACTTGGTAGGCAGATGTAGGCATATCTCTGTGAGTTTGAGGCAAGCCTGGTCTACAAAAGCTAGTTCCAGGACAGGCCCCAAAGCTACAGAGAAACCCTGTCTCAGAAAAAAAAAACTCATCAATTAGGCAATAAGTATTATTAAGTATAGTCAAGATTATTGTAGAAGGTTCCAATAATTTTCTCATCTTATAACTGAGTTAAAACTGTTTATTTTTATTTTAAAATAACATTTATTAATTATTTAGGAGTTTCATTTACTGCATCCAGATCACAATTGCCTACCCTTCCTCCCAGATTTACCCTTCCACCCTTCAACCGCACCACTAAAATTTGTCTTGCCCATATACTTATTGAAGTATGATCTAACTTCCAGGGACCAGTCCATTAAAGATAATTGAATCCTTTCCTATCCCACTGACAGAAGTCAACAACTGTGAAGAAATACATTACATTTCAGCACTTTTATACAATTTTAAAGGACTTTCCTCAATAGCTTTTTGTTGAGACTATTTCTTTGTTTTTTTCTTTTTTCTCTTGGTGGTGGGGGAGAGATAGGTTATTGCAGAAACCTTCAATGCCTCTCATTTTCAATTATGAGTCTGCAGTCATCAATACCATTGCTACAGATGCTTCCTTACCTATAGCAGCTAGTGACACAGCCAGTGACAGCATGGATCATGGACAGATCTTGGATTACCCCGTGGTTTTCCATGACTGCACAGATCAAGTGCAACCATACAGTTATCAGCGGTATCATGTATTATGGACCTCATCATGGGTTCAGGAAGCATCTTTGGACATCAGCATTGTTTCCAAGGGCAGTACAGACCACAGATATCATTGTGTTCTCCCATGGCATTAGAGTCCATGAACATCTACATGGTCTCCAATGTTAGCATGGATCAGGACAGCAACATGGCCTATAATTATAGGTTCATGCAGCCAGTGCCTCTGGAATATCTGTTTTTATCCCAAAAGCATGCTATACTCTAGCTCTGTGTTGTGATTTGAGATGGGGCACTCTAAAGGGAAGTTCTCCAACAGAGTCTCACTTTGTATACCAACCCTTCTTAAAGCCAGGACCCATGCCCTGCAATAGATGGCCAATACAAAACAATCTTAATGGCATTTTTGGAGGTTCTTTGTCTTATGATGCTTTGTCAGAATATTTTTTAACTTTATGGTCTTTTCATATATTATGGTTTTCAATTTATATGGGATTTCTTGCGTGTGAATGTGTGTGTCTATCTGCATTTCTTGTGCTTTCTCTTTGGCTCTTTTCCTTTTGTTCTTTTTCCCCATATTCCCATTTTTATTTTATGCTATTATTTCCTTTCAAAGCAAAAAAAAGAGAGGTAAGGATTTGGGTGGGAGGAGAGTTAGGAAGTGTCTGGGTGGGGTTGGGGGATAGTAATCTGTAGTCAAAATATATTTTATGAAAAAAGCTATTTTTAGTAAAAATAAAATGCAAAACAAAAATCAAAACAAATAAACAAAAACCCCTTTGACTAACATCTACCTATTTTTCCTACTTGCAGCCCCCATAACTGAAATTTTTCTTTGTTTCCGAGTCAATATTTTGAGGTTCCACCTGTAAGTGACATCATACTCTTGACTATCTCTATATTTTTTTTCCAGTATAACATACTGTCTGTAAAGATGAGCAATCTGTTGTAAATTTATCTCTTATATAAACATATTTTATTTATTTTATTTTCTCTTGGTTGGGGCTGTTTTTCATCATGTTTTCCTGCCATGTTTCAGAACAATAAAGCTTCAGGAGCTCTAGCTATGATTTAATTTTATTTAATCTTTCTAACCAGATAAATATTTTTATTCTAGAAAGAGGTATTTCAAGATTTGCAAAGACTTGTGAAGGACTGCACATAAACTGTGTCAACAGCTCAGTAAATAGGATTTCCCTAAGAGATCTGAGAAGACCCCGTGTTACTCTGAACACAGAAGCAAACGAGCATGATACCATAAATGAATCTTAATTGACATATTGGATCTCTACCAATGCATGGAGGACAAAGTACTGAACATGATGGGCTTGTGATTTAATAAAATGACTAAAGTGATTAATGAAAATAAATCTGTTTAGGAGTCGTTTGTCTTTTCATGGACCCTAAACCATTTAGACAGTACTTCTTGCTTTTGTATAGTCTAGTTTTTTGGTATCATAATGCAAATAACCCGGGCAAATAAAATGATAGGGACCTTGAATCCTCAAGTAGCTCAAATGTAAACATAAGATATAAAAAGACATGTGAAAGTTACATGTAGCCCAATGCACCCTTTGTGGCAGGTCAGGAAGTAAATAACAGCGGGGTTTTAAAGCAAGTAGCATAAATTTAATATGATCCAAAAACTATACTGTATGCAAAATAAAAAAAAAGCCTTGGGGAGAAGGAGCTGCTCATCTTTTTCTATTCTAATTATCTTCATTTCAGTGGATTAGAAAATGGTAAATGTAGAAGTCAAGTTGGAGATAGTTCTCAGCTCAATCGCCTGCCAAGTTAAGTCTGATAAATGGCAAGTGTGTATAATTAATACTGTCTTTTTTCCCTAGACCAAAGGGCGGCTGCAGTAACTATAGATTGTAATTGTCATCGTTGTCACATAAAATGTGCTATTATTAAGTTCAGGCCGAATTTTATTGCTGGGAATGCTCATAAATTGAGCGGTCAGTCATTTAAATTACCAAGTAGAGAGCTGTATGGCTTGCTTTAAAACTACTTCCTATGACAATGTGTTTGACTTTGGACCTCCAAAAACTAATTGCATTTTTTGAACAGACGTTAGACAGGCTATAACCTATAAGCGAAGATATTCTGACAGACATGCCATGTACACTTATACATGTTCATAGGAGTCTCATATTTTTATTTCCAAAATTTTGCTGTACAGGCAAGAGAGAAATAGGGATTTAATATAAAATGACACGTGAGTGGGAGTGATCACTCTGAAAACAGGCTTACTGCTTCCTGCCAATGCCCGCTTTCCATACGCTGTTGCTGATGAAAAGCTAGAGTGGAGGGGGATGGAAAGTGTGACTGACTCCTTGTTAGTGGCCTCGAGCGTCACATTGTGAGAGGAGTTTCTGAGGGGTGGGAAGACGTGGGGAGTCAGCTAACAATATTAAATGAGTAACTGTAAGCACTAGGATAGCTGAGGATCTCCTTACTAGCTTCTCCTTATATTTGAAATAAGCACAACTGAAACAACATAGTCAGTGTGTAATGCTCATGTCACACTGATATGAACAATATTGATGAGATATAGCGGCTATGTTGGTATTCCTTATTGTATTTGCCCCCCCCCCATGGGCATAAAACAATATAATTTCTTTTCTTTTTTTTTTTTTTTGTTTTTTCAAGACAGGGTTTCTCTGTAGTTTTGGAGCCTATCCTGGAACTAGCTCTTGTAGACCGGACTGGCCTTGAACTCACAGAGATCTGCCTGCCTCTGCCTCCTGAGTGCTGGAATTAAAGGCATGTGCTACCACCACTCAGCTTCAAAACAATATAATTTATATTAAAACCTAGAATAAAAGGAAAAAGCAAATTCACACACATATACCAGTACACTTATACTTGCCAGGTTATTGTATTTTTCTACATATAACTGCGTCTTTCCTCTGATTTTTCCAAGTATGTGCTACTCTATAGTATATGAAATTTGGCTGATGATACAAAAATACAAAGATTATTAAGCCTGCTTTAGATTATTTTTTTTATTGAAAAAAATATTTCCGCCTCCTCCCAGCCTCCCATTTCCCTCCCACTCCCCCCCTCCTCCCCCTCCCTCTCCAGTCCGAAGAGCAGTCAGGGTTCCTTGCCCTGTGGAAAGTCCAAGGTCCTCCCCCCTCCATCCAGGTCTAGGAAGGTGAGCATCCAAACTGGATAGGCTCCCACAAAGCCAGAACATGAAATAGGGCCATTTCATGTTCCCTATCCTCAGCTGCCCAAGGAACTAATGGCAACATCGCCCTGGGCACCTGGGAGCCCCTCTAGGTTCAAGTCTCTTGCCAACCATAAGATGGCTCCTTTAATTAAGATATATACTTCCCTGCTCCCATATCCACCCTTCCTTTATCTTAACCATCCCATTTCTCCAAGTTCCCCCCATCCTCCCCTTCTCATCTCTCCCCATCTCCCCTTACCCCCATCCCACCCCACCCCCAAGATCCCAACTGTTTGCCCGGCAATCTTGTCTACTTCCCATATTAGAGTACTACTCAGCGGTTAAAAACAATGACATCTTAAATTTTGCATGTAAATGAATGGAAATAGAAAACACTATCTTGAGTGAGATGACCCGGACCCAAAAAGATGAACATGGGATGTACTCACTCATAATTGGTTTCTAGCCATAAATAAAGGACATTGAGTCTGTAATTTGTGATCCTAAAGAAGCTAAATAAGAAGGTGAACCCAAAGAAAAACATATAGTTATCCTCCTAGATATGGGAAGTAGACAAGATTATTTTTTTAATATGGATATATATTTTTTTCTTCATTCAACTTGCAAAAGTGATTTTGTGTGGATCAAATTGTTAGCAAAATGAAACTATTTTAGTCTTGTTATATGACAGTCTGAAGAGTCTACATTGGAAGTCTAAAACATTTCAAGGTCTATAGAAATATTCTCTGGTCTTATTGTTTGGAAACATTTGTAATGCATAGAGCTTATTTTCACTGGTTTATACTAGATTTTAGTAGTTAGTGTGAAAACTATGTGTTGTAGGACATATTGACAATTCAAAGCCTGGCTGAAAAACTCCCACTGGGATTTTTCTGAATATTTTGTGTTCTCTTTTGGGATAAATCAGTTTAAATGCTGTATTATCTTCTACAGTTACTCTGGCAGCATGAAAGTGCTTAAGCATTTCTGCTATGGCTATTATTAGCATTCTTGTAGCAAACAAATACTAACGGAAGAGTCCCATGGTAGAAATCTTACACTTTAAGGTATCCAATACTGTGCTTGCAGGGTGTAGTATAGTAGAGAGGATGTAATAGTGTAATAAGGAGGATAAAGTAGAAAAGTACAACCTTAAAAGTGATTGATTACATCGCCCTCCTTTACACAGATGATAAACGGGCTGAGAAAGAAATCAGAGAACTATCACCTTTCACAATAACCACAAGTAACATAAAGTATCTTGGAGTAACTATAACCAAACAAGTGGAAGACCTGTATGACAAAACCTTTAAGTCTTTTAAGAAAGAAATTGAAGAAGTCACCAGAAAATGGAAAGATCTCCCATGCTCTTGGGTAGGTAAAATTGACATAGTAAAAATGTCAATCTTACCAAAAGTAATCTATAGATTCAATGTAATGTCCAGCAAAATCCCAGAAAAATTCTTCACAAACCTCAGAAGAACAATACTCAAATTCATATGGAAAAGAAAAAAAAACAGGATAGTCAAAACAATCCTGTACTGTAAAGGAACTTCTGGAACTACAGAGTTACAATACTGAAAACAGCCTGGTATTGGCGTAAAAACTGACATGAAGACCAACTAAACAGAATCAAAGACTCAGATCTCAGCTTACATGCCTACGAACTGGTGCAGAAGATTTGTCTATATTCTGTCAATTATGTTTTAAATAAAACACTGATTGGCCAGTAGCCAGGAAGGAAGTATAGGCAGGACAAACAGAAAGGAAGTAGAGGTGGGGCAATGAGAACAGGAGTATTCTGGGAAGAAGGAAGCTTTTTCCCCAGTCCTGTCCAGATATCAAAGAAGCAGGATGTGACCTCACTTGCTGAAAAAGGTGCTGAGCCATGTGTCTAACATATACTAGAATAAGTTATAAGAACTAATACAAAGCCTGAGCTAATGGGCTAATCAGTTTATAACTTATGGAGACCTCTGTGTGGTTTCTTTGGGACTTAATGATTGCAGAAACTGGGCAGGACAGAAACCCCAACAAGTAGGCCCCCATGTTACAACAAACACCTGATTTTTGACCAAGAAGCTAAAGATAAAAAATGGAAAAAAGAAAGTATATTCAACAAATGGTGCTCGCTTAACTGGATATCAACATGTAGAAGAGTGAAAATAGATCCATCTCTATTGCCATACACAAAACCTTTTTTTTTTGCAATGCACAAAACTTAAGTGGATCAAAGACCTCAACATAAAACCAACAACACTGAACCTCATAGAAGAGAAATTGGAAAGTACACTGAACACATTGGTACAGGAGACCACTTCCTAAATATATCCCTAGTAGCACAGACACTGAGAGAAACAATTAATAAATGGGATCTACTGAAACTGAAAACCTTCTGTAAAGTAAAGGACATGGCCAACAAGACAAAACATCAGCCTAAAGAATGGGAAAGATCTTTACTAACACCACATTGGACAGAGGGCTGGTCTCCAAAATCCCTCAAAGAACTCAAGAAATTGGTCACCGAAAGAACAAATAATCCAAGAAAAAATGGGGCAGAGACCTAAACAGAGAACTCTCAGCAGAGGAATCTAAAGTGGCTGAAAGACACTTAAGGAAATGCATAACACCCTTAGCCATCGTAGAAATGGAAATCAAAGCAATTCTGAGATCCTATTGCCAAGATCAAAAACTCTGATGACAACTTATGCTGGAGAGGTTGGGGGTAAAGGTAACATACCTCCATTGCTGGCAAGAGTGCAAACTGGTATAGCCACTTTGGAAATCAGTATGATGATTTCTCAGAAAACTAGGAAACAACCTACCTCAAGATCCAGTAATACCACTTTTGAGTGTATACCCAAACGATGCATAATCATACCACAACAACATGTGCTCAACTATGTTTATAGAAGCATTATTTGTCATAACCAGAACCTGGAAACAACCTAAATGCCCCTCAACCAAAGAATGGATACAGAAGATGTGGTACATTTATACAATGGAGTACTACACAGTGGAAAAAAATGACAATTAAAATTTGTGGGCAAATGAATGGATCTAGAAAAGGTCATATTGAATGAGATAACTGAGACTCGGGAAGACAAATATATGTACTCACTTATAAGTGGCTTTTAGACATAAATCAAAGAAAAACCAGCCTACAATTCACAATTCCAGAGAACCTAGACAACAAAGAGGACCCTAAGAGAGACATACATGGATCTAATCTACATGGGAAGTAGAAAAAGACAAGATCTCCTGAGTAAATTGGGAATATGCAGATCATTGGAGAGAGTAGAAGGGGATAGGGTAGGAAGGGAGGGAAGTGAACAAAAATATATAGCTCAATAAAAACAATTTTTAAAAAGTGATTTATTGCATGCCATGAAAGAAAAACTGTGCCCACATGTTTGAATGGATCTCTGTGAGTGTCTCCTACATCCTTTCATTGATAAAGAGACAAAACAAGGCCCAATTTTTTGTTTCCTGCAGAGGAGATAGAGGGAGGATCTCTCAGAGTGACTGAATTGAGCATCTTTCTTACATATTTTCTGTTAAGACTCCCTGAGGTTGGTGGCAGCCTGGGAGCAGCTCCAGGAGACACCCAGGATTGAGTGGCTTCTTGCCTCTTTGTTTGTCACATTGCATATAATCTGAGAAGTGATTTTTATAATGATGCAATAAAGGACATTCTGAAAGTGATCTAGTGGCTGTAAGTTAGAAAAAGCCTTTTGTGGCACTAATCTCACATTTGGATGTTGCTTTGAAGGTGAAGCCTCTCTGATGATCATAAGACTAGGACCAATCTATGAGTATAATAGAGTATCATTAGGAATCATCTCATTGACTTTTTATTTGACAGTCATATTTGGTTCTATTCTCGGTGTCTGGGCTATCCAGCCACCGGCTTCTGTCCCTAGGCAATGTCAGGGTGGGTTCCCTCCTCTGTCAAGACTGGTCACTGGCTGGCCACTCCCATATGTTCTGCACTTCCTTTACTCCAGCACATCTTGTAGGCAGGACAAATTGTAGGTCAGAGATTTATATACTTGGTTGGTGTTCCAGTGTATCCATTGGAACTCTTGCCTAGTTACATGAGGTTTCCAGTTACGACTCCTTTATCCCCCATTGCTGACGTCATCCTTGTAGATTCCTTGGAGTTTACCTTGCCCCAGGTTTCTATCTGACCCTGAAATGTTATACCAATTTCCATTTGTCTCTTTCAGTACTCTCCCCTTTCACCCCTGCAACTGATCTCTCATGTTCCCATTACCAACTACCTCCCAGTCCACCCACAAAATCTGTTCTAATTTTTCCTTTCCAGGGATAGAGTACATTCTCTTCTTAAGGCTCCTTGCTTTATCTAAACTCTCTGAATTTATGGATTGTAGCATGGTTATACTTTGCAGCTTGTTGTAGGAGGCTGCTTGTTTTGTTCCCAGCTGCTCAGTCATGAAATAATCACACAGAAACTATATTAATTAAATCACTGCTTGGCTTATTAGCTCTATATTCTTGTTGGCTAGCTCTTACACATTAATTGAACCCATTTTCATTATTTTATATTTTACTATGAGGTTTGTGGTCAACTGGAAAGGTTCTGTAGGACATCTCCAGCAGGGTTGCATGGCTTCTTTCAATCTCCTCCTTCTCCCAGCATTCAGTTTAGTTCTCCTGTCCTCCCTCCCTATTTCCTGGGCAGACCCAAGATTGTTTCTTTATTAACCGATGGTATTCATAGCATTCAGAGTAAAATCCCACATCAGCAGCTGGTATCCTCTTATAAGTGAGTACATAACATGATTATTTCTGAATCTGTGCTACTTCACTCAGGATGATTCTTTCTACTTCCGTCTGTTTGCCAGTAATTTTCTAATGTCGTTGTTTTTAATAGATGAATAAATGCAACAAATTTCATTATCTATACCCTTTGTTGAGGACATCTAGATTATTTCTAGGTTCAGATTATTACAAATATAATTACTATGACCATAGCCAAGCAAGTGTTCAGGTGGTAGGGTAGAGTGTCCATGGGTATATACCCAGAAATGGTATAGTTGGGTCCTGTGGCAGATTGGTTCCCAATTTTCTGAGTTACTGCCATAAGAATTCCCAAAGTGTCTGTACAAGTTTCCCCTCCCACCAGCAATGGAGGAGTGTTCCACTTGCTCTACATCATTGCCAGCATGAGCTGTCACTTGTGTTTTTGTTCTTAGGCAGTCTGAAAGGTATAAAAAAGAATACTGGAGTCCTTTTAATTTGCATTTCCTTGATGACTAAGAATGTTAAACATTTCCTTAAGTGTTTCTTGGCCATTTAAAATTTTTCTGTTTAGAATTCTCTGTTTAGATCTGCACCCCGTTTTAATTGGAATATTTGGTTTATTGATGTCTAGTTTCTTGAGTTTTTAAAATATATTTTGGAAATCAGTCCTCTGTTGGATCTGGAATTGGTGAAAATTTTTCCCCAGCCTTTTCTGAAGGCTGCTGGTGTCCATTGCCTTACAAAATCTCTTCAGTATCATGAGGGTTCATTTATAAATTGTTAGTCTTAGTATATATACTACTGGTGTTCTATTCTGGAAGTTGTCCTAATAAGTTCAATTTCTCTTTTATTAGATTTAATGTAACTGAATTTATGTTGAAGTCTTTGATCCACTTGAACTTGAGTTTTTTACAGGGTGATATATATGTATCTACTTGCATTACTCTATATGCTAACATCCAGTTAGACCAGTACCATTTGTTGAAGATGCTTTCTTTTTTCCATTGTATAATTTTGGCTTCTTTGAAGAAAATCAGATGTACATAGGTGAGTAGAATTATGTCTGGGTCATTTATTCAACTCCACTGATCCACTTGTTAGTTTTTATTCTAGTACTATGCAGTTTTTAGTACTATAGTTCTGTAGTAGAGCTTGAAATTATGGACAGATTTCAACTACCCCCAGGAGTTCTTTTAATGTATAAGATTGTCCTAGCTATCCTATGCTTTTTGTTTTTCTTTATCAAGTTGAGTATTCTTCTTTCAAGGTCTGTAAGTAATTGTGTTGAAATTTTGATGGGGTTTGCATTGGATTTGTAGATTGCTTTTGATAAAATGGTCATTTTTTACTATGTTACTTTTACCAATCCATGAGCATGAGAGATCTTTCCACCTTCTTATATCTTTTCTAATTTCTTTCTTCAGAGACTTGAAGTTCTTTGTCATTCAGGTCTTTCACTTGTTTGGTTAGAGTTAACCAAGGATATTTTTATATTATTTGCAGCTATTGTAAAGGGTGTGTTGTTTCCCTGATTTCTCACTTCTATGTAAGAAGAATACTGTTTTTTTTTAAGAGAGCACTTTAATATAAATATGGAATAATGTGATGGTACCATGAAGCATTGTGATGTTGATGTGGAGAATCATAATGCTGGGCCGAGCATGATATCATGAGGTATCTTCTTGTTGGCTCAATTGAGTATTGTGATGTCATCGTGGGGTCTGTGATGACACAATGGAGCATTTTGGTGGTACAATGGAACATCTATGGCAAATTTGAGCATTGCAATGTCACAGTGGAGTTTTTTTTTTTTGTCATATCTAGCCAGTTCATAAAGGTGTCTGTCAACTGTAGGAGTTACCTCTTAGCAGTTTTGGGGATACATATATATACTATCATATCATCTGTGAATAATGCTATTTGACTTATTCCTTTCTAATTTATATCCCCTTGATCTCCATTAGTTGTCTTATTGTTCTAGCTAGAAATTCAAGTGCTACTTGGTATAGTAATATTTTATTTATGTTTTAATAAATAAAACTTGCCTGAATATTAGCAAAGCTAGCCACACAGTATACAGGGCAGGCAGTGATGGCACACACCTTTAATCCCAGCAGTCACACTAATTAGCCATAGGGGCCAGGCAGTGGTCATGTATCCCTTTAATCCTAGCACTAGAGAGGTATGTAAGGTGGAATGAGACAGGAATTCTCTTAGTCTGAAGATTTTGTAGAGGTAAGAGCTCTTTAGTAGTTGGCTACTTTGCTCCTCTGATCTTCCCTAACTCCAATATCCGTCTCCAAGATTTTATTACTTGTGATACATTTAATAGACATGAAGAGAGTGACTAGTCTTATCTCTTATTTTAGTGAAATTGTTTTAGGTTTTTCTACATTTAATTTGATGTTGGCCTATAGGCTTACTCTATGTTTAGATATGTCCCGTGTACTGATGATCTCACCAAAATTTTTATCATGCAGCTATATTGGATTTTTTCAAGGTTTTTTTTCAACATCTAATAAAATTATCATGTATTTTTTTTCTTTCAGTTGTTTATATAGAGGATTTTATTGACAGATTTTCATATGTTAAACCATCCCTAAATCTCTGAGATGAAGCCTACTTTATCATGGTGGATGACCTTTTTGATTTGTTCTTTGAATTCAGTTTGCCAGTGTTTTAATGAGTATTTTTGCACAAATGTCCATGAGAGAAAACTGTGTGTAAATTTCTTTCTTTGCTGAATATTTGTGTGGTTTGGCAATGGGTATGGTGGTTTGTTTACACAGTTTTCAGAAAGCTGATCTGACCTTTGATGGGATTGGAGTCTTCAATCGAAAGTTTGACCTGGGATATGGTGATAAGGAGTGGAGATAGACAGAATTATGTTCGGAGAGCACTGGCAGGGTAAGAACCAGTCTCATTTAGGGTTCAGGATGCTGGCCTGGCCCTGGTGGAAGAGGAGGCTTCCCCTCAGATGTATGGGCCTGGATAAGGTGAAAAGAAGTTTAGGATTATGATGGATGAGCACAGGTAGACTGAAGGTGGATTACTTGGTTTTCAGGAAGCTGGCCTGGCTCTTGATGGAGTGGAAACTTCTAGTAGATGTATGGGGTGGGATATGTTGTGACTGATAAGCTTGTAAAATTGTAAAATTGTGAGTTTTACTGCTCTACCAGTTCATTCTTCAACTTAAATTTTCAATTGTCAACCGGGCGATGGTGGCACACTTGGGAGGCAGAGGCAGGTGGATCTCTGTGAGTTCGAGGCCAGCCTGGTCTACAGAGCTAGTTCCAGGAAGGCTCCAAAGCCACAGAGAAACCCTGTCTCAAAAAACCAAAAAAAAAAATTCAATTGTCAGTTCAAATTGTTTGTTTGCCATGTACATGTGCAATTACTTTAAAAATTTTACTTTTGCCATTGACTTTGCTTCTATCAAATAGGAAAAGAGTTATAATAGTAGTTCACCTTTATAAAAAATTCAAGAAATAAAATATTCTATACTGTGTGACTAAAACAAGTTATTTCAACCAAGCAATGGCATGAGTTTCAGGAAATACGCATTTTAGCACCAGTTAACTTAATAGTTCTGTAATTGCAGACAAAGAATTTAACCTCTTCAAGTCTCTGCTTCTTTGCTGTGAAAGATATATTTTATTTGGATATATGAAAGTTATCACAATATCCCAATTTCTGTGAGTTACTCCTTGTCAAGGCTTTTGCATGCATATAAGAACTAAAGTTTTGTGAGAAATACTTGCCTTGTATTGTGTTCACCTGTGGTCTTGCACAATTTTATCCTGTATCATCCATATTACAGAGTTGTGACAAGACACGACAGAAGACATTGCCACAACAATAAAGTACAGAAACCAAGACTCAAATAAATTATGTGAACATTCCTTTTTTAATATAAATTTATTTATTTATTTTATATCACAATCACAATTTCCCCTTCCAGTACTTCCCTACAACTCCCTCTGTTCCTATCTCCAATTCACTCCTCCTCCATTTTTCTGTTTAGGAAAGGACAGATCTCCTATGAAAGTCAACAAAACATGACCTATCAAATTGTAGTAAGACTAAGCACCTCCCCATGTATTAAGGCTGGGCGAGGTAACCCAGTATGAGGAGTAATGTCCTAAAAGCCAGTAAAAGAGTTGGAGAGAGGCCCTGCTCCCATTCTTAGGATCCCCACAAGAGGACCAAGCTACACAACTGTAATATATGTGCAGAGTGCCTAGGCCAGTCTTATGTAGGCTCCCTGGTAGTTAGTTCAGTCTCTGTAAGTCCCAATGAGCCCAGGTTAGTTGATTCTGTGAGTTTTCATGCAGTGTCCTTGACACCCCTGGCTCCTACAGTCCTTTTCCCCCGCTTCTCCAGGATTCCTTGATCTCCAGCTAATGTTTGGCTGTGGGTCTGTATCTCTTTTCATCAGTTTCTAGATGAAGCCTCTCTGGTGGTAATTGGACTAGGCACCAATATTTGAGTATAGCAGGATATCATTGGGCATCATTACATTGACATTTCTCCCTTTCTAGTTGTGTTAGTTTCTGTCCTAGGTTTCTGGATCATCCAACCAGTGGGTCCTAGTACTCCAGGCAGTGTCAGAGTTTGGGTCAACCACTCGCTCAATCTCCAGGTCATCCTTACCACAGCACATCTCATAGGCTGGATAAACTGTAGGTTGAAGTTTATGTGGCTGGGTTGGTTTCCTACTCCCTTCATTTGGAGTCTTGCTGGTTACAGAGATGGCCAGTTTAGGCTACATATTTGCCGTTTCCAGGAGAATTTGCTGGGTCATCATTATTGATTCCCAGGGGATTCCCTTTCACCAGGTTTTTCCCTGACCCCAAAATGTTCCCCTTTTGCAGTAGTGTCTTTCAGTACTCTCGCTCGTGCATCCCTCAGATTGTTCATGTTCCCATCCCACCTGCCTGCAGTCTGCTCATAAACTCTCTTCTATTTCCACTGCCCAGGGAGGTCCATGCATAACTGCCCCCCACACACACTTTGGTCCTCCTTGTTACCTAGTCAGTCTGGATTGTAGCATAGTTATTCATTATTTTCCAGGTAATATTCATTTATGAATGAGTACAAATGATGTTTGTCTTTCTTTGTCTGTGTTACTCATGATGATCTTTTCTAGTTCTGTGCATTTGCCTAAAGTTTTCTGATGTCATTTTTTAATAGCTGAGTAATATTACATTATGTAAATATACCACATTTTCTTTTTCTATTTCTTTTGTTGAAGGGAATGTAGGTTGTTTCTAGGTTCTGGTTATTATAAATAATGATGTTATAAACATAGTTGACAAGTTCCTTTGTGATATGATTGAGCATTTTTTTGGGTAAAGGCCCAAGAATGGTATTGCTGGATATTGTAGTAGATTGAATCCAAGTTTTTTGAGACATCACCACACTAACTTCCAAAGTGGCTGTACATGTTTACAATTATATGAGCACTGAGATTCCCTGAATGATTTTTAGCTTCAGGAGGAGCTAAAGTCTCTATGACTGATAGCTTCTCAGTCTAGAACTGTTAATATAAAGAAAAAATAACAAAATAAACTTTTATTTTAGATATCACTGGGTCTATAAAAATTGGAAAAAGACTTCTAATGTGTTTCAAGTCAGAAGAAATGTTGAATTGAAGGCTAGATTTTCTTAGTTCTAATGCTCTCTGTTTGTCTTTGGGCAAATTTCATTCCATCTATAGTATTGAAACACTTTATCTATAAGAAGGAAACCAAAAACCAATAAAGTAAAACCTATGTTATATTTGAAGAACTTGGAAGAGAAATGAAATATAAATGAGATATTCCTTTGCAGGTATTGGAATAAGAACACATATTAAGACTGTACATAATTTAAGGTTTTAACTTTTGATGCTTTTACTATAAACTTATAATAATGTCAAGGAATAGGAATTTAAGGGTGAAAAAGCCCGATGTTAGGCATGATATGTATGATAGAGAGATTTAGTGGAATTTCCAAAATCTTTATTGAAAAATTTGAACAAGCCCATAGATCCTTTCTACCTTAATTAGAGAAAAGCAATCAAAGGTCAGTATTTCAGTCAAGTTGAGAATTGCTCAATGATTCCTTACTGCTATGTATGGATTGGTTTGAAGAAGTTATATGATAAAAATGAATTGTAGATTGAAAATGAAAAAGAAAAAATCTTTTGTCCTTAAAGATTCAGACTGTGGTTTATTCAACTAGAATCCAATGTTGCAGTTAAATTTCCCTGATGCTAAGCCACTGAAGACAGATGTTGAGTTGAAGAAGAGAGAGGATGTGTGGATGAGATGCTTTTGACCAAAATAAAATAATTCAGTGAAAAATCTCTACAAGGGCTATGCAGCATTTGGAATGTGTTAACGAAGTCCAGAAATTTCAGGGATGTAATGTCAACTATGGAGCTTACTTCTTTACTTTGATTTCTTTCCCTAGACAGCTCCTAAAGTCTCTACAGATGTTTGTAGAATTGTTCATGATAAGCGACACAAATAAAGACTATGAATGCAGTGTCATTACTGCAAATGTCAAGCAAAGGGGTTTAATGAAAGTATCACAGCACATTCTGTGAACTCAGTGATAATTCTAGCCTCTATCACCCTTTTTATATACAAAGACAAGAAATTATTGCTCCAACAAGTCATGAGATCATGATTTTTGCTTAGGTCTTAGGCCTAGTTTTGTGATCGTTAAATCACTGATTATACTGTATGGATTGAAGACTTTTTAAAATTATTTCTTTTATTCTTTTGATATTAGAGTATAATGTTCTTCTCAGTAGTTCCTCTATTCTTATTTGTTAGAAATATGAAGGGGACATCTGTGCATTTATAACAATTCAGTGCCAAGACTTCACTATTCAGCATAGTTATTATTTGAAATCTGCAAAGTTAAGTTTACTCCTGATGACAGAGGCAGAGGCCATGTTTAAATATTCTGTGTTAACGAAGTCCAGAAATTTCAGGGATGTAATGTCAACTATGCTTTGGTCTTCAGATATCTGCACTGGGAATCGCAAGGGCAGAATTTTAATCAAACAACCAACTAATTGCTTGGAATGGCCTAGCAAATTCTCCCAGAGAGACAGAGAGCCTCTCAGAAGTTCACAGGGATGCAAAGTTTTTTCATCAAAAAAAAAGGGTAAGGTTGATATTTAGCTTGAAACTTCCATCTAATTTTGAAGTTTAATTTTAAGTCCTGTCTGTGTATATATACCATGACTCCATTATTTCTTTGTTATCTACAGAATCAACTATAGCTTTTGTTTACATATTCTTAACATTTGAAAGGCTTAATCAAAGCTGCATTTAGTAGATTATTTAGACATTAGAATTATGTAAAAGATTATTTAAAGGTATTAAGGATAACTTTGATGGCTAATCTTTGTTACCAACTTGATTGGATCTGGAATTAAACTAGGATGTACTTCTGAGATGGTTTGTCAGGAGATTCTTGTGAAAGCTTAAAAGAGAAAGACTTTCTTCTAGTGCAAACCGCACCTTTTTATGGTGGTTCAGACATAAAGAGATCCAAGGTAACAGCTTGCTGCTGACAGGCTGGCTAGACTTCTTGCTGCTGAGTGAGCGTTTCCCATTATTGCTGCTTCTTCTGCTGTCTTTGCTGCCTTCAGAACCCAGCTTCTTCAGACTCTCAAGGTGGACTCTCAAGCAAAGACTCTCAAGGACTCCTGCAGGCCTTTAGCCCCTGGATGAGGATGCTGAGGCATCTAGCTCATGGACTAAGCAGCCATTGTTTCACTATTCATTCTCTATAGTTCTATAAAAGCTCTTTAGCCTTTATAATTTCTAATTCATGGTCCTACCCATTACCAATATCTGCTAATTGTCACATAGACTTCTCAGACTAAACCATATGGTGTGGAACTTCTTGCTTTCCCTTAAGAGGACATAAAGCCACGCATTTGTCTTTGGGAGAGATTTTTCATAGTTCTTCTGCAGTCTCCATGTCATCCTATGTACATTTTTTTTTTCTTTTAATGAAACTCTTCTCCAGGTTTGCAAAGGAAACCTTTCTTTTCTTCCAAAGACCCGTTTATCTTCTCGCTGATACAATGTACTTTCTCTTTTGAATATTCTGGTACCTGAAGGCTTCATCGTGGCTGACACAATATTGAGGTTCTTTCTCTCGATACAGGTAATTTTTTTCAGGCCCTTTTCTGAACCAACTTAACTGTCACATCCCTCTTCTCCAACAGTCTTTACCTATAAGTGGTGCTTATAGCTCTTGCTTTTATATCTGCCAAAATTTGATAGAAAGATCTCTGAAAGCATGGAACAAGTGATCAGTTAACATTCCTGAAACAAGTATGTGCCGGGTCTCATTAGACCCTACAGATGTAGACTATAGCAGTAGTCCTTTTCAAAGGACAGAGTGGACTAATTACAGAAGAGCAGAAGTTATGAGAAGCAAGCAAGGTTACACAGATCATCAAGAGACATGGCGATCTTGATCCGTGTTTAAATACACCAGGAAAGGGTTGATGGAGTTAGTAGAGGATAAATATGAGAAGAAGGACTTAATGAATTAAAGGCTCAAATAGATTAAGTGGTTTCAGTAGATGCAAAACTCAGGAATGGTAAGGAATTCTACTTTTCTTAATTTCTTTTTAGATAAGCTTTAAGATATAAAACAAAAACCTTGAAGGTTGTTTTGCATTAACCTATTAAATACTCATTAAACGCCTATTGAGTTCTAAGTTCACTCGGTCAATAGTAGTACATTAAATGTTTGAAACCTGATAGTTGGAGGCAGGAGATTGAAAATTACAGCCCCCTGACCAAGCTGGTCTTTTTTCTACATAGAAAGTTCAGAATGCTGCTGTGTGGTTTTTCTTTTTTTGGCTTTTTTTGTTTTTGTTTTGTTTTTGAGACAGTGTTGGCCTTGAACTCATAAAGTTTTACCTGGCTCTGCCTCCTGAGTGTTCGGAATAAAAGCATGAGCCACCACTACCTAGCAATTGTCATGTGGTATTTTTCCAATTCTTAAAGCACATGACAAATTTTGGTGACTACTAATCAGTTGTTAAGCTTTTAATTGTTACCCCTACTTTTAAATGGGAAATTGAATCATAAAAAATTTAAAACTTGGTCCCAAATCACACTAGTAATATTTCATTTGCAATTTGCAGTCTGATGACAAAGATTGTCATCTGAGTGGCTCTTTGAGGATCCATGGTCATAAAACAGACAAACTGAGAAGAGGAGAAGTTATCCTATGGAAACAGATCAAACGTAAACCATACTTCACATCTGAGGCAAAAAATTTGAAGATGGAGAGCTCATTGTGGAGATTCAGTTAGAAGTTATGGGGTGAAATATTGAGAATATACCAGCAACAAATAAATAAGAGAAATCAAGAACTGGCTAAAGTGTAAGATGCCTACAAAGACTAAATTAGTGAAAACCGGTTTGAAGGACATTCAGGTTAGGCTGTAGAAGATGGATTTCTGCAAAGGGTGATTACATGGACCTTCCCTGTGAAACTATGGTTCTTATTCCTAAAAAAAGGAGTTCATAATTAGTTAGGAGATGATAGTATGATCAAGATTAGCGATTAAATATCTCATGTTTGGTTATGGAATTGTAAATTATGGTAAACTTTGCATGTGTCTAAAGAAGCAGCAATCAACTGAGGCTGAGGTAAAGATGCAGTCAACATTCATTGCAGGCCAAGGGAACACAGAGTACAGTGTAAAACAGCTAGAATTCTCAAGGAAGGAGGGGAAAGAGTAGTTCTTTGTGAAGTTAGACACCAAGATTCAGCTTCTTACCAAAACAGAGTTTAAGGCCAAGATAAGAGACTAATGGACTAATATACTCATGGTCTTGACTCAAGTGGTGTTAACCACAGACAACTGAGTGTGCACACAGACACAAGAATTGAGTTAACATATTTGGTTTATAGTTTAGGAGTCTGTTAGAAGGTAATGAAGAAAAGTCTAACTCCCTAAAGTATTTTCTTATTCAACGTTTACTGTTATTCTGTACTCAGATTCATCTAAAATTAAAATATAGTTTTTTAAACCATGCAGATGACTTTAAGTACATTTGTGACCTAAGTATCTCTTGTCTATGCTCAGAGATCAGCTTCTTCCATCTTCAGTTTCAGCCATGTATTTTCAAATACAGATGCTAAGAGCATAGCTTAATTGTAGAGCAGTTACCTAGCATGTGCTTTGTGTAAGGTCCGAGGTTCAAACTCCACAACTAACAAAAACAAACAAGCAAATGAATTAATATAGACAGCACATCACTGCCTAATTTTGTTAAATCTCAATATTTTCTCACTTTTAATGTTGATATCAATAATATTTTGATTGTACATTTGGAGTAAATCTGTCATTTATATGCTTTAATCATCATTAATACTATTTTATTTCATTGCAGTGTTAACAGTCTCAAAGAATTTTGAGATTTTTTTCTGTGTTAGGTAGCTAAAAGTAATACATAGTGCTGCCAGCACACTTCAGAACTTCTAAGATTGTATCATTCTGAAAGATAGAATTTTATCAAGACCTGTGATTTAAGGATCAATTTTTTTCAATTTATTTATTTATTAAAGATTTCTGTCTCTTCCCCACCGCCGCCTCCCATTTCCCTTCCCCTCCCCCAATCAAGTCCCCCTCCCTCATCAGCCCAAAGAGCAATCAGGGTTCCCTGCCCTGTGGGAAGTTCAAGGACCACCCACCTCCATCCAGGTCTAGTAAGGTGAGCATCCAAATTGTCTAGGCTCCCACAAATCTAGTACGTGCAGTAGGATCAAAAACCCATTACCATTGTTCTTGAGGTCTCAGTAGTCCTCATTCTCTGCTATGTTCAGCAAGTTCGGTTTTATCTCAGGCTTTTTCAGACCCAGGCCAGCTGGCCTTGGTGGGTTCCCGATAGAACATCCCCATTGTCTCAGTGTGTGGGTGCACCCCTCGCGGTCCTAAATTCCTTGCTCGTGCTCTCTCTCCTTCTGCTCCTGATTTGGACCTCCAGATTTCTGTCTGGTGCTCCAATGTGGGTCTCTGTCTCTGTCTCCTTTCATCACCTGATGAAGGTTAATATTCAGGAGGATGCCTATATGTTTTTCTTTGGGTTGTCCTTCTTATTTAGCTTCTCTAAGATCACGAATTATAGGCTCAATGTCCTTTATTTATGGCTAGAAACCAAATATGAGTTAGTACATCCCATGTTACTCTTTTTGGGTCTGGCTTACCTCACTCAACTGTATTCTAATAGTCTGTTATATAAATTTACCGTATTATTATTATTCTATTTTCTTAGAAAAGGACATTGATTTGTTTCCAGTTGATAACTGTAACAGATCAAGGTGAAATAAGTACATTTATAGGTATATCCTTATATACCTATACAGAAATTTATAAATACTTTGACTCTCCATCCTGACTCGTTGCCTGCTTGACCTTAATCTTATTTGCAAGTTCATTCCTTCACTGGCAGTAGAACCTACTTCATGGTTCTGATGTACACTGAAGACATCCAGCTACTCTATTCCTGGACATTCCATTAGGCGAGAGACATTGTTGCAATAATCAGACCATAACCTGTAAGTCACTCTAATAAATCTTAAATATGTGTGTATTCATTCTGTCAGTTTTGTTTCTTTAGAAAACCCTAAGTAACACATTTCACAAACAGAACACACTGTACAGTGTATTTGTAGTCATGCAATTTCAGGATTTTTTTTTCTTTATGGAATCTCCTTATTTTTTGCCCCCAGAGCCTTGGCAACTGTAAATGAATCTTTATAATACTGGGTGACTGGGCAATGGATGTCACTGATAGATAATTTCAGAATAATCAGCATAACTGAATTATAAAACATTTCAGAAAGTATGATAGTGAGGAAAAGTAGTAGCAGTTATCTGCTGGATTCATTAATCCTTCTAAGTAATCAAGAGTTTGCATTTATGTGCAAATGAGTCAGTACAATAATAAATGTGAAAACCGCTATCTATGTATCCATCTCTACATCTATCCTTTTGTCTCTATCATCTAGTTGTCCATCTATTTATATATTTTTATTAAAAGTATTTTAGGGGGAATAAAGTAATGAATACATGTAAAAATAAAGAGAATACAAAATTGTGTAAAGATGTAATATATCGCTAAGCCAACACACAGTTTAATTTGATACACGATCCTTTTATTTTACAGTTTTAAAATGCATTTCATAGACAAAGCCATTGTTTACCCCTCTCCTTGGGGAAATATGCAGAGACATGTAGTTCCACACAGGCCGGCCCCACTGGAAGGTTTTTATTTCAATGCTATCAACTTCTATTCTCTCCAATCGTTTTTCTTTTCTTCTCAGCATCCATTGTTTCCCATCATTCACTCGAGTGATCTCAGCACCACGGAGAACAACTGGAAGCAGTCTTTGTGCCTGCTGATATTGAGATTGTCTTTTTATAAAGAAGGTATTTCTGACTCTATAGACAATTAATAAAGAAAGGAACTGAAATTAAATTACCATTATCACACAAAATCAAATGATAAGAAAGTATAAGTTTACCTTTTTTGCTATATGAAAATATTCTCAGTTCTTGTCTGGTAACCTTGCAGGAACAAGGTTGACTCCTTCAGGGCTGTGGAGCAGGGAAGGCAGCAGAGTAGGCTCCTGCTCCCACTCCTCAAAGCCAGCCTTCTAGGTCAGTCACCTCTTGACGGCAGCCTTCCACCTGTGTCTGTCATACTGGATGGGGAACACACTGAACCCAATAAGATCACATGAAAAACGCCAGCAAGTTGGAAGGCTCATGTGATTGTCAAATAGTTAAAATGAAATTGAAATTTATGTCCTGGTAATGTTGAAACATGCATGGGCAGCGCTATACAGCTGCATGGTCATTTTCATTGTTGACGACAGTTTTTATTTTTTAGTTCTAGATTAACTGAGTTGTCTTAAATCAAATTTATTTTTGGAACTATCAAAGATGATGGGATTAGTTAAAATGTGTATCAGAAGACAGAGGGCCTGATCTTTTGCTGCCTTCCCGGTGGCTTTGTCAACCTGGGCATTTGCTGAACGACCCTCCATCTGTTTCCCAGAGGCTTTGTCAACTTGGATATTTGCTGAGCGACCCTCCATACATTTCTGTTACTTATGGCTTTCAACTTCAACAACTTAAGAAGAAATTTCTGATATCTGAATTTTCCAAAGACAACCATTGATTTTCAATTTGTTTGATTTAATTGGTCAAGTGAAATACTTAAAGAGAACATGTTGATGTCAGCAACGGTACAGTATACACATTTAGCACTCTGTGGCACACATGAACTTATTTCTATTTACAGCTAATGTTCTGTTTTGCTCGTCTCATAGAAGTTGCTGAGGAAGGCAAACGAAGTAAATCACTAAAACTAAATGTTGTAAAGGCAGATTTTGAACTGAAATTGTCATATCAAAGTACACATATCAATTTCATTGCACTAGTATTTACATTTTCCCTTTTTAAAATTCTGCAGAAATAAAATGGGACTTTTTACCTTCTTACGGGACAGCATTTACATTTTTATTTTACTTAAGACGCTAGTATTCAAAAACAATGGGTTTGCATGAGGGAAGCATTAGATTAACAGAGAGGTGTTTATTGCTCCATCTTTTCCTTATAGGATCTTGAAACAAATTGTATAAGAGAGCTGTCAGGCCAGAATTTTCTCTATGCAAGAAAAAGCATGATAAATGACAAATTAGCGTAAGACAGTGCTATGGCTGGGACATGAATTGTTTTCAAAATGCCAACGTGTGGTTCCCAGGATTGAGGTGGTGAACTCCTTAAAATGAGGGGCTTAGTGTAAGGTAATTAAATCACTGGGTCCCCTTCTCATAAGTAGATTTCTTATTTATCCTTTGTGACTGCAATGGGCTTTGCAAGGGGTGGTTGTGATGGTGAAGTCACCCTAGTGCCTTGTCTTCTTCTGCATGGCACTTGGTCACTGTCTAATTCTCTACCATGTGATACCAGTCAAAGTTGACCTCGTTTAGTTTCTTCTTTATTTTTGGTTAAAATTTGATCTTGTTTCTAACATTTTCTTAAGATTGCATAAAATTTTGACTTTCAGTTATTTTTGGAAACAAAACTGTGGTATCCTGGGTGAACCTAAAAATATAAAAATAATTGAATTGTATGCTTTACAAATAGTTTACAACATCACAGCTACTGCTGATAATGAGCATGACCATAGAGGTCATCTTTTATTTAGTTTTGTTAATATTCTTAAAGTTCTTGTTTATTATTTCTAGAAACACTTTTAATACTATTTCATTTTACTAATGAATAAGATTGCTGTATATGTAACAAGATAATTAGCTCTTTACAGTACCATTATTGGTGCCAAAATTGAATATACTGATATTCTTACTAAGCCAAGATGATGATGAGGATATAATTTCCTGAAGTGGGATTTCCCTCTGAATGCCGTGAATATGTTTTATTACCATGGGTTAATAACTTAGCAGAATACAGAAAAAGGCGGGAGATCTAAACTGAATGCAGTAAGAAAGAGGGGGGAGTCAGAGAGATACCATGTAGCTTCTGAAGCAGAAAGACACCAGAACCAGCCACATGGCAACATACAGTTTAATAGAAATGATTAATTTAAGTTCTACGAGATAGGTAGGATGCCTAATCCATTGACCAAGCAGTGTTGTAATTAATATTGTTGTGTGTGATGATTTGGGCCTGCACAGCTGGGAAACCAAGGCACAGCCTCCACTTACAATTGTCCCTCTGTTTTCAATCCCTATCTCTTCTTCATTTCTCCATCCCTTTACTTTGTAACAGGTACATGCTGTGTTGTAAGCTTTGTTATATTGTCCTGATTCATTCCTTCAATTTGCACTGTTAGAAATATCTTTCATAAAATTTTCCTTAGTGAATAATATGATGCAGTAAGTTTTAAAGTTATCTATAATTATTTAGACAATTTTATAAGGTAAATGTGAATATTATTGTGTCAGAGACTCAAGGAAGTTAAATATCTCCCATAAAGCAAATTCTTTTTCCATTTCTAAAAGGATGGCTGAAGGAATTTTTCTCCTTTCATTAAGAACATTTGAAAACCTGAACTGAACATATCAAATAATAAAAGAATATTGAAAATAAGTAAAAGAAAAAAAAAGTCAGACACAGTCAAATTAATAACTCAAGAGCCAACATTGTGGTCAGTAACTTGGATCTTCTGTTGGCTAGTCCACCTCAGATTTGGAGTGGAAGATGTTATGCAACTGATAAATCCAACATCTACAGACAAAAATAGTGCAAATAAAAATGTACACTTTCAATCCAGAAGTTCAGGAAAGAGACTACTAGGCAAGAAAAACATTTAGACAGCAAGCAAGATAGGAAATCTGGATATCACAGAAACAGCTGTGCTTCCATCCCTACCTTGAACTGTATTGTTCTAATTTGAAAGCTGCACTTCAAGTTTTGTCTGGACTAGTGATGTGTTCTCATCTCTCCCGAGGCTGGGGTCAGAGAATGGTGAGTATTGAAGCTGGCTTTCTTTAATATCTGGTAAGAACAGGGTCCACACACTCTCTCTCCATTCAGTGCCATCATGAGATGTAGTGAGGAAAGTCAGGACTTGGCCTGTTGTGAAGAAATGGCAAGTTCATTCTGTTAAAACCTCTGTTGCTAAAGGAGGCCATGTGCAGAACAATGCACTCCAGGAGATGGAGTCCGTGGAGGGATCTGGAAGAGCTGGGATTCCTATACGATCGCAGAGGTCAGAGGGCATATGCTCTTTTGTGACTACAGAGGCCAAATGTGGATTCTGGACCTCTACTCCACAGCTGGTTGTGGGCAATGCTCCCCCCATCATGATTTCTCTAAATTGCATCTTCAATTTGTTTTGCTTCTAAATTTAAAAGTTGGAGACTAATCTAGAGCTTATCATCTAATTAGAGAATCCTTGCCTTGGAGGCTATGCAAAATGATAACTGCACCCATCGTAAGTTTTGCAGACAATTGTTTTTAACTCGTTATCTAAAATACTTTCTGATTTCAGGGGTGTCCTCTGCATATGGACTGATCTTTCGGAGTGGGAGGTGTACTCGGGAAGGTGAGAGAGATTTGACCTTAATGGAGATTTTGAAGGTGCAAGAGAGAGGATTTAATCTACCGTTAGTCTAAGCAAACACTCAATGCTCTTAATCAACCCACTCTCTATGACCTAATAGCATGGCTCCTGCAATGGTATTAAATGCTTTCATTGGAATCCCACCGGTATGTGCAGAAGAGAGTTGAAATTTCCTGAAATAAAATGCATCTGAAGTACTAGACAGTGCTGCAAGTGAAGTAGGGTGCTTTCCGGAGAAGTTGGGCAGGATAGCAGAATGCACTTGTGTCCTGGTCACACAGCCACCAGGATACAAAGCAGGCTGTAAGGCACTTCTAAAGCTCTGAAAGCTAGAATATTTTAATCACTCCATAATGCTACCAAGTCACAAGGGGTTCATACTTAAATGACATTTTAATTAGTGATAATAACACATCCAATGAAAGAAAGAGTCAGATGGAGAAAATCGTGAAGGCCAGAGAAGAATGAGACTCAGAAATGGGTTTGCTTGATTATGAGCACTGTTCCACCGAGAAACACTCTTAGATTTGGGGAATAAGAACAAACTTGCTCATTAGGTCTTTCTAGAAACTATATGACTATGTAAATAAGGCAAATGTGTTTTTCTATAGAAGATGTTTGAAAACATGTTGGCAGTTTTCAACCTCTTCAGGGTGTAGTCTCTTGTATGTTATATTTTAGGTTTTATAGAAATAAAATAAAATATCTCTTATATAAATAAAAAAGACTAGCTTTTTACTAAAATCTTATCTGGTACCTCTGGAAACTCAAAGATAACTCATAATACTCTCTAAAGTATAATCCATCTAAGAATAATTGCAGGGGTTTGTTTTGTTTTGCTTGTCTGTAGGAAAGAATGCGGTTTCTAAAGTAACTTCTGATATGTTGGTTATTTGGTAAATCCTTACTTGTGCTGGGCCTTTTCTCTCTGTGAAGCTACCCCTGGGAGCTGGCTGTGTCAATTCCACAGGCAGACACAGCTGTTCATCTATTTTTTTTCTTGGCATTTACAAAAATAGCTTTCAAACTCTTGCAGTAGTTTTGACAGTAACATTTTTTTTTGGTTATTAGAGACAGGGTTTCTCTTTGTAACAGCCCTAGCTGTCCAGGAACTAGCTCTTGTGTACCAGGCTGCCCTCAAGCTCACAGAGATCTGCCTGTCTCTGCCTCACAAGTGCTGGGACTAAAGGTGTGCACCACCACTGGCCAGCCATACTTTGTTTCTTATTTATTCTCTCACCAAGTCCTTTATAGGCAAGTCTGGAACCATGGCATATGCAGTGTTTCCCTGTAACCTCTCTTCCTTCCAGCTGTACTGACCATTGGATGATCTCCATCAGAGAACTAAGCACAGCCATTGAGACATGGAACCTTCCTGCTTCCATCCGTTTCTCAGGCTCAGTCAACCCATTTTACATATGTGTCTAGAAAATTTTCTTATTAGAAATAGATCCACTCAATTTGCTTTCTTCTATTCTTAATTATTTTTGATCACTCTGATAATCAGCCATTATTTTCCTAAACCACATTTCTCTGCTTCTTATGTTATTGACAAGCTTACTTACAAGAAACTTCTTGAATCCAAATCAGATAATACAGTCAAATTAATAAATGGGACCTACTGAAACTGAGAAGCTTCTGTAAAGCAAAAGACACTGTCACTAAGACAAAAAGGCAACCCACTGACTGGGAGAAGATCTTCACCAACGCTGCAACAGACAAAGGACTGATCTCCAAAATATATAAAGAACTCAAGAAACTAGACTTTAAAATGCTAATTAACCCAATTAAAAAAATGGGGCACTGATCTGAAGAGAGAATTCTCAACAGAAGAAGTTCAAATGGCCAAAAGACACTTAAGGTCATGTTCAGCCTCCTTAGCGATCAGGGAAATGCAAATCAAAACAACATTGAGATATCATCTTACACCTGTCAGAATGGTTAAAATCAAAAACACGAATGATAGCTTTTGCTGGAGAGGCTGTGGAGAAAGGGGTACCCTCATCCATTGCTGGTGGGAATGCAAACTTGTGCAACCACTTTGGAAAGCAGTGTGGCGGTGTCTCAGGAAATTCGGAATCAACCTACCCATGGACCCAGCAATGCCACTCTTGGGAATATACCCACGAGATGCCCGATCATATGACAAGGACAATTGTTCAACTATGTTCATTGCAGCATTATTTGTAATAGCCAGAACCTGGAAACAACCTAGATGCCCTTCAATGGAAGAATGGATGAAGAAAGAATGGAATATATATTCATTAGAATACTACTCAGCGGTAAAAAACAATGACTTCGCGAATTTTGCATGCAAATGGATGGAAATAGAAAACACTATCCTGAGTGAGGTAACCCAGACCCAAAAGGATGAACATGGGATGTACTCACTCATAATTGGTTTCTAGAGATAAATAAAGAACTTCATCTGGCGATGGATGGAGATAGAGACAGAGACCCACACTGGAGCACTGGACTGAGCTCCCAATGTTCCAATGAGGAGCAGAAGGAGGGAGAATATGAGCAAAGAAGTCAGGACCACAAGGGGTGCACCCACCCACGGAGACAGTGGGGCTGATCCATTGGGAACTCACCAAGGCCAGCTGGACTGTGACTGAAAAAGCATGGGATAAAACCGGACTCTCTGAATTTGGCGGACAATGAGAGCTGCTGAGAAGCCAAGACAATGGCACCGGGTTTTGATCTTACTTCATGCTCTGGCTTTGTGGGAGCCTACCCAGTTTGGATGTTCACCTTCCTAGACCAGGATTGAAGGGAGGAGGACTTTGGACTTTCCACAGGGCAAGGAACCCTGACTGCTCTTCAGGCTGGAGAGGGAGGGGGAGGAGTGGGGGGGGGGAGGAAAAGGATGGGGGAGGGAAATGGGAGGCGGGGAGGAGGCAGAAATTTCTTTTTTTGCCAATAAAAAAAAAAATCATGTTACTTAGGATCAGTTCTCAGTCAGTTTTTTAATGTTGGCCTATATGTAGTGTAAGGCATGAAAAACTGACAAATAGCAAAAGTTTGATCATCTTCTTTAACATGGTGCTAGTACTCATC
The DNA here is from genome assembly GCA_963919715.1 of Microtus obscurus. Lineage (NCBI taxonomy): Eukaryota > Metazoa > Chordata > Mammalia > Rodentia > Cricetidae > Microtus > Microtus obscurus. Next base: position 1,982,100 of record CAWTZC010001883.1, on the reverse strand, counting down.
CATAGCAAAGGTATTAAGTGGGTTTAATGCCTCAGGGGGATGCTCAAAAGAGATGTAGATTAAAACAGGAGGGCAGCTAGACAGGAAATTAGAGAACTGTATACTCCTAACTGCCTCATGATGAAAGACAAAATATCAACATGGAGATGTCTCTTCAGCCAACTACATGGAGGAAAGGGTGTGTTGCTCATTCAATAGAACATTCTTGACAACCCCATTCGTCACTTTGTTGAAGTCTTAGAGAAAAAGCCATGGCAGGATGGTGAAAATGTCTACTTTCCCTTTGTTACAATGCTTCTTTCTTAAAACAAGGGGCTAATAAAAAGAGATCACCTATAACACAGATATGTCAAAATGTAATATTTATAGAAGTAAATAGATAGCACCCCACATTACTTGCAAATATGTTTATCACAATTATTTTAAGGACAGTTTTTGAATTATTTATTATTTTATCATTTATGTCATTCTTATTTTTTATACTCAAAATGATTAAAAAGCAATTTTGTGCTTCCAAGATTTCAGTGTATATGTAAAAATAACTTTCTGTCTTTCTATGCTTTCAATAAAGTCATTCTGTGCTAAAAAAAAAAAGAGAAAATAAATAGATAAAAATAAGTGATGTAATAACTGGAAAAAAAGAAAAAAAGAATGTTGAAGAGAAAAACAAGATAGGCATCACATATTTGGGACTTTATCAATAACTCATCTACTCTTTAATATTTCTTCTGATATTTTATTTGTAGAATATAGCAAAAGACAACTTATTAATTACTATCAAAGCAAATAGATTGAATTAAATGCTTCATTCTATTTTGTAGACTTTGCCGTATGGGTTGGTTAGTGCATTAGTTAGGCTCTCTAGGAGAATACAGTCAAAAAAATTAACAGATATTACAAGAGGATATTTATTACATTTGCTTATGCAATATAAAATGTGTAGTCGAATGATAGTCATCTCACACAGGAGAACCTGAGACCCTCATAGCAGCTTGGTTCACAAAGTTGACTGTCTCTCTAGTCCCTCTCTGATATCAAAGGCTGAGAAGGTCACTGGAGAGTAACTAGTCGGCAGTCCTTGTTAGAATGCTGAAAAACCTGGAGTGAGACGCCAGTGGAAGAAGACCATTGCATTAGAAAGATCTTCACACCGACTAACAGGAAGTAACAACAGTCAGGCAAGTAACATTTTTCTTCCTGGGACTTCTTTCTATCTAAGCCACTGCAGATAGCCACTGCTCACTCTGAGATAAATTCTTCTGGGACTGTTCTCACAGACCAGACTATAAATGTGTCTCTTATTTGATTCCAGATTCAACCAAGTTGCCAGTCAAGATTAAATATCTTAGGTAATATAAGATCTAGTATATCGATCTTAGGCATTTGTTCTTGGAGAATGATTATACCAATATCAACACTAAGAAAATAAAATATGCTCCTATATGTCTACTTATCCACAGACCTGGACCAACTAAAACATAACTTTTCAAAAATTTGCCATTTGTCTTGTATTCTATAGATAGTACAGGGACTGCTGAGGTGATATTCAGCCGAGAAATTTTTCAGAGAAGCTATATTTTTCATAGAAGACTATATTTATCTTAATATGGAACAGAGTTTTTGTCCCAAAAGGTAGTTATAAAGGGCTAACAGTCCTTTAGAGCATTTGAGATAAGTTTTATGTTGAGTGTATTGCCTAGATATCTATGTTGTTTGAGAAGGAGCAAATAATTTTTGAAAAACAGTTAAATTTGTTCTTAGACATTTTTGCACAAGTACACAATGAATACTGACCATTCTATATTCCACCTCCTTACCATTTCTGTGTAGTCTCCCTTATCCCCGCAAACTTCTCTTGTGTTTGTGTCTATATATTGTGTTTTGTGACTTACTGTTCATCACCTGGTCTGTTCATATGATTCTGGGCTCAGTGCTATCTCTTGATGCTGGAGTGCACAGCAGTGAGCTTAAATGTGAGGACAGCGATTCATTCTTTCACAGAATCTAGCAATAGAAGCGAAGAGCAGAGCCCTGTGAACCTCTCACACTTCCATTCTTAACTGTTGATAGGGAAATCCTTGTGTGGGGCTAGGGAATGTAATTATAGTTGCTGTAAATGAATGATTACAATGCTTGAGTCAACTCTAGAAAAAGACATTTCAGGACCCTTCACTGTGTTTGTTTTCCAACCCATACATGCATCCTGCCCCATCTAAAACACGCACTGAGTATTGGAATAGATGGCATAAATGTCTTATTTACTGCTTTCATGTTTTATTTGAATGCAGCTATGAGTCTCTGAATTTCCCACAGTTTATTCGAAGAAGAGGTTTCTCTGATTAGGGTGGGGTCATCTTTGTTCTATGCATATAAACATAGATGTTTATAAGGATGTTTGCTGTTCAGTTAATTTAATTAAACATAAGCCACCCACATGGGTCTACAGCTTTTCCTGTTATGGTTTGTTAGCTCACATTAAAGTAGCAGACATGACTTAATTTCTTTCCACATTGAAATACTCACTATGGCTCTCTTTTGTTTCTTAGGTTTGGTTTATTTATTTTCTTTTAGAATGTCATATATTAATACGTATCTTCATTGTTTTCCACTGCATCACTCCTCCCATATACCCCCCTCTCAAATTTAAAGCTTATTTAAAAGAATATTGTTATACTTTGTATGTGTGTACATATAAATGTATAAATGCAACCTACTGTATTTGTGTAGTGTTGACTTTTGGGCCCGATTTTATTGGACAACTAATTAAGGAGCTCATCCCCAGAAGACTGATAGTCTCTGCTTAACAGACGTCCATTTCCTGAAGGTCTTCATCTAGAGGTGGGGTATATTCTTAAGGCAAATAATTCAGGAGCTACTGCTGAAAGACCAGACATCTGTAGTGTATTGAAAGAGGAGGTGAGAAACAGGAATACAAGATCTTTGGGGGATTTTAAAGCAAATGAAATAAATAGCCCATGTAATAAACACACCCATCACTTCAAAAAATTTGTGTCCTCTTTTCTCTTGTCTTTATTTTAATATGGAATATTTTATATACAATTTTATGTCAGTGGAACTGGGAAAAATAAGCCAATTGATCTTACTACATACGGTCCCTAAACTATGTCAGGTTAAATGACTTGCTAAGAGTTATAAAAATAGTAACTGACAGAAATTGAAATAACTTCTTTTTTTAAATAGTCATCATGATATTCTTTGAAAAGCTGAGAAATCATGTCATCTAAAAGAAATAATGTATGAAAATATCCAAGAACTATGTCGGATAATGAACAAGATTTCTATGGGGAAATTGGAAACATTTGGGAAGCAATTTGCTGTGTAATCATTGGAGTAGAAAATTGGAGTAGAAACAGTGTGGTTTGGGATGAGACCTGTGGTCTCAGTTATGAGGGTGACTGAGGCAGGAGGATTATGTGAGTCCATTAGTGCAGAGATTAAGGGCAGCTGGGGCAGCATAGGGAGAGACTGTACCGAAAACAGCTGCAGCAACAAGGTAATGAATTCTGTTCAGGAATTCTTACTCTAAATGACATTCTTGTTTCCTGTTTCCTTATGAAAATGGACTAAATAGGAAAGGAATTACATATGTACATAGCACTGCGTGCATCAACCTTTCCAAATCTGGCTCTGGTTCTTTGTCTCCTTATCTGTCATTCTTGATAAACAGCTACGATGCTATCTCATACCAAATCCTGTCCTTTTATCTAGCTTTGTACCCCTCTTTGACCTATTTGAGTATCTTAGTAAATTTTTCTTCTCTTTTTGGCAGTGTTTTTTCTCTTGATCTGGTGGATTATATATTGACATGTCATTATTTTTTGAATCTAAGAAAAACTATGATCTCCCTTGTTTTCTTAATCTCCATAATGTTGTACACTGTTTTTCTTTCCCCTTCATCAGAAAACATCTCTGTGGACTTTCTAAACAACTGATTATACTGCTTTGTTATTCTTTCCATAAATCTATTGAACATTTTGATGTTTCTCATCTGAGTTAAACATTCTTCTAAAAATTATTAAGGCATTTTAAGGTGAAGAAACTAAATTTGAGGCTTTTATTTTCTTCTGTAGAACAGATGATATCTCCTGCACTTTTGGAAATACCTTTTCTCATCTGGATTGCAGGGAATTCTGCTATCTTCATGTTCAGCATCTGCTTTTATAATTTTAAATCATACCTATGCATTTATGAGTCTCCAAGTCTATCTTTAGCCTAATATCTCCCCCGTATTCACACCTACCAACCCACCTAGTATTAGAACATACATCTGAACATCTAGCAGGTATTTTAGACTTAGTAGACTCAAACAAACCTAGGCTCTTGGAATTGAAATGACCCTCAAAGAGTTTTCTCTATGAGCTAACGGCAATTGCCTTCTTGTAACCACAACCACCAACATCTAAAACTATGCAAGCAATTTTCTATTCATATCAGAGGGACACGTTCTATTCTGAAAATGGTTATAAAAACATCCCCATTTCCATCCCTTTCATTCAAGTCACTGTAATTTTTTCATAGTTGATTTCAATAGCCTCCTAGTTAACTTTCCTTATTAAGGATAAAGGATACCACAGCTAATTAAAGTATTGAGCCCAAATGTAATCTGCTCTTCAGTATGGCTGTTGTAACTTATTTGAAGAACTGGTCACGGTGAACACACTGAGTTTAAAATCACAATGTGTGTATTCAAATTCCCATTCTATTCTTACTGTCAGTAAGGGTGTGTACAACACATGATAAATCAGCCTTTGTCCCATATAAGTAACAGGGATGTCATTTACTCTCACCACTCTTCAGAAAATTTGAGAGAAATTGCATATAAAAGCACTATACTTGTGCTTGTAGAATGTGTGAATTGTCACTTCAGGGAAAACTGACACCTACAATATAAGTATATTTTTATAATACAATTAATATTAGAATGTTAAAATGGATATATAGGTTATATTATTTTTCAAGTATGAACAAAATGTTTAAGTTAATAGAAACTATGCTCTAAGAATCATGCTATAGAATTTCCTATATAAAGAAGATGAGAGAAGGGAAGAAGAGGGGAGTACAACCACTTGAGATGGGTTTGCAAAGATTTATTGGGTGCAGAGAGCAATCTGCAGTCCAGTAAATTGGCATTTGAGGGGTGTCACAAATAATAATGCTCTACGTCTTGTACGCCAATGCGCAGGTGTCCAAAAGCTATTACAATCTGAGCACTGGACTAAAATCGTATGGAGGTAATAGCATGGCCACTCTGAGAAAGGTGTTCAGAAAAGAGCTTTTTAAAAATCTTATTTAGCAAATCACTTCTGTCCTCTGTCCAATAAAACCACAGCAACTCAAGAAATTAAATTTTCTGCTTCCAATTCAACCAACAGCACTTTAAGTAATAACGGTGGGATGAAATAATTGTGTTTCACAAAGGCGTCCGAAACACTGGGTGCTTTAAACCAATGTATGAGACATCGTTGAAACTTGCCTGAGGATCTGAGATATCCTGGGTCACTCCATGTTTGATTACTCTTAAACTAAGCTCAAGAAGCCCCTTTCAGTAAGAATCTTGTTACAATTTGTGTATGTGTGTGTGTGTGTGTATTCAGTTTAGGATATTTCTTAAATTATCGAGTATTTTTTATAGACTGAATTGTTGCATATTTTCTGAAGAAATAGTTAAATCTATCATGTCCAATTTTTATTACTACCAGAATTGAAAATTCATATGGACACAGGTTCAGTTATTATCACTAAAGAAATAATAAATTTTGGATACAAGTTTATGTTTGACAGTTATATTCAGAATAATATTAAGAAAAAGTCATAGACCACAGGGTTTTTTTTTTATAATTTTTGGATATGTACATTATTTCATGGGAATAAATTAAGAATTCTAAAGTAATTTAGAGAGGAAAAAAGGACTTCATCTGGGGTTTTGTGAAATTTGCCCCCACATATCAGAGTGTTGACTGGTGATCTCATTTCTTTGCTCTTCCTTGGGCAAGCATGTTGTTTAGTTCTCACTGGTGCAGGTTTATTGTTAGTCCAGAAGACACTTTCTAACTTCAGGTGACCTGGTCCTCTTTCTCTTACTGAACTCTCTCTTACAATCCTTCCTTGATAGTCTCAGAATCTTAGACATAGAGTTCGTGTTGTAAATGTACTAGTTGGGTTCAGACTCCTCATTTCGTTTTCTGCATTTTGATCACTTATGGATTTCTGTGATTATCTCTATATACTGTAAAAGAAGCTTCTGTGATGAGGCTTGGTAAGACCTTCACTTATAAGTATTTAGAATATTGGTAAAAATTTTATAGGTCTATAACCTCTCTAGCCATTGGTAGTTGGCTAACTTTTCAGTATTAGGCATGTCTTCCATCCTATTGAGCAGGCTCTAAGTTCAGTTACTTGGCAGGTAACTCCCCAAGATAAACGTACCCCATTAGGTTGTATCATGCTAGGGTAGTCATTGTATTCCGTAGGCTTTACAGGCCATTAATAACCAAATATATATACATCATATAACCACATATATGGTATATGTACACACACACACACACACACACACACACACATATATATATATATATAACAAAACTAGAATAGTTTGTAAATTTAAGAGGGAAAGCGGAAAGCAGGGGACCTGGAAGAATTTGGAGAGAAGGTAGAAATTAGGTAAATATAGTTCTCATGTGGCAATTTCTAAGAAAGAATATCAAGTAAAGAAATAGAGTCAAGGGAGATAATTGTCATCCCCATAAAGGCTTTTGGTTCTATATAATTTCAGTATCTCTAGAAGTTATGTATGTAATGGAATCACAAGCATAAGCAGAAACAATGAGGCCCCTCATCTGCTTTGCTTCTGAGGTGTTCAGAAACATAGCCTATTTCTTTCTGAGATCTGAGATTCCATGTTCCTTTCTGGATTCTTTGAACCTTGCCACTCTCTCTTTTCAGTCCTGTTCAAATGGATTTCTATTTGAAGTTTACATCTTTTAATGTGAGGATCTAATCTAGAGGGGATTTGGAAGTGGTCAGTTTGAAAGCTCTTGACATTCTGAATTCTGATGGCTTAAATCACTTAGATACTATAGATACTATATATTTGTTTTTGTGTTCTCTAGTTTTACTGGATAGAATTAACTAAAATGTATGTCAGTTAAAGCAAACAATTTTTATTATTTCCTATGTGCCTACACTGTGAAATGCCACATAGTGAGTGTGTGATGGGTCTTGTATCAAGCATTTAAAAACTACTGAGAATTGAGTTTAGCTGTCTTCACTTTACAGGGCAACTTTTGTTCTGGAGATTTATCTGGGATCCACAGCCCAAGATTACACATATTCTAAATATCCAGTGCCTGCTGCAGGGGGAGTCCTTCTGCTTTCCCCTTGCTTTTCTGTAGTTTCTGCTACATAGTGATGGCTGCCACACAGGTCCTTTAGAGGTCGTGGTTTGTGCAAACCTGTTCATATTTGGAGTTATGGGGTCACAGATGCTACTTCACCTCTTTCTCATTGATAGTGTCTGTAGGTTTTATTTTCTATTCTAGTTGCTTTCTGTCTTTTCATGGGGGACTCGGGGAGATTCAAGAACTCTGTCACCACTGCCATCTTCTCAGAATTTAAAACATGTATTCTTGAACTTGTCTGGACAAGTAGTGAATCTCTTGGGATAGAATAAAGCTAAGATTTATACACATGCCAGAAGTTATGACTAACCACACAGCTGGCCTGCACATAGTACTGAAAACTGTGACTCAGGCAGCTGTTTATCACTATCAGGATGTTTTTATTTTTGGAAAGCTTTCTTTCCGGCTGTTAAATCTACCCTCCATGAACACACACACACACACACACACACACACACACACACACACAGAGAGAGAGAGAGAGAGAGAGAGAGAAGAGAGAGAGAGAGAGAGAGACAGAGAGAGAGAGACAGACAGACAGACAGACAATTTTGGAACTGAGAACAAACCAGGAAGGCTATATTACAAACCCTGTCTATTTAAATATTTCTGGTAATTTAATGTAATTACAAATTAAGCAACCACTTAGCATAGACTAAGATTTCCTATAATACACCAATATTTTCTTTTAGTGAACATTTCTGCTTGAATTTGATGTTAACAACATCAGCTATTGCTTGTCCTAATTTGAGTTGTCGACCACATGTGTCCTCTGCTTGCATTTCTCTGTCTTCTCCCCATCTCACTAATGTTGCTTCTCCCTAAGACAGTAACTACCTTTAATTTCATTCTGTTTTTCCAAAATGCCCTTCTTGATAATTACATAGTCCACTTCTACAAATGACCACATTATCTTTTTCTTGTAATAATAGATTATCTCTTGTAGAGCACCTAGCTAGTGCCAATGATTCAATAAAAGTATGAGTAATGAGGTTTTGATATTCATATGTTTGAGTATCAATTTAAACTGTATTATTTTAAAGAAAAAAATAGAATCAACCATTTACAAAGAAAACACTAATACAACTCTAATATTTTGTGTTACATAAATTTAATAATAGCTTCAACTACTGTTTGAGGCCTGAAACTGATATGTGGCTCAGTTGATGAGTTTGTTATGGGAGTAGGAATCAGAGTCCACATTTCTTTTAAAGGCCCACCAACATATATTAGAAAATACTTATTACTTTTACTGTTATCATTTCCTCCCAGGTTCTTTGCTCTCATGCTGGGAGAACAACCGTCAAAATAGTTACATAAAATATATCACTCTAAGCTTGCATTTGAGCAGTTAAAGTTTACCTAACCTGTGCTCTCTTGCAGAGATATAAAGTCAGGTATGACTTACTTATTACTTATTTAATAACTACAGCCTCATAAATATGGCAGCACATGTTCTTACAATGTAGACCTACAATAAAGAACATTGCTCTGCTATGAACTGAAATTGTGACCAAGGCTTGTGAAGTGGCAGAGATGAGATATGAGAGTATACTTTCTGACTCTGTTCTGTTTGCCTTTTATTTGTCAGTCCTTGGGCTTTATGAGACAACTCTAGATTTAAAAATGTTTCCTCTTCCTGACATTATATTAGTGAACTTTGTTGTTTGTAATCAGTATAAAAATTGTGCAAGCTCTAATAATTAGTTGCTGAAAAAGCATCTGACCACACTCCTTAGGTATCTATACTAATGTGAATTTCAGTTGATGGCCAATATAGACATAGGGATATGAGAAGAATGTGTGTATGGTCATAAATACCATTTGGCAGTGTTATATATAAGCTACTTAGCTAAATCATCAGCTAGAATATTCCAGACAAATCATCTTTTTTTAGTGTAAGCTAGCTAAATCTAATAATAACTGTGCAGTTCAACTGAAACAATCATATTAATGTTATTGAGACTGCTGAGCCCAACTCTCAGTAATGATTGCTGCTCTATCACTTTCTCATGACCTTTCGTAATTTAGATATGAGTGCATTGTGAAAAATGGGGCTAAATATCAAATACTTATCTCTGCCTCTGGCCACAGAAACTAACTGGGTTAAGAGATAAACCAAACATCAGCTTCAAGGAAGTCTTTTTCTCTTACTCTTTTCATAGACTCTCCCTGTAGATGTTTTCTCAGATCAAAAACACTGATACAAAAGTGGAGGATGACTCTACTGTTGAATCAATGCCCCTAAACTTCAAAAGGCTAATTTTCCTACACCATGCTTGGAACCTAACAAATCTTAGGCAAAGACATAACAATCTGTAAACCAAAGTGTGCTTTATGAAACTGAGGGATTATCTTCCACAGTGATTCACTCTCAGTGGAATCAGGGTGAGAAATACAGACAAAGATTAGTGTCTTCGTAGGTTACATCTCCTAAGGCAATGGAATGGTAGATAATTCTGTTTTCTAGATTCCAAAGAGTGAGGAAAATGATACCTAGGAAACAGGTTTTTTTTTTTTTTTACAAAATGTAATTTGCACCTATCTCTTTGTGCTGATCCAAATCAATTCACAAATTCACAGAACCGAATCAACACTTTCAACTTGAATTGCTTGATTCCCTTGTGTGCCTGTGTTACTATGACATCAATACTAAATGGAATAAGGAAAATACTCAGGTTTAAAGCTTATTAACTGGCTAGTTTCAAACAGGACTGAAAATTATATTGACCCATTCCTGGTTTTCCCAGCTTTGCATTTGTATGTTCACAGTATGAAATAGTAAATGTCATTAAACTAGTATGTCAATTGTTTAAAATCATTTTTATTTTTACATTGTATGCATTTTATATATTGTATATGTTGTATATTTTTTCTGGTTCTATTTAGAATTATTGAGATGTATTCAGTTCCATCCCTAATTGCTATTACAATGGATGCCGTGGAGACAATGGTAATCATATAATCAAGAACAAACTGTAAATTTTACCAGAATAGAACAACTTTAAAAAAGGCTGAAAAGGCTCATGAGGGAGACCTAAATTTAAATAAGTTCACCCCCTTTTTCCTCCTAGAAATGAGATTTTCCTGTGAAGGTGTTGTTGGCTTGTGACTGTCTCCAATAGAGTATGATTGGTACAGCATACCGTGGGAGTATTTAGTGACTTTGTCATAGTAAAATTTCATTTGATCCTACAAGACTACATCTGAGTCAGGAAATAATGAAGTTGATACCATCATGCTATCCCCTACTCCTGAAATTAAATGTTTTATTGATTTTTGCACATGACAAAGTCAGCACTTTATTACAATTTTTTATGGATTTTCCTCTAGTCATTGAAATAAAACTATTACCTCTTGTCTTGATATTTAGCTTTTGCTTTAACTTGAGTGAATCTGTGTTAAACTTAGGTTTTGTTGCTGTTTTGTCTCCATTTTGACAGTCTGTAATTTTAAATCTATTTCAATGTTTCATGACTCTTATTGGTTTAGGTAACTCCAATTAGGGTAAGATTAAAGTTATCATGCATGTGTAGAGTTTGAAAACTTTATTCTTATGAAGCTTCATTTTAGTGAAGACTGGGGACAACATGATACTATGCTGTCTAGCACAAGGTATGCAGTTTGATAATCTAGAATTTGTTTCTTCAGATCACCTTGTTGTGAACCGTTTGGGTATGAAAGAATAACTATTTTGAACTTCTACCTGTCAATGTAGGAAATTTATGTAATGAATAGACTTGGAAACCCTATTTCTCTGAGGATATGATGAGAAAGTAGAATGTTCCATAAAAAAGAGCTTTATTCGTCATATTAAGTGAAACAGAGGCCACAGAGCCATTGTCAAATCATCAATAATTAATTTTTACCTATTCATTTAACTTCAACTTTGCAACTTCCTTCCTTCCTTCCTTCCTTCCTTCCTTCCTTCCTTCCTTCCTTCCTTCCTTCCTTCCTTCCTCCCTTTCTTCCTTTCCATCTTCAGTACAAGTGGTTTATTGCTCTGTTTATCTGGAAGTGTTCCTATGTACCACTTAGGTCTATATGTCAGACTTCACGGTAATGGGAGATGCCAAAACACCTGAAACTTGTGGATACTCAAGGAATAAAGACAGTTAACAAAGAATTGAACTTTTGTGTGTGTGTGTGTGTGTGTGTGTGTGTGTTGCAATATGTGTGTGTGTGTGGGGGGGACATGTGCATGTTTATGTGGGTGTGTACATCCAGGTACTCAAGTACTTGTGGGTATTTTGCATACCTATAGGGACCAGAAGTAGATATAGGGTGTCTTCTACTGCTTTGCACCAAAGTTTTCAAGACAGGATAATGGGCGTCTAAGAACCTCCATATGGAGTTCATTTTTATTGTGGCAAAGTTAGCCACTTGTCAAGAAACTGCCCTTGCCTTTACTGCTGACAGTATGCTGTCCAAACTGGACAAGTACATACAAAAATTGAGTGCCGAAATTTGGCAAATCAAGGTAGGATAACTCTTCAAATTCCTGGTTCACAAGAAAGTCTGTTAGATATTCTAGGCCCGAGAGCTGGAGATGGATGCCCCAGCATTGCAGAAGAACCTTGGGTGACTGTACAGGCATCCAACTGTTTCCATCATTTCTATAGTTTTTTGAAAGTTGCTTGCTCTGCACTTCCTGTTTACTCAGGTAGTTATATTCTTCTAGGGGATTAAAATCTCTGATGGGACTGAAGACTAGATAGTATGTAGTTTTATTGGTTACCAACTTCTGAAAAAAACGTAAGAGATATAAAGTATATAAGGTTGAGGAATATCTTACATTGTTTATCTAAGATGTTTTTAGGCCTAAAAAGACATTTTTAGGTTGTTAATACAAGTTATGATAGAAAATGGTTTACGTATAAAACTTTGGACTCCCTTTACATGTGAACATCTGTGAGACAGGATATCCACTAAGATAGGATAGATAATACAATACTCTTTCTTAACTTGCCAAATACATATGGGCAAAAATTTGAATATTTGACAATTGTCCTTATTGTATATAGTTTTACTATGTTAGACTTAAAACCTTTCCTTTTTATTTAGACAAAAAGGGGGGAATTAAGGGATATTTGTACCCTATGTGAAGGTGTATTGCTGTGATTGTTTAAGTAATAAAGCTGAATGGCCATTAGCTAGGCAGGAGATATGGGTGGGATTCCCGTGGAAAGAAAAGAAGTGGAAGAGGAATCTAAGCATGTGGGAGATGCCAGGAGACATGAAGAGGAAAAAGAAGGTCCAAAATAGAAGTGAGGCAATTCCACATAATAGAACATAGATTAATATAATTGAGTTAATTTAAGTGATAAGAGCTAGTTAGAAACAAACCTAAGATATAGGCCGAGGCTCCATAGTTAATAAGCAGTGTCAAATCATTATTTGGAAGCTTGCTGGTGGGACAGAAAAAGACTCATTCTGTTTATATAACAACTGCCTACTGGCCTTGGAAATAATGACTGCTCAAGTTTATATCATTGCTATAGAAACAGTTTAAATATTTCAATAGCAGTATTAAAGATATAATAGTAATAAAAGAAAATGTCTCTTATAAATGAATCATAATAATAAAAGTCATGTACTTCCATTCAAAGCTTTGAATTTTATGTACACAAAAAGTCTGTAAACAAAACTAACAAACAATTGGTTTGTAACCAATAAAGCTGGTGAGACTGGTTTTTATATTATTTAACAATCTACTTTGTATCCACCATGTAGATATGCATTATATACTGTAATAAAGTTTCTTGAGGTTTTGTAGTTCTGTAGATTACCTGGTATTTTTCATCTGATTCTAAATATATATTTATATTAAATCACACTTAGGTATAAACAAACTTAATTATAAAGCCTAAGTCCAAGTTATATTTCATGCACTGTACCTGGTATGTGAAGTGTTTTGAACAAGATGTATTCAATTCTGTGGATGTCATGACCTTAAGCAGAAGCAAAAGACACAGTCAGTTGTTTTTCTAGAAATATAGATTAAGACTGCTGACCTAACAGTGGTTCCCTGGTGAGTAATAGTAATTCCTTTGGTTATTTTGTTTCCTCATTTTAATTGTTCCTAATAACTTCCATATCAGTGCAGTTTTCCTTGGAATACCAATACATCTTAGTCTGGATACCTTGTAAATAGAAGAAGCTTAATTTCTTCACAGTTCTATGCTTTCAAGGGCAGAGGACTGGAATCTGGTAGGCTTTTCTGAGGGCTCCTTTGGCTATGCTGCTGATAGATGGCATCATGGAAGGAAGAGATGTGTAAGTGAGAGATGACTTGGTAAGACAGTAAGCTTAGGACAAACAGGGACCAGTCTTACTCTTTTTATAACATCTCATCCATTTAAAAATTCACTGAAGATCACATAATAGCAAGTGCTATGAAACTCCAAGGACCTACTTCTAGCTTGATTTCTTTAAAGTCTTCCAACACTGCCACATGGAGATAAATATTTTCACACTTTAAGCTATGGAAAAAAAGACCACATACAAGCCATTCAGCTGTGAAAATAAAACTCTCTAATCATCATAAAATTGAGCACTGTCAATGACCCAAAGTTCTTAGGAGCAATGAAAGGAGATATTGTGTCAACTAGATAATCCCTTGCAGTTTCTCATGGTTCCTTGGTTATGCACTATGGTGCTCACAGTTGAAACCATGTTCCCTTCTTAAAACTTTGATTTCTCTTCCAGTTTGCATCTGTAGGTGCATAAAGAAGACAGGAGACTTTTTTAAAAACAGATTTTATGCTTTTAAGGATGAGACATGGGGTGGGTTGACTTCAGAAAATATCTTATTTGCTTGTGTTTTAAAAGTAGAATGTTCCTTGGTCTTTCCATTTGCATATAATTGAGAGAGGACTCTGCCCAAACCTAGTTCCTGATCATCTGTATTTGAATTAGACTACTAATATTTACTAGCAAAACTTTCTCAGCACCACCAACTTCCAAATTGTAAGAAAGGAACTATCATTTCAGAACCTTAAATTGGTATTTAAATTTAGCTCTGCAAGAGATTATCTGAGAAGTCTAAACTGACAGATGCAAGGCGACCTTGCAGGGAAGTGCTAAGGATGAAAGGCAGCTACCCACAGCAAAATAACAAACCAGCGACTTTGGTTTTATAAACACTGCTAGAAAGGACAGTTCTGTTAAATCACACATTCATAGACTTTTTCTGCACAATGTGGACTTTCTTCAATAGAGGATGTGCTGATAATTATGGGGGATTCATTAAAACAGACCTGAGAGAGTTATAAAATAAAAATTCTATGAAACATATATAATATGACTGAATTTTTAAAAGTAAAGTTTGCTGTGCTGTGGGACCTCCTGCTCCTTCAGTCAGTAGTGTTTAAGATACCAGCCCACTTGGGAATGGTCTCTTTTGCTTTAAAAAGCAGTGGTAGCCTTGCTCTCCCTTGCTTTTGGCTTCCAGCTGTTAGACTTCCTTCCTGATCACACATAAGGCTATTGTCTGCGATCGTGATCTGTAAGTCTTTTCTCCTTAAATAAATAACCCTTTTATTAATCATAATTCCAAACTGGTGTGGGATTGTTTTGTGATGTATGCCTTCATTGGCTGTGGATTCACTTTTAGGTAAGAAAGATCAGGTTTGATCAAGGAAGAACATCTGAGAGATCTCTGGTAGGAACAGATGGCCCAGATGTCTGAGTTAGATATACAGAACAGATTCAAGATGCTGCCTGAGATGATCAAGCCTCACAAGATACTCCAGTCAGGACTTGATCATAATTCTAAATTTTCTTTAGGTCCCCATAAGATTATCAGTGCCCCAAACAGCAGGAAGTAGCCTGGAATACTATGCCCACATTCCCAAATAATGGACTATGGATATTTTTATTTATTTAAAAAAAAAGAGGGGGAAGTGGTGTGGGACAATTCTGTATTCTGTCAATTATGTTTTAAACAAATGCTGATTGGCCAGTAGCCAGGCAGGAAGTATAAGCAGGACAACCAGACAGGAAGTAGAGGTGGAGAAATGAGAACAGGAGAATACTGGGAAGGAGGAAGCCCATTGCTCCCCAGTCCTATCCAGACACTTAAGAAGGAAGATGTGACCTGCCTTTCTGAAAAAAGATACCAACCAGCCCAAAGTTTATTTTCAAGCCTGTTTGTATACACAAGCAGGACAAAGCACAGCACAGTCAGTCAGTACCTAAACACAAGATCATTCCTGTCCTTGAGTAAGCAGCTTCAATTTCTATCTCTTGTTTCTAAGATTTGGCATCAACAATATTCTTTCTAGTAGATACTGTGTTCTTTTTTCATTGGAAAAATATCTTTCCCATTAGTGTAATTAGTACTTTCTCACAGACCTCAAGGATGCAGACAGAGCTAGCAAGCTTGAACTTAAATGACTTCTTTAAGTCAGAAATGACTCCAGATGGAAATTGAGAAACTTGTGGGCTCCTATATATTCCCCCTTTTTTATTTTATTTTTTATGACTCCTTATAGTCCTTCAGATGACTATGTCTGTGTTAGGGTTTTTTCCTACAGTCTAACCTGTAATGGGAATATGAATTCTATCACTTATGACCTATCTTAGATTGAAAGGAGGCAAAGAAAATTAACCAATCTTTGCCTGCCTCTGGTATCAAAAGTTGAAGGAGTGTGTGGAGATTTACTCTGCAAATTTCATGCCCACTTTCCTTAGTGAGTTCAAAATATTTTTGAAAACAATAGATAAACAAGTTATGTCCAATAAAACACAAGCTCTGATAACTGCAATACTACTGAGAAGTGAAGTAAATGCTGACCATGAAATTATGTAGGCCTAGAGATCTCCTTGGAAAAAAAAGAGTGAAATTTGAATGGAATAATAGGTAATTTAATGTGAACTTACACTAATAATGATAATAGTGAGTAAAAGATTGAATACCTGTGAGCTATTATTTATGAACAACTTACATTGGTATAGATTCTTATATATTGATGCAAGTTAAAATTATATTGTTATTTCTGTTTATAAATTTTATTTGTTATTTGTATACCTATAAAAGTTATTTTGTCAGATTGTATGCAGGTGTGTTTTTTATCATATTGCATTTATCATATTACATTATATATGTCTGCCTCTATCAAGATACTTACACATTGTTTACATTTTGAGGTCATTGTCCTTATTCACTCACAGTTGTCTACAGATTATTTAATATTCTAATGAGAAGTCTTGGTCTTTAAGTTATACAGGTAGTAAGTATTATAGGTCAATAGTTATTTATGTTTGTTATATTTGTAGTCAGATTAATTAGGTTCTTTAGATACATAGAGATTGTACTCTGCATAGATAGGCAATCTTCAACCACTTCAAAGATCTGTAGAACACTGCATTAAATAACCTAGGGTTCTGTTGTTGTGAGACATGATTGCTCCCGAGAGCACCAATCTATTCCAGAGGGAATGTTGAGCACCAAAGATACTCCACTTGGAGCTTGTTTTCTTTTTGGCACAACTGGCCTCTGGGCAAAGAACTGCCCATGCCTTGTCCACTGACAAAGTGCATGGTGTCCAGACTAGATAAGCAAGACACAGGAAAAGACTGTCAAACCTTACCAAGACAGGGTAAGACAGTTCTAAAAATTTTCCTGCCTCTGAAAATAGTCTGTCAGTTACTCTAGGCTTTAGGCAAAGTTGGTTGCTTCAACATTGCAAATGAGACTTTGGGTAATTGCTCAGGTATCCAGTTGTCTCTGTCATATATTGCATATTTTGGAAGCTGCTTGATTGTAGTTCCTGCCTATTCAAGTAATATTATCTTCCTTCTCAGGCCTTCAATGGTATTGAAAATTAGATAATCATAGTTACCTTCCTCTTATGATTTAGTCAAGCCATTTTCAATGCAAGACTTATACTCCATAGGATAGAATGTCTATTAAAACATTTAGCATATGTTCCTTGCTTAATATAGTTTGTGATGGCTATAATTTTAATTTTATACTTGGTAACTGTTCTTAGTGTATATAGTTTTGTATTGGGTTTGGAACTCTCTTATTTAGACAAAAGGGGGAGGTGATGGGGAACCTACTTTAGTCAATGAACTTTAAGATGCTGGACCTGGTTATGGCATGACCTTTTGGGTACTCAGAGAAAACCACCAACCCGCCTTGTTCTCTCTCTTGTTCCCATATTACACACCTTGAGGTTGGACTTTTTATTCCTGTTCCATGAGTTTTCCCCTGCAGTAAAGAAGAATAACAGGAATCTTTTGGAGTTATCTTGGGATTACTTGACTCATGTTCTCACCCCATTTTACATGCTCAGCTACACTCTCATGTCTTCCTCATATTTTCTCATGAGCATCTCAAAGTTATTATTACAGAGATCTTTCACTTCCTTGTTATGCTTATTCCAAGACTGTTTGGTGGCAATTGTGAATCCTGTGATATACTCTCCTATTAATGGTGGCTTATGCATTTCTATTACGAAGGGATGTTAGATTTTGTCATATGTCTTTTCCGTGTCTATTGAAATGATTACATACTTATATCTAAAGCTGGTAATACCTCATTTGCAAACTATTCATCATTTTTTAGTTTAACTTTTAAAATTGCACATCTCTTTATTTATATGTGCATTTTATACTATTTCAGTGACCATATAGTGGCCTGTTTTGTAAACACATACCTAAATGGTTTCTAGATGATTTCATCTAATATTGCATTATAATTTATTGTTAATGATGCCTCCTGAGAATATATGCCTGCCTAGAACTATTACAGTAATTTTGCTTAGACATATTGACGGCTTTTCCTGGTGTTCTGAGTATATATTGCTATATTTAAAAGCACCTTAACTTAGTGAACTAAAGCAAAACCTTGATTTTGTTTATAGGTTCAGAGGAAGAATGATGCTTAGGGACTCTTTGGGGAACACTGAAGGTCCAGTGTCTAGCATCAGCAGGAGGCTTCTTCTCCACTCACATCATGGCAACTGACCTGTAATGACTCAGAGGCAAGGCTCAGGTAGGACTGTTTATTGGAGTGCCTACACACAACCTTTGTACACTGTAGCTTGGCCTTCCTACGGTCCAGCCCATGGGTTCTGAAAAGGACTAGTTTACTGGGGATTTCCAAGAGTCTAAGCTGATCAAGAGGACCTATATAGAACAGGATGTGGAAGGGATGCATTTGGAATTAACATCTTTGACCTCTCATGAGGAATAGTAGAGAGGTGCCTGAATTATCTTTCCACAGCAGTCGGGCTAGATGAATATGAAGGAAATTACACTTCATTTCATTATGTGGGAATGATATGACCACATTGAATTAGACTAGTTGAGTAACACCTACCATAGAAGATATCTTTGCAAAATCTAATAAGGCATGTTGGAATATTATTTCTGGTCGAACAAGATTTAGCTATATATGTTTTTTGTCTCAATAAACTATGGGAATGAAACCAAGGTTCCTACCAAGAGAAATATATAGCTCCAATTCTGCTTATTAACAGAAACAGGCTGGAGTTTCATCATCACTTGGTGTGTAAATCCCAATATGTTTCTGATTTACATTTCTTTTATTTACCCAGATCCAGACCCCTACTCAATCTAAAGTTCTTGTTGATCTAATTATCAAACCAAATATGCATGAAGGCAAGGCTTATTGCATGCTTTTCTATATGAAAACTTGTAGGAAGGATGATGCACAGTGCTCAATTTACTTGATTAAGGAAGTAGTCATTTCATAATTTTCTCTCTCATTTGGGCATAGATGCCTATATTTATTTTTTAATGAACCATTTATCAGGGTGTTAATTTTTGTTAAGTAAATATATTGTGAATAAATTATAAAATTCCTACCATCATAAGGCTTAGTGTATTGTGGCAATAAGAAGGGTTATTAAAAGTGTACAAATGCAATCTATTCCGTCGTCAGTACTATGATAAGCAAGAAAGGTATGTGTGAACAGTGACAGGGAACCAGGAAGAAGAGGTTGGAAATGAGCCATATGAGAGTGAGGAGCTACCATCCAAAGAGGAAATTTGTGGTTACTGAACTGAAGAAGGGTGGTTTTTGCTCCCATACAGAGGGAGGAAAGCCCTGTAGGGAAGCATGATTGTATTCTCTGTGTAAAGTGAAATTTTCAAATGGTAACAACAGAGAAGTGAATGATTAAACTCATAATTTAAGAACTTTAGTTTACAAAACAGCTTGAGAGAGGTTGATGGGATTACATCAGGATCAGCCAGATAACAATTTAATAATTGCAGTAAGAGAGTTATGAATATCAGGGTGGCTAACAGAAATTACCAAGATTAAAAACACATATTGAAGTTTAAGGAAATAATAAATGAATCATGAGAAATGTAGGCAAAAAGAACCCAAAGTGGCTTTTTACTTATTGACCATTAATTACAAGCTAAGTCATAGACTGATGAGTCACACTTTGTACTTGTCAGAAGGCTGGTGACAGGGAGTGGATTAGAAGCTGGCTCCAGTATTTGGAGGAAGAGGCTGGATTCTAAATATTCTGACTCTTCCGGTTAATCAAGTGCTGCCCAGGCACCAAGGCCACGGTGGTTGTAGAAAATCATGCGTGGGTGTTTAGTGGAAGTAGACGTGAAAGGACATTAAGGAGCTACACTCTTAGAAGTTATAAATCACAAGAAGGGTTTTCTATTTTATTATAAATAATATGGGGAGCATTGGGATTTTATGTGGTAAAAACTTAAGGTCTTATAGGCACTATTAGAACTTTAAAAATTCAAATTGTTGGAGGACAAGTTGGATACAGGGATGCGATTAAGAGCTTATAGCAGTAATCACATATTGGAAACCTGTGCTGAAATGTCATAATGTTTGTCTTGGAGGCAGGAAGTAGGGTATTATTCCTCTACAATATTTGTAAGTAATTTGAAAAAGGAAATGGTTCAAAAAATTTAATCCCTTTTATTCCTGAAGAAAAATAGCTTAAAATGACATTTTGTGTTTTATTAAAGCAGAACACATTGGTATTAAAGGGAGTTGTCACACTTTGAGTAACATGAATGACACTACTAAATCTATTTTAGTTGTAAAACTTTTGGAAAGCACAAAACATATCAAAGTAAAAGCATCCACTTATATCACTCATTTTGCAACACAAATGTCATATTCCAGCTACACACTGCTTCTAAAAAGAATGATAAATGTAGTAGTATGGTTTTCTATTGCTGTGAAGAGACATCATGATGATGGTAACCCTTACAAAGGAAAACATTTAATTGGGGTGGACTTAGAGTTTCAGAGGTTTAGTCCATTATCGTCATGATAGGAAACATGGAAGCACACAGGTAGACTTGGTGCTGGAGATGTAGCTGAGAGTTCTACATCTTGATTCACAGGCAGTAGGAGACTGTGTACTACCCTGATCATAGCTTGAGCATCTGAGATCACAAAGCCCAAACCTACAATGACACTAACATTAACTCTTAAATCTTAAATTAACCTATTTATATAAATAAAATTTCTGCCCTATGTTTTGCTACCTTTCCTCAGTATAATGTATGTCCAACTTCCTGCATGTGTTGCAGGCTAGTCTCTGCCTCTTAGAATCTTACCCCAAGTTCTTCTCTCTCTCTCTCTCTCTCTCTCTCTCTCTCTCTCTCTCTCTCTCTCTCTCTCTCCCTCTCCCCCTCTGTCTCTCTCTCCCTCTCCCTCTCTGTCTCTCTCAGAAGTCCCAGGTATCCTTTCTTTTCCTGCCTAGCTATTGACTGTTCAACTGCTTATGAAACCAATCAGAAAGTGCCTTAGGCAGGTGAGATAAAATAGAGACACATCTTCACACAGTGTGATCATATATCATGCAACAGATGTAACCTCAGATCATGGTATGTGTGTGTCTCTATGTGTATGTACGTGTGTGTGTGTGTGTCTGCGTGTGTGTCCACACATGTGCCATGTGCCTTGTTGAAAAGGCTAGGAGACAACCTCAACAGTCAATGTTTCAGCTCTTACTTTCCACAATGTTTAAGACAGAGTCTCTTGATTTATTTTTCCACTGTGTAAGACAAGTTTGCTGATGCATAAGGTTTCAGGGATTCTTCTTTCTGCAACACCAAAATCCTTCTAGGAACACTGGTGTTATATGGAGTTGTACTCCATGGCTAAACATGAGTTCTGAGAATTCAAACTTGTGCCTTCAAACTTGCATGGCAAATGCTTTTACCCACTTAGATGTGCCTTGCCCCACATTTTCTATTAGCCCTTTAAGAAGAAAGAGGTTTAGTAATTGAGTGGATGAGTAAACAAATTGTAAGATGAGTGTGAATAGCATTCAGTCCCTAAAATGAACAAATGCTGAGCAGGAAAGATAGTCAATTCAGTAAATGCTTGCCTTGCAAGGCATCAGGACCTGGGTCTGATCCCCTCAAGCCACATAAAAATATCATCTGTCATGGTGCATGCTTGAAATCCCATGCTGGGGAGGAAGGTAACTGACTCTTTGGAGTTCTCTAGCCATCCAATGTAGTCTAATTGATGAGTTCCAGGCCAGTAAGTCACCCTGTTTTAAAACAGTCAAAACAAATTAGAAAGAGAGGCAACTGAGGGGTGACATCCAGGATTGATCTCTGACATGACATGCATATACACTCCTATAGTAACATATGAATGCACATGCAAATAAACACAAACAGTAATAGATGCTGTTCTCTGGATTAACAAAAACTTGCAATTAAGGCTAGAGAAATGTGGCTTATCTAATAAAGTACTTGCCACACAGCATGAGGACCTGAGCTCAAGTCCCAGCATCCATAATAAAGTTCTTACAATGACACATATGTAAAGCCAACACCAACGAAGTGTAGGCAGGCAAAATGATAGAGCTTCCTCATTAGTTGGTGTAGCCTAATCAGTGAGTTCCTAGTTCATTGAGAGATCATATCTCAAAACTCGAGTGATGGTTCGGCAGTTAAGAACGCTGACCTGGGTTTGATTCCCAACAGTGTATCTTGGCTCAACAACATCTGCAACTGTCTTTAATTACAGTTCTACAGGATCTAACACACTCTCTGACTTCTGTGGACACCAGACACATCAGTGGGGTCCATATAGACATGCAGGTAAAACAACAATGCTCTCACAATTAAATTAAATTAAAAACTTATTTAATTTTTTAAAGGGTGAAGAATGATAAAGGAAGGCATTCATCATTAACCACTGACATCCACATATGTGTACCCACATGTATAAACTCACATGAAACACACACACACACAGTGAGGTACCAGGGAGAAATAGACATACCAGTTATGCCCAGAGAAAGAAACCAAACACATAGGCTCAAACATTGTAGAATTCCATTATGTTATGCATGTAGAATTAATAACTTTTAATAATTTTTTCTGATGAATGCAGTTTTGTGACAGCAGGTAACTTGGAAAGGAGGAGAGCAGAGAGTGAGTGCTTAGTGCATATGGGATTTTATTTTGGAGTGACAGAAATGCTTTGGAACTAGATGAAAATGATACTTGGACAGCATTACAAATGGACCTAGTACCACTGAATTGTTCTTCTTGGATGATTAATTCATTTCAATAAATAAAGCAAAGCTCTCTTGTTTTAAAATATACAAATATATACATAGAAAAACATTCAGAGAAATCTACGTAAATTTTTAATAATAGTTATCACTGGATTATGAGTTATGGAAGTTGCTGCTTCTGAACAATTTATATATATATATGTATGTGTGTGTATATGTATATATATACATATATATATACATATATATATATATATATATATATATATATATATATATAAAGAGTATATACTTTGTGGTGATTTGAATAGAAATATCCCCCATAGACCCATAGGGAGTAGTACTATAGGAGGTATAGCCTTTTTGGGGTGGGTGTGGCCTTCTTGGAAGAGGTTTATCTCTAGGCTGTAGGTTTTGGGGTTTTAGAAGCTCAAGCTAGGCATAGCAAATTACTTACTTTTCCTAATGCTATAGAGATTTGCATTGATATGAATTTTGTTTTATTGATACAAATTTAAAATCATTGTTATACACACACACACACACACATATATATTTCTACACTTGATTAAGGTATTGTGTTTGTGCAGCTCATTTAAAAATATAATGTATAATTAATAAGTACAGATAAATTGATAGTCATCTATAATAGTCAAGCTTGTAGTCAGTAGGTTAGGTTTTCTAGATGTATAGAGATGTATTTCAGTTAGATAGGTATTCTTCAAATTTTTCAAAGTGTAAAGAATATGGCATTTAAAATGTTTAAGAACTTAGAGCTTTTCATGACAATGAGACACATCTGTGCCTGACAGAATCAATAACTTCAAGAGGATGTTGAGCACAAAGAGGCTCTGTATTGTATTTGCTAGCTATTTGGGTAAGAAACTGCTCTTACTTGGACTGCTTGGGGCTATGTTGCATGAACTAGACATACAGGACACACAAAGAAATGACTGTTGAACTTGTTTACAGGTAAGACGGTCCTTCAGTGTTCCTGTTTCATGAAAGAGTTTGTAAGACTCTGCAGGACACAGGAAAAAAGTGACTGACAAACTGCCAATATAGGAGGAACTGTCTTTGAAATTTCCTGCTTCATGGAAAAGTCTGTTGAATACAGTTGGCCTGCAGGCTGAAGATTGAATGCCCCAATGATACAGAAGAACTCTGGGTGACTGTCCAGGCAGTGATATGTTTCTGTCAATTCTAGAGTTTTGGAAGTTGCTTATAAAGCACTTCCTGTTTACTTAGGTAGTATTGCATCCTTTTGGAGTATTTAATGGAGTTGAAAAATAACTAGTTGTAGTTATAGTTTTCCTTATGATGAAAGATAAAGTAGATATAATATTTTAACTATAATTCTTGCTTAATAGCTGTTGTTGTATGTAATCTTGCTATGTTAAAATTAAAACCTTCCTTTTTATATAAAAAAGAAAAAGAGAGGTGATGTGGCATTCTCCTCTGTATGCTGTGAATACCATTGGTTAATGAAGAAACTGTCTTGGCCTGTGATGGGGAGAAAGAGTAGAGCTGGGCAGGGAAAACTAAACTGAGTGCTGGGAGAAAGCAGGCACAGTTGAATGAGAAGCCATGGAGCAACTGCCAGAGATAGACCTGCTGAAACTTTGCTGGTAAGGCTGTGACCTCGTGGTAATGTGCAAATTAACGGAGATGGGTTAAATTAAGATGTAAGAGTTAAACAATAAGAATCTAGAGCTAATGGGCCAAGCATTGATTTAAATAATAGTTTTTGTGTGATTATTTCAGGATTCTGGGTGGCCAGGAAATGAACAAACGGCTCTTACAACAGAATCCCCCTTTACATAAGGAATGCCACAGAGGCCAGATATGTATAATAGGTAACCCTGCTTGAAGGCCCAGAGAGGATACTGCATGAAGCTCTGAAAGTGAAGCTTAGATTACCTTTGAGACCCCAATATTTTGGGGATGCCAGAGCAGTGGGATACTTGCCAATCAGAACTGCTAACAGGGTATGGAACCAGCCCAAAATGTTGTTGCAGCCAACAAAGATGAATGGAGTTAGAGATCTGAAGAGTTTTGACATCAGACATGCCGATACAGTTTGGAGTTTCCCCTGCTGGTTTTCAGTCTTACTTTGACCCAGTATTTCCTCACTGTGCTTCCTTCTCTACATTTTGGAATGGTAATGTATGTCCTGTAGTATTATGTTAGATGTATGTGATCTGTATTCCTGTTTTGATTTTATTGGGGTTTATTTACAGTTAAGAGACACATTTCTATATCCTTAACAGCAAGTTTTTTTGTTAGTCCATAGAACAGCATCTATTACTTTGTGGGTGTTTGTATTTGCCTATGCGTGCATATGTTTCTATAGAAGAGTATATACGCATGTCAGCTCAGAGATCAATGCTGGATGTCACCCTTCGGTCATATCCTCTCTTTTTAATTTGTTTTGACTGTTTTAAAACAGCGTGACTTACTGGCCTGGAACTCATCAATTAGACTACATTGGATGGCTAGAGAACTCCAAAGAGTCAGTTACCTTCCTCCCCAGCATGGGATTTCAAGCATGCACCATGATGGGTGATTTTTTATGTGACTCGTGGGGAACAGACCCAGGTCCTGATGCCTTGCAAGGCAAGCATTTACTGAATTGACTATCTTTCCTGCTCAGCATTTGTTCATTTTAGGGACTGAATGCTATTCACACTCATCTTACAATTTGTTTATTCATCCACTCAATTACTAAACCTCTTTCTTCTTAAAGGGCTAATAGAAAATGTGGGGCAAGGCACATCTAAGTGGGTAAAAGCATTTGCCATGCAAGTTTGAAGACATGAGTTTGAATTCTCAGAACCCCTGTTTAGCCATAGACTGCAAGTCCGTATAATACCAATGTTCCTAGGGGTTGGGTGTTGGAGGAAGAAGAATCCCTGAAAGCTTATGCACCAGCAAACTTGGCTTACACAGTGGAAAAATAATCAAGAGATTCTGTCTCAAACATTGTGGAAAGTAAGAGCTGAAACATTGACTGTTGAGGTTGTTTCCTAGCCTTTTAACAAGGCACATGGCACATGTGTGGACACACACCCAGACACACACCCAGATGCACATACACAGAGACACACACACAATGATCTGAGATTACATCTGTTACATGATATTTGGTCACACTCTTTGAAGATGTGTCTCACTTGCCTAAGGCACCTACTGATTGGTTCCATAAGCATATGAACAGCAGATAGCTAGGCAGGAAAGGATAACTGGGAGTTCAGAGAGAGGGAGAGAGAGAGAGAGAGAGAGAGAGAGAGAGAGAGAGAGAGAGAGAGAGGGGGGGGGGGGAGATCTTGGGGGAACAATCTGAGAGGCAGAGATTAGCCAGCAACGCATGGAGGAAAGAAGTTGGACATACATTATATTGAGGAAAGGCAGCAAGACACATGGCAGAAAATGTATTAATATAAATAGGTTAATTTAAGTTTCAAGAGCTAGTTAGGAACAAGCCTAAGCTAAGACCAATCCTTCATAGTTAATAAGATGCCTTTTTGCCATTATTTAGGAGCTGGTGGTTCAAAGAAAGTTTGACTACCTATATCACTCTACAAAAATACATCATTTCAAGGTCGTCAATGTGACTCAGAAGGTAAAAGTACTTGATTTCTAAACTTGATAGCCTGAGTACAAACCCTAGAACTCACAGTTTAAACAAACAGAGACAACTCCTAAAATTAGTTCTCTGATGTCTACATATATACCCACACCAAAACACACATACACACAATAATAATAAACACAAATTTCAAACAGCTTTTCAGATAGATATGAAATCAATAAAAACATTTAATTTATTGAAATAACCAAATAACCAAAAACCTTAATTATTAATTTTTTTCTACATGGACACTTGTGTCTTAGAAGTGT
This sequence comes from Microtus obscurus, assembly GCA_963919715.1. Classification (NCBI taxonomy): domain Eukaryota; kingdom Metazoa; phylum Chordata; class Mammalia; order Rodentia; family Cricetidae; genus Microtus; species Microtus obscurus. The sequence continues at coordinate 1,955,276 of CAWTZC010001883.1, read as the reverse complement.
TGTTTTTCAGTGTCGCCATTGTTGTAGATACTTTTCCAAGTATTTGTGGTCCAGCAGAGATTGTCTTCACTGCAATAAAGATGATGTTTAAGATGTTAACATTTTATTCTCTGCATGTTGTAGCATGAATAAATAAAAACCTAGATACAGAAATTGGGGTTACACCTGAAGGTCAGAAAAGTAAAACAGAGAGTGAGGCTCTTACCTCTACCACAGTCTGAAATGGCCATCATGCCTCCAGGAATCTTAGAATGAGACTGAGAGCTGTTTCCTACCATCTTACATTCCTATCTAGTGCTGGGATTAAGGGCATGCACCACTAGGATTAAAGGTATGAGCTTCCCTGTTTCTATGGCAACTAGTGTGGTTACTGGGATTTAAGGTGTGTGTCACCACAGCTGACCAAGGCAGCTGTTTAACTCTCTGATCTTCAGGCAAGCTTTATTCATTAAAATACAAATGAAATATCACTAGACTATATAGTATGTGCTTTCTTTTTTTTCAAGTTTTTTCTTTTATTTATTTATTTATTAAAGATTTCTGTCTCTTCCCCACTCCCGCTTCCCATTTCCCTCCCCCTCCCCCAATCAAGCAATCAAGTCCCCCTCCCTCTTCAGCCAAAAGAGCCATCAGGGTTCCCTGCCCTGTGGGAAGTCCAAGGACCACCCACCTCCATCCAGATCTAGTAAGGTGAGCATCCAAAGCTTTCTTGAATATATATATATATATATATATGTCAATCTTATGAAATTAAAATTTTGTAGAAATAATTACTTTGAGTAATGCAAAAATCTGATTTAATAAGAAGTCCTATAACCTAACAATCATTCAATTTTATTTTTTTAAATAAGTAGAACGTTGGATAGTAGATAATATGGGAGGCGTAGTGACCAGAAAATAAAACTAGTCTTAGAATGTAGTTGGAAGATTATGGGCTAAGATAAGTTCACACATCTTGACTATAACTGACCTAGATCAGTTTCTCTTTCACTCAGAAACACGGTACTTATGGTCATTTTTAGTGCTCGGAGAAGGCTCAGGACTGTGGAGAGACTTGGAGGTAGCAGTACGTTGTGTGATTATTTGCCGTATTAATAATTATCATAAGAAAGAGGACATGTCATTTATACATAGAACCCTTACTAATAGTTAGAAGAGAGTAGAAGAAAGATTTTGGATCAATAACCAGAAGTGAATTGATTTATTAGAGTACTAAAAACGAAAACATTCTGCTAAGAAGTCCATAAATATGAGTCTATTTAACTAAACTTTGATGACTTCTAAAAAACATTTGGTCTATGTCTGCTTATTAAAGTTCTCCTAAACCCAAGGTCTTTTTATTCTAAAATAGGGTAGATATTTGTGTTATGTCCCAATTTACACTAAGCATAACTCTCATTGGGATCTAAAAGCAGTGTCACTAGCCACAATCCAAGACTGCTAATTAAATGAACCAATTTCATTTTATGGTGTATTTTGGTTTCTTTGGTGTTGAGTTCTGACCACCCCATTTTAAAGAGTCAGTTGTGCTGAAACTGTCTCTAGGAATCTTCATTTCCCTCCAAACTTTATCATTTTTTTTTGTTCAACTATACACTTTCAGCATTGTGCAAATCAAATATTTTTCTCAACATGATATAATTTTACTTTTGCATGGACATTCTAAGGGAACAAGCCAAATTTGAGTGTATTCAAGAACTAATAATGAATTTGACAGTTATAAAGATATCAGTGATAAGTTATATTAATATTTTACATCCTGAAATACACACTTCTCTGGGCTCTCATAGGCATTTTTGCACCATATTTTATCCATTATAACATATTTTCATCATTCTCTTACAAAACATCCCTGTCACAGCTTAGACAGATCATTGTCTTGATTTACTGAGAACTGATGATGTGTACAATGTCTTCCTTTTACAGAGGAAATGACACATTCCTCTTGAATGACAGATGCATCTTGTCTGGTAGTATTTCATATTTTGATCCTTGTTGTGACACTGAGAAAGAATCTTTATGGAGCCGTTGCTGTGTTGAGTCTTTTTGTTGAACCAATAATTGTATTTGGTTATTTATCTTTAGTACTGGAATATCTTTGCCTATAGTATGGGTAAACTTGGCAAATGCATTGTGTGTCTATTCCTTAGGTAAAAACATGCAGTTTACATACTAGGCTAGGGACCTTTTATATATGTCTTACACATTCAGTTATTATGAGACAGAAATTGTATCTTATATTTATATTGTTTTTATAACCAAAATAATCTTTCATATAAGGAGGAATCATTAGCACTTATTTGTTGACAAGTTTTATTGTGTTAGATGATTCAAGTCTTCTAGAGAGATAGGTTATATAAAGAGTTCGCCACTGTATGAGTAATTCACAAAACCATGCCAGAAATATGCTAAGACATTCTCATTTAAAATACTGGATAAAGGTAACACTTTTGAGACTGGGAATACTGCTATAACGAGCCCATGCTGATAAAGAAATTTAATAACCCAGCCATCTCCTCTGCCCTGTTGCCTACTCCAAACTTAGATGGCAGGTTTTCAGCTTCAATGTTCTGCTTCTTCTCTGTTTCAGCCATTAGAAAAGTCATTTAACTGATTTCATCAATAAAATAAAAATATTTCATTGACAAGATTAAAATTTAAATGAAGGTGTCTGTATGAAGTATAAGTAAAGTACATAGAATGTGTCAAACATATGACAAGTGAGAGTGCTTTTCCTCTAAGATACTTGAGTCTGGAGTGTTTCCTCTGGCTCATTCATCCTACATACTAACATGGGTATTTTTCGTTCTGATCTATTTTTGAATCTCTGTCGACTCATATGTACATTTTGTTTCTCATGCGTCTTATTTCAGGTCATTGAGATTTAGAGAGAATTTGAAAAACATGACCACAAAATAAATACGATCAACTGTTCTACAGGAATATTTTCAATTTCTTGAAAATTCTGATGGAATACATCTTCAACAGCTAACAATAGTATTTTGACAATATTATGGTAGTCTCATAAATTTTGGGTTATTTTGCCCTATGCAAGAAGTATTTGTTAGGACAGTAAAATAACTGCATATGTTGCAATAGCGTCATTATTATTTTGTTTTATCCTTTTTATTTCTCTGTGGCAGAAGAGCAATAGCTTAACCAGGTGAGGCTAGGAGTGTTGGACTTGAGATTTTATGTGGAAGAAAGTCCTTATATGTGTAGCACTGCATTCATAAACTGAAGTTATAGTTTTTAAACTTGAACTCAACTGTAGATAAATATATTTTACAAATCGAGAAATACATAACACATTCAGGAAAGCATTAAACAAGGGATCCTGAATATTAAATAGGTTTCTTTAAGGCAGAGGGGACTTATGAAAGCTGTAAAAAGTTATTAGATAAAGTAATTTTTATACCATTTCATAGTCTATAAGTCATTCTCTGCTTTCATGCATTTCATACATATTCAATGATTATCTGACTAAGGAAACTTTATTTTTATTACTTATTAGTTCAGTTATTATTACCATAACTTGTGTGCATTGCCTAAAATATTCAAGAATGTTAGACATTTAAGATATAGCATATTTTCAAAATTTGAGAATAAAAATATAGTGAGTTAAATGATCAGTGCTGTATTCTGCATATTAGATTCTCATGCAAGGGGTTATAGATAAAATCTATGGTATCCACATCTCCAAGTGAGTGGTATTTAGTAGAGAACCTAATAAAATATCATACATAATTTTTACTTTTTAGAATGTATCTAATTTGTAAGGTTAATGTTATTCATGATCCAAAAAAATCACCCTATTCTAAGCATACCCGCATCATATGCCTTACCACTTCATTGTTTTGCTTATGAACTCACAATTAACTATACTATTATCACCCTTAAACTTTATGTTTACAACAAGAGCATCAGTATGATTAATTTTTCTCTGATTGTATCATGAAGACTCAAAACTACCAGTTGTCCTGATGTAAAATACAAGGCTATTGAATTATTTGCTAATAATATGGAAGGAAATAGCTGAACAGGTCTGGTCTGGCTTGGGCTCCCAGAGGCAGCTCCAGTCAGCTGGAACTGAATAGCCTGAAGTAGTTTCAGCTCAATGACTCATTACTGCAGGCTACCTCAACATCAGTCACGCAGAGCATTATTCTAAGGACATTAAGAATATAAGCACCAAGGAACATGCATGTAAAAACATCTTTACTTGAACTTGGTTTGGTATCTTATCCTATTGTTTAAATCCTACTAATCACTGTGGTAAGACATCAGTCAAAAATGAGGAATCAGGTGTCTGGCATGGTTAAGTTTAAGTTGATAATAGTATACTGAAATGTGGTTTTGGGAGATCATTTCCTTGGAGTATTTCTTGCAATATAGTAAATGAATTAAAATGAAAATTGGAAATGCTTACTTCAACTTGAATTTTATTTTATCTATGTCATAAAATTTATCTGCTTGGTAGCAGGCCTCTGTAGTGACAAGTGTTTCCCATTGACAAACATGTCATGGTATTGTTTGAAAACTGGACCTTCTTCCCTCTGTCCCAACAATGCTGTTCTAACCCTTGAAAACCATATGCAGTGTATTCTTAACAGAAAATGAACTTCACAGAACAAACAGAACAAGAAATCAAGATTCTCAAATTGGAAAAGTAAATGCTTTTAGAGAAAGTTTATGTATACTACATGTAGTTGAAATTAAGATTTATGATGTGGTATCAAGATATGTAAAAACTCAGAATTTACATAATTTGTCATGTATAGTGAATGGCTCTTGAGTGGTGAAGGTTCAAATTGATAATGGATGATATTTTGGTGAAAGGTGGATCTCAAGTACTGAGCTATTTTATTTCATGAATTTAAATAAATTCCCCCCATCCATACAACACTTTCCCCTCCAAACTTCATGTGCCCATTTCATTTCAAAAACATGTTTAGTTGAGACCATATTACCTATGTGTTCATGGTTGTGGTGCCATCCACTAAGCATGGATAGCCTCTCAAGAGACCACATATCTGTTAAACATTAACTATTCTTTTGCAGAAGCCATCAATTACTAGGAAGTTACTTTTTATTTTTGTTCTAGAATTTTCAGTTATGCTGTTAAGTTAATAATATGAGAAATAATTGGAGAAGCAACATATTACATCATTAACAACTAAATAAACACGACAACATAAAATGAAAACTGTATTATGATTCTTCTCTCCAAGCCATGTTGAGAATGTACTTCAAGTATTTAGATATTTTCTATACAAACATTAGTATATCTGTCAAAATATATTAGAAACAATTTTCTAATGTTCAAAGTGAAATTGAGCATACGAAAAATGACTAAAGAGGAAAGCACAACTTGCAAGTATTCCTCCCACAGACAAAAAAGCAACACAGTAACATCAGAACCCAGCGGTCACGTGACAGGAAGACTTGATCATCCTAACCCAGAAGAAGTAGAAGAACATGACTTTAAATGTAACTTTATGAAAATGATGGAGACATTTAAAGAGAAAATGAAAAACTCCATTAAAGAAATAGAAGAGAAGACAAAGTGAAAACTGGAAGAAATTTATAAATCCCTCAAAGAAAGCCAAGAAAAATAACCAAACAAGTGAAGGAAATAGTTCAAGGTTTGAAGACTGAAATAGAGGTAATAAAGAAAAACGCAATCCAAGGGAGGTCTGGATATCGAAATCTGGGTAAACAAATAGTAACTGCGGAGACAAGTATAATCAACAGAATAAAAGAGATGGAAGAAAAATATCAGGTGCTGAAGATACTATAGAGGAAATAGACTCATTGGTCAAAGAAAACATTAAATCTAACAAATCCTAACACAAAACATTCAGGAAATCTGGGACACCATGAAAAGACAAACTTAAGAAAAATACGGGTAGAAGGAGAACTCCCGCTCAAAGGCAGAGAAAATATATTCAACAAAATTATAAAAGAAAACCTTCCCAACCTAAAGAAGGATATCCCTATGAAAGCACTAAGTGACCACATAAAGAAAACAGAGAAAGCTCACATTAGTAACTCAACAACACACCTGAAAGTTCTAGAACAAAAAGATGCAGATTCATACGGGAGGAGTAGAAGACTGGAAATAATCAAACTGAGGGCTAAAATCAACAAAATAGAAACACAAAAAACAATCCAAAGAATCAATGAAACAAAGAGTTGGTTTTTTGAGAAAATCAACAAGATTGACAAACCTGATGTAGGTGGATCTTCTTTCTATATGTTGCTTTCATTGGTTAATTAGTAAAGAAACTGCTTGGCCTGATAAGTCAGAACATAGGTGGGTGGAGTAGACAGAACAGAATGCTGGGAAGAAGGGCAGTGAGTCAGAAGCCATAGCTCTCCTCTCCGAGATGAACACAGGTTAGAATCTTCCCAGTAAGCCAACACTTCGTGGTGCTACACACATTAATAGAAGTGGGTTAATCAAGATGTGAGAGTTAGCCAATAAGAGGATACAGATAACGGGCCAGGCAGTGTTTAAAAGAATACAGTTTCTGCGTAAATATTCTGGGGCTAAGCTAGCTTTGCAGGAGCTGGGCGGGACAAAAAGCAGGCCTGCCCCCAGCTCCTTCTACACAAACACTTATCCAAACTAATCAAATGGTAGAGAAAGAACATCCAAATTATCAAGCTCAGAAATGAAAATGGGGACATAATAAAGGACACTGAAGAAAGTCAGAGAATCATTAGGTCTTACTACAAAAACCTGTACTCCACAAAATTGGAAATGGACAAATTTTAGGTAGATACCATATACCAAAATTAAAATCAAGACCGGGTAAGCAATTTTAATAGACCAATAAGCTTCAAGGAAGTTGAAGCTGTCATCAAAAACCTACCAACCAAAAACAGCCCATGGCCACATGATTTTACCAGAACTTCCAAGAACTAATACCTATACTCCTCAAAGTGTTCCACATAATGGAAACAGAAGGGACATTGACAAACTCTTTTTAAGAAGATACAGTTACACTGATACTCAAACCACAGAAAGACTCAAGCAAGAAAGAGAACTACAGACCAATCTCACTCATGAACATGGATGCAAAAATTCTCAATAAAATACTGACAAACTGAATTCAAGAACACATCAAAAATAATCAACCATCATGATTAAGTAGGCTGCATCCAAGAGATGCAGGGCTGGTTCAACATACAAAAAAGCTATTAATGTTATTTATCATGTAAATAAACTGAAAGAAAAAAAAACATATGGTCACCTCATTAGATGCTGAAAAAGCATTTGACAAAATCCAACACCCCTTCATGATAAAGGTCTTGGAGAGAACAGGGATACAAGAATCATATCTAAATATAATAGCAGCAGTATACAGCAAGCTGATATCTAACATCAAATTAAATGGAGAGAAACTCAAAGTGATTCCCCTAAAATCATGAACAAGACAAGGCTGTCCACTCACACCATATCTCTTCAACATACTTCTTGAAGTTTTAGCAATAGCAATAAGAAAACAAAATGAGATCAAGGGGATTCAAATTGGAAATGAAGAAGTCAAACCCTTATTATTTGAAGATGATATGGTAGTGTTTGTAAGTGACCCCAAAAAGTCTACCAGAGAACTCCTACAGCTGATAAATACCTTTAGTGATATGGCAGGATACAAGATCAACTCAAAAAAAAAAATCAGTAGCCCTCCTATACACAAAGTATAAAGAAGCTGAGAGGGAAATCAGAGAAACATCACCGTTCACAATAGCCACAAAAAATAAATATCTTGGGGTAACACTTACCAAGGAAGTGAAAGACCTATTTGACAAAAGCTTTAAGTCTTTAAAGAAAGAATGTTACAAGGATAGGGTCCCCTGGTCCATCCCAGCTGCCCAGCTAGCTTACACCCAAAATAATCACACAGAAACTGTATTAATTAAAACACTGCTCGACCCATTAGCTCTTGTTTCTTATTGCCTAATTCTTACATTTTAATTTAACCCATTTCTTTTAATCTGTGTATCGCCACGTGACTGTGGCTTGCCGGCAAGATTCTAACCAGCGTCCATCTCAGGCAGGAGATTCATGGTGTCTGCCATTCTGCCCTTCTCCCCCCTGCATTCAGTTCTGTCTACCCCACCTACCTAAGTTTTGTCCTATAACCTAGGCCAAGGCAGTTTCTTTATTCATTATTCAATGAAAGCAACACACAAACAGAAGGAACTCCTACACCAAAAGAAATTGAAGAAGATACTAGAAAATGGAAAGATTTCCCTTGCTCTTGGATAGGAAGGACCAACATAGGAAAAATGGCAATTCTACCAAAAGCAATCTTTAGATTCAATGTAATCCCCATCAAAATCCCAACAAAAGTCTTCACAGACCTTGACAGAAAATCAACTTTATATGGAAAAACAAAAAGCCCAGGATAGCCAAAACAATCCTATATAATAAAAGAACTTCTGGAGGCATTACCATCCCTGACATCAAGTTCTATTACAGAGCTACAGTAATGAAAATAGCTTGGTATTGGCATAAAAACAGAGACGTTGACCAATGGAATTGAATTGAAGAGCCAGATATTAATCCACACACCTAGGAACACCTGATATTTGACAAAGAAGCTAAAATTATATATTGGAAAAAGAAAGCATTTCAACAAATGGTACTGGCATAACTGGATATCAACTTGTAGAAGAATGAAAATAGTTCCATATCTATCACCATGCACAAAACTCAAGTCCAAATGGATTAAAGACCTCAATATTAATCTGACTACACTGAACCTGATAGAAGAGAAAGGGGGAAGTAGTTTTAAATACATTGGCACAAGAGACTACTTCCTAAATATAACCCAATAGCACAGACACTAAGAACAACCATAAATAAATGGGACCTCTTGCAACTGAGCTTCTGTAAAGCAAAAAATATAGTCTTTAAGAGAAACAGGCAGCCTACTAAATGGGAAATGATCTTGACCCACCCCACATCAGACAAGGAACTGATCTTCAAAATATGTAAATAACTCAAAAAAGTAGACATTAAAATTCTAAATAGCTCTATTAAAATGTGGTACTAAACTAAACAGAGAATTCTCAGCAGAATTTCAAATGGCCAAAAGGTACTTAAGAAAATGTGCAACTTCCTTAGCTATCAGGGAAATGCAAATCAAAACAACTCTGAGATACCATCTTACACCTGTCAGAATGGCTAGATAAAAAACACTAATGATAGCTTATGGTGGAGAGGATGTGGAGTAAGGGGAACATTCATTCATTGCTGGTAGGAATGCAAACTTGTGCAACCACTTTGGAAATCGGTATGGTGGTTTCTCAGAAAATTGGGAATAAACTTATCTCAGGATCCAGCAATACCACTCTTGGGCATATATCAAAAAGATGCTCAGTCATACTACAAAGGTATTTGTTCAACTATGTTTATAGCAACATTATTTGTAATAGCCAGATCTTGGAAACAACCTAGATGCCCCTCAACCAAAGAATGGATAAAGAAAACATGCAATTTACACATTAGAGTACTACTCAGCATTAAAAAAATCAATGATATCTTGAATTTTGCATGCAAATGGATATAAATCGAAAACACTATCCTGAGTGAGGTAACCCAGACCCCCAAAATGAATATGGCATGTACTCACTCATAAGGGAATACTAGCTATAAACAATAGTTCATGATCCTAGAGAAGCTAAGTAATAAGTTGAACCCAAAGTAAAACATATAGACCCACCTGGAAATTGGAAACAGACAAGATTTCCTGACAAAATGGGAGCATGGGACCAGAAGGGCATAGAAGGAAAAGTAGAAGGGGAAGGGGAGGAAAGAAGAGGAGGGTTGAGGGAATGGGATAGTTGATATGGAGCAAGGACAGATATGAGAGCAAAGAAAGTGATATCTTGATTGAGGGGGCCATTATGGGGTCAGCAAGAAACGTGGCTCTTGAAAAATTCCCAGGAATCCATAAGGATGACCCCAGCTACGACCCTAAGCAATAGAGGAGAGGGTGCCCGAACTGGGCTTGTCCTGTAGTCAGAATGATAATTCTCTTAAATATCACCATAGATCCTTTGTTCAACAACAGATGGAAACAGAGGCAGAGCCCCACATCAGAGCACTGGACTGAGCTCCCAAGGTTCAGTTGAAGAATAGAAGGAATGAGAATATGAGGAAAGAGGTCAAGACCATTAAGAGTTCGTCCATTGAAACAGTTTATCTGAGCTAATGGGAGCTCACCAACTCCAGCAGGACTGGGAAGGAAAAAGCATAAGAGTAAACTAGTCCCTCTGAATGTGACTGACAGTTGTATGGCTGGGACAGACTGAGGGGTCACTGGCAGTGGCACTGGGACTTATCTCTACTGCATGTGCTGGTTTTCTTGGATTCTATTCTCTTTGTATGCATACTTTGCTCAGCCTAGATATACTAAAGAGGGCCTTGGACCTTCCACAAAGTAATGTGCCTTACCCTCTCTGAGGATTAGAGGGGGTGGGGCGGAAGGGTGTGTGGAGGAAATGGGAGGAAGGAATGAGTGGGAATTTGGATTGGTATTTTTAAAAAATAAAAAAGCACACACATTTAACAAGGACAAAAATAGGAAAAAAAGAAAGAAAAATGGCTAAAAAAGATCTTGTCAGGCAAATTGTAGTGGCTTAGGAACTTGGGTTATAAATCACATACATGGTCAGGGAACTTTGCCTTATTTATTTTGAATTTTGACTTTGTACTTTCCAGAGATTTAATGGTGTTGAGTGAGGCATTAGGACACATTTTAGAGCTTGGATGAAGCTTCATTTATTTGCTGGTCTGCCTCAGAGTGCTTATCTTTGGTTACCTAGCAACTAGTACATAGGCCTAAGAGTAGGTGGCATCATCAAGGCCCTTCCTTTTGCTATAATGTTGAGCGAATGGCATCAACCACAATTTTTGATGGCAATGTAGGCAATATATTAATGTGAAAATAGATAATCTGTGATTTGGCTAATGAAACAATCATCCATTATCTGTGTCTCTAATAATGCAGATGGAATTTATTTTTAAAATGCACTGAGTACTCTTCTGTGGTAATCTGAGGAGAAATAATTTGGTGGTGACTTGTTATAAACTAAAATAACTGCAACTTATTTCTGAATAGACAGCTTCTTTCACATAACAAATTTAAAGGGATATGTTCTAAGCAAGGAAGTTAACTGTCTGGTCTTAGTAGACAGGCTGCTGTTTAAGATCTTGGAAACTTCTCCTGAGGTTGTATTTTAATGACGCCTTGCTTCTCTTTTTGGTATTTAACCTTATTATGTTGGAGGATATAAACTGTATTACTTTAAGAAAAAAAAAGTGTTATTTCTAAAGAGATAAGGGTTGCTGAAATGTAGTTTTCATATTTAAAATTTACATTCTGAGTAGTATACGTGTCTTGTTACTTTTGTAAATGTCTAATGACAGTTTGTAACATTAGCCACTTACTGAATATCTCTGTGATGTTTGCCATTTTTATCACCAGAAGAATGTAATTAGAGTATTTTTCTATGACTCTATTGATGAAAAGCTGCAAAACTCAAGTATATATCATCAGAACTTCATTGTTAACTGTAAAGTGTTTTATAACTAGGTATGAAACATTTCAAATTCATTTTAGAAAGAGAAAAATCAATTTGAATTTTTAGTACCTTGTTTGTAACTCAATTTGATCACATTAATACCTAAAATAGGTTTATCATCTTAACATGACTATAAAAGATGTTAAAGTCTTATGAGTAAGATTCAGAGTTCATAAGCAATTTAGGATTTTTCTGAGAAATATAAGAAACATAAGAGTAAATATAAAGGGAAGAATAATGGATCTGCAGGCAGACCTAGCAGGGATGATCTTATGCACATCTTACATTTGCTCAAGGGAAAACATGATATTGACTTCTCTGGAGCAACAACACTCAAACTTCTTCCATGGGTTAATCAAGAACATCAGCATCATTTGACAACATTAAGAAAAAAAGCAAATTATTGATCCTAACTCCAATTTATTATCATACCAAAAAGCACTAGGATGAGATCTGTATTTTCAAAGACCTATAGTAATTTTGGCTCATGAAGAAGTTTGAGAAAAACTCATTATATCGGAGCTGAACTGCCCAGTTTGGTAGCAACATATGCTACATAATTTAATCAAAATTTGCTGGTTGTGATAAGGTATCTTTTGAATGGACAGCATATACACAGCCTGTGGTCATATTAGACAGGGCGGATGTGGGACAATGCCATCATCATAGAGCATTTTGTTTTGCAGCATTGTTGCAGATAATGAATACTTCAGTGAGAACTTTTTGCATAATAGAAGACTTATCATGGGATATAGTCTGTTATTGTTGAATAATAATAAATGAAATAAGACATGGCAACACCTGATAATTACTTGTGATACACCACTCTTTCTGTCAAGTGCCAGGGAGCTCCTACTGGGTAACAATGGAGGGAAGCCAATATGAATGGAGTGGTGTAGGAAGTCCTTCTGTTTGTGTGTTGCTTTCATTGGTTAATCAATAAAGAAACTGCTTGGCCTGATAAGGTGGAACTTACGTAGGTGGAGAAGACAGAACTGAATTCTGGGGGAATGAAAGCAGAGTGAGAGAGCCTCCATGGAGCTGCCAGGTCAGACATGCTGAATCTTTCCCAGTAGGCCATGACCTCGTGTTGGTAATACAGATTAATAGAAATGGGTTAAATCAAGATGTGAGAGTTAGCCGATAGGAGGCTAGAGATAATGGGCCAGGCAGTGATTTAATTAATACAATTTCTGTGTGGTTATTTTGGGTGTAAGATGGCCGGGTGACCGGGACAAACAAAGGGCCACCCTCCTCATGCAACAACAGAGCTTTTCAGGGATTAGGAAAAGGGAAGGGGAAGAAAACTGTGTATATAAAACCCTGAAGATATGAATCTATAACACTGTTTTTTTGAATGGGAGGAAATAGAGAAAATTGAAAGTTTGAATAAGACTGACTTTTGAATGAATGAGACAAAGGAATTTCATTATCAATGACAAGAAAATAAGAGCTTTAATATTTAGATTATGGAAAAGTATATGGGTTTATATAGTTTTATTAAACTAGTTGCTTATAAACTCTTGCAGAAACTTCTCTTTACCATACAGGCTTTATCCTTTTATTCTCCATGACTATCTACAAATTGTTAAAATAAACTACTTTTAATGAAGAGACGGAACAGTCTCTCACTATTTTTTATAAATGCTTTTCAAAGACTAAAGAAAGGAGAGAAGAAATTTTACCTATCGATTCATTTAGTGGAATGTGACAAAAGACTCTCCCATTTTTTGCTATAGAATTATTTTTTCTAGTTTTAAGGTTTACAATGAAAGAAAGCAGGCTGTAATGTCGCTGAAAATTATAGTTTTCTCTCATGCGATTTGAACATGAGAGTTTGATTTTGTGATAAGACTGCAAATCCATTATTTTCAAGTCAATTGGAAAATAATTTCCAGTTTTTTATAAAATCAACTATTGTGGGGGGAATCCATTGCTGCTTAGAGAGTGAAGCATTGGTCTAGTTTTTATAATCTTACAATTTTCACATCAGAGTATGCACAGTTTTTCATATTCGTTTACTCATATCCTTGTAGATTAATTTTCTTCCCATTAGAATACTTTATTAAACCATATTTAAAAATCACATGAGACTGTCTTATATGTTTGAGATTAATTCTTTGCAGGACTTCAATCAACACCACATGAGACATTATAATAAAGGAAGCAGCATTCTGTCCGGCTTCTAACATTCAGAGTTGTATTATTTTAAAATACCATTTTGAATGTTGTATAGATAAGGAACTTTGGTGGGTTAAAATTTCCTCACATATGCTTTGATAATTTTTTTCTTCTGTATTTAGGAAAAACTCCAGCACAGATTTTCTTGAGGTTTGCTTTTTAGTTGTTACTTAACAAACAGCATTTCTTGTTGGTGGAAAAGTCAAATAGCTCATAAGTTGTTAAATAAGTAAAATAAAACATATGACACACAATTAAATCTCTGTCTAATTTGCAGTGTTCCACTAGATACTTTTCTTGATATCTTGGATAATATTCCAATGAAGAACTGTCATATTGATAAAGACTAGAGTTCAACTGGGAATTGTTGGCATGATGTATACAAAAGGGCATGCTACTCAGTTATGATTGTTAGGGAGCAGAGTGGAAGGGAGGTACAGAAAGCCAAGACAGAGCAGTATAAGTTTGTATTATGCAAGACTTATACACACACACATATAATGCATATATAGTTTATGTACTGCGTATAACATATAGTACATTATATATACATATATGAGTATACAGTATACACTATTTGTATATATTGTATATATACTAATGCTATATATTGTATACACACACACACATATATGCACAGTATATATTCTGAATCTCTACACTGTGGAACTGATTTTGACAGACACATCCATAGGTGAAGACCTAGCAAGGGGACAAGGGCATTGTGTAAAGAGAATCATACGGACTTAGTTAGGAGTGAGTTGTTACACTAACTGTGCCACTTTATATTGGCAGCTAGTTCCATGCCAAATACTAATCATGGAAACATAATGCTCCTAGCCATATCTAAGCAGCAGGGAGGCCCTCAAAGCAGTAAGTGGTTAATTGCTCTCATTTTCAGCCAGTCTTACTAGTTTTCTACTTTAATGGAACTGGCTGTTCCTTAGGTACATTATGTGAGTGTTTGTGTGTGTGTGCGCGCGTGTGCTTGCACACGCACACACTAACCATAGGACCAGTGCCAAACACATGGATTAAGGTTCATTCAAAGTACTGTTATTATATACAAACCAAAGGATAGATGATGGATATGTCTGACAGAAGAGAGCTAAATCCCCTGGAATCAGTTAGATGTCATGTTTAGCACCCGAGTGCTTTGCCAGCAGCCTCCACCTTCACATTTCTCTTTCGACTTTCAGATGGGGCATCCTAGCATCCTAGATGTTCTTGCCTATATTCCTAACGACCCTGACTTCATGGGAACATGGAAAAGTTTCCTGCTGGACACGATGGTTATCTGCTATAAGGAGCCAGACTGCTTGAGTTCTTTGCTTCACTCAACCTATTGCCACAAATTATACTTACAATACATTGGCTCCATTTATCACATTTATTTATTTAAGATAAACTTTATTGTTTCAAAGGAGAATTGAAGATAGAATTTCAAAATCATTTACAAAGTTTTACATACAAAATCTTTTTTAATTTCTATCGATATGCATATAGGTACATGTACGAGTTGTGTGCATAGCATGCACATAACTCAGGTGTTTCCTTCAGGTTCTGTCCTTTATTTATTTGTTTGTTTTTTATTATTTTATTAAAAAACAATTTTGATTGGCCAGTAGCTAGGCAGGAAGTATAGGCAGGACAACCAGACAGGAAGTAGAAGTGGGGCAATGAGAACAGGAGAATTCTGGGAAGGAGGAAGCCCATTTCTCTGCAGTCCTGTCCAGACACAGAAGAAGCAAAATGTGACTATGCCACTGAAAAAGGTACTGAGCCATGTGGCTAACACAGATAAGAATAATTGGCTAATGTAGGTTAAAAGAGTTAATAAGAAGTCTGAGCTAATGGACCAATCAGTTTTTAGCTAAGGTAGACATCTGTGTGAATTTTTTGGGGACTTAATGATTGTGGGAACCAGACATGACAGAAACCCAGACAACAAATGGGCACCAGGTGTAGCATAAGTCGCAAAACAATCCCACACCAGTTTGGAATTATGATTAATAAAAGGTTTATTTATTTAAGGGGAAAACTTATAGATCACTGTCCTAGACAACAGCTCTTTGCACAACCAGGAACAGAGTCTAGTTGCTGGAAGCAGAGCCTGAAGCAAGAGAGAGAGAGAGAGCAGGACTAACACTGCTTTTTAAAGCAAAAGAGACCACACCCAAATGGCCTGGTACATTAAAGGCTATTGGCTGAGCAGAAGGAGCTCCCACAGCACCCTATAACTATCTATTCTCTTTTCTCTTTCTAGTGAGGACCATCTTTTTTCCCTTGCACATTGCTCTATACTTAACTGCTGTGGTTATATGGATTGTAGTTTCCTTAACAATGACTTCTTAGCTAACATCCACATATAAGAAATACATACAACATTTGCATTTCTATGTCTATATTACCTTATTCCAGATACTTTATTTCTAGGTCTGTCTATTCACTTGTGAATTTCATGTATTCATTCCTAATTACAAGGTAATATTCCATTGTAAAAATATGCCACATTTTATTTCTCTATTCATCCATGAACAGACATTAGACTGTTTTTAATTCGTGCCTATTATGAACAGAACAGCAATAAGCATGGATGAATGAATGTCTCTGTAAAAGGATAAATCCTCTTTAGGGTATATGCATAGGAGTCATATAGCTGGATTTTGAAGTATATTGGTTCCCATTTTCTTGAGGAACAGCCACATTGTATTTCATAGTAGCTATGCAAGTTTTTACTCCCACCAACAATGGATGAATGTTCCCTTTATTCCACATCTGCATGAGACATCACTTGTTTATTGATCTTAAACATTCTAATGGTTTAAGATGAAGTCTCAAAGTAGTTTTGATTTGAATTTCTATGATAACTAAGGATGTTGACTATTTCTTTAACATTTTCTCAGCCAGGTGAATTTCCTCTTTTTAAATTCTCTGTTTAGATCTATAACCAATTTTAATTGAGTTGTTTTCTTGATGTTTAGTTTTTAGAGTTCTTTATATAGTTAGGATATTAGCCTTCTATTGGGTTTATAGCTGCTAAAAATACTTTCTCATTATGTTGCCTACTGCTTTGTCTGAATGATGATGGGCTTTGTAATGGAGAAACTTCTCAGTTTCATGAGGTCTCATTTGTTAATTGTTGTTCTTAATTCCTATGCTATTGGTGTTCTGTTCAGAAGTCTTTTCCATGTGCCAATGAGTTTGAGATTCCTCATTGTCCTTCATTTTCTTTTCTATCAAGTTCAATATATCTGGTTTTATGTTGAGTTTTTTGATCCAATTGGAGTTAAATTTTTCTCTAGGTGATAAGTATGGATCTATTTGAATTATTCTACATCAGACATTCAGTTTGAGTAGGAACATTTTTTAAATATGCTGCCTTTTATTAAGTGTGTATTTTTGGCTTCCTTATAAAAAATCAGGTACACACAGTGTACTTTGTTTCTGCTATTCAATGTGATTTCATTGATCAATGTTTCTGTTTTGTACTTCTATTGCTTCATCTCTTTAACACAACTTGAATTTGACAACTGTGATGCCATCAGCAGTTCTTTTATTATTTAGGACTATTTTAGCTATCTGGAAGATTTTGTTTTCATATGAAGTTGAAAGTTGTCCTTTGTTCTGTGAAGAATTATATTGGAATTTTGATGGGGATAGCATTGACTCAATAGATTGCTTTGGGTAAAATGACCATATTAATCCTAGTGGTCTATGAACATATGACATCTTTCTATCTTTTGATAGCTTCTCCAGTTTCTTTCTTCAAAGTCTTAAAGTTTTATCGTATAAAGCTTTCACTTACTTGGTTGGAGGTACCCAATATATTTTACATTTGTGAGACTATTAATAAAATATGTTATTTCCCTAATTTCTTTCTCAGTCTATTATTCATTTGTATAATGGAATGGTACTGATTTTTGGGTGTTAATTTTGTATCCTGCTACTTTGCTTAAGGTATTTATTAGCTATAGAAGTTTCCTATAAAAACATTTAGAATTGCTCATGTATACTATCATATATAAATAAAAATACTTTGACATCTTTCCATCCTATTTCTATCCCCTTGATCTCCTTCAGTTGTCTTATTTCTCTAGCTATGACTTTAAGTTCTGTATTCAGTAGGTATGGAGACTGTGGGCAATCATGTCTTAATCCTAGTTTAAATAGAAATGATTTAAATTTCTGTCCATTCAGATTGATATTCATGCTGAATAATTATATGCCAGGTTGGAACGGGCTAAAGTCATCTGGGAGGAGGGACCCTCAATTAAGAAAATGCCTCCATAAGATCAGGTTGTGAACAGGCCAGTAAGGCATTTTCTTAATTAGTGACTGATGGGGGCAGGTCTAAACCACTACAGATGGGGCCACCCCTGGGCTGGTGATCCTGGATTCTATAAGAAAACAGAGTGAGAAAGCCATGTTGAAAAGGCAGTAAGTAGCCCCCTTCCAGGGCTTCTGCATCAGCTCCTACTTCTAGGTTTCTCTCCTGTTTGAGTTCCTGTCCTGACTTGGTGTGATGATGAATAGCGCTGTGGAAGTGTAAACCAAATAAACTCTTACCTTCCCAGGCTTCCTTGGTCATGGCGTTTTGTTGCAGCAGTGGAAACCCTAAGACAATGTTGCTATGGCCTTACTATAAGATGTCTTTATTATGCTGATAGATATCTGTTATATTCCTAATCTCTCCAGGGATTTTTATAATGAAGGAGTGTTGGAGTGTAAAAAAGCGTTTAAACAGATGATCCTGTGGTTTTTGTCTTGCAGTCTGTTTATATGACAATTTATGTACATTGAGCTTTCCTGTATCTCTGGAATGGCACCTATTTTATCATGGTGAATGACCTTTACATTGTTTTCTCGGATTCACTTTGCAAAGATTTTATTGAGCATTTTTGCATTTGTGTTCATAAGGTAAATTATCTGTAAATTTTTTTCATTTTTGGGTCTTCCCATGGTTCAAATATCAGAACAAATGTGACCTCATAAAAACAGTCAATTTCCTTCTATTTATTGTGGAATAATTTGATGAGCATTGACATTATTATTATTATTATTATTTTTTTTTGGAAAGTCTGGTAGCATTCTGTACTACAAACAGCTGACCCTGGACTTTTCTTGGTTGTGACTTTTATTTATGGCTTCTCTTTCACCAGGGATATAGGTTTGTCTAAACTGCTTATCTTATTGTCATTTAACTTTGCTAGGTGGTATAAATTGAAGTAATTATCCATTTTCTTTAGATTTTCCAGTTTGGTGGTGTAGAAGTTTTTAGAGTTATGTCATTATGAGTTTCTGGGTTTCTGAAACTGTTGTTATATCCCCCTTTTCATATCTAGTATTATTAATTTAGATGTTCTCTCTCTGCCTCTTAGTTTTTTGCCTATGAGTTTATCAATCTCATTGATTTTTCTCTAAGAATCAAGTCTTTGTTTCATTGATTCTTTGTATTTTTGTTTGTTTTTATTTTACTTATTTATTTGTTGTTTATTTTTTTTTCAGACAGGGTTTCTTTGTGGAGCACCTCTGGCTATCTTGGAACTTGCTTTGTAGACCAGGCTGTTCTCAAGCTCCCTGAGACCAGCCTGCTTCTGCCTCCCAAGTGCTGGGATTAAAGGTATGTCCCACCATGCATGGCTTGTTTCAACTTTGTTAACTTTAGCCCCAAGTTTGAATATTTATTGCTGTCTACTCTTTGGGGGAATTATATCTTCTTTTTGTTCTAGATTCTTTTAGTTGTACTGTTCAGTTAATATTTTTATAATTTTTATATATGGTCACTTAGTGCTATGAAATTTTCTCTTAGAATGGCTTTCATTGTGCCCCATAAGCTTGTGTTTATTTTGCATTTTCTTTTGGTTCTACAAAATCTTTAAATTTTTTTCTTAATTTTGGTCTTGACATGTTTTTCATTCAGTTGTGAGTAGCTTCAATTTCCATGGGTTTTTAAGCTTTCTGTTTTTGTTGTTGTTGTTTCTTTCTTTGTTTTTTTTTTTTGTAGTTGATATCCAGCTTTTATCTATAGTGCTCTAATTAGATACATAGTGCTATTTTAATTTTCTTGTATCTTTTAAGATTTTCTTTGTGTCCAAGTATGCGGCCAACTTTGGAGAAAGTTCCATGAGGTTTGGTTAAGAAGTTATATTCTTTTGTATTTTGTGGGAAATGTTCTGTAGATATGTTTAAGATTGTTTGGTTTATGATGTCTGTTAACTCCAGTATTTCTCTACTTAGTTTCTGTCTAAATAACCTGAGTTGGTGAGAGTTGTGGAGTCAACAACTATCACTGTGTGAGTGTCAATATATGATTTAGTCCATATTAGTGTTTTTATAAACTTTAGTGCCCTCTTACTTGGTGCATAGATTTTCAGAATTGCAGCATTCTCCTGGTGGAATTTTCTTTTGATGGGCCTAAAGTGTCTTCCTTATCTCTCTTATTTGTTTTGGTTTGAAGTGCATTTTTTTCAGATATTAAAATGGCTATACCAGCTTGTTGAGAGTTATCAGTAGCAATGTTTGATGATTCTTGTCATTTTGCTCTTATGGTGTGGCCTCTTCCCTTCGCTGGCTTTGAAACTACTATTTATTTCTGGTATTTCCTTGGGTATGGTTAACTTCAACATCTTCAAGTTGAAGTTTTCTTTCTAGTACCTTCTGTAGGGATGATATAACAATAGATACTACTAAATTTTGGTTTTATTATGGAGTGTTTTATTTTCTCCATCTATTGTGATTGAAAGTTCTGCAGGATGTAGCAGTCTGGTCTGACTTCTGTGTCTGTTAGTGTCTATATAACACCTGTCCAGGCCCTTTTAGCTTTTATAGTCTCCACTGAGAAGTTAGGTGTTAATGTAATAGGAATGCCTTTTTTATATTATTTGATCTTTTTCCCTTGTATCTTTTAATATTCTTTCTTTATATTGGTTATTTTAATTATTATATCCTGAGAAGATTTTTGTTTCCTATCCTGTCTATCTGGTATTTTGTTGAAAATATTTTCTCTGCTTTTGACCTAGGTTTCTTTTCCTTCCTGTCTTTTTATTTTTCATATATTTGTTCTTTTCATAGGTCCCAATTTCTATGATGTTTTGTACCTCTGTATTTTGTCTGTTGTTGTTTGTTTGTTTCTGATGTAACATTTTCTTACATCAAATGTTATATTTCTTCTACCTTTTCTTCAAAGCCTGAGATTCTCTATTTCATTTTTTTAATATTCTACTGCTGGAATTTGCCTCTGAGGTTCCTGTTCAAGAGTCTAAACATTTTACTTCAAGTGTTCTCTTGGTCTACCTTTTCTTTATTGATTTTATTTCTACTTAGGTGTCTTGAACTGTTTTCTTTACTTCATTCTACCATTTTCTTCCTTCCTTCCTTTCTTTCTTAGAGTGAGTTTACACACAATTCATAAATCTATTTATTCATATTCTATCTAAGGATGTCTAAGATATGCATAACACTTATTTTGAAATCCTTATCTGTGCTTCAGCTATGTTACAATACTCAGGGCCTACTGTGATGTAGTTACTGGGTTCTAGTGAGACATTGTTCTGGCTGCTATTGATTATGCTCTAAACACATGAGTTTGAAATGGTTCTAATTCTAGATGTTGATATCTGGTATTATCTTTTTGTGGGGGTTTTCCATTTCTTGGTTTCTGTTGCCTTTTGTGGTTCTTAGGAGAATGTGGTTGCTGTGGTTTTCTTGGTAGTGAATGCTTCTGATGTCCTGTCAGGTGTGGATACTGCAGGTCCCAGATAGAACGTGTTTCTTGGCTTTGGGAGCAGACACTAAAGAATGGGGTTGGGATAGAGAGGGGAGCTAAGTTGGTCCACAAAAGAGAGAGAAAGCATGGTTGCCATTAGGATCTACATAGACCACTGGGAAAGGGAACAAGGAACAGGACAATGCTGCAGTTGGAAATCTGCTACAGAGCTCGGGAATTGGACTTGGAGGAGAGGAGGGAGAGTAAAGATACCAGACTCCCTATCTGGTTTGGATAGCATATCTCTAGGGAATCTGTTTATATTTGAAACATGGTCTCTAACTAACCTGGAATCCAGTAGGTTATCTGGCTAGTGAGTCCCAAGTATCTGCAATCCACTAAGTAGGCTACATGGATCTGCCTGTCTCTGCCTCTGCAAGGTTGGATTTACAAGGATTTACCACCACACTTGGCTTTTTAAATGTGGTTTTTGGGGGTACAAACTCAAGTTTTCAAGCTGGCAAAGCAAGCACTACCCCAAGTTAGCTGTCTCTACTTCCTTTAATTATAACCAATCAAGCTAATTAACACACTGATATCTTCCTTAATAAAAACATTATTTGAATGTTATATAATAAGGTATTATATATTATAATAGCCCTTCTTTAGTTCTTTCTTCTTCCAGTAATTTAATGTCTCTGGGCTTTGTTTTCTTACTCTTCAAATAGAAGTATTTGCATTCAATGAGATACAAAGTTCTTACAAGTTCTGAGACAAATCCTGAAAGTTAAGGATAAGTGGAGTACTTTTCTGTTTTTTTTTTTCCTTTTCTCTGAAATTGAAGTCATGAAAAGTAGCTACCGTGTTGCTTTTTAAAACATCCAGCCAACTCAGTGGGGTGAACAGACCATTGCAATAGTCTTGACATACAATCCAATTTATCTTCTGATATTTCTCAAGTGGCTGTCTCTCATTCTTCCATGCACTGATTTTGCAGGCATATAGTCTTTGAAGCAATTGATGTTTTTCTAATTTTGAATAAGGTTAATCAGTCAAGTGAGTATTGATGAACAAGCATTTACTGTAACCATGTCTCAGGGAAAGCCAATCTGTATCGAACATGTGTCATGCCTAAGAGATATCTTAATTAACCCGCTGCCACTGTCAATGAGAGTTCAATGTTGTTTGAAGAAAGTCCCACAAGCAAAAGCACATGACTTTTTTCTGTATTCACTGTTTGCACTGGTATTCTAGGAAAACGCTATCTTTTAATCTTTTATATATCTTATCAAAGCTGTATAATTGATGGAGAGCATTTAAATGTTTGCTTTCAATTCTTTGAAATGCTATAGCTATAATGTTTAAATACTTTCCCATTAATATGTTAGAATATCAGAAGATGAAGCACAAAAGGTAGGGTGGAAGACCTGATTTTGCTACATTGTAGTGTGCTGTAGCTGTTACTGCAGCTTTCATTCTGAAACACCTAGCTTATACATATTCTATTTTGTGTCCAATTTTTTAGTTTATTTGAAAAATATCTGTGAGATGTAATATATTTTATTTAAAATATCACATTTGTTATAAATTGATTCTTAATATGACAATATTATAAAAATTAAAGAATAATAAAGACAGAAAATTGACAAAGTATACTAATATTAAGTACAGGGCTTACTAAGTTTTACAAATATACTATCCAGAATAAATTATGAATCATTTCTTAGATTCATGAAGTTTCTTCAGTCAAGTTTCTTCAGTCTTGAATTACCTGCTTGGAGGGTAGGGGATAACCACCACTATGATTCCATACCTAATTAATCTTACAGAATTTTAAAACAATCAGATCCAAAGATAAAGTAGAAGTTTCCTCTTCCAGACTCTTGTCAAAAGTGGGGGGGGGGGGGAAGAAGAAACATCAATAAATTGCCAAAGTTCAAAAGCAATTTTAAAGTTCCATACAGCAGTGAGAGTTTGATAATAGTATCTTGAATTTGAAGTATTCACTCTTTCCTAGTGTGAATATACTTGTAGTCATAATTTCCCTGCAACATTGCTGTAAACTAATGCTATTATCTTCACTGTACAAGTTGCCTGACCCCAGATCATTACTGTAAAAGAATAAATCTGTGTTATGCTAATTTTCTGTTAGTAGATAGTAAGTTAAAACAAATTCAGCAACTTAAACCAGCAAATTTAATACTAACCATTTCCAGGAGGCAGGAACCTGAAATAAAACAACAAATGTCTTCTGATTTTTTTCATGTTGAAAAGTAAATGAACTGAGAATTTCCCTAAAGCTAATCTCTTTGACTTTTAACAGAACTCAAGTTGGAGTGCTGGGAAAACTCACTTTTCTGAATAACTCACAATCAGCTGATTGGGAATCTTGGGATCCCTGTAAAATCTCTCAACAAAATGATGTAACTTTGTTGCAGGAGTAACATCTCATGACACTCAAATTCACCATTGTCTTCAAGAGTTAGAGATTACACAAGGGATGTATGCTTCTCCTATCATGGGTCAGGAGCATCAGGCTAGACTATAAAAGATGAAACAAAGATTCTCCCTCATTTCCTTCGTTGTACCT
This sequence comes from Microtus obscurus, assembly GCA_963919715.1. Classification (NCBI taxonomy): domain Eukaryota; kingdom Metazoa; phylum Chordata; class Mammalia; order Rodentia; family Cricetidae; genus Microtus; species Microtus obscurus. Next base: position 1,931,196 of record CAWTZC010001883.1, on the reverse strand, counting down.
TTGTCCTTTGCAAGAAGATGAAGAATTAATTATATGAATAATGACTATTTTAGCCAGCTGAAACTGTTACTTGTTGACTGCTTGTTATATTGCATTATGCAGTTTAAAAACTATGGCCATTCATGAGTTAAGGGTCACCTTAAACCTTCTAAACCCAGTACTCGGGAGGCAGAGGCAGGAAGATCTCTGTGATTTTGAAGCCAGCCTTGTATACAAGAACAAGTTACAGCATAACTGGGACTACACAGAGAAACCCTGTCTCAAGAAAACGAGAGAGAGAGAGAGAGAGAGAGAGAGAGAGAGAGAGAGAGAGAGACTTTAGTCCCATTTTGTAGACATGGAAGCTGAGGCTTGCAGAAATAAAGTGTGTATAAAACAATAAACCACTCTATTTAGGTCTCATATATTTGTATTTTTATAGACTGTATTACATACCTGAAAGTAATTTGAACTAGATTTTAAGGATAGGTAGAGTTCAAAAGTAATGTAATCAGAATTACAAACAAATGAATATCAAAAGCACAAAAGCAGAGGAACTGGCTTGGCAAAGAGTCAGTCAGAAGTGTTGTTTGACTAGTAGCATTCCTGATAGCTGAGCTCTAATTAGTGAATTTTGACTCTGCCTTGGAATATTACTATTGGCTGGTAATTTATTTTGCTAGCAAAGACTTATATTTCTAATCACTGTTCGTGCCCATATGGAAGTCTGTTCTGTGTCATGTTAGGGATATACACATTCCCTACATAGGGCTTTTTCTTCTGGGCATTTGAGAGTGACTGCTTTGCAATTTTCTGAAGAAGGAAAGTCAATTTCACCAGAACACATCACAGTGATTTTATCCCTTTGCTCGCTTGAAAATCTTAGGGTTGAATTTGTGGCCCACCGATAATATATTCCCGACTTTACGATTAATATGAATTTCTTTAGAGCAAGGACTCACCTTCTTTTAATGTATTTTATCTTTGTGAGCTGCCTTAAATTCTCTTTGAAACCAGTCAGAGTATGAATACGCAAATACATGTATAAAATGTAGGCAGGCGGTTTTACAAGAAACACTGATGAATTCGCTGATAGGCTGGGAGCTCTGAAATATGATTTCTTGATGCTCAGCTATCAGTCTTCCTAAGAAAAAGGGAACTGGAACCCTCAATCATTAACTTGGCTTTTGCTGTTGTCAATAGATCCCTCTGACATTGCATTATAAAGCATCCAATCTGAGCCTACTGATACAGATTCAACTCTGCTCTCCCCTATTTTTAACTTAAAAAGCAATTGAATGGAAATAAGGTAAAATGAGAGTTTTGAGAAATTAAGATCCTTCAAAATTCCTTCCAAAGCTGTGTCAGCTCAATGCAGATGAGGGCTGGCCTCCACAGACTCAGGAAATGGTGTACCAGAAAAGCAATGACAAATAAAAGCAGAGTGCTTCATATGCGATCACAGATGTAAACACTCCAGAAAAATGATGTTTTACTACTCTGTTATGAGTATAATGTGAGAATTTTTGTGATGTGGTGTTATTTGAAAAAGTTTGCTGCAACAACAACAAAAAAGTTAAGAGTATAACTTGGCAAAGCAAGTAAATTAAAACATCAAAGGGGATTAAAATTCCAGGAGAAATAAAAAGAAGTGGTGTAGAAGCTAGCTAAATGACAATCTAATTTTAATAAATGGAAGAATAGCACTCTGCACTATGAGAATTTGGAAGGGGCAAACGTGCTAGGTTGCAACGAGGACTCCAGTATATTTGAAGGGAGTGGCCAATGGTACACACATCAGATACAGAACAAGGAAGAAAGCAAGACAACAAAAAACCATTGATCTAGAGGTATAAGACTTGTTGAGAGTTACCAACCATTTGCACATTTGATGTATGTGAATTTTGGTGCAGCCAAATATTGAATTGGAACAGTAACAAGGTGCAAAATCAAAAAAAAAAAAACAACTCAGTGAAACTAACAATTTCTAATTTTTATAGATTTAAAAGTGTTCATTGTTTATAAAAAAATAAAAAACAGACTACTTGTTCGATCATCTTTATGATGCTGATCAGTCTGGGTACCATCTATATTTCAGGAAGTACCTGTATTAGTTTTTTCTTCTGAGTGCACCATTAAATTCATTAAACTTTAGTGAATTTAGACAATTTTTTTCATATGTCATACAGTCACAATTCTAATTTGTTTTATTCATTTGAAATCAAAATTTGTCTTCCTTGCCTAGTCACCTCCTTTTAGATTTTAGCATTCTTCTTCATGGCTGTACACAATCCTGACCCTCAGGCCAGATCTTATGAAACTCTGCCTTCGCAGATTTATATTGCATTTGTGTGTGTGTGTCTGTGTATCTCTGATTCTTTCATATATATGTGTGTGTAAATATTCATATCAAATATATGTATATATGTATATAACATATATATATATGTATATAACATACTTCCCTATATTATAGCAAGACAGTCAGGTCATTAATTGGAAGCTTGCTTTAAAATAAAAACTAAATTCATCTAATCAATTAACACATATACATATATACATGTATACACATATACATATATATGAATATATGTGTGTAAATATTCATATAAAATATATGAATATTTGTATATATGAATGTATATGTATATATACATATATGTTATGGTATTTAGGGGCACCCTTGGAATGACTAGCTGTGTTCAGCCTGTGATCTGTAGGCCGCATGTATCTTAAGACAGCTCTGAATTTGACCCAACACACTTGAGAGCTACAGCAGAAAGTGGAGTGAGGATCTGAAAATGGGACACTTCCTTCAGCAAGACTTCATGTCCTCAAGGTTCTCAAGCCTTGTCAAGTAGCACCCCTAACTAGGGAGCAAGTGCTCAAATACATGAGCCAGTAGAGGTAATTTCTCATCAAACCAAAGCACTTCACATCACTTCCTGTCTGCAAACTAGGAGGGAAAGCAGGACTAGAGGTAAACTTGCTGAATCTGCTCAGAGGCTCTCTCTGCATGGCAGTTAGCACCCCATCTTTTCCCCCACAGGATGTCTCATGTGTCTAGACAGAAGGTCAGAAATAAAAATGGGTCTGGATCCCGACTCCTGCTTGCTCTTCATCTAGCCTATGCATCTCTACCAAGAAATTGGAGCTGAAAGATTTAGGTTTTGTTCCTGCTTTGTCTCATCACACTTCCCTATGTTATAGCAAGACAGTCAGGTCATTAATTGGAAGCTTGCTTTAATATAAAAACTAAATTCATTTATTTATTTAATTAATTAACCACTTGTAAGTTTTCTATATGTGTAATATGATTAGTAAAAACCTAGAGACAAATATTGGGGTTCAACCTGAAAGACAGAAAAGCAAAACAGTCAGTTACTGGCTCTTCCCTCTACCTCAGCCTGAAATGATGATACTGCCTCCAGGATCCTCAGAGTGAGACTGTGTCTCAAGCCTGTCTGCTCCCGTTTTATATTCGTCACTAGTGCTGAAATTAAAGGCATGCACCACTACTTTCTAGTTTCTATGGCAAACTAGTGTGGCTACTGAGATTAAAGGTGTGTGCCACCACTGCCTGGTCTGTAAGGTTGACCAGGGTGTTTTACTCTCTGACCATCAGACAAGTTTTATTTATTAAAATACAAATTATAAATCATTTTTATGGTAAAAAGATCAAAAACATGTTTTAACCATAAAAGATTGAGAAACAGTTTTGCAATTTATAAACAAAGACTAGAGCATCATAGATATATTGTGTAAAAGTTCCTTCAATGGTATTAGCAGTTTTATTCATAAGAGCAGTCTTGTAGCCTTATAATTATTTTCAGACTGGGCAAAATAAATGGAAACACTTATCATGCCTACCCAGAACTTTTGACATACTGCCATAATTGTGACTTGAATGGGAAATTCTTACAAGTAATTACCATGTCTAATTTTAAGACCCATGGCTTTAGACCAATTAATTAACAATTTTATGATTAGTAATATTCTAAGTCAAGAGAAGAATGTTGAGCAATTTAAAATGAAAGTGGAAAAATCAATGTGTTTTGAACAAAGATTTCTTAAGTACAACTAGAAAATATTGGTGATCTGCCTAATTGTGGTGTTTCAGAACAGATTTCAATATCACAACAGAAAACACAAATTTGTTATCAAGCTCTATCTTTACAGATAAAAAGTTCATTTTAATATTTCCATATGTTTTGAAAAGCGACAGACTTTAAAAATTTATGTTCTGTTAAAGACAAGCATATTTAACAATATGTCAGTGTCGACTCTAGATACATACCAAGACCAAGTTTGGGATATACAACCATCTTTCATCAGAGACTAAATGACAGAATAAAGGTTATAATCATTAGTATTTACAGGGTGAATACATTGCATTGTAGCAACTAATTATAAGGTGGTCATAAACTGAAGAATTGATCATTGTTAAGCAGAACAAAGTTCTTTCAATTTAAGCTTACCTCTGACACATGAAATTGGACAGCTTGTTTTAAAGTATAATTAAAAAATCATTTAGTTAATGTTTTTTATATGATTTAAGCACTTTTCAGGTTAGGCAACAGGATGGAGGGCAATTCAGTCACTGCAGCATCTTTAGCTAGTATGATTTTTGAGACAGTGTAGAGACAGAGGTTCTCAACCTTCCTGATGCTGTGACCCTTTGCTATGGTTCCCCATTTTGTGGAAATCCCAAACAAAAAAATTATTTTCATTGCTATTTTGTAATTGCAACTTTTCTAGCATTTTAAGCAGTAATATAAATATCTGTATATTCTGCTGGTCTTAGGCAACTCCTGTGAAAGTGCCATTTGGTCATGATCTCAGGTTGAGAAACGCTGGTATAAAGGAAGCAATTTGCTTTAGCATTATTGGTTTAAAGATCTTCAAACAATCCCACTCTTTGCTTTTCCAAAATCATAAGTGCTTTCAATATAATTCCAAAGCAAGGTATGAAATGATATATATATTGCTTACAAAGGCAAATTTACTTTACTTTTTCGAATTATATTGTATTCTTGAAGTAGGAAGTAAGAAAGCAATAGAGAGCTAATCATGCCAATAGCTGCATTGTTGACTCACAGAATTCTTTATGCTGTGATAGACACATAGTCATGATTTTTTTTACTATGAATGGTATTTATTATTCTTTCATCATTTAAATTGTAGCAGAGTGAAGTGTATCAGATAGTATATAGTTCAAATATCACAGTTGTTGTCAAATGGCATGAGGGAGATCTTGATGGGTCCCATGGTGGGTGAGGACCATGGGCAGGAAATAAATACACCATGCAGACAGAGCTTGACTCTGGGTTTTTTTGAGATGAGGGTAGAAAGAAAAGAAGGAAGAGAGAGGAGAAGAGAAAGAGGAAGAGGAGAAGAGAAGAGAAGAGAAGAGAAGAGAAGAGAAGAGAAGAGAAGAGAAGAGAAGAGAAGAGAAGCAAGAAAAGTCCTGCCTTCCCTTTCAGAAGAGTAGTAGGAAGAAGATATGGGGGAGTGGGTGGAGCTTGTCTCTTAAAGGCACCTTTGCACCTTCATACAGATTAGGAACCTGGCCTGGCCAGGATACACACACACACTCCTAAATATATTAATACAGCCTGCTTAATCTCTATGATGCTACTAGTATGTATGTTTCAGGACTGATCATCTGGTACTGGATAAGAACTTTGTGTGTTCTTCCCTATGTAAGACTATTTCTCCCACTCTAACTTTCCCTAGTGCTTGAATGAACTGGGAATTTTATTTTATCTTGTTACCTACCCCTATCTATTTATCCAAATTTGTTTTTTTCACACTTACTTTAAATACCTCAAAATATTTATGACTTATATGTTGATGCTTGAAATACAGTGATAAATAAAATTACTGCCTTAACTATTTTCTATATAACTTACATTTTCTACATTGTATGTAAAATCTCTAAAGCAGAGGTTAGAGACATAATAATATTATAAAAATATACCATATACATGGCACTATAGACTTACATACAAATTCTCCACAAAGAGTTAACTTTGTTCAATTTTATAGAGAATGGAGAAAATTATCAAAATGATCCCCACAAAACACTTAAATTGAGAGTAGAGGGATGCACACAAATGTGCTATGTAGTTAGGTCATAGAAATAAGGTATGAGAGTTTTCTATTGAAAGAGAACTATCAAAAGATACATGAGATGGGTGGTGGCGTACTCCTTTAATCACAGCACTTGGGAGGCAGAAGCAGAGGAATTGCTGTGAGTTTAATCCAGTCTGGTCTATACAACTAGTTCCAGGGGAGCCAAGGCTACAAAGAGAAACCCTGTCTCAAAATTATCTCACACAAATACCTTAAAAGGCAGAATTTCTTTGTTCACATATCCACCATATGATAATGTAATTGGATATAGGTTGTATCTACATGTCCTTTGTTTTTATCTATTCTGAAAGTAGCTACCTGAAAAAAAATTTAAGTACAGCAAAGTTTAAATCAAATAGTACACTTTAAGAGAGGGGTGGGAAGCAACACAGGCAGGGAAAGTGAGAAACTTAGTGCATGCTTTTTATGCACAAAATGATGACTGTAAGCTACTGCAGTAGGTATGTGGGTGGACCCGAGGTCAAATAATTTAGACCTAGTGAGAAAAAATAATGTTAATCGGGAAAATATATCTTTATTTTCTATTGTAGCCTTCAGTAAAATTTTATATGCATGAGTGTTTTGCCTGCACATGTGCCTATGAACCACATGTGTGCTTGGTGACCTTGGGGGCCTGAAAAGGCTTAGAGTCACCTGGAACTAGAGTTATAGATGGATATGAGTCATCATGTGATAATCCGAATGCAATTTAGGTGCTCTGGAAGAACAGTCAGTGCTCTTAAACACTGAGTCTTCTCCAGTTAACATTCAGTAAAAATTTTAAAGCAGTTTATAGGAATATAAAAGTGTTGCATTATATCTATGTATGTGTGTATGCGTGTTCATTAAATTATTGGCTATTGAAGATTTTGAAGACTGATTAATTAGAAACTGGACTGAAGGGAAGAAAAAAAGAAAGGAAAAACAAGACAGTATTTTGACTTTTCTTTTTGACAAATAAGATTCAATTTCTTTTTATTGAGCTTGGGAATAGCATATGAGAGTGAGCTCTCCCAGGAAGAATTAGGTTTGTTTTTGTGTATATTGAGTTTGTGATACTCATGATTTATCTGGATGAAGTGCTCAGATAAGCTGGATGTTTTGTTTAAAAGTCAGGAAGTGTTTTGAGCATTTGTAACAAGTCAATGAAATAGGTCAATGAGTAAAACACTAGGTATGTAGTCACCTTCAACAGTTGTTTTCTAAGTTCTTACACGTGGTATATGGCATATAAGTACACTCTTCATACAGACCACACACACACACAAATCCACAATAGTCATACATAAACTGAAATAATTTAAAGATATAATAGCACAGTATCAAATGTGTTTTTGAAAATTACTCCATGAAATTCCTTCCATGGCTCATTATTTTGTGCTTATTTACAGTTAGTTCTTGCTTCTGGTCCTGTGGATTGTATGCGGCTCTGATAGTCAAGGCTGACTTTAATAAGCTATCAGGATCTTATCTTGTGTGTCTTCTTATACTGTGTTTAGAGGATCACCAAGGGGATACCCTTTTCATGTCTTTGGTAAGTGCATGATATCTCTTGAGGGCTAAATGTTTGCCTAAAGAAATACTTTTATGTTAATATTTTAATGAGTGAATCAAATCACATGCAACATATAAAATGAATTGTACTAGAAATTGTGTTCTGTTCGGAGTGATCTATGAAAGGGTACAGAATTAGGAGGCATTCTGACCAAGAAGTACAACTTCTGACTTAAAGTTTGGGAGTTACTTGGGCTGAATGATACTCTGCTATAGAGATTTGCATTGGTATGGATCTTGGTTTATAGATACAAATTTAAGGCCAATTTTCTTATATGTATAGTTCTGCTCTTGATCAAGGTATTGTGTTTGTACAGCTTATTTAAAATGTAATGTATAATTAAGAAATATGGCTTAATAGATAAACATCTATAATAGTTAAGCTTGTACTCAGTTAGATTTTCAAGATGTACAGAGATGTATTTCAGATGGATAGATATTCTTCAAACATTTTGAAGACTATAAAATATGGCATTTAAAATGGTTAGGAACTTAGAACTTTTCATGACAATGAGAGACATCTGCTCCTAGCAGCACCATTCTACTTCAAAAGAATGATGGGCTCCTGAAGAGGCTCCTTATGGTGTTGATTAGCCTTTTGGGTAAGAAACTGCTCTTGCCTGGACTGCTTGATGGTATGTTGTATGAGCTGGATATGCAGGACCCACAGAAAAATGACTGCTAAACCTGCCTAAAGGTGTGACAATCCTTCGGAGTTCCTGCTTCATGAAAGAGTCTGCTAGACATTCTACAGGGCACAGAAGAAAGTGGCTGACAAATTGCCAATATAGGCAGAACTGTCTTTGAAATTTCTTGCTTCATGGAAAAGTTTGCTGGACACTATGGTCTTGTAGGCTGAAGATGGATGCCCCAACGGTCCAGAAGAACTTTGGGTGACTGTCCAGGCAGCAAGATGTCTCTGTCAATTCTAGAGTTTTGAAAGTGGCTTACAATGTACTTCTTGCTTTCTTAGGCAATATTATATCCTTCTAAAGTCTTTGATGGGGTTGAAGAATAGTTATAGTTGTAGCTTTCCTTAGTTATTATAAAAGATAAAGTAGGTATAAATATTGTAAATGTAATTCTTGCTCGATACCTGTCTTGTTACATGTAATTTTACTATGTTAAAGTTAAAGCCTTCCTTTTTATTTTATTTTATTTATTTATTTATTTATTTTTTTCGAGACAGGGTTTCTCTGTAGCTTTGGTGCCTGTGCCGGAACTAGCTATTGTAGACCAGGCTGGCCTCGAACTCACAAAGATACGCCTGCCTCTGCCTCCCGAGTGCTGGGATTAAAGGCATGCGTCACCACCGCCAGGCCCTTCCTTTTTATTTTAAAAGAAAAGGAAAATTGTGTGGGAAGTCCTTCTGTCTATGTGTTGCTTTTATTGGTTAATGAATAAATAAGCCATTTTGACCATGTGGCGATACACAGATTAATGGAGATGGGTTAGTTAAGGATATAAGAGCAAGCTAGAAATAGGCTTAAGCTATTGGCAAACAGTATTGCAAATAATATAGTCTCTGAGTGATTATTTTGAGTCTGGACAGCCGTGCACAAACTAGCAGTTTCTTACTACAATGCTCTTCGGTGAAATTGGGTGACATCAAAGGAGACAAAAGTGTTCTCACAGCATTAATGTTACAGCAATAACTTTGAAAATAGAAATAATGAAAAATAAAATCAATTTGGGAAAAGACAAAGACCTTGAAGTCATAGTAGGGGGATTCTGTGAGTAGATAAAGAAAGCATCATCATCTGTGATGATTTATATTGATTTTCAACTTGACATGATCTAGAATGATGTTTTGGCATGCTTGTGAGGGATCATCTATGTTAAAGTAGCTTCTAGACTTCTCTGCCAGGATTATCTACATAGGTTAATTCAAATAGGAATGCCCAAGTACTCTGGGTAACACCCTCTTGTGGGACAGAGTAATGACTGAATAAAGAGGAGAGATGAGCATCCCCTGCTCACTGCCCTGTGACCAGGAGTCCCAAGTCCCAGCACTATGTTTACACCACCATGATGGACAGTGCCCTTGAACAATGAGCTTAAATAAACCTTTAAATGGCTCTAATTGGCATTTTATCACAGTAACAGGAAATTGAGGGATTTAAGGAAGTGCTCAGATAAGAGTTGGAAGTGTCTTCTGCCTGGCACTTGTGAGGGCATCAATGATATTGATTTGTACACACACACACACACACACAAAAAAACAAACAAACAAACAAACAAAAAAAACAGTAAGTTGAGGATTGGGTGAGAAGTGGGAATGAAGAAGTATTTACCCTGTCGTAAACTCTGCCAGTGAGGGGAAAGAGGTACACGTGTCATGAGCTGACAGACATCATGTGACTTACTCCAAGTACTTTTTCCCCAGAATGTTCCTTATAAGGAAGAGTTGATACAACGGGCAGATTTTGAAGGCCAGTTTATTTGGTTGGTTTTTGCTGTGAGCTTATTATGTCATACCTCATTATGATGTAGAAGCATCACTGGGCGACGGTGGCACATGCCTTTAATCCCAGCACTTGGGAGGCAGAGGCAAAAGGATCTCTGTGAGTTCGAGGCCAGTCTGGTCTACAAGAGCTGTTTCAGGTCAGGCAACAAAGCGACACAGAGAAACCTTGTCTCAAAAAACAAAAAACAAACAAACAAATAAAAAAGGTAGCAGCATCAACCAAGAAAAAAGAACTGTTCTATTTGATATGAGAGAATATTATAAAGGAAGCTGTCAAAAAGATGCATGGAAAAGAAGAAATCATAAAAAGCTGAAAATATGAAAACAATAAAATTGAAAACAACTGCTTGTGCATAAACTTAAAATTTGGAGATATTTGAAACCACTATATAGTTGACAAAATAACATATTATGGTAAGTTTTAAACCTTTTGCAAAACAAAGAAAAAAAACATAAACAAACAAAACCTCAAGAATCCAATCCAAATAGGTTTCCATTACAGATTCAAGAAAAACTGTAAACTGACATTTTTGTTTGACTAACTATCGCAACTGAAATTAAGTTTGTGAGGACATAGAGAAGTGGCACTGGGGTTATATAAATAGAGAGACCAGAACAATTTAGAAATAGCTTATAATCATTAAAGAGCATGCCTTTCAAAAGGAGTCTCAAATTTGATTCAAAAATAACTCTTTCTTAGCATAACATATCTCATAGAGTGGCTTTGTGAATCATAAGAAATATTCGCTAGATCTCAAAGCAGTGCCCTGTCACATCTAGTGAGAATATATAGACAGGATAAAAATCAGGTATAATGGATACAGAAAGAATGAAAGAAACAACTAACAAAGGTAAAATATTCACCAAGGAAAAAAGAAGAGCAACAGATAAAAATTTCACCCAAATCTATAGTATGTGGTAGAGAAACAGGTATTATCATCTTCAGAATGATAGTTGAGAGTTTTCAGGAGAAAATTCCTCTGCTAATTGGGAATAGCAATACTTTATGTAGAAACAATAACCCATTTTCCAATCGATTGAGTTATAGACCAAGGTTAAAAGATAAATAATAGATGGAACAGTCAAAGAATTTTGTGTTCAGAACAGAAAGCAATTCGCAAAAATCATAAAAGATGACAATTTGTTAACGAACTGAGAAGTGGCAAAAGTAAAACAGAAAGTATAAAGGAAAGGTTACTGTTCAGGTTGCCCTGCCTTTAAAACCATCTGTCAAAAAACTAATATATGATTAATGAAATGCTCTGTTGACCTTATGTATTGTAGAATGTCAGAAGGCAACACTAGCAGAACTAACAGAAAACCCAAGATGCAGTTCACTGAGGGGGCGGGCACTCAGTTCTTGAAGAGTGGAGAAAATGAAAGGAGCACGACTGTGCCTGGCTTCGTGTGCTTTTCTCACATCAATTTTATTCATATTATCCTGCTTTCCTTTATGTCATAGAAACTGAACTCTGCAAATGTAGTGTTCTTAGCATTTACCTTCTGTCATGGTAACCTTCAGCCACTCTCACTTCCAAGTATTTGATGTGCCGATCAAAAAACCCAGAACTGAGCCAGGAATGTGTTATTGTTCAGAGAGGGTTATGGTAGACAACTTCCCTGGGCCAGTTGGATACCTTGTATTTTTCATTGAAGTGAAGTGTTCATTCTCATAGTGAATGTACACACATTCTATGCACAAATTTACATGGTGATTCCTCCATCACTACCACTATGGATTTTACAAAATGCTCAGTATCCCAAATTCTTCTACACAATGTCATAGAAACCAGAATGCTGATAGTGAGAGAAACAGTCTTCTCCAGGGACTAGCATACCAATTGCTTATACGACTATAATTCATCAGCCCTGAAAACATACATACGAGTGACATAATACAGACTTAACTGGTTTAACTTATGTATTTGGAAATACATGCACATGTATACACACACATGTATAAATACATGTATAAAAAACAAAGAAAGAAAGGGAGTAAGAATATGAAAAGACTGAGGAGGGGTATGTGGGAAGGTTTGCCCAGAGAAAAGAACAGGAAAACATTATGTAATTGTTCTATATCTCAAAAAATATAATTTTTTAAAAAAGACTTCTATTTACAATGAAGCATTTAAAAAAGATGAGAGGTGTAAGAATAAGTCTGAAATTAAATTGACAGTCTCACTGAAGGACTCTTATAGTGCTATTGAGTAACACAAAAGATAAAAAAAAACAAATAATGAATATTCTTGAATAAAAAATCCATTATCAGAATGAACAGTTCATGAACTAAAATATAATTTATCAAAAATTAGAACATCTCACTATAAGTAACAATAGGAGATTTTATGAATTAGAGTAGATAACTTTAATGTTAATATGTTAAGTAAGAAAGATAGAATAGCCAGAAATTACTAATAAGAAGCGTTAAAATATAAAATAAAATCAGTTAAACATTAAAGCTGTTAGAGATTAATTAAAGTCCACAGATACTCAATACAAATACAGATTCAGTAAACGACATATTATGATGGAGATGGAACATATTCTATTCAGTTTGGTAAAATGCATGCATTGAAAACCTAAGAGTTACAAAGTACTCCTAAAATTGGGGGGAAGGTGAGTGTTACCTCGTCTCACTCTACCACATTTTATTTTGGTCCTCGTTATCCCAGAATGTGAATTAAAGGCCATAAATCTTAAAATAAAAAGGCAGACCTATAGTTCTAATCTGCAAGGACAGAGGAAATCCCTAGCAACTGAAGTTACCTTAGCTACTCTTTCTCTCTGCTATCAGCATGCCACAGAACAAATAAGTGTCATAGCATCAGAGCACATGAAACATCTTGATAATGAGTCAGCAAAATGGACAAGACTTGTTCAAGGATAAGAAATATAGCTGTTAACTGCATCGATCAATACATTCAACTTATTGAATACACACTCAATATTGTAGATGTTTTTATTAATCCTAGATTTATCCATAAAGTAGAGAAAATTTTATCCAAAATGCCATAGTACTTCTTTGTAGAAACTTACAGGCAAATGTTAATATATGTTTTAAAATATAAATGCCCAAACAATTTCTGAAAGGAAAAAAAAGCAAGGTAAGAAAAATGATCTGATTTTAGTAATCTAGTTTCAAATTTCTATAAGGCTAGACCAATGGACCTAAGTAGAAATAAACCCATGTCTCCTAAATTTAATTTTTGTTGTTATTAATTTTGTTTTTTCATTATTCCCTATTTTTATAAAATGTATTTTGATTACTCTTTGCTCATACTATGTCTTATCTCCCATCTCTATCAAGCCTCCATCCTCCCTTCATGATACAGAAGCTGCAGCTGTCTGCATTAATCAAAAGAACTGGCCTGGTGCAGTCAGACATGGTTGGAGGAGGAGCTTAGTGGACCTCACCTTTCAGTTCTGAACTATTTGGTACTGATAGATTCAGAGGTAGTGGGAGTCACTACCTTTAACTGTGTATTTAATGGTGATCCCACTGGGCTACAATGGGTAGTTCTGATTAATTAGTTTGATTGCTGGTCTGGTGAAACTAAATGAGGCAGTAAATAAGTAAATTCATTTTTAAATTAAAAACCAACATAATGTATCTAGAAGAGTATTTCTTTCAAGAAATGGTTCTGAAACATTATGAACATATGAATCATATGAACATGTGAATCATATGAACACAGACCATGAAAAATTGACGTTTCAATATGAATAGTTTGGCTTTTAATCATTTTAATTATTTAAAACTGCTAGCAAAATAAAAAGCAGAGGTAGCATAAAATGTGTAAGTCTTTCTCTCAGTATATGTATACGCTTGTATGTGTGTTTACATGTAATACAAGTATAAAGATAGTATCCATGATATATAAACATGCCTTAAGCTTGGTAGAATAAAGACAAATCAATAGAAAGAATTGGTAAATGTGTTGAACAATTTTCATAAAAAATAGATAATATATTAATGGCAAATATGCACATTAACAGGTATTTAGTATCATCATTATAAGCATCCAAGTTATAACAATATGGAGATACACTTTCACATTGAATACAATAGCTAAAAAAAGATTGATGAAGTGTCAATCAATATCAGTTTTGTATAATTGCTCAATAGAAAGATTTCTGTCTACTTCAGAGATCACCTTGGCACTTCATTAAAAAGTTAAAAACACATACAGAAAATACAGATAGCAAACAAATTTTAGAAATTTACCATAAAGATATTAAAGCTATTGTCATAAAACTGCTTAGAACCAAAGTTGATCTATACTGTAAAATATTAAATCAACTAAAAGGTCCCATTAATGATCGTACAAATAACTTTTTATGTTCACATATAAAACTAAGACATAAAATATAATATAGCTGTGTACTAAAATGTTTTAAAGCAAAAGACAGGTTATGTTATTATAATGAAACTATAACATAAAACATATGCTTATGGAAATCAGATCAATTATGGCTTGGAAAGTGATTAATAGAGACATTATTAGAAAGTAGAATTAGGATACCATTCTGAGTGACAAAATTTCTGACATCATCCTATAAATCACCAGATTGTACACTCAAAGTAAGTTCATTGATTCTGTATAAATTATACCTCTCTAAAGTTGGAATTTGCATTTCAGAACAGAGGTAAAAGGCAAACTGTATGCAAAATATTTAGTTCCTGTCCTGAAGAAAATACTGATTTTCTTTTATAACAATAAGAAGACTATAAAGAAAATATATAGAGAAAAACAGAAAAATCTTGTGTACAACAAGAAAGCAAATATGTTAAATGATGCTTACTTCAACTATAAAACAAACTTTAATTAAAATTATGGTACATTTGGCTAGATATTTAGCAGACATCAAAATGCTTGATAATGATGTTGCTGAGGGTTAAAATAATTTGTATCTATTTTATTGGGTAACATTTTGACAAATTCTATCAAAAGATATGTCTTGATCCTGATTTCACTGAGATTGCTGTGAGTTTTTCTTCATTTAGTTTGATATTGACTGTTGGCTTGATGTATATTGCCTTTATTATGTTTAGGTATGTTCCTTGTATCCCTGCTCTCTCCAAGACCTTTATCATGAAGGGATGTTGTATTTTGTCAAAAGCTTTTTCAGCATCTATTGAGATGATCATGTGGTTTTTATTTTTCAGTTTGTTTATATGATGGATTATATTGACAGTTTTTTATATGTTTAACCATCCTTGCATCTCCGGGAGGAAGCTGACTTGATCATTTGATTTGCCAGTATTTTATTTAGTATTTTTGCATCAATGTTCATGAGTGAGATTGGTCTGTAATTCTCTTTCTAAGTAATGTCTTTCTGTGGTTTGGGTAGTAGGATAATTGCAGACTCATAAAAAGAGTTTGGCAATGTTCCTTCTGTTTCTATTGTGTGAAACAAATTGAGGAATATTGGTATTAGTTCATCGAAAATCTTGAAGAACTCTGAGCTGAAACAATCTGGTCCTGGGCCTTTTTTGTTTGGGAGAATTTTGATCACTGTTTCTATTTCTTTAGCATGCATGGGTCTATTTAATTTTCTTATCTGGTCTTGATTTAATTTTGGCAAGTGATATTTATCCAGAAAGTTGCCCAATTCTTTTAAGTTTTCTAATTTTGGAGAGTACAAGTTTTTGAAATATGACCTAATGGTTCTCTGAATTTGCTACATGTCTGTTGTTATGTTCTTCTTTTAGTTTCTTATTTTGTTAATTTGGATAGTCTTTCTCTGTCTTTTCGGTTAGTTTGGATAAAGGTTTATCTTTTTTGTTGATTTTCTTGAAGAGCCAACTTTTTGTCTTATTGATTCTCTGTATTGTTTTGTTTCTTTTTTTGTTGATTTCAGGTCTTAATTTGATTATTTCCTACTGTCTAGTTCTCCTGGGTGACTTTGCTTCTTTTTGTTCTAGGATTTTCAAATGTTCTGCTGATTCACTAGTGTGGAATTTTTTTCAGCTTCTTTACGTAAGAGTCTAATGCTATGAACTTTCCTCTTAACAATGCTTTCATTGTGACCCATAAATTTGGGTATGTTTTGTGGTCATTTTCATTGAATTTTAGGAAGTCTTTCATTTCTTCCTTTATTTCATCCTTGACCCAGTTATTCTTCAGGTGAACATTTTTTAATTTCCAAGTTTTGAGAGTGGAGTGTTGAAGTCTCCCACTATTAGTCTATTAGTGGATGAGTTTTAATATGTGACTTAAACTTTAGAATTTTTTTTTTTTTACACATGAGGTGCCCTTTTATTTGGGGCATAGATGTTCAGTACTGAGATTTCCTCTTGATAGGTTTTTCCTGTGACTAATTTGTGTCTCTTTTGATTGATTTTAGTTTGTAGTCTGTTTTGTTAGATATTGGGATATCTATACCAGCTTGTTTCTTAGGTCCATTTGATTGGAAAATTTTTTTCCAACTTTGAGGTGATGTCTGTTTTTGAGGTTGAGGTATGTTTCTTGAATGCAGAAGAAGGATGTATTCTTATTTCATATCCAGTCTGTTAGCCTGTGTCTTTTTAGGAGTGAGCTGAGTCCATTTATATTAAGGGATATTAATGACTGGTGATTACTAGTTCCTGTTATTTTAGTTTTTGTTATTGGTAATGTTATTGTGTGTGTGTGTGTGTTTTTCCCCTTCTTTGGAATTTGCTGCTTTGAGATCATGTATTGTCTGTGGTTTTGTGGATGTAGCCAACTTCCTTGGGTTGGAGCTTTCCTTCTAGTACTTTGTGTAGGGCTGGGTTTGAATATATATTGGTTAAATCTGGTTCTCTCATGTAATATCTTCTTTTTTCTTTCTATGGTAACCGAAAGTTTTGCTGGGTATAGTAGTCTGGACTGACATCCATGGTCTCTTAATGTCTGCATAACACTTTACCAGGACCTTCTGGCTTTTGTTTCTCCATTGAAAAGTCAGGTGTAATTCTGATAGGTCTGCCTTTATATGTCACTTGATCTTTTTTTTTTCTTTGCATTTCATAGTATTTTTTGTCCATTCTTTATGTTCAGTGTTTTGATTATTACAGGGCAAGGAAATTTTTTTTTGGTCTAGTCTATTTGATGTTCTGTAAGCTTCTTGTATCTTTTGTTTTTCTTTAGGATTGGAAAGTTTTCTTCTATGGTTTTATTGAATATGTTTTCTATGCTTTTGAGTTGGACTTCTCTTTCTTCTATTTCTAATATTCTTTGGTTTAGTCATTTCATGGTGTCCCATATTTCCTGGATATTTTGTGTTAAGCGTCTGTTAAATTTAATGTTTTTTTTTTTTGACTGATGAGTTCAATTCTTCTATTATATCTTCAAAGCTAGAGATTCTCTCTTCCATCTCTTGTCTTCTGCTGTTTATGTGTGCACTTTTGGTTCCTGATTGTTTTTCCATATTTTCTATTTTCAGAATTCCTATCATTTGTGTTTTCTTTATTGTATCTATTTCAGATTTTAAATCTTTAATCATTTCTTTCACCTGTTTTATTGGTTATTTTTTTGCTTTTCTTTAAGGATTTTTTATTTCTTCCAATTTTTTGTTTGTCTTTTCCTCCATTTTTTTGAGAAAACTTTTCATTTCCTACTTAAGGGTCTCATACAATCTCCTAAAGTTATTTTTTTAGACCATTTTCCTCTGCTTCATTCATATTGGGGTGTTAAAGTCTTGCTGCTTCAGAGATACTAGTTTTTGTTGGTGTCATGTTGATCTTTGTGGTGGTAGGTGTGTTTTCACCTTGTCTACCCATCTTTTCCTCCAATTGGTGTAGTTGGGGTCATGTCTCTGGTGACCACTCTTAGAGCTGGCAGTGGATCCAAGGCTCAGATGGTTGCTTCTTGTGCTGTAGTTGGGACTATGGTTCCAGTCAAACAGCATGTCGCTCCATGTTCCTGGAGGTTGCTCAGCACATTCAGAGGTCATTCTTCAATCCTGAGGGTCAGTTGGACCTGCTCCCGTGGATGTCACGTGCTTGGGCCTGTTCCTGTGGAAGTTGCTGGCTTGGGTCTGCTCTTTCAGAGGTTGCTCTCTCGTACCTGCTTTGGAGGTGGTTTTTGCTTGAGCTTGGCCCTGTGGTCACTGACTTGGATCTGCTCCAGCAGAAGTCACTAGCTCGGACCTGCTTCTTCAGAGGCTCAGGCCTGCTCCCTCAGAGGTTGCTCCCTCTTACCTGCTCTGGCAGAGGTCCCTGGCTCAGGCTTATCCCTGCAGAGGTCACTGGCCTAATCATGGTCCCATAGAGGTCACTGGTTTAGGTCTGGTCCTGTGGAAGTCCCTGGCTTGGGCCTGTTCCAGCAGAGGTTGCTGACTTGAGCCTACTTCCGTGGTGTCCTCATCCCACCATTTTGATTTTTCAGTAACAAAGAAGAAATTATTATTACAAAAGTACAACAGTTAATATTCCCTTGGACTTTCTAATATAGTTTCTTAATGAGGTCTATAGATACAGTAGGAAAGAACAAGAAAATTATGAATTTGGTTTTAACATGTGTATAGGGAGAGGACAAGTTGCACAAGACAGACACAGACAAACTAAACACTCAGGCAAAAACACTGGAGGAATGTCACTAGAATTAAAGACTATGAAAGGAGGCAAGTAGGAATGTGGAGGCCAGGGAAGGTGGGAGACATCAGCAATACACAGACTCCAGATGGTACAAAGTGTTAGGGAAATTACTCTTCTCAACTCCTTTCTGAAGAACTGGCTTAGGCTGTCATTATCTCTTATTGCTGTTGTTGTTCCTTCAGAACCTATAAACTGTGTTTGCTCCTTATCTCAAGTGTTTCCCCAGTGAAATGTTTCCCCCTCATCTGGGCTCGGAGGGATGTCTAGATCTGACCTCCAGACCTAGCCTTGTGCTTCTGAATGTGTATTTTTTTTTTATATTGTTGAGGGCTTCCCCCCTCTTTTTCAGTACAAAATAAGTCATTACTAGAAAGGATGTTTTCGATTTTAATAGAGAAAGTTTGATGTTTTATTGCTCAAGATC
Organism: Microtus obscurus; assembly: GCA_963919715.1. Taxonomy (NCBI): domain Eukaryota; kingdom Metazoa; phylum Chordata; class Mammalia; order Rodentia; family Cricetidae; genus Microtus; species Microtus obscurus. The sequence continues at coordinate 1,912,074 of CAWTZC010001883.1, read as the reverse complement.
TTTAGAAGTCAGTGAAAAAATAATAATCCTCTTTTATAGATTTTTCATAAAAATTGTTTGTTGATGGGGAGCATATTAGTAAGATGTTGACATTAGAACATCGCCAGGTATAGCATCCTCTTACTGTGGAATAAGCTTTTTAAAATGTTTCCCATTATTCTTCGTGTAAGTGTTATTTATTAAGATATATTGTAACTTTTTCAGACCCAGGTCAGCTGGCCTTGGTGAGTTCCCGATAGAACATCCCCATTGTCTCAGTGTGTGGGTGCACCCCTCGCGGTCCTGAGTTCCTTGCTCGTGCTCTCTCTCCTTCTGCTCCTGATTTGGACCTTGAGATTTCTGTCTGGTGCTCCAATGTGGGTCTCTGTCTCTGTCTCCTTTCATCGCCTGATGAAGGTTAATATTCAGGAGGATGCCTATATGTTTTTCTTTGGGTTCTCCTTATTTAACTTCTCTAGGATCACTAATTATAGGCTCAATGTCCTTTGTTTATGGCTAAAACCGGACTCGCTGAACATAGCGGACAATGAGGACTACTGAGAACTCAAGAACAATGGCAATGGGTTTTTGATCCTACTGCACGAGCTGGCTTTGTGGGAGCCTAGGCAGTTTGGATGCTCATCTTACTAGACCTGGATGAAGGTGGGTGGTCTTTGGACTCCCCACAGGGCAGGGAACCCTGATTGCTCTTTGGGCTGAGGAGGGAGGGGGAGTTGATTGGGGGAGGGGGAAGGAAATGGGAGGCGGTGGGGTGGAAGAGTCAGACACCTTTAATAGATAAATAATAATAAAAACAAAACAAACAAACAAAAAAAAATATATTATGATTAAAAGTAGTTAATTGGGCTTTGCACTAGGAGATACATTTACAGGAGGTATATATAGTAAGAGAATATAAGCTTCCTGGGAATTTCCTGCACCAGGAGTCCAGCTATTGTCCTGCCCAAATGCCTAGGCCCACTACACTGCCAGGGCTGCTTTCATTCCCAGCGATTTTACCCCAGGTGTCCAGAACCTGTGGAGTCACAACAACAAGTAGTTACCTCTGGCTTTCCTTGCTTATTCCCTCCAAAACCACTGTGGAATTTCCCGCACCATTTCCACTGAGGAAAACAGGTATTTGAACCTTATTAAGAATTAAGTGTTTGACGAAATTTTTAAAATCACAACAGTAGAAACACTAAACATCTGGTTTATGTATCAGTGTAATGCTGACTTCGCTTTTTTTTTAATTAAAGGATATTTTCTTTATTCTATTTTCTGGAGTAATTTGAGAAACATTCATTTTTCTTCTTCCTTACGGTCTGGTAGAGTTCTGCAGTACATCCACCTGAATCTCTTTTATTTTGCTATAAGTGATGTTCTTGCAACTTGTGACAAATATCTTTAAATTTTAAAAAAAAAAAAAACTTTCTTTGGGTTAACTGTGGTATGTCACATGCATTAAGAATTCACTTACTTCTTTTAGATTTTGCAACGTGGTGGAATAAAGATTTTAGAAGTATGTTGTTGTAACAAACCTTTTGCAGTTTATTGGTGTCTGTTGTATTATCGATATCCTTATTCATTTTTAATTTTATTAACTTAGTTCTACCTTGTTTTAATTTGACAGATAATTTTCAGTCCTATTAATTGTTTAAAGAGTTAGCTCTGTTTTTAATTGCTTTTTTGTATTATAATTTTTGTTTTCTTGTTTCTATCTCATCAACTTCTGCCCTGGTGTTACGTGTACTTCTCTACTGTTTGGGGATACTGTTTGTTCTTTTTCATTTTCAAGATATTTGGGTTTATAAAATCATAATTTGCAACCCCTCAAATTATTTTATGTGAAACTATAAGCTTACTTCTTGGTGGTACCTTCATTGTGTCTCACAGATTTTCTTAAGCTGTGTTTTCATTTTCATCTAATTCTAGGATTTTTTAATTTTCCCTTTTTTATTTCTCCATTGGTCCAATTATCTTTCAGTAGAGCCTTTTTAGTCTCTATGAATTTCTGTGTTTTCTTTAGTTTATACTACAGCTGATACACAACTTTATTCCATGTGATCAGATACAACATAGGATTCTATAATTTTCTATACTCATATGTGTGCATATGTGTGTGTTTGTTTATCCACTGTATTCATGAGTACATGCATGCTCAACTATTTCAGCAGTGCTAGCTGCCCAGTGAATTCTGGTTATCCTCACGACTCTGTTTCCACAGTCCTGGGACTACAGGTGCGGATCACTTTGCCCTGATGGCTTTTGTGTAGGATCTTGGGATCTGAACTAAGGTTCCTATGCGTGTGTGGCAATCATTTTATTAACTAAATCATTCCCCCAGCCTATAATGCTGCATTCTTTCTGAACTATACAAAAAGAATATCTTTTGTCTTACCCTTTACAGCTTCTCAGAGGCACCTGCCTAGGTCAGCTTAAGGCTTCTTCCTCAATATTCAAAGTTCATACCTCAAATTTTGGCTCCAGAATTACATTTTCTTTCTCTCACTTGGATCACTTTTGGTACTTTGGCCTACCTACATAGTAAGAGATAATTTGCTCGTCTCAAGATCTTTAATCTAACTACATCTGTGGCATCCTTTTTACCTCTCCAGGTTATGATTTGCCAAAATCAGGTTAGTACAGTTCTATAAATAATGTCAATTCTGGACTCTTTGATTCATGATGATTAAACAGTTGTATTTTCTCAGCAAAGGGGATATATGAAAAAGTCTTAGAGGTGCTGAACAGGAGATAAAAAATTGGAAGGCTTCTCTATACTTTTATCTGCTTAAATGCATGTCACCAAAGTAAGAGTGCCTGACTTAAGAAAATGCAAGAAACTTTGAAAGGCTGCATGTGTGGCACCCTGTGATGCAGAGAACCAGAGGAGCTTCAATGCCCTTCTTCCTCAGAAGGGAGTCTGTCTCTCTGCAGGATGTCTCTTTGAAGCTGCCACAGCCATAGGTTGCTGAGTAAGGGACTTCTCAAAGAAAACACTGCTCTTTTCATTTCCTGTCAATGAAGAATTCGAGATCAAAAGAATGTTCTGTCTCTGTTGTGGCTTGTCCCATGTGTATTAATAGGACTTTGCCATGGCTGTACCAAGAGTTTAGCGCAGAATAAGGAAGCTGATGCCGAATAGAGTTAACTTATTCAGCTTTTAGAACTCATTTGTGTAATTATCAAATAACTCACGGGAGGTATGGTAGACCTATGCATTTTAGTAGGCTCTGATTGTTGAGGACATCAAAAAGCTTTAAAAAATATTAAGTCTCCCGTCTTCAACATTTTTTTTTTTTTTTTTTTTTTTTAGGATTTTTGAGACAGTGTTTCTCCGTAGCTTTTGGTTCCTGCCCTCGAACTAGCTCTTGTAGACCAGGCTGGCCTCGAACTCACAGAGATCCGCCTGTCTCTGCCTCCCGAGTGCTGGGATTAAAGGCCTTCGCCACCACCGCCCGGCCCCGTCTTCAAATTTTAATTGGTAAAGTCAGCCACCATTATCTCATTTGCAAAATAAACACATTGTTTATACATGTTACTAAACCAACTAGCCTGAAGAGTTAATTTATTTTAGATAAATAATCAGTTAGTAACTGTGGAGGTTAGAGTAAGAATGTCATCTATCAGCTTGTATATTTGACTGCTTGTTTACCTGAGAACAGCATTATCTGAGGAGACTTGGGAAGAAGGGCCTTGTTGGAGTAGGTGCGGCCTTGGAGGAAGTGTATCACTGGGGGTGGGTACCAGACCCAGTCTCTCTGCCTTTCTTCCTACAAATCAGGAAGTAACTTGAGTTATTGCTTCAGTGCCTGCCTGTGTGCCATGACGCTCCCCACTGTGATAACAGACTAACCCTCTGAAACTGTAAGCAAGTCCCCAATTGCCTTGATCATGGTGCCTATTTGCAGGAATAGAACAATGACTTTATTGGGTTTAATTATTAAATCTGAAAACGTTTGCAAGAAAAAAATTCCTTTAGTAAACTTATTTTTAATTTAGATGTACCATGCCATAATCTGTCGGAACCTGTGAACTGGAGAGCAGACTTTTCAATGACTGTGAATTCAAGGGGTCTGTAAGGCTGAGGGCTAGTACCAAGAGTTTGTGTTCATTTACCATAACACGGAGGTATTGGAATAAAAGCAAAGGTTAGGAATAGTGACAAACTTGGATATGCAGCATGGGCATTTTTTTTTTATTGAATTTTCTGATAAACAGGGATGATTTGGGATTTAGCTACTAATGACTGATAATCAGAAGTTGTTTTTCTTAACTTTATTATGGATCTTATAATTTGATTATCAAGTTGTTACCACTTGTAGCTCACTGGTTTTTTTTTCCCTATTTGTTTTAATTTTTTTTTCAGTTTTTGACAATTTTGGCCCATGTCTGAACACATATAGTTCAGTGAGTTACTCTAGTAACATTGAAGATATTATTATTAAACTATTTGTTTAAATGTGTCACCTACTGAGTAGCATATATCTTCCAATTAGAAACAACAACGATAATAACAACAACAACAAATATAGTCTTTCCTTCTAGCCAATTTCCATTTCCATGTGACTCTACCAACCCACAAAACCACTTTCTACCAGGCAGCCAGAGACACCACACCAAAGCTGGGACTCAGGAGGAGACTTTAAACCTCTATTCCAGTCTCTTCAAATAAACCCATAGTCCGGCTTCAGCATGCCCATAAGAGCTTCTCCTCAAAGTCAACCTTGGGACGCAGTCTCTTGGTTCAAACTCAGGTTCTTTCTAGTTCTTACTTACTGCCTCTTTAAGCCTTCCTTCCAGGACATCTGTATTTCTTTGTGACTTCCAGGGGTCTAGCAGCCCTCTATAGCCACTGCACTTGCCTGGGACAGGAGCCCCATAGCTGCCATATTGTTTAAGACCTAGGTTAGGCAACAGCAACCAAAGAAGAAAACACCCACCCAAAAAAGAAGAGATCACTTAACTATACAAGAAAAACTTCCAAATTTATAATCCCAGATACCTGGATAGCAATGCAAAAAGACAACTTGAAACAACTAAAACAATATATTACCTCCTGGAACCAGAAACTATACTGCAATACACCTTGAGAAAATCAGATTTATTAATTTATTAGACAAAAAGCACTTATGAATATGCTCAAGGACATTAAAAATTATATGAATAAGCACCTTAGTGAAGACTGTGGAAACAGAAGCAGTTGGATGAAATAGTGAAAACAATTCAAAGATGAAAGTAAAATTTATTAAAGAAAACAGTTAAAGTAAATACAAACTGAAATGAAACTGGAAGCGAAAACACAATGTCAAACCAATGCCTCAGTTATCAGAGCATCACCCAGTCCTTAGCAGATAAGCCTCTACTTGCAGTAGATGGTAATAAACATAGGCATCCATACCTAGACAATGTGTAGACTGTGCCACATCTTGAAACACTCAGTCTAAATGTGATGTCTCTATCCAATCCCTCTGTTTAAGGTTCAGAAAAATATATGGAAGAGGAGATGGAAATATTCTAAAACAAAGCAGTGATTGTTGGAGCCAAGGAATTAGTGTCTTCCAGACACAACAGAACTGATACAGATACAAACTCACAGAGATTGGGCTGAAAAACACAAGACCAACACAGATTTAAACCAGACAACATTCCAGCACTGAGAAGATGTGGACAAAATATCCCACACCCTAACAGAGAACTTACTTCAATTGATACCTATTGGGAAAGAGAGAATAAGTTTCCTCCAATGGAGTCTAACTAGGTATATCAACCACATCCCATGGAAGGATCTCGGACCAAGAATAGCTGGCTGACATAGAACAAATTCAATTCTTTGTGTGTGTGTACATGCGTACGCGTGTGTTCATATGTGAGTGTGTATGTGTGCTTTGGTTTTGGTATTTTATGTCTTATTGTTTGATTTTATTTTGATTTGAGGTTTTATATTAAAGATAGAGGAAAAAATATGAAGTTGTGTTGGTATAGCAAGGTAGGGAGACTCTATGAAGAGTGTGAAGCAGGAAAAGAATATGATCCAAATATATTGTATGAAAAATTAAATAAATAATAGAAAATACAGAAATAGAAAATGTCTGTATTTTTGAGCTTATATGTTTATTAAAATGCTTTTCTAATATATATTAAATTAAGGGATGAGACACCTGTAGATAGATGAGAAAAACAGATCCTTAGTTTTCAGAATTGTCCAGACCAAGAAGGTATATGCTGAAATAGAAGAGACAGCTGACAAGTTGGTCTGGAGTTAAGCTCCTTGCGGCACTGTTGATGCAAAGGTTATAATTTTTTAAATTAACCCCACAGTACCTTTGGAATGGGACTTCAATGGATTGAATGGATGAATTATAAGTAAATTACTTTTTTGTATACATCCCAGTTTAGTTTAGAAATACATATCAGGCTAAAATCTAACCAATAAATCATCCCAGTTGCAGCAAGTATATTACGATAGTGTCAAACAATTATGGTTTCCAGCCATCTGGCTGAAGTAAAGATGAAATTTCCCCTAGAGAAATGTAATAAAAGACTTTTACTGGAGGAAGGATTATCAGATACATGGGAAGATAAGGCAATCTTAGAGAAAACCAGCAGAAATCTCATGTCAAATAGAAAAACTAAAAATCAAACATCTTTAAATATTTGAATTATAGAAAAGAGATTTTGAGTGAATGTATTTATTTTATTTCAAGATGTTAAAAATACGGGCAAAGAAATAACAGATACAAAAGTTACACTACTGATTTAGGAAAGAGCCAGCTATAAATTTTAGTGCTGAAAATTGCATTTCACTTCCCATCAAAATATTATTAAATATATCTACATTAAAAGTAAATATATCTACATTAAAAGTAAAAGCACTTTTCATAAAAACATCTGAGAAGAGTTAAAATGCAGTTGGACAATAGTATAGATTTATTTGCATTCTTAATTTATAAAGAGCTCCTAGGAATCAATGTGTAGATGATTCGGTAAACTCTAAACACAATTCGTGAACACGATTTCATGAAACAACTTCTCCAACTAGCCTATTAACACTGCTGAAAATGCTCAGCTTCATAATTAGAGAATTACAAACAAGCACCTCAATGGAATAGAATCATTGTCTATTTTAACAACTATCACTGAACACTTGAGCAAACACAACTGTACAATAAAGAGCTGGTAAAAATCTAGAATAAAAACAAGATCTCTGGTAGTAATGTATACATTTTTAAAATATGTAAAGATCATTTTAGATGACTTTAGCAGTAGTAATGCAAACTTATGAATTCTAAATTTTGTTCCATCTAAACCTAACAATGATATGAATAGATACAGACTAGTAAACATGTACAAAAAGTTTACAGCAATATAATATATAAAATACAGATAATAGAAATAACATAAATGTCCAAGAGCAATCAAACAGACAAACAGAATGAAATGCTGCTATGGAGTACCCGAAGAGGAAAAATTCCTGAGATGCCTGAATAAATTACATGGAATGTTTATTAATTTTTGCTGCCAGTGGAGCTGTCCCAAGCACAACAGTGGGAAGCAGCCTTAACTTCCAGTTTGTTTGAGTTTAAGAAGGCAAAAACTATGTTGAGACATATTGTAAACCACTCTTTTAGGGTGACTTCTGTTGTGGTCCAGGTGCCACAGGTTTGTATGTTCCAGGGTAGGGTGTGTGGAGTAGAAACGTTAGGTACAAGGAACAGAGATAGGAAAGAAACATGGAGATGTAGGATAGAACTGGGAGGGCAGCTTGGTGGATACTGAATTTGCCCGCATTTGTATTTTATATGCTTTCATGCCCACATACAGAAGCAGGGGATAAGGGACAAGGCAAAAGACTGCTTAAACATGACATGAGGGACAGCCAGAAGAATTAATTGCTTCAATACTTGAGACATCAAGCCATTATTTCCTCTTGAAGGAGCTATATCTAGAAATTGATTCAAATCAAGCAAATGATAGATAGATAGATAGATAGATAGATAGATAGATAGATTAGATAGATAGATAGATAGAAAGATAGATGATAGAACAAAAGGAAGGACATGATCAGACAATATTGAGAAAACACATCAAACATAATACCCTCAGACAATGAATGTATCAGTTTATACCTATGATATTTTTAGCTTATGAAAAGTCATACTCAAAACACATGTTAACAATTCTACATCAAATAAAAAAGGAAGTAAAAGATGCAATAATATATACAGGTGCACTTTGAGGTAATGAAGCATAGAGAAGGTACAGCTATGAGGAGTGTTACAGTTAGAGGAAAGAGGAACGATTTTAGGTGTCTTTTGGCCCGTGTTGGTATTTTCTTCTCAATTATTTGTTAGTTATACATGTCTTGTTTATCTTTGTATATGTGATATTTCATAATAAAACTTTTTTAACAGTAGTCAGTACCTTTTTTGTTTTGTTTTTCAAGATAGAGTTTCTCTGTGCAAGCTTGGTTGTCCTAGAACTGACTTTGTAGACCAGGCTGGCCTCAAACTCACTGAGATCTGCCTGCTGCTGCCTCCCAAGTGCTGACATTAAAGGCGTGTGGCACCACTGCCCAGCCATTTGTGCCTTTTTAATGAAAAATGACCTTGAGGTGAATCTTTGACTATATTTGTTTATTCACTGTGGTTGTTGTTTTACTGAAAATTGTATTTTACTTCAGGGTAGGCTATATATGGCATTATATTGGCTACTGTAATAGAATAAGAGAATCAGGGCAGAAGGATGAGTATAGCTAAATGACAATAACTAAAAATATGAGGCATAAATATTTCTACATATTTGTAATCATATTCAATTTTATAAATATTTATTTTATGGGTATGATTACTTTTCATGCATGGATATATGTGTATAATTTGTGTTCAGTCTCTGAGCATGTAAGAAGTTAATTTGTGTTCATTCCCTGAGATTGTAAGAAGTGGGTGTCAGATCATCTAGAACTGAGTTACAATGGTTGTAAGCCACGACAAGTTGCTGGGAACTGAACCCAGATCCTCTGCAAAGATAAGCAGTGTCTAAACACTGAGATCCAGTGCAGCCATTTATATATACATAACTGTATGCAGTTTTTAAGCTGCTCTTCATGAATGTGTAGTAATATGGAACGGCAGGGCTGTGTCCCTGATACCCGGCCGCCCACATGGCTAGCTTAATACTCTAAATAACTACACGGAAACTGTATTCTTTTAATCACTGCTTGGTCCATTATGTCTAGCCTCTTCTCAGCTAACTCTTACACCTGGACTAGCCCATTTCTTATAAGGTGTGTAGCACCCTAAGGTGTGCTTACCGGGGAGATTCTAGCCTCCGTCTGCCTGGAGTGGGAAAATCATGGCGACTCCTGACTCAGCTTCTTTCTCCCAGAATCCTGTTCTGTTTACTCCATCCACCTAAGGGTGGGCCTATCGAATGGGCCTAGGCAGTTTCTTTATTAATAAGGAACACTCCCACATCATTTCCCCTTTTTCTGTTTAAACAAAAAAGAAAGGCTTTAACTTTAACATAGTAAAATTACATATAACAAAACAGTTATCAAGTAAGAATTACAGTTACAATAATTATATCTACTTTATCTTTTATCATAACTAAGGAAAACTACAACTATGTATCCATTCTTCAACTCCATCAAAGACTCCAGAAGGATATAAAATTATCTAAGCAAACAAGTAATCCAAAGCTCTAGAAATGACAGAGACATCTCACTGCCTGGACAGTCACCCAAAGTTCTTTGTACCGTTGAGGCATCCATCTTCAGCCTTCAGTCCCACAGTATCCAGAGACATTTCCATGAAGCAGGAAATTCCAAAGACAGTTCAGTCAATTTTTGCTGTGTCCTGCAAATGTGTCTCATGAATCAGGAACCCCGAAAGACCATCTCACCTTTAGGCAAGTTCAGCAGTCCTTTCTCTGCGGGTTCTCTGTGTCCAGTTTATGCATCAGTCCAGGCAAGAGCAGTTTCTTGCCCAAATGGCTATCAAACTCCATAACGATCCTCTTCGATGCCCATCTTCCTCTCAAAGTAGATTGGTGCTGCCAGGAGCAGACCTGTCTCATTGTCATGAAAAACCCTAAGTTATTAAAACATTAAATGCCATATTCTGCAGTCTTTGAAAGATATGAAGAATGCCTATCTAATTGAAATATATCTCTATATATCTAGAAAATCTAACTCACACGACTACAAGCTTTATTATTATCAATGATTATCCATTAGCAACCTATATTTCCTATTATATATTATATTTTAAATGAACTACACAATCACAATACCTTAATCAATATCAGAAATACATATACATATAACAAAATTGACTTTAAAATCCACACCAATGCAAATTATTCATATCTATATCATATCCCCCTTTAAATGTAAAAGAACATTTATAAACAATATTTGGGAACATGGGAGTAATTTTTTCTCTCTAAACTGCTTCCTGCTGAATGGGGGCGTCGTTAATTAGATCTTTCGTGGTATAACCTGTGTGCCAGAGTCATCTCAGTTAGCAGGTGAGTGAAGTAATTTTTTGAGGGTGTTCACAGCAACCTTTCAGGAGGGTGTGGTCTATCATAGCAAATCGGGATAGAAGAAATCCATAGGGTCTGGTCCTCTGTGAGAACAAAAGAAGACCCTTTCCGAAGCTTCATATCCTTAGACCCAAATTCTGAAGTCATACCCTCATGATATCCATTCTGGTTCCACTTGGCAGCCTATATAATGAAATGACTCTCTGTACTTAGCTCCTTTACAGTCAAAAATTTTAAAGAAATCACAATGTACATAATCCAGACTCTCTGTGAATTTTCCATTTTTACGTGGCTTATTTTTCTTTATTTCTTTTAATCTCTTAACTATCTGTACTCTGCCTCTTTAAAGACTTCACCTTTTTATTTTTAAAGGCATTAACTTTATTCTTTCTATTTTTTTTTTCTTCTCTCTCTCAAGCCTACGTACATTCATCCAACATTGTGATCCATTTAGTGGTCTGTCTGAATCTGTTTTATTGTGAATCTGTAATTTTTTTACTATCCAGGAGCATTTCTTAAAATGTTAAGCACTTCTTAAAAACTTAAGTTGCACCTTGTACAGTTAATATGTTATCGCCTATAGCCTGCCAAGTCTAAACCTTAACTGCTCTATTATTATGGTAATTATGTCAGTTCCTGCCTGAGGTCAGCACAGTTCAGCAGGGAGCAGCAGCTCCTGCCTCAGATCTATTTGGTGCACCTGAGCTGCGCACAGTTCCAGGCACACAGCAAGGCCACATTCAGCAGTTTAATTCTGAGACTGAGCGTGCAGCACAGAAACTCTTTTCATCCAAGTTACAACCAAATCTGACACGCAGAGCATTGCGCAGTCTCTGTATGGTGGCAGGAATCCGCCATACTCTTCCACCTTCCTAAGCCTGAATCTGCCATCTGCCCAGGCGGGGAGCGCTGAGCCATCAGCATGGTCTCAGAACACTCTCCTTCCGATCCCAAGCGGGAACACAAAATCCAGTCCCATAAAAGCTTTGAAATGCTTTAAAACCAGAGTTCAAGCTGGCAGCACAGCCCCAGGAAGCCGCGCTTTAAAATGAAGCAGCATTTTTTCTGCTGCTGTTGTTGAATCAGGAAATCTCTCTATGGCATGCCACCAACAAACAGCAAAAATCTGTGTTAAATTCTTTCTCTCTCCTTTTTTTTTTATTTTTTTTTATTTTTTTATTTTTTGGTTTTTCGAGACAGGGTTTCTTTTCTCTCTCCTTTTTAAGCCCTCTCAGGTTTTTAAGTGGATTTAGCCCATCACGTCTGGGCACCACCTGTTGTAATATGGAGCAGTGGGGCTGGATCCCCGCACCCTGCTGCCAGCATGGCTTAGCTTATGCCCCGAAATAATTACATGGAAACTGTATTCTTTTAAACACTGCCTGGCCCATCAGTTCCAGCCTCTTATTGGCTAGCTCTTACATATTAATCTAACCCATTTCTAATATTCTTTGTAGCCCACGAGCTGGCTTACCAGGAATGATCTTAACCTGCGTGTGCCTGGCATGGGAACATCATGGCGACTCCTCACTCAGCTTCTTTCTCCCAGAATCCTGTTCTGTTTACTCCACCCACCTAAGGGTGGGCCTATCGAATGGGCCTAGGCAGTTTCTTTATTTATAAGAAATCACTCCTACATCATGAATGGCTTGCTATCGCCGTGTATCCTTTTTGGTAAGAAAAAGATGGAACACTGGATTTGATTTTAAAAGTCTATTTCCTTTTTTATTAAATATGAATGGACACAATTCATATTTTTATTTTTTATGCAGCATTGGATTTATTTCATGAGTATGATGGATTTATTATAATGAGATCTGCACAAAAAGGGTTGTGTGTGGAGAAAGGCCAGCTGTATGCGATGGCTGTTGTTGAAGTCAAGAGTGCAAAAAAATGACTAATAAGTAAAAACTTTAGATTAGTGTGTGTTTTGAGTGTATTATTCCTCATAAGTTAAAAACAGCATAAGTATAAACTGATACAATGCCTGAGAGTATTATGTTTGATGTGTTTTCTCTATATTGTCTGATTGTATCCTTCATTTTGTTCTATCATCTATCTATCTATCTATCTATCTATCTATCTATCTATCTATCTATCTATCTATCTATCTATCTATATCTATCTATCTATCTATCTATCTATCTATCAATCAATCTATCATCTATCTATCTATCATCTATCTATCATCTATCTATCTATCTATCTATCTATCTATCTATCTATCTATCTATCTATCATTTGCTTGATTTGAACCAATTTCCAGATATGCCTCCTTCAAGAGGCAGAAACCCTGAAAGTTTCTAAATGTGTTAGAGGTATAGTCAAATTGTACTGCTCTCTTATAATTTATAAACTTGTAAGTCAAAATTGAGTCTGAAGTATAGACTTTTTTGTTTAAAAGATGAATAAATATTTTTTATTTTTTGGCATACTTGCTTCAATCCTAATTGCATTTGAAGGCATGGATACTGAGTGAGAAAACTAGAATCACATCCTCCATTTGGAGGCGCTATGCTCTGCTCCTGGTAAGTCTATGGAGTGTCTGACATGCATGCATGCAGCAGAATTACTCTTACATTGAGCTGTTGTCATGGAGCAAAAGCATGTCAATCTGAGCATGCCTTCAGGGTATCATCACAAATGATGTTACTACAGTTAATTGCTTTTTACTGCCAGAAAGAAAGGGGTAGAAGAATGAAGTCATGATCATTTAAAACTGTTATAATCATTGATACAGCATTGCCCATTTTTGAGAGAAAAAGACAATAATTTAGTCTTATACTTGTTAAAATATAAGTTAAAATATTTGTCAAAAAATATTTTAGTCTTATAATTGTTAAAAACAGTAAATGGGGCCAGAGGAGAGGTGAAAGGAAGGGGAAAAGAGGAGGAGGGATGATGTGGGAGTGTCATATATCAATCTGTTGATTTCATTGGTTCAATAAACTGCCTTGGCCCTGATAGGTTAGAACATAGATAGGTGGAGGAAACAGAACAACATGCTGGCAGGAAGAGGAAGTGAGGTCAGAAATCATGCAGCTTAGCTCAGAGACGCCAGGCTCCTCTCGTGGGTGGATGGGATAGCTCAGCTCTCTGAGGCACACTCGCAATGAAGCTCCGACCCAAGATGGACGTAGGCTAGAATCTTCCCAGTAAGCGCACCTTGGGGTGCTACACAGAATATAAGAAATGGGCTAGTCCAGGTGCGAGAGTTAACCAAGAAGAAGCTAGAAATAATGGGCCAAGCAGTGTTTAAATGAATACAGTTTGTGTGTTGTTATTTCAGGCATAAGCTAGCCAGGCAGTCGGGGTGTTGGGGACGCAACCCTACCGCCCCTATTTCAACAGAGGGAAAACTGCAGTCAGGATGTAAAATAAATGAATGAAATTAACTAGTAATAATAATATAAAAGAAAAAGTATTGGGTCAAAGGAGATGAAATAAAATATTATATTTGTTAGTCTGTTACTTAATTTTTGAGAGAATATTTCAATCTTTAGGATAAATTGGCTTCAGATTCACCTTGTAGCCCATGTTAATGTCAAATTCAAGACACTCTTTTGACCTTAGCTTCTCAAATCCTGAAATTATAGGTGTGAAACACCATTTCGAGCCTCAGTTGAATACTTTATGTGCCTGAAGAATAGTACTTGGTTCATAGTTGCTTTTAATTTTTCCATGAGCCTTTTCCATCCAAATATCTGGGAACCTTGATTTAGAAACTAAGACTATTATAAATCAGGAAATGGTTGAATTTCAAGGCCCGTCTAAGGAAGAACAGATCCAAAATATATTCACAAACACCCAAAAAGCTTAAAAACAAGTCTATAATTTATAGTTGCCCTGAGGCAACAATAACTAATCTGCTGAAAATTTGCTTATTTTATGCATCTATTTTGCTTGTTTTACTACTTTGCTTTTCATAAAAAATACATTTATTTCAGCAACTGTCATTTCTCCTGGCATTTATGTGATCTCTGAGCTATGTGAGAAAATACACATATTTCTGCCTTACAATTTTTATTGAAAAATGATTTCTTTAAGAAATTTATTTCTTTTTTGCTCCATACTAGAATCATTTTCATTTTTCTTTCTGGCCCCCATCAGTCACTTCAGAAAATGAGCATTATAGTTTCTTTAGTTCAGCATCTGCTTTAAATCTTCTCCAGTTGTGGGTTGAATGACATTTTATTATTAACTATAAAGGAGAACAAGTGGAAGCTTTCAGAACACAGGTCACACCAAAAATTATTCAATGATAATAACCCAGTAGATTATATTTAATGGCATCCCCCCTCATAAATACTCCACATGATTCATGACTGGAACCTAATCAGCTCTCATATTGTTCCTAGGAGTCAGTCGAGTGGTATGAACAAATGATTATTCTCAGATATATGGCAACATGAGCAGAGTAGTTGAAGATGGGTGGCCTTTAGGGAATTATTACAGAAGAGAATCAGAGTGAATATCCTATTTCATAAAAGAATCACTACAGACTGAAGTATCAGACAGTAATGCCAATGACTGGTAGTGGACGTCACTTGCTCTCAGTTGCTTGACTTTAGTTCCAGTGTTTCCTTGCCAGAGCTTATACATTTTTATTCAGCTTTGAAGAGTGCATTTCATAGATGACTTCAGGATCCCAAGTATCAGGGAAGGCCCCTTTTGTAAGCCTACAGCTCCAGGAAGTGGGTTCAATAAGTAATCAAACATCTAACAAACAAATGAATCATTCTTGCACGTATTCAGCTGTGGTAGATTCCCTGTTAGAAGATCTTGGACATGGTTGATGGGAACAGTTATCCAAAGAAATGTACCTCTAGAACAAGGGAGAGAGTTCAACAATCTGTTACAGTGTGTTCTGCTTTCTACTTAGATGCAAACATGGACAGTGTCAGGCAGAGGCCCTGGTTACGAAGTGATAGAGTGTGGCTTGTCAAGAAAATCAAAGATTGCTGCTGAAGATACAATCTCTGGACCGAGGTGTAGATGTGTGCCAAATGCTGTAAAATAATGGAACAATTTATACTGACAGGAAAACAGATCTTCTAAAGCAGTGATTTTCCATCTCACATGACTACCCTTTCATGAACACCAGAGCCAAAGATGTAGCAGGCAGTATAGCTAGGCTTCAGAACTACATTTTACTTAGAGGAAGGCTTCCTAAGCACTCTGCAGATCATGCTAGGCCACCCAGGATGGAAGGAAGGCTTTAATTTTTCTATAGGCTAATGAAACATGATGTGCTCCAGACAACGCCAATATCCTGAGCTTAGATTGCCAACTGTGGGCAATGCATTAGCATTTTATCTTTGGGAAGTGAAGTGACTGTTCCACTAGAGTAACACATACACATCACCGACATTCTAGAACTATGTGCTAACAAGGCCCAAACAATAAAAAATGTATTACTGAATAGTGTGGCATCATAGAAAGCTTATAAAAATAATAGTTATAGACAGAGCTTCCTGCTGGGGCCCATACTGGAGGAACAGCAAGCAACTTTGGAACTTTTGGAACTAGCTCCTAGTACAAACATGCTGGATGAGCTTGGAGAGGCAGAGCCCCGAGGATTGCATATCCTGAGGACCTCATGCTGTTATTGAGCATAACTCTGCTTATTACCCTCATGGTTGCCATATCCCTCATAATCTGAGTTGTATGAAAGCTCTCATGGAGTTTCTAGCCCTTCACTAGGCAGTGTTACTGGTACTTAGAATAATAATTATTGAGTTTTTCCATGCATTGCTACTGGAGCAGATTAATAAGTCAACCACCACCCTTAGAAGGAATTTAGACATGCTGATTGTTAGTAAAGTTAGGTTAAGATGTTCTTGTTAATGAATTTAATATAGAAAACCTTGGGGGAATGCTTTAAAGTTTAGAAAGACACATTTACAACAGTAGAGTGAGGGACTCTTTGAGGTCAGGAAACAAAAACAAAAACAATGGCAGCCCTGGCTATTATTGGCTGACTGGTATTTTTCTTGCTAGGATGGTTGGTGATCAAAAGTGATGGTTAATTCATTGTACTCATTTCTGCTCTCAACTTCCTGATATGATTTAATAAAAACTGTTGATGAGTGGGTATGCACCCTGAGGACGTAAAGTAGAGAGGACTCACTGTTTCTCTTACACAAAAGTTTAGATTTGTGATTCTTTTAAGATTTATTTGTGAGATAACCTTTTAATATAAATAATAAAACTATTGATTCTTTCTTTGTAACTGCAAATGCAGCCTACTAGTAAAAGAACTGGCTGATAAAAAAATCTTGCTTACTTCCTCTTTGTTAATCTATAAGAAGTTGCTTAAACATGAATGTACATGGGCCTTGGGAATAATTTGTGTTTTACCTGTTATATTTAAAATGTTTCATCATAGAAGAAAAATGAGAAACAGACTTCTTTTTCACTTGTATTCATTCTCTTGAAAAATAGAATGGAACCACATTGTAAATTTTATAATATGTGCAAGATGTAAGAAAAAAAGAATGAAGCTAGTTAGAAGGAAGACATCAGGAGAGATATAGAAGAAATATACCAGGAAAGAGGCAAAGAAATAAAAAGGATAGAGAGCCCTTAAAGACGTGTGTGTGTGTGTGTGTGTGTGTGTGTCCGTCCCTTTTTTGCCTGCCGCAGAAATTGTTTTGCTTCCTCAGAGCAAAAGGTAAATTGAGTGATTAGCTGTCCAACTGCTTGCCTTCCCTTCAGTCCCCGAGATGCTGAAGGCTGTTCTTTACAGCAGCAGGTTCCCTTAGTAATCAGATCTTACATCAACATGGTACGTTTACCTCAAACAATTAACCAACATTTAGACATTATTGTAAGCCAAAACCTTGCAACTTTTTTATGATTCTGTCTAGTATATCATATTACATTTTGTCATCCTGCCTCCTGAGGCTTCATTTGAGCTGTACAATTTCTCAGACTTTGTCCAGTTTTAGTCACCTTGACAGTTTGATGAGTGCTGGTCAGATATGTTGTAGATTGTCTCACAGTTGAGATTTTCTGTGTTTTTTTTTTAAATCATGATTATTCTTGGCTTGTGGGTTTGGGACAGAAGATCACAGAGTTTAAGTACCCTTTTCATTACATCATGGCAAAGATACAGATCATCGTCATGTTTTATGATTGCTGATACTGAACTTTTTCCCAAGGCAAGTAGTGTTTTTTAGTCTTCTCCACTGTAACACTGATTTCCTTACTTCCCCATACTTGGGAAAAAATCACTTTTTGTAGTACAAACTTAAGACATGGAGAACTGCCACTCATATCCTTAATAGTGGTGAACTTCCTTAAACTATGTGCCTATCTTCTTCAAGAGATAATTGTCTATTTTCCTTTTACATATGTATTCAATTAATTGATGTATACATGTATAATTTATATGTATATATTTTACACATTGCCTTACAGTCTACTGTCTTTATTCACCTTCTCAGATTATTTCAGCTTTTGCCATTGTAAGTCTTTTAGATAACTTTTTGACTCTGACAAATTCTCATACTACAGAGCAAACACACCTTTCCTTTCTTATATGACAAGATAGTCTATGCCTATGTGTGTACTACTCCTTAAGAATGAGAATCAGCCATTTCTTCAACCAGACCTTGTTCTTCAGTTACATGATTAAAAGAAAAGATCACAAATTGTGCTGTTCCTTACAATGGTGGGGTTATTCTTACGGTATCCCAGCTGATGGAGTCTAGGAAATGTTTTTATACAGAATCTCTATGCAAATATCTGCACATATTTTTGACAGTATGTACCTATATCTATATTAGCACAAGCATGATTCAGTATCAACACCTCCAGTTGTAATCTGCCAACATATGGTTTGTTCTAGCTTTCTTCGTTTTTGTCTGTTTGAACTCAGTGAGATCCCATCTTTTATTGTACATGATTTATTTTTAAACTTGCTTGTTTTCAGATAAAATATATGTGT
This sequence comes from Microtus obscurus, assembly GCA_963919715.1. Taxonomy (NCBI): domain Eukaryota; kingdom Metazoa; phylum Chordata; class Mammalia; order Rodentia; family Cricetidae; genus Microtus; species Microtus obscurus. The sequence continues at coordinate 1,893,593 of CAWTZC010001883.1, read as the reverse complement.
TTCATAATTATTAATTTATATCACTGTGGGAAATCTTTTTTATCAACAAGAGTACAGTGCTTATGTCCAGTTATTTTTGTCTTTCTTCTTTCAGAATCTATGCATTTTCACAGACACTTAGATTACCAAATCCTTTCAGTAATTTTGTTTTTTGCAGTTTTACTAGGATTATTTTTCATCTCAGTTAATATTTTGTCTTGGTTACCTCAAATTCCTAATAATTTATCTTTAAGTTTATTCTTTACTCTAGAAAGATTCTATAGCTTAACAACTCATCACATCCGTCACTGAATTTCCACATAGATTCATTTAAACACATCTTCTTCTGAAAAATCTCATTTCACTTTCATTTCTCCATATTATATTATTTCTGAACTTCTTATAGCTAGTGATGTATTGTCTTAATAAACTATTTAAAAATAGCTTTAAAAATACTGCATAGAATTATTGTAAACCGGTACGTTGTAGTTTCTCAAGTTGTTTGTAGTTAGTGATGTTAAGTGACTTGCTTGTGTCTTTTTTTCCCTTGAGTCTTCTTGCTTTTCATAGATACTTTAGACTATATTCCCAAATACAAATCAGATTGCTGGAAGCTTGATTCTGATTAGAATGAAGACCTTTCAGATCTATTTGAAAAACATTAAAGTTTTAATAATATAGAGTATTTGAAAAATATAAATATACACTGTCTCTTCATTTGTTTAGATCTATGAATTCTTAATCAGCATTTTGTAGTCTCCTCCAAGAATGTAATACACAATTTGTTAGGTATTTGCTCAATATTACCTTGTATTGATTCTATTATAAATAATGTTATTCCCAAAGATTTGCTTAAAATTCTTATTTGATTCTGTGAAGGAAAGCAATGATGTTTTGTCTATTACCCACAATCCTATCACCTTGGTGTACTAACTTACTAACTCCATTAGTGCTTAGTAAAATTATTTTGTGGGGTTTGCTATCTGTTAATCATACCATCTGCAAACAAAGCTAGGAATTTTTCTTTTCAATATTTATAATTTTATTTCATTCAATAGTCTTATGGTAATAGTAAGAATTCTAGGACATGTTGAACATAGGTGAAAAGAGAAGTTATCCTTGTTTTGATTCTATCATCAAGGAGAAAACATATAGTTCTTTGTATCATTAAATAGATGTTAGTTCAAGATATTTTGCAATATTCTTTTATCGCAAAATGAGTAATAGCTGTATCTTTAAGTTTTTTTTAAAAAATATTCCTTTCTCATACAATACATTCTGCATACAGCTTCCTTTCCCTTTTCTTCTCCCAGTCACCCCCCTTATCTCTCCTCTCTCCCAGATCCACTGTTCCTCACTTTCCCCTCTTAAAAGAACAGGTGTCCCAGTAATATCAACTGAACATAACATAACAGAATGCAATAAGCCTAGGCACAAACCCTCATATCAAAGTTGGATGAGACAACCCATCAGGAGCAAAAGGGATCTTTGAGCAAACAACAGAGTCAGAGGCTCCAGCCCTCCCAATTATTAGGAGTCCCACAAAAATCTCAGGCTAATGAAGCACAGCATGTATGCAGAGGACCTGGAGCAGACCACACAGTCTCTGTGGTTGCTGTTTCAGTAGCTGTAAGTTCCCTTGGAGTGTCCTTAGTTGATTCTGTGAGACGTGTTCTCCTGGTGTCCTTGACCTCTCTTACTCCTACAGGTCTTCCTTCACTCTTCTTCTGCAGGATTTCCTGAGTTCTGATTGGATGGACCCAGTGGAGATCTCTAATTTGGATGCTGTGTCTCTTCATCTGCTCACATCAACTGGTGAAAGAAGCTTCTTTGATGATGGTAAGTCTAGGCATTGATCTACGAGTATAGCAGAATGATATTAGGAATTAGTTCACCGATTCTTTCCCACCCCACACAGGGGTAGGGAATGAGGGAGGGAAGTCATGCTTATTTTAGCATGGAAGTCTCTGAGCCATCCATCTTCTGCATCCTGATCTTTCAGGCATGTCAGGCATGGGTTTCCTCTAGTGGCTTTCTCCACAAGTTAGACCAATTATTGTAGGGCCACGCCCACAAGCTCTTGATATGGGAAGTCCTTCTGTATAAGTGTTGCTTTAATTGGTTAATGAATTAAGAATCGTCCTTGCTCATGTTTTCCCTCCTTCTGTTCCTCATTTGGACCTTGTGAGCTCATTCCATTGCTCCAATGTGGGTCTCTGTCTCTACCTCCATCCATCGCCAAATGAAGGTTCTATGGTGTTATGCAAGATATTTGTTAGTATGGCTATAGGATCAGGCCATTTCAGGCTCTCTCTCCTCAGCTGCCCAAGGACCGAGTTGGGTACATCTCTCTGAAACCCTGGGAACCCCTCTAGAGTCAAGGCTTTTGCCAACCCTAAGATAGCTCCCTTAATTAATATATATACTTCCCTGCTCCCATATCCATCCTTCCATTATCCCAACCATCCCATTCCCCCAAGTTCTCCCTACCCTCCCCTTCTCACTTTTCTCTCCCCATCTCTCCTTTCCCCCATCCCACCCACCCCCCAGTTCCCAAATTTTTGCCCAGCAATCTTGACTACGTCCAATATCCAGCAGGATAATTATGTTTTTCTTTGGGTTCATCTTCTTATTTAGCTCCTCTAGGATCGTGAATTATAGGCTCATTGTTCTATATTTATGGCTAAAAACCAATCATGAGTGAGTACATCCCATGTTCATCTTTTTGGGTCTGGGTTAACTCACTCAGGATGTTTTCTATTTCCATCCATTTGCATGCAAAATTCAAGAAGTCATTGTTTTTTTACCGCTGAGTAGTACTCTAATATGTATATATTCCACAAGACCATGAGGGGGGCACCCACCCACTGAGATGGTGGCCCTGATCTATTAGGAGATCACCAAGGCCAGCTGGACTGAGACTGAAAATGCATGGGACAAAACCGGACTCACTGAGTATGGTGGACAATGAGAACTGCTGAGAAGTCAAGGACAATGGCACTGAGTTTTGACCCTACTGCATGTACTGGCTTTGTGGGAGCCTAGCCGGTTTGTATGCTCATCTTGCTAGACCTGGATGGAGCGGGGAGGACCTTGGACTGCCCACAGGGCAGGGAACCCTGACTGTTCTTTGGACTAGAGAGGGACAGGGAGGGGAGTGGGGTGTGGGAAGTGGGGGAGGGGAAGGAAAAAGGGAGGTGGGGAGGAGGCAGAAATTTTTAATTAAAAAAATTGAATAAAAAAAAGAATCTTTTTTGGCCTGTGATAGGGCACAGTAGAGCTAGGCAGCAAAACTAAACTAAATTCTGGGAAAAAGAAGATGGAGTCAGTGAGACATCATGTAGTGTCCACAGGAGACAGATGCTCCAGAACCTTGCCAGTAAGCCACAGCCACATCACAATACACAGATTAATGGAAATGGGTTAATTTAAGAGGTAAGAACCATAAGAAGCTAGAACTAATAGGCCAAGCAGTGACTTAATTAATACATTTTCTGTGTGGTGATTATTCATGTTTGGGCAGCTGGAACAAATAAGCAGTCTCCGACAATAGTTTGACAAATGAGATGGAGTGAAGTTGTGTTTGTTTTACCCTAAGTTTCTGAGTCATCCATCTTCTGGATCCTGACCATCCAGACATATCAGGGACTAGATGGGATTCCTCTAGTGGGTTTGGCCTCAAGTTAGACCAATTATTGTTGGGCTACTCCCACAAGCTCTGAACTACAGTTGCTCTATGGGACCTCCCAGGGAGTACAGGTTGTGGGTGATAGTTCTTGTGCCTAGGTTGGTGTCCCAGTTCAATCAATGTGAGCCTACCCTAGTTACAGAAGATGGTTCCATATCCTCTATTACTTGGAATGTCCTTAGAATCAAGCTCATAGGTTCCAGGAGTTTCCAATGCACTAGTCTTCCAAATCATTCCTTAACTCCACACCTATTAGTCGTCTCTTTCTGTATGTCTCACTCCCCGACTTGATCCCTCTTGTTCAGATCTCCACTTGCTCCTAGTCCACCCAAGGAATCTATTAGCTCTTAGGTAAAGGATAATCACAATACTATCCATAGATCAAGTGACATAAGATAAGAAGAAGGGGTGAAGCACATGAATCTCCATGGGACAGAGAAATAGAATAGATTTTGATGTTTTTACTAAGCTGAAGTAGTTCCCTTTTATTACTAGTTTTATGAGGTTGTTTACAGTATTGTTTTAGTGGGTATTGCAGTTTGACTTGGCCATGCAACTTTCCTTATCTACTTTGTTAGTGTGGTGGGTTCTATTGTTTGAATATTAAGCCAGACAATTATAGATGAACGAACTTTAATTTGCCATGTTGTGGAAATTTTTACATGTATGTTTATAAAATATGTTGTTTAAAATATGTTCAATTATTTTATTAATTTTTATTTGTGTGTGTGCATATGTGTGTGTGTGTGTGTGTGTGTATGTGTGTGTTATGTGTCTTCAAAGTAAGAAACTTCAAGCCCTTGAAACTGGAGTTACAGGTTGTTGTGAGCCTCCTCACATAGAGTGAATGCTGGGGCCAGAATTCAAATCTTTTGGAAAGGCAGAGAGTATTCTCCTGCTTTGCCATCTTTCCAGTCCTTTTGTTTAATTTTTTTTTTAATAAATTAGCTCACTTTGTAGGAGAGATGGACCTACAACTGGTCCTTCTGCCTCTTAATCTGTGCTGGGGTTAAAGACATGATTCGCTAAATGCAACTTTGCATTCTTTTATCATCATTATTGCTTTTCTCCAGTGGTTATGGTAGACCCACTGAATGAGTGGAAGTTCTAAAAGAGAAAATAAAAGAATTAGAGGAAAGAAACTCTTTACTTGAATGAGAAAATGCACTGTTAAAATCTCTTTCAGACAATGATCAGTTGTCCCAACTCCCAGCCCAACAGGCCAATCCTGGTAGCACTTCTCAACAACAAGCAATAATAGCACAGCCTCCTCAGCCAATGCAACCTCCACAGCAGCCGAATGTCTTCTCAGCATAGAGTTTTCTTAAGCCTCATTAAGGAAAACTGGAACCACTGAATGCATTATGAAGTACTTCTGCTCCTAGTAAGTTCTAAGACACATCATGGCTCTTTTTTCGTCTTCTTTCTTTCTTTGTTGTTAACAGCAAATACAAGGGTGTCATCTGACCCTGGCACTTCCTTCTTTAGAAATTTATCTAAAATGGATTTGATGTTTTGGATAAGTGTATAACAATCCACTTATTTTGCTTTCTTGGGGTATGTTTTGATAATTTATATTTCCAAAAATTAGTCCATTTTATCTGGTTTATCAATTTTGTTGCCATAAAGTTGTCCATATATTGCTTTATTGTGTATTTAATGTTTAGAGGATCAGCACTGACATGTTTTTCATTTTGGATAGTTGCTCTTTGTATCTTTCCTTGAGCAGATATTTATAGCTTTGTTCTTTTCTTCCACAAAAATAACAGCTTGATATTTTCACCTCCAATATATTTTTTTCTTTTCTTTTTTTTTTGCAATTTTCATTTTTGTTTTCTTCTGACTGCTTTAGGCACACATTTGGTTCTATATCTAGTTTATTTTGTGTGGTGTTATGATTTTACTCTAAACGTTTTGGTTGTTCTGTGGGTAAAACCCAAGGCTCCATGTATATCAGGCAAGAGTAATACACCTGGAATATATATATATATATATATATATATATATATATATATATATCCTTTTCCTCTTACTGCAACTGTTTAATATTGCAATTATCTCTCTAAATTCATTGCTTCTTACAAATTATATATCATACATATACATACACTTATAAGTATTGTTTATAATTATAGGTAAATACAAAATGATGCCTTGAGGCTTTATCAAGCAACCTTGATATTATATTATTTGTCTCTCTTTTGTTCTTCCGTCTTCTACATGACATCCCTCCCTACTTGCTAGTTGCAGCCCTCTCCTATTCATTTTATTTTATGCTTCAAATCACTGGCATCTTGTAACCCTTTTTATAATTTCCTGGTTTCTATAGTTATTCAATGTAATATGCTCCCATCTATAAAATTGAAGCTAGGAATATAGATGAGAGAGAATATGCAGTGTTTGTCTTTCTGAGTTGGGTTACCTTACTAAATATAATCTTTCCTTATAATTGAGTTAAAAAGCCTCAATTATTATCCTCTACATAAAACAAATTAGCTTTGAGTAGGGCTTTCTTTGCAGCCTATCAGAACACTGTTCAAGAATGGAATCATATGAAGGGAATTTGAGTACTTGTGAGAAAACTTCAAGAAAACAAGACAATAGTCTTGTGAACTCAGTTTCTTCAAAATCAAGCAATTGTTTTTGGAATATGTTTTTTTGCTTCTCTACAGTATACAGTTAACAATGAATTAACTTTTGATTATTCATTACAACTGGCTATTGCTATTTCTTTATATGTTTATATTGTAAAGCAAGTTTTTCCATGTGTGACTTGTCCTTGTGATTGAACACTTTACTTAGGTGATTCTTCTTGATGCTCACAGAATAAATTTTCTGATTCTCTGAATAAAGTTGGCTATTGCATAATACTTTAGCATGGATCATTTTCAGGCTCAACTTTCCCAGGTCCAGTAAACATCTTGTTTGCTTCCAATTTCCAGGCGTATCTATTTGTGTTTTTCTTTGGCTTTACCTTGTTATTTGGCTTCTCTAGGCTTGCGAACTTTGGCTTAATGTCCTTTGTTTATGGCTAGAGTCCACTAATGAGTGGGTACATACCATATTCATCTTTTTGGGTCTAGGTTATCTCATTCAGGATAGTGTTTTCTATTTCTATCCATTTGCATGCAAAATTCAAAAATATCATTATTTTTTACTGCTAAGTAGTACTCTAATGTGTATATATTCCACACTTTCTTTATCCATTCTTCCATTGAGGGGCATGTAGGTTGTTTCCAGGATCTGGCAATTACAAATAACACTTCTATGAACGTAGTTGAACAAATGCTTTTGTAGTATGATTGGGCATCTCTTGGGTATATTCCCAACAGTGGAATTGCTGGATCCTGAGGTAGCCTGCTTCCCAAGTTCCTGAGAAACCGCCACACTGATTTCCGAAGTGGCTGCACAAGTTTGCATTCCCACCAGCAATGGATGAGTGTTCCCCTTATTCCACATCCTCTCTAGCATAGGCTATCATTGATGGTTTTGATTTTAGCCATTCTGACAGGTGTAAGATGGTATCTCAAAATTGTTTTGATTTGCATTTCCTTGTTCACCAAGAAGGTTGAACATGATCTTAAGTGTCTTTTGGCCATTTGAACTTCGTCTGGTGAGAATTCTCTTTTCAGTTCCGCACCCCATTTTTTAATTGGGTTAGTTAGAATTTTCATGTCCAGCTTCTTGAGTTCTTTATATATTTTGAAGATCAAACCTTTGTCTGATGCGGCGTTGGTGAAGATCTTCTCCTATTCAGTAGGATGCCTTTTTGTCTTAATGACACTGTCTTTTGCTTTACAGAAGCTTCTCAGTTTCAGGAGGTCCCATTTATTCACTGTTGCTCTTGTTGTCTGTGCCACTGGGGTTATATGTAGGAGGTGGTTTCCTGTGCTCATGTGTTGCTGTCTACTTCTCACTTTCTCTTCTATCAGGTTCAGTGTGATGGGATTTATATTGAGGTCTTTAATACATTTGGACTTGAGTTTTGTGCATGGTGATAGATATGAATCTATTTTCATTCTTCTATAGGTTGACATCCAGTTATGTCAGCATCATTTGTTAGAGATGTTTTCTTTCTTGCATTGTATATTTTTAGCTCCTTTGTCAAAAATCAGGTGTTCATAGGTTTGTGGGTTAATATCTGGGTCTTCGATTTGATTCCATTGGTCAATGTCTCTCTTTTTATGCCAATACCAAGCTGTTTTCATTACTGTAACTCTGTAATAGAGTTTGAAGTCAGGGATGGTAATACCTCTGGAAGTACCTTTATTGTATAGGATTCTTTTGGCTATCCTGGGTTTTTGTTTTTCCATATAAAGTTGATTATTGTTCTCTCAAGGTCTGTGAAGAATTTTGTTGGGATTTTGATAGGGATTGCTTTGAATTTATAGATTGCCTTTTGTAGAACTGCCATTTTTACTATGTTGATCCTACCCATCCAAGAGCATGGGAGATCCTTCCATTTTCGGGGAAGCATGAGGGTGGGGGTAAGGGTGGGAATGTGGTTGGGAAAGGGGAGAGAGAGAAAGGAGAAAGGAAAGACTGGAGAGATCTTGTGGGAGTGGGAAGGTGGAAATGGAGGAAGGGTGGAAATAGGAGCAGGGAAGAAGATATCTACATTAAAGGAGCCATTTTAGGGTTGGCAAGAGACTTGGTTCTGGAGGGGATCCCAGGTGTCCATGGGGATATCACCAGCTAGGTTATTGGGCAGCAGAGTAGAGGGTGCCTGAACTGGCCTTGACCCACTACCACACTGATGATTATCTAGAATCTCACTATAGAATCTTCATCCAGCTACAAATGGAGATAGAGACAGAGACCCTCATCAGAGCAATGGACTGAGCCCCCAAAGTCTAGTTGAAGAGCAGAAGGAAGGAGAAGATGAGCAAGGAAGTCTGGACCATGAGGGGTTGGTCCACCCACTGAGACAGTGTGCCTGTTCTAATGGGAGCTCACCAAATCTAGCTGGACTTGGACTGAATGAGCATGCAATCAAACTGGACTCTCTGAATGTGGCTGAAAATGGGGGCTGACTGAGAAGCCATTGATAAAGACACTGGGACTTGTTTCTACTGGGTGTACTTGCTTTTTGGGACCCTAGTCTATTTTGATACAAAGCTTCCTAGGCCTGGATGTAGGGGGAGGGCCTTGGACTTCCCACAGGGCAGGGTTTCCTGCCCTCTCTTAAGGAGGGAGGAGGAGGGAGGAGGGTGAGTGGAAGAGCAGGAGGGGAATGGGAGGAGGGGGGAAGTGTAAATTTTTGAACGGAAATATAAAATAAAAAATATCAAAAAATAAAGTGTATAGATTTGAAAAAATAAAAATAAAAAAACTGTAAAAAATAAACAGTAAGTAATAACAGTAGCCCATCTCGAGGTATAATTTCTCCTCATCTGTTGACCTGTAAAATTCAAAAATCAAGTTATGTATACAAAAAGATAATAGTGAGACAGGTAAAGTTTCAGTAATATTTATGTAACACTGATAACTTAGCTCTTGATAGCTTCTGAATTCACTCATTCTTTTTCATAAAAGTTAAAGATATGTTTGTAGTTGAGCAGCTTTATTAGAGCATTTCATGATTATAAAAGCTGCAGATATAATACCCATTTTGTCCATTCTGCTTCAGATTAGGGACAGACATCCAATGTATCTATCTATTCTTATAGAAATCCTAAGTAATGTGTGGCTCTATACATGTATGTAGGTAAAGGATTTGCTTCAATGAAAAGTGTGTTTTTTACAGCTATTTCTGTGACAACTCCCTTTATTTTCTTGTTTTCTGTTGATATGGCCAAGGAGGTCAATGGGCCATTTTATAATTAAGAACACATTGTGTGGCTGAATAGTGTGAGATCCAAAATATTAGGCAAAGGTTGAAAAGCTGCTCTTGTTTTTTCTTTAGAATATTTTTTACTCTAGAGCTCTTAATTTTATCATCCTTTGTTATCCTCATGTCCTAAGGATTTGCATTTTGACTAGTAATTTCTTTTCAGTCTTAATTTCTACTTAACTAGCTGCAGGAAAAAAAATAAACAATAATTTTCACACTCCATTTAGAAATCAACTTGGATTTAAAATCTAAATTTTCTGTTTGGCTATTCTGTCTTCTTTTTTTTTTTTTATTGGAAAAAAAAATTCTGCCTCCTCCCCGCCTCCCATTTCCCTCCCCCTCCTCCCCCTTCTACTCCCTACCCCCACTCCTCCCCCTCCCTCTCCAGCCTGAAGAGCAGTCAGGGTTCCTTGCCCTGTGGAAAGTCCAAAGTCCTCCCCCCTCAATCCTGGTCTAGGAAGGTGAACATCCAAACTGGATAGGCTCCCACCAAGCCAGAACATGAAGAAGTAGGATCAAAACCCGGTGCCATTGTCCTTGGCTTCTCAGCAGCCCTCATTGTCCTCCAAATTCAGAGAGTCCGGTTTTATCCCATGCTTTTTCAGTCACAGTCCAGCTGGCCTTGGTGAGCTCCCAATGGATCAGCCCCACTGTCTCCGTGGGTGGGTGCACCCCTTGTGGTCCTTACTTCTTTGCTCATATTTTCCTTCCTTCTGCTCCTCATTAGGACATTGGGAGCTCAGTCCAGTGCTCCAGTGTGGGTCTCTGTCTCTATCTCCATCCATCGCCAGATGAAGGTTCTTTATTTATCTCTAGAAACCAATTATGAGTGAGTACATCCCATGTTCATCATTTTGGGTCTGGGTTACCTCACTCAGGATAGTGTTTTCTATTTCCATCCATTTGCATGCAAAATTTGCGAAGTCATTGTTTTTTACCACTGAGTAGTATTCTAATGTGTATATATTCCACACTTTTTTCATCCATTCTTCCATTGAAGGGCATCTAGGTTGTTTCCAGATTCTGGCTATTACAAATAATGCTGCTATGAACATCTCCTCCAGCATGTCTTGTTAGTTCTGCATCACCTGGTGACTCCTCAGACTCCGCCCTTGTTTTTATCGCTATCCCCATGTCTTGTTGTCTCACCTATACCTCTTGCCTAGCTATCAGCCAGTTAGCTCTTTATTCAACAAATCAGAAAGTGGCATCTTGCCAAAGAAACATTTTCACAGTGTACAAAAAGATTATTCCATAATATTTCTCTGCTTTTTATCTAATTTTAAAAGATGGTTTTAACTTTAACATAGTAAAACTGTATATAACAAAATCGGTTATCAAGTAATAGTTGCAATTACAATATCCAGCCCACTTATGTTGGGCAAATTTGGAGAAAATATTCTATTATCTATCTTACATTTGTGAGTCTAGGGTTTTATACATAATTTACTTTTTATCTTAAATAAAGAAAACTGTAAGTTTAATTATCTAGTCTTTAACTCTATCAAAGACCCTAGAAGTGTGAAATGCTACTGTCTGATATGGACATCTGGCTGTCTGGACAGTCACCTAAATTTCTTCTGTAATGTTGGGGCATTCAACTTTGACCTTCAGGCCTAGTATATCTGAAAGACATTTTTGAAAAAGAATGAATTATGAAGGACTGTAAAATCTTGTTTTGGAAAAGTTTGGCAGTCATTTTTTCATTCTATTGGTCCAATTTGGACAGGATATTGTCAGCAATACAGACAAGGGTAGTTTCTTGCCAGAATTGTTAGTTTTTCCCATTAAGAAAACAAACTCCATCCTCTTTTGAAGTAAATCGGTGTTATTAGGAGCAGACATGTTTCACATTCAAGAAAAGCCTTATGTTATTAATCATATTAAATGTGATATTTTGCAGGTCTTTAAAGACCTTCTATCTATCTAAAAACATCTATGTATGATCTTGAAAACATACCTAGCATCACCCAAAATTTGACTATTATGGATGACTATTAATCTGTAGTTCTTAATCATACATTATATTTTTTAAATGAGCTGCATAAACACAATAACCCAAACAAGAATAGAAGCATACATACAGTATAACAGTATTAACTTTAAGTTTGTACCAATCAACCAAAATTCATCAACAATGTAAAATGTTTTGAGACTAATAGTTGCTTTTGAATTAAAGTAGATCCAATAAGCTACCCTCTTTTCTCCTCATTTCTATATTATATCCTCCCCCCTTTCCTTTAGAAAAAGATATTTGAATTTAACTCCTTTGTTTAGCCTTTTGTTTCGACTATGACTTGTAACCAATACCTCTTAAATGATAAGAAACATCCATGACCCATCTTTTGGGAATGTGAACATTGTCTTTTCTACATTGCTTCCTGTTTTCTGGGGGCACAGACATCCCTGGGAGAACCTTGACAAAATTCATGATAATGGTTAAATATTGGTTGGAAAAGTCTGTGAGGCTGGGTTATCTCAGCCAGCATCCTTGAAACTGTTTTGGATGCAGATTTCTGAGGAGACTGTATCAGGCATTTTGAGATGCTTCATCACTTGCGTGATCCTTTTTCAGTGGTGTCTGATTCTGTTATTCTGAAAATATATAAACTTTTAAAGGTAACATACATTTCTGTATTAAGTATATATAATATATGTACAAAGTATATATATATATATATGTTATATACACACTCACAAGTGTAGACTGTGTTGTACAAATTAGCTAAAGATGATTTTTGTTTTATGTTTGAACAAGTAAATTGTACATCACATGTCTTTTAGTTCTTCTGGGTTTATTCCTTTATGTCTGTAGTTAGAATTTTCAGGGGGTCTTCCTCAATCAAACCTGAGCATCTTTAACCTTAAATGAATCCATAGCCTTTCTTTTTCTGTGGAATTAAAAGCATAAAATTTTCCCCAAAGGAACATTTTGATTTCCATTTTGAAGTCAAGATATTTTTAGAACCTATAGATTGGTTTAATCCAGCAGTTTCTTTAATCCAGTATGTTTCAGCAGCTGTCATTCCTTCACCAGCAATCAGAAAATTTAAAGAGAGCACAATAACACACAGGATCCAGATTTCCTGTGTGTTTTCCATCTTTGTGTGGCTTTCCCCCTTTATGACACTTTATTTTTTATAATGATAGATTATACTTTATTATTTTAACTTTAAACTTTTTTGTGTGTTGATATCATTTCTCTCCCAAGCCTATATACATTTTAAAATACTGTAATCCATTTAGAGGGTTTTTTCCAATCTGAAACTGTCGGTACTGTGTATCTATAATCTTTTCTGTCTTAATAAGGAAAGCTGAAACCTACCATGTGGCTTAGTTCATGGTGTGTTGGTGGTTCACTCTGGCAGGGCTTGAGTTGGCAGCTCATAACCACAGGCGGTGGCTGGGAGATGCATCTCTGTACTGCTGGCATAAGAGATATTTAACTTTTTATTATATTTTTTAAATTTATTCTTTGTGTTTTTCACTTAATTCATTTCCATGCCATTCATTTCCTGTCCCTCTGTATCTGTTCTCTGTCCTTACAAAGCCCCCAAATAAAATGAAATAATATTGAAGAGAAAAAAAGAAAAGAGTAGAAAAAGATCTTATCATGGAAGCTGTAGTATGATACAGCAAGTCTCACATACTAAACTAATTTACCCACATTTCTTAAGTGCAAGTATTCACTGCAGAGTCATTGGTCTTGTTTAAGGCCTCTAGTTTCTGCTACACTATCAATTCTGGGTCCTCACTGGGACTTCCCTTGGGTATCTTCTTGTTACCCTGTATTTGGAGATCCTGCAGCTTTGGGTCTGAAAGAATGACCCATCTTCCAGCAGAGCATAGATGTAGTGGATGCTGGGGCAGGCCAACTTATAACCCTGGTTCGGGGCATGGGTAGTAGCATGGTTCATCAGTCCAAACAGCTCTCCACAGTCGTCACCAAGGTAAGCTCTCTAGCATTGCCCTTACTAGTTCTTCCCTTATAGCAATCAGCAAGGGTTGCGAGCAGTCCTCCTGCTTTTACAACCTCAGGGTTGGTTCTCCCAAACTTATACCTTTGAAGGCAGGCTTTAATGTGTTGCACAGGTGAGGTTCAGGGACCACTCTCTTCAGAGCTGTAGCTGGTGAGGGACAAAGATACCTTTCCTGCTCTTATGACCCCAGGGACAGCTCTCCAAGCTGGCATAGGTGGTGAGGAGTTGTGGGGGGAAGGGATCTCTCCCTTGTCCACACTACTATACGGCAGACGGGGGTGGGGCCATATCTCCATGCTCAAGTTCTCAGGCAACTGACTAGTGCCCAAATCAACAGGCTCAGATCTGCTAGACTGCTCAGATGAGGTAAAGGGCACACTTTCCCAAGTGGTGCAGGTAAGGGAACGGTCAATTCTCTTACAAGCTGGAGGCAGAAGGGGCAAAAGGGGAGGACATCTTTCCCTCACCTCCACTACCACACAACAGACAAGGGAGGGGGTATCAGCTATGTTTCTCTCACACCCTCACGGCTGGCTCGTCAGAGGCCCTGTAAACAGGGTCAACTCTACTGTGCTTCCCACGTGATGCCCAGGGTCTGTTCCTAGTTCTGCAGCTGGTAAGAGGTTAGGCCAGGTTCTCCTCCTGCTGCAGGTGTCAAGAAGAGAGGGAAGGGGGTCATTTTCCCTCACTCATGCCACCACATGGCAGACAAGAGGGGTGTGACCTACCCTCCCATTGTCACACCATCAGGGCCAGCTCACCCATGCCCCAGCAAACAGGTCAGCTCTATTGTGCTGCCCAGGCAAGGTATAGCACCATTTGTCCTGTGTTACCCCTAGTGTTGTAGTCAGTGAGGATGGAGCCAGTTCTGTACATCTGAATAGCCCTATCCTGCCTGCCTGTGGTGGTATTAGGAATCTTGCTCATCACCACAGACTATGACTGTATCAATGCTATGAACCCAGACACCACCATGGCCCTGGGTGGCAATCAAGCCACCCTCCTCAGCCCACTCAACTCTTTCTTCTATTCAGAAATGCCTTTGTTCATGGGACATGAATCATTTTGTCCCTCTTTCTCCCTCACACCACACCATACATTTACTTGCCATAGTAGTGCACATCTGCCTGGGGCTTTGTGGTGAGAGAAGACCTGTGCTTTCTCCTTGAAGCTTGGGGTGAATTGCCCAGGGTCTGCAAGTGTGACTCTTTGTCCTGCTCATGGCACTGGGCAGGAACAATCTTCCTTCTCAGAGCCCATGTTGGTCTGTTCCGGGCCTGTATGCGGGCATATATACTGATCTTATAGAGGCATTTTCTATATTGAGAATACTGAGAAAATTGAGAATTCTAAAAAGAATCCCTCTTCTGAGATGACTTTAACCTGTGTCAAGTTCACATAAAAAACATCTGGAATAATATCTGAAGAGAGTAAGTAATTGTGATTAGATAGAATAACCTATATAGAAAATGAAGTGTTCAAAAAAATAAGGTATTTATAAGATGATTTAATAGAATTGTTCCAGTCTGTTGTTCAGCTTGTCTAAAAATGGCTGCCTACCAATGGAAGGTCCAGGAATCCAGTAGTTGTTCAGTTTATGAGGCTCGATGTCTCAACTGGTCTTCAGCACATGCTGGAGTTTCAAAGGAGTAGATACAGTAAAGGTGTTGACTTGTCAGCAAGCTCAAGTAGGCACAGGGAGCAAACTTCCTTACTCCATGTCCTTTATAAAGGCTGCAGCAGAAGAGGTGGCCCAGATTAAAAGTGGATCTTCCCATTTCAAAAGATCTGCATTAAAGTTGGATCTTTCCATGTCAGAGGATCTGGGTTAAAGGTATATCTTCTCATCTCAAAAGATCCAGATTAAAACTTCCCACATCAAGTAATTTAAGTAAGAAAAAAAAGTCCCTCACAGGAAAACCTAGCCACCTGGGCTTTAGTTAATTCTAGATGTGGTTAAATTGATAACTAAAAATAGTCAGTGCTAGCCCACCCCTTGTGAAAATGACACAATCATGTTTCCTTATACCATGATTAATTTTCAAATAAAACAATAACCAGGTAATAATGATAGAACTATCCCACATATAATATCAAATGTGTCATATATTTTTATTAGGTTACGATATAACTATCTCTCATTCATTTGCAAACATAGTTAAATGTTAGAATAGGTGGCAATGCCACTTTAGTTATCTCAAATTTCCTTATTTCTAATATTGACATTTTCTTAATTGATGTTACATTACATGACAAACAAATAATCAAAGAAAGAAAATACAAAAATATGTACAAACGTACTCTTAAACTATGAAAGAAACACATTGATTATAATCCTCATTTCTACATGTGGTCTTTGCTGGTATTTTAACTACCTTCCTTTACTATCCATTGTGTTTTTCTTCCACACTAAACAACAAGAACCTCAGCAAGTCTTAGCTCTTTTCCTGGAGGAATGACCTAAACCTTCATTCCCGGAGGGTCTGTGCCATTTGCCATTCCATCTGGATTAGGTTGTTGCAGTTTCCCACTGACTTTGAACACAGGACATGGTAGACACAAAAGACACCCTAAAGGATACTTCCACTGTGGAGAATCAATTCAATTTCTCTTCTGTAATATGGATCAATCATAACTCTTAACACTGTTATTCCTTTCATAGCCTGTTGGCTTAAGACCATCAAAAGTCCAAAGTGGTCAGGAGAAATCTAAGTTTCCAGTCTACCAAATGTTTATTATGGCTCCTTGCAGGAGTGCTCCCAATTCTGGAATCAAAAACTTCTAGGTTAGAAGAATTTGAAGCAAATAGTTTCCAAGTGGGTCACTAAGGGTGATAGTGAATGGAATGCTTCCCTTTTCCACCCCTTTCTTTCTTTATCCATGGATTTTGGCTATGGGAGAAATTGTACCATATATTGTATGCCAACTCAAAGCATATGCAACCTTCTAAAGAAGGTGCCTCTTTAGAAGCATATGCCTCTGAACTCCAGGCTGCTGCCACCTAATTGGATGGAGCTGTAGCTGTGTCTTCCCAAGGCCATTCTACATTTTTTATCAGGCCATCTGCTTCAGGATAATGGGGAACATGGTAAGTCCAGTAGATTTTATGCTCACGGGCTCACATTCAGACTTCTATGAGTGTGAAATAAGTGCCTAGGTTAGAAGCAATACATTGTGGAACACCATGATAGAAGATAAGAAATTCTGCAAATATGTTGATTTTTTTTTTTTTTTTTGGCAGAAGCATTACGTGAAGAATAGCAAATCCTTAACCAGAGTAAGTTTCTAGTCCATGGAGGATAAGGCATTGTCCCTTCCATAAAGGAAGTGGTCCAATGCAGTCAAGCTGCTAGCAAGTTATGGGTTCTTTCTCTGGTTCATATCTGGTGCTCAGTGTTGGTCTCTGTTGTTGACAAATCTGGAACTCAGCAGCATCTGTTGCCAGATGAGCCTTGGTAAATTGAAGTCCAAGTAGTTGAGCTTATGCATAATCCCCATCTCTGCCACCATGGCAATTTTTTATGTGCTGATCGGGCAATGACAGGAATGTCCAAGAAAGAATCTCATTGTCTAGAAAACAGGTCATCTCATTTACTTGATTACTAAACTCCTCTGCTGAAGTCACCTTTTGATGACTGTTTACATGGGCATAGGTATTTTTCATATCCTTCTGCTGTTTGGAGAGATTTATCCACATATTTCTTCCTCAGATGTCTTTCCTATAATTTTCTAATAATGTTCTTTCCAAGTCCCAGACCATCCACCCAATCCATTGGCTACAGGCCACAAATTAGTGAGTAATCACACATCTGGCCATTCCTCGTTCCAAACAAAATGTATGGCCATGTATACTGCCTGAAGCTCTGCCTACTGTGAAGATTTTCTTGTACTAGTGTATTTTAGAGCTGTCCTAGAAATAGATTGTAATGCTGCAGATGTCCATTCCTTATTCCCAAATAATATGGAGAACCATCAGAAAACCAGGTCTTACTCTTCAAAAGTCAACACATTATAGGGTGGAGTGATATTTCATTTGTATTTTAATAAGTAAAGTTTGCCTGAAATTCAAAGAGTAAAATAGCTGAACTGATCACGCTTACAAAGCAGGCAGCAGTGATACACACCTTTCATCTCAGTAGCCACACTAGTTTGCCATAGAAACTGGGTGGTAGTGGTGCACGAATTTAATCCCAGTATACAATATGGGAGGAGACAGCTCTCACACAGTCTCATTCTGAGATTCCTGGAGGAAGGATCACCATTTTGGAATGAGGTAGAGGTAAGAACTGGTGGCTGGCTGTTTTGCTTTTCTGACCTTTTGGTTGAATCCCAATTTCTGTCTCTGTGTTTTTATTAATCATGTTACAATTGGTAACATGTGGTGAGGCTATAAATGAATATTTGGCAGCAGACAGAATATGAAACTTTGGCATTTTGGTAACTCCTTCATGTAACTTACTGATTTCTAGTATATACTGGGATCAAGAAGAAGCAGACTCTAGGGAAGGAATGAACTTACTCGTGAGAGGGAGAGCAAGTAGGCAAAGAACAATTTTTCCTCTTCTATATCCTTTGCATAGGTTATTAGAAGTATGTTTGGCTCAGATTAAAGGTGAATCTTACCACCCAAAAGGATCCAGATTATAATAGGGTCTTTCCACTTCAAATGATTTAATTTAGGAAGAGGAATCTCTCACAAGTGAACCTAGCCATTTGAGTTTTAGTTAATTTCAAAATTAGTCAAGTTCACAATCAAGAAAATCCATCACAGACCTTGTTGCTGAAGAGAACACACACTTGGCTCACAGGGCAAGGAGAAATTAACTTAGTGTTGACCATAAAATTTCCTCTGTGATAGCTCACTTTCATAGTGGTAGAAAATGCTAGATAGGCTCCTGGGTTAAAAATAATCATTAAAGGCTGTTCCCAGCTGTGAATCCTGTGAATTTTATAATTATGGGCAAGAGAAGATTTTTCCATGAGAATGACCAACTGTTTTCTGACTGGATTTGAAGATATACAAGAGAAAGTACACACCTGGTTCTTTAAATATGGAAAGAACCCAGGACTTGGATGTTCATGGGCTATAGGGGAAAAGTTACTATTAGGTTTTTCTGTCCTGGCAGCAGTTTCCAAAATAACTGCTCAGAGTCTTAATATAAATTATAAATGCTCAGTCAATAGCTCAGGCTTATTACTAACTATCTCTAACATTTTAAGTCAGTCCATATCTCTTATTTATGCTCCGTCACATGGTGGTACCTTTATTAGCATGGCACCTTCATCTTCTGTTCCTTCTCTGTCTGATTGAATACACTCTGACTCCACCCTTCCTCATCCCATCCTTCTCAGTTTAGCTTTCCTGCCTAACTTTATTCTGGTCAGCTATTGACCATTCAGCTTGTCTATTAAACCAATTCTAGTGACACATAGTAACACAGTATAAAGAAATATTCCACAACATAACATCTAAGGTCTCTTTATATTTTTAACAGTTTATATCCATAGATTGTTGCTACTCTCAGACCTTATGGGAGAGGTCTCTTCTTTCAGTGAAAGGAAATTACTGTGAAACTCAAAACTTGCAGGTAATGTTTCAGCCAAGATTAGGATAGGACTTATTGAGAACATATGTAGTTCTAGATATTCAATTTAAAATTTTATAAGTGAAAATAGAGCTAACAATATATGTTGTGGAGCAAGAGTAACAAATAAATAAAAGAGCAAAGTAAGCTTGCTTATCAAAATTTAAAATCATTTGTAGTGCCCTTAGAATATGATGAGGTGAGGTCTTAAACACTCTTAATGAATGTCAATGTAATGTCAATTTTAATGATTTTAGAGGCAAACTTGGAGTTGAGAACCAAGAGTAGTGATACTGTAGAATTAGAAAATAAAAGAGCTACAACACAGACAAAATATAAATGTAATTTATTTGTAGTTATTACTCTACTACTATTTTAGTATATTTTGGGTTGGTCTTCAGTAGTACACAGTCTACCTTTTCCTGACAGTCTACTTACACCATTTGACAGAGGGAGCTAAACTTGGATGCAAAGAGTATTAGGGTTTCATTCTGTACAACCTCATGAAGGACACAATGCTACTGTTCTTCCATTCCAGCATTATCAGCCTGTTGCCAGTAGCCTAGCATTCTCCACTGTAGTTCATACACCCTGGTGCACTCCCTTCTCCACCTTAGCTAAATCAAACATTGCTGCATATTTGAGGAGAACTCATCTGGCGTTAGAGAAAGAGCTTAATTTAGCAAATTCTTATGAGTTCTTAGTGATATGTGTCTGATCCTTTGAAGGCATTTGACTTTGGGGGTCATTATTTCTTATCTCTAACAGCGCATGACTATTTGAATGTGGCTAGCTTTCCTAATCTCCACAAGCAATTTCATAGATCGCCTCCTATATGAATGGCAGGTACAATATTTATTCTCCTTGTATTATATGCAGATTCCACACAAGGAATTAGAAAAACACTGTTACTTTTACTTTCTTATATTAATAGTGTGGTAGAAGTTAATGTTGTTAATCTTTGATTCTTCATACACAGAATGTATACTTAGCAACATAGTTTTTAAAAATCCATAGTCAGTTTTTTGTGAAAAATTACATATATTTTTGTATTTTTTCCAAGTTTTTCCATAGTGTATTTTCACGAGGTAGAGAATATTTTTCCATCATTCATTACTTTTGTTATTGTTTTCATGCTTCATGTTTCTCTGTCTCTGTCTCTCTCTTTCTCTGTGTGTATGTGATGTTTTTGTTCATGTGGTTCAGTGCATGTATATTTATAGGTGCATACGTGAATATATCTGTATGTGGCAGCTAGAGGCTGGCACAGAGTGTCTTATTACATCACTGTGTAGCTTATTATTTATTATTTGAGGCAAGGTTCTCCCAGAAGCTCACAGATTTATCTAGGCTGACTGTGTAATGAGATCCAAAAAAACCTGCTGTCTCTACCTTCCCAGCACTGGGATTATGTGCACTCACCTACTCAGTCTGTATTCTTGTTTTTAAATTTTCAGGGATGGTGCTGAGTATTCAAATTCAGGCCATAACACTTGTGTGCCAAACACATGAGTGACTGAATGGACCACATTCTCAGTCCCTGGTGCTCCTCTTTTCATTTCCAGCTTTCTACAAAGCTCCAGAGAGAAGCCGATGATTCCTAGGTGTTATACAAGCATTCACTCTGCCATACAAACAGTGTGCCTATTGCAGCTCTCTGTCAGGAATCTTCCAAAAAAACAGAAGCTTTGGAAAAACCTTAGTTGCTGACCTGTGACAAAGCCTCAGCAAAATCTCAAAAGTTTGCTTTAACTTATAGAGCAACCAGGAAGATTCATTCGCATTTACATAACTGTTTTATGTGCATCAAAGACATTCTCTTTTTCCACTCTGAGAGATGACTTTGCTTGTCTGGTGAGAATTGGCTAATTGTTTATGGGTGTAGATTCACTGAGCCTTTAAAGAAAGTACTTCTCATTATTTTCAATTTTGGCATTTCCAAGAACATTATCATATTGTATTTCTTTGAAAGAAATTGAGCTTCGTCCAAGCTTCCTAGCCAGGACTCTATATCAAAACAGATAAGGGAGGAAATGAAAACTGAGGTTTTATCATGCATGACATTGAAAATAGAGAATGTTCACTGTAGGCACCCTGTATGAACACATGAACATATTGGGCCTACTTATATTTGGAGATATTAGATACTGATTTTGTAAACCGTAACTGCAATATTATCTGAAATAAGATAATTTGTTTTAAACTTTATACTTCTTCAATTAAAGTGTTATTATTCATTAACCTATAAGGTAAGTTATTACCAAATTCTTTTTACTTGACAATTATTTGGAAAATGTGTGTCATACAAAAATGCCTTAGCATCCTAGACAGTTGTCTTTAAGAAACAGTGAATTCTTTCACAAGATTCCCAATTTACATAGTTAAACAACTTATCTAATATTTTATTTTTAAAATAGCAATCAAGTTTTCTGGATTTATCTTGTTCTTCTGTTGCATAATTACGTGCTTGTTTTTTTCCTAATATTTCAGCCCTTTCATTTTTACTAGGTCGAGAGATATAATTTTTAAAATGAATTATTATTTTACAATCACTTAGGTTTCTTAAAAGGAAACCTGAGGCAAGGCATATTAACTCATTTTTCTCAGTGCATATGTGAGTGTCAGAAGTGGACTCTGGAGAAAACCAGGTGAGTGTGAGAGTCGAATCAGGCACAGAAACAGTGGAAGAGGAACAGTGCAGAACTGCCACCGATAAGACAGGAAATAGCTGGATACATGGATGATGGGTGACTTGGAAGAGGACAAAAATATGATGTATTTGTGGTCTCTCATTTATTATTGCACAAAGTTAGCACCAAATGGCATGGACATCTTTCTGTGATGTTACTTGACTATTAAATGCTGACTTTGGGAAAGCCAGATTCCACATTTGTGGGGCCAGCAGATTCTAGCTAACAGTTTTCTGATTGCCTATAACTTGTTTGGCTGCAATCTTACAAGTCTTTTTCATCAGAAGATGGCCCAGTTTGGAAAGTGTGTGGTGTTTGGTATAAGCAGAGTGACACAGGCTGTCGTCTAAAGGTCTGGGAAGTCTGAGGCTGCCAGGATGCTTTGGGTCTTTTTCCAGTCACAGAATCATCTTCTGCGGCGAACTCCCTGACCAGCAGGAAAGAACAGCCACCAGACGAGGATTCTTCCCAAATCACGCTTTATTGGAGCCTCTTGGTTGAAGGGAGAGCGGGAAGCGAGGGGCCCCGAACCCTGATCTGCAGCTGCTTTTTATGGGGATTAGGGGTACATTCAGGCCTCCTATTGGTCAAAGTGTCTCAGCAGCCACTCCAAGCTCCCTGATAGGTCTGGCACACTGAGGACACTGAGCATGCCTGAGGTGGTGATTCCAAGTCTGTAGGGGCCATGCGCCATCTTGTAATGGCGGCCACATATACTGGCTCCCTGCAATCTTCCTTTCTCTATGTTCCAAGACTCCCTTTCCCTGATCATTCCATCCACTTTCACTTCCCGGAGGTTGTTAACATCTAAGATTCACTTTGTGTTTTATATTATGGAATAATCAAAGCATCCACTTGATGGAGTGATGGTGTTTTCTAGATCTGTCTGGAGGTCTTTCTCTTGTTGTCTCGATAATCATTTATTAATCTAAGTTCTTTGGCATACCTCCCTTCTCTTTTAAGAATCTCTTTAAATTGCAGAATTTAGGTAGAGTTCCTATCAGGGTCAAGTGGATACAAAGCAATGTTCTTGAGCTAGCTGATATTTTCCTAGGTATAAGAGTTGAAAGGGTGCAGATTTAAACCCACCCCAGCATATCCACACTGAATGATAGAAAGATTAGAAAACCCAAGAATCTGAACAGAGTTTTGTAGATGGAGCGGCGGGCTGCTTCCCACCACCAGGGAGGGCTCCAGGCCACCGGCTAGCTTTACCCAAAATAATTACAAGAAAACTGTATTCTTTTAAACACTGCTTGGCACATTAGCTCTAGCCTCTTATTGGCTAATTCTCACATCTTGATTAATCCATTTCTAATAAACTGTGTAGCACCACGAGTTGGTGGCTTGCCAGGAAGGATCTTAACCTTCATCCATCTTGGAGAGGAGAGCTATAGCATCTGCTTGACTCAGCTTTCTTTCTCTCAGAAATCTGTTCTGTCTACTCCGCCTACCTAATTTTCTGTCCTATCAGGCCAAACAGTTTCTTTATTAATTAACCAGTGAAACAACAGATAGATAGAAGACCCACTTACATCAGAGTTTCAAATGCATATTTTGATTACATTAACTTTTACTTTATACAAAAGATAAAAGGAATGTATTTTTATTATAGAAATTTAAACATCAAGATACAGCATTTATCTCTTTTTCTTTACCTTTTTTATCACATGTGAGGAATTCATGAATTTTCGGCTTTTCTTGAATCTTGTCTTAAGGCTAATGAAAGTTCCTTTGTACATTTGCATGGAGTAGACTGGAAAATAAACTGATAATATAACCACTGGTTCTTTTGCACTTTCAGAACACAAAATCTATGAAGCAAATGGTTTTAGGTGCTTCTGTGATACATGTTTGCAGGCAGTTGGTTTAGCTCTTGCTTTTCTTACTTCCTTGTCACCTGGCGGTCTCTTTTGGCATGATCTGATGACAGTTCTGCTGACAGAGGCGCCAATGGCAGCACACTCAATATTCCACCTCCTGAGACTGCCCAGATCCTCTCCCACTTGCTGAACAAGCTGCTGTCAGTGTCAAAGGAAGGAGGTGGGTGTCTCTGCCTGTTGAGCAAGTTCAATTTCAAGTCTTGAGGGGAGAATTTCACAGCAGGCAAGTGAAGCAATTTTATTGCCTCTATTTTCAGAATCTCTTTTCAAATTACAATAATATAGCCATGAAGCATGTAAGGAAAGACAATCTTTATGGAGGAAAATGGAGCTTTTATCTACTATACCAAAAATACAGGTAAAGGAGACACTTTGTTCTTAAGGTTCATTTTTCAATTCTAAATTCAACACTTCAGGAAAAGCTGCATTTTTCTAGAATAGAAAGAAATGCTTGTATAAAATAACTCTATAAATGTTAGACTCATTCAGAGGTGTAGTACCCTACAATTCATCATTTTTGGAGCCATCTGATGAATCAATCCATAATATGCCCATACACATTTTGAAGGTATTAGGGGAAAATGACTTTTTGTTTGCAATAAAATTTTTAATGCAGAATTATTATGTTTTTCTTATTGTTTATCAAGCTTAATAAGTGTTGTAGTTAAGCTTCTTTATCCTTTGTGTATAGGAGGGTTACTGATTATTTTGAGCTGATCTTGTATCCTGCCACTTCACTGAAGGTATTTATCAGTTGTAGGAGTTCTCTGGTAGAGTTTTTGGGGTGACTTATATACACTATCATATCATCTGCAAATAACAAAAGTTTGACTTCTTGCTTTCCAATTTGAATCCCCTTGATCTCTTTATGTTTTCTTATTGCTATTGCTAGAACTTCAGGAACAGTGTTGAAGAGATATGGAGAGAGTGGACAGCCTTGTCTTGTTCCTGATTTTAGTGAAATCGCTTTGAGTTTCTTATTGATTATCAAGCTTAATAAGTGTTGTAGTTCAGGTGTCTACTGCCATGAAATGACACCATGTCCACAGCCGCTCTTTTAAAGGAAACACTTTCATTGGGGTAGCTTACATTTTTAGAGGTTTATCCCATTACCATTAAGGTGGGACATGGTGGCATGCAGGCAGGCATGCTGCTGGAGAAGTAGCTGAGTGTCCTACATCTTGACTTGCAGACAACAGGAAGTGATCTGTCTCGCTGGGTATGACTTGAGCAAATGTAGACCTCAAAGTCTGCCTCCACAGTCACATTTCTTCCAATAAGATCACATCTCTCTAACAAGTACACACTTTCTAATAGTGGGGCATTTTCTGTAAAACCACCACATTATTACTCCGGGTTCGCTAAAGGCATATAGCCATATAATAATGCCAAAATTTAGTCCAACTTCAAAAGTCCCCATAGTCTAATCTATAACAGTTTCAAAGATATTGAAAAGGGCAAAGTTCAAAATCTCTTCTAAGATTCACACACTTTCCTGTAATCTTCCATAAAATCAAAATCAAGAAGCTAATCACATACTTCTTGGGGCTGGAGAGACGGCTCAGTGGTTAAAAGCCTAGGCTATTCTTGGTCCTGAGTTCAATTACCAGCAACCATATGGCTCACAACCATCTGTAATAGGAATTGATTCCCTCTTCTGACTTGCAGGAATAAAGGTTGAGCACTCATACATAAAATATAAATAAATAATATAAATGATAACTTTTTAATGATAACATTTATGATTATACTATCATCTTATTATTATATTATTTAAGCCTAAGAGCAAAAGAACCTGATCATAGTTTTGTATTTGAACCAATTAATCAGTAGTTGGACTTATCTATCTCAAAAAGACCTAATGATTTATGCCTCTGTTTCTCAGGAGTTAAAAGGGAAATGGAATACCTATGGGTATTCCAGATTTCTTTCAGGCTCAGATCTAGTTTCCTTTCTCTTTTTAGCAGGAATGTCCATTCCAGTAAGCTTTTGTTTCTTAACCCTTCTGATCGCAATCTAAAATCAATCTCTATCAATTATAATTATGAAGTACAATGTTACAGATGCTATAATTTATAGTAGCAAGCAAAACCCTAGGGGATATATATATATATATATATATATATATAATTTGTAGTTATATAAAATGTCTCTCCAACAGGTTTGTCCAATTCTTCTCTCATTTTGCTCACTATAAGCTGAACATTTCTGTAACTTTCCAGTCCTGTTTATTAAACTCTCCTGGATGTTAATAAAATAACATTTATAATTATGTTGCGATATTTGTGCTATAGGAATTTTAAACTCAGTCCCTCAATGTTTGTGAGCTAAATATCAGACAAAAATAAAACCTTGTATTTGAAAAAAGCAGGACAGTTAAGAGTAAATAGGTTTTCCTTTTCTTTGTATCTCTTTCTCATATACTAAGACACCTCTTAAGGTGTCTGCTTCCATCTGAGGGGTTTCCTGTTATTTCCATTCAGTGGTTAAAAAGGATAGAGATCAAAGTACATAGATCAATTCAGCTTTGGACATATTTGGAAATGCTGCACAAATCTCGTTTCATATTTTTCTAGGCAGATCTTAGTTATATATTCACCTAAGTCTAAAAGAGGTTGGGAAAAAGCACCCATCAAATCCTCTATTGTAATATTCAAAACAATCTATGTATCTCTTCTAAAATCTCTTCATTTTCCTATAACTCTAATTACTGTAAAGGTATGACCCTTGACTCATACTCCAAAGCATATGCCATAGTCCCAGAACACGGGGAAGTTCTCTCGGCTCTGTGAACTGTGGACGCTCCCTTTCTCTTCCTTTCTTTCTTGGTTGTTTTGTATTTTTCTTCCACTCCAGTTGTATACTACTGTTTTGTACAAGGCAATAAATATTTCTTACACATTTTTTCTTGTACAAAACAATTTCTTAGTTTGAAAACCAAATAACTTAGTTAAAGACCATACAGTGCTTCTTCAGTCTACATTTTCTAGTTTCAGCAGTGAGATTTTAACATCCAGGAATTGGTCATTAACATTCTCCTAATTGGCTCCTCATTATTTGAGTCCTATTTATATGGGTCCCCATTTCCTAGGGACTAAAATTAAAACCCCATTAGAGCATTCAATGACTCTAATAATAAAATCTATGACCTCCCACAGTTCTCTTCTTCTCTCTGCCCCTTAAGTCTCTCCATATAGGCTGCTATTTCCAATCCTTAAATAAAACATGCAATTTTAGGTTTTAGATTTCTTCCCTTCCTCTGCCAAAAATATCTTTCCCCCTCATTCTTCTTTTATTTTCTTTCCCTGGCTTCTTGCTGTAACTCTCCTCCAAGGCATAACTTAAATTTCACATCCTTCGAAAAGCTTTCCTTCATAATATCCCCAATCTCAATTAATCGAATACTTTTCCCTTTTTGTTCTCACAGCGATGTTTATAGTTGTTTTCAGCCTTTGTCAGTACACATTTGTATTGTAGTTATTTGGATATGAGTCTCTGTCTTTTGATACACAATAGACTCTGAGCTCCTTGATAAGCTGCTGTAGCATTTTATACAACTGTTTCCAGTGCGTGCACACAAAACCCCTACCTGTGGGACTGAATTTTATTAGCCCAGAGACCTGCTTATCAATGTTCTATAGAAAAACAAAACAAAGCCTTTGTGTGTTTCTCTTTGATTCTTAGGATAGTGAGATTGGAGATAATTCTTCAGGGGCTAGAGAGATAACTCAGCAGTCAAGTGTGTCCAGTTCTCTCAAAAATTTGGGTTCTGTTCCTATCACTCCTGGAGGCTTGCCACAACATCTAGCCTCACCTTCAGGGGATCCAATGCCTCCGACTTCTGCACATTAGTGCATGTATGCACACAAAAGCACACACATAATCTTAACAAAATTAAAAACTTTGTTATTAAATGACTTACACGAGAAAGACATGGAAGGCAATTTACCAGTGACTGACAAGTATTCTGTAAATCAGTGGAGTCTGGTGATGACAGAACTGGAGGTCCTATTTCATAGAAAATTTTTGGCTTGCTCTTCCCATGCCATTTTGACCTCCAGAAAAGCCAGCTTAGCTAGCCCCTACCTTAGTCAAAGAATGCATCTCAGTCCCAAGTTGTCCAGCTGTTCAGAACAACGTGCATCCCACAGCGTGGACATTGCTTCAGGTTTACGCTGTGGATCTTGCTGTCACTTATCCCCTGATGGTCATAACCTTTATTCTAGCAGCTGGACTTTGGCCTTAGTCATTCTCCTTGACGTTGTAGCTTTCTGCCATGGCTGAAGACATACCTAGAATTTAGATTCTCCTTTGCAGATATGATACTCTTGGCAACTCCTGAAATCTTGGATCTTGGACACTAAAGCCCTTCTTATGCTGCCTCCTATGTTATAGTAGCTAGCATCTTTCAGTAGTAAGTTTGCTGCCTCAAACCTAATTTTGCCTCTATCTGTGTTTGTGTTGTAGAAGATTGTTTGAATGCCAGATGACTTGACTACATCAGAAAAGCAAATTTTTTTTGCTCATTGAATATTGAATTGACTGGTTCTCCTTCCAATTTCTTAAAAGAGTGATTACATATTCTGGACTCTTTTTATTTGGCAAGTTTTCATAGCATCTGCCTGGCTGTTTTCCAGTGGAGGGAATCTTGGATATTTTAAAATCCAATTTGATCTTAGTTATTACAGACATTGTGATTTCTGTTTGCAGTGACTAAAGCCCCATTTTCAAGGTGACAGAAGTGATCCTTTAAACGTTTTAAACAGTCTCCTTTGTTCATCATCACATGAAATTTTGTGAGTCTCAACACAATACATGCAAGGATATTCTCCAGATTTTGTTTTCACCCAATAGCAAACTTGCTCATATTTCTTATCAAGAATCATGTATTGTTAAAGTTGTACTGAATTTCTTTTCTCCTTGAATTCCTTCTTCACAAATTTAAGTAATGTTAGTGCTAATTCCACAGATACAAAGAGAAAGCCCATTGACTCAAATACAATTAATTAAAGTAAGCAATTAACTAAAGCATATTTTTAATTCATATACAAATGTTGTCTTTCCTTAAAGATGAAGCTCAAAAATCAACATTGAATATTGATGATGAAGGAACACTAACTTACTGCAGCAAGGCTCTGGCAGGCATTGCCCCTTCTCCCCCCTACCCTCTGCCTTGCTAAAAACCATTAGATTATATTCCTAAAGCTAGCCAACAAGGTTTTTTCCCTTATTTGACCCCTTTCTACTTCTGAGATTGACTACCAAGGTCCAACTATCAAAGTATTAAAGTCCAACCATCAAAAGCCCCCTTTGGCTCTGCTAATTAACATGTTAGATTAAAATTAAATAACTTATTTTTAACAAGGGTTTGTTCCTATAGACAATCTTTTTTGCCTTGAGAACATGGCCTTGGAGGATTTTATAGTTCAGAAATAGGGAGTTTCCAAATGGGGGTTATAGTAAGAAAATAGGTAGGGTTACAGAAACAGAAAAAAGCATAAAATTTGTTCATAACAACCTAATACAGCAAAATGGTTGCAAGGTGGTCATAACAAGATGATCCTAACTATAGGTGACCATAATGACCTTTGAAACAAAGGAACGGTTGCTGTTTCCTGGAATAGGCAGTACAGAGTCTTCTGTACTTAAGGTTACAGGTGGGACATAGACTAACCCTTAAGAAGAAGAGCTTTAATCATAAACAGGAATGAATCTAGTTGATCTTTACTATAAGATAAATTTCAAGCTTAAGATGGAGGCAGGGTGGTTTATCAGTAGACAGAGAACTACTAAAGATGAAATGCTACAATATGGGAACAGCCTATGGGGTTTTGCCATGGTGTCACAAATCCAAAAGTTTGCTTAGTTCCCTCAGTTAAACTGTCTATCCTTTCTAAAATTCTTTATCTTTAAAACAAAGATGATAGTATCTTTTATTTTGCTGTGAGAATTTAAAAAGAAACAAATCAAAACCTTATAACACTTGGCATGCACCAAATTCTTTGTAAACATTTATAAAAGGTCTTCAGATATTTGTTAAATAAAAATCAAGACTGAGCCATTACACTGGAAACTAATTCAAGGGGATTTTCACCTAAAGAATACAAAACACAAACTTCATAGTGAGACTAATCTATTCGCACAAATTCCAGAAAGGTACGTTAATACTTGAGGAATAAAGAGGAGTTATCAAGAGAAATTGTATGAATTGATTGCTTCTATTTAGCAAGATATAAAAAACATGGCTGTATCACAAGATATGTAGGAAAAAGCTGTAGAAGGAAAAAAAAAATACTCTAATGACCAGCGGTGGAAGAACATGAATTACACACACCCCCAATCCTGTCTGATTTCTTTTTCTGTGTTATTAATATTCTTATTCTGTAAGCCTCGCTGAAGGCTTAAACACCTGAAAGTCCCAGGTGAAATGAGAAAAGTTGACATGCTGATAGCATCTGCAGGCAAGTAGGATCCAAGAAGCCCTTGATAAGGTTAATACACCAACGTCCATGGTAGCTACAGCTTTGAGAGTGCAAGGGATCAGATCTGCATATGGAATCTTTCACTCCAAGAGTTCTGCTCTACAGAACCCCCTGCACATGGGCACAAAGTCTTCACTCCGTGGAAAGATTGCTGATTCCACTGCTCTGTTTAAAGAAGAGTATATTTCTGTAGAAGTTGGGTTCCTCTTTTGTCACCTCGGTAAGTCCTGATTTAACATTTGGTGACTCCTAACAGGATGGGATTTAAGACACCATGTCCCAATCTCCCCAGCTTTGGGCTACATTTCCTCTCCCCACTTACCCGTTTCCTTTCCTTTCCTTTCCTTTCTTTTCTCTTTCTTTCTTTCTTTCTTTCTTTCTTTCTTTCTTTCTTTCTTTCTTCCTTCCTTCCTTCCTTCCTTTCTTTTTATTTTTTTTTTCTGAGACCCATCCCATTCTATCAAGGGCTTACTAGGAACTTAGAAGCCAGCCTCCAGTCCTGACCTGGAACCTCTTAGTTTTGTTGTCTTTGTCTCCTTAATTGGTGCAAGCCTTGTCGTGCAGCTTTATTGGTGTGCCAAAAAATTCAGTTTTGGTCCCATTTTTCATCTGCTTCAAACTATCATCTATCTGTCTGTTCATCTATGGGTCGATACAGATACCTAGCAACCTCCAAAGCAGAAGCCTTTTTCCATTTACCGCACAAGGTCATCTAACATCCACACTCAAAGGGACTAGATTAAAATACAGAAATCCTAGATCTCCAAGGGTCCTCTGAGTTTCTGCCTTCAGCCTTCTGCTTCTAGCTTGGCCTGCAAGGTTGTGGGAATTTTGAGCCTTGAGGATTTTAGACAAGACAAAGGTGTGCAGGACAGGAGATCTCAGATTTCACCAAGTTAAGGGCAGGGCTCTTTTCTGACAGTCGGTCCTCATGAGAACCAGAAAGAGTCAGGAAATGGGGAGCCAGGGAGCTGCAACAGGTGTGCCCAATTCCAGAAATATGTTACTTAAGTTGCTCATTTTCTAAGTGTGTATGTGTGTGTGTGTGTGTGTGTGTGTGTGTAATTTTCACAGTTTTTACATGATACAGTTACTGGTTTCTAAGGAGGACCTATTTCCCATTTATGTGTCTCTGACAGTAACATACTAAAAAAGGTGTGCTAACACTTTGAGATTCACAGTTGCCAACAGAGACTCAAAGGACAGAGTGCCAAGGTAGTTATGCTGCTCCCAGTGAGGAGCCACTCCATAAGGCTCTTCTGGGTCTTTCTTAATGGCTGCTATTTCTGCCTGGTATCTTCAGGCCCATTTTTCTCTGAGATAAAGGGTTCTTTTCCTTCTCAATATATCTTCTTTTATTTGCTGTCTGATCTAACAATGTGCAGGCTACAAATCTCTATGTTAAGTTTCCTTTTAACATTGCAGATTATCAAAGACGCACTCCCAATAAACAATAGCATGCAAAATCTTGGTTTATTAAAATATCTTTTATGAATGATTATGCATTTATGGGCAGACTCATTACACATGACTATGTTTTTGTTTTGGTTTCTTCTTTGCATTATATACTTAGTAAGAAATTGACTCATAATCAAGTGCTTAAGTAAACTAAAGTTTTTAACTTAGTCCAAGTTCATTTTGGTCATAATAAAACCAAAATTTAAAAGAAATTAAAATAATGAAGAAAGACAAAAATCTATTTAGCCAATGTGACCGTATAAGTAAAAGAATAGAGATGGCTCATGGTCTGAATTTTTCTTTGGGCTAACTAACATGGGCTTTTAAATTTTAAATCTACTTTTAAAAACAAGGTATACATAATCATGGAATTTTGATCCAGTTGTCATGTCTTTGATTCTTAGCCCAATTTTGCTTCTACAGCATGTTTCTGATTGCTTGAATCTAGAAGCTAGTATTAAGAGATGATTGTTCTTACCCCAGGATGCATTTTTTTTCTATTGGACACTCGCCCTCCCTTCAGATAAAAATAACTTACATTTGTGTCATTGAATGTATTTTATATCCAACTTCTAAGTGATTTTGAACATTTTTTTAACCACTAATGCTACTTTAAAAACAAATGAATGAATAAATGAGGTTTTACTTTAGCCAGGTCTTGTAAAAGAAGAAAAAACATTTCCAAACTAGTATCTGTCTCTAGGAATACAGGCCTTCTGTTTTTGCTTCTTAGTTAAACAACCACATCCTTGTCCTCTCAGCTGCGGTGGCCTAAAATGTCACAGTGGAACTGTTAGCTTTTATTTTTTTATTTTATTTTTGGTTTTTCGAGACAGGGTTTCTCTGTAGCTTTGGTGCTTGTCCTGGAACTAGCTCTTGTAGACCAGGCTGGCCTCGAACTCCCAGAGATCCACCTGCCTCTGCCTCCCGTGTGCTGGGATTAAAGGCGTGCGCCACCACCGCCCTGCCTGTTGGCTTTTAATAAGTCTTCACAAATGAGGAGATGACCAGGGCACCCAAACAATTTTATATTAAATTTTAAAGAGTGCTAAATAAGGGAAATTTTATCTCTGTGAGTTATCAAAAAACACTCATAAACAATGAGTAAAGATTTCTCAGTATGGCTTCTTCTGGGTCAACCACAGCCCAAGTAGACCCTTATTATTTTCTGTATGTAAGCCCAATGAACTCACTGGTTCTCCAAGTTGAACTTGATTAAACTGAACTTTGTTTAGGATTTGGGACCTTATGATTAAGGGATAGACATTGCCTATTCTCCCTTTATTCCAGGGAGAAAAGTCTCACAATAGGAGTTGATTCATTTGTTAATGCAATTATATCTCATGACACTAAAAAAATTAAAAATAATGTCGTAATGATTTAAGATGGGAAATGTTTTAGTAAAGAAGGATTTACGTACAAAGATTAAGATGATGAATAGTTTCAGAATGAAAAAATGACTAGGAAACCTATGTAGGATATGAAGGTCTGAGTTAGTTGTTTAAGGCATCTAAAGGATAAGACTTGATGATATATATGTTATTAATGTTTCTAAAGTCAAATATCAATAGTTACAAGTCTGTCCAAAATGTATATCTAATCAACATTTACTTAGACATATGTTGTTGTTGAAATATTATATAGTAGTTTTAATAACATGTTGGGTGTACATAAATTTCTGAGCATTAATAACTATACTTAGAGGATGTCATAATGTAGTCAGGTGGCTTAAAGAGAGAATGCTCTCCCCCCCCCCCCCCCAGATGGCCTCCAATGTCAATGAGGTCCCTGGGCATGGTGTGTCATCTCCAGGAACATTGTGTAACTCTGGAAAGGCATTGGCTCTTTTGCTCAGGGAGGCTGTGACGACCCCATTCAATTATAAACACCATCCAGTCTGCAAAGAGGAGGTATACACTAGGTGAGATTCCCTGAGTGCTTCCAGGAGAAACCACACTCAGATCAGCCAAGGCCTCAACCTATCCTCATATAGATGGAAAACTGGTAGAAAAAAAGGCCAGAGTATTCTGTGGTTCTTCAGAAGCCCAAATGACCCTTGAGGACTAGATCTTCAGCTGGTCTTGACAGTGTAAAAGTGAAAACTAGTTTTGAGTACCGATCTGATCCTAAACACTCGGCATAAAAATATAACCAAGATTGAAATGATCAGTACATTTCTTTAAGAGAGTCTAAAGTTATCAGCCATTATACCTAACCATATGAAACGCTTTGGACAACTCTTTCTTACTCATGACTTCTTTTCCTGATATATATATCTGACCCAAATAGAAGATGAGACCTTGGCTTGACTGAAATGTTTTTCCACACTTGAAAGAAAAACAGAACTATCTTCTTAACTTTTGAGGCCAAACCTAAATTTTGTACTTATCAACTATAGAAGACTATCTCTTTTTGGAAGAGCACTTCCCATAGCTGTAATGTGTTCTGCTGCACCCTCACTGCCTCTGTTCCCTTATTAAAGTAGGCTGCCAGATACTCTGTCATTAAACCACAGGCTTGGGAAATTATTCAGGACACCCAAGTGGTATCTTTGAGATGTTGCTAGGCAATCCTGTGAAAGGACCCTCTAGGATTCTATTTCTCTTTTAAATAGTCAATTAGATGCTGACTTTAACTGACTTCTCTGACAAGTTTGCAGGTGCTTTTTCTTTTTGAAGGAGTCTGATATAACAAACAACTAATTACAGTTACTCTCTACAAAACTCTACTACATGGTATATCCAGGTATATGATTATAGTTTACCTTAATAAGCAAAATATGTTAACAATGATATTAAAACATTTTCCTCATTAATTTTGTATCTTACTGTTAATAATTAAGAAAATAGAATGTGCCTCTTTAGATTTGAATGTGAAATATGAACAAAGTATTAGACAGGGTCTTTTTTCTTACTTCAAACATAAAGAATTAAATTAGAACTGATGATAAAATATTTTTAAAAATGAACATATCATTATCTAATTTTGTTATGTAGTAAATTATAAGAATAAATTTCATGGTTTAGTTATCCCAAGAGCATTTCAGTGTGGTACTTCCCAACCTTTCTTTCTGCTGTGTGAGTCGTGAGTAGATAACATTTTAATCACTATGAAAGAAAATGAAATGTGGATAATATTCTTGCATCTCTTTCTTAGAGATACATTGCTTTATTCCAACATCCTTGTTTCTCTCTTACTGGGAACTAGAATGCGGACATGCTGTTGAAGTCAAGTTGATCCTGTTTTCTGGTTCGAAAACATGGTTCTGATTGCTTTAAAGTATAAAGTAACCTTAAAAGAAGCAAAAACACAATTTGAGTACTTGGATTGCTCCACAGTCTTCTGTTTACAGAATTACATGCATTTTTCAAAAGAAAAGTCAGCATCATTTATTGTTTCCTGTGCTAGGGTTTTTCTCATCTCTTCCTTGCAGATCCTCTGCCCTGTCTTTCCCTTCGCTACCTTTCCTCCCTCACCTCTCTCTCTCTCTGACAAATTTTCTTTTTGTTATTACTTTATAAATAATACCAATCAAATGTCCACTTCCTCCCCTCCTCCAGTCCTAAGAGAGGGCAAGGTACTCTGCCCTGAGGGAAGTTCAAGCCCCTCCCCCCTTCAGGCTTAGGAAGGTATGCATCCAAATAGAATAATATCCCAAAAAGCTAGTACATGCAATAGAGACAAATCCCAGTGCCATTATCGTTGGCCCCTCAGTCTGCCCCAACTGTCAGTCACATTCAGAGGGTCCAGTTTGATCCCATGCTTGTTCAGTCCCAGTCCAGCTGGATTTGGTGAGCTCCCATTAGTTCAGGCACACTGTCTCAGTGGGTAATCAACCTCTCTTGGTCCTGACTTCCTTGCTCTTCTTCTTCCTCCTTCTGCTCTTCAACTGGACCTTGGAAGCTCAGCACAGTGCTCTGATGTGGGTCTCTGTCTCTATCTCCATTCGCCGCCGGATGAAGGTTCTATGGTTCAACATAGTATGACTACAGGACAAGGCCATTTCAGGCACACTCTCCTCCACTGCCCAGAAAATCGGGAGTCAACCGACCTCAGGATCCAGCAATACCACTCTTGGGAATATACTCAAGAGATGCCCAATCATACTACAAAAGCATTTGTTCAACTATGTTCATAGCAGCATTATTTGTAATAGCCAGAACCTGGAAACAACCTAGATGCCCCTCAACGGAAGAATGGATAAAGTGTGGATAATGTATAGCACATCTATACATTAGAGTGCTAATCAGCAGTAAAAAACAATGACATCATGAAAATTTTGCATGCAAATGGATGGAAGTAGAAAACACTATCCTGAGTGAGATAACCCAGACCCAAAAGTATGAATATGGTATGCACTCACTCATTAGTGGATTCTAGCCATAAACAAAGATCATTGAGCCTATAGTTCATGATCCTAGAGAAGCTAAGTAATAAGGTGAACCGAACCGAAAGAAAAACATATATAGATCCTCCTGGAAATTGGAAGCAGACAATATCGCCAGGGAAAGTTGGGAGCATGGGGGTGAGGCGAGGTGGGAGAAGGGGAGAGACGGAGAGAAAGGGAGAAGGGGAGGGTTAGGGATAGTTTGGGGGACTGGGATGGTTGAGATGGAGGAAGGACTGATATGGGAGCAGGGAAGGAGATATCTTAATTGAGGGAGCCATTTTGGGGTTGGCAAAGAGGCTTGGCTCTGGAAGGGTTCTCAGGAGTCCACAAGGATGACCCCAGCAAGGACAAATTTTACCTAATAGAATGTAGAAAATGGAGAGCTGCACACAGTGACTATGACTTAGTTTTGTGGTTATATAACTAAAAGTTTAAAAATGAAAATAAATGACATCTGACGATAGTATAAAATGGATATTCTATTGCTTTTAAAGCGATAATGCAGCATGATAAAAAGAGCAAACTAATTTACATTCTGTTTAAACTTTTGCAACAAATGGTATAAAGTTTTCAAGTCTTAACATTTTATCAGTAATCTAGAATTGAAGGGTATCTGCATACCCAATGAATGGCCCTCTTCTTTCTTCTTCTTCTTCTTCTTCTTCTTCTTCTTCTTCTTCTTCTTCTTCTTCTTCTTCTTCTTCTTCTTCTTCTTCTTTCTCTTTCTCTGGTCAGGTTCGGATGACACATGTGATTTATTTTCTTAAGACTGAAAATCATTAATTCTGTCTATAACCTCATTAGCATTTTTAATTCTATACTGGATTCCAACCATTCATCCTCAAAATAGTCTTTTATTATTTTCTGTCTTTACGCTTTGTACTACATTTTTGATAATTTATTAACAATTAAATAATTTAATTAATATCTATGTTCTATTAATCTACAAACATTAAGAGGGATTATGTATTCTCTTGAGAAAAATAATATTCCCAGGATGGTTACTGAACCCCACTATAATATTG
This sequence comes from Microtus obscurus, assembly GCA_963919715.1. Lineage (NCBI taxonomy): Eukaryota > Metazoa > Chordata > Mammalia > Rodentia > Cricetidae > Microtus > Microtus obscurus. The sequence continues at coordinate 1,856,600 of CAWTZC010001883.1, read as the reverse complement.
CATTCTTAAGTGCATTTGATATATTACAAAAATTGCTTTACCAGAAGTTTACAATTGTTTCATCAAAATTCTGTATTTCCACAGATTTTACTTCATAAACTCACACACTTAAGGATATTGGAAATTCATTAAAAATTATAATGAATACCCTACTTTTGTTTTCTCTTGACTCTAAGGTCCAAAATGTTTTACTTATCTTTGTAAGTACAAATTGATTTTCTTTTGTAAAAGAGTACTTATTTGATACTTAGATTGTGTCAATAGCATTGAAAATACTATAATCTATCACACACATCTGGTTGATGATTTATTTAATTTGTTTCTTCCATTTAGCGACTTTTCATTTCTGTCACAGGTTTTAGTTAGCATCTATTAGCTAATAGGGAGTGGCACTATTAGGTGTGACTTTGTTGGAGTGGGTATAGCATTGTTGGAGTAAGTGTGTCACTGTGAGGGCAGGCTTTGAGGTTTCCTATGCTCAGAAAACCACCCAGTACTTCAATTGACTTCCTGTTTCCAACAAGATGTAGGACTCTGAGCTCCAGCTCATCTGCCTGCATGCTGCTATGCTCCCTACCATGATGATAATGAATTAAATCTCTGAAACTGTACATGAGCTACTTTCAATCAAGAGTTGCTTTGGTCATGGTGTCTCTTCACAGCAATTAAAGCTCTAAGACAGTTTCTTCCCTTTAATTACATTAACAAGAGAATAATATATTATTTTTACATTTTATTCAAAGTTCAGAACAACAGGGTCACTTGAATGTTTCAACCTCATGTACCTGTAATTCTTCTCAAACTGTGTAATTAGCAGTGAATTTTAATTAGATTAAAAGAAAACAGGAAATTATGATATATTTCTCATCTGGGATAAGTATGATATTTTAATATCAAAAGTATGGCTTGAATTTTTATTGTATTTCTCATGAAGTAAACAATATTCTCTGGTGTGTTTGTATCTTTTAATATTTAGAGATAAATAATATCATTGAAGGATGTACTGTCAATGTAGAGTTGCTTACCCCTTTCTCTACAGAATGCAAACTTGGACAATCCAGAGAGGCACAGAGGAAGTAGGCCCAAGATTGACTAAGATCTTTTGAATCTCATTTTCAATGGATGGTGCTTTAGAAAACATGGGTCAGGGACACATCCTAGCAAATCATGTTATGTCCCTTTCTCTATGCTCTTGATATCTATGGACAAATTGGTTCGTCAGAATTAATCATTTGAGAATGCGTCTGAACAGCAGTGGCAGTGACCTCCCCTGAAACACACATGCACTTGAGTAGTATGTGGCCCAGTAGGCCTGTCTCTCCAGGAAGTTATGCTCATAATAACATAACAAGAGAAAGTACCCAAATATTCCAACATAGCGAGATACATGAGAACATATGGAAGCACAGGCGCTGAGGGTTTCCTGGCTGTGCCGTACAACACAGCACATTAATTGTAAAATGAAAATTGTGTTATATCAGGAACCCAGAACTAAAGCTTATTTAAAATTCTGTGTCAAGAGACTCTACATTTTATCTTTAAATATTATAAATTTATACTTTAATTACTATAAATGTAATAGTTAAGGAACTATTATGTTGACGTATTGCACAGAGAATAATTTTTCGAAATATGAATAGAAGAAGTGCATACAGCTATCACAAAGCCAATAGAGCATATAGTGTTGAGGTCACAGTTCTATTATACTTTGCTGTAGAGTAATGCATGGGATTTATACCAAGATACAAAAGAAAGAAAAGAAAAGACATAGTATTTTATCAGGATGGATTTCCTCTCAGTCATCAGAAATCTTCACTTGGTAAAGGGATTTTACTCTTAAGAAAAGTGTTTAAGAAAGTGTTTGGAAATTTTATAAATCTTTTAACTAAATTCATCATTTGTGAAATCTTTTCTGCATTCTTCAGGTCTCTCTTCTGTTTTTCATAATTATCTTCACTTTGAAAGATACAAATTTTTTTTTCATAAAAAGTACACAGTGTCTTGGAGAGCTTAATAGCGCTAATTCATAAGATTCAGATGACTCATATTTTGTGGAATTTCTGTAGAAATGTTGTTGTGAGGGTAAAGTATCTTAATTCTTCATCTTTCAATCCTACTCACGACAGTTTTCATCAGGTTATTATAATGGTCTGTGAACTGTGAGAACTTTTGCTTCTGCAGTTTGAAAACACTTAGTAGTAGATATTTTCAAACAAACTCTGTATCTAATCCTCACTAAACTTTACCCATTAGATTTTGTATTAATATGTGAACCTTTTTTTAAACACACAGAGAGTATGAATAAATATTTGTTTATTCACATGCACCTTCACATGTGTAATACGGATAACATGAGCAGTTACAAAAATTAAGAATATTTAGTAAGAGTAAGTGAAATAAATTTACGAGAAGTGAGACTTAGGAGGAGAAACACAGTAAGAACACTATGTCTGAAATACACAGTTCCTGAGAGAAGAGTGATAGGTATAAAAACAAATAGGAACAAACTAGTGAAAACACAATAAATTCTTTAAGGGCTGCATGAGCTTTCTCGGTAAGGAAGAGTCACAGGGTGTCTCTGAAGAACAGGACTCAGAGCATATTGGACAGATTTGGGGATGGAGAAGTGTCATGTGGAGGGTTGGGAAGGGAAAACAGACAATTTGCATATCTTTGTAACTCTGTTGTAGAAATGGTTGGTGCCATTTGTGATAAGGTAGGAGTTATTCATCTGGCAGCTTACTCTTCTTTTTTTCAGATAAAGAGAAGTGCAATTCTTTCTGGAAGAGTACTAGTAAGTCCCCCTTTCTCTTCATCTTTGCTATGCATATCAAAGTTTCAGGGTACATATAAGCTAAGGACTTTGACTCTCTGAGAAGTTCAGTATCCTCCCTTCTTTTCCTGTAGTATTTTCTGGTGATACAATACAGAATTTACTTACCGCTGAAGACAGGGAAGGAAACATATTCACATCCTTAGGGCTTAGATGCCCAGGGTATAAGGAGCATGGGGTTATTATAAGACTCAATGAGATATGTTCTTCCACAGATTAAGAAGGTTTATGACTTTCCTCAACAGTGGTTAGTTCAGGAAAATGGAATCCAAATCTCATCTTGAATATTTTTGGTTTCAGTTTAAATAAAGACAGAATACAAATTTCCAAAGTTTTTGCTTTGCAAATGTCTGTAACTTTCCAATGATGTCTAGAGTAGAGAAATTGTGGTAAGTATGTAATAACTGCAAGTTCCGAGAAGTCAGGACATCAGAGGTATAGGCAGGGTCATCTCTGTTAATCTGAATAAACTGTTTCTAAACTATTTTAAAGTTGAATTTTCTAGTTATTAGTGAGGTAGAGCAGAAGCTGTTAAGAAACACATCAATTATGAAAATATAAGGAGAGATAATTATCAGGGCCAAATATAGATAGAAAAAAGTTGCACCATTTATACTAAAGTCAGAGATTGCTCATTTTATTTCTTGGGGTATAATACTTAAGTGGATATACTGAGATCACATTACCAATTAATATATTCATGTATTTATATAACTTTTTCTATAAATGCTTTGCAAATTTCTACATAACCTACACAAACCATCTTCTTACAAGTAGTTATTTAATTATGACATAACAGCAGCACTCAGCACCTTACATAAATCATGGCAATATGCTTTACCCGCATGACTATTTCAAAGTGTCCTCATTTAATTGTCTGAGATTCTAAGAAAAGACCAACCACTGGAGTTTCCAGGTACAGATTTTTGTATCGGTTAAGATTTTTGCCTTCTTCATTTTGGAAGCATGAATAAAGAAATTTAAAACTGATAGTCAGTTTTCTTTCACTCTCAATATTTGAGCCATTATATTTCATATGAGTCTTTACAAAAATGATACATGTGTGGAAAAAGTCAAGTGTTAAGCGAAGGCCTGCAAATTAGCAATCTAGATGGTGCAACATTGTTGCCCAATTGTCCTGCCCAATATTTTGCTCAATGCCTTTTATTGTCTCATAATGAATCTCCATCTTTTAGCCTCTTCATTGGTCCAATATAACTGATCAATCCTTATATTCTCTCAAGTGGGCAATTATGTTGAATTGAGAGGAAAAATGGAAAAAAGCCTTTAACAATATATCCAAGAGCAAAGGCAATTGCTTTGGAAATCATTGCTCAAATGATGAACTGCATAGACATGAATTTACCTAGTGCAATTCTTCTGCAAAATAATATCTAGAATAATTGTGTTCCATTTTGATTGGTCCATTGTATGCCAGGTTCACTTAACTTAATCCTATGTATCTAAAATATTATTTTAACAAGTGATCAATATGAAATTATTAATGAAATATGAATGTGATGGTTAATTTTTGTCAACTTGGTACAAATCTAAGCATATCTTGGGAGAGGAACTTTCAATTGTAGAATTACCTCCAAATATTCTACTGGGTAGGAATATATATATATATATATATATATATATATATATAACATATATACATATTTATATATATGATATTATATTGTCACAGGTTGAATGTAATTGCTCCCATAAGCTTATAGGGAGTGACACTATTAGGAGGTGTGGCCTTGTTGGAGGAAGTGTGTCACTGTGACGGTGGGCTTTGAGGTCCCTTATGCTCAAGTTTACTCAGTGTGATACTTATTGCACTTCCTGTTGCCTTTGGATCAAGATATAGTTCCTTCTCCACTCTTAGCTTTTTCTTCAGCACTATGTCTGCCTGCATGCCACCATTTCTGGCCATGACAAAAATGAACTAGACCACTAAAACTGTAAGCCAATTAACTAAATGTTTTCCATTATAAGAGTTGCCTTGTTTATGGTGTTTCTTCCCAGCAATAGAAGCTATAACAAAAACAGAAGTTGGCACCAAGGACCAGGGTATTCTTTTTTATTAATTTATTAGATTTTTAATAAATACCAATCCATGTTCCCACTCTCTTCACTCCTCCCATTCCCTCCACACACCTTCCCACCCTACCCCCATTCACCCATACAATCCTCAGAGAGGTTAAGGCACATTAATCTGTGGAAGGTCCAAGGCCCTCCCTACTATATCTAGGCTGAGCAAGGTATCCATCCAAAGAGAATAGGATCCTCCAAAGCCAGGACATGCAGTAGGGATAAATCCTGGTGAGAATGCCAGTGACCCCTCAGTCTGCCCAGCAATTCAACTGTCAACCACATTCAGAGGGACTAGTTTGATCCTATGCTTGTTCCTTCTCAGTCCAACTGGTGTTGGTAAGCTCCTATTAGCTCAGGTAAACTGTTTCAGTGGCTGTCCCCATCATGGTCTTAAACTCTTTGCTCATATTCTCATTCCTCCCACTCTTCGACTGAACTTTGGGAGCTCAGTCCAGTGCTCTGATGTGGGTCTCTACCTCTGTTTCCATCAGTTGCTGGATGAAGGTCCTATGATGATATTTAAGATATTCATCAGTCTGATCACATGGCAAGTCAAGTTCGGGCCCCCCCTCCTCTACCGATTAGGGTCTTAGCTGGAGTCATCCTTGTGGCTTCCTGGGAATTTCTCTAGAGCCAGGATTTTGCTAACCCAATAGAGGCTTGACCATAGACTCTTGACATTGGGACTATGGTTTAGAAAAGCACTTGAAATCTTTAAGCACTGTTTAATGGGCCACACTAATAGGAGCAGGAAAGATAATGGTGCTGTGAATGTCTCAAGAGGTTTCAGAGAAGAATTCAATATGTTTCCTAGAGACTATTCTTGTGATGTTTTCTTGAGGAAAGCAGCTGCTTTTTGCCCTTGTCTGAAGAGTCTGCCTGAGGCTAAAGTGATGAGATTTAGATCATTTCCATTGGCAAAGCAAATCTCAAAGCTGTTGAGCATAGAATTGTGTGGTTCCTAGTGTTGATGTTTGCAAAGACTTATAATAAAAAAAGAGCCAACTGAGGAAAGACAGCCAAGCTTTGGCAGTGAAGAAAACCATGGAAAACAGAAAGCTTGTTAAGATGTAATTGAACAAGTGGGGCCATGTTCCAGCCCTTGTAAGCAGCAGAAGAACTTGGCAGTTTTGGCATGTGGATCTGGATTTATACATAAGGATAAAAGAAAGGGATTATGAAATTTGCCTCCAGGACTAAAAAAAGTCACTGAGGCCAAGCCTGTGTCAGTAGTTTCTCAAGCCAGGTCCAGTGTCTCAGATTACTTCCTGTTGCCTGTGGGTCAAGATGTAAGAACTCTTGATTCCTTTTCCAGCACCATGACTACCTTCACGCTACAATGTCCCACCCTGATGCTAATGGAACTGAACCTCAGAAAATGTAAGCCATCCAATTAAATGTTTTCCTTTGTAAGTATTGCTGTGGTCATGGTATCATTTATAGCAATAGAAACCCTAAAGCATATAGTTTTAATTAAAAATATGTAAAAGAATTAATGTTTTTAGTTATCTCTCACATACACACACCACACAAGCACACAAGCACACAAGCACACACACACACACACACACACACACACACAAACAAGTTACATCTTACTATGAGGTTGTCTGCTTTGGGCTGTGGGGTTCTAATATGTGCAGGAGAGATAACTGAATATTATCCTTGGATCCAGCCAGTAAGTAGCATCCCTTTGTCATTTTTTCTCTTCTTTTTCAATACATCCCTACTAAAGTATTCCTTTTCCCACTCCTTCCAGTTTCCTCTTCTCTTCTCTAGATCCACTCCTCCTCTGTTTCCCTTCAAAAAGATCAGTCTTTTCAGAGCTATCAACTGAGCATGGCATAAAGAGTTACAGTAAGTCTCTCATATTAAGGTGGGGATATGCAATCTAGTGGAAGGAGGAGTGTCACGAGAACAGGCAAAAGAGTCAGAGACATGCTGGTTCCCACTGTCAGGAGTCCTACAAAAAACACCAAACTAATAACCATCACATATGCATGGAGGACCTAGCTCAGACTCATACAGGCTCCACAATTGTCATTTTTGTCGCTATGAGCCCCAATAAGCCATACTTAATTGATTCTGTGGGACTTGTTCTCCTGGCTTTCTCAACCCATTTTTCTCTTACAATTCTTCCACATACTCTTCTGCGGGGTTCTCTGAACTCTGCCTAAAGTTTGGCTGTGGATTTCTGCTTCTACTCCCATCAGATGCCTAAACATGTCTTTGATGATGACTGGGCTAGGTACCAACATATGAGTATAACAGAACATCATTAGCAAGTATTGTATCCCCCCACCATCCTAGGTATCTGGTTTATCCATCTCCATTTCCTGATCATCCAGGCAGTGTTGGATGGGTTCCCTATCCTGGGTTGGCTCTCAAGTTAGACTGGTCATTGTTTGACCACTCCCACAAGTTCTATACCACCATTGCTCCAGAGCATCTTGCAAGCATGATAGATTGGAGGTTGAAGATTTTGCAGCTTGGTTCATATAATGTTTCAGGTGGCATTATATTCTAGATGTGATATTTTTACTGGCATTTCTTGAATAAAGTTTTCACAGACCATTTTAAGTATTCATTTAAAAGAATAAAACAATTCCAATTTAGCTGGCGTGATATTTGATGATTCAACTTTGCTTGCCAGCTTAAAACAAATTTCTAGGTAAATAAGCTATATGAGAGGTCTCTTGTGTTCCTGCTTCCTTAAGTACTTGGTTTGACATGATATTAAATATCAACTGAAATATCACAGATAATTTAACTAATTGTTGGTTTTCTGTTCCAAATCAGGTGTTGGTTTACTGTTCAAATCAAGTGTAAGTGATAACATTGCCACATTAGTTAGAATATGTTTAAGAATTTGTAATAGACTATTTAGAGTTTTATAATATGAGAATTTCCATAACCTGCACTTTAGCACATAAAATCTTCCAGATAAATCAAAACCTGTTAAAAATGCTTTGAAGGTAAATAGTTACTGATAGCCGCTGTAAAAACTGGATGCTATTTTACAGAGCAGCACATGACTCTTTTACAAGTAGTCATTCAAGGCAGTGTAAGAGTTACCTCTGTTGGAGCAAGTGGGTGTGTGAAATGAGGTGTTGAATGTTTTCCACTAAGAGCTATGCCTAAGAGGAGTGATGAAGATTTGAACACTGAATGGAAAGCAATAGGGAAAGCAAAGCATATCAGATAGCTCATTACAGACACAGGTTAGGAAACTGCAAAGCGGCACTTAATAGGTAGTACTAGAGGAAATTTCCCACAGCAGCGTTGGATCAGATGTAGCCAGAATCATACACATATCTATTTCTATTGCAAAGATTGATCAGCTGTAAAGACACTTTTCCTGTGAAGGACTGGGGCAGCCTATCCAGAATAGAGTGCCTGTGCTTCGGGTGGGACAAAGGGCAGTGCCACTGTGAATGAACATGGCTATCGTCAGATTCGTCCAAGAAGATTGTGTGACATGATATTGTTTTTCATTGGCATGAAATAGATAAAAGAAAACCTTGTAGCCTTGTGAGTTCCTGGTCTACAAGAGCTAGTTCCAGGACAGGCTCCAAAATGCTACACAGAGAAATCCTCTATCAAAAAGCCCAAAAAAGTATACAAAAAGAAAAAAATTAATAACAATGCCTCCTCACCAACTATATTTATTCTTTGTCTCTCTGTCTCACTGACTACAGGTAAAACAAGATTAATGATCTTTCTTCTGTTTGAATTGTCTTTTATAGATCTGAGGTTTAACAATGGATGAACTCTTTGTGTCAGAGGGAGTTTATGTTTAATAAAAGCTTATATACTCAAAAGTAGAAAGAAAAGTAACATATGTAGATTAGAAATTAAGAGTAAAATTGTCTGTCTTCAGTGCTGTTTGCACCAATATCTACATTTGTTTCACTTTTATTGAACCTAACATTAAGGACTTCCTTTAGTAGTTCAAAAATTTCTTCCTGAAAAGAAAGAATACATTTTTATTATCATAGAAATGATTTTTTATGTCTATTTTCATAAAAGTAGAATTCCCGACAGGACACTGTTTGAATGACATTTCCTCCTACATATCATATTAATTAAATATTTATAAATTATTAAGATACAAAGGAATTATTATAGCATGTGACACCTGAAAAGTCACACTGCCACCATCTTTGATAATGCACTTTAGATTTCTCCTGTTAGGTCCTCCCTACTTTTGCTATCTCAGGTTGTTTGGGATGGAGTCATTTTCTGCTTCAAGCTGGGAACTGGTTCTTGTCTTTTTAAAGTTATAAAGTGTTCATAAATGATGAGCCGGGCGGTGGTGGCACATGCCTTTAATCCCAGCACTCGGGAGGCAGAGGCAGGCACATCTCTGTGAGTTAGAGGACAGCCTGGTCTACAAGAGCAAGTTCCAGGACAGGAACCAAAAAGCTACGGAGAAACCCTGTCTCGAAAAATCCAAAAAAAAAAAAAAAAAAAAAGATAAATGATGAGGTTTTGATAGAATGATGATCCCCAGTTGTGAAAGGCTGAAGGTTGGATATGTGTATTCATTGTCCCAGTCTGTAATTCTTGACAAGACAATTTGCTTTTGCTTGATAATTTGGAATAGTTAATCATGTTAGAGTTTCCAAGGTTTAAAGCAGTATTTGGTGACTAGTTTCAAAATCAAATTCTGCCATTTTATAAAAATTCACAGATGCAAACAGAATATTTCACTACAAATTGTAAACTAAGGAAGTGGTCATTGACTGAGATTCTGAAAATAGAGGATTTATCCTACACCCGTTTGCCCAGTGTTAGCTCAGTTGGTGCTGATGAAGCACAGGAAGTCTACAGGATATTACCCTCATTCAGCCTCTACCCTATAAGTCCTGGTCTACAATGAAAACGCTCATCTGAGTAATAGAAAAACAGTATGAAATATTTTGCAGCTAAGTATGGATTCATGCGCATCATTTTTTAAATTTTTTTTATGAACAGCCTGGAGATACAAAAATTGCTATTCTCATATCAAATCTGGGAGTGGAAATTTAAAGTTTAAGAGATTAAGCCATGGTCATAAAGACCCCAGACAACAATTGGTAGGTGTCAAATCTGAATAAAAATGGATTCTGTAACTCATATATTTGAATTATTGGTTCCCAGCTGGTAGAATTTTTTGCAAGGATTAAGAAGTATGGCTTTATTGATGGAGGTGTGTCCCTGGGGTTGGCTTCTGAGACTTATTCCTAGTTAGCTTTCTCTGCCTTGTGCTGCAAGCTACTGCTCCAATGTCATGCCCTCCTGCCTGCTGTCATGCTCCTTGCAGTGTTGGTCTGGGACTCTAGCACTCTGAATCTGTAAGCTAGTCCTCAATAAGCTCTTTCTTCTAGAAGTTGCTTTGGTAATGGTGTCTCTTCACAGCAACAGAAAAGTAGCCAAGATTGTAGGGTGTCATCTTCTACTTTGAATTCTTACTTTTCTTTTGTTTGCGTCTCTCTACCTTTGGCTAGTTCACTGCTTTGTTTTAAAGATACCATTTAACCTTTTAAGAGTGACACATCTGGGGGTTTTCATTTTTTCTTGAGGATAAAAGAAAAAAAATTAACAAAGTGATCATACAACTTATTTACATTAAAATGGTTATGTAGGTTTTAGGGATAGCTCCCTCAATAAAATGCTTATTGTTAGACATGAAGACCCAAGTTCAGTTCCCAGAACACACATTTTTTTAAAAAAAGTGTAGTGTTTCTTGTTTGTACTTCCAGTGCTATGGAGACTGAGACAGGAGAATGCCTGGGACTCCCTGACCATTCCGACTTCCTGGACTGGTGAGTCCTGTGTTCCCACTGAGAGAACCCTTAAAACAAATGAGGTAGATGGCTATTGAGGAACAACTCCTGATGTTTGCCTCTGTCCAACCCCCAGTGCATTTAAACATACACACACATTTAAGTGTGTCCCCCACATGCCCCTGAACATGCACAGGCATTTACATGTGTCTCCTGTGTACATGTAAACACAGACACACAAACATTTATGTGTATCTCCCTTATTTACCTGAATATGTACACATATTCAAATGTGTCCCGTAAATGTACCTGAACAGACACACATTTACCTGTATCCCCATGTGCACCTGAATGTACAAACATATTCACATGTGTACCTCACATTCACCTGAACATAAGCAGACATTTACATGTCCCACATGTGCACCTGAACCTACAAACACATTTACATTTATCTTCCATGAGAACCTAAGTATACACACTTACATGCATACATACATACATACATATTAACATGTGTTTACAGAGAAGATTACATTAAGTCAGAATTTTCAGGGAATGTCTGTTATTACAGCATGAAGGAGGCTGAGAAAGGACAGCAAGTTCCTAAAAGCAAAAGGATTAACGTGTGTTTGTGTGCACATGTGTGCCTTCTCATCAGAAGACAATTTCAAATATTGGTCTTTCTCTTCCATTTCCTTTGAGATAGGTTCTCCTTTTCATCTGACTGCACAGGCAAATTGACCCATGAGATCCTGTGTTTTCTCCAGCTCCAGTCTCTCTTCAGGAGTTTGGAGACTACAGATGCTCACACTGTACATCCTTTTTTTTTTATTGATTTTTATTGAGCTCTACATTTTTCTCTGCTTCCCTCCCTGCCTCTCCCCTCCTCTTCAACCCTCTCCCAAGGTCCCCATGCTCTCAATTTACTCAGAAGATCTTGTCTTTTTCTACTTTCAATGTAGATTAGATCTATGTATGTCTATCTCTATTCTACACAGCAGAAGAAAAAATAATGACATCTTGAATTTTGCAAGCAAATGGATGGAGCTAAAAACCATCATATTGAGTGAGGTAACCCGGACTCAGAAAGACAATTATCACATGTACTCACTCATAAGTGGTTTTAAAACATAAAGCAAAAAAAAAAAAAAAAAAAAAAAAAACAGCCCACAAATCACAATCCCAGAGAACCTAGACAACAATGAGTACATCCTGTTTTTATAAGGATTCTAGAACCTTGTTTTCATTTTCAACACTTTTGTTCACAGAAGCATTTCCCTGGCCAAGTTGATATATTTTTAAAAAGTTAATATTTATGGTATGTTTTGCAAAACAGACTTAATAGCATGCCCATTGTCTCATAGAGTAAAGTGTATTTTGTGGGGCATTGCTACCATACAGAGTAGAAAATTCCACTTTTTCTTTTCTTTCTTTCTTTCTTCTTTATTTTTTGTTTTTTTTCTTTTAGAAAAAAGATGAGTAAAATCCCCAATCCAGAGGGAAAATAGATAACAATATCTGGATCTCCGATAGGTTATTATGTCAGACAAACTCCACAGGCAAAGAAAGCAGGCTGAGATCTGACTAATCATGAAATTTAGATGCTGATTATTTATTTATGCTAAGTGTTGTTTTGGCTTCTGTTTGTCAAACAGTGGTTCAGCTGTTACAAGAAAATGACGTTTGGAGTGAAGAAACAATGGGAAACTCAAGAACTACCTCTGTATTCAAATATGTAAGCAGATCATACAGAATAATATTTTATCAAGCAACAAGGGAGAATATAATGTCTGCCTCTTTGGGTGTGTTAAACTTCAAGGGGCAAGCAAGCCTTCATCCTCCTGTCTTAGTCAACAACCCCATAGAACTCCCAAGTGCTTGGGGAGCAAAAAGATCCATTTTCAGCATTCTCTTTCTCTCCAAATTTTATTTCCTACAGAAGCAAGGCAAATGAAAGCTGCATCTCCTTAACTGCCTCATGCTGCTCAGAGCACCACTGTTTGTAAATTTTCAAGTAGAAATGGAAATTGTGTTTATTTCCCTGATTTTTATTTGCGACTTTCATGCCCCAAACCTGTGTGTCTCCTGATCAAAACTGACAGCTAGAAGCAGTAGCCAGTTTAAGGGTGACATACTGTGTTACATTCAGCACATCGCAGGTTTAGAGAATTAGAGAACACAAATATGCAAATTGCAGAGGGAAGAAAACCATTTATCTATAGTTTATCTACAACCATGCAAAACAAAAGCAAACCTGCATCCTATGACTTCAATACATCTCAAAATTAGATTAACAGGGTTAAGGAGATTATCCACCTTTTTCTCCTCTCCTGAATACTTCAAAATTGTTATTCTTCTATGAAAAAAATGAAGCAAAAGAACATGCATAAAAGTTAAGAAGAATTAGAACAATTCTCATCAAGAGAATATCTGATTTGTGTTTTCATCTGTAAAAAGAAAATTGCCTTTGAATTTAATTTCTTCACACAGACCGTCAGAGGCATCGTTTAAGTGCTTGAAATCATATCAAGTACTGCTGACCAGCTCCTTTCACAGGCTGGTTTGATTACATTTGACTCCTAAATCTATATTCAGATATGTCATCTTCATTATGTGTGAAAGAAGATTCATTGTTCTCTGTTCTTTGCTTTATTTTAAATTGGGTTTTGGAGAGATGTTTCTTTGTAAATAAAATCACGCAGAATTAAACCTCTTTGTTCTGTCTTTGGAACTTAAGAAAAAAATATGAATTGGTCCTATTCATTTAAAATATATCTTTACAGATTCTTACACTGCCCTGCAACAATTCCCTGAGACAAACATTTGCATGCAGGTGGTGTTTAGGGAAGGTAATCATAGAAAGATGAATTGAGAGATGAGGAAAGTAAAGGTCAGTAATGAACCAAGCGCAAGGCTGAATGACTGAGTTGGCCTTTGATGGGGGAATATCTAGAACTCTCCTTCAGTGACATCACTGAGCTCTTATGAATATGCATTTCTGTAGTCACATGTATCGTGTGTGTGTGTGTGTGTGTGTGTATAAAGAACAGTTCAACTGGAAAATAAAAAGTTGAAGACAATACCCTAAAGTTGCTATACATCATGGATTACAGTTAACAACGGAAGTGTTAACTACTTTGTACCCTCTTGCTGCATAGATTTGAGGACTTCTTAAACTGTACAAGAGTGTCAGAGGCATATATAGCAGAAATCAAGGGGTGTCCAGTGTGACACTGTAACTCTAACACTGTAGCTCAGTAGGGAAAGAAGCTTAGTACCGTGTCCAGTTTTATAATCGGCAAAAGTCTATGCACATAATATAGGCCCTCATAAACACTGTCTGAATTAAGTTCTATAGTATGGCTGGTTGACAGAAAGTTAAAAAAGGCATAGGAATTAAGTAGGTAAACACAAAGTTTTTCTAGAACGATCTACCTTATTAGACTCCTTGCCTGCTACCTCAGTTCCTTTTCGTACAAAATCAAGCCTTACTTAATACTAGAAGAACAATTCTGACCATGGACTATTTCAGTGATGCCAGGGGAAAGAAACCAGAAAATAACATGTGGTCCAATCTACACATAAACTTCATCGCATCTCTTGTCCAACCCCTTCTTTGTGTAGCATCCCATCCCAGAGACCTTAAAGGAAGGACAGAGAGGCCACCATGCGGTTGAGCATTTTGCTTTATCTCCCAAACCGTCCTCTTTACTCAAAATCTTAAGGTTTTCAAATAACCAATAAAACTGTAATTTACCATATACAGGAGACAAAGAAGCAGGTGCCCCGGTGTTATCTGTCCAACTGCAGCTTCAGTACCCCCTGTGCATCTTTGCTAGTGTTGATTGTACGCTTTGATTGAAGCGGTGTTTTTCTCATGTCCGCAGGTGACCACTGTGCTCAAGGAGTCCTTGTTTCTTTTTTTAAACCTATGGTACCCATCTAAAACCAATAATGCCCTCTTTCCCACTTAAATGTATCATGTATGTGAAGAAATGATGCATGTACTTGTTTTTTTTTTCTTTTTGTTCTTATTTATTTATTTAGATTTCTGCCTCCTCCCCGCCACCCCCTCCCATTGCCTTTCCCCTCCCCCAATCAAGTCCCCCTCCCTCATCAGCCCGAAAAGCAATCAGGGTTCCCTGCCCTGTGGGAAGTCCAAGGACCACCCACCTCCATCCAGGTCTAGTAAGGTGAGCATCCAAACTGCCTAGGCTCTCACAAAGCCAGTACCTGCAGTAGAATCAAAACCCAGTGCCATTGTTCTTGAGTTCTCAGTGGTCCTCATTGTCCGCTATGTTCAGCGAGTCCGGTTTTATCCCATGCTATTTCAGACCCAGGCCAGCTGGCCTTGGTGAGTTCCCGATAGAACATCCCCATTGTCTCAGTGTGTGGGTGCACCCCTCGCGGTCCCGAGTTCCTTGCTCGTGCTCTCTCTCCTTCTGCTCCTGATTTGGACCCTAGGATTTCAGTCCGGTGCTCCAATGTGGGTCTCTGTCTCTGTCTCCTTTCATTGCCTGATGAAATCAACCTGTGAAATGCATCCCTACTTACTATGACTGCTCTGCCTGAGATGAAGTGTGAGTAGGGCTAGTACCATCCCATTCACTGGCTTTATTAGCAAAATATAGAGAAACTCACCAGTCTGAACCTGAGGCCTAAACCTGGACCTGAATGTGTAAAGTAGAATCTAGCTCTGGGTGTGGTTTTAGACCAGTAGAGTCCATGATCTTTCATCAATATAGGAGTGGGTGAAATGGCCAATGGGCTAAATTCAGAACAATGTGTCACATATTTAAATAAAAATTGTTGTCACGTTTTTTAATTGGGTTAATTAGCATTTTAAAGTCTAAGTTTCTTGATTTCTTTATATATTTTGGAGATCAGACCTTTGTCTGTTGCAGAGTTGGTGAAGATCTTCTCCCAGTCAGTAGGTTTCCATTTTGTTTTAGTGACAGTGTCCTTTGCTTTACAGAAGCTTCTCAGTTTCAGTAGGTCACAATTATTCAATGTTGCCCTTAATGTCTGTGCTGCTGGGGTTATACATAGGAAGCAATCTCCTGTGCCCATCTGTTGTAGGGTACTTCCCACTTTTTCTTCTATCAGGTTCAGTGTGGTGGGATTTATATTGAGGTCTTTGATCCATTTGGACTTGAGTTTTGTGCATGGTGATAGATATGGGTCTATTTTCGTTCTTCTACAGGTTGACATCCAGTTGTGCCAGCACCATTTGTTGAAGATGCTTTCTTTCTTCCATTGTATACTTTTAGCTCCTTTATTGAAAATGAGGTGTTCATAGGTTTGTGGGCTAAAAACTGGGTCTTCTATATGATTCCACTGGTCGACTTCTCTGTTTTTATGCCAGTACCACGCTGTTTTCATTACTGTAGCTCTGTAATAGAGTTTGAAGTCAGTGATTGTAATGCCTCCAGAAGTTCTTTTATTGTATAAGATTGTTTTGGCTATCCTGGGTTTTTTGTTTTTCCATATAAAGTTGATTATTGTCCTCTCAAGATCTGTGAAGAATTTTGATGGGACCTTGATGGGGATTGCATTGAATCTATAAATAGCCTTTGGTAGAATTGCCATTTTTACTATGTTAATCCTCCCAATCCAAGAGCAAGGGATACCCTTCCATTTTCTGGTGTCCTCTTCAATTTCTTTCTTCAATGCCTTAAAGTTCTTGTCAAATAGATCTTTCACTTCCTTGGTTAGAGTTACCCCAAGATATTTTATGCTGTTTGTGGCTATCATGAAAGGTGATGATTCTCTGATTTCCCTCTCTGCTTCCATATCATTTGTGTATAAGAGGGCAACTGATTTTTTGGAGTTGATCTTGTATCCTGCCACATTACTAAAGGTGTTTATCAGCTGTAGGAGTTCTTTGGTGGAGTTTTTGGGGTCGCTTATGTACACTATCATATCATCTGCAAATAACGAAAGTTTAACTTCTTCCTTTCCTATTCGAATCCCCTTGATCACCTTATGCTGTCTTATTGCTATTGCTAAAACTTCAAGCACTATATTGAACAGGTATTGAGAGAGTGGACACCCTTGTCGTATTCCTGATTTTAGTGGGATGGCTTTGAGTTTCTCTCCGTTTAATTTGATGTTAGCTGTTGGCTTGCTGTAAATAGCTTTAATTATATTTAGGTATTACCCTTGTATCCCTTATCTCTCCAAGACTTTTATCATAAAGGGATGTTGAACTTTGTCAAATGCTTTTTCAGCATCTAATGAAACGATCATATGTATTTTTTCTTTCAGTTTATTTATATGGTGGATTACATTGATAGATTTCTGTATGTTGAACCAGGCCTACATCTCTGGGATGAAGCCTACTTAATCATAATGGATAATTTTTCTAATGTGTTCTTGGATTCGATTTGCCAGTATTTTGCTGAAGATTTTTGCGTCGATGTTCATGAGTGAGATTGGCCTATAATTCTCTTTCTTGGTTGAGTCTTTGTGCGGTTTTGGTATCAGAGTGATGGTAGCTTCATAAAAGGGATTTGGCAATGACTCTTCTGTTTCTATATTGTGAAATACATTAAGGAGTATAGGTATTAGGTCTTCTTGGAAGTTCTGGTAGAATTCCGCATTGAAATCATCTGGTCCTGGACTGTTTTTGGTAGGGAGGTTTTTGATAATAGCTTCTAATTCTTCACTACTAACAGGTCTATTTAGATTGTTCACCTGGTCCTGATTTAACTTTGTTATATGGTATTTATCTATAAAAGTGTCCATTTCTTTTACATTTTCCAGTTTTGTGGCATACAGGCTTTTGTAGTAAGATCTAATGATTCTCTGAATTTCCTAGACTTTAAAATGCTAGTTAACCCAATTAAAAAATGGGGCACTGAACTGAACAGAGAATTCTTAACAGAAGAAGTTCAAATGGCCAAAAGATACTTAAGGTCATGCTCAACCTCCTTAGGGATCAGGGAAATGCAAATCAAAACAACTTTGAGATATCATCTTATACCTGTCAGAATGGCTAAAATCAAAAACAGCAATGATAACCTTTGCTGGAGAGGTTGTGGAGAAAGGGGTACCTTTATCCATTGCTGGTGGGAATGCAAACTTGTGCAACCACTTTGGAAATCAGTGTGGCGGTTTCTCAGGAAATTTGGGATCAACCTACCCCTGGACCCAGCAATACCACTCTTGGGAATATACCCAAGAGATGCCCTATCATGTGACAAAAGCATTTGTTCAACTATGTTCATAGCAACATTATTTGTAATAGCCAGAACATGGAAACAACCTAGATGTCCTTCAACAGAAGAATGGATGAAGAAAGTGTAGAATATATACACATTAGAGTACTACTCTGCCATAAAAAACAATGACTTCTCGAATTTTGCATGCAAATGGATGGAAATAGAAAACACTATCCTGAGTGAGGTAACCCAGACCCAAAAAGAGGATCATGGGATGTACTTACTCATAATTGGTTTCTAGCCATAAATAAAGGTCACTGAGTCTATAATTTGTGATCTTTAAGAAGCTAAATAAGAAGTTGAACCCAAATAAAAACATGTAGTTATTATCCCTGCTATGGGAAATAGACAAGATTTCTGGGCAAAAAATTGGGAACTTGGGGGTGCGGTGGGATGGGGGTAAGGGGAGATGGGGAGAGAAAAGTAAGAAGGGGAAAATGGAGGGAACTTGGGGAAACGGGATGATTGGGATAAAGGAAGGTTGGTTAGGGGAGCAGAGAAGCACACATCTTAATTAAGGGAGCCATCTTAGGGTTGGCAAGAGACTTGAACCTAGAGGGGCTCCCAGGTGCCCAGGGCGATGTCCCCAGCTAATTCCTGGGGCAGCTGAGGATAGGGAACCTGAAATGACTCTATCCTATAGCCATACTGATGAATATCTTGCATATCACCATAGAACCTTCATCTGGCGATGGATGGAGATAGAGAGCATCGAACTAAGCTCCCAATGTCCCAATGAGGAGCAGAAGGAGGGAAAACATGAGCATGGAAGTCAGGACCACGAGGGGTGCACCCTCCCACTGAGACAGTGGGGCTGATCTATTGGGAGCTCACCAAGGCCAGCTGGACTGGGAGTGAAAACGCATGGGATAAAACCGGACTCTCTGAACATGGCAGACAATGAGGGCTGATGAGAAGCCAAGGACAATGGCATGGGGTTTTGATCCTACTGCATGTTCTGGACATGTGGGTGCCTAACCAGTTTGGATGCTCACCTTCCTAGACCTGGATGGAGGGGGGAGGACCTTGGACTTTCCACAGGGCAGGGAACCCTGACTGCTCTTTGGACTGGAGAGGGAAGGGGAGAGGAGTGGGGGGAGGGGGAGAGGGGCGGGAGGAGGGGTAGGGCAATGAGAGACTGGGAGGAGGCAGAAATTTTTTTTTCAATAAAAAAATTAAAAAAAAATTGTTGTCATGTAGCTAGATGGATTGTAAAAGCATCATTCCTGTCTATCTGCTTTTTTTTCTTCCTCCTCTTCTTCCACAGTCCTCTCCCTGCTTTTGCTACTAGTAGAACTGGACTAACTGACTGTTTTGTTTTTCATTACATATCATTAATTTCAACTTCCAAGCTAATATTTAGATTCAGTTCTTATGTTTTATCTTTAGAATATTTACTTGCTGTATGATAGGGCATCTCTTGGGTATATTCCCAAGAGTGGTTTTGCTGGGTCCAGGGGGAGTTTGGATGCTCACCTTACTAGACCTGGATGGAGGTGGGTGGTCCTTGGACTTCCCACAGGGCAGGGAACCCTGATTGCTCTTTGAGCTGACTAGGGATGGGGACTTGATCGGGGTTGGGGGAGGGAAATGGAAGGCGGTTGTGGGGAGGAGGCCGAAATCTTTAACAAATAAATAAATAAATAAATTAAAAAAAGAATATTTACTTACAAACATCAAGAATAAAAACAAACATCCACACAAACAAAACAACAATATCCCTCATGTCATGACATCATTTTTGTCTTATTCACGAGGATGAAGGGCGACTCTAACTAGCTGAACACATTTCACATTATGTTACCTTATAGGAAACTGAATATACCTGATAAAAATATATGCATTAGTGCCAAATAAAGTAACTTCAATATATGACATGTAATCATGACATTCAATCATTCAATAGTATTTAGACAATTCTATTAAATTTCCCTAATAAATGAGTGTTCCCATTTCTTAACCTACTCACATTTCTTCTCTGTTCAAGCCTTCATGTCACACGGGATGGCCTCAAATTTTATTGATTTACCAATACAAAAACAAGCAAAACAGTTTAATCCCACATCAAGCACACTTATGACCATTTCCTCGGAAGCTCTCAATCCTACTTCTCCTCTTCACACTATAAGGAGGTGTCTATGGTTCCATGAAGGAACAGTTCTATGCTCATGGCCACTCTCTCTAACCTTCCTCTCTTCCAATCTTTATTCACACTCTCTCTCTTGTCTTCTCATACCAACAATATCTTCTGCTATGATAAATAGTAACATTTTATAGGACAACATCCACATTTTAAAATTAGGATGAAAACGGGTTTATCTTTGTGTTTAATCATATTTATGTGTATGTATCTATATGTGAGTTTATACATGTGAAAGTTATGTTCACAGAAGCCAGAAGTAATTGGATCCCCTGGGGCTGGAGATACAGGCAGTTGTAAATATGACCTGGATACTCAGAAATGAATTTGGGTCATTTGGAAGAGTTGAGCCATCCCTCCAGCACGACCCTCTTCACTTTTATTGAAAACAGAGCCTAGAATGAGGAGTACTTTGTTACCTATTTCTCTATTCTCGCCCTTTCACAGGGAAACTATAACCTAGTGCCCTCAATGACTTTCACAGGGAAACTATAACCTAGTGCCCTCAATGACTTTCACAGGGAAACTATAACCTAGTGCCCTCAATGACTTTCACAGGGAAACTATAACCTAGTGCCCTCAATGACTTTCATCTCCCATTTGCCCTAAACTTTCTCTCAGGTCAAAGTTTTGTCCTCTCTACTTTGCTTACATTGTGTCTATTAAATTCACAGTGCTCTCCAAGTTTATTGGAACTGCACAAAGATTTCAGGCCTCAATCCAAATTGTGTCTTACACTCTTGTTTTACATAATACTATATTTGCCACTTCTTTCTCAGCTTTGGAGATCTTTCCTTCTATCTAGCCTTTGAAAACTGAAGTGACCCAGAACTCTTGGTTTGACCTCTATTATATCGCTCCTCTGAAAGGTGTTTTATATCATGTTACCCAGTTTATTTGCTTGAACTACAATGAATTGGATGATGAGTTCCAAACATATGTCCTCATGTCGAACTTCCCCTGATCTCCGAATTCATAATCCAAAGTGTCATAATCCAAATGACGAATGGGCATCTTAAATTAAATATGTCTAAAATAGAACTTTTTGATTTAGTCCACTGTATGATTTTCCATCAATCTTCCTCATCCCAGTAAAAGCACCATCACTCACTCACTCACATGCTAAAGCCAAAAGAACCTGTGTTCGCTCTCCATGCCTTCTTATATTTCCTCTCAGTATATCACACACACACACACACACACACACATGCATGCACACACACAGCCACCCACACTATTAAACTATGTCATATCTACTAATATGCTATTATATGCTGCTTAAGTTGTACACATTATCAATATTGTCACTCTGGTCTGAAGTAGCCTCATCACTCGCTAGGATTACCACAGAAATATTGAAAATAAATAAGTGAATTTTTTTTTAAATTTTCGCCTCCTCCCTGCCTCCCTTTTCTCTCCCCCTCCCCCCAGTCCCCACCCCTTCCCCCTCTCCCTCCCTCCCCAGTTCTAAGAGCAGTCAGGATTCCCTGCCCTGTGGGAAGTCCAAGGTCCTCCCCCTTCCATCCAGGTCTAGGAAGGTGAACATCCAAACTGGCTAGGCTCCCACAAAGCCAGGATCAAAACCCAGTGCCATTGTCCTTGGCTTCTCAGCAGCCCTCATTGTACATCATGTTTAGAGAGTCCGGTTTTATCCCCTGCTTTTTCACAGTCCAGCTGGTCTTGGTGAGCTCCCATTAGATCAGCCCCACTGTCTCAGTGGGTGGGTGCACCCCTTGCGGTCCTCACTTCCTTGCTCATGTTGTCCCTCCTTCTGTTCCTCATTTGGACCTTGGGAGCTCAGTCTAGTGCTCCAATGTGGGTTTCTGTCTCTATCTCCATCCATTGCCAAATGGAGGTTCTATGGTGATATGCAAGATATTCATCAGTATAGCTATAGGATCGGGCCATTTCAGGCTCTCTCTCCTCAGCTGCCCAAGGACCTAGCTGGGGACATCTCTCTGGATCCCTGGGAACCCCTCTAGAGTCAATTTTCTTGCCAACCCTAAAGTGGCTCCCTTAATTAAGATATACACTTCCCTGCTCCCATATCCACCCTTCCTTCATCCCAACCATCCCATTCCTCCAAGCTCTCCCCATCCTCCCCTTCTCACTTTTCTCTCCCCATCTCCCCTTTCCCCCATCCCACCCCAACCCCCAGTTCCCAATTTTTGCTTAATTAAGATAAAAATTTCTTTGTAATAGCATCCAAATAAAGCATTTGAAAGTTGACATTAAATAACATCAGCCTGGACTAACACTTTTCCATGGGAAGTCCAGGTCTTCTCCATGATCTGTGTATCAGCAGCAGTCTCCCAGCTACATCCTATTGTTTTAGCGATGCGTTTCCTCCTTGTGTTTCCATCCTTGGATGTTGGGATTCACTGCTCCTCACAAAGATCTTCTTTAGATCATATCCATGTTGTTATTTAGGAAGCAGGGCAATAGACAAGAAAACAGGAAGCTTTCACACCTTACTTTAAGGTCTACAAGAGCTAGTTCCAGGACAGGAACCAAAAGCTACAGAGAAACCCTGTCTCAAAAAATCCACACACACACACACACAAGGTTCATTATTGCTTTGGACCAGATATATATATATATGTATGCTCATACCACACCATAATGTGGGACTTCAAGAGAAGCCTCTGGAGGGAGTCTGCTTGAAACTCAGGGCAGTGGCCTTGAGTCTTTGGTCAACAGAAGCTTTTACCCTCACATCCTGCTTGTGTTGTTCAGACATAGTTCCTTTGTAGGACTTTTCACATCGGAAAGTACTCCTTTTTTCAAGACTGTTCTGTGGTGTTTTCCCTACTATCCTCAACAACATTCTTAGAAGTATAAAATTTACAGGGTTAAGGTATGTGCATATTGGGTACTATTATGGATTTTAATAAATATTAATTGGGTGAAATTTATGAATGTTTCTACAATATAAAAAGCCAGGAAAATGTCTATAGGTAGATTCTACTGGTGTTTGTTTTAATAGGCAGGCAGTAATACTTTCAAATGTTTTAAAACTTTACTTTTGGAAAGCATAACCAGCTATTTCTTTTTTGTTTTCACTTTTTTTTAAAATAAGACAATTTTAAGAGGAATTAAGCTTGAAACATAGTAAGTCTGTTTGGCAAGACAGCAACCAAAGTCTAAAGTACATGCCATAATGTTCAAATATAAAAGACATTAAAGAATAGATGTAGCAATTTCAATGTGTCAACCTAGAATTCTGATGTTCTGCATTTTTTTTTTTTGTCAAAGCCTCCGTTTATTAGGGACAGGGTAACAACTTATATACCCCCTGAATGAGGGCTTGGGGAGCAGGGCACAGGAGCATGGAATCTGGCGGTGTGGTCCCAGTCACGTAACCTACATCCGGTCAGGTAGGCCAAGAAGTCAGGAGTTGCCACACCTAGTTCCCTGGATAGCTGGAATTTAAGGCAGTTCCACTATCAGATTAGGTTCGTTAGCAATTAGCGAATAGCTAATTGGGTGTGGGGCAGGTTTTGCCAATAGGACTATTCTTAACATAATTATGGGTTTGGGGTTCCCTGCAGGCTCCCCAAGGTGATGGTTTCTGTAACAATCTTTAGGGGGGGAAACGGCTCCCAACATATTCCTCCTTTCTTATAAAAAGGCAAGTAGTTATAGGTGGAGGGCACCAAGACAGAGTCAACCATGGTGTCAGATCTAAAGGAGAAGGGACTGGGACAAGGAGAGACCCTCCTCTCGACTGGTGAAGCAATTTACCTCTCCTGGAAACAGAGGGGTGCCTTATGAGTAGCATTAGTTTCTTGGAGCTTCTCAAATAAAAGGTATCTAGTAGGATTAAAGTAAGCAGATCACAGGGCACCCTGTCTTAGGCTATGTGGAGAGCGCCCTCGTACCTAAAAACCATGCCATGTTGAGCCGGCCTGTACGGCCTCTGTATGGTTTGAAATTTAGGTGAGGATCCACACTAACTCCCGTCATTGGGCCCCTGTATCTATCATTAATGAAAAATCTGTGAGGTGCTCCTTAAACAAAAGATATGATATAATTTTGGCACCAATAACTCCATCTCCAGACAAGAAGAAAGGGGCACCTTCCAAACCCAGTATTCACCTTTTAGTCTGGCCCATGGTATGTCCTCCTTCCTAAATGCCTACTCCACAAAAAGTTACGTGTGCTTGCCTGCCATCAATTAGGGAGGTGAAAAAGGGATCAAAATCTAAAATTCTTAACATATGCATTAAACCCAAACACTTTACAGCATGTGTCAAACCTTTCCCAACATCTATAAGCAGTTACAAATATCATTAGATCAATTTCAGTAAGAGTACAATGACATACATTGTTGTCAAATACCACCATTTCCAGACTCTGAGCAACAGTCACAGGAACCCCAATCTTTCCCCTTCTTAAGTGAAGAGGTTAGTATTTTAATTAAAATGAGTTCTGTGTCCCAAAGATTAAAACAGTCTGATGTCCAGTCTGCATCTCAGCTCCAAAGCAGACCAGAGTTCAAGCTGCGGAAGCAGTTTAGCACTTGTGCTTCAGGGCCGGTGGGATTCCTGGGTGAGGTGAGCTGGATTCAGCTATCTGAAGCACATCCTGGCATTATCTCAGCCGGGTCTCCCTGGACTCAGGAGGCAGAATTGACACCCTGCAGAGTGGAGCAGCAGGTTCTGTTATCAGGGACTCCTCTCCTTGGGGGCAGGAAAAGCCAGACTAAGGACCTCTCTGCAATCGCCTCAGGAACTCCTCTGTGTCCGCAGCGCAGCCTCGACATCAGGCCCAGCTTTTATTTTCTTTCTGTGAAAAAAGCATAAACATATCCTCGACCCCAAATATATATAGGTCGGGTTTTTTCATAATGCATTGCAAGGGCTTTTCCACCTTGCCCTAGCAAAGGTCAGCTTGGTGTTATCATGTCAGATCCGTTTGCATCTGGATCTACTTGCAAGTTTCATAAGCTGCTTACAAGGAGCCTTATTATGCTCCATAATATTTTTTTTATTATTATTAGCCATATATGCAGTTCCTCCATTGGAAGGGCCATTTGTAAAATTTAGCATAAAATCCTTTAAGGGATTTTTTTTGCTATAACATTAGCAAAATACAGTTGTGTGAATTGTAGCAATAATCATCTGGGGATCAAGCCATTTTTTAGCTTTTATCCTGCCCTTTTGTACCAGACAGGCTACTGGTTAAATTAAGAGTTTAATATCTTAATTGGCAAAACTTGAGAAGATTTTGCCATAAACAGCATTTTTTTATAAAAATGTTGTAGAATAAGTTTTATATTTAATATGCACACTTGCCATAGCTGCATTATAATTAATATACTGTATTTGTTGATTATTGTATACTTTACCTGTTGATTTATATTTTACCTGTTTGAGTACCTGTTAGGCTGCTTTAAGCTCTCTCTATTGGAAACTGTTTTTTTTTTATTTTATTTTTTTTTCTATTCTAAGATGGCTCCCTTGATTAAGATGTGTGCTTCTCTGCTCCCTTAACCAACCTTCCTTTATCAAAAACATCCCGTTTCCCCAGGTTCCCCCCCATCCTCCCCTTCTCACATTTCTCTCCCCTTCTCCCCTCACTCCCCCTCCCACCACACCCCCAAGATCCCAAATTTTTGCCCGGCAATCTGGTCTACTTCCCATAACCAGGAGGATAGCTATATGTTTTTCTTTCGGTTCACTTTCTTATTTAGTTTCTTTAGGATATCAAATTATAGACTCACTGACCTTTATTTAACTCTAGAAACCAATTATGAGTGAGTACATCCCATGTTCATCCTTTTGGGTCTGGGTTACCTCACTCAGGATAGTGTTTTCTATTTCCATCCATTTGCATGCAAAATTCGCGAAGTCATTGTTTTTTACCGCTGAGTAGTATTCTAATGTATATATATTCCATACTTTCTTCATCCATTCTTCCATTGAAGGGCATCTAGGTTGTTTCCAGGTTCCGGCTATTACAAATAATGCTGCTATGAACATAGTTGAACAAATGTCCTTGTCATATGATCGGGCATCTCGTGGGTATATTCCCAAGAGTGGCATTGCTGGATCCATGGGTAGGTTGATTCCAAATTTCCTGAGAAACCGCCACACTGCTTTCCAAAGTGGTTGCACAAGTTTGCATTCCCACCAGCAATGGATGAGGGTACCCCTTTCTCCACAGCCTCTCCAGCAAAGGCTATCATTAGTGTTTTTGATTTTAGCCATTCTGACAGGTGTAAGGTGATATCTCAGTGTTGTTTTGATTTGCATTTCCCTGATCGCTAAGGAAGCTGAGCATGACCTTAAGTGCCTTTTGGCCATTTGAACTTCTTCTGTTGAGAATTCTCTCTTCAGATCAGTGCCCCATTTCTTAATTGGGTTAATTAGCATTTAAAGTCTAGTTTCTTGAGTTCTTTATATATTTTGGAGATCAGACCTTTGTCTGTTGCGGGGTTGGTGAAGATCTTCTCCCAGTCAGTGGGTTGCCTTTTTGTCTTAGTGACAGTGTCTTTTGCTTTACAGAAGCTTCTCAGTTTCAGTAGGTCCCATTTATTCAATGTTGCCCTTAATAACTGTGCTGCTGGGGTTATACCTAGGAAGCGATCGCCTGTGCCCATCTGTTGTAGGGTACTTCCCACTTTCTCTTCTATCAGGTTCAGTGTGTTCAGATTGATATTGAGGTCTTTGATCCATTTGGACTTGAGTTTTGTGCATGGTGATAGATATGGGTCAATTTTCTTTCTTCTACAGGTTGACATCCAGTTGTGCCAGCACCATTTGTTGAAGATGCTTTCTTTCTTCCATTGTATACTTTTAGCACCTTTATCGAAAATGAGGTGTTCATAGGTTTGTGGGTTAAGATCCGGGTCTTCTACACGATTCCATTGGTCGACTTCTCTATTTTTATGCCAATACCACACTGTTTTCATTACTGTAGCTCTATAGTAGAGTTTAAAGTCAGGGATGGTAATGCCTCCAGAAGTACCTTTATTGTACAAGATTGTTTTGGCTATCCTGGGTTTTTTGTTATTCCATATAAAGTTGATTATTGTCCTTTCAAGATCAGTGAAGAATTTTAATGGGATCTTGATGGGGATTGCATTGAATCTATAAATTGCCTTTGGTAGGATTGCCATTTTTACTATGTTGATCCTCCCATTCCAAGAGCAAGGGAGATCCTTCCATTTTCTGGTATCCTCTTCAATTTCTTTCTTCAATGCCTTAAAGTTCTTGTCAAATAGATCCTTCACTTCTTTGGTTAGAGTTACCCCGAGATATTTTATGCTGTTTGTGGCTATCGTGAAAGGTGATGCTTCTCTGATTTCCCTCTCTGCTTCCATATCCTTTGTGTATAGGAGGGCGACTGATTTTTTGGAGTTGATCTTGTATCCTGCCACATTACTAAAGGTGTTTATCAGCTGTAGGAGTTCTTTGGTGGAGTTTTTGGGGTCGCTTATGTAGACTATCATATCATCTGCAAATAACGAAAGTTTAACTTCTTCCTTTCCAATTCGAATCCCCTTGATCCCCTTATGTTGTCTTATTGCTATTGCTAAAACTTCAAGCACTATATTGAAGAGGTATGGAGAGAGTGGACAGCCTTGTCGTGTTCCTGATTTAAGTGGGATGGCTTTGAGTTTCTCTCCGTTTAATTTGATGTTAGCTGTCGGTTTGCTGTAAATAGCTTTTATTATATTTAAGTATGACCCTTGTATCCCTAATCTCTCCAAGACTTTTATCATAAAGGGATGTTGAATTTTGTCAAAAGCTTTTTCAGCATCTAATGAAATGATCATATGGTTTTTTTCTTTCAGTTTATTTATATGATGGATTACATTGATAGATTTTCGTATGTTGAACCAGCCTTGCATCTCTGGTATGAAGCCTACTTGATCATAATGGATAATGTTTCTAATGTATTCTTGGATACGGTTCGCCAGTATTTTGTTGATGATTTTTGCATCGATGTTCATGAGTGAGATTGGCCTGTAATTCTCTTTCTTGGTTGAGTCTTTGTGTGGTTTTGGTATCAGAGTGATGGTAGCTTCATAAAAGGAATTTGGCAATGACTCTTCTGTTTCTATATTGTGAAATACCTTAAGGAGTATAGGTATTAGGTCTTCTTGGAAATTCTGGTAGAATTCCCGCATTGAAACCGTCTGGTCCTGGGCTTTTTTTTGGTAGGGGAGGTTTTTGATAACAGCTTCTAATTCTTCGCGACTGACAGGTCTATTTAGATTGCTCACCTGGTCCTGATTTAACTTTGGTATATGGTATTTATCTAAAAAAGTGTCCATTTCTTTTACATTTTCCAGTTTTGTGGCATACAGGCTTTTGTAGTAAGATCTAATGATTCTCTGAATTTCCTCTATGTCTGTGGTTATGTCCCCCTTTTCATTTCTGATCTTATTAATTTGCAGATTCTCTCTCTGCCGTTTGATTAGTTTGGATAGGGGTTTATCAATTTTGTTGATTTTCTCCAGGAACCAGCTTTTTGTTTCATTGATTCTTTGGATTGTTTTCTGTGTTTCTATTTTGTTGATTTCAGCCCTCAGTTTGACTATTTCCAGTCTTCTACTCCTCCTAGGTGAGTCTGCTTCTTTTTTTTCTAGAGCTTTCAGGTGGGCTGTTAAGTCTCCAATGTATGCTTTCTCTGTTTTCTTTAAGTGGGCACTAAGGGCTATGAACTTTCCCCTTAGGACTGCTTTCAAAGTGTCCCATAAGTTTGAGTATGTTGATTCTTTATTTTCATTGAATTCAAGGAAGACTTTAATTTCTTTCTTTATTTCTTCTTTAATCCAGGTGTGGGTCAATAGTTGACTATTCAGTTTCCATGAGTTTGCAGGCTTTCTGGGGGTAGCATTGTTGTTGAATTCTAACTTTAGTCCGTGGTGATCTGATAAGACACAGGTGGTTATGGATATTTTTTTGTAACTGTGGAAGTTTGCTTTGTTACCGAGGATGTGGTCAATTTTCGAGAAGGTTCCATGAGCTGCAGAGAAGAAGGTATATTCTTTCCTATTTGGGTGGAATGTTCTATAGATGTCTGTTAAGTCCATTTGATTCAATACCTCCATTAATTCTCTTATTTCTCTGTTAGGTTTCTGTCTGATTGACCTGTCCATTGGTGAAAGAGGCGTGTTGAGATCTCCCACTATTAGTGTGTGTGGTTTGATGGCGTCTTTGAGTTTTAGTAATGTTTCTTTTACATATGTGGGTGCTTTTATATTAGGGGCATAGATATTCAGGATTGAGACCTCATCCTGATCAATTGTTCCTGTTATGAGTATAAAATATCCCTCTCCATCTCTTCTGATTGATTTAAGTTTGAAGTCAACTTTGTTAGAAATTCGTATGGCCACACCTGCTTGTTTCTTAGGTCCATTTGCTTGATAAACCTTTTCCCATCCCTTTACTCTAAGTAGGTGCCTATCTTTGTGGTTGAGGTGTGATTCTTGTAAACAGCAGAATGTTGGATCCTGTTTGCGTATCCAATCTCTTAGCCTGTGTCTTTTTATAGGTGAGTTGAGTCCATTGACATTAAGGGATATTAATGACCAGTGGTTGCTAACTCTGGTCACTTTTTTAGTCATAGGGTTTGTGTGTTTGCTTTCTTTTAGTTGCGCTGGTAAAGGGTGTCTAGAAGTTTGAGTTATTGTGGTCATTGTTGGTCTCCTTGGTTTGTGATTTTCCTTCTATTATTTTCTGTAAGGCTGGATTTGTGGCTACGTATTGTTTAAATTTGTTTTTATCCTGGAAAATTTTGTTTTCTCCATTTATAGTGAACGAAAGCTTGGCTGGGTATAGTAGTCTGGGCTTGCATCCATGTTCTCTTAGCTTCTGCAGTACATCTATCCAGGATCTTCTGGCTTTCATGGTTTCCATAGAGTAGTCAGGAGTAAGTCTGATAGGTTTACCTTTATAAGTAACTTGACCTTTTTCCTTTGCAGCTCTTAATATTCTTTCTTTATTCTGGATGTTTTGTGTTCTGATTATTATGTGGCGAGGAGATTTTTTTTCTGGTCCAGTCTATTCGGTGTTCTGTATGCTTCTTGAACCTTCAAAGGAATATCTTTCTTTAGGCTGGGAAAGTTTTTTCTTCTATAATTTTATTAAATATATTTTCTGAACCATTGAGCTGTACTTCTTCTCCTTCTTGTATCCCAATTATTCTTAGGTTTGGTCTTTTTATTGTGTCCCATATTTCCTGAATGTTTTGTGATGAGAATTTATTGGTTTTGCTGTTTTCTTTGATCAGTGTGTTAATTTTCTCTATGGTATCTTCAGTGTCTGACATTCTTTCTTCTAACTCTTGTAATCTGTTGGTAGTACTTGTCTCTGTAGTTCCTGTTCGTTTACCCAGATTTTCCATCTCCAACCTTCCCTCGGTTTGTGTTTTCTTCATTACTTCCATTTCATTCTTCAGGTCTTGAACCATTTCCCTTACCTGTTTGATTGCATTTTCTTGTTTCTCTTGGTTTTCTTGGGTATCTTTGAGCGATTTATTCATTTCCTCTACCTTTTTGTTTGTAATCTCTAATTGTTTATGGCAGTTTTTCACCTCCTGTTTAAGGTCTTCTATTATTTTCAAAAAATTCACTTTTGGGTCGATTTCTTCTACTTCTTCTGGAGTAGGGTGTACAATTCTTCTTATTTCGGGATCCCTGGGTTCTGGTGATGTCATGTTGCCTTTCAGGTTGTTGGAGGAATTCTTGCATTGGCGCCTTCCCATCTCCTCTTTCAAATGAAGCCAAGAGAGGCCTGGTGTCTTGGTCCAGTTTTTGCTGTGACTGAGCCTCTGGGTGTATCTCTTCAGTGTGGAAGCAAGGTCCGTCCTGCTGAGCTTGAACTGCCCAGTGATGTCTCTCCTGGCACCCGGATCTGATCTCCCTGCTGCTTGGGTGTCTCACGAACAAAGGGCCGAACTCGCTGCCGCAGGGCAGGCAGGCCACCTAGACAAAGGAACTACTACCCTCCTGGCTGCCCTCCCAATTCGGACCCTGTCCCAGTGCCCAAACAGGCTGAGCTGGGAGCTGTTGTGTGGTTCAAGGAGGGGCGGGTGGTCAGAGGAGGCGGGGGAGGGTTGTGGATGCAAGCTGGGTGGGATATGAATAGAGAGGAAGTATCGGGCAGTATAGCCCCTGCAGACTGACCAGAGAGTGCAGGAGGATTGAGGAACGTCTGAGTTCCCTGCCCCGGGCTGCTGCCGCAGTCAGAAACTCACCCACCCTGGTGATGTCTCTCTTGGTACCGGGATCTGGTCTCCGTGCTGCTTGGGTGTCTTGCGAACAAAGGGCCGACCACGCTGCCGCAGGGCAGGCAGGCCACCTAGACAAAGGAACTACTACCCTCCCGGCTGCCCTTCCAATTCCCTGCATTCTCTTAATAAGAACATTATTTTTATTAAGGAGTATGGTACTTATATATGAATATTTTACTTTCAGGGAGAAAGAAATTTTAATGATTTATACTTTATATATTTTTACCTCACAATACTTCTTTATCATCAAAATATTTTAACTAACTTTATTTGCTACCACTAATATACAAAATGAAGAACTTAAAGATGTGATTTTGTGATCATTTAAAACATATACTCTTACCCTAACACCATTGTAGCTTTAATGTAACCAATTAGAGTAATAATCTGGAGAAAATGCAGATAATTTGGCATAGTCTCAATTGTTGAAGGACAATGTAATGTGCAAGTATTGAAGAAAAGTCAAGGATAAGGAAAGGGGCAAAAAGAAAGGAAACATACATATGTAGGATAAGGAAGATTTCAACACATGTAACCACACTAACACTTAAATATTGCAGGTAGAAACTAACTTACAGTGTTTGTGTTAATTAAGTGGTTCAGTGGTAAACTGCTTGTGTAGCATACAGGAGGCTCTGAATCTCATCCTTAGGAGCAGATGCATGGAAACACACACACATGCACACACGTGCGTGCACATTGCTCTAATTAAAATACAGTTATTTGGCTGATAGATTTACTAGTGAAAAAATAGTATACAATAATACTCTTCATGGCTAAATGAATGTACGTATGCTATATACATATACTCACTATATAGTAGAGACACAAAATGAGGTTTTATACTCTGTCTTGATATAACCTGGGTAATAACCCAGAGCCTGTTCACATCCACAAAGCCCAACCTACTATCCACAAAGGAAATAAATATTACCTGTTCCATTTTCTGATGATTTAAAATATGTAGATACTGGTTAAATCGAGATGTAAAGCAAGGGAGACAGAATTGTAAGAACTATCAAAATAATGTGAGAATTTCAATGTCCACAAAGGTGTCAACACCATAGAGTTTACAACCATTGAAGGAGCAGCGTTAGGCTACTCAGGCATCTCAGCCTGAGTCATCTAGGGTTCAGCGTAGAGCACACACTTCCAGCTGCATACTGGGAACTGTTAAAAAGGGTGGACAATCTGTTAGAGACTTTCCATCTTACATCTTTTACTGTCAAGTGGCTTTATCTGAAACAATGTGGTCAAATTTGTTTGTGATAGCTTCAAGTAGCTTGAGAGTGATTGCATTAAAAGAATAAATCACTTTTCTAGCTAAGATCTGGCAGTTGTAATTACAAAGAACTAAAATTTGAAATCAAGAACTTGTACTTTACCTTATTGTTCTTACTAATCAGTAAGTGCAGGAACTGGTTCTCCAACCCTATCAATATTAAAGGGAAAAAGAATCCTGTTGGTATTATCATGATCTATGTCAAATTTTCTTGCTTTTTCATTTCTATGTTGCTCTGACAATACTTATTATTAATTTTTTTTGGGTTTCCAATTAAACAACATTAAATTTCATTCAATCCTGGCTTTCTCCGGTGAGAAAACATTTCTTAATGTCAAACAGCTAATATATATATATACTTGTTTGATACCTTTATGACCTGTCCACATATATATGTATATACATATATATGTACATAGATGTAAATATATTATATGCGTGTTGTATGCACATATACCCATTTAATATATATTTAAATAAGAATGTTAATTATTTTACCTTCTAGTTTTTTTTAATTTATTAGATTTTTAAAAGATACCAATTCAAGTTCCCACTGCCTCTCCTGCTCTCACTCCTCCACACACCTTCCCACCCTACCCCCATCCAGTCCTCAGAGAGGGTAAGACACATTGCTCCATGAAAGTCCAAGGCCCTCTCCACTATATCCACTCCAAGCAAGGTATGCATCCAAAGAGAATAGGTTCCCAAAAAGCCAGCAAATGCATAGGGACAATTTCCAGAGCCATTGCCAGTGATTCCCCAGTCTGCCCCAGCCATGTTCAGAGGAGCCAGTTTGGTCCCATGCCTCTTCCCTCCCAGTCCAGCTGGAGTTGGCAAGCTCTCATTAGCCCAGGTAGACTGTTTCAGTGGGCGAACCCATCATGGTCTTCACCTCTTTGCTCATATTCTCATTCCTCCCACTCTTCAATTGAACTTTGGCAGCTCAGTCCAGTGCTTCGATGCGGGTCTCTGTCTCTGTTTCTATCATTTGCTGGATAAAGTTTCTATGGTGATATTTAAGACATTCATCAGTCTGACTACAGGGTAAATCAAGATCGGTCCCCCCTCTCCTCTACTGTTTAGGCTCTTAGCTGGAGTCAAGCTTGTGGACTACTGGGAATTTCTCTAGAGCCAGGTTTCTATTAACCCTATAATAGTTCCCTCAATCAAGGCATCTCTTTTCTTGCTCTCATCGCTGTCCTTCACCTTCTAAAATTTTTACTTATTGTTGCTTATAGTATCTGATACTGATGCTTACAATTCAAATATTTTTCACTTATTATGATAATTTTATTGAATCTATTGAAAATTATGATAATTTTATTTAATTGAGTTCCTATTACTGTTTACCGTTTACA
The DNA here is from genome assembly GCA_963919715.1 of Microtus obscurus. NCBI lineage: Eukaryota > Metazoa > Chordata > Mammalia > Rodentia > Cricetidae > Microtus > Microtus obscurus. The sequence continues at coordinate 1,822,658 of CAWTZC010001883.1, read as the reverse complement.
CATAAAAATGTTCTGGAGAACTAAGGCTTGAATAACTTTCCCCAAGCTGAAAGCCACTAACTAAATGTTCCAGAGTTCAAATCTAGACATCCTGTCTGCATGTTGAAGATTCTCTAGAGTGACTCTATCAGGAGATTAAGATAATCTTATGGACAGCAACTAAAGAGAACTGGTTAATGGGAGAAACAGGTTATGGAGTCTTCTAATTAGGAAAATTTTGAAATTACAAAGAAGAGGTAGTATCAGTAGAGATGTAAGAAGTGGAAGATACTAATTATGAGAGCATGATGACTGACTAGTGACAACATTGTTGTCCCAGCCTTCGTGATGAAATAATAGTGAGATACCAAATAACTGACAACATTTCTATTAGAAGGAAAAAGGTTCAAATTTGTCTTCACTTGGCTTTCAGAATCATTAAACATTTTAATTAATCCCCTCTAACAATCATAGGCTGATTCACTTCCCTGGGGCTCTAACTGCTCTAAATTTGGTTATATCCTTGAAAATAATATCTAAGGTAGTCATTGCCACCTAGGTTTGTGGTGAATTAAACTGAGGGACACACATGAACAATAAATGGCAGGACATTTTACAGCTGTCACTGTTAGTGTGCAGTAGAAGCTGTTAGAACATGAGAACTTAGAATCAGTGTGCCATTGTCAAACATGACGTGCTTGATCTCTGTTAGTTTGCATTTTAATGTGAAGAACCCACATTGCAGATTCTATTATACATATTGAACTGTGATGAAGTAATAAATTAAATACTAAGCCATGATCAAATATTTGGTTGCATGGTGTCATTCTTATCATGTTCCTGAGTTACTTTGAAAATTTATTTCAATCTCCATATATGATAATATTAGAAGTTAATTCATTTTTACCTTAACTATAATTAGACAAATATATTGAGAAAGGTATATCTGGTTCATAATAATCATAGTATCATTGTTTATTGTCAAACTTATTTATCTATGGAAATTTAAATTCTTTTTAAATTATTCATAATTTTTTTATTGGAAAAAAAAAGAAATTTCTGCCTCCTCCCCGCCACCCATTTCCCTCCCCCTCCTCCCTCTCCTCCTCCCTTCCCCCCATTCCTCCCTCTCCCCTCTCCAGCCTGAAGAGCAGTCAGGGTTCCCTGCCCTGTGGAAAGTCCAAAGTCCTCCCCCCTCAATCCTGGTCTAGGAAGGTGAACATCCAAACTGGGTAGGCTCCCACAAAGCCAGAACATGAAGTAGGATCAAAACTGGGTGTCATGGTCCTTGGCTTCTCAGCAGCCCTCATTGTCCGCCAAATTCAGAGAGTCCGGTTTTATCCCATGCTTTTTCAGTCACAGTCCAGCTGGCCTTGGTGAGCTCCCAATGGATCAGCCCCACTGTCTCCATGGGTGGGCACACCCCTTGTGGTCCTGACTTCTTTGTTCATATTCTCCCTCCTTCTGCTCCTCATTGGGACATTGGGAGCTCAGTCCAGTGCTCCAGTGTGGGTCTCTGACTATATCTCCATCCATCGCCAGATGAAGTTTCTATGGTGATATGCAAGATATTCATCAGTATGGCTATAGGATAGGGTCATTTCAGGTTCCCTATCCTCAGCTGCCCCAGGAACTAACTGGGGACATCGCTCTGGGCACCTGGGAGCCCCTCTAGGTCCAAGTCTCTTGCCAACCCTAAGATGGCTCCCTTAATTACGATATGTGCTTCTCTGCTCCCCTAAAAACCTTTCTTTATCTCAATCATCCCGTTTCCCCAAGTTCCCCCCACCCTCCCCTTCTCACATTTCTCTCCTCTTCTCCTCTTACCCCCCCTCCCACCACACCCCAAGATCCCAATTATTTGCCCGGCAATCTAGTCTACTTCCCATAACCAGGAGGATAGCTATATGTTTTTCTTTGGGTTCACCTTCTTATTTAGTTTCTTTAGGATATTATATTATAGACTCACTGACCTTTATTTATCTCTAGAAACCAATTATGAGTGAGTACATCCCATGTTCATCCTTTTGGGTCTGGGTTACCTCACTCAGGATAGTGTTTTCTATTTCCATCCATTTGCATGCAAAATTCGCGAAGTCATTGTTTTTTACGGCTGAGTAGTATTCTAATGTGTATGTATTCCACACTTTCTTCATCCATTCTTCCATTGAAGGGCATCTAGGTTGTTTCCAGGATCTGGCTATTACAAATAATGCTGCTATGAACATAGTTGAACAAATGTCCTTGTCATATGATCGGGCATCTCGTGGGTATATTCCCAAGAGTGGCATTGCTGGGTCCATGGGTAGGTTGATCCCAAATTTCCTGAGAAACCGCCACACTGCTTTCCAAAGTGGTTGCACAAGTTTGCATTCCCACCAGCAATGGATGAGGGTACCCTTCTCTCCACAGCCTCTCCAGCAAAGGCTATCATTGGTGTTTTTGATTTTAGCCATTCTGACAGGTGTAAGATGATATCTCAATGTTGTTTTGATTTGCATTTCCCTGATCACTAAGGAAGTTGAGCATGACCTTAAGTGCCTTTTGTCCATTTGAACTTCTTCTGTTGAGAATTCTCTCTTCAGATCAGTGCCCCATTTCTTAATTGGGTTAATTAGCATTTAAAGTCTAGTTTCTTGAGTTCTTTATATATTTTGGAGATCAGACCTTTGTCTGTTGCGGGGTTGGTGAAGATCTTCTCCCAGTCAGTGGGTTGCCTTTTTGTCTTAGTGACAGTGTCTTTTGCTTTACAGAAGCTTCTCAGTTTCAGTAGGTCCCATTTATTCAATGTTGCCCTTAATGACTGTGCTGCTGGGGTTATACCTAGGAAGTGATCGCCTGTGCCCATCTGTTGAAGGGTACTTCCCACTTTCTCTTCTATCAGGTTCAGTGTGTTCAGATTGATATTGAGGTCTTTGATCCATTTGGACTTGAGTTTTGTGCATGGTGATAGATATGGATCTATTTTCATTCTTCTACAGGTTGACATCCAGTTGTGCCAGCACCATTTGTTGAAGATGCTTTCTTTCTTCCATTGTATACTTTTAGCACCTTTATTGAAAATGAGGTGTTCATAGGTTTGTGGGTTAAAATCCGGGTCTTCTATACGATTCCATTGGTCGACTTCTCTATTTTTATGCCAATACCAAGCTGTTTTCATTACTGTAGCTCTGTAATAGAGTTTAAAGTCAGGGATGGTAATGCCTCCAGAAGTTCCTTTATTGTATAAGATTGTTTTGGCTATCCTGGGTTTTTTTGTTATTCCATATAAAGTTGATTATTGTCCTCTCAAGATCAGTGAAGAATTTTAATGGGATATTGATGGGGATTGCATTGAATCTATAAATTGCCTTTGGTAGGATTGCCATTTTTACTATGTTGATCCTCCCATTCCACGAGCAAGAGAGATCCTTCCATTTTCTGGTGTCCTCTTCAATTTCTTTCTTCAATGCCTTAAAGTTCTTGTCAAATAGATCCTTCACTTCTTTGGTTAGAGTTACCCCGAGATATTTTATGCTGTTTGTGGCTATCGTGAAAGGTGATGCTTCTCTGATTTCCCTCTCCGCTTCCATATCCTTTGTGTATAGGAGGGCGACTGATTTTTTGGAGTTGATCTTGTATCCGGCCACATTACTAAAGGTGTTTATCAGCTGTAGAAGTTCTTTGGTGGAGTTTTTGGGGTCGCTTATGTACACTATCATATCATCTGCAAATAACAAAAGTTTAACTTCTCCCTTTCCAATTCGAATCCCCTTGATCCCCTTATGTTGTCTTATTGCTATTGCTAAAACTTCAAGTACTATATTGAACAGGTATTGAGAGAGTGGACACCCTTGTCGTGTTCCTGATTTAAGTGGGATGGCTTTGAGTTTCTCTCCGTTTAGTTTGATGTTAGCAGTCAGTTTGCTGTAAATAGCTTTTATTATATTTAGGTATTACCCTTGTATCCCTAATATCTCCAAGACTTTTATCATAAAGGGATGTTGAATTTTGTCAAAAGCTTTTTCAGCATCTAATGAAATGATCATATGGATTTTTCTTTCAGTTTATTTATATGATGGATTACATTGATAGATTTTCATATGTTGAACCAGCCTTGCATCTCTGTGATGAAGCCTACTTAATCATAATGGATAATTTTTCTAATGTGTTCTTGGATACAGTTTGCCAGTATTTTGTTGATGATTTTTGCGTCGATGTTCATGAGTGAGATTGGCCTGTAATTCTTTTTCTTGGTTGAGTCTTTGTGTCTTTGGTATCAGAGTGACTGTAGCTTCATAAAAGGAATTTGGCAATGACTCTTCTGTTTCTATATTGTGAAATACCTTAAGGAGTATAGGTATTAGGTCTTCTTGGAAATTCTGGTAGAATTCCGCATTGAAACCGCCTGGTCCTGGGCTTTTTTGGTAGGGAGGTTTTTGATAACAGCTTCTAGTTCTTCGTGACTGACAGGTCTATTTAGATTGTTCACCTGGTCCTGACTTAACTTTGGTATATGGTATTTATCTAAAAAAGTGTCCATTTCTTTTACATTTTCCAGTTTTGTGGCATACAGGCTTTTGTAGTAAGATCTAATGATTCTCTGAATTTCCTCTATGTCTGTGGTTATGTCCCCCTTTTCATTTCTGATTTTATTGATTTGCAAATTCTCTCTCCGCTGTTTGATTAGTTTGGATAGGGGTTTATCAATCTTGTTGATTTTTTCCAGGAACCAGCTTTTTGTTTCATTGATTCTTTGGATTGTTTTCTGTGTTTCTATTTTGTTGATTTCAGCCCTCAGTTTGACTATTTCCAGTCTTCTACTCCTCCTAGGTGAGTCTGCTTCTTTTTTTTCTAGAGCTTTCAGGTGGGCTGTTAAGTCTCCAATGTATGCTTTCTCTGTTTTCTTTAAGTGGGCACTAAGGGCTATGAACTTTCCCCTTAGGACTGCTTTCAAAGTGTCCCATAAGTTTGAGTATGTTGTTTCTTTATTTTCATTGAATTCAAGGAAGACTTTAATTTCTTTCTTTATTTCTTCTTTGATCCAAGTGTGGGTCAATAGTTGACTGTTCAGTTTCCATGAGTTTGTAGGCTTTCTGGGGGTAGCATTGTTGTTGAATTCTAACTTTAGTCCATGGTGATCTGATAAGACACAGGTGGTTATGGATATTTTTTTGTAACTGTGGAAGTTTGCTTTGTTACCGAGGATGTGGTCAATTTCGAGAAGGTTCCATGAGCTGCAGAGAAGAAGTTATATTCTTTCCTATTTGGGTGGAATGTTCTATAGATGTCTGTTAAGTCCATTTGATTCAATACCTCCATTAATTCTCTTATTTCTCTGTTAGGTTTCTGTCTGATTGACCTGTCCATTGGTGAAAGAGGAGTGTTGAGATCTCCTACTATTAGTTTGTGCGGTTTGATGGCAGCCTTGAGTTTTAGTAATGTTTCTTTTACATATGTGGGTGCTTTTATATTAGGGGCATAGATATTCAGGATTGAGACCTCATCCTGATCAATTGTTCCTGTTATGAGTATGAAATGTCCCTCTCCATCTCTTCTGGTTGATTTAAGTTTGAAGTCAACTTTGTTAGAAATTAGTATGGCCACACCTGCTTGTTTCTTAGGTCCATTTGCTTGATAAACCTTTTCCCATCCCTTTACTCTAAGTAGGTGCCTGTCTTTGTGGTTGAGGTGTGTTTTTTGTAAACAGCAGAATGTTGGATCCTGTTTGCGTACCCAATCTCTTAGCCTGTGCCTTTTTATAGGTGAGTTGAGTCCATTGACATTAAGGGATATTAATGACCAGTGGGTGTTAACTCCGGTCACTTTTTTAGTCGTAGAGTTTGTGTGTTTGCCTTCTTTTAGTTGCGCTGGTGAAGGGTATCTAGATGTTTGAGTTATTGTGGTCATTGTTGGTCTCCTTGGTTTGTGGTTTTCCTTCTATTACTTTCTGTAAGGCTGGATTTGTGGCTACGTATTGTTTAAATTTGTTTTTATCCTGGAAAATTTTGTTTTCTCCATTTATAGTGAACGAAAGCTTGGCTGGGTATAGTAGTCTGGGCTTGCATCCATGTTCTCTTAGCTTCTGAAGTACATCTATCCAGGATCTTCTGGCTTTCATGGTTTCCATAGAGTAGTCAGGTGTAAGTCTGATAGGTTTACCTTTATAAGTAACTTGACCTTTTTCCTTTGCAGCTCTTAATATTCTTTCTTTATTCTGGATGTTTTGTGTTCTGATTATTATATGGCGAGGAGATGTTTTTTTTTTGGTCCAGTCTATTCGGTGTTCTGTATGCTTCTTGAACCTTCAAAGGAATATCTTTCTTTAGGCTGGGAAAGTTTTCTTCTATAATTTTATTAAATATATTTTCTGAACCATTGAGCTGTACTTCTCCTTCTTCTATCCCAATTATTCTTAGGTTTGGTCTTTTTATTGTGTCCCATATTTCCTGAATGTTTTGTGATGAGAATTTGTTGGTTTTACTGTTTTCTTTGATCAGTGTGTTAATTTTCTCTATGGTATCTTCAGTATCTGACATTCTTTCTTCTATCTCTTGTAATATGTTGGTAGTACTTGTCTCTGTAGTTCCTGTTCGTTTACCCAGATTTTCCATCTCCAACCTTCCCTCGGTTTGTGTTTTCTTCATTACTTCCATTTCATTCTTCAGGTCTTGAACCACTTCCCTTACCTGTTTGATTGCTTTTTCTTGTTTCTCTTGGTTTTCTTGGGTATCTTTGAGCAATTTATTCATTTCCTCTACCTTTTTGTTTGTAATCTCTAATTGTTTATGGCAGTTTTTCACCTCCTGTTTAAGGTCTTCTATTATTTTCAAATAATTCACTTTTGAGTCGATTTCTTCTAATTCTTCTGGAGTAGGGTGTACAATTCTTCTTGTTTCGTGATCCCTGGTTTCTGGTGATGTCATGTTGCCTTTCAAGTTGTTGGAGGAATTCTTGCATTGGCGCCTTCCCATCTCCTCCTTCAAATGAAGCCAAGAGAGGCCTGGTTTCTTGGTCCAGTCTTTGCTGTGACTGAGTCTCTGGATGTATCTCTTCAGTGTAGAGGCGGGGACCGTCCTGCTGAGCTTGAACTCCTCAGTACCCAAACATGGACGACCATTCAGATGGAACTCCTCAGCACCACTCTGGGTGGGTTGTGGATGCAAGCCCAATGTCTCTCCTGGTGCCCGGAGTGGTTCTCCTTGCCCAGCGATGTCACTCCTGGTACCCGGATCTGATCTCCCTGCTGCTTGGGTGTCTAGAGAACAAAGGGCCGACTTTGCTGCCGCAGGCAGGCCGCCTAGACAAAGGAGCTACTACCCTCCAGGGTGCCCTCCCAATTCGGACCCTGTCCCAGCCGAAATTTAAATTCTTAAGTATTTATCAGTACCTTTCATTTTTTTAAAAATTAGATAAAATGTATTTCCTTTAAGCAATATATTATTCTAAAACCAAAATTCTTTAAAAATATACTCAATATTTTACTGTAGAAATAATATTCATAAGTGTACTAATTAACTTATATTCAAATATACCACAACATTATATTCATGAAACTGAGATTATAAGTATGTGGAGCAAATTTTACTAAACCCTGTAATCCTAATTGCATTGTTTCATAATTTAGGATCTTAGAGAATTACCTGATCATGCTATGTTTCAGTTTTATTACATTCAGAGTAAATATGATAATAGCCTTAAAATGTCTTGTTTTAAGTTGTGTAAGTTAGGATGTACAAACCATGTAGAGTAGTGTTTGGCACATAATGAGTGTTTCTAATGGTTATTGTTTTCATATTATTATGTGATAATTGGAGGGCAATGTGCATCACTGAAAATAGACACAGGGGAATACAAAAAGTGAAGATTTTTAAAGCAAATTGGGAAAAGGCATATTAATTCATTTCTTGAAAAATCGTCTGTTGCTATATCACAAGTAGTTTCTGGGGTTTGTGGGCAGGTATTGCCATGACTACATGCACTGGGACAAGGAAGAGGTATGGGATGAAACATGACAACTGAACATGATTCAGGGAGATTTTGCTAAAGCTGTTTTAGATTATCCAAAAGAACAGAGTCCTAAAGTTGACTAGAATCTAGCTCTCATTGTGAGGTGCAGAGAATAAACAGAAAAATGAGAGGATAAAAATGCACAGAGACTGGCAAAACACGACAGAGGAAAATCAGAAAATCAGTCGAGGATCCGGGTGAGCTTTAGCATGAGATAAAAGAAACCAGAGATAAGTTCCTGGGGATAAGCAACTCTGTTTAAAAACAACCTGAAGAAAAAAAACATTCACAATACACACTGTCTAACAAGTGTGGAGCTTATAAAGCAGATTCTGCAAGACCAAGAAAGATTACTTAGGGATTATGGGGTATGACTAAAACCAAGTGATTTGAAAAAAAGCCACAGAAGGAAGAAGCAAAGGGGCAGTGTTCTTAAATTAAAACTTTTCAATTTTTATCTGATAAAACTATTTCAAAAGTAATTTATTTCATTAAAATTATTCATCATTAATTTATACTTTATAGAAATCTTAAAGTAAAATTGTACTAGGGAAGTCTTCACAAATCTAACACCTGGAAATCCATGGAAACAGGAGCAGATCCAGACCAGGGACATTTGCAGAAGCAGAACTGGGCCAGCAACCTAGGCCAGAACAGGCCTGAGACGATGAGCTCCACAGGAATGGGACTGAACTGGCTACATAGGACAGAGTGTGCCTGAGACAGCGGGCCCCAGAGGCCCTGGAGTGGATCCAGACCAGGGACATTTGTGGAGGCAGGACTGAGCCAGCTACCTGGGCAGAGCAGGCCTGGGATGGTGAACTCCACAGAATCAGGACTGAGCCAGTGACCTGTTCATTACAGATGATAAATGAGTTGAGAAAGAAATTAGAGAAATATCACCCTTTACAATAGCCACAAATAGCATAAAATATCTCAGAGTAAGTCTAACCAAACAAGTGGAAGACTTGTATAACAAAAACTTTAAATCTTTGAAGAAAGAAATTGGAGAAGCCACCAGAAAGTGGAAAGATTTCCCATGCTCCTGGGCAGGCAGAATTAACATAGTAAAAATGGCAATCTTACCAAAAGAAATCTACAGATTCAATGCAATGCCCATCAAAATCACAGCAAATTCTTCACAGACCTTGAAAGAACGATACTCAACTTCATATGGAAAAGAAAAAATGCAGAATAGCCAAAACGACCCTGTACATTAAAAGAACATCTGAAGGCATCACGATCCCTGACTTCAAACTCTACTTCAGAGCAACAGTGCTGAAAACAGGCATTAAAACTGACAGGAGGACCAATGGAACCGAATCAAAGACCCAGATATTAATCCACACACCTTTGAACACATGATTTTTGACAAAGAAGCAAAAAGTATCAAATGGAAAAAAGAAAGCATACTTAACAAGTGGTATTGGCATAACTGGATATCAACATGTAGAAGAACGAAAATAGATCCATATCTATTACCATGTGTAAATCTCAAGTCCACATGGATTAAAGACCTCAACATAAAGCCTGCTACACTGAACCCCAAAGAAGATAAAGTGGGAAGTACAGTTGAAGGCATTGGCACAGGAGACAACTTCCTAAGTATAACTTCAGTAGTACAGATGTTGAGAGAAACAATTAATAAATTGGACCTCCTGAAACTAAAAAGCTTCTGTAAAGCAAAAGATACAGACAACAAGACAAAATGACAGCCTACAGAATGGGCAAAGATCTCCACCAACCCCAAATCAGACTGAGGTCTAATCTACAAAATATACAAAGAACTCAAGAAATTGGTAACCAAAAGAACAAATAATCCAATAAAAAATGGAATACAGACCTAAACAAGTTATGCTGGAGAGGTTGTGGGGTAAAGGGAATACTCCTGCATTACTGGTGAGAGTGCAAGCTGGTACAGCTCCTTTGGCTATCTGCATGGTGATTTCTCAGAAAATTAAGAAACAACTTTCCTCAAGACCCAGCAATCCCACTTTTGAGGATATATCTAAAGATGCTCAACTGTGCCACAAGGACATGTGTTCAACTATGTTCATAGCAGCATTGTTTGTCACATCCAGAACTTGGAAACAACCTAAATGTCCCTCAATCGAATAATGGATAAAGAAAATGTGGTACATTTACACAATGGAGTACTACAGAGCAGAACAAATTAACAACATCTTGAAATTTGCAGGCAAATAAATCGAAAACATCATATTGACTGACATAATCTAGATACAGAAAAAGAATTATCATATGTACTCACTCATAAGTGACTTTTAAGCATGAGGCAAAGAAAACCAGCCTACAAATCACAATCCCAGAGAAGCTAGACAACAATGAGGACCCTAAGAGAGACATACATAAATCTATTCTCCATGGGAAGTAGAAAAAGACAAGATATCCTGAGTAAATTGGGAGCATGGGGACCATGGGAGATGGTTGAAGGGGAAGGAAGGGGCAGGGAGGGAAAGAGAAAAAAATTTAGAGCTCAATAAAATCAATAATATATTACATATATTATTATATATTAAAAGACAAATCTAATTCCTGAATTTTTCACTTGGCTTCTGTAGATGTCTCTTTAGTGATGCAGTGAAACATGAGTTAGAGGGTCAGAGAGAGAGTTTGCTGTGCAAGCCTTGTAATCTCAGTTTGATTGAAATGACACCCCAAACCTGCCTTCTGATCACCACATGCATGCCGGAACATATGTGCACATGTGCATTTGCAATCTCGCACATGTACATGCAAAAATAAATACATAGTTTTCAAAATTCAATTAGATGCTATTGATCACAGGGAACTCATAATTTATTTATTTATTTCTCTGTCTCTATGTCTATCTTTCTTTATTCATCCCCCCCCCCCCGTGTGTGTGTGTGTGTGTGTGTGTGTGTGTTTTGGAGAGTGAGTCCATGGCCAACATGGCAAAGGAGCATGACAACAGGCAGACATGGTGCCAGAGCAATAACTGAGAGCTTCCATTCTTCATATACAAGCAGAAGGCAGAGACTGGGATATATAGAGAAGGAGCTAAGTAGGAAAAGGAGTAAGCTTTTGAAACCTGAAAAGTCCACCCATCTCTAGTGACATCATACCTCCTAACCCCTCCTAAGAGTTCCACTGACTGTTAGACCAAATATGCAAACATATGAGCCTATGGGGGTCATTGGCATTTGAACCACAACGTCACTATTTTGTAAACTAATTATCACTGTTGCTCCCTATGCTAGTGAGTCATCTTCCTCCTCACTTTGGCTATACCTCATCACTGGCTCTGGAGAGAACTCTCAAGGTCTGCCACTCAAGTCCAGGAAAAGAAGTAGGTTCCCACATTTTTCTTTGTGTAAATATAAGCTAAAGGCTAAAAATTATGTTGGACTACTCTCTCAAGTTTGGTATTTTAATTGCCAGTGTTTTCTGCAACTACAATTAGGTAGACAAATAAGACGTTAACTGAAACCCAAGCCAGACTGAGTGCTGAGATGTGTTTTTGTCAGTGACCCAATTAAACATATGAGAAAGTGAGTCAACCATTTTCACTAAAATGAAATTCAATTGACAAAGGGCAGGAAATAATACAGGGAAGAGCATCAGGGTTTAGAGATATATAAACAGGAGAAGTGATGTGGAAGTCCCCTTTGTGTGCTATGATTAGCATTAATGAATAAAATAACTGCCTTGGCCTAGTTGATAGAACTGAGGGAGGTGGGGAAGACAGAACTGAATGATGGGAGGAAAGTAGGGGAGAGATACCATGGAGCCACTGGAGATGGACGTGCAGATTCTTTCCCAGTAGGTCACTGCCATGTGGTGATACACAGATTAATAGAGGTGGGTTAAACTGAAATGCAAGAGTTAGCCAATAAGAAGTTAGAGCTAATGGGTTGAGCAGTGTTTCAATTAATACAGTTTTTGTGTGGTTATTTCAGGTGTAAGTTAGCCAGGAGGCCGGGATGAACAAGCAGGCGCTTACCCTGCAACAGAGGAGTATAGTTCTAAAGATGAGAATTATTGGCTTTTGTTTAGATAAGTACCATTATAGAGAATTAATGAGGTTTTGTTTATTTTTTAATTTTTCCTGTGTCATGTACTTCAACAAGACAGTGGGATGGGCTGTGGAACAATACCAGGGGCCTAATGTTGTCATTAGAAATCTAAAAAGCCAACATTAATCAGGAATTTTCAAGACAACCATAGGCTAGTTGACAATCTGAGAATCATTTGCTATCATTTTTATTTTAAAAATCTCTTATTTTTCTTTCCCTTCTTTTTCACCTATAGTGTTATGAATTGAACTTAGGTCTTCACACATATTAAGTAAGAGCTGTATCCCTGAGCTATAACCCTAGCCCCCAAATTTCTATTTTTAAAATATAGTCAGAAATGTATAAAACATTCAGCTTAAGAAACAGAACATTATAAAAATTTAGAAGGCTCTTAGGAACCTTCTTCCAATTAATCTACTTCCCAACAATAATTTCCTTAAAATTTATACTAATTAGTCTTTTTTCTGTGATTATTTTCTTTTATCATATTTATTTGTATATTTCTGAAACTGCAAGTGAATAGGTGCACCTAAATTAGTTTATTTTGTATTATATCCTTCTTTCCCCACCCCCATATGTGTGGGGTACCCGGATCTGAGGGCTCTGAGGGCAGGAGAGCAAAACTGGCCCCACTCCTTGCTTCAGACTGTATCTAGTGAGCTGTCCACGGCAGTGCTGGAGAGCGCCTCTGGATAGTGAGTAGAGGGAAAGCAGGCAGGCTGTCAAGCCCAGCTACCACCAAGGCCCAAACACTCACTACATCTATGGACTGTCTGAGCATGTGAAAGGAACAAAACTACAGTGACAAAACTTCTGGATCTCCACGACACAGGACAACAACAGGATATCCAAGAGGAGCCCGAGTGAAAGTCCATTATCCGTGGCTTAGCAGAAACCAGAGGCCTCAAATCAGACCAATGACTCAGCAATGAACACTTACAAGTAAAGATGAATGAACTAAAAGTTAAACTCTGACTCAGTGAGTCACACTACAGCTTCTACAAAAGTCTTTTTTGTTAGTTTTTGGATTGTTTTGTTTTATTTCTTCATTTTCCTTGGTTTTGGCTCTTCTTTTAAATTTGGTTTTATTTGGGGGGGAGGCTGCCAAAACGGGGGGGGGGCAATGGAAGGAGACACGGCAAAATGTGGGATCGGGATGCATGATATGAAATCTACAAAGAATCGATAAAATTAGAGTGGGGGAGAGGAAAGAAAGAAGGAAGGAAGGAAGGGAGAGAGAGAGAGAGAGAGAGAGAGAGAGAGAGAGAGAGAAAGAAAGAAAGAAAGAAAGAAAGAAAGAAAGAAAGAAAGAAAAAGAAGCCATAATTTCTAAGTTCTATATTCCTTTGAATACTTGTCATAGCCTAGACTAGAAACTAGAAACTCTGGGCTTTCTAAAGCATACTCTAAAGCCTGCATCTCCTTTTGCCAAGCATCTCTTTGAGGTCCTTCACTGCAACTGACATGGCTTTCTCTTTTTCTTGTCTATTTCTCTTGTCTGAAAGCTGTTGGGATTCACAGCTTGTCTGCTTTCTTGTTTTATCTTAAACTCAATAAATTTGTCTGTGAGCTTAAAAAATAAATAAATAGAAAAGAAACTCTTGAATGCTAGATAAAAATATTTACAACAATGCTTACTGAGCATCTCTAATAATAAGTGATACATATTGTTAAAAGCATTGACGGTCTGCAGGTAAGGGTCAGAGGTTAAGAGTGTTTGCTGCTCGGTAATGAAGGCTAGAGTTCAGTTCTAGCACCCATGAAATTGGCTTGGAATCTGAAAAATGCCTGCAACTCCAGTTTCAATTGAAAAGTTAGCAATGAACTAGCTAATATTTTTAGCTACCTTAAAGGCCAAGTTTAAAATAACTAGGGAAAAATATAGAAACAAACAAACCACAATAAAAGTCAGGTACTTTCATTCACTTGTAAACCCTTCCACTAGCAGCTCAGCATAAAGTGTGGATCAGAGCTGGCCAAAGAGAGTCCCTGAAAGGAAGGAATGGTGGATAGATGTGTAGGAGAAAGATATAAAGTTTGTATTCTTTTTTCCTGGATCTTCCTCTCATACAAAGAACAAACAGGAGGAAGAGTGACAGATATGGGCAGAAATAGTCCGTTCGTCTGAGAAAAAACATCTAAGTAAAGTGCATGTTAAGAAACATGGAATGAGTGTTTGTCCCAGAACCCATGGTCTCCATGGTGATTAAGACAGCCTTAAGATGAAACATTGTTTGAAAGTTCAGGCTGTATATATATATAAAGACCAAGGATTCTAAAGATGCAAGGAGCCTAAGGTCTAGGTCTTGGAACCTATCTAAAACAGAAGCTAGACAAAGATGGCATAGACTATTTTTATCAAAGCAAAACTGAACATTGAATAAGAAACAATAGGAGTTCAACACTGATGAAGGGTGTGTAGATTTCATCTAAGGCAGAGGACTAACACTTAGAGTCCTCTGTGGATAAGAATGTTAGAATGGACACTCCAGCATTCTATGCTTAAAAATAAAGAGCAGGCAGTATACAGTGGAGTAGCACTAGTCGTAGGTCGACATCAAGAAAAACCCAAGAGAGTTAGCTGACCTAACCTTCCATTATGCCCTTTATAAGAGGACATGTACTTACTTTAAGACATAAGTTATATTTTCATTATACTTTTCTGCTCTACAGTATCTGACATTCTATGAAAATTATGAGACGTGTGACTGGGCACAAAAACATCATCAATTAGGGACAAGTAAATGACTCAAGCTACAAAATGTCAGTAAATAACTTTTGGATTAGTTAGCTAAACTAACCATCTACTATGGAACCAATATGGAAATTATAAAGTGATTTTTATGTATTTTAAAATAAAGTTTACAATAAAGGGAAAATGGGGGTAAGAGAAGGAAAGGCAATTAGAAAGTTAATAGTGTCAAGTACAATCAAAACACTACTAATAAAATCGATATAATTTTAGATAGTATTAAAGGGACTTAGAGTTTGAGAGTAGATTATAGGAACAAGAAAAGACATACTACTTACAAGGAATTTACTTTAAGTATATAAATCTTGCTATGTTAAAGTTAATACGATTGAAAAAGTTTGCAAGGCAAGCAGCAAGTGGAAGAGTCATCAGCTATACCAATGCCAGTTAAGGCAATTTTATGAGCAGAAAATGTCACCATAATAAAGAAGGAAAATGAATGATGCTGAACAGGTTAACTCCTTTCGAAGATATTGGGATTTTATGAACATATGAAGCAAAATGAAAGCTGAGAGGAGAAACAGAGAAGTTTATAACCACATGCAGAGACATCCACTGCTCTCTCTTGAAGGCACAGAAACATTAAGAATGGATGAGACTTGAACAACATCATCAATCAACTTGACCTAATTGGATACTCCTCTAAACAAGAACACAATACAATTCTTTTCAAGCATACATAAAATATTCATCACAAGGCCATATTTTGGACTTTAAACTTAAATAGATTTAAAGAACTAGAAAGGAAAATAACTAAACTTGAATAAATAATAAAAAATCGGTATGGAAAATTCTCCAAATATTTGGAAATTGAAAATGGTCTTCTAAATATCATGAAATCAATGAGGTAGTCACAAGGGACATTTTGAACTGAATAAAATTTTTAAAAGAAGTGAGATGTAGGAATGCTATCTGAGTAAGATTTTGTGAATCATATTCTTATACTGCAATAGAAAAACATCTCAAAGTGAATTGAACTCTTTATCTTTGAGTTTAGAAAAAGAAAAAATTAAATCCCATAGAACCAGGGGAGAAGAAATATAAGTTATAGCAAATTTAATTGTAGGAAAAAGATATAGAAAGGCTTGTAAAGAATATGTTTCTAAAGGACTTCTACACTAAAATGCAAGGGACTCACATTTACCAAGTAAATTAAAAGCCCAGGAACAACAATGTGAGCATATTTTAGGATGAAAACCATGTCAAAGGCATGCATAGTTGACAGGCCATCACAAAGCTACTCACTGTTATAAGTTGTTCTTGGAATTAGAAGTAAAGCCAGAAGATGATATCACTATCTCTTAGGATGACTTTATAGGATGTCTTTATACAAAACCAAAAATGTCAATTTTGAGTTCTGGCAGTGACAAAGTATAATGAAAATGTTCATGTGATGTCTTGGAGAATGTAAACCCTATACTGATGTGGTGAATTTTTCAGTAAAACAGGAAGCTACCCACATTTTTATAATGAGGTCTGGTAATCCCAGTCCTATGAATATAATGGTTTTTTTTTTTCAAGAGAAAATTATTTTAAAAGAAATGAAGCCAGATTTCCACATGAAAATTTATTTAAGCCAGTGGTGGTGGCGCACGCCTTTAATCCCAGCACTAGGGAGGCAGAGGCAGGCAGATCTCTGTGAGTTCGAGGCCAACCTGGTCTACAAGAGCTAGTTCCAGGACAGGAACCAAAAACCTACAAAGAAACCATGTCTCGAAAAATCCAAAAAAAAAAAGAAAGAAAGAAAATTTATTTAAATGTACAGCAGTTTTAATTTTGATTGTCAGAAGCTACAGTAAAAAACTACTAAACCAGAAAAATCTCAACTGCATTCTAAATTTTTATCTGTATAACAAAAGAGCTCCCACAGCTCTCACAAAAGAAGCTTCTCTTTGACGAATAACCAATTTATTGGATAAAGAAGTAACAGACAGAGACTATTAAAGAAAACTACAACTAGTCAAATGTGAAGAGCAACCAATCATGGGCTGCTCAGCCTAGTTAAGACATGCACAATGTAACTCAACTTACGGCTAAGGAAACATTGTGGAAGAGAGTCTGGGAAGATTCTCAGAGCAGAAGATCAGAAAATCTGCTCTGGTATCCATGATGTTTCAACAGTATGGCTGTCTAAACAAGACCTAAGCAAGTACGTAACCAACTAACATGCTAATATTGAAGAAGCAAATTTCCTAGGCCCCACACAGACAGAGAACTACAGCAAGTAAGAGAATGCTGAGAGCAGGAGAAATAGCAAAACCAAAATGAGCTCCCCAGTTGATTACCTAACACCAGTTGGTCAGTTCTGAACTCATATACAAACAAGCAACACTATACTTAGTAGACTGAGAAAGTGCTATTAGTATGTTTATGCACATACAATTATAATAATTAAAGTAAAAGAGGCTACAAATTAAAGAGGAATCCAGTATGTGTAGTGGGTTATGGATCATGGGATGGGTTAGAGGGAGGAGAAGGAAAGAGGGAAATGATATAAATATGTTTTAATATCTAAAATTTAAAATTCTTCACTATGGAAAAGCAACAACTAATGTCTGTCAATGAGTGGAAAATAAGTTGTGTTAGAGTTATACAAATTAGTATATTTAGAAAGTACAAAGAAATACCTTCAAATATGTGCAATGACTATCATGAACCTCAGTGTAATGATTGTAAAAAAAAATCAAAATAAAGGCTGAATTCATGCTGTAAGACTCCATTGCTCAGTATCTTAGTAAAGACAAGACTAGAGGATTTTTTTCTGATACAGAAGATAAAGTATCTAAAGTATAGGATATATTAATTTTCTCAGTTCAGTCATTTGAAAATTCATATCAAAATGTCACCATAGGGCTAGTGAGTGGGCTCAGTGAGCACAAATGCTTAAGGCTGAGACTGTCCAACAGAATTTAATAACGTTGAACTCCCATAATGGTGGGACATACAGAATGTGTTGGAACAAGTTGTCCTCTGACCTTTATACATCCACTGTGGCATATACCCAGCCCATGTGAACACCTACAGCAAATAAATGAAATAAACCAAACCACTTATATATTCAAGCATTATTGGTAAATTATAATATTTTCAAATTAGTAGACAAGATCATAGGATCAGAAATCATATCTGTAAGTACCAGAAGTTAGCAATAACGGAAAGAAATGCCCCAGCTAGTGACTGGAAACCATGGGCAGGAGAACTGTGTCTTCATGGTGATGGTGAATGTATTGCCAGAACCCTTTCAGTGGTTCTCAGCCTTCCTAATACGGTGACCCTTTAATATAGTCCCTTATGTCACGGTGACCCCTACCATACAATTATTTTGTTGTTGCTCATAACTGTGTTTTTGCTACTGTTAAGAATTGTAATGTAAGCTTCTGTGTCTTAAGATGGTCTTAGGCAACCCCTGTGAAAGGGTTATTCAACTACCCCAAAGGGGTCATGACCCACAAGTTGAAAACCACTGCTTCTACCAGTAAATTTTACTGTATGCAAAATGATTCATACATGAAAAATTTAAGAGACAGTGAGACAATATAGGGGGCAGTTAGAGAAAATACATTGTTACTACTTCAACTTTGCTCCTTGTCAGAGAGCCTTCATACAAAATGTTGAGTAAAGTTTTCAGAAAGCAAAGTTTTTATGCTGACTTGTATATAAAAAAATAGTTACAGGGGCAAAATAAAATAAGTAAATTTAGCATAAACAAAACTTATAGTATCTAGAATGTTCTCTAAAGAGTTTATCTCTGTGAATGAGGGTACAGTGAAAGCCCTGAACTGGACCACTCCATGGGCAGAAAGAAAGGTTTAAGACTGCAAAGGTTGTCTCTGGCTCAGCCCATGGCGGTAGAGAGAAGCAAGGTGGCAGAAAAGGAATCAGATTTTACATGACAGTCAACAACAGCTGATACAGGCTGTTCAGACTGACAGATGCCTCTGTCTTAGGTAGTTCACCTTAGGGGCAGGTTAAGGGAGCTAGCTTCCTGGTAAACAGAAACGCACCTTCCTGTCTCTGTTTACCGTGTAACAATTCTTCTGTTTACCAGTCCAATTCCTTCTGTTCATGCCACCAAAACTCTCAGTTTTGTGCTGTTTTGGACCTAACAGTTCTCATGGTGGCACAGTTTAGAAGTGGTGGAAAAATTGAAGTGTGGCTAGAATATTTTCAGAACACCAGCTTTTAAATATATAAAATAAAGTATATTAAAATATTTAGCTGTGTGGTAGTATATGAAAACCACGGTGTTACTTTTAAAATAACCAAGTATTGTGTAAAAATATAATTTTATTTGTACAATATTTATATGCACTTTAAAAAGGATTTTTAGGCTTTGGCAACCCAGTTTTAAAAAAACCACATACACAAATATAAAATCAGTTTTTAGCCGACTTCTGTAAGACTTTAGTAAAACTAAAGTGAGGGGTTATTTCTATCAATTTTAGCCAAAAATATTATTATTAAACTTAAAAGATTTCATACCACTGGTAACTCAACAAACACACTTGTTAAGCTATGTTGAACGTGTGGCCCAGCTATTTTTATGATATTTCTTGACTGGTCTGAACATAGACACTTTTCTTCCTTCTCCAGAGGCCTGGTCTGTTGGTGCCTGTAAAACACCCACAATTGTAAATCTTCCTGCATGTCTCTGAGAAATAGTGCTTTCAGAGCTTTGCTTTTAATCCAGGATTGTTTTTCTGGAGGCTCTGGGATTTCCTTAAAGCATGTTCATTCATAAAGATGGAGCACCAGATTGCATATTCTATGGAAGGTACAAGGCTCATTTTTTAAAAAAATATTTATTACTTTTAACTGAAAATTGGTGTTAAATTCAATATATTCTGGTCATGGCTTCCCTCCCACATCTCTTCCCTGATACTCTCTACTTCTCCACCCAACAAACTCTTTTCTTTCTTTCTTTCTTTCTTTCTTTCTTTCTTTCTTTCTTTCTTTCTTTCTTTCTCAATCAAACTAATAAAAAAAACTAAATCAGAACAAAACAAAACAATAGGGAAAACAAAGGCAAATAAAGAATCAGAGAAATCCCTTATATATGCAGACATTTACACACATATACACACACAGACACACACGGAGAGAGAGACAGAGACAGAGAGACAGACAGAAGAGAAAACACATTAAAAGAATGCAAAACACCATAATATAAGCAAAAGACCAGTAAGATAAACAATGCACAGACCAAGCAAAATGAGATTAAAAAAAATTCCTCAAGATACAACTGAGTTAGTTTTGTGCTAGGCAAGGGTCCTAGTCTTAAGTAAGGTTTGTATACCCATTGGAGAGATGAAAATTTAGAACGCAGTTACCATTTGGAGATAGGTTCTGGGTTAGGGATGGGTGCATTTGCCCATTACACATCTCAGTGCTGGAACTCTGTACAGGCTGTGTGCATTCTGGTGGTCTCTGTGAGCTCATGTGTGCATTAGTCCTGATGGGTACGGAAGGTATTATTTTACTGGTGTCTTTGATCCCCACTGGCTCATACACTCTTTCTGCTTCCTCTTTTGCAGTGTCCCCTGAGCCCTGAGGGGAGGAGCTTGATGGAGACACCCCATTATGACTGAGTGTTCCAAAGTCTCTCACTTCCTGCACATTGTCCAGTTGAAGGACTCTACATTTGCTTCCATCTACTGCAGGAGGAAGTTTCCTTGATAATGCATGGATATGACATTGATCTATGAACAATGCAGAATATTGCATTTCTTTAGTGGAACACTATCATTTGGTTTTCCTTTAGGTTAATACCCTATCTATTCCCAGGCTACCATGCCTGACACTGCTCAGATGTCCAATAAACAAGCAAACTTTGATAGTTCAGTTACCAAATGGGTATCTGAATAACAGCGACCAATCTGCCTCCTCCAATGATTAAAATCTGTTCTACATCTTCTCTCAGAAGAGTTAAGTTCAAGCTCTCACCCACATTACACTCATTCTAAGACTTTTTGATCAAGTAACTCCAACTTTAGCATGTTGTATGATAAAAGAACTGGGAGCCTAAACGGAGGGTCTGCCAATGACCCTTTTGTGACAGTGGCAAGTAATCCTGTTTGCACTCTAGGAATTTGGAATTGAATAGAAGCTCGAGAAAAGTGATCCAACGTGTGTTTCATGCTTTGCAAACTGGATCTTCCAGAGGAAATGGGGAGAAGTCCTGATGGATAGAGCTTCCAGCTTTTCCTGATCCACCAGGGATCAATTTAAGCTGCTGTCCTAGTTACAGTTTCTATTGCTGTGATGAAACACCATGAACAAAAGCAAGTTGAGGAAGAATTTATTTACTTATATTTCCATATTGTAGTCCATCACTGAAGAAAGTCAGGATAGGAACTCCACAGGACACTAAATAGGAGTCAGTAGGGGATACAGAGGACATGGATGAGTGCTGCTTACTGGCTTGCTCTCATGACTTGCTCACCCTGCTTCATCATAGATTCTAGGACCACCAGCCTAGCGGCATCAGCACTCACAATGGGCTTGACCCTCCCCAATCAATCGGTAATTAAGAAGATGTCCTACAGCTGTGTTTGTCAATTGCGGGTTTTCTCCTTCCTATGCTAGCTTGTATCAAGTTAACGTAGACCATGGCTGCACAGCTGCCAATAATTTAGCCCCAAATTTAGAATTTCTGATTATCTAGCAAAACGCTGTTAGTGGTGTAAGAGGAGAGTCCTTGTTAGGTGGAATGGGTGGAGACGCAGACCTGGAAATCAGCCAGGATTGGCTGTCAGGGAGCCAATCCTATCATTGTCAATTTGAGGGTATTATTCATATTATGAGTCAAATTCTCTCTAAGATACCTTCCAGTCATCACTCTAAGTCAAATATTTGTCAGAGACTAGGCAGTGTGTACATGATCAACCATTTTTCACTAGGTGCCTAGATTCAAACCTTGTCTGTCTCATTGCAGAGTCCCACAACATTGGTTACTCAGATCAGAGTTCACTTAGAAAAATGATCCTCTTAAGGCCATTTTAAAGGTTAGAAAGATAATACACTCCTAAGCACCTAGTGCAACACCATATACCTATACACATTTATGTAACTGTGGTAATTACATTAAAATTATTAACATTATCTTTGTTTTCACACAGTTGTTATTATATCAGCTTGAGGGCTAAGGGAGTGATGGAAGAGTAAGTAAGAAGCTCCCAGACAAAGAAATTTTGAGACTGAATGTCTATAAGGGGCTTGGGTAGGCTCATAGGTTAAGGGGGCTTGTTGCTCTTGTAGCGTTCAGTTCCTAGCGCCCACTTTTGTGGCTCACAACCACCTACAACTCCTACCCCAGATACAAACACCCTCTTTAGGCTTCCAAGGATATGATACTCAAGGACACACACAGACTTATTAATAAATTAAATCTTTTTTTATAAAGCTTACAAATATGAAGAAATTAGAACATTTAAAACATTATGTTTGGTGATATTTCTTATTCTTTTTTAAAATTCTTAGTACCAAATACGTCTTATGAACAAAATGATGTTACCTGGAATTTACCCATCTTTCATATCACCACAGTTATAGATAACCCATTTGGATAATATAATCTCATCGAATTTATCATGATGAAAGCTAAGATACTGGTCCTATAAATTTTGAAGTATGCTGATAGTGACTAATAATCCTCAACTAACTGAAAAAAAATCTGCTTCCCAAAGTATATTTCATAAGGAAGATTGACACTAGTGTTTCCTTGGCTTTGACCACAAATGACTATTAAACTTATAAGGGCATGCTGCATGCCATTGGGTTTTGGCATTTGTGTGGAGTGAGCTTCAGCTACAGTGAGATAAACCTTTTAATCTACACGTGGAGCAGGAATCTTTCAGGACCCAGCTTTATAGCTTCTGGTGCTCTGGACCTACAAATAAATCACTCATAAGATAGAAAAATTGGCAGAAAATTTTGGACTCTGAAATAAGCTGTAAACTATTTAATTTAAAAATCCAATAACAGCTTTCAAATACACATGATGAAGATGAATGTATCTTCTGCAATTTTCTAAGTTGGCACACCAGAGAATACCTGAAAGACAAGGTCAGTGGAGCTGAGATTGTGTTCTTAGTTTTCAGTTTCAGTCCTTGGCAAATAAAATAGCTACAAACAAAATTGAAATATACATTCATGAACAAGAATTAACACATAATAAAGCATCACTGCTGACTCTGAGCAATTCATAGAAATAACCAATGCAAGCCAATGCCAAAGAGGGCACACTGCCTTGTTCTACTAGGGAAACTATTTTCTTGTATAATTTAGTTCTTTTTTACATTTGATATTTTGTTTAATGTATATTATAATTTTTCACCCCAAGTGTCAACCTCGATTTATATATTCTCTTGAGGAAGGCAAAGACTGAGTTATTTATTGTTGCTGTTTCCTCCTAATAAAAAATACATATTATAGTCTTTATAATGGCATCATACTTGTGTTCAGTGTGTTAGCATGAAAAGAATGCTTGTGAATACCTACAATATTTTTTAAAAAAAAACTTATTTAAATTATAGTACAAAGAACATGCTGAATTTCTTTAGCAACTCAAATATTTTATGAAAAATATCAGCAGCTGGCTCTAGTTTTGGAAGAATTTTTATTATGTTTATGAAAATAAATTTCGGAGGTAGAATTTTGGTTGACAGCTATTTTTAGTTTTTATCCCCCTAATTTCAAATTGAAATTTAATTCCGAGTAAGTTGAAGTCAGTTTTTACAGGGTTTCAGTCACAGAATGGATTATCTGCTTACAGGTTCTGAGTCCTGTGTGTCCTTCTTATGGAGTGGATTGCAATAGGAAGAAATTAAAAAGTGGGGGAAAAGGAAAGAAAACTATGTATAGCAGGTCCAGAGTATAAGAAATTAATAACCATTGAAAAGATAGTTTGTTGTTAATAGTTTCCTAGACCTGGGAGCATTATTCACAGACAGACATATATATATATATTGCCAGGACTGGTCATGAGACAGACGGACGTCTATGTAATGCCAGGAACTGGTCATGAGGCAGAAGAAAATGCCAAATGAGAGCCTTAATTGTACATCCAGTGAGAAGGAACAAGTGAGGAGAGATAGTCAGACTCCAGATTTGATGGTTTCAAGAGTTTCTGGGGGTTTCAGTGGGTGGCAGGAACTATTTGTGGTTGTCTAGTTCTTGACCATTGTCTAGAGTTTGTCTAATATATGAGCTGGTTAGACATATGGGCTCTGGGCTGGTTGTATTTTAAAAGTGCACTTCCAGAAGGACGTCTGGAGGTGCTGGGGTGGGGCTAGGAGAAGTAGGATGCCAAAGCAAGGTGACAAGCTTGTCAACATGCTGTGTAGAAGTGATTGACATATGCACATAGGGTAAATGTTAAAAGCTTAAGTTTACAGAAGTAAAAAGCATGGTTAGTACAAGAGGAAAGACCTCATATTACAACTAAAGAATTCAAGTTCATAGTGCTTCCTGTGCTTGGTTCACCCCACTCTCTAATCAGAGCAGGTGAGCGATGATGGAGGTGGGTCTTGTATCTTATCTGTTGATTTCATTGGTTAAAATAAAGAAACTGCCTGAGCCCATTGATAGGCCAACCCTTAGGTGGGTGGAGTAGACAGAAGAGGATTCTGGGAAAAGGAAGCTGAGTCAGAGGGGAGTCGCCATGATGTTCCCAGTCCCTGCAGATGCAGGCTAGAATCTCCCCGGTAAGCACACCTTGGGGTGCTACACAGATTATCAGAAATGGGCTAGTCCAGGAGCAAGAGCTAGCCAATGGGAGGCTGGAACTAATGGGCCAGGCAGTGATTAAAAGAAAACAGTTTTCGTGTAATTATTTCAGGGATGGCAATGTGGACTGCTGTGTGCCTGGAATTGTGCTCAGCTCAGGGGCACCAAATGGCTCTGAGGCAGGAGCGGCTCAGCTCCGCCATGATGAACTGTGCTGGTCTCAAGCAGCAACTACCGTAATTACTGTGATAACAGCGCACTTAAGGTTTAGACTTTGCAGGACACAGGCAGTACCGTATTACCCCTACATGGTGCAACTTAAGTTTTTAAGAAGTGCTTAACATTTTAAGAAATGCTCCTGGATAGTAAAAAAATTACAGATTCACAATAAAACAGATTCAGACAGACCACTAAATAAGTCACAATGTTGGATAAATGTACGTGGGCTTGAGAGAGAAAAATATATATATATAGAGAGAGAATAAAGTTAATGCCTTTAAAAATAAAAAGGTAAAGTCTTTAAAGAGACAGAGTACAGATAGTTAAAAGAGTAAAAGAAATAAAGAAAAATAAGCCACGTAAAAATGGAAAATTCACAGAGAGTCTGGATTATGTACATTGTGTTTTCTTTAAAATTTCTGACTGTAAAGGAGCTAAGTACAGAGAGACATTTCATTATATGGGCTGCCAAGTGGAACCAGAATGGATATCATGAGGGTATGACTTCAGAATTTGGGTCTAAGGATATGATGCTTCGGAGAGGGTCTTCTTTTGTTTTCACAGAGGACCAGACCCTATGGATTGCATCTATTCCGATATGGTATGATAGACCACGCCCTCCTGAAAGGTTGCTGTGAACACCCTCAGAAAATTGCTTCACTCAACTGCCAACTGAGATAAAACTATCACAGGTTATACCGTGAAAGACCTAATTAACGACGCCCCCATACAGCAGGAAGCAGTTTGGAGAGAAAAACTGCGCCCATGTTCCCAAATATTGATTATATATGTTCTTTTACATTTAAAGGGGGATATGATATAGATATAAATAATTTGCATTGGTGTGGATTTTAAGGTCAATTTTGTTATATGTATTTCTGATCTTGATCTAGGTATTGTGATTGTGTAGTTCATTTTTAAAATGTAATGTATAATTAGGAAATACAGGTTGTTGATGGATAATCATCAATAATAGTCAAGCTTGTAGTCATGTTAGATTTTCTAGATATATGGAGATATATGTCAGTTAGATAGGCATTCTTCATATCTTTCAAGGACTGCAGAATATGGCATTTAATGTTTTAATAATTTAGGGTTTTTCATGACAATGAGACACGTCTGCTCCTGGCAGCACCAATCTACTTTGAGATGAAGATGGGCATCGAAGAGGATCCTTATGGAACTGGATAGCCATTTGGGCAAGAGACTGTTCTTGCCTGGACTGTTGCATAAACTGGACACAAAGAACCCGCAGAGAGAGGACTGCTAAACTTGCCTAAAGGTGAGATGATCCTTCGGGGGTTCCTGATTTATGAAAAAGTCTACGAGACATTCTGCAGGACACAGCAGAAAATGACTGAACTGTCTTTGGAATTTCCTGCTTCATGGAACTGTCTGCTGGATACTATGGGCCTGAAGGCCAAAGATGGATGCCCCAACGGTACAGAGGAACTTTGGGTGACTGTCCAGGCAGCGAGTTGTCTCTGTCATTTCTAGAATTTTGGACTTCTTGTTTACTGTAGTTTTATATCCTTCTGGAGTTTTTTGATGGAGTTGAAGAATGGTTAGTTATAGTTTTCCTTAGTTATAATAAAATATAAAGTAGATATAAATATTGTAACTGTAATTCTTATTTGATAACTGTTTTGTTTTATGTAATTTTACTATGTTAAAGTTAAAGCCTTTCTTTTTGTTTAAACAGAAAAAGGGGGAAATGATGGAGGTGGGTCTTGTATCTTATCTGTTGATTTCATTGG
This sequence comes from Microtus obscurus, assembly GCA_963919715.1. NCBI lineage: Eukaryota > Metazoa > Chordata > Mammalia > Rodentia > Cricetidae > Microtus > Microtus obscurus. The sequence continues at coordinate 1,796,181 of CAWTZC010001883.1, read as the reverse complement.
TTAAAATAAAGAAACTGCCTGAGCCCATTGATAGGCCAACCCTTAGGTGGGTGGAGTAGACAGGAAGAGGATTCTGGGAAAAGGAAGCTGAGTCAGAGGGAGTCGCCATGATGTTCCCAGTCCCTGCAGATGCAGGCTAGAATCTCCCGGTAAGCACACCTTGGGGTGCTACACAGATTATCAGAAATGGGTTAGGTCGATATGTAAGAGCTAGCCAATAATGGGCCAGGCAGTGATTAAAAGAAAACAGTTTTCGTGTAATTATTTCAGGGCTTAAGCTAAACCATGCGGGCGGCCTGTGCCGGGGACACAGCCAGGCCGCTCCCTCTTACTACAGAGCGAGAACCCAGAGTAAGATTGGCTGCTAAGGACGCAAGACTCCATCCTTTTTTGGAACATTGCATTAGTTCAGTGGTTCTCAAACTTCAAGATGCATCAGAATCACTCAGAGAATTTAATAGACCCCAAACTACTTGGCTCTAACTGTTGCGGGAGGTCCTTCGGCTCCTCCAGCCAATAGCCGCTGAGTTACCAGCCCATTGGGGCGTGGTCTCTCTCCCTTTAAAAAAACGGCCACTTCCCTCTCCTCTATCTCTTACTTCCTGCTCCGCTTCCGGCTACTAGACTCCCTTCCTGATTGCGCAGAGGGCTGTTGTCTGGGACGGTGATCTGTAAGTTTAGATGTAAATATCATAACTGTCATTCTTGCTTTATAACTGTTTTGTTATATGTAATTTTGCTATGTTAAAGTGAAAGCCTTTCCTTTTTGTTTAAACAGAAAAGGGGGAAATGATGGAGGAAGGTCATTGGCTAATAAAGAAACTGCCTTGGCCCATTTGATAGGCCAGCCTTTAGGTGGGTAGAGTAAACAGAACAGAATGCTGGGAGGAAGAGGAAGTGAGCTCATACGCCTTAGCTCTGCTCTCTGGGGCAGACGCGATGAAGCTCTGACCCAGGATGGACATAGGCTAGAATCTTCCTGGTAAGCACACCTCGGTGCTACACGCATTAATAGAAATGGGCCAGGTAGTGTTTAAATGAATACAATTTGTGTGTTGTTATTTTGGGGCATAAGCTAGCCAGGCGGCCTGGAGCCGGGCTGTGGGAAGAGGCCTGCAGCTCCTACAACATCTAACTCCAGAGTTTCTCATTCAGGAGAGTTGGACTGAAATCAGAGGATCTCTGGTTTTAGCATGTTCTTATGTGATGCTCACTGTCCTGACAGGGAACCTAATAATAAAACAACTGTCCAGGACATCCAGGAGGCTCCCCTACTGCCAGTCCCAGTACAGGCTCACCTTCAGCAGTTCATGAGGAGCTGACTTGGGATGTAAAACTCTTGCCACTTTATTTGAAGTCAGGGAAGTCCCAGTCTGTAGTAATAGGAGCGGCCGGCTGTGTTCCCCCGCACCCGGCCACCCACATGGCTTAGCTTATGCCCCAAAATAATTACACGGAAACTATATTCATTTAATCACTGCCTGGCCCATTATTGGCTAGCTCTTACATATCGACCTAACCCATTTCTGATAATCTGTGTAGCACCCCAAGGTGTGCTTACCGGGGAGATTCTAGCCTGTGTCTGTCTTGAGTGCGGGCATCATGGTGACTCCTCACTCAGCTTCTCTCTCCCAGCATCCTCTTCTGTCTACTCCGCCTACCTAATTTTCTGTCCTATCAGGGCCCAGGCAGTTTCTTTATTGAACCAATGAAATCAACAGATTGAAATATGACACTCCCACATCACTTCCCCTTTTTCTGTTTAAACAAAAAAAGAAAAGCTTTAACTTTAACACAGTAAAATCACATATAACAAAACAATTGTCAAGTAAGAATTATAGTTACAATATTTATATCTACTTTATCTTTTATCATAACTAAGGAAAACTATAACTAACCATTCTTCAACTCCATCAAAGACTCCAGAAGGATATAAAACTACCTAAGTAAACAAGAAATCAAATGCTCTAGAAATGACAGAGACATCTCGCTGCCTGGACAGTCACCCAAAGTTCCTCTGAACCGTTGGGGCATCTATCTTTGGCCTCCAGTCCCACAGCATCCAGCAGACATTTTTATGAAGCAGGAAATTTCAAAGACAGTTCAGTCACTTTTTGCTGTGTCCTGCGGAATATCTCGTAGACTCTTTCATGAATCAGGAACCCCGAAAGATCATCTCACCTTTAGGCAAGTTCAGCAGTCCTCTCTCTGCGGGTTCTTTGTGTCCAGTTTATGCATCAGTCCAGGCAAGAACAGTCTCTTGCCCAAATGGCTATCCAACTCCATAAGGATCCTCTCGATGCCCATCTTCCTCTCGAAGTAGATTGGTGCTGCCAGGAGCAGATGTGTCTCATTGTCATGAAAAACCCTAAGTTATTAAAATATTTAAATGCCATATTCTGCAATCTTTGAAAGATATGAAGAATGTCTATCTAACTGAAATAAATCTCTATATATCTAGAAAATCTAACATGACTACAAGCTTGACTATTATTTATGATTATTCAACAACAACCTATATTTCCTAATTATACATTACATTTTAAAAATGAACTACACAATCACAATACCTTAATCAAGATCAGAAATACATATACACATAACAAGTTTGACCTTAAAGTCCACACCAATGTAAATTATTCATATCTATATCATATCCCCCTTTAAATGTAAAAGAACATTTATAAACAATATTTTGGGAACATGGTCGCAGTTTTTTCTCTCCAAACTGCTTCCTGCTGAATGGGGGCGCTGTTAATCAGATCTTTCATGGTGTAACCTGTGTGCCAGGGTCATCTCAGTTGGCAGTTGAGTGAAGTAATTTTTTGAGGGTGTACACAGCAACCTTTCAGGAGGGCGTGGTCTATCATACCATATCTGAATAGATGCAATCCATAGGGTCTGTTCCTCTGTGAAAACAAAAGAAGACCCTCTCCAAAGTATCATATCCTTAGACCCAAATTCTGAAGTCATACCCTCATGATATCCATTCTGGTTCCACTTGGCAGCCCATGTAATGAAATGTCTCTCTGTACTTAGCTCCTTTACAGTCAAAAATTTTAAAGAAAACACAATGTACATAATCCAGACCCTCTGTGAATTTTCCATTTTTACGTGGCTTATTTTTCTTTATTTCTCTTAATCTATAACTATCTGTACTCTGTCTCTTTAAAGACTTTACCTTTTTATTTTTAAAGGCATTAACTTTATTCTCTCTATATATATATTTTTTTTCTCTCTCAAGCCTACGTACCTTCATCCAACAGTGTGGTCTTTTATGTTGAATCTGTTTTATTGTGTATCTGTAATTTTTTTACTATCCAGGAGCATTTCTTAAAATGTTAAGCACTTCTTAAAAACTTAAGTTGCACCATGTAGGGGTAATACGGTACTGCCTGTGTCCTGTAAAGTCTAAACCTTAAGTGCGCTGTTATCACAGTAATTACGGTAGTTCCTGCTTGAGACCAGCACAGTTCAGCATGGCAGAGCTGAGTGGCTCCTGGCTCAGAGCCATTTGGTGCACCTGAGCTGCGCACAGTTCCAGGCACACAGCAGTCCACATTATCATCAAGCAAGCTGTAGCACTTTACTCCAAATGCTCCATTTAAAAGCTCTATCTCCTGCAGGAGCCAGACAGAGATTGTAATGGAGGCACAGCCCAGAAAGCCGGCATTTTAAAACAGCCAGTTTTTTCCTGCTGCTGAGTCAGGACAATTTCTTTGCGGCACGCAACCCAGAAACAGCAAAAAAAAAACTATGTTAAACTCTTTCTCTGTCCTTTTTAAGCCCTCTCAGGTTTTACATGGAGTTCATTAGTACGTTGGGTGCCAATTTGTAGTAATAGGAGCGGCCGGCTGTGTTCCCCCGCACCCGGCCGCCGCATGGCTTAGCTTATGCCCCGAAATAATTACACGGAAACTATATTCATTTAATCACTGCCTGGCCCATTATTGGCTAGCTCTTACATATCGACCTAACCCATTTCTGATAATCTGTGTAGCACCCCAAGGTGTGCTTACCGGGGAGATTCTAGCCTGTGTCTGTCTGGAGTGCGGGCATCATGGCGACTCCTCACTCAGCTTCTCTCTCCCAGCATCCTCTTCTGTCTACTCCGCCTACCTAATTTTCTGTCCTATCAGGGCCCAGGCAGTTTCTTTATTGAACCAATGAAATCAACAGATTGATATATGACACTCCCATATCACCAGTCCATTCCCCTAGAACTACAACTGGAAGTGGGTTGTGACTGCATTTGTGTGGGCCGGCATTCTTCCCCTTCACTGGCTGTTTCCCTTAATTTTCATTGGTTCCACCTTAGTGAGTCATGTAAACAAAATAAATCAATCTTCTTCTTTTTCTATTATTATTTTCCTTAGAAAAAAACTATTTAAGATAACATATTCCTACCAAAATTATCTATCCAATTGAAAATTTAAATTTATTTTAGCATTTTCAAGTTTCTTTGATAATCAGTATTACTGTTCTCAAACATAGCAATCATTTTAAGCTTGCCCAGTAGTAATCTAGTGTTCAGAGGATGAAAATAAAAACAATAGCAGTATAACAAATATATACATATGTGTATATATATATGTAAATATATATATATGTATGTATGTATGTATGTATATGCTATGTGTATTTAGGTAACCAGAGTTTGTTTTTAAAGTAAAAGACTAAAGAGAGCTTAATTACCTTTGTTTGGAATGTCCAGTGTTTATTTACTGTTGGTGTGTTTCCAAAGCAAGTTAAAAAGAAACAATTCTGTCCTCTAGCATTTTATATTACGTGTTATTGTCTAAAAACAAATTCACAGTGTTTGGGTGAACGAACTCAGACAATAAACATCATTGACAAAGTTTTGATAACTGAACTAGTGCCCCACAGCTGATTTTTTTCAATTAATAAAATATAATTAAATCATATGCATAAATAAATAAACGATTTAGTCTACATTTTGTTATCTAAGTTTGCCAGACAAAAGCTAACCACTTTCCCATATATCAACATATCCTGAATTCTCATGAATATCAGTATTTATCACAAGCTTTAGAGAGAAACAATGTCCATATTTCTCAAATTTAAGACCTGTAAGGATCTAAAATCCATGAAGTTCTGTGTTTTCTTGTCAATAATGTGACATCATTAAGTGATTGCAATGAATATTTGAGTGGCTGACAAAAAGTTAGTGTTCTGCTTGCTGCTGTTTTTGATAAAACTTAGTGAGTATGGGCTGACTTCTTCCATCATATTGCAATCTTTGGACAGAATATATCACAGTCATTACTTATTCTGGTAGGAAAAAGGACTAGTGGTTTTGATTTTTTTTATCTTAAGCCAAAATGTTCCCAAAATGAGATGGAATAGCGTGAAAAAAAAATCTAAGCGTAGGTTCTTGAAATGCTATGACAGACGATTTTGACATGAATTGTCAGCAGCATTTTAGGCTGTGGTTTAAAAGTAGTTTGTGTTTTAGACTCACTCAATTTTTCTATGCTGCAGAATGATGTAGTGGAAATAATCCATTTTATATGGTTTCAAATTACAGTTTTCCACTTAATATCTGCTTGAACCGAATGAAGTCGAAGATGCTGTGAGTCTCAATTTCTTCATGCCTGAGTTGATGAAGATCGTACAGATTCTGAACTGGTCATAAGTATAAATAGATCAATTTATATAAACTTTGTGTGCCACACACAGAAGAAAACACAAATCTTAACTGTTGCTGCTTTCATCTTATATATGTTTTCTTCTTTTCTCCACACATATTAGGTTACTAGATAAACTGAATTGTTATTATTTCTAGCATCTGCTTAGGGCTGGCTTTTCAGCTACTCTTAGCATCTCAGCCAGAAGTGGTTATTTTCTCCCTGTAAGTATGACCATGAAAAAACACAAATACGGAAGACTTCCCTCCTAATCCTAGTTACTGCAGGAGCAATGCCGTTTATTGAAGAATCTGGGGTCATTTTACAACTTCAGGTTATTTAATCTACAGTGGTGATAATGAAGAGTGGCTTTCTCCATAGACTCCGAGGAAGCTGAGAGTCTAGGATCTAGGATCACTCACTGTCGTTAAAGCGCTCAGGAAATTTCTTTTGGAACCAATCTATTTGGAGGATTTTGATCTCCATCTGCTGTGTTGCAACCATAGAGAAATATCTTGATAACACTTTTGGAGGCATAAAAACAATGGATATGTGTTTTGTGAATCAGTTGCAAAACAGAGCAAAGGAATATTTTTCTCAACTAATTGAGATTTCTAAAGCCAGAAATACAATCACACATAGATCAACAGCCAAAACAAATAAGTAATAGCATCTCCTTTTTCTCAGAAATGATACGTAAGAGTAGAAAGTACACTCAAATAGTGACATTCAGCCTTCCAAGTTTCTCAATAAAAACACAGATTCCAAAAGACCTTGTATTGCCTGGTGGAAAATATGCTAAAATTAAAATTTCTCAAGTGTAAATAGACAATGGAGACATAGAAACAGATAATTCAAGCAACAGAAAAATGAATTATCTTGGATAAAATACATTGATGGGCTACATTTGTAAGAGTTTGATCAAGATCAAGAATAAGGCTATAAAAGGTGTTAGAAATGGGCAGAAGGCACAGGCAAGAAATTATGCAGTCGTATTTACAACTAAATAAAATGATCTTTTCTTAGGAAAAATCAAGGCATTCCAGGGAAATTAATTTCTGGTGTAGGGGTTGAAGAGATGGCTTGGCAGTTAAGAGAGTTTGCTGTAGAGTAGAAAAGTCTAGAGTTCTTTTCCCAGCACCCACACAACAAGCTTGTCATTACAATTTCAAGAAGAGCAGAGACATCGTAGCAGAGCAAATGTGGGGCCCAGACTAGCAAACAATTTGCCTCATTGGAGTAGACAGAAAGTGTTAAAGGAGGATGCTCCAGAACTTATTCTGGCCACTGTGCTGGTACACAGGCACATATAAACTCATAGACAAGTGCACATCCAGTCACACCCACAGACAACAGACAAAAAGACAGACAGACAGACAGACAGAAACACACACACACTTTTAAAAAGAAGTGAAGCGTACTTGAGTCGTATCAACTCTGGTTATCTGTATTGGGCCCACACAAGAACAGTCCGCCAATAATCACCCAGGATAGAACAGGGTCTCACAGAACTTTACCCTTACTACTGGCTATAACTAGATTTGATATGAGGAATACCTGTCTTTTGTTGTGTACCTCTGCCAAATCACCACAGTCCAGTGGACAGCTCCAAAGTCAGTCATACAGTGGCCCTGGTTATTTTTGGTAGGGCACAAATGAAGCAAATTCACATGAATGTGTGAGAAATTTGCTGCTAGTGGGGAGGGTGAGAAGGGTTGGTAGGTAGGTGGGGCATGCAAGTGGTCAGTATGTAAGACATACATGCAATTGTAAAACAAAAGCTCCAAAGTCAGTCATACAGTGGCCCTGGTTATTTTTGGTAGGACACAGATGAAGCAAATTCACATGAATGTGTGAGAAATTTGCTGCTAGTGGGGAGGGTGAGAAGGGTTGGTAGGTAGGTGGGGCATGCAAGTGGTCAGTATGTAAGACATACATGCAATTGTAAAACAAAAGTATATACTTGCTACATAAACCTAATATAAAACCCACAGACCACACACAGCTTAAAAATGTGATCCACTTCTGATTTTGGATATTGCACATATATGACCTTAAAGTATCATCATTTTCTTCCCTCCATTGATCTGTATCACTTTGTCTGTGAATACATTTCTTGAGTCTCATATGAACTTGCTACTTGTGTTAGTTTGAGTGAGATTGTTCCATCCAATCCCCAATAGGTTAATATATTTGAACACTTGGTCAGTTGGTGAAACTACTTGTTGATGATTAGGAGATGTTTCCTTATTTGAGGAGGTGTGCACTGGGGGGTGGGAATTATTCACTAGCTCAGGTTTTAGTTCTCTATCTACCTTCAACTTATAGATCAAGATATAAGCTCTCAGCTACCGGTCAGATTCATGGCTGCATGTCTACTGCCATGTTCTCCAGCATTATCATGATCATGAACTCTGACTTTCTGAGACTATGATCCTCAATAAATAATTTTTTTTCTAAGTTACCTAGACCATGATGTCTCCTCACAGAAATATAAAAGTAATGAAGATACTACTATTCTAAGAAAAATGTACATTCCAATCCCAGAAGTGAAAACTACCTTCATGATTGCTAGGTGTATTAGTTACTTTTATGTATCTAATAAACCTCATTAACCATGGGGACATACTGAAGACAGAGCTTGTTGGGTTTATGGTTCCAGAGGGATGAGATTGCACCGTAGAAGGGAAGCATGGCAGCTAGCAGGAGGCGTGGAGTCAGGAGCAGGAAGCCCAGCGCTCATCTCCTTGACCATTATCAGAAACCAGAAGGAGGGAACTGAAGTGGTGAGAGGCTTTTAATCTCAAAGTCCACCTCACCAGTGTTATACTTCCCCTAGCAGAGGTATACCACCTAAACCATGTCAAAACAGTGCTCTCAACTGTAGACTAAGTGTTCAAAAAACAAATCACATAGGGGATATTCCTCATTTAAAATATCATACTGAGAAGGGCAACTTCCAGATGAGGTTTCTGTAATCTTATTATTAATAACTATTTTATCTTTAGATAATGAAAATTAGGTTGAAAAATAATGTGGTATGTGTTAGTATACATTTTAAGTTGCATTAGCAATTCTAAAACTAAATCATTTTTTAAAAGGCATATAAAACTGCCCAATGCTTTGCTGAAGAACACTAACTGTGCAAATCTTTGGCTGTCATGGATAAGGCTTGAATAATACATGAAAGCTGGATCTCACCATTTTTTTTAAATATCAAATCAAGATGCATCTTGCCTTCATTTAAAGCATTAGTAGAAAATGTGAGAAACATCATTTTCTTAATGCTGAAGTCCAGCTGCATGGCCAATCAAGGTTGACTGATTGGAAATGTCGAAAAGAGTGGCAGCCAATATGCTCCAATCTGCTGACCCTTCATTTCAGGTGACAAATTTAAGCAGGCTCTCTCCTTCTAAATTCAAAGGGATTAAGAGAGAAAAACTCTGTGCCTTGTTCCATTGTGGAGCCTGTGTTTAACTGATCCTTACTCATTACTGCATCAATGCTGATGGGAATGTTGCTTAAAACATGGAGACTGGGATAGCTGCTCATCTTTACCTGTTAAAGGGAGCAGCGACGTAATAAACTAATAGGAACAAGTTGTATGAAAATTATAAAATAAGTCCAACTCGCATAAGGCAAGTTGTCATCCCTAGCAAGAAGCGTTTGCAGAAACTCATTATCCATAAATATGCACTCATCATATTTTCTAATATGTTTCAAGATTTGATTTGTGCAGGACACAAATTTTTATATACAAGAGCAATTTTTGTGTGTGACTGGTGTGCAATGGATATGAGGCTTCTGGATACATGTTACACTTAAATTTTATTCTCAGGGAAACCATCAAGTGCTTGAAAGTAAAGTTTGGTTGCCAAATTACTATGAGCAAAATTTTTAGTAGGTTTTGCTAATACATTGTTCTATCTAGAAATTGAAAATACTCAATAAACTTTACTCAAATTACATTAGCTATAAATGTTAAAAGAATAATTGAACTGATTTTCTTGATGAATATCAAATTGTCACTTATGAGTTTAAAAGATTAAAATATTCATTCTTTTGTATTTTGCATATAATAAACACGGGTATAGTATAAATCACTTTCTCAAATATAATGTGTAATAACTTCCTGAAATATTGACTATTGTTTTTCCATTATGAGATTAGTATTTATGTTATGAAATATACAAGAATTCTTAGGAAAAAATGCTCACATTTGTGATGATGTAATGCAGAGAGAGAGTGGTAAAGGCAAGTGCTTTGTTAGTTAAGTTTCTAAGGCAAACTACTGAGTAAAACAACTGGGAAGAGTAGATGGTTTCCAGAGAAATCAGTACACAATCAAGAGGGTCTACTGATTTTAGGGTATTTAAGCTGGTGGTACGGTAGATGTGTCAATATGGAAGAGTACAGCAGGGGAAAGGTGAAGCTGCTTGCATTACACCACACAGGAAGAATATAGGGCAGGAAGAGGAGGTAAGATGGGTCTAGCAAAAGTGTATCCTTCTAAGGCATAATCCCTATAACCTTCTTTCTGCTGAGGACCCCGTCTTCAGTGCACAAACATTTGAAGAATGTTCCAAATCACAACTGTAACAGACACACAGATATAAATGCTACTGTTTGTATGTGTGATGTATTACCATTGTACTAAGTTTACTCTGATCTACAAATACCAGTTTTAAGGTGATCTATTGTTTTACATACTCCCATCAAAGAGAAAACAATGCCAAATAATTGTGAAAATTATGATGTCACTAAATATAAGATACACACACTTATTTGGGAAATGCAAATATGGAAAAGAAAAATATACCTTAGCCTAGGTGGACTATAATAGTTATGCAGCTAATATAACCTTGCACTTCCCAAATTGATTCTTGTGGTCAAAATAATTATAAACAAGAAATATATAGTGAATTTTCATCTTATTTCTCTTATCCTTTAGTCACTTTGGAGAAACAATCTTTATCATTACTTCTAACTTACTGAGCAATCTGAAATTTAACATCCACATCTACTTTTATTTTAATGTCTTACAAGTGATTGTCTCTTGTCTTTAATTTCACATATCAACATATCATGATAAAACAATAACTCATTAATTTGTAATTTCACTTTTAACCTCTCTCTGACTTGTATACAAAGTTTCTGATATATTTGGCTTAACTTTTGTCGAAACAATCTAACACTTTTATGTTTAATATAGAACTCCTTGTTGTCACTTCTCCTTGAAGATTTTGATTGTTTGTTTCTTTGTTTAACCTTTCTATGGTTATTTGGGATATCTCATATGTAGCTTAAATTGTCCTCAAAATGATTATATAGTTAAAGCTAGCCTAGAACCAATAATCTTCCTGCTACAGCCTTAGTTGGAATATAGACATTATGTGTCACCACACCAAGCCACAGACCCCCCCCTCTCCTTTTTATCCATGCTAGGATTAATATCCAGGGTATTCCAGGAAAGAACTCTGCCAATTGTTGACTGACATTTTCTGTCCTGTCCAGTCCCCATAGTCATTAAGTCCCAAATCACACAGAAGTCTACATTAGTTATAAACTGATTGGCCTAGTAGCTCAGACTTCTTATTAACTCTTATAACTTACATTAGCCCATTATTCTTGTCTATGTTAGCCACGTGTCTCGGTACTTTATTTGGCGAGGCAGTCACATCTTGCTTCTTCTGTGGCTGGGTAATGACTACGGACCAAGCTTTCTTCTTCCTAGAATTCTCCTGTTCTTGTTGCCTTGCCTCTGCTTCCCACCTGGTTGTCTCACCTATTGGCTACTAGCCAATTAGCCTTTGATTAAAATACAATTGACAGGGTACAAACCATTGTCCCACAGCACTTCCCCCCCCTTAAAAAAAAACAAGAACTCCACATCTAATATTCTTTGTTTAGTTGTTTTCCTGACCATTATTCATAACAACTTGTAACCAACATTCTAAACAAATGAGTTGCAAGGTTTTACAGCTAAAGCTGAGTCAGGAAGTCTCTCTTAAATGAGATGCATTTGCCTCTAGCAAACAGAGTTCACCTGAGAAAATGCTGCTATCAATAAGCTGTGCTTAACTCTATTTGTTTTTGTTTAGAGTTACTTCTCAATCTCTCTCAGCCTTTATGTGGATGCAATTGTCCATGTGGGTGCCATTTGTGGTCAGGGTTTCTGTTTTGCCTGGTTCCCGCAATCATTAAGTCCCATAGAAATCACACAGAGGTCTACATTAGTTATAAACTGATTGGCCTAGTAGCTCAGACTTCTTATTAACTCTTATAACTTATATTAGCCCATTATTCATGTCTATGTTAGCCACGTGGCTTGGTACCTTATCTGGCGAGGCAGTCACATCTTGCTTCTTCTGAGTCTGGGTAACTGCAGACTCCTCTTCCCAGAATTTTCCTGTTCTCATTGACCTGCCTCTACTTCCTGTGTGGTACTGGCCAATCAGTGTTTTATTAAAATACAATTGACAGGGTACAAATAACTGTCCCACAGCAGCCACTGACCTTCTAGTTCTATTGTCAGCAGATATCAACACTCCGCTGCCATCTATTTAGACTAATTTATTATCCTTTCTCAACTATTTTCTTGAATCTATATTCAGTCTGCTCAGTCTAAATTCAAATGTTTTTCCAAGTTAGTAGAGCTGCTATTATAATTGCTTTTCTTATCCTGGTCCTAGACTCTTCTAGCTTTTTGTTGTCTTGGCTCTCAGTTGTTGTTCTTCTGTACTTTACCTACCCATTTCCGTAAAGTAAATCCGCACATACTTTTTCACTCAAATCTGTAACCATTTATAATCAAATCTATAATTATAAATAATTATTTATTTTCCATTGTTACCATATCCTACTTTATTTTACCTATGGATATATGCTAATATACTTTTCTACATTTCCTCTCTCTCTCTCTTTGTGTGTGTGTGCATGTGTGTGTCTTTATCGTTCTGTCTCAGTATCTCTCTGTGTGCCTATTTCTGTGTTTCTCCATCTCTCTATCTCTTTTTCTATATATCTTTCTCTGTGTGTGTGTCTGGGGGGGTATATGTATCTTTCTGATTTCCCAAATTTATTATTTCATCTGTAAAGGGATTTTTTAAATCTTATTTGTTATTCAATAGCCAATAACTGAGACATTTACTGCCATAGACACTCAGTAAATATTGATCATTAAATAAATGAGCCAAGAAGATGATTTTTAAACACTGACTTGTCCTTTCCTGCCATCACTTTCCTATGATGCTAGTGTTATGGACAGAAGACTTGCATAAACAACCAGTTGCTTTCAGTTGGTTTTCAAAGTCATTAGTTTCAGAGGTCACACTGCTGTACTGTCTGCCTGCATCCTTGCTGAAGATAGCATCTCAGGCTACAGCCATCTAATCATGAAAACTGCTTTGCAAAACTTACACATCACTATCTTGTCTGAAGATGGTTGACTTTCAGTTGTCTTCCTTGTGCTGTAGGGGAAGGTTTTTTTTTTTCTATTGCTTCTACCTTTTCAGAAAAGTAGTTTTTCACTGTCTTCCTTTATTCACAGCCTTTGCTTTATTGCAGAGAAAAACATACTTTTTATATGCCCATAATTAACTTGAGAATTAATAAGAATCAACTATTCTGAGAAAAGAAACTGAAAATTGGGAAAAGGAGCTAAACTATGCTTTGACCTCTAAAACGTTCCAATCATTTGTTTTCTTTATATGTACAGAATTTAAAAATGACCCCAAACTTACAAGTATCAGAGGTTCATGTCTCAGAAAAGCAAGTCACCTGAAATATGTGGCCACTCTGAAATTGTAGCCTCCCTGGATTGAACCTATCACCTATCTGATAACTCAATATACAAGCCTTGTAGCCACAACCCTTAAGAGCTTTCCATCACTTCCATCTTCATTTGTTCTTTTTTTTGGGCTTTAAATATTCCTGTTTTTTTCTATCCCTAACAACTGTTATTTTGGTTAATTGGCATTTTCAAGTGCAAGCACTGAATCTGAATTCACAGTTGGTCCTCATCTGACAAATATGTGTATCACTGAAAATTTACGGAGATGATTTTTTTTATTTTCTCTTAATCTAGCTTTTGTCTTTTAGTAGACATTTTAGTAAAGAACTTACTTGAGATTGTTATTCTTGATGGATTAATGCTGTTAATGTCTTTATATCATAGCTATTTAGAACGTACATTTCTAAAAGCTCCTGTGAAACATTAAAAGCAAAGCACTGAAAATCTCAGGCACTCTTGAACTGGTAGTTTCCCTTGATTGTCAGTCTGACAATTCGGCAGTTAATAATTCTTCGCAAATCAGATACCAAGGCAAGGAAGATGTCTTCTAGACAGCCAGGAAGAAGATTGCTGTCCAGAGTGCTGAACCTGAGGCTAAGAATTTGGTGTCAAAACTTCTAGCGGCTGCCTGAACATCAAGCTCATGAACAGCAGAATAACTGCGGTTACTGAAATCCATCATAGAGCCCTCTGTCCGAAACCTACACTGGGGCAGTCACTGAGACAGTCAGTGAAATTGGTCTCTGTAGACCAAAGTTATCTGTCATTTTGAAAGAAGCTATGTGAATGTTGAGGCTCTGAAAGGATTTTTTTAAAATATGAAACATTTATGTGAGGGTGGGAATTGAACTAGACTTTGGAGCCATGGAGAACATTTTGATTCTGGTTTTGATGAACAGCAGAATTGGGTGGTAGAGAAAGCAGCCTGAGATTTAAAATATACTCCTGCCATTTGATATTTCTTTTTCACAGTTCCAACTTAATGTTGCAATGCTATTCTCTTGCTATGAGCCTGGATTCTGCTGGTCTGAATAACTATCATTTCCTCTTGGTAGAAATAATGGACCTTAATAGTTCTGTATAATATAACAATGTTTGCCTTAAAGCTGCAGCCTATTTTTCTACCACTCACCAAAGGTGAGAATGGCAAACCCGATGATTTGAAAGTATGAGCAGAAGGAATGGTGGAGACTGAGACCACTCTTTTGTTACTGGCCACCCAGACCCAAATAATCACACAGAACCCATATTAATTACAGCATTGCTTGGCTCAGACACATGTCTAGCTAATGCTTAAATCTTAAATTAACCTCTTTCTATTAATCTGTGTATTGTTATGAGGTGTGGTTTACTGGTAAAGTTCTGTAGTCTTTCTCCTTCAGCAGCTATATGGCACCTGCCCAACTTTGCCTTCTTTCTCCCTGCATTCCGTTTAGTTTTCCCACCTACCTATATTCTGCCCTGCCATCGGCCAAAGTAGCTTCCTTATTAAGAAATGGTAATAATACATTCATAGCATACAGAAGGAAATCCCACATCATCTCTCTTTTCTGTCTAAATAAAAATGTTTGAACTTTAACATAGCAAAATTACATATAACAAAACAGGTATCAAGCAAGAATTACAATATTTCTTTGTGAGTCTAAAGTTTTATATCTAACTTATCTTTTATCATAACTAAGGAAAACTATAACTATCTGTCTTCAATTCCATCAAAGACTTCAGAAGGATATAATATTACCTAAGTAAATGGGAAGTGCATTGTAAACAACTTTGATTTTACAAGGACATCTGGCTACCTGGACAGTCACCCAGAGTTCTACTGTAGTGTTTGGGTGTTCATCTTTAGCCTATGAACCCATAGTACCTGGCAGACTTTTCCATTAAGCAGGAAATTTGAAAGACTCTTTTATATATATTGGCAGTTTGTCAGATACTTTCTTCTGTGTCCTGCAGAATGTCTGGTAGACTCTTTCATGAAGCAGGAACCCTGAAGGACTGTCTCACCTTCTTTTGGCAAGTTCAACAATTATTTTTCTCTGGGTCCAGAATAACCAGTTTATACAACAGATCATCAAACAACACAGGCAAGAGAAGTTTCTTGCCCAAATAAATGACTAGCCTTGTCATATTGAAGGCAATTTCCATAACAAGTTTCTCCAGCACCCATCTCAGAATTGAGAATAATAGATGGTTATTTATTTAGAGATAGACTAAAAAATCAATATCTTTGGCTGGGACAGAGAACAGCAACCTAATCCCACAGCTAAAATAAAAGGCCTGAGGCATGCTTTACATAGGCATAAATAATATAAGAGGCCACGCCCCAGTGGGTGATTAACTTAAAGGCTATTGGCTGTAGGATTTCTTACAGCATTTCCCCCTTTTGTTTAAATAAGAGAGTACTAAGCCTATGAACAAATATATTCAACAATTATCCTATCATAATGAGTTTCAGTCTTGTAAAATAAATAACTTGGCCAAGTCAAGAAAGGAAAGTAACTACAACTATCTAGTCTTTTTTTTTTCTTAGCCCAATGAAAATCTGAGAGAGAAACATTATTACTTGAGCAAGCAGGAAGTGCAGCCAAGCAACTTCCAGAATATGCAACAAATGACAGAGACAATTGGCTACCTGGGCAATCACCTAAGTCTCATTTGCAACATTGAAGCAACCAACTTTGGCTAAGACCTGGAGTAACTGACAAACTATTTTCAGAGGCAGGAAATTTTTCAAAACCGTCTTACCCTGTCTTGGCAAAATTTGACAGACTTTTTCTTTGTGTCCTGCTTATCCATTTCAGGATACTATATACTTTGTCCGTGGTTGAGACATGGGCAGTTCCTTGCCCAGAGGTCAGTTTTGCCAAGAAGAAAATAAGCTCGAAGTGGAATGTCTTCAGTTCTCAACATTCTCTCAGGAATAGATCAGTGCTGCCAGGAGCAATCATGTCTCGCTTCAGCAGAACCCTAAGTTATTTAAATGAAATATTCTACAGCTCTTTGAAGTGGTTAAAGATTACCTATCTATGCAGAATACATTTTCTATGTATCTAAAGAATCTGATTAGTCTAATTATAAGTATGACAAACATAGATGACTATTGATCTATAATTCTTAATAGCTATATAACTTAAAGACTAAGACTTCATATTAAAATATTATACAATAAACAACTGTGCAACAAATGAAGACAATGACCTCAAAATGTAAACAATGTATAAGTTCCTTGATCAGAGGTAGAAATGAACATTGCAATATGATACATATATCTTAAAATTGTATCAATTTACAGAAATGTTTTAAAAAGAGGTAGAAGCAGGCATGTATACAATATGACAAAATAACTTTACCTAGTTATACAAATATTGTGGACAAAAATAAAAACATATTCAATATATTTTAAGTTTGTATCAATAAACAATAATCTATACCAATGTAAATTGCCTATAAATAATAGGACGCAAGTATTCACTCTGTTACTATTATTATTAGTGTAAGTAAGCTCACACTTATTTATTATCCCATTCATTTTTTTAAAGAGATCCCCGAGCCTACAAATTTTCTCCCCAACCCCCAACCCTAACCAATTATAATCAACTCCTAAATGATGTCCCTAACTCTTAGGACAAACTTTGTTGGGAGAGGGGACTTTGCCTTCTAGAATTACTTCCAGCTGTCATGGGGTTGATGTTCTTTCTAAGGGATCCTGTGAAAGAAAATGATAAATAAGTTCCAAGATTACTGTCTGGTAAAATTGAAAATAGTCTCTGAGTATGTGGTAGGGTTTTTCTGAGGTTCCTATCTGGACAGAACATTTTAGAAAGTACACCATTTCAGCTAACCAAGTTGGAACCATCTTGAGCAGTTGATACTCAAAACAGGTCTTATAGTAGTGCTATCACCATCTTGACGTCATATGAACCATGTAGAGTTGTTGTGGGCCTTATCTTCTTCCTGAAAACTTCAAAGATTACTGCAGGAAAATTCATTGTTCATTGTGGAAAACTTAAACTATATATATATATATATATATATATATATATATATATATATATATATATATATATATTCAATGAAGGTATGGTAGAGACAAAAATAGAAATGAAGAAAAGTAATTTTTTTCCAAATTCATTTTTCTTTCTGTCCCATATCATGGCTCCTGACATGAGACAGAAACTCTGAATTATTATTTTAACAACATGCTTGGATTTAGAGAGGGACAAAGCCAGTGTCCAATTCCAAATATTCATATTATATAATATGTGTGCGTGTGTTTAAACATATGTTATCCAGTTACCTGATCTCATAAATCGTATTCCTTAGTCTTGATCCATAGTAGACAGATATTTTTTCATCTGTTAGCATTCAAACATCAAGGTCTCTTGAATTTTTGAAGATGAGTATTTTCCTGCAAGATAAGAAGAGAACCTTGCCCCAACCCTATATGCTTTCCTTACCTCCTGGATGGTTGTTACCATTGTTGAACTGTCATTTCTCCTTTTCAAGAGGTTTCTCCTTTTCAAACCAAATCTTTATTAATTTTGATGGTATTCATAGTTCTTCTCTAGCTCAGAACTGAGAATAAATGGTTATCTATTTAGGGGTAGACTCACAAATCAATATCCTCTGCTGGAACAGAGAACAGCAACTGAATTCCACAGCCGGAAGAAGAGGCTGGACCAGGCTTTACATTGGTATAAATAGAATAAGAGGCCACGCCCCAGTGGGAGATTAACTTAAATGCTATTGGCTGTAGAGTTTCCTACAGCAGCAGATTTTCATTTACCATTCTCTCATGGTTCTAGGAGTTTACCACCCCGACTCTGGGAAGCACCTGGCCCATGCCAACACCGCCTACTTGCGGCATGCTGCCCATGAGTTCCATTCAAGTGATCCACAGCAGGCAGGACCCCAGAAAGATCCAGTGCCATCTGTGCCACCAGCATGAATCAGGAAGCTGTCTCTTGCAGTTTTGCAGCTGATGCTGAGTCAGGAAGCCTTCTCTTACAGGAGTCTCACGTCTGCTCACCACCAGCCAACATTCTATCTGAAAACATGTGGTACCAAGAAGCTTCTGTTGACTCCATTTTTTGGGCCTAGAAGCCCCCTTTTAAGCTATTTTAGGCTTTATGTGAATATTGTTGCCAAATGTTTGGGTGACATTATAAAAGGAGACTGCTCTTTCATTCCCAGCCTCCTAGATTCAAATAATAACACAGAAACTTTATTAATTACAACACTGATTGGCCTATGACTCAGGCATATTTGTAGCTTGCTCTTACACCTTAAATTTTCTCATTCCTATTAATCCATGTATCACCACAAGGCTGTGGTTTACCAGTAACTTTCTGGTGTCTTTCTCCTTCGTCAACTATGTGTTGTCTGCCTGACTCCACCTTCTTTTTCCTTGCTTTCAGTTTAGTGTCCCACCTACCTATATTCTGCTTTGCCACAGACCAAAGCTGCTTTTTAATTAACCAATGTTAATAAAACATATTCATTGCATACAGAGGGGAATCTCACATCAGGATGATTCTAGGTAGGAGGAACTGGAAATCTCATTATCCCTGACATATTAATTAAAATAGAAAAAGAAGTATCTCATGAATTTTGAGGAGAGAATCAAACAAAATCAGAGTGCCAAAGATGGCATTAGTCATAATCACTTCTTAGAGCATGTTGAATGTCTAGCCTGAGGCACAAACCTACTGTCATTGGAGAAGGAATTGTGTTAAAATGCTTTCTCATTTGAATCTTGGGCATAATATGATAATAGTTAATTTTCAAAGTTGTCATAAAATTCAAAAACAAGAACATGCATAAAGATTCCTGACAAACTGTAAATAACAAATAAATATATAAATATGTTGCCTTTATTAAATATAGATAAGCTTCAATTATTGTCATCGCTTTGAGAAGTAAATAAAACATAAATTTAAGAAGAAAATTGGTAATTAATTAGGTACTTATTCATATTTATCCGATCAAACATGACCTATATCTGTAACTATATATCTTATCAATTAATTAATACATTATTATCCATGACATGTGCACATATTTACTCTTACTTGTTCAGTTCATGAAAATTAAGATGCATTTGATGTGATGGTTACTTTTGATTTCCAACTTGATTGAATTAAAAATATAAGGTGATCATTAGAAAGATGGCATGACACTTAAGAGCACTCCCTGTTCTTACAGAGCACACAGATTCCCACATGGTAGCTAGCAACTGCTTGTGATTCCAGTTCCACAGAATCCAGTGAAATCATCAGACCCCTTGTGACTCTGCAAATACATGCTACACATACATACAAGGAAGAAAAATACATATTAAAATAATTAAATAATCACATTAAAATAAGAATGAATTTTTTAAAATGCTCAAGGGATTATTAAACCACAGCTTTGGATGTGTCTATGAGGGCTTTATCTGAGACATGTAGATAATGAGGGCTCTCACTTGGTTCGATTATCCTATTGATGACTTACACAATTGGAAGGTGGTGAACCATAAGGGGCAGACTTGGAGGCAGTAGGTCAATGGGGCTTGTTTTGGGTTCTGTGTTTTGCTTTTGCCTCTTCCTACTCACCACTCCTGTCCACAAAGGTGTGAAGCACAACCTCTTCCAGACACTCCTGTCTCCATGATGCACAAGTGCTACAGGCCAACTGACAAGACACTGAGCCCCTGAGACAATCAGCTAAAATAAACATCTCTTCATTTTTAAAAGTTTTGTCATAGCACTGAGAGAACAAACTAATAAATTTGATTTTGAGAAAAAAATAGATGAATACATATGATAATATTTACAAGTTCAATTTTAAACTATACTTATGATAGTATTCTATCTGTTGATGAATGTCTTGATGGAAACACAAATAACTCATAGGAGTAATTTCTATCTATATTCCTACTATGAGATGCATGAAAATGACTCATGTACGACCAGAAATCAAGAGAATGTGATTTCACTTATCTGGAAGAAACTGGCTGAAGGATTAATTCCATATAAACCCTGCCTGGAAACTGGTTGAGAAGCTGACGATACTAATCCATCACCCTGCTTAGACACCTCTGACTAGATGTGTAGGAGAAACTAGAGCAGGTTTCACCTTCCAGCTGAAGGAACCACCAAATATCTCCAAACTTTTGTTTTCCAGTCTGAATATCCAGTACCTCCTTCCATGCCCATTTGTAATTCCTCTGGCATTGCAAAGAGATAGTGGAAGTGAAAGATGACAATCCAAACATCATGCAATTGCACACAGCATAATCTGATTCTTCTTTTATTCCCCTT
Organism: Microtus obscurus; assembly: GCA_963919715.1. Taxonomy (NCBI): domain Eukaryota; kingdom Metazoa; phylum Chordata; class Mammalia; order Rodentia; family Cricetidae; genus Microtus; species Microtus obscurus. The sequence goes on along the minus strand of CAWTZC010001883.1, from coordinate 1,775,434 downwards.
CGAGTCTGGATGCAGTTAAATAATGAGGGGTATGTGCTTAGAAATGAAACAGCCCGTGATAGGAAGTGGAAAAAGCAGATTGGATAGGGTGGAAGTGGAGGAAAATGAGCACCATTTCATTAGTACATGTGTTCCTTTAATAGAACATCCAGACGAAATGGAAAATTACTTTTAATAATGAAAGAAAATTAGTTTCCTATAATTAAAACATAAATTCCTGCTTTTATTTTCTTGTCATTGAACATCTAGGTCTTTGAAATTCAATCAAAATTAAACAATGTTAAAATGCTGGGTTTGTACCTATCTCTCTCTCTATAAAGGGAAGAGCTGTTTAAATTTTTTCCTGCCTCATGTGAAAATAAAGTTTTCTAGGGGAGCTGTGTAGAACAACAATGGTGTGTTTTCTTCCGAGTATGCTGCCAGCAGTTCAGTCCTAGCTTCACCAAATTAATAAATGAAAAAAAACAAAAATTTTCTGAAGACATAAATTGAGCTTATAGATTAAACAGGAAATAGTATCCCATTGATTTTTCCTGTTAAATGCAGTATTGAAAGCTTTATTTTGGAGACACAAAGTAGATTTCCTAAATAAAATGTTTAGTTAATTAAATTATTTCCATAACTTTATAGCAGACATAATGAAGCAGGGAAAAAAAAGAAAATTAACAACCAATCTGCTTAAATTTTTCTTCAACGTGTCTTAGCTAAAATTCTAACACTGGACTGTTGGATGGTTAAGATTCTGATCTCTGTCTTCCCAGGCTGAAGATAAGATCTGCCTCATTTGTGTTTTTTTGTTCCCTTAACTAAGAAGGAAGGGTCCTGAGGTTGAATCACTGTACACTTGGACCTGGTGAGAACAACCTCTGTTCCAACTAGGAAACCCTTCCTTGCCAAGTGACTGTAGAAACAAAACCTCAAAAAGAAAATTAAAGTCTCACAAGAATACAGCATAGAGTTTTGAGAAAGGTACCATGAAGCCATTATTCTTCTTGCCTACCATTGTGATGACCTACTGTTGCACACGAGGAGGGTGGCCCTTTGTTTGTCCGGGCCACCCGGCTAGCTTACACCCAAAATAATCACACAGAAATTGTATTCGTTAAATCACTGCCTGGCCCATTATCTCTAGCCTCTTATTGGCTAACTCTCACATCTTGATTTAACCCATTTCTATTAATCTGTGTATCACCACGAAGTCATGGCTTACTGGAAAAGATTTAGCATGTCTGATTCTGGCAGCTCCATGGCGGGTCTCTCACTCTGCTTTCTTTTTCCAGGAATTGAGTTTTGTCTTTTCCACCTACCTAAGTTCTGCCCTATCAACTAGGCCAACGCAATTTCTTTATTCATTATCCAATGAAAGCAACACACAAACAGAATGAACTCCTACACCAACCTACACTTTGATAAATCAACATGCATTGCCGCTAACATGTAGAAAGATTCTTCAGAGCTAGGAAAAAGAGTTTCACTAATAAAAGCAATGGCAAATTAATCACATTGTCATTGTGTAAGTTTTATGTTAACAAGCTATTTTAAACTATACAGCTTTGTTATGAATTCTGACAATGGTTAATGTAACTATGTAAAAATATATTTGGGGATTTTAAAATTTTTTTAAGTTTCACTGGGCAATATTAGAATAACATATATTATATGAAATTATCAGGCATGGCCTTAGATAAATAGCAAAAAGTAAATTGTTATTTTAATCTACTCTAAAATAAACATTTCACATCCAATAGTAGCAAGAAAGAAAGTCTTCGATTGACATTGAAAGACTAGGAAGCAAACTGTAAGAACAGACTAGAGAGCCAGTAAGCTGTGTGGGAAGCAGGGTGGTGGCAGTGCACGGCTTTAATCCCAACACTCAGGAGCCAGAGACAGGTGGATCTCCATGAGTTTGAGGCCCCTGGTCTACCAAGTGAGTTTCAGGACAGGCACCAAAAGTTATAGAGAAACCCAATTTGGTAAACCAAAACCAAGCCAAAACAAAACAAAACAAAAAAGCCATGTGGGTGTCAAAAGGTCACTGACAGATCAACATGATTTGGTTTCCTTGGCAGGGCACAGGACCATCCTTATACCCCATATTATTTTGTTTGCTGAGTCTTGCTCTTGGTTTCCTCAGTCCTGTTTGACTTAAACATTCTTTGCCTTTAGGCTCTTTGCTTTAAGGAAATGAACTAGAAAAATATTTGTGACAATTTTTTCGACAGTCCTTAATTTTCATTTCTGACTTCTCTGTCTTTTGTAGTTCTATGTAGGGGTAGTGGTAGGTGGCTTGATGTCAAAAATTAAGACTATTTGAAAATCAAGAATGAACAAGAGTGGGGCTCAGGGTCGAAAAGTTACAACCAGTCAATATAGAAACTGTGTCCAGGGGATGGTTCACTGAGTAAAAAAAAATGCATGTTGGAGAGGCTTGACTGCCACCAGACTGAGGTGACTGGATCCCACCTTAGGAGGAGAGAGCAGACTTCAGAAAGTTGTCCTGTGACCTCCCTGTACACATGATGCCATGCACATACCTGCTTAGGCATTCATACGTATGGGCTTATCTGCATGCACAGGCACCTCGTGTGACTCCCCAAACACGAGCACAGACACAAGCAATCCTATATGGATTATCAATAAATAAAGTTTTTGAAAGCCTTAAAAAAGTAGGAAAATAAACCTGCCTTTTTCTTTTCTTTTTTCGAGACTGTGATTTTCGTCTAGGCAAGTATATACAGGGAGGCTTACTTTTAAGTTTAGCAAAATAGATAATTCTTTCTTAGAAAACCAGTGTCCCAAACTGATCAGAGCCCCAGTCGTTGCTTTGTGAATAGGTGCGTTGTCCACAGCTATGGCAAAGACGATGATAAGCAAACCCAGGCTCCCCAAAGAACCTAATCACATAACTGATTTAGCACAACTTCTGAAGCTGCCAGGGAAAGTGTTTGAAAAGCCTGCCAGTGAGTCAGCCCCTGCTGCTAGAGCAGGGTTTTTCAAAGGCTGGCGTCGGTCCCTGGGATTGCCATTCAGCACAGGCTGCCAGCACAGGGAGCTTTAGGTTTGATGATCTGTGCTGGACCCATTACCAGCCTATCTGGGCTGTGATGACTGTAGTCTTGATTGATGATGAGAGCCCATCTTGTGATTTCACTTCAGAACAAGATTCTTTCAGACTGTCTTTGTATTTATTTACCGTTCTTCACCGGCTTAGGCGTTTTCTAGTCTGGGTATGAATTGAATACTTTTTTTTTTTTTTCTCAGAAAGATAAAGCTGATGGTTTTGTTGTTGCAAAGTTGTGAGCAGCAAATCTCAAAAGTAGTGAACTTTGTGTCTTCTCTTTTTTAAAACACTTTTAAAGAAAGGCTCTTTTTATCGATGATATACCCGCATACGTTAAGTCCTGAAATGACATTAGTTTACCCTCATGGAGAAACTCGTATTGTGTGCATATTAGGGGTATTTTTTTCCATGGAAAAGTTTGCTGTGTCTCCCTCCCTCCTGCTTCTACTATGGGACTCCTTACCAATTCCATGGTTGATCAGGTCTCTTGTGAAGAGGGACTGTCAGCAGTAGAAGTCCATGCTGCTGTTTTCTGCTTTCATTCTAACTTACATGACTATGGAAGCTGCCTCCTCCGCACTTTTCTCAGTCACCCCCATCAAGATGGCTCTTCAGCATGCATCACTACCACTCTTCCTTTCTTTGACCTCTTTTCTACTAATTCCTGCCACACAGCCTCCTTCCACCATTCTGTGCTCCCTTAGAACTTGCTTGCACTTAGCATCCTTCCCAGCAGAGATGCAGCAAGCAGGGAAGCCCTGTACCTTGAAGGTTCACTCTTTTGATCCCTTCTTTTCTTCTGTCATTAGCGATTTATTTATTTTTCTTTTCTGCAAACTCACTGTCACTCTGGAATTTTGTTCCATTGCATTGAAACAGTTATGTCATGGTATTGCATATTTTGTGATTAGTCTCACCAGCTCAAGGCTCTTATGACAGTTTTTATTTACATGCACAAAATTAAATATAATTCAAGCATACCAAAATTAACAATACTCTACTTGAACACTTCATTTTCCCCAAATCCACACATTTTGTAATTGAGAGTAATTATTGGGCATAGAACTATAGAATCACAATGAACATATTTCAGGATTACTGATTTCCAAGGATATTTTGCCAACTAATACCTGAAAATATAGAAATAAAGCCACCTGAATTTTAAGTATTATTGGCGTGCATTTTTTTTATCTGTTTGAAGTTGTTTGGAGTGGTAATTGAAATTTGTATTTGTACTGAAAGGGTTGTAGATGTGACTATTCAAAGCCAGTTACTAGAAGCCTACTGATTATTACATGTTAGCTACGTAATCTGGCACTTGACTGAAAGCATTTATCAGTTTAAGGGTTTTTTTTTTTTTGGTGGAGCTTTAGGATCTCTTATTTATAGGAGCATATAATCAAGAAATCAAACACTCCAATCAAAATATAGATGGGCTATGCAATTTAAAAGAGTTCTCAAGGAGGCTGAGCATGACCTTAAGTGTCTTTTGGCCATTTGAACTTCTTCTGCTGAGAATTCTCTGTTCAGATCAGTGCCCCATTTTTTAATTGGGTTAATTAGCATTTTAAAGTCTAGTTTCTTGAGTTCTTTATATATTTTGGAGATCAGACCTTTGTCTGTTGCGGGGTTGGTGAAGATCTTCTCCCAGTCAGTGGGTTGCCTTTTTGTCTTAGTGACAGTGTCCTTTGCTTTACAGAAGCTTCTCAGTTTCAGTAGGTCCCATTTATTCAATGTTGCCCTTAATGTCTGTGCTGCTGGGGTTATACCTAGGAAGCGATCGCCTGTGCCCATCTGTAGTAGGGTATTTCCCACTTTCTCTTCTATCAGGTTCAGTGTGTTCAGATTGATATTGACACTTAAGGTCATGCTCAGCCTCCTTAGCGATCAGGGAAATGCACATCAAAACAACATTGAGAAATCATCTTACACCTGTCAGAATGGCTAAAATCAAAAACACCAATGTGATAGCCTTTGCTGGAGAGGCTGTGGAGGAAGGGATACCCTCATCCATTGCTGGTGGGAATGCAAACTTGTACAACCACTTTGGAAAGCAGTGTGGCGGTTTCTCAGGAAATTCAGGATCAACCTACCCATGGACCCAGCAATGCCACTCTTGGGAATATACCCAAGAGATGCCGGATCATATGACAAGGACATTTGTTCAACTATGTTCATAGCAGCATTATTTGTAATAGCCAGAACCTGGAAACAACCTAGATGCCCTTCAATGGAAGAATGGATGAAGAAAGTGTGGAATATATACACATTAGAATACTATTCAGCGGTAAAAAACACTGACTTCTCGAATTTTGCATGCAAATGGATGTAAATAGAAAACACTATCCTGAGTGAGGTAAGCCAGACCCCAAAAGATGAACCTGGGATGTATTCACTCATAATTGGTTTCTAGAGATAAACAAAGGCCAGTGAGTCTATAATTTGATGTCCTAAAGAAGCTAAATAAGAAGGTGAACCCAAAGAAAAACATATAGCTATCCTCCCGGTTATGGGAAGTAGGCACAATTGCCGGGCAAAAAATTGGGATTTTGGGGGTGTGGTGGGAGGGGGGTAAGGGGAGATGGGGAGAGAAAAGTGAGAAGGGAAGGTTGGGGGGGAACTTGGGGTAACGGGATGATTGGGATAAAGGAAGGTTGGTTAGGGGAGCAGGGAAGCACACATCTTAATTAAGGGAGCCATCTTAGGGTTGGCAAGAGACTTGGACCTAGAGGGGCTCCCAGGTGCCCAGGGCGATGTCCCCAGTTAGTTCCTGGGGCAGCTGAGGATAGGGAACCTGAAATGTCCCTATCCTATAGCCATTCTGATGAATATCTTGCATATCACCATAGAACCTTCATCTGGCGATGGATGGAGATAGAGACAGAGACCCACACTGGAGCACCGGACTGAGCTCCCAATGTTCCAATGAGGAGCAGAAGGAGGGAGAATATGAGCAAAGAAGCCAGGACCACAAGGGGTACACCCACCCACGGAGACAGTGGGGCTGATCCATTGGGAGCTCACCAAGGCCAGCTGGACTGTGACTGAAAAAGCATGGGATAAAACCGGACTCTCTGAATTTGGCGGACAATGAGGGCTGCTGAGAAGTCAAGGACAATGGCACTGGGTTTTGATCCTACTTCATGTTCTGGCCTTGTGGGAGCCTAGCCAGTTTGGATGTTCACCTTCTTGGACCAGGATTGAGGGGTGAGGACTTTGGACTTTCCACAGGGCAGGGAACCCTGACTGCTCTTCAGGCTGGAGAGGGAGGTGGAAGAGTGGGGGAAGGGGGAAGGAGTGGGAGGAGGGGGAGGGAAATGGGAGGCGGGGAGGAGGCAGAAATTTTTTTTTTCAATAAAAGAAAAAGAGTTCTCAAAAGAAGAATGCGTTCAATGTCATTAACCATGGGAGTAGTGGGAATAAAAATACTTAGATGTTCTTCCATTCTCATCCCAGAAAAAAAGTTTTTAAAGCAAGTTCCTTTATTTTTAGGTTTTAATTTATTATGTATACAGCATATATCCCTCCAGGACATAAGAGGGCATCAGATCTCATTATAGGTGGTTGTGAGATACTATGTGGTTTCTGGGAATTGAAGTCAGAACCTCTAGAAGAACAGCCAGTGCTCTTAACTGCTGAGCCATCTCTCCATCCCCAAGAATGCTTTTATTTAAAAAAAGAAAGAAAGGATTCTCATTGATGGAGATGGAGGGAAAAGTGAATATTTAAACAGCTGTTAGAAATGTAGACTGAACAGCCAGTATGGGAATCATGGTCCAGGTTCCTGACAAAGCTAAAAGTAGACCTGCCTTATAACTCACTCACAGGCCTTCAGGGTATCCATTACTAGAACTTCATATCCTATGGTAGAGGGGATTGCACATACATATTCATTGTTGCCCTTTTCAAAATAGCTAGAAAATAGAATCAGCACAGCTGTACATTGAGTATTGAATGAATAAAGAAAACATGGTAAATTTATATAATGGGAAACGCTAGAATATTCCCTTCATTACAGGATCCTCTGTATACTTTGTTAGACTTGAGATTTTTTTCCACAAGAATAGTTGGTACTGTAATGATGACCAAAACTCTGTAGTAATAGGAGCGTCGGGGCTGCATCCCAGTACCCGGCCACCCATATGGCTAGCTTATGTCCCGAAATAATTACATGGAAACTGTATTCTTTTAAACACTGCCTGGCCCATTATTGGCTAGCTCTTACATATTAATCTAACCCATTTTTAATAATCTGTGTAACTCAAGAGCTGGCTTACCAGGAATGATCTTAACCTGCATCTGCCTGGAGTGGGAGAATCATGGAGACTCACTCACTCAGCTTCTTTCTCCCAGCATTCTGTTCTGTTTACTCCACCCACCTAAGGGTTGGCCAATCAAATGGGCCTAGACAGTTTCTTTATTAATAAGAAATCACTCCCACATCAAAACTCTATGGCCAGTGGGGTCACAGACCCAAGGGTAGGTTTTGATTTGCTAATTTGAAATGATAACAGATTATCTTCTCAATATTTATGTTTATACACACAGAAGCATGCTATTCTCAGCACTGAACAGAGATACTTCTTACAGTGAACAGTGATGAATTCAAAGCCTTATGACTGCTTAAGGTACAGACAGTATGAGTGTTGGCTGCTCGGTCCTAAATACAACATTTGTACCAGTACATCTAAGACTCAGAGACACCGAGGAAGAGATGCCAGAAAGAATGTAGCAGCTGGATGACAATCAAAGGGGCTTCGAAATGCTGTCTTCCGGGTGGTTCATCTTTTACTATCACGAATTCACAGTCTCTGTAGTTGCCTGTACTGAGCCTACATAAGATTGGGCCTGTCAACATTCATCTATGGATTGGGGCACTGATTATAGGGGCCTTCTTCTCCTTGGGGAGCCCCTGACATGGGGAGTCCTTGGGGATGGAAGCTAAAGGAGGATCCTATTATGCTCCATGCTTCTATTTTTATTTGGTATGTTTTCTCTTTTTGCCTCTTTCATTTCTCATAATCCCTGTCTACAATACCTGGTGTCTACAGACTTCCCACATTAAACGCAGACATAAATTTGAAGCTATGATCCACGTATGAGACAGAAGTTGGGGCATTTGTATTTCAGTGTATTTTTCCAGTTTCATCCAGTTTTATTTCTGAAAAATTCACAATTTCATTTTCTTTAGTGCTGAGTAGGATTCCAAACCTTTTCAATCCTTTGAAACTTCTGACTATCAATAACTTAAAGTTCAGATTTTGGACTTGCTATTTCAATATCCAGCCCAAGAAACAAGTCCTTTCTACTCTGACATTGGGAGAGAGATTCTGTTACTGAAAACATTTTCCTCACCCATAATTTTCCATATTATTTTTTCCCAAGATTCAGTTTCTAGGCATCCTAATTTCCCAGGATAAGCATTTAGCCTGCATGAGTACTGACTGACCAACTGTCTGAGTAGTGAGTCCCAGTTTGTTTCCTTGTGACAATGCCTTTTCTCTGGGACACAGTAGCTACCTGTGTTTCACAGGGTAGAAAGATTCTAAGAAATAGAGTTTTGCTGGTTAAAAGTGCTATTGTCATCTGGAATTGCTCCTGTGTAGGTGCCTTCTGATAACCAGGGCAGTTACAGTCTTTTCTTTATCTGAACCTTGGCCAAGGGCAGCCTTGAACTTGCTTATGAACCATCCTTATTCTTGCCCTATGTAAATGAGTCTGCCATATGTATGGGCAGAATTAGAGACCTCCTTGCTTGCCACATAAACCATTTTTCAGGCACCTTAATTATCATTCAGTTCCTGGTGACAGAATCCAACATTTATTTGCTTGGTGAAACACACTTGCAAATTCTTTCTTTCTCTGTACAGCTTTGGATTAATCATCCTCCTAAAGCTCATCCAGACTCACTCTGGATAGATATAGCGAATTATACCTTTAAGTAAGAGTAATGGCACACATAGATTGCCAGCGATATGCTAGAGTGTCCACCGAACGTGCAGTAGGTGCTGTGTTTCCAATGCATAGAAAATCCCCATGAAGGATGCATTCATTTGAGCGGGGCATTGGTAACACCACTGAAAGCTTACTATAAACAAGGTGCAATTTCATGTAAAACAATTACATTAACTTATTTAAGCCATACCAAAAACTTCTAAATGCATGTTAATTAAGATCTCTTTAGAAAATGTACAGCTCAAATCAAAGTAATTCAGAAATTGTGACCAAAGGACTCATGTACACAGAGCAAAATTTTGGCAAGAGGCTTCATCACGAGTGCTAAATGAATGAAATAAAACATACGACAGAGCCACAAATAGCCTGCAGCATCCCTATGAGCTGAGCCAGGGCAAAGGGACCAATTGTAGATGCTGTGTGCAGTGAAGCTACAGATGCTTCCAAATTCAGTAGGATAAAATAACTCAATTTTTTCTCTTAAATGCAAAATTTTACAGGTACTTAATGTACCATTCTTTTTTTTTTTTTTTTTTTTTTTTTTTGGTTTTTCGAGACAGGGTTTCTCTGTGGCTTTGGAGCCTGTCCTGGAACTAGCTCTGTAGACCAGGCTGGTCTCGAACTCACAGAGATCCGCCTGCCTCTGCCTCCCGAGTGCTGGGATTAAAGGCGTGCGCCACCACCGCCCGGCTCACGTACAACATTCTTATATATACCTCATTGATCATTGATCAGAACTTTAGCTTTGTTTACAGTTATGGTTTCAAAGATGGGGAACTTGAAAATCCACAACTAATCATGGACAGCTATGTACCTAAGCAAAATTTGTCACTAGAGTAAGAAGAGAAGTGTTTGACACGCTGTTTGTGTTAGCTAGTTTTTGATGCCTAAGTAAATATGTGTAAGAGGAAGGCAACTTAGAGAGACGAATTGTTTACTTAGGCTCTTGGGTTTAAAGATGTCAGCCTATCAGTGTGGCCAAGGAGATCAGCTTCCTTCATGGTGTCCAGGAAGCAGTGATGGGGGGAGAAAGGGAGAGAGAGAGAGAGAGAGAGAGAGAGAGAGAGAGAGAGAGAGAGAGACCTTGCATTTCATCATTCTCAGCCCCATGGAATCATGGGCTATTCAGGGTCAGTTTTCTCTCCTTCCCCATGGAAACACCCATACAGACACATCTGGGGTATACTTAACTGACTTCCTAAGTACTTGTCAATCAATCTCATTGACTATCAAAATTAATAAGCACAAGACATATTGACATAAACTAAATATAGGCTGTGGAACAATTTAGTACTGATTGTCTTAATCAATTCCTGAATCTATGGAATCCTTCTGAATATTTGTCCTTTGGGGAAAATAAGTAGTCCCCTTTAAATGGACCTAATAAAAACTGTTAATTTAATATTCTCTGAGGAAAAGCAGTACAAACATACTGAAATTCCATCTTATCTCTCAAACTGTTAGCTGACATGCCTTTCCTAAGGACTAACACAAGTCCTGTGACTCATTATCATTTAGGAAATCTGCTGTTCTGGTATGAACACAATTTACTTTTATTTACATTGTAAATAAATAAATGATTAATTCATATCTTCAGACTTTCGCCTTGGCCAGCACCAGCACCAGAGCAGTAGCTCTTGTAGATTGGTCCTCAGACCAGCTCCATCAGACAACCTTGGGCCTCTTGAATAAGACACTGAAAATCCAATACATTTTCCGGGTGACTGTGACCTTTGTTAAACATTTGCACCAACCTGAAGCTGTCTAGGGTAAGGACGACTAACAGGAAGAAGAGGGAGGAAAGGAAGACTGGAAGGCATATGGAAAGAAATATGCTCAGTGCACAGGACATGAGTGTAGTAAAATTAAGTGATCAAAAGTTGGCTTAATTGTATACTTTGAGCACCTTTATCGAAAATGAGGTGGTCATAGGTTTGTGGGTTAAAATCCGGGTCTTCTATACGATTCCATTGGTCGACTTCTCTGTTTTTATGCCAATACCACATTGTTTTCATTACTGTAGCTCTGTAATAGAGTTTGAGGTCAGGGATGGTAATGCCTCCAGAAGAACCTTTATTGTATAAGATTGTTTTGGCTATCCTGGGTTTTTTGTTTTTCCATATAAAATTGATTATTGTCCTCTCAAGATCTGTGAAGAATTTTGATGGGACCTTGATAGGAATTGCATTGAATCTATATATTGCCTTTGGTAGAATTGCCATTTTTACTATGTTGATCCTCCCAATCCAAGAGCAAGGGAGATCCTTCCATTTTCTGGTATCCTCTTCAATTTCTTTCTTCAAAGACTTAAAGTTCTTATCAAATAGATCTTTCACGTCCTTGGTTAGAGTTACCCCAAGATATTTTATGCTGTTTGTGGATATTGTGAAAGGTGATGCTTCTCTGATTTTCCTCTCTGCTTCCATATCCTTTGTGTATAACAGGGCGACTGAATTTTTTGGAGTTGATCTTGTATCCTGCCAGGAAGAAAGAAAGCATCTTCAACAAATGGTGCTGGCACAACTGGAGGTCAACCTGTAGAAGAATGAAAATAGACCCATATCTATCTCCATGCACAAAACTTAAGTCCAAATGGATCAAAGACCTCAATATCAGTCCGAACACACTGAACCTGATAGAAGAGAAAGTGGGAAGTACCCTACAACAGATGGGCACAGGAGATCACTTCCTATGTATAACCCCAGCAGCACAGAAATTAAGGGCAACATTGAATAGATGGGACCTACTAAAGCTGAGAAGCTTCTGTAAAGCAAAAGACACTGTTACTAAGACAAAAAGGCAAACTACTGACTGGGAGAAAAATCTTCACCAACCCTGCAACAGACAAAGGCCTGATCTCTAAAATATATAGAGAACTCAAGAAACTAGACTTTAAAATGCTAATTAACCCAATTAAAAAGTGGGGCACTGAACTGAACAGAGAATTCTCAACAGAAGAAGTTCAAATGGCCAAAAGACACTTAAGGTCATGCTCAACCTCCTTAGCGATCAGGGAAATGCAAATCAAAACAACTTTGAGATATCATCTTACACCTGTCAGAACGGCTAAAATCAAAAACACCAATGATAGCCTTTGCTGGAGAGGCTGTGGAGGAAGGGGTACCCTTATCCATTGCTGGTGGGAATGCAATCTTGTACAACCACTTTGGAAATCAGTGTTTCGGTTTCTCAGGAAATTTGGGATCAACCTACCCATGGACCCAGCAATACCACTCTTGGGAATATACCCAAGAGATGCCCTATCATATGACAAAAGCATTTGTTCAACTATGCTCATAGCAGCATTATTTGTAATAGCCAGAACCTGGAAACAACCTAGATGCCCTTCAATGGAAGAATGGATGAATAAAGTGTGGAATATATACACATTAGAGTACTATGCTGCGGTAAAAAGCAATGACTTCTCGAATTTTGCATGCAAATGGATGGGAATAGAAAACACTATCCTGAGTGAGGTAAGCCAGACCCAAAAAGATGAACATGGGATGTACTCCCTCATAATTAGTTTCTAGCCATAAATAAAGGTCACGGAGTGTATACCTGGTGAACCTAAAGAAGAACCTTCATCTAGTGATGGATGGAGATAGAGAAAGAGACCCACACTGGAGCACTGGACTGAGCTCCCAAGGTCCCAATGAGAAGCGGAAGGAGGGAGAACATGAGCAAGGATGCCAGGACCATGAGGGGGGCACCCACCCACTGAGACAGTGGGGCTGATCTATTGGGAGCTCACCAAGGCCAGCTGGACTGTGACTGAAAAAGCATGGGATAAAACCGGACTTTCTGAGCATGGCGAACAATGAAGGCTGATGAGAAGCCAAGGACAATGGCATGGGGTTTTGATCCTACTTCATGTTCTGGCTTTGTGGGAGTCTAGCCAGTTTGGATGTTCACCTTCCTAGACATGGACGGAGAGGGGAGGACCTTGGACTTTCATAGGCAGGGAACCGTGACTGCTCTTTGGACTGGAGAGGGAGGGCGAGAGGAGTGGGGGAGGGGGAGAAGGGTGGGGAGAGGGGGAGGGAAATGGGAAGCTTGGAGGAGGCGAAAACTTTTTTTTTAATTTTCTCAAAAAAAAAATAAGAAAGAAAAACAAAATACCCAACAGTCTGACAACATAAAAAAAAAGTTGGCTTAATATTTGATATTGTGGAAACAGAGAACATTGTCTATATTTTTCAGAGTTTCTTGATAATTTTTTGTAATTATCAGTGCAGAGTGTGTTTCATGCAAGAATGCATTACAAATGGTAGATGTGTATTCAGGGCCATTTTAGAAACATGGAAATTCTGTCCTAATACCAAGATTCATTTAATTATTTTTTAATCAAACAAATGTCACCAACTGAAACACAAATTTAAAAATTAAACTTCATGGCACAATCCAACCCAAAGATGTGCAGATCTGATACTTAAGCCATGAGGAATGATGATTAGGAAAATATTAGAAGTCCTTGCTTTCCCTAATTAAACTATGATGTTTACATTGAGGCAGAAAGCATTGTGTGCAAGGTAGTACAAACACAAGTCTTGAATCTGAGCTACAAAGTGTCAACAAGCACTCAACAGTTTTGTGTGGCTTGACACATGCACAGTGCCAAGTGCACACCACTTGTTCAGCTCAAGGTTGCACTGAAGGTGTTTGACACAGCATAGGCAGGGCTTGGGAGAAGCAGTTGGGACTCAAGAAACACTTGATCTCCAAGCAATTATTTGTTACTTTGTATCTAGAAAGCTTTTTATTTTGCCACATGTTTAAACTTTCTCTCAATTATACAACCCCATAGAGGATTACAACATGTAGTTGGTCTAGATGAAGATCTTTCAGTTCTGGAACTTCAGGTGTATCCACTCTCTGCTGAAAACAGTAGCTATAAAAGCTTGAGATGACGTTCAGAGAGTTAAACACAGTCACATGGGAAACCGCTATATTAGAAAACATTGGAAAATATAAGGCAAGAAAAAAAGTCTCTGCAGCTTATGTTTCCTTGAGAATTAGTAGTCTTTGTAAGCATAAAAAGAAAAGCAAGTATTTAAGAGAAAAGGGCAATGTTGCTTCTACTTCAACTCCTGCTTGGCTCTGACTGTGACAGTGACTATCCTGTCTTTGCTCCCATTTCTTCCACTACTGAGGGCGAATGAGGACATCACTTTCTATGTCATAAAGTTGTTAGAAAAGATAGAATTGCTCCTATCACCTGATAATTTTAAATTTAAATGATGTCTTATTATTAGCATGCATTTGTTTGAAAGAAGAATGCTTTCATGTCAATACTGTGTTATAACAGATTTTTGCTACACACTGAACTGACTGATTTTTCCTTACACTTATTCCAGTAATTCTATATTCTTCAGAAGGACAGAACTTTGCATGTAAGCAGTCCTTCAAATATACACTATTGTGGCCTTTTACCTTTGACTTATTGTCAACTATGCTGCCCATAAAAATTGAAGTTCTGAAGGATGAACTATATGGGCTTAAAATGATTAAAATAAAATGTGAATTTGCGATCCTTTATGGGTCCGGAAAAGTCCTCAGTTAAAAAAAATTATCTAATTTTCTTTCACACTTTATGAGTATTTTACAGATATTCATGATTGTGCTGACAAGAAAAATCAGTGTGCTTACCCGTACACAATATTTTCTGAACACTGAAAGCCAACTTAGAATTTTATGTAATTTCCAAAGTTGCTCTCACTTCCACAAGAGTCACTCATCTTGTCTGGAATATTTGGTAATCGAGTTTCTCAAGGAATATATGACCTGTAGTGATAAGAGGATTTCAGACTTATCCATTCCCAGACCTTTCATTGTCCCCTAGACATACATCTCAATGTCCCCATACTGTGCCTCAGGAGGACCTACCCACTTCATATTTCTTAGTAGGATCATACTTTCTGGTCATCAATTTGATTTCTTAACAACCGACTGCACTTGATCTTCTTTGAATAGCATCAAGTCATAAATCTTTATCTCTATTTTTTTTCATTTTCCTCATAGTCTCTGTTGATATTAACCCCTAAACTTTTATCACTTGTAGCTTTATTACAGGTTTCTACTTACTAAGACTTGCCATTAAAATAAAGAAAAGGAGTAACGAATTGTTTTATGTAAAAAAGTAAAGGATGGAAACATAAAAGGAGCCGAGAGAGACATAGAGATAGGTAGCGAGAGATAGATAGATAGATGATAGATAGATAGATAGATAGATAGATAGATAGATAGATAGATAGATAGATAGATAGAAGAGACAAAGAGACAGAGACACACAGAGAGGGAGAGCCAGAGATGCAGAGAAAGGGAGACGAAGAGGCAGATGGAGAGAGACACAGAGTGAAATGCAAAAAGAGAGAAATAGAGACAGAGAGAGACAAAGAGCCAAAGATACTGAGATGTGGAGAGAGACAGAGAGAGGGAGAGAGACTGAAAGACAAAGAGACAGACAGGGAGAGATACACATAGAGAGAAAGACAGAGAAAGAACCAGAGCCAGATCCAGAGTTAGTGAAAGAAAACAACAAACAAACATAAGGTAATGTGGGAAAACAGAGTTTCACTACATGTGGTTGCTTCCAAAGGCTCATAAAAACTGGCATTCTTGGGAGTTCTTATCTTGTTGGAGTAGTTGTGGTATTGTTGAAGTGTGTCACTGCAGGGTGGACTTTGAGGTCTCAGAAGCACAAACTGGGCTTAGTGTGTATCATTCTCTTCCTGCTGCCTGCAGTGTCACAGTTCAGCTAGGACAAGTGACAGGATGTATGTTCCAGGTAGGGGTGAGTAGATTAGAAATGTTAGGTAGGAGGAAGAGAGATAAGAAAGAAACACAGAAGCACAGGATAGTACTGGGATGGCAGCTCAGTGAATACTGAATACTGAATCTGTCCACATTTATTTCCTGTCTGCCTTTATACCCCAAAAACAAAAAGGAGGGAGGAAGGCAAAGACTGCTTTAACATGGCACAAAAAACAGCCAAAACAGTTACTTGCTTCAGTACTTGAGACATCAAGCCATTATTTCCTGAGTTAAGCATTTGATGTTTTGGGAAGGATATGAGTTGAATACACCCTAGACCAAGTGTCCTATAGGAAGCCACTCCCTATGACAGACCTCCTATTTTAAAATGGAGCAGGAATGGGCCTGAGTTCTCTGAGCTTTGGTCAGGGTGGAGTGGATTCACCTCTATGGTCCATCTTAATGTCCAAAACACCAAGTAAGCACACCCTAGGCCAGGGTGTGTAGCCACACCTGCTGTCACAACTTTAGAAGGGCAAAAATAAGTTCAAATTCTCTCACCTTTAGTCAAGGTGGAACAGGACTCACATCTGTGAGCCCTCAAACTGCAGATACAGATGTAGAACTCTCAGTTGCCTCTCAGAAACCTTGTCTGCCTGCATCTCATTATGCTTCTTGCAATAAAGATAATAGACAAATCCTCTGAATTCTAAGCCAGTCCTAATTAAGCATTTTCTGCTTAAGAGTTGCCATAGTCATGGTGTCTCTTCACTGCAACAGAAACCCTAAGACCTTACCTGTATTTTGATCGTTTTAAAGTTCCCTCATTACCCCCCCCCCAAAAAGTTCCCTCATTATCTATGTGAAATGAATCAGTGAATGACTCTTTCTTCTTTCTGAAAAAATAACTAGTTGATCAAAATCCCATAATGAGTCAGTCTAGTAAATTAAATGTTAGACAGTGAATAAAAGTTCATTTGAGGGAAAGACACCTAAATTTTTTATTGCTAGTGAGGATGCACAGTTTAATAATAAGACAAATGGATCACCTGTTTTTTCTATTTTGTTTAATTTTCCATAGATACTTGTAGAGAGAACATAAAATGAGCTTCGAAAACGGTGATTTTTTTTCTTGTAAAAAAATAAAAATAAAAACTTTCTTGCCTAGTTTAGTTCAACCTGTTTGAATTACAACATAACCATCTTAAGGGATAGTATCTCAAACAATATTCTTAGACAAACAAAAATATTTGTTTATAACCATCTACCCTTTTTTCACCAGAGTCCTTGATAACTCTGTTACATTTACATTGTTTTGTTCAACATTCATGTAGCAGGCATCCAGAGAGTTTGTGGAGTATGCTGCAAAAGTAAACCACAGACTATCTTATCTCAAAATTTCCACCCAAAGGAAATACACAAGGGGCTAAATCAGAAACCCATTAGGGCCGATGGTCATGAAACTCGATTCTGTAGCTGTGCTTATTAAAGCCTAAAATTAAAAAAAAACAATAACTTATTGTAAATTCTCAACAAATAAAACTTCCTAAATGGTTAGAATGTTCTAGAAAACCCAAATATAGATACTGGATTGGAACAACATTGTCAATAAATTTTAAAAGAAAACATATGTAATAATACCAGCAAGGAAGATCACCGATAGCTCTCAGATCACTAGAGAAGCTGAAATTTTAATGGTGATAATGCACGTGACAAGATCCCTCAGAAATCCCAATCTTGTGCTGAAAGTCCCTGAAGAGGCATCAGGCTTTAGTCCACGATAACAGGCTGAATAAATCAGTGAATGATGGCGGCATTAACAGCAGCAACAGAGGAGATACTCTACAGCAAAAATCAAGGCTGATGGCAAACAAGGTTTGCTGAAGACTGCCTTAACTATGGCCCACTGAGAGAAGATGTTGCCCATGGTATGGGATGTGATCCAATCAGCTCATCGGTCCAGTAAATGGCCTTACAAACCTGTTAGGGGTATGACTCTTAGTTGATTCCAGATCCAATCAAGTTGACAACCTAGATTAACCACAGTACTGAGAGTTGTCCAGTCCATGATAAATTGGCCTGTTATGATCACCTAGATTCTAGGTGTCAGACTTGAGTATTTACCAAGAGACTTTCTGTGTATTAGCTGGGCATTTAGTAGCTACCATAGCCATAAGTACTGTCATGGGAAAGAGCTGTGTTCTTATCCCATGCATACCCTCCATCTCTGCTTCCATGGCATTTAGAAATGACTCAACTATCTGAGTACAGGAGTGAGACACTGCAGAATCTCCTATTTTACCTTCTCACTCAGAGCACATATTGAAGGAGGCTTGTCATGCGATATTAATACAAGACATGGCTCTGCAGCTTTATAATGCTATGCTTTTGATTGTTAAATTATTCTCCCTTCCATGCTTCTAATTAACCAGGCAGGGATTATTAATGTATTACAATTTAGTATGTATTACTTATATGTGTAGAAGAAAAGGCCAACAATGCATTTTCCCTTAACTATTACCATATTAACAGTCAATATGACCCTTCATATAACTTCCTCAAGTCTACCTTTTGAAAAGAATTCAGTCAGTATTGTTTTTACAGATCGTAGTTAGCTGGTCCTCAGTATGTTTCGACTTGTTTGATCTAGCACAAAGGAATCCTATCTATTGACTCACAATATTCCACTATCTGCCGGCACAAGTTGAGAGAAAAATATGTCATCAGCAGTATGTGTCACTGTGCTTTAATCAACTGTTGAGTGCGGATGGAGATGTAGTCTCCTCCTCTTCTAGCTATTTAGATGCAGGGACTGATTTTGTTCAAAGTGCTGCATGATATTATAAGAGGATGTTCTACAGAGCTCAGAGTTTTTAACAACTTTATTGATGACTTCCCCTGTCCCTCACCATCATTGTTAGATGGTTTCTCTTCAACTGCATGGAAATGATATTACTATGATTTCACTCAATGACATTTACTGAATAACTGATATATGTTCAAGCTTGACTTATTAAGTCTTCAAGACTAGAAAAAATATAATGAGCTTACTTTCTGATATAGGTGACAATTAGTAACGAAATTGTTGAGAGAAACTGCATACTATACAATGGTACTTGTATGTTAGCTACATTAACTAGACCAGTGTATGATGGAAACAGATGAAGAGACTCATAGTCAAGCATTATGCTGAGATTGGGGAATCCTGCTGCAGGGTAGAAGGGAGGATTATAGGGGCCAGAGGGTACAAGGACACCACAAGAAATCTCACAGAATAAATTAGCCTAAGATTATAAAGGGTCACTGAGACTGAACCAATAACCAGGAGACTGCATGGGAAGAACTTAGGTCCTCTGCATATATGTGTTATAGCTATGTAGCTCAGTCTTCTTGTGGGACTCTTAACGATGGGAGCAGGGGCTGTTTCTAACTGTTTTGGGACCCTACTCCTCATACTGGGTTGCTTTGTCTGGTCTTAATACAAGGGGAAGTGCTTAGTCTTACTATAACTTAATATGCTATATTTTTGTTGATATCCATGAGAGCCCTATCTTTTTCTAAATAGAAATGAATGAGGAGAGACTTTGTTGGGGTGAGGGTAGAGGGGTTGGGTGGAGTGGAGCAGAGAAGCAGTGAGGCATTAAAGGAGAGGAAACTGCAGTCAGGATGTAAAATTAGTGAATAAATATTTAAAAAGTAGAACAGTACACTAACACAGAAAACATGACACAGAATTGTGAAATAAAATTTGTAAGAGCATCTGGACATGGTGGCACACACTTTTATCCCAGTAATCAGATGGTAGAGGCAAGTGGCTCTGTGAGTTTGGGATCAGCCTGGTCTATAGAATAAGTTTTGGGACAGTCAGGACTGCAAAAGGAGACCTTTATCAAAAATAAAAAAAAACACAATCAATAAAAGCAGCATTATGAAAGTGTTGCATGGTGTCAACATAAGATTGTTGTAATTTGGAGCGGCAGGGCTGCATCCCCAGCATCCCGGCTGCCTGGCTAGCTTATGGCCCGAAATAACAACACACAAATTGTATTCATTTAAACACTGCTTGGCCCATTATATCTAGCCTCTTCTCGGCTAAGTCTTGCACCTGGACTAGCCCATTTCTAATAATCTGTGTAGCCCATGAGGTGGCTTACCAGGGAAGATCTTAACCTACATCCAGAGGGGAGCATGGTGTCTCTGCTCCAGAGAACAGAGCTGTCGAGTCTGAGCTCACTTCCTTTTCCTCCCAGCATTTTGTTCTGTTTACTCCTCCCACCTATGTTTTAACCTATGAGGCCAAGCAGTTTCTTTATTACTTAACCAATGACCTTCTTCCATCATTTCCCCTTTTTCTGTTTAAAGAAAAAGGAAAGGCTTTAACTTTAACATAGCAAAATTACATATAACAAAACAGTTATCAAGTAAAAATTACAATATTCTTTATCATAACTAAGGAAAACTATAACTATAACTAACTATTCTTAACTCCATCAAAGACTCCAGAAAGATACAATATTACCTAAGCAAACAAGAAATAAGCAACTTTTAAACTCTAGAAATGACAGAGACATCTTGCTGCCTGGACAGTCACCCAAAGTTCCTCTGTACCGTTGGGGCATCCATCTTTGGCCTACAGGCCCATAGTTTCCAGCAGACATTTCTATGAAGCAGGAAATTTTAAAGGCAGTCACTATCTACTTGTCCTGAAGAATGTCTTGCAGACTCTTTCATGAATCAGGAACCGTGAAAGATCATCTTACCTTTAGGCAAGTTCAGTAGTCCTCTCTCTGCGGGTTCTCTGTGTCCAGTTTATGCAATAGTCCAGGCAAGAGCAGTTTCTTGCCCAAATGGCTATCAAACTCCATAAGGATCCTCTTTGATGCCCATCTTTCTCTTTAAGTAGATTGGTGCTGCCAGGAGCAGTTGTGTCTCATTGTCATGAAAAGCCCTAAGTTATTAAAACATTTAAAATGCCATATTCTATAATCTTTGAAAGATATAAAGAATGCCTATCTAAAATATATCTATGTACATCTAGAAAATCTTAACTAACATGACTACAAACTTGACTCTTATTAATGATTATCCATTAACAACCTATATACATTACATTTTTAATGAACTACACGATCACAATACATTAATCAAGATCAGAAATACATATACATATAACAAAATTGACCTTAAATTTAAATCACTAAAGCAAAATCCATATCAATGTAAATTATTCATACCTATATCATATCCCCCTTTAAATGTAAAAGAACATTTATAAACAATATTTGGGAATGTGGGCATAGTTATTTCTCTCCAAACTGCTTACTGCTGAATGGGGGCATCGTTAATTAGGTCTTTCATGGTATAACCTGTGTGCTAGTTTCATCTCAGTTGGCAGTTGAGCAAAGCAATTTTCTGAAGGTGTTCACAGCAACCCTTCAGGAGGGCGTGGTCCATCATACCATATGGGATAGAAGTGATCCACAGACTCTCATCCTCTGTGAAAACAAAATAAGAAACTCTTTGCGCCAGGTGAAGGCATAAGTCGCAAACAATGCCACACCAGTTTGGAATTATGATTAATAGGGTGATATTTATTTAAAAGGGAAAAAAAAACTTACAGATAACCATCCCAGACAACAGCCCTCTGTGCAGTCAGGAAGAAGTCTAGTAGCCGGAAACAGAGCAGGAAGAGAAGAAAGCAAGAAGGGAAGTAGCCGCTTTTTTAAAGGGAGAGAGACCACGCCCCAATGGGCTGGTATCTCAGCGGCTATAGGCTGGAGGAGAGGAAGGACCTCCCGCAACAGTCCCAAGCCTGTAAGTGTCACATTTTAAGGTGTGTTGCACTAACCCCACCCATGCACCTAAGTGAAGCACTCATTGGTCTCAGTGGGTTGAAAATGAAAGAACTAACTAAACATTATGAAACAAGAACAGTGATTGGGAAGGAGATGTGCTGGGGATTCTGGGTAGAGTTGGGGGAAGAGATGGGGAGTGAATATGATCCAGATACATTTTGGAGACATATGGCACATTAAAATAATAAATAAAAATTTAAAAATGTCTCCTTTTGACACAGGTGTCACTACACCGTCCCAGCTGGCATGAAACTTGCTTTATAGACCAAGTAGTCTTCAGACTCATAGAGATCTGCATTTTTGCTTTCTAAGTGTGAGAATTAAAGGTATACATCAGTACACCTGGGAAATTTTTTAAAAAATGTGTGAGTTGTGCATAGCAATGTCTGACTTCTGTTTCCAGTAGGAGGCACTAACAGATATTTCCATATTATTTTTTTCTAATACAATAGGAAATTTTGGGCAGTGGGCTTCAGACAATTGTGGAATGATACAAAATGCTAGAGAAAGGAAATAAAATGACTAATGACTTTGAAACCTAAGAACCGAATAGTAGTATATTCTCTTTGCCCCATCACAAAGATGTCAAGAAAGAAGAGAGGTAAATCTTTCATTTCTGTTATCTTTCTATCTGTTCCTCTCCCTATAGCATATTCATGTAGAATTCTTTTAAGAATGGTTACTAATATCCCACCTATTTTCATTGAGAATGGAAGCCACACACCGATAAAAACTGTTCCACAATTTTGGAGAAAAATGTCATTTCATGGTTTCATGAAATTAATCATGACTTCATAACTTCCTATTTTCAAAAATAACAAATTAACTATTGATTTATGCCTCTATTTTCTCGATTGTCTGTTCCCAGTAGGAAGATAGTAATCATAGTTAATATATTTACCATTTATTATCCATGCTTTTGAGTAAAAGACACTTATTCAGGAATTTGTTTTTTCTGCTGTTGAATTAAGGTAGAAAATGAAGTTTAGGTGTCTTAAGAAAAATTGAACAGCATTCTAGTGTGGCTGTTGTCTTCCAAATACTAGCATGGAGTGATGTCACATAATAAATGAGATAAAACCTTAGTCTTAAGTACATTTCAGATGCATGACTTGATTGTAGACAAAGTTGGTATCCTAAAACAAAGACTTCTGTGACTGCTTAAAATGAATCTCTTGATAATCATATTTACAGTGGACCTTTGGATCTGCCAATCTGAAGAAAACCAGGTATTAACAGGAAGACATTGGATAGCCTATCTCTTACTGTAGGACTCACTTAGATGGAGCATGGGGTTCTCCTGAAGGTCCCTAAAGGCTCCTTGATATTAGAATTAAGATATTGTATTAGTTAAGGTTTTACTGCTGTAATTAAACACCATGACTAAAAGCAAGTTGGGGGAGGAAAAGGTTTATTTTAATTATATTTCCATATTACTGTTCATCATCAAAATTATCAAAGGAAGTCAGGATAGGAACTCAAACCTGGAAGGAACTTGGAGGCAGCAGCTGATATACAGACTACAGAGAGGCACTGATTACTGACTTGTCCATCATGGCTTGCTCAGTCTGCTTTCTTATAGGATCCAAGGTCACCAAACAAGGGATGGAAACACCCACAATGAGGTGGGTCCTCCTTATCAAACAGTAATTGAGAAAATGCCCTACATCACATTGTATGGAGACATTTTCCCAATTGTACCTTGCTCCTCACAGATGACTGTAGGTTGTGTCAAATTGAATTAAATCTAACATCACAGATACAAAGTTATTTTGATAGAGTCCATAGGATTGGAGAATGAGCAAACTAGTGCAGTAGTTTGCTGTAGGAAATCCTACAGCCAAAGCCCTTAAGTTACCTGTTCACTGGGGTATGGCCTCTTATTCTACTTATGCCAATGTAAAGTGCACGTCTGGCCTCTTTTCTGGCTGCAGGATTTGGTTGCTGTTCTCTGTTCCTCATTTGTTGCACAGTTGTTTATCGTATAATTTTCTAATATGAAGTCTTAGTCTTTAAGTTATAAAGCTATTAAGAATTGTAGATCAATAGTCATCTATGTTTGTCATACTTATAGGTAGACTAATCAGGATCTTTAGATACAAAGAGATTGTATTCTGCATAGATAGGTAATCTTTAACCACTTCAAAGAGCTGTAGGATATGTCATTTAAATAACTTAGGATTCTGTTGAAGTGAAACACGATTGCTCCTGGCAGCACTGATCTATTTCCGAGAGGATATTGAGCACCAAAGATACTCTTGGCAAAACTGGCCTTTGAGCAAGAAACTGCCCACGCCTCAACCACTGACAAAGTACATGGTATCCTAAAATGGATAAGCAGTACCCAAGGAAAAAGACTGTCAAATCTTGCCAAGACAGGTTAAGACAGTTTTAAAAAATTTCCTTCCTCTGAAAATGGTCTGTCAGTTACTCTAGGCCTTAGCCAAAGTTGGTTGCTTCAATGTTGTAAATGACACTTTGGGTAATTGCCCAGGTAGCCAGTTGTCTCTGTCATTTGTTGCACATTTTGGAAGTTGTTTAATTGCAACTGTTTACTCAAGTAATATTATTTTCCTTCTCAGATCTTTGATGGGTTTGAAGACTAGATAGTTGTAGTTATTTTCTTCTCATGACTTGGCCAAGTTATTTATTATAGAAAATTTAAACTCATTAGGATATGATAATTATTGAATATATTAGTTCTTATTGTATATAATTTTGTATTAGGCTTAGAACTCTCCTATTTAAACAAAAAGGGGAGGTGCTGTAGGAAATCCTACAGATAATAGTCCTTAAATTACCTACCCATTGGAGTGTGGCCTCTTATACTATTTATGCCAATGTAAAGTATGTGTCTGGTCTCTTTTCTGGCTGCAGGATTCGGTTGCTGTTCTCCATTCCAGCAGAGGATATTGATTTGTGAGTCTACCCCTAAATAAATAACTATCTATTATTCTCAATTCTGAGCTAGTGTGGGATTTCTTTTTAGTGTCATTCTTGAGTAGTTAATCTTGATTGTCAATGTGACAGACTTAGAATTACCTTGAAATCAGAATTTGAGCCTGCCAGTGACAGGCTTTCTAGATGGGTTTCATTGAGGTGGGAACACCCACTCTGAATGTGGGTTGTTCCATTTCATATTTTGGCAGTCCAGACTGGAGAAAGAGAAGTATGGGTGCTAATCCAGCATTCATAGCTTTGTTATGAATTTTGTTTTGTTTTGGAGTGTAATTGTAACAACAAATAGATAACTAATACACAGAAGAAATTATATAATCTTTATTATACACTTATTGATGCTTTATTTTTCTACATGTAATTGCTTTTATAAGTGGCCCTCGTTTCTTAGGAAATTTTCCTTTCTTAAAAAGCTTTCTTAGGAAATGAGCAGTGTGATAGTGTACTTCCTGTGCTGTGCTTAGCTTCCTCAAGTGCTAGGTGGTACTTTGTGTAACAACTATCACACTTAACAACGTCAGTCAGTTTCATCACAGGATACAATATGTTCTGAGCACCTCAGATATGCTTCCATATTTGCTTAATATTTGTCCTGCAAAGTGCAATGATAATTTTATTCTACAAGATTATACCTAATTTGTTTATCTCTAGCTTCTTGTATTGTGACATGTAGTAGGATCATGATACATTTGTTCAGTAAATGAATGCATGTATTATTAAGCAAAAATGGAAGTCAGGATTTATGACTAACTCTTAATTCCAAGAATAAGTGTATAGTTTTGTAATCCCTGTGAAATGGCTTGAAAAATTATTTGAAACCTTGCCCTACCTGTTATTGCAATTGTTTATAGAATCACAGTGGCATAAGAAACGGAATTTTCCTGCTGAGTGACCACTGACATCTTTAAATATGTCTTTTAAAAATGTTCTTAGCATTTTAATAATACTTTCAATCTATGTAGTTTCAAAAAAAAAGTGTGTTAGTCTTCAGTTAGTGAAGAAACAATGGTTACAATGGCTAAATATATCTAGCTGCTAAGTTGTATAACCCCAAAGAATTAAAGAGCTATGGTAACATAAGCACATTAAGCATATTAATTTGCTGTATTTTGTTTTTATTTTCAAAATCCACCTAAAACCGTAAGTCGGTTCTGTGAACAGAATTCTTCAGATCCATCATATAGTTGTTTAATAAAATGGCTATGGTCTTATTTGAAAATGGTGTTTTTGACAAGTTTCAGTAACAAAGAAATCTAGTGAAGCTAGAGTCATAAAAATTAAATGCAATTCTGCCTTCTCCAGAATCTTCTTATATGTCCCAAACACAGTATGCTTTTGAAAGAAGTGAGAGGAGGAACTCAAGCAGGAGCAGAGGTAGTGCCATGGTACAAAGCCGCTTGCTGCCTTTATCCCCTGGCTTTCTCAGGCTGCCTTCTCATATATCCCAGGACTACCTCCCAGGGGCAGCATCACCCAAAGTGGTTTAAACTTTCCCGTATCAACCACTGATGCAGAAAATTTCCAACAGACTCTCCATAGACCTGTCTCAGGGGGAAAAATCCTCAGTGCAAACATTCTCTTACAGCTGACTCAGTTTTATCAAACAGTGACAAAACTAATAGGGATGGACAGCTTTAATTTTATGCCATACCAAAAAAATCCAAAGCATCATAAAGTGCATTATCAGAAAATTGAATAAGACACAGAAATATAGAATTTTCTGAGCTGGGAAAAATGGATCAGGCATAAAGGATTCTCACTTTCTCCTCATCCAAAGGTCCCAGATTAGCACCTCACAGAAAGTGTATTAATTACAACACTGTTTGGCCCATAGCTTAGGTGTATTCCTAGTTAACTCTTACATCTTAAATTAATTCATTTCTATTAATCTACGCCCTACTGGTAAGGTTCTGGCAACTTTCTGCTTTGGGAGCTGCATGGAGTCCTCTGACTCTGCCTTCTTTCTGCCAGCATTCAGTTTAGTTTTTTTTAACTAGTTCTATTCTTCCCTGCCGTAGGCCAAAACAGCTTCTTTATTAACCAAAGGTAATAAAACAGTACACAGCACAAGAGGGGAATTTCACATTAATCATATGAATATGAAGTCATATAGGATAATATTTGGTATGACTTTCTAGTGTCAGTTATGTTTAAACTTTGAAATAACAAAAGAAAATAACACCCACTTTCTGATGCATTTAAATTAAAAAGAAGTCTTTTAATTAACTTATAGAAAAAATAATAAGATATAAGGGAAGTGGAAACATGTTTAGAATGAAACAACAAGAACATGTTATGTATCCAAAGTTGTTGAAAATAATTTTCTCAAAAATCTTTGGTACTTTGCATGCAATCAGTCATATGTGGATCCTTGGTGGGAGTGTTAAATATGTCTGTCCATATGATGAAAATATAGGTAAAGGTCAGTAAACTAGAAAGATGGCCTGTGTGACTCCAAAATAATTATCTAAAGGAGGAGGAATGGAAAACACAATAGAGCCATGGAAGAGAGAGACACTGAAAATAATTTAGATAATCTCAATTCTCTTAACAAATATTAAGGCTCTTTCACAATCATCCTAGTTGAGCTTTTCAAAACAATTAACGAAGCCTAAGCTGGTCCAGAAAAAGCACAGAGAGGGAGGCACTGCGCT
Organism: Microtus obscurus; assembly: GCA_963919715.1. Classification (NCBI taxonomy): domain Eukaryota; kingdom Metazoa; phylum Chordata; class Mammalia; order Rodentia; family Cricetidae; genus Microtus; species Microtus obscurus. Next base: position 1,748,198 of record CAWTZC010001883.1, on the reverse strand, counting down.
GAGTAGAGAGTGGTGGGAAGGCAACAAACTACAATGAAACAGGCACACGAGCTCCCAGTGAAAGCCCAGTTCTTTGTAAGTAAATTTAAAATTAAGAAAACTCAGATATTAAATTCTTATATCAGAATAAAATAAATATTGTGAATGAAAGAAATTTCTCAGCTGAAAAAATTAGGAAAATGAGACTAAGTATAAAGGTTAAGAATATAAATCTTAGATGAAGAAACATTGACTATGGAATAAAAACTGGATATGAAAATCAGAATGTTTTCTTTGAAAAGTAATAAAATTAAAGTATTTTTGAAATTAAGTGACTAGATATATTTATTACTGATTGAATATAATTATGATTACAAAAACAACCAAAAATCTTTCAAGGGGACATAAAGAATGCGTGTATGAAATGATAACATAGGGCAATGAAATAAATAAAGAGATGAATAATATACATAAAATAACACCATTACTCTTTAAGGCAGTAAGAAAAACCAAACAATCAAAGAGAAAAACAGTATAGTTATGAATATTCAGTGCAACTGAGAATAGATAAACTAGCTGTCCTACATCCAAAAACAGTTCTGGACATTAGCAATTACTATGGAAATGGACATGAAAGGATTAATGCTGCATTAATTGGTAACGTTTTATATTCTTTAGACAAATGTGGGACACAGATGATAAAGACTAAGAAATCCTCCTGAGAATTTGGAAACTGCTGATTGCAGAGAATTGTTTTACATTGGCCAAGTTAACATAAAATCACACTCATTGCAGTACCTTTCTTCAATAAAATAAATGCAAAAACAACATTGTGTTTTTGGATGTAAAAATGGATAACCAAACTCTCATGTATGACCATAAAATGTGGTAATCAATCCAACCTCACAGAAGAAGAACAATTTATTCACTTTCTTTTTCACTTTCTAGATTAATACCAATAGTTTTCATAATGTTCTTTGTTGCAATAATTTATACTTCTATATTCAAAACAAAAGACCTGAATGGGAACAGACATCTCCAATGATAGTAAAATGAAACCAAAACGACAAAAATCAGCCTCAACCAGTGCTCAAATTGATATGTATACCTCTCCAAAATGGTTTTGTTATTTCAAACCTATGGAATACAAAAGTTAAAGAAACATCAATAAAATTTAAAGGATCTATAAAAATGGTTTGATTCGATGTAACCTTGAGTTCTAGTTTTAAATAAGCCTTCCTGTTTCTGTCAAATGGCTCAAGAGGAACTCTTTTTGTGTCATTTTTCTTAACTGCAGTCTTCTGTGCTGAGGGTTTATGAATACTTCCAGTCCAGGCTGCGCCAATTTCAGACTACTGCTGTTTCAATTTTTTTACTTCTTGCTGTCACAAAGGGAAATTGTCTGAGAAATTTTTTGTTGGGATTGATTGAGTTTTCTTCACTTTCTTCTAAACAAGTCCCTGTACCTACGTATGTACTGCGAAGCTCCACTGTCTATTAAACAAGTCCCTGTACTAAGTGTGCTGGGAAGCTCCAGTTTCTTCTCAACAGGTCCTGGTACCTATGTGCTTAGATATTACAGTCCTTAGAGAAGACTCAGAGGCTCCTCTCTCTTGCTAATGTCTCTCAGGTTGAAGCTGTGAGCTGCTAAGATTTAAGTATGATACAGCAACTCCCGTGATGGAAAAATTAGGAGTAAAGCGTTTTCCAGAACAATTTCTTCGTTTTGATTCAGTTTTAAAACTTAATTTAGGAGGGAGCTAGCTCTCCAGTATAGCTCATTGAGCTTATTGTAACACTGGCTTTTTTTTTTTTTAATTAAAGATTTCTGCCTCCTTCCCGCCACCGCCTCCCATTTCCCTCCCCCTCCCCCGATGAAGTCTCCCTCCCTCATCAGCCCGAAGAGCAATCAGTGTTCCCTGCCCTGTAGGAAGTCCAAGGATCACCCACCTCGATCCAGGTCTAGTAAGGTGAGTATCCAAAGTGCCTAGGCTCCCACAAAGCCAGTACGTGCAGTAGGATCAAAAACCCATTGCCATTGTTCTTGAGTTCTCAGTAGTCCTCCTCATTGTCCACTATGTTCAGCGAGTCTGGTTTTATCCCGTGCTTTTTCAGACCCAGGCCAGCTGGCCTTGGTGAGTTCCTGATAGAACATCCCCATTGTCTCAGTGTGTGGGTGCACCCTTCGCGGTCCTGAGTTCCTTGCTTGTGCTCTCTCTCCTTCTGCTCCTGATTTGGACCTTGAGATTTCTGTCCGGTGCTCCAAAGTGGGTCTCTGTCTCTGTCTCCTTTCATCGCCTGATGAAGGTTAATATTCAGGAGGATGTCTATATGTTTTTCTTTGGCTCTACCTTCTTATTTAGCTTCTCTAGGATAACAAATTATAGTCTCAATGTCCTATATTTATGGCTAGAAACCAAATATGAGTGAGTACATTCCATGTTCCTCTTTTTGGGTCTGGCTTACCTCACTCAGGATAGTGTTTTCTATTTCCATCCATTTGCATGCAAAATTCAAGAAGTCATTGTTTTTTACTGCTGAGTAGTACTCTAATATGTATATATTCCATACTGGCTTTAGTTTTTATCAATAGATTTTTCAATGTAGTTTCATACGTAACTAAAGTGTTGCTTTTTTAATAGTATAAACTACATTACATAATGAAGATTCAAATGAATAAATGTATCACAAACCAAAATTAAGCATATTCAAAGTATATGACTCAATATACTTCTACACACTTAGAATAGGCATTTGGATTAAAATACACATATTGAAAACTTAAACTTATAACTACTTGTAAGAGAAAAGATACAGTATTTGTATTTGTGGTTTGGGTTACCTCACCGAAGATTACTGTTCCTAGCTCCATACATTCACCTGCAAATTTCATTTTTTTTTTAGCTGAATAACACTCCACTGTATAAATGAACCACATTTTGTCTGTATGTTCACTCATTGATGGACATCTAGGCTGTTTCCAGTCTCTGGGTGTTATGAATAGCATAATAATGAACATGGAAAACAAAAGCTGTGTTATTCATATTGAATTTTATACATTTAGAATCAAAATAATTTTATTCAGTTATGTACCACCAACTCTACAAAATCCATGAGAAATATAGAACTAGAAAAACAACTAGTGTTATACCCCCTTTAATATTTAGTATCTTAAAGGAACCAACACTTTTTATATCTTATCTCAGAAGACAGAAAAAAAATGAATTAAATAAATCAATACACAATATTCTTGACTACATTCTAATATTCCTCTGAGGATATGATCTCCAAGAGGCTAATATTATAGAGACACATTGAGTGCCTGTGTAGTTGGCCATTTCCCCTATATTTGTCTATTGTCATACACATTTGTATGCCTACAAATTCATTGCAGTTTTCAGCAATAAATCATCAAATACTAATTTTTCAATCCTTTTTCAAAATTCAGTGCAAATTAACATGACTGCCTATTTCTAGAGATAGCTTTGTGACGACCCTTGAGAAATAGGTTAAAATGCCATCTTTAGATAAAATGTAATTTTAGTCAACATTCCTGTCTCCTTGCTGAGGAAGCGGCATGGTGAAAAAGTTTAGGTCAGAACATAGAGGAAATCAGTTGCTGTATGGATCACACATGTGCATCATTGTCTTCTCTTTATGCATATTTCTGTTGTGGTTTGGTGGTAGTTAATATCCAAACGTGTTGGATTTCCTATGAAGAGTGAAACTTAATTATGATGGAGTATTAACGAGCTTAGCGTTCCTACATATGCTTCCCAGAGAAATGTGGGGCTGTATTTGTTCATGATTGAGAATAAGTTACATCATTGTTGCTGCTTTAACTATGTTACCTAAAAAGAACTTTTGTTGATCTCATTTTCCCTAACAAATTTTGAAGCTCTTTTGAAGTTATCTCTGTTGAACATTTTAAATAATGAATAAGACCTTAATCTTAGTCAGAAAACATAAACAATTTGTGTAGTGTGTGCGTGTGTGTGTGTGAAAATTTCTCTTACTGACAAACTCTAACCCAACATTATCAAGGGAAGGGAATTTTTGTGTATGTAGTCCCTGCCCTAAGCATAAGTTTATGGTACTACTGTTTGTACAACTAACAATTTTGCTGTAAGCAGAAATTGCATGTATGTTTTCCAGCTGCCCAGACCCAAATAATCACATAGAAACTATATCAATTACAACATTGTTTGGCTTCTTAGTAACTAAGTCTTATATCTTAAGTTAACCCATTTCTGTTAATCTGTGTATCGCCACAAGGCTGTGGTAAGGTTACTATGAGTCTTTCTTCAGCAGCTACATGGTGTCTTTCTATTTCTGACTCCACCTACTCTCTCTCTCTATCTCTGTTATGGATTTTCCACCTGGCTTTATTCTACCTTGCCATAGGCTGAAGTATCTTCTTTATTAATCAGTAGTAATAAAACATATTCACAGCATACAGAGGAGAATCCCACATTATTCTGCTTTGGGAAGGAAAGCAGTATAGATATGAGCAAAAGAAAAAATGACTAATAGACATAAATTATTTCCTATTTTTTATCTTATATACTGGCAAACATATAAGTTCATTTAAATTTAAAATAACATTTATACTTCATATTTCATATATTCAAATTACATATTATTAGATAATTCCCAGTTATCTTTCTAAACATCGATACTTGAAAAATTGCAATACTGATAATTCAACATCAAGCATCTTACATGTGTAAATAATCATAAAGAAGACATTTATTTTGAAATTCAAAGATACAGTAAAATATTTTGTAATTTGGGGATCTGATCTTCTATTCTTATGTGACTACTAGGAAGAGGAAATTTATACAATTGTGATTCTGATCAGAAAGATACACCACTTTCCATGCCATGGAAAAGTCAATGAGTTTGAGGATAGAGAAGAAAGGAAATTATCAAAAGAGTGCCGATATAACTGTATCATCTTTTGACCTTTTTCGTTGTGATGTCTTAGAGGCTTGCTCTATTCCAAAGAGGAAATGGAGGGAGGGGTAGATCTGGGAAGAGAGGAGGTTTGGGGGTATCTTTTTTTCTTCTTCATTTCTTCTGTTGCACAATTGTAACTATACAACTAGGAATGTCTAGGAATCATGGTCAAGTTTCCTATCCCATAAAGAATGAACTCTTAGCCTTTTGGTCTATCAATTTTTCTTTCTTTAATATTGACATAGTCAAGTTCCTGATTAGCCAACATTATCATGGTTCCCTGAGGCTAAATATGAATCTGTATCTATGATCATTTCTCTCTTTACATGAAATAATGTTCAAGTGTTCTATATAAAAGTATTATAATTAAAAGGATAAGAACAATTTTTGAAAGTTACCCTGTTTAATAAGATTGTAGCAAGCAACAGATAAGAGTTCAGCGAGAACACATAATACTAGCCACTCTGCAAACCAAGCCTGGATATATTTTTTTCACTGTGATTAAGATACATGGAACTTATTTGTGAGGATACAGGTATAAGAAAGAGGGTTTGTCACCAGTGTAGCACAGGTGTTGGAAGTGTATGTATCACCTATTGTTGATTTCCATTTATAGTCCTCTAATTTTTAGAGGAATGGCTATTCTGGTTAAACAGTTACTTAAGGTTTTATAAATGTATACCAATTTTACTAAGATAAAATAGATGCATCTTATATACTCAATGAAAATTTTATATAAATGAGACGTAAAAAATTGTGAAGTTTTATATTTAATTATAAATGTAAAAATTACATTTAAGAGAAAATATAGTTTATCAAATGTTGAAATAATGGACATTTTTAAATAGTACTTAATGGAAAAATTATACCATTAAGTGCAAAGTTTAGCAGAAATAGTCTAAACTCTCATTTCAAAAACCTAGGTAAATGTGTACAAGGCAAATCAAATGCAAAGAATTAAATAATAAAGATCAGAGCAGAAATCAGTGAAATTAATGCAAAAGCTGAGCAAGTGAGAGGACTCAATAGGCAAGTCATGCCAGCAAGACGGCTAAGCTGAGTTCAATCTCTGGGACCTACATGGTGAAATCAAAAAACTGTATTTCTGCAAGCTGTTCTCTGACTTATAAACAACATAGTCCCAAAATTAATAAATAAATAGAAAGAGAATTCAATAAAACATTTAAAAATGCAACAAAGACCTGTTTCTATAAAAATAATCAATAAAATTATCAAAACTTTGCAAGATAAGGAGAATGAAGGAAGAAAACAAAACAGAAAATACCACTCTCTAAAGCTGAGAGAACAAGCTTTAATTAAACAAGTGCGATATGAAAGTGTTGTGGGAGGAATATTATCTATGAAAATGTTTAAACACAGATAGTGACTGAAGATGAAAGAACAATGGGGGTTTAATGAAGAGGTAACAAAAACTAAGAGTACTTTAAAAATTTGTAAGTGAACCCTATGAATTTGTAAGTTAACTAGAAAATATTAAATATTTTGAAGGTTTTAAGTGGAAGTATTCTGTATGATTGAATAATGTTGCTCCCTGAAGCCATAGAGATTTTTAATTCCAATATTTTATTTATTTATTAAACTATCATAGTAGGTTCCCTCTTCAGACTGTTACCTTTCCAGCAATGAATTTTTGATTTGATTAGAATATTTTATTGATTCTTTGACAATTTCTCACATGTATGTAATGCGACTTGATCATACCCTCTCTCTTTGCTTCCTTCTCACTTTCTCTAACAGAACCCAAGATGTTTCCCTGTCACCTTTGTGTTTGTTTGTTTGTTTAAATATTAGTACTATATGTGGGGAAGTATAAGTTGCTGAACAGGAAAGACCAAATTCAGACTATTGCCATTGCCTTTAGTAGCTCACTAGAACACAATGACAAGACCACATTTCTCAAGAAAGCACACACTTTGGCTACAGGAAACACAGAAATCAAGCTTGAGACTGAGCTGGAAACCCACTTCATGCTAGCTAGTGTTCACAGTTAGAAAAGTGCAATTAGGGAAATGTCCTGGGGCAAAAGTCAGTTGATGATTTTATTCAACTGTGGGTCCTGAATTCTACATTAACAGTTGCTAAGAAGCATATGCCAGCTGGAACAAGAGTGACAAGGCAAAACAGATCTTCGTATTTCCTGCTTCATAGAAAAGTCTTCTGAATACTATGAGCCTGGAGGCTAAAGATTCAAAGCCTTAATGTTACAGAAGAACTTTGGGTGACTGTCCAGGCAACTAGATGACTCTGTCAATTCTAGAATTTTGAAAGTGGCTTACAGTGCACTTACTCTTTACTTAGGTAATATTATATCCTTCTGGAGTCTTTGATGTAGTTGAAGAATAGATAGTTATAATTATAGTTTTCCTTAGTTATGATAAAAGATAAAGTAGATATAAATATCATAGTTGTAATTCTTGCTTGATACATGTTTTTTATATGTAATTTTACTATGATAAAATTAAAACCTTCCTTTTTATTTGAACAGAAAAGGGGAAATGGTTTGGGGAGTCCTTTGGTGTATGTGTTGATTTTATTCGTTAATGGATAAAGAAGCTCTTGGCCTGTGATAGGGCAGAATAGAGTAGGTGGGGAAAACTAAACTGAATGCTGGGAGAAAGTAGGCAGAGTCAGTGAGAAGCCATGGAGCTAGCGCAGAAGACAGAAGCAGGAGACAGAAGCCAGATGGAACATTACCAGTAGGACACAACCATGTGGCAATATACAGATTAGTAGAAGTGGATTAACTTAAGATATAAGAGCTAGCTAGAAATATGCTTAAGCTATTGGCAAACAGTAATGCAAATAATATAGCTTCTGTGTGATTATTTTGGGTCTGGGTGACTTGGAAGGAATGAACAGCTTCTGCCAACACTGGCTTCTATGTTTTTATATTTATATTCACGAACTATTGTGCTTCAGATGACGGAGATGATTCCTGTGTACAGTGGGTGACGATTAATGCAGAGTCTTCTAAGTGGTCAAATTGCTGAGAATAAGTGACTACCATGTGTTCAGTCCTAAGTAGGACATTTGTAACAACCCATCAAGGGACCATCTCAGAAAAGGCATGAGGAAGATTTTTAAAGCCAGAGTGTAGGTAAGAGTGCTGTACATGATGATCTTTTTTTTATGACAAGATCATTAAGATCATGATTACATATGAGCCAAGGGTACCTGTACAGGTGTACTTGTGTGCATGCATACGCACAGGTGCATCCACACGTGTGCCCACACACAACGCACACAAGCAGGAAGGAAACAAGTTGGGAAGAAGTGGGGCATCAGTAGGACAGGACTTCAGATTTCATCTTACATATCAAAAAACTTCAATTAAATTTCTCACTTGCTCAGTTAATTAGTTAATTTGCTCCCAAAACAAGGAATTTGAGAGATAAGGCAGGAGCATGGCGATAGTGGTCAAAGTGTATGAATTTCACTTAAAATTAATAAGTTCAAGGGCTCTAAGGCGTAACACGGTATCTATCACTAGCAAAACATTGCATACTCGAAGACTGTTGGATACTTTTGAGAATCTTTACCACAGTAAAGTTATGTGGAGAAATTCATGCTATATGTCATGGCAATTTGAATTTGTGTTATATGTCTTGTTGCATTAAAATGATACAATAATGTGCAGACTAGACCATAAGTGAGGTCAACATTAACAAGAAGAGTTTTTGACATGGGTAAAGAATAAGCTTATATGCTCTCCAGATCTCTTCTTTACTTTCTAAAAACCTTGGAGCAGCCAAGAGAAACTGTTCTCTCTTCACTTTTCTTTTGGAATTCTGTTGTAACATAATACAAGGTGAAAGGCAGGCTTGACCATGCCCTCAGGAGATGTGCAAAGTATAATTTTGCCATATTAGTAGACCATCTGATCCTTGGCTTCTTTCTGTCAAAGGTGAAACATGCAATTTGCTTTTCTTAAGTAGAATCCTGGGTAACATAACAAAGAAATCTGGGCAGAGAAACCCTGTCTTGAAAAGCAAAAAACAAAACAAAACAAAAAAGCAAAGCAAAACAAAACCAAACCTCTGGGAAAGTACATTGTAGTAAATCAAAGACAGTCATAAATGATGAATGAGTAATTCCTTATTTTCTGATTTGGAAAAATTATTTAGGATAGAGCGTGTGTGCCCATGCTGTCTGGAAGATGTGACCTTCTTGGCCTGAACAATTCTGTTTATCAATGATGGACAAATAGGGAATATATCAAAGTGTATTCTCTTCCCTGACTCCATTTCATTTCCAGCTTTTTCCTTCACTCTTACAGCTGAGCAATTTTTCCTAATAAAGCCACTGCTAGCACTATTCATTTTTATTTCCAGCTCTAGAACTGAAGTTAGCACACTTTGTATGAAGATTATCTCGCAAATACATATTATTAGAATATGTTTGAGTATTGAGTTATTTACTTTCTCACTGACAAGTCAGATAACACCTGGCAGGCAGTGACACCATAATTACTAAAAATTTGACCTGTAGTTAATAGGGTGTTGTTGTTGGGGCTGGGCAGGATTTGCTGTTTCTGTTGTTGAGACTGAATCTCACCATGTAACACAGACTGGTCTAGAAAGTAATAAATAGTCAAGACTAAGCTCCAACTCAACATTCTTTGGCATTTGTCTTACAAGTACTTGGATTAGGCGTGTGTGACAATCACACTTATGACTTATAATCAGTGACTTATGATTTATTCTCAGTCCTGGATCTTTTTCTAATTAATATGGGAAGCCAAAGCTTATGGAAAGCAAGTGGATGCATAACTTAATTGCTATGGAAATGGTGATTTGAGATTTTATTTTTTTAAAGATGATACTTTATTGCAAAACCAAGTGTTGAGACTCATGCACCCAACTTAAGGAACTCTGTGAAAGGCAGAGACCCAGCAAGGCTAAATGTGCTGCAAACTCCCACATAGCAGATAGCTTAGAAAACAACACATCTTTAAAGTCTACCTCAGGTTTTAATCAAAGTGATATCAGAGCTTCAGCAGATATGAAATCAGAAGTACTTAGAGGTTGATCTTTTTAAAGCCCATGACAAGATGATGATAGGTTATTTTATTAGATTGGATAGATTAGGGTACATAAGTCTAAGAATATTGAATCTGGAAGTGCCCCTTGCCCTCCTGGATGATAAGGGCATCCCTTGAAAAAGACCCTAAAAAGATCTCATCTAAAGTAGTTATGAAGCTGACCAGGCTGATAAATAGAATCATGTCTGAAAAGCAATTCTCTACATGTCAAAATACGGGACGCCTGGAGAATATGAGATCTCAGACACTTAAAGAACAAGTCTTAAAGATGGTAGAACAAGAGACACAAAATATAAAACAAAATAGAAAAGAATTCATTCATATTGAACAAAGACACAAAAATGAAAATATCAAAACTGCTGAAAGCTGGAATTTTTTTTCAATTTTGTTGATGGTTGACATAACAACCATCCAGGGAAAATAAGGTGTTATGGTATAATTAAAAAATATCATATTAAAATGGGATCAAAGGCTTACGGCATTGAGGCATATAGAACACATACTTTGTAATATCTAAGAATAATTAATTGCTCTAGATTTGCAAAGTATTTCCATAATATATTTTCTTTTGTTAATCAGTATGTCTTAATTCCACAAAATTATAGATTTATTGTGGCATTTTTGAATGTTCATATCAAGTACTTTGATCATATTCATTCTTACCCCATTACCATGCTTGTCTCTTCCACTCTCCCAAACAGACTCCTTGTGTTTTCTTTTCAAAAGTACTTTTTATTTTAAGGTAATTTGGAATGCGTTAATAAAGAATGCATCTAAACTTTGGAAAATTCAGTGATGAGGAATCTCTTTTCTTGGGGAAACAGTAGATATCATCATAGAGTTTAGATGCTTATTAAGGTAATGGAATTCAAGGATCGCATAGCTAAGAACCAGAACTTCTTTCTGAGAAGCAAGGCAAATGTAATTACAGCAAAGATCATGTGTGCATATGTGTGTGTGTGTGTGTGTGTGTGTGTGCGCGTGCATGTATTCTGTGTGTTTCTGTGTTCCTGCTATATGTGTGTGTGTGCAAGTCTGTGTGTGTGTGTGTGTGTGTGTGTGTGTGTTTCTGAGACTGAAAGAATGACTCTTGATGTTCCTGATACTTTGACGGAAAGGCATATGGTGAGGACATTTCATCTTTCACATAATAAAGTAGTCAAAGTCTGTCAGGTCTTAGAGAAAATCAAAAAATCCTCGTTGTTTGATTGCTTATGTCAGTTGTGAGAAGAGAATCCAGATACTGAAGGAAGCCTGAAGCACTTGAAGAAAACATAAAAGGTAATAGCAAAAGAGTAAGAATGCAATATTTAAAATTAGAAGAGTACGGTGCACATGGGAGTCAATACAGAATTAACTGAACCAAGCAAATTAATATAAACCAACCAATCAAACAGAAGCATTTCTTTTAAGAAAGCAGTTTGGAAGAAACATATTAAATGGAAGTCTGCAGTTCCCTTTGCAAGTTTGTCCAGCAGTTCCATGCAAAATGCCATACTAGTCCCCTGCTCCTTGGGCATATATCTGAGAAATGCATACCATCCTCTAATACTTAATACTGATCACCCGAATCTAGTCTAATAAAAATAGAGGAATAAAAGACCCTAAAACTTCCCCTGTTATTACACAAAGTAACAGAAATTAGCAATGCCATTAAAACACTGAAAAAGTTAAAGGAGCTCTTTTTGTTTGTTTGTTTTCTCTAGTAGGCAGCAGTGGCAGACACCTTAAACCCAGCACACAGGAGGAAGAGGAAGGCTGATCTCTAAGTTTGAGGCCAGCCTGGTCTATTGACTGAGTTCTAGGAAAGCCATGGTTACACAGATAAACAAACACAAAACAAAGACATAAAGAAAAACCTGAGGAAACAACAAAATGAATTATTCTGTATCACATTCTATTTAAAAGTAGATATTTAATATCTGTATGGAAGTGAGATGGAACAAAACTGATGCTCTGAGTTCAAATCCTAGCAACCATAAGGTTGAAAGACAGCTAACCAATTCCTGCAAGTTCTCTGACTTCTACTCATGCACCATGACACATTCCCCTCAATATTAAATAATTAGATAAATAGACAGATGGACAGACAGACAGATGATAGGTAGATGATAGATAGATAGATAGATAGATAGATAGATAGATAGATAGATAGATAGATAGATAGATGATGGATAACAATTTTCCAAAACTTAATATCCTAACATTTAGAAAATATACTTGAAAATTTCAGAGACACATTCTATGCTAGATATGAATAATTCTTTATTAAAGGATAATTATTTCTTTTTATCAAAAAGAGATTGCTGTCTCATAAAATATATCACTACCACAGTTTCTCCTCCCTTCACTTCTCACGAGGTCTTATCATGAACATGGTACATGCACAGCCAGTGAAACAGCGAGTTGTTGTTGGGGAACTATGAAATGACTTTCCATTTTAATTTCTCATCTCAGTCACTTCAGAAAATAGCCAAATTCAGGAGAGAAAATTATGTCAAAGGGTGATGGGAATGTTTATATATGGTTTCACAGAAAGATGATTGTCTATTCTTGTTCTGGGACTTACAGCATAGTTGACTATCTCTTCATTGTCTGAGATCCAGTCCCAATTTGAAAAGAGGTTGAGTGGTCACTCACTGTGAAGGAGTAATGTACTTTCTCGTTCTCACAAGAGATTAGATATTATGAAAGGTCAAACCAAGATCTGAAAGGCACAAGAAAAAGATTACACCTGGCTTAGCTTATCTACGTGCTATGAAAGTTTCTTAAATATCTGAGAAATGGGGGTTCCACTGTCTTTATTTTTTTTCCTGCCTCTCCTGTTCCAATCAGTTTTGGGGTGAGAATTGGAATTAAATATAGTTGATATTGCTGTCACTGAAAAATCGAAGTCATCATCAGTTAGACCAGAACAACTTCTGTTCTCACTTACCATTTCCTGATATACAGAAAGTATGAATCTCAAAATGCAAACTTCAGCTTTCCCCATGACTGTCTGGACTGGCAAAGGAAGGCAATTCAGAAGAAAATAGAAGTTAATGACCATGGAGTGAATATTTAAAAGCAAGTCACACAAACTGTCCCCAAACACCAAGTATCTTTCCACTGCCATTGGATCATTGTAAAGTAGTAAGATTGAAATTGCTTTTAAAAATATTGCTCAGTACAGACTGCTATTAGATTTTATACAGCCTAGTTTATATCAAACTCCTAAATATGTGTTTTCCTCCTTTCCTATTTCCTTTTCCTTTCTCAATCTGCTGACATGGATTTCTCATGCCATGAATGCCAGAACATGCAATATTTTCCTCATATTTTGTTGACTAGATGAAGTTGTCACTTCTTTTTTTTTTTACTGTATTAAAATGCCATAGTCAAGGCAACTCAGGGGAGAAAGAGTTTATTTTGGTTTATGGTTCCAGAGGAAGAACAGCCCATCGTGTCGGGAGGGATGACAGCCAGTAGGCATAAGAAGGGTTGGAAAAGGCAGCTAAGAGCTCAGACCTTGAATTGCAAGTATGAAGCCAAAAGAGTAATGCAGATGTGCTAGGATAGCTTAAAGTCCCTTAACCCACCCACCCCTAGTGACAAACTCTCTCCAGTAAGTAGTTTCACCAACTGGGGACCAAGTGTTCACATACCCAATATATATGATGCACTTGTCATTTAAACTAGGGATCCATAAAGCAATAGTAAAATAAGATAAAAAATAATATGAAATAAAATATGAAAAATAATTTATTGCTTAAGGAATATAATTTTATACTTCATATAAATAGTAACTATTTATATTTTGTAAGACAATATGGAAAGAAAGTATTAAAAGTTCTGTAAAGAACAAAATTAAAAGAATTTAATTTAATTCAGTAGTATTAACTAATGACTTCTTTATAAAGTGACCCATCATTTTACTGAGGACTAGATGATAGCCCTGGCAAATTATTAATAACCATATTACATGTTAGGTTCTGCTTTGCTTAAACAAGGTTTATTGTATCAAAAACTCCTCAGAAACAAGACCTATTTGTCTGTGTCAAGTGTATACATGTATATGCATATGTAAAACTTAGAAGTGTATGTAAGTGTATGCACATGTAAAATTTAGAAGAGGTTTTAGCATAAATATTGGGGAAGTTAGAAATGAGAGCAGAGTAAGTGTTAATTCTTTATGGAAACAGAAAGAAAAGAATTAAGCGAGGTATATCCTAATTTGAACATGTGTAACCATCAAAGAGTCTGCACTAAGAAGAAATTACGCATATGTATATACACATATATACAGTTACACCTCATATATCACATATGTCTATCCATTTATCTAATAATAAAAAGGTCAATATTATAATACAAGTATATAAAACAAAGAAAATTGAGGATTTGGGAATGAATTGGGTAAACTGTTAGGTATTGTATTTAATAGACTAAACACAAGGAAAATTGAAAGCCTGTGTAGACTGCTTACATCATATAATACTTAAAATTTCCTATTAGGGGATGTAAATGGTTATAAAATGTTCAAAGGGTTAAGAGAAAGTAAACTGTATATTATAATCTATATCTGGGAGATGCTGTATTTTCCTAATAAGCATCATGGAGAGGTTCCTAGTATAAATTTCATTTCAGAAAAGTCAATTATAAAAATACTAATGGTTAAAGTAGTTTCAAGAAGAAGAATCAAGATCAGCAATATTAAAATAACTAAGGACTTTATTATGATAATTAACCCAATACCTGATAGAAATTTGAATTGACTTAAATAATAGTGAGCCATCTAAAGCAGAAAGCAGGAATTATGGAAAGTGACATAATAATTGGACTCAGGGACTGCTTCACCATCATAAAAATCTCAGTTTACCTGGATAGAAAAGAAAGCAGAAAGTAGCCTTGAAAGCATTGGCTCAGGATATCATTTTATGAACATAGCACCAGTAGCAAAGACACTGAAATTGGAAGTAAATAAATGGAACCCCCTGAAACTGAGAAGCTTCTTTAAGGCAAAGGACAAGATCAACAAGACCTATAGAATGGGAAAAGATCTTCAACTACCCATATCTGACATAGGGCTGATCTCTAAAATATATAAAGAAATCAAGAAACTAAATATCAAAATACACAATAACCCAATTAAAATTGCTGAACAGGTCTAAACAGAGAATTATCAATAGAAGAACATCAAATGGCTGAGATACACTTAATTGTTCAACATCCTTAAGCACAGGGGAAATTCAAACCAAAATGACTTTGAGATACCATCTTACACCTGTCAGAATGACTATGATCAAGAACACTTATGACAGCTTATGTTGAAGAGGGTGTGGGTAAGGGGAATGAATGTTTGTCCACTGCTGATGGGAGTACAAACTTGTACAATCACTTTGGAAATCGATGTGGTGGTTTCTTAGAAAATGGGGAATCAATCTTCTTCAAGACTCAGCTTTGCCAATCTTGGACAACCCTAAGGATTCTCAGTCATACCACAAGGACACTTGGTCAGCTATGTTCATAGCAGCGTTATTTGTAATAGCCAGAACATGGAAACAACCTAGAGGACCCTCCTGAGGAATGGATAAAAAATGTGGCACATTTACACAATGGAGTATTACTCAGCTGTAACAAACAATGACAACATGAAATTTGTAAACAAATGGATGGAATTAGAAAACAATCATCCTGAGTGAGGTTACCCAGACCCAAAAAGACAAATATGATATATATGCATTCATAAGTGGGTATTAGGTGTAAAATAAAGGATAACCAAATTTCAGTTCACAGCCCCAGAGAGGCCAGGTAACAAGGAGAGCCCGAAGAGGAATTCATGGGGAAATAGAAGAGATCTTCTGGGTAAACTGTGGGCAGGGAGGGGGATTGAGGGTGATGGGAACATGAGGTATCTGGTTGGGCATGTGGACGGAGGGCAAGAGTAATAAAAGAGATATCTTTATGGGGGGCATTTTGGTGTTAGGGAGTCTCCCAGGAATTCACAAGGATGTCCCTGCTAAGACTCCTATGAAAAGTGGAGAAGATGCCTCGATTAGTCATCTACTAATCAGGTTGGTAACTGCCATAATTGTCATCAGTGAGCCTTCATCTAGTAACTGATGGAAGTAGATGCAGCGATTCATAACTAAGCACTGGGCAGAGCTCCAGGAGTCTTGTTGAAGAGAGGGAGGATGGATTGTAGGAGCAAGGGGGATCAAGATCATGACAGGGAAACCCACAGAGAGAACTTACCTGAGCTTGTGGGAGCTCGCTGATTCTGAACCGACGGCTAGGAAGCCTGCATGGAGCTGACCTAGGCCCTCTGCATGTGTGTGGCATTTGTGTGCCTTGGTATATTTGTGGGGCTTCTAGCACTGGTATCAGAACCTATCACTGGCACTTAACCTTGCGTTTGAGAACATATTTGCCATGCTGGGGTTTTGGGAGGTGGGGGAGGAATGAGAGAAGAGGAAGGAGGAGAAACTATAGTTGATACATAAAATGAATGAAAAATTCTAATTACTAAAAAAAAATCCTAGTTCACTTGGTATTTGGTGTGACATCAAACACTTTGCATGATTAATACCCTGGTCTTCTGCCATGGTTTGGTTACTAGACAGATGAGCATCCATTCTTTACTATTCAGTACACTCTGGGGAAGAAAGATCATAAGATGAACTTTATTATTTCTACAGCAAAGTCAGGAGACTTGCCAGCCTCAGATTTATCAACCACAATGCTAATTCTTTCCTCCGAAAGTCTCTGTAATATATATTCTGGAGAGCTGAAATACACCATAAAACGATGGGTACCCGACAGTGTATTCATGATTCCCCTTTCTCTTAATATTTCCTTTGTAAAATATATTAACAATTTAAAGCACACTGTAGTAAAATAATCAGATTTGAATCAAAATTTTAGAGTTTGCTATGCTAATATATACTATAGTTTTGAAATTTCAGTTAATGGATGTACTTCTAGACTTTGCTACCTAATATCTTCAAGCTATATTTTGATAAAATCTTACTAAAGTTAGAAGTATATGCACAGGGATTTGAATTATTTCTATAATTCCAGATTTTGGGGAGTCCAATGTAAAAGGTAGCAAGTTCAAGATTTTCCTTGCCTGTATAGTTGAGTTCAAAGTGAGAACAGGTCAGTTAATGAAACAGTCTCAGAGTAAAAAGTGAAGACAGAAAGTTAAAATGTTAACACTGTGTATTATCGTAAGCTATGGCAAAGCTACTGCAACACCAGCGTTTTCTGGGGAAGGGGATAAAACCCTACACACACTTTTGCTTTTATAGTCATGGTCATCGCATACATTTACTGGGAATATCATATAAACTTCTATGCTTTCTAAAAGTCAAATCGTAGCTTTTTATTACAGCACCATGCTCCTGTTATTCCCTATTAAAACTGTGATTTGTGTTCAAGTAAGTTATATTTCTTTTTCCTGATTGTATTTTGTTTTTTATTTAATAAGTCATTAGCCAGGTCACTCACTGATGTACTCATTAAACCTTCCATTTAAATCCATCACATGATCAAGTTGTTATGAAAATAGGAGACACTGCAGAGTATCCTCACTGGGTAAGGGTGGGTAATTAATTTATTTATTAATCTTTAATTAGTTAATTACTTTAATTAATCTTCACTGGGCAGAGATGTACTGATTAGTTGTGTACTTGTGGATCCAGTTTCCTTGAACATGCTTCTTCCTAGGCTGCAACAACTTGCTATTACTGCCGAGTAGATTATGCCTATATTCCCTTCGCTCATGAATATAATAAGAATGCAACATTTTGATTTTTGTGCATTTACTTCAGAAATGCTGATGACCTAGACTTAGAACAAACTGATGGTATTACAAGTTCTTCTACTTTCACCTGCAAGTCTCTGGAGGTGGAGGACACTCTGCAAGTGTCCCATTAGTCACTGGTAATTTGAAACTCATCGCTGAGATTTAACCATGTCCTGGCTTGCTATAGCTCTTCATTAATGTCCACATTAAAGTGACAAGTTTTCATGGAGATTGCAAGTAGACACCATTTTGTAGGCTATTGTTGAAATAGGAGCGGCAGGGCTGCGTCCCCGGCACCCGGCCACCCACATGGCTATCTTAATACCTGAAATAATTACATGGAAACTGTATTCTTTTAAACACTACCTGGCCCAGCCTCTTATTGGCTAGCTTTTACATATTGACCTAACCCATTTCTAATAATCTTGTCGCCCACGAGCTGGCTTACCAGGAATGATCTTAACCTGCGTCTGCCTGGAGTGGGAGAATCATGGCGACTCCTGACTCAGCTTCTTTCGCCCAGCATCCTGTTCTGTTTATTCCGCCTTCCTAAGGGATGGCCTATCAATGGGCCTAGGCAGTTTCTTTATTGATAAGAAATCACTCTGAAGCCGGGTGGTGGTGGCGCACGCCTTTAATCCCAGCACTCGGGAGGCAGAGGCAGGCGGATCTCTGTGAGTTCGAGACCAGCCTGGTCTATAAGAGCTAGTTCCAGGACAGGCTCCAAAGCCACAGAGAAACCCTGTCTCGAAAAACCAAAAAAAAAAAAAAAAAAGAAATCACTCCGACATCAGGCTATGTGAATATTCCAAAAAGAATGTGATCAGTGAGCCTCAAGGGACCACTGATTAACTCACACACGCCATATCTTTTTTTTTTAAGGAATGGGGTTTAGAAACTTTTAGCTTCATCTTACTTTATTACTGATTTGAAAGCAATCATAATATACATGTGATTACAGTTACAATTTTAAGAAAAAATTCTCTTTATACATTTCAGCTGTTATTATTATTTGACTATACTAACTATCTCACTAAACTTTTTGTCTTGACCACGATTAGAAGGACTCAATCTTTGTCCAGACTTTTTAGTGACAAGAGTTAAAATACTGAAAAGGAAAGAGATTTTAATTGATATTGCGGTACACACCTGTAATCCCAGTACTAGGGAGGAAAAGGTATGGGGATGGTAACTTGAAGTCCAGTGTAAACTGCACAGTGAGACCCTCTGTCCATAAAATCTGTTAATAAATATTAAATATTGGTTAGTATTAAAATAATTGGATTATTTTGAAGCACCTTCAGTACTTCATTAAGGAGCTGGAGAAATGGTTCCGAGCGTAAGAACATCTAACGTTCTTGCAGGAACCCAGTTTCCTTTCCCTACCCTGCCAGAGAAAGTTACAATTGCCTGTATTTCAGCTCTAGGGTTTGGAAAAAACTCTTAGTCTATGTGGGTTCCATTGCACAGAGTCCACAAAAATTCACACAAACTGACAGAAACACACACACACATACATACACACCACTTATCTTTAAAACTGTGATTAGAATTCATATCAGATACAGAGTGAGGTTTTATTTTAACTGATGAATTTACCATAATGACAGGAGAAATGAGCAGTTTAAGGTGTCATGTCGTGGGGTTTAATCCTGTACATAGCCTTGGTGTTTGCATTCTGAATTCTAAGATAATAAACTGAATGAATGGAAGCAAAATATTAAATAAATGAAGGTCTGCTTGTTCATATGTGAAATATAATTGGAAACAATTATAGGAGAAATGTATTAAGGCATACACATTAATTAATAGTGCTATCTCTTAAAATATATACCAAGTCTACTCTTTATCTTAAAAAGAGAGTAAAAAAAATACTAAATCTACCTAGAACACACATTTTCTTGATTGTGGGGAAGATTCTTTGGTTGTGATGATAAGTCTATGACTTTGTCTACAATATAACAATATGCAACGAAGAAACCTTTAGTCTTATAGCTATATAGTAAATGCATTTTTATTATATTTCATTCTCATTTCTCCAAGTGTCATTTGAATATATACCATATTATACCGTTTTAGTTCTCAATATGTCTTCTAATGACTTGAGATGGAGATGAAACTGAGTTATCCATGGAATTTTTATATGTATATGATCTTGAGATACATTTTATAAAATTTGTATATTTAAATATATGATGCTAAGTCCCTTAGGGGAAAGTTAGGGATTACAGGGGTGAACCTCTGGACAAAATGCACCCATAAGTAATAGATGATAAATTCAAAGTGACTAGTAATGCTGATTTATTATAATCTATTAATACATATTTTATTTTGATAAAACATTATTTTTATTTCAAGCTATCTCATTTTTATCAAAACTGTCATTTTTCTAAGCATCTTGGAAGCTCATAGTTTTTAAAGAGTTTGAAACCTGCACATTTTTTTTAGGCCAGGCAAAGACTTTCTACAAATTTATATAAAAGAGATTATTATGTAAAAACCTATTTCAGAGCTGAGTTATAAAATTCCACAAGATAATGTAAGCCAACTAAATCACAAAGCCTTATAGAGAACCATGAATACCATTATTATAGCCTTTTAGGGGGTAGAGGAATGTGATAGATGGCACTGCTTCATAATAATACTTGCTTCACAGGAATCTAGACAGCCACCTCTTCACTCATTAGTGAGACCTTCTATCTTCTGGTCTATATGCCAGGCAGTCTTTCTGAAATCCTGGCTAATTACTTTCTTCTTTCCAACACTGGCAGTGCTGTTGGTGTCTGCAGCTCTAACTTGCTGGTGTTTATAAAAAAATCAGGCAAGTTTTACAACAAAAGTTGTTTTCGCAGCTTATTTTTATTTGGGCATAGAAGTAGTTTGAGATGAATTGGATATCAGATCCTAGAGTAGTGCTACTGTGCCATAGGGATCATATCTTTATTTAAATCTACAATATGTTTTAAATAATTGTCTGTTATTTTTCTTATTCATAGAATGCCTAGGAAGAACTAAATATCCTATTTTATGAATGAGGAGACTGAAAAGAGGAAAGATAAAAGACAAAACAAAACAACAACAAAAGCAAGCAAAATCCCTCAGGTCCACATTGGTAGTAAACCCAGAATCCGGTTTTTAACTTGAGAGTGTTTGTGTTCATATATACCCCAGATGTCTAAAATATCATAGAATGTATGTGAGCATAGAACAAAGTATGGAACTTATATTTTTGGATAATATTAAATATAAAGTGTTCAAAAACTCAACTCTGCTTCACTCATTGTTACTACAGAGTTAACTGTTATAATAAAATTGGAAATTAAACAGAAGATTCCTTGATGAGGGCGAGAACTATAGTTATCTGTGTGTATAAGGCCAAGCATTTAGAGTAGAGCTAGGGACTATGCTGGCTTAGTAAAGTGCTCATTTTTAGGCTTTCCTGCAACATCTGTGACTCCACTAGCTCTGAGTAGCTGACTACTTCATAGATTGAATAAATTTACAATGAGTTGTTGGGCAGGTCTCAAGTCCAACGAGAGAGCTATTGGTTACTATCAAGGTGTGCATACCAATAGGAAGATCACATTATCTATTATTCAAGTAAGTACACCATCTCATGAGATGGTGCTCTTCACAGTCAAAGTGGGTCTCCAATCTCATTTAACCTAGAGAAGCCCTTAAAGGCATACATAGAAACTTGACTTTTAGGCATTTCCAAATCTTGTAAAGTTGAAAATACCACAAAACCTACTTCTTGTCAATTTGGCACAAAACCACATAATTTTAAAGATGTAATTTTTCTCCTTTAGCTTCTGTAGGATCATGATGATCTTACAATTCAAAGAGCATTCAGCCTAACTTCCTAATTCCCAGTAGTACTTAACAGTTCTAACAAGGCTCAAAAATTCATCTGAAATGCAAAGAATTTTCCTAACTGTAAGTTCTTCTAACACAGAAAAACAAGCTACATATTTTAAACATACAATGGCACACACTAAGCATTCTTTTTTGTTATTATTATTATTAAAAATTTTCACTTACTCCCTCCTCCCATTTTCCTCCCCCTCCCCCTCTCCCTCCAGTCCAAAAGCAGTCAGGGTTCCCTGCCCTGTGGGAAGTCCAAGGTCCTCCCCCCTCCATCCAGGTCTAGGAAGGTGAGCATCCAAGCAGACTAGAGTCCCACAAAGCCAGTACATGCAGTAGAATCAAAACCCAGTGCCATTGTCCTTGGCTTCTCAGTCAGCCTTCCTTGTCAGCCGCATAGAGTCCGGTTTGATCACATCCTCCACCAGTCCCAGTCCAGCTGTCCTTGGTGAGTTCCCATTAGATCAGCTCCACCGTCACAATGATTGGGTGCACCCCTCGCGGTCCTGACTTCCTTGCACATGTGCTCTCTCCTTCTGCTCCTCATATGGACCTTGGGAGCTCAGTCCAGTGCTACAATGTGGGCCTCTGTCTCTATCTCCATCCATCACCAGATGAAGGTTCTATGGTGATATGCATTCTTATTACTAAAGACAAGAACTGGCATATCAAGGAATGATGGAATTAAAGCAGGGCAAAGTCCCCAGAGGAAAAAATATGCCAGTTCCTATAGGTTTAGGTCTAACAACTGGAGCCTTTAATAGGTACTCTCAACTCTGAAATGTTTCAGTACACTATCCTTTCCTGTTATGCCACTTGGAGCACACATCAGCTATCTGTATCTGGTTCTCTTTCATGCCTGTAGCTTTTCTTCACTAATGTACTTTGGATGAGGCATACCTGACATGACATCCTGTATTCTGTATTTTCACTTAAGTTTCATCTTCACAACTTCAGATTGCAGCATCACACGGCATCCTTGCCAGGACTCCAAATATGCCAAGCATTATCTGGTTTCAGTTGCCTTCTGAATCGGTATATAATGGCTATATGATTCTCTTAATCTTCTATCTTTTGGCCTACTAACCCAGTACCATGAAGAAAAAAAAATGCCAAATTCTGTCAGATTGGCATGAAGCATGACCCCCTTGGAACACAGATGTAGCAGTGTCTGATAACTGATTTTCACAGTCAGAGCTCCAGGTAGCTGTTTTTGAGCAGGAGATTCATCTGGTGACATTCTCCTTTCGGATGTCTCCTTTGCATACATTTATTTCTATGAGTTGGGGCCTATGATGAGAAGAATATTGACTTCACCACAACTTTCTGATTGTTCCACAGAAGAAAATGGGATTTCTCTTTAAGAATTACAGATATTTTTTCACCTGTACTTTTTTCATAATTTTAAACTTTTTTATACAGTTTAGCTCACAAAAGTTTATATCTATCTTTATTCCTCACTGAATATCTAGATAAAGAGCACCAAGGGAAATGGCCACAGACTAAATACTACTCTTCCTTGGAATTTCTTCTTCTAAACAAATTATTGCATTACTTTAAAATTTAACCTTACTCAGTTCTCAAGATTGTAAATGGATGTTTCTACTGTCAGGGTTTCTGCCCCACCTGTCCTTGTTCTGTCTTGTTCCCACAATTATTAAGTCCCAAAGAAATCACACAGAGGTCTACATTAGTTATAAACTGATTGGTTCATTAGTTCAGGCTTCTTATTAATTCTTATAACGAATATAGCCCATTATTCTTATCCGTGTTAGCCATGTGGCTCAGTATTTTATTCAGTGGGGCAGTCACATCTTATTTCTTCTGTGGCTGGGTCAGGACTGCAGAAGAATAGGCTTCCTCCTTCCCAGAATTATCCTGTTCTCATTGACCTGCCTCTACTTCCTCTATGGTTGTCCAGCCTATACTTCCTGCCTGGCTACTGGCCAACATTCATTTACAATATAATTGACAGAATATAGACATTTCTCCGAAACCACATTTCTGTCCCATCTGGTCCTGTAGCCATTCAGTCGCAAAGAAGCACAGAGACTTATATTAATTATAAATTGTTACAATTATAAATTATCAATAATAGCTTAGGCTTATTATATTATTGTTATTATTATTGTCTTTGTTCAGTCATGTGACTTAGTATATTTTATCAATGAGGCATTCTCATCTTGCTTCCTCTGGCTGGTGACTAACTCTCAGCCTTTTGTCTTCACAAAATTCTCTAAGTCTGGTTGTACCACCCATACTAACTGTCTTGCTACTGGCCAATCAGTGTTTTCTCAAACTAGTATGAATATCAAATCTTTACAGTGTACAAAAGTATTGTTCCACAGCACAAGGACAGAAGGCAGCCAGTTTCACATCATAGATCTTTATACTGTTCTTGGTTCCCTTTGACATATCAAAAGTTGATTGTCTACTATCTATATTTCTATCTTTTCCTCCCAAATCCAACCAGAATGACCAACTGAGTTCTGATTGCAACATACAAATGCCTATATCACCTGAATTTCCAAACATTTCCACATTGCTTTCCTAAAGTAATTCCCAAAGCCAAAAAACCATGTGATCATGGTTTTAACATCTTATAACAGCAAGGCCCAATTTTTGTAACATTTCCTCATTAGCACCTTTCCCATTGCTATGGTATAAAACCTTGGTAACTTTTGAATGATGGCTTACAGTTTGATGGACAGTCCATTATACCTGGGAAGTAATAATGGGAGGTGCTTGTGATAGCTTGTCAAATTTGTCTTCAGTTAGGAAGCAGGGGTGATGAATATTCATACTCAGTTCATTTTTCCTTTTTATTCAGCCAATGACTATAGGTCATGGAATGGTACTACCCACAATTAGGATGGGCTTTCTAAACTTAACTAACCCAATGTAAATGCATTCTCATGGTCCTGACTACAAACTAAATATTATCTGGTGGTGGCATACAAAGAGTTCTACAATAGCCTGAAATGGAGTATCACAAAGGGTATCTTAAAGGCTGAAGGAGTTCCCACAACATCTAGTTATTTTATTACATGAATACCTGAGAGCTTATTTCCTAGAAAATTCTAAATCCTGTCACATTGACAATGGGAATCATTACAATGTCTTTTCTTTATTTTTATTTGCTTCTAATTCTAGATCATGTATTATTCTAACTATGCCCATTCTACACAGAAAAGTTACATGTGTATTTTTTTACCAAACAAACATTATTTTGTTCAAATTTTAAATTAAATTAATTTGAATATAATCAGTGACATTCTAAATATCTGTGATGTGTACATACTAGTTCCCCTAATTCCATATTTTGTAATGGTTTTTGTTAGTTCACACAGGGTAACCAGACTGGATGAAATAATTATTTACTGTCTTAATTGCAACATGCAAGATGTGATTTGGCTTCATTACCAGTTAACTATCCATTGAATTAATTTTGGAACTTCTCAATGAAGTTTTAAAAGACTGTTGTGTCATTTTTTAAAAAAAGTCATTTTACCAGTGTTAATGGTGGTGAATGAAGTTGTTTCATACAGCATTTAAGCCTGTTACCTTCCTTTTAGGAAATCCTGGAGTAAGTTCTTTAACAGTTCTCATTTTCTCCATGTATATGATAATTATGGGAGGTGCACATACCCGAGCCAATGCCTCAAAACAGAAAGAGAGGCTGGGAGTAGGCTGTGGTGGAGAGAGCTCAGTGTTATCCAGTATATGCTTTTTGAACTTTCTTACCACAGGTTTTAAATAAGATTCTGCTTCTTCCATATGTATCCAACATTTATAAAAGCTGAGATGTTACAAAATCAGATGTTAGTGCCTTCTAGGTCTTCACACTCAGTGCTTCTGGGAGACAGGTTTGAATTATTATTGCTTGGAATGAAATTCAGAAGAAAATTGAGTTGATTTGGTTTGTGCTTTCCAAAAAAAAGAGAGTTTCCCAAAGGAAATGTGACATTTTGCCTATTCTAGGGGGTGGCAGGTTATTGCTGGTTATCACTGGTTTTTAATAAAATTTAGGGCTTTAAAAAAGAGAAACTAACTGCTACATTATTTTAAGAGATTTTTATTTTCCCATTCATTTCCTCACTTTCTCTATACCCTGGCATTTAAATATAATATGAGTGAATAGAGCTGCGCTCGTGTATAATGAACAGAATCCACTTCTAATCATGAGGCATCACGTGAGTGCAGCATTCAGTGAAAAGACAATTAAAATGATTTCTTGAGAACCCAGGCCCTCCTTTCAACCCAAAACACCGAGGTCAAGCAAAGGGAAATAAGGGAATGACATGAGAATCCACCCCTCTGAATTCCCCTGACTCTTTAACTAGCAGAAACCAAATGGATCCTGGGTTTCATTGAGCTGACAATTTAAATTCTAATTCTGGCTACTCATCTTCACAGAAACAGGAGACATCCAGCTAGAGCGCAGCATGTAATTAGACCGAAGCCACAGTTTCTGCTTGTAATTATGTCCCTGAAGTCAGATGGTTAAACTGGGAGTAGAGCCATGATTTTAGCTTTTTATGTTGAGGATTATCTATTTTGTATCTAAATTGCATATTTTCTAAGGTCATATATAGTTGTAATAACATAAAAAGGTGTGTTGGTTGGCAATAATTAATAAATAAAGAGTGTGAAAAATAAGAGTAGAATAGCAAAGATCAAATCAAGCAACAATAAGTTGGATGTTGTTGGATTAAATTACAAGACTTAATTTCTAGAAAATATATACTAGAAAATAGTATTGCTAATGTACTTGTGGGCCAGTCAGCTGGAGGGTTTGGAAGATGCTCAATCTTAGCAATTAGTGTAGCTAATCTATTATACATTATACTCGGGGGCATGGAGTGACAGGGATTCTCATTTCAGTTTTAATCCACTGTCATATGATTATAGTGGCATTGTGATGACGGGAGTTCCAGATTACTCATAAAAATCCAGAAGGAGAAACAAATTGTGCAGTAAAGAATGAGAAAGTGTGTGAAGCTGGGTCAAGCAAAGAAGTGCGGGTAAATCAAATAATGACTATAATGAGCAAAGAGAAAAGGGGGGGGAGGATAAAGGTGAGAGGAGGAGGGAAGAGAATCAACAGGTAAGGAAGCACATCATTTCACATTTTAAGTGAGAGATCTGCAAGGTTTAGTCTTATGTTTGTGTTGTGTATATGTCCTTATCTGAATAAACAGTGCATGCATACTACAACATCAAAATATTCTTTATCTCTAAAAATTTTAACTCCTGGGAAAGACAAATCTAGGTGAGCAGCTGGCTTTTGAAGACAGTCTCTAAGGATAGAATGAAGCTTGAAAATTCACTCTAGAATTAATGATATGCTAGTAATGAGTTCCTATTAGGAGGATCATTCTTATTGAAGTCGATGGGAACCCTGAGAAGAATTACTTAGGGCGCTAAGTAGCATGACAGGGACCACTGTATAAAGAACTGACAGAAGTAGTGGTTATGGAGGTCTAAATATTAAAGCTAGGCATCACCCAACTGGAATATATTTCTTGAGCTTAACTAAGCAGAATCTGGGATGTTGTAAAAGTATTTTGCTTATTTTTTGAGATTAAAATTACACCATTATTTTCCTATTACCTTTTTTTCCATCCAAACCCTTCATGTGCTCTTTTTCAAATCCATGGACTTTTATTTCATTGACTGTTGTCAAATACATGCTTATTTATATATATTTACTCTTGCTTGCATGTGTGTTTTCAGGACTAAGCAGTTGGTGCGTTCTTCCCTAGAGCAAGACTATTTATCCTGCTTTCAGCATTCCTGAGTTGACTGTAACTTTTCGTGTAGTGCTGAGGCTCCATGGGCTTTCCTCAGCCATTTTAGCTTGTCTGTTGCTGTCATTCTTGTTCAGGTCACGTTTAGACAAGCATGAATGAACATCTTCCAAAGGAGTAGTACTTATACTATCATCTCTGTGAAGTCACAGAATATTCCAGGACACTTCATATTAGCAATTAACCAGAAAGTAAAAATTATAGCTAACATTATTGGTTATTCTTGGGCTCATCTAGTTCTGCAATATCACAGTTACATTTTACCTCCTTAAGAAAATGGATCCAAGGGCATGGTGGCCATCCAAAAAATTACTGAATCTCCTCTCCTTCTTGCCTTCATACTATAAGATGTAGGTACAGTTAATGACTTAAACTCTTCAGATTCATTACCCAATTATCATTTAGCTATCCAAGCCATGCAAAGTCATTCAGTTTAAAGCATAAAATTTATGAGAGAATACTCTTGAAATTTTCTATTTTTACATGGGTCATTTTATTTTGTGTGAGTAAAGATGATGTCCTCAACAGCAACTTAATCTTTAGACAAAATTTTGCATTTGCTGAATTATATTCAAATTTGAAAGCCAACTAAACAGGATTTAAGGGAAAAAGTCTGGCTCAACTCTTTCTTAGAATTAATTGAGCTAGCTAGTCAAGAAGTCAGAAATTAACAGCATGTGCAGATGGCAGCACTGTGACGAATGTGTGTATGGTTTTCAATGTAGGCTCCATTATCTACTAATATCTGATGCAAGGTAATTAATTTATTTCCTAAACCATAGACAGCAAAAATGCAGTTTCAACATAGCACTCATTTTACTGAAAATACTCATATTTTAATCTTGTACAGAAAACGTTTAAGGGAAAAAAACAACTTTTTGGAGTTAAAATACTATTGAAAAAATAAGTATTCCACAGTAGAAAATGCTGAAATGCAATTATAGAATTCAGCTAGTGCTGATTCAATAAAAATAGTTAGATGTGTGCAGAAGCAAAAGGAAATTTGAAGATCAGAGAGGAATGGTAAAGAATTTACTGAGTTAAAATTAAAGCCTGTTATACAATATACTAAATTAAGCAAGAAAATGTCAGTATGAACACTGACACACAGGATATGAAAGAGTATCTGAAATCATATCACAAGTCTAGACTAATCAATAATGCATTGTCTTTTCAGTAGTAATAAAATCGGCCCACTGTTACAAAATATGTAATGACAACTCCTTAGGAAAAGCTGTTGTTGATTTAGTCAATTGTTTGATATAGGTTACCCTACGATAACCATGATTCCACTACCTCTGATTAGTTAATGTACTAAACCAGCATCAAGCCTAACAATAATCTATGAATGTTTGTCCTTATACCCACAGATAAGTAATCTTCACCCCTCATCAAGGTATCTTGTCTTTGCAACAGATGTAGACAACAGCAGAAAATCACAGCCAATCAAAATGCAGAGTTGTGGAGACTAGTTCCAGTGGATACATTTACAAAACATTCCTAGAGCTAGGCTCCAGAAACATTGTGGCAGCAGTGCTTAGAAAGATTTTAAGAGTAAGACAATGAGAAACTTTACTGCAAGGTTGCGTCTTTTAGCATCATGAGAAGCTACACTGGTAGTCTCAACAACAAGATTGCACTAAGGTCAGTAGAGCGAGGACACCTGCTGTGATATCAAACTTCAACCCAAGTAAAGCTTAAAATTGGAAAGGTGACCTTCAACAAGCAAAAGCACACCAATTGGTTATCCAGTGCAAATGATCTTCCCTGAAAACATACATACAAGTAACATTATTTTAACTCAATAGGTTGTCTTGGGAAAATATATGTATATATAAGTATATAGATATACGCGTAATAACAATGTTTAAAAGAGACCATCAGTTTGAAGGGGAGTGGGGAGGAGTAACTGGGAGTGTGATGAGGTAGGAAGGGCAAGAAAAAAAATGCTGTAATTAAAATGCCATTTCAAAAATAAAAGAAAAAACAGACAAACAAAAGTTTTGTTGATTATTGAAAGTAGCAGTGGTTACAAACAACAGACTGGATGCCTTTTGGCTTTACTCCATTAACACACAAAATATAAATTAAATCCTATAGGATAGATGTTATTTTCATATTTACCATTGTCTCTTATCATTAGATGGAGGAACCAAGGAACAGGAAAAATCTAAAAAAAAAAAAAAAAAAAATTCCAGAAAGCATGCAAAATACCAAAATTAAACAAGTAATTTAAACAGAGTCATTACTTGAAAAGTGAGTATACTACAGAGCCATTATACTAAAAACAGCTTGCCACAATCACAATCATAATCCCCACCATACAACGCATGTGCTTGCACGCATGCACGCACGCGCACATACACACACACACACAGAGAGAGAGAGAGAGAGAGAGAGAGAGAGAGAGAGAGAGAGAGAGAGAGAGAGAGAACTGTCTGAGGAATAAAATTGAAGACCTAGGTACAAGTGCAAGCAACAATAGTCAAATACTTTTTGGCAAAGATACAACAGTTAGACAGTGGAAATAGATGTTTTCATCCCATAGCCCTGGGAAAACTGGATTTCAGCATACAGAGAAATGAGAGTACATGCTTATCCCTCAAGTGCACAAGGTTCAACCTTGGATTGAATGGATTTTCCTGAATTACTTCTTTCTTATTGTGTCTTATCTAGTTGGAGATAAGGTTAATAATGCCTTCTAAAAAACTGATATTGTGCCTTTATCTCCTGACATATGGAATAGTTTGATGAACACTGGTGTCAATTCTTTGAAAGTCTGAAACAGTTCATTAATAAATATATCTCCGATGGGGGGCACTTTAGTCAGAGTTTTTGTTATTGCTGTTTCAACTTCATTTCTTGCTATAAATTGAATTAAATTATTTATTTAATCTTGGTTTAATTTTAATAGGTCATGAATGTTCAGAAATTCATCATCTTCTTCTGAGTTTTCTGAATTAGTGTCAAGTCCTTAGAGCCTTCTGAACTTCACTGACAGGTATTGTTATAGATTCCCTTTCATATCCAGTTTTATTAATTAGGGTCTTCTCTCCCTTTGTTTGATTGATTTACATTACAGCAACAGTGAAAACATAACTTTTCCTCTTTCACCACATCCATGCTGACATTTGTTGTCATTTGGATTCCTGATGAGGGTCATGCGTGTGAGACAGAACTTAAAGTAGTTTTAAATTGCATTTCCATGATGGCTAAGCATATGGATTACTTTGTAAAAAGTCATTTGCTTTTTTTTCTCTCTAGAGAATTTCCATTCCTCTCTATAGTCTGATTTTAATTGAGTTGTTTATTTGTTAATATTTAGTTTTCCAAGTTCTTTGTATACTCTAGACACTAATGCTCTGTCAGGTTAATAGTTGGAAATTTTTTTCTCCCTTACTGGGGGCTCCCTATTTATTCACTTATTGTTCTTTTGCTGGACAGAAGCTTCTCAGTTTTTTGCGACTGCATGTTTTTATTGCTGGCCCTATGCTCTCTACTACTAGAGACATACTCTGCAAGTCATTCCCTTCTCCTATTTCATTCCTCTAGCACTTTCAGGCTATCAAGTCTTTATAGTGAACACTATTTTAATATTATCAAATCTCTATGTTCAGTAAAGATATCAAAACAAAATTAAAAAAAATTATGAAGGAAAGAGAAAAAGGGTTAGCCACTAAGTTTGCTACAGTAAAATCTCTAGGAAAAAAGGCCCAAGAGCCTTACTACAGTTTAGAAAGAGCCAGCCTTAGGTATATTCAAGCTAAAATGAAAATATAAAAAGCAAAAAAATAAGAAATTTTACAAAAAAAATTACTCCAAAAATTTCTCTAGAAACTTCTAAAATTTTATAACCTTAAGGACCCTGCCACTGGCATTTGAAGCAGGTCACATAGATTGATCGTGTTTAATTGAGACTGTCTGTGAAGACATGACTAAAGCAATGTCAGAAATTTGCTCTGGACACACTGCGGTAAAGAAACAGGTTTCTAGTTCCAATGTGAATAGTATTCAAGTAGAGGGAAATAAATGTGGATTTATAATTGAGAGAACTGGGAGGGGCAAACCACCCAATGTTGGCATAAATAAAATGCTCTTGTTTATTACAATAATACTAGTTATTAATATTAAATTACTACGAAGAAGTAGAAGTATGATGGACTCTAACAAAACTAAGAGAAATAGCTATAGGGAAACTTTTGTAGCAGAAATAACATTTGAATAGATACTTGAAGGAAAAATGTGAATTTAACACTTATGTTCAATGCAATCATACAAATGCCCAGAAGGAGAAACTTTGCTTTTTAAGAATGTAAAGAATACCAGTTTGTTTGAAATCTAGTTTGCTGGCAAAGGATAATATAAATTAGTTCAGGAGAACCACAATGGCTAGAATTAGTTAAGGTCCCAAAATACTAAAAACTATTTTTTCACTGCTATGATTATTTAAATGAGATATATCTTCATAGAAGTATGTATTTGAACACTTGATTATGCTCTTTGAGGTTATGGACCTTTTGGTGTTTGGAGCATTGTTGGAGGAAGTGCATCACAGGAATATGAAATTTTGAGAGTTAATAGCCTTGCCATATTCACAATTATCCATCGGTCTAAATGTAAATGGAAAAGCACCCTTTTAGCTTCCTGTTCCTGGGGTCTGCTCCTATGCCTCTTCTGCCACTCATGTAATGTCCCTCAGGGACATAAGTCAGCATACTTGGTGTTTACTCACAGTACCAGAAGGTAACTAATATCTCTGCCCTTTTCCAAATGGACTTTAAGAATGACAACAGGGCAGCAGTTGAAGGGGCATATGGCATAATTCAGACCAATAAGAATTAATGGAATAAGGGAAATGGTCAAATTTGCTCATGAAATCTTCGGGAGAAGATGGTGGCATGGCCGAAGGAGCAGAAAAACTGGAAGAATTCTTGATGTGAAAAAGTATTGAGTGAGTATATCATGAACTAAAAAGGTGGTAGTTTCTCAAATAAAATAAAACTTGGAGAAAAACATTGTCAGCAAACTTTAGGAAATATGTCTGGGGGATTCAGTTATAACTCACTTGGTAGAGTGGTGCTTGGCTAGCCAAAACGGAACTGAGGCTCCAATCCAAACACAGCATAAACTGGATGTAGCAATACATATCCTTAAAATCACAACATTTGGGAGGAGGAGGTGGGAGAGTCAAAAATTGAAGGCCATCCACAACTAAATAGGAAATTGAAGCCAGCCTGGAAATCACAACCTATGTCTCAAATCCAAAAATGTTCCGTTTGAAGTGTGAAGAAGTTTGGTATGCCTATTGAATATCCTAGGGAACAGTGCTAGGGTAGAAATCACACAGTCGCACAAAATTGGAACTCAAGAAGAATTCAGCTAGAGAACATGAACAAAACATTCTCATCAACATGGTTGTCCAAACGCAAACGGAACAAAGACAACAACAGCACACATGCTGAAGTTGATATGGGAAAGACAAGGAGGTCTCTGTCCTACGGAAAGAACTATAGGGGAAAAAGGGCTGCTGATATTGGAAGAAACACTCATCCAAAGGGATGGGCAAATGGGATTTGTTACCCAGTTATACATAGCTAGCTTCATAAACATGCATACAAGTAACTGTATAAGACTGAGCAGGCTATAAAGAAGAATATATGTATATACATATATATCGTATACATATATGGATGTACCAACAGTTATTAGAAAATGGACTATGGAAAAAGAGTGTGGAGTAGATAGGAGAGTATAGATCAGAAAAAAAAGAAGAAATAGTGTGATTGTATCATAATCTCAAAAAGTAAAAGAAATAGTAAGAAACATTTTAATTTGTTGAATTAATATAAACATCAAAGATCTTATCATGAATAGTTTATTCAGCTTGCTAATGCTATTCCCATAATAAATATGAAGAATTAGAAACAATTTGAAGTTTTAACAATTATTTAAGCTATAAAGAGTTGAATCGTACATGCATGTCTATTTGTGTATGTGTAACACATGTGAGGATATGTATGTAGGCAGAAATGGTGTTTAATTATGAATAAGATAAATGGTTCTTGAAAAGTGACTGTATTAGAGATTGAGAGAAATCTCAGGCAGGAAAATATCTGTATTTTAAGTGTTCAGATTTGAGTTACATACATACATACATACATACATACACACATACATACATGCACACATTATACACACGTATATGTATATATATGTACACATGTGTATATATATGCATATGTGTGTATTTCTGTGTGCATGTGTGTGTGTGTGTGTGTGGATTTCATATGTT
The DNA here is from genome assembly GCA_963919715.1 of Microtus obscurus. Lineage (NCBI taxonomy): Eukaryota > Metazoa > Chordata > Mammalia > Rodentia > Cricetidae > Microtus > Microtus obscurus. The sequence continues at coordinate 1,714,446 of CAWTZC010001883.1, read as the reverse complement.
TGTCTTACCAGTGCCAGAGAGATAAGGCAGCTGAACAACACTTGATGGCAAACTGGTTGAGCCAGGTTGGCAAGTTCCAAGCCACCAGTAATCCTGTCTAAAAAATATATGCCTGCTCAACTACACACACACACACACACACACACACACACACACGCCTCTGAAATCTTATTGAAAGACTGCTTTTCCATGTGACAGCTATGCTTCAGTATCAAATCTACAAATCTATTCAGCAACCAGAGAGACAAAATAAAGTATGTAATGGTAATTCATTCCTCTCTTGTAATTAGAGCTATACATTATTTTCTTATATAGTTAGGTGGGTGAGAGGGCAAAATTATTCTTGTAATTCATTAAATTCCAACATTCAGGTAAGACTTAGGAGCACATTTCCATGTAGTATGTATTGTTGGAATAAAATATAAATTACTTTTAACCCTGTTTCAAAGAAAGCTTAGTATTTTACATCTACTTTGTAACATAATCTCAAACAGACAGGCAAGCAGTGTGACTATACCACATTATGAGAAATTCTGATCAAAAGACTCAAAGATGACTTTTCTTCTGACTGGGAACAATGTTTTATATTGAATAATAGTTGAATAAAATATAAACTTCTAATAGCTTGACAATAGGACTGGATTTCGTTAGTTCTTTTTCTGGTGTGTTCTTTGTAAACTGCTTCTAAAAATGGGTTCCCTGAGGCTACATACCACTGTTTCTCCCTCTTATTGTAATGGAAAAATGGAATACAACAGCAAGGGCTGCAGAATTCTGTATCCTTTAATTCTTGTCTTGCTTAAGCCTGCTAAAATCTGAAATTTTTCATTAGAATGGGGATTTTCTGTGCTAATACTTTCAAATATATTTCTTAATTTCTATTTAAAAGTGCCTATGCCCTCCCCCATGGCTTGTAAATTTAGGTTCTATGCATGTTGTAGCTTACGCTCAACAAGAAACTGCCCTGGTTTTTCTCAGATGTTTGCATCTGGTCATGAACTGCTTAACATTAAAGTAAGTAGCGATTGTGTATTGTACACAGTTTATTGCATATCTTCATTAGGAAACCTTACAATCCACACAATGCGCTTTCTTGTAGAAACTCACCATCTGCATTTTCCATTTCTGCCTGGGAACTGTGAATGTAAAAGTAAGTGTGATGATAATGAAGGTAAAAGCTGTTATAGACCTAATACATCACCCAAATTATTGCCTGGCCTTATTAGTACTTGTGTATAATGTCTTAGAACTCTGGAGGCCAGAAGGACATGTGCGCACAAGCAGGGGAAAAAAGTAGTGATCAAGCAGACACACATTCTAGGCCTAAGAATCCAGAGTGCTATTACCATTATCACCATATGAACTCAGTATGAGAGTATATATTTTTTCATCATTACATGTGTAGCACAAATTCTAATTGGTCTTAATAAATAAAAACTCAGAGTCAATGATGAGGGAATAAAAGCTGAATGATGCTTCAGACTGACTACCTAGACTGCTGAGCTCCTGTCTCCTCTAGCCTTAGATTCTGCTCTCTACCCAGACATATCCCTTCCTGTCTCCACCTCCCAAGTACTGGCTTCTAGTGGCTTAGCTCTGCACTTTAATCTTAGGTCAAACTTTATGGTTAAAACACAAACAGCTAGGGCGGTGGTGGCGCACGCCTTTAATCCCAGAACTCGGGAGGCAGAGGAAGGCGTATCTCTGGGAGTTTGAGGCCAGCCTGGTCTACAAGAGCTAGTTCCGGGATGGGCACCAAAGCGACAGAGAAACCCTGTCTCGAAAAACCAAAAAAAAAAAAAAAAAAAAAAAACCAACAACAACAACAAAAAACCTCCACAAACTTAATATCACTATACATCTGCTTTCATTTATTTTATAATATCTTTAGTTTATATAATAATGTCTTTGAAAATAAGTAAATATATTTTTCCTTTCCTATTTGTATCATTTTCATATTTTTCTCTCTTATTGATCTAGTCTAGTTATTTAAAACTATGCTAATAGATAAGATAATAGTAATCTTTGTCTTGTTCCAGATGTTAGAGGCAGTGCTCTCAGTTTTCCTGGTTTATTAGAATAATGGCTGTGTTTGTCATATATTCTATTATTTTGAGGTGTATTTCACCTGTTCTTACACATTTATCATTCAAACACCTTGAACTTTGTTAAATGACTCCTCTGTATCTATGAAGGAGATTACGTACTTTCTACCCCTTAGTCAATTTATATGGTGCACCCTACTTATTGATTTGTATTATCGATTCAGCCTTGTAACTCAGAGAAGAAACCAACTTGATCATGTTGTATGCTCTTCTCAATGTTTCTTGACTTGGTTTGCAAGCTTCATGTTAAGAATTTTCACCTGACATAAATCTTTAGGATTTGGTGTTTGCTTTAGTATGTTTTGTTTTTGTTTTGTCTGATATTTCTTTACTCTACTCCCATTCCTCTATTTTGAAATATATTTACTATTGTCACTGTGTGTTAGAATTATGTTCCTTATTTTTCGACTTTATAGAATTTCACAGATAATTGCCTGAGTTTTGCTTCTTCTCAGAAGAAACACTTCAGTTAAGTTTCTGAAGAGTGTTGTATTTTCCTACTGGTCATAATCAAACTTAGATAGTTTTTATTCAAACTTAGTACTGGTATAACAAGGTATGAAGAAAGGAAGGCCAATCTAGCCTGGATTGGTTTTGGCCATATACATGGTTAGGTAAACTGTATCTATCCTTTTTGTGAGAATCTCCTATTTACCATTTTATGCCTGTACATTATTTGGGCATATATGATTAAAATTGGATACATCCTGGAGCTGGACATGCACAGTGAACAAAGACTTCCTAATTCAAGAACATCAATCAAAAGAGAGCTGCCCATGCTATGCAACAAAACTTAAGTTTTCTCAAACTTCATAAAAGGAGGCTCCAAGGGGACTCTCACTTTTATGACTCTGCTATTACTTTGGACATTAAAGACAATTAAATTTTATAAGAATCATCTAGAAGACAAATCTCTGACATGTCTTTGATGGATTTTTAGCTGGGTAATTGAGATGGGAAATCCCACCTTAAGTGTGAGTGGCACTGTTCCACCAGCTGCTGTGCTTGAAATAAGATGAGAAATCGTGCTAAGGACTAGTATATTTATCTGTGAGAGAAGATATGACTAAAAGTTCCCTCGATGAGTCTTTTAGTGAGATAGTCTTCATTTGAAAGTGCATTTAAGTCTCCACATATTTATGTAGTTTCTTGCTTTGTTGATTTCTAATATTTTGCATAGCGTTCTTATAAAAATACAAGGAATATTTTTATTTATTGTATATTTTAAATGCTTGCTTTAAAGCCCATAATATGACAGAATTTAAGGGTTACATGTGCCACTGAAGGATGTGGATTATAACTCTGTTGGATATAATAATCTGTAGGCATCTGTTGAATACAGTTGGTCTATGGTAAAATTTAAATATGAACTTCTTTTTCTGATTTTCAATTTGGAAAGCCTATGCAAATATGACTTATTGAAGTCTGTATCAGAAACTAGGCCACATTTATGCGTGTTAAGTATTTTATGTAATGGAAGTCCTCATATAAATAATATTTACAAATTCAATAGCTTCTGAATGACTTGTTCTTTTCATTTATATGTAATGGCCTCTTATATGTCTTATGTTGTTTTGAGTTGAGTTCTAGTTCATCAAAAGTTATGTTAATACGTATGTATTTGTGTGTGGGTTTGTGCAATGAGCAAAGCGCCTGAAGAAGTCAGAAGAATGCAGCTGGGTGGTAGTGGCGCATGCTTTTAATCTCCATACTCAAGAAGCAGAGGCAGGCAGATCTCTGTGAGTTCAAGGCCAGCCTGGTGTACAAGAGATAGTTTCAGAACAGGCTCCAAAACCACAGAAAAACCCTGTCTCAAAAAAAAAAAAAAAAACAAAAACAAAAAACAAACAAACAAAAAAAAAAAACCAACAACAACAAAAAAAAAAAGAAAGAAAAAAAAGAAGTCAGAAGAATGCATTGGTTGCCTTAGATGTAGAGATACACTTGGCTGAGTTGCTATATTGGCAATGAAATTTGAGATTTTTGAAAAAATAGTATGTATTCTTCACCACTGAACTATCTTTCTGCTATGGACATAATTTTTAGATGAAACTTATTACATTGTAGGAGATTATAAAATTATTTTTTTTATTTTTACTAATTTTAATATTCTAAGTCATGAATAAAGTAATGGATTAGTACTTGACAGTGCTGAAACCTTAAGTTCACATTAAATGTTAACCTCTAAATTATATATAAATGGAAGCATTAAATTTAACCTTTGCTAATGTACAAATTTTTAAAATTTATTGTTTTCTCATGCTTTACATCCTCATTTCGGTTTCCCTCCTTCCACTCCTCCCAGTCTCCTCACCAGCTTCCCTCTCCCCCAGATCCACTCTTCCTTTTCACTTCAGAAAAGAGCGGTCCTCCCCAATTTATGATAAAACTAGACACAAACCATATCAATGCAGTACAAGGCAACCCAGCAGGAAGCCAAGGGTCCCTAGAGCAGTCAAAACAGTCAGAGACAGCCCCTACTCCCACTGTTGAGAGTCCCACAAGCTACACAACCTTAACGTACATACAGAAGATCTAGTTCTGACTCATACAGGCTCCTTGTTTGTTACTCTAATCTTTACCAGTGCCTATGAGCCCTGCTTAGTTGATTCTGTGCGTCATGCTCTCCCTATGTCCTTGATCCCTCTGGCTACTACAATCTTTGCTCTCCTTCTTCTCTGTGGTTCTCTGACCTCTGCCTAATGTTTGACTTTGGGTCTATGCACCCGTTCCCATCAGTTTTGGGACAACGCCTCTCTGATGACAACTAGGCTAGGCTCCAGTCTATGACTGTAGGAGAATGTCATTAGGAATCATTTTATTCGCTTTTATTCCAATCTAGTTTGATTCTATCTTGGATCATTGGATCATACAGTCTCTGGTTCCTTGCCATCCAGGTAGTGCCACGCATTTGCTTCTTCTCCTGGTCTGGCCTTGAGTTGCACCAGTCATTGGTTGGTCCGTCCCACACGTTCTGAGCCAGATTTACCCCAGCATATCTTGCATACAGGGAAAATTGTACATGGAAGGTTTAGTGGCTGGGTTGGTTCCAGTCCTACCACTGAAAGTCTTGCCTAGTGTCAGAAGATGGCTGGGCAGGGTCCATATACCCTTTACATGGAGTTGTTACAAAGTTATTCTCATAGATTCCAAGTAGTTTCCACTCTGTTAGGTTTCTACATCATTCCCAAATGCACCCCCATTCCAGTTGTTTCTCCCAGAATTCTCCCCCATCTCAACCCACTGTTGCCTGAGTACACAGAGTTTATGAAAATAAATTTAATCGTCGAGAACAAAGTTCAACAGGTCCAGTTCATTAATCACACCACTATTGCCTTCTCCTTTATGATAGTGTGTTTGGATTCTACCTTATAGTGGTGAATGCATGACTAATAACAATTTTCTTCTTTGCAAAGATTTAGATTTTTTTCTGGGGAAATACTTGATGTTCATAAGATGATGTTTGCTTCTCTGATGTCTCTAATTATTTTCCCATACAAATTCCTAGATTCCTTGGTTTTCTCTCTTCAAATTCTAATTCTTTGCCTGTGTTTACATTTGCCATTTCTATTCTGTTGCTATGAAGTTCATTTTTTTAAGTAGCATTGGTTCCTCAGATACATTTTATTGTTTTTATTGCTTCCATTATTTGTCTTTAATACAGTCAGCATAATCTTTCTAAAATAAATGTCTACTCTGGTGTCTTCTTTATTATGAAAGAAAGACAAGAGGAAGATTCTTCTTTCCATTGACCAATGAGTAATGTATAAATTTATTAGGAAAGACTTATGATGGTATTTCTCTTCAGTGATATCTCCTTCATGTACAAATTAAACCATTGTGGGTAATCAGTATCTTACTATGCTCTCTATATATGTCATTTTGTCTCAATTTGTAATAACTTTATATCATCAAATATTATCACAGTATTTATTATTGTCACTTTACTGAATATATTCCGTAACTGCCAATCAATAAAAGACTATCACTCAATTTTTCAAATTCTTTATCCAGATCATGATCATCTCCCAGTGTGTTCCTTTTCCCTAATGTGTTGCTGTTCCTTGGATCCCACTTCTCTCGACTTATTCCTTGGTTGAGATCTATTTTGTACTGACACTTTCTCTGGATGTCATAGTCCATCCAATGCTGGAAATTATAGGTACTACAGTATGCTACTACCGCTGGATGCTTTATAGGCATTATTTCTTAAAATCTTCAGATTTGTTAAGAATTACACTAACAACCCAGTTGTAATGGTTTGAATGAAAATGGCCCCTATATGCATTATTAGGCCATGTGGTCTTGTTAGAGTATATGGGGAGTTGTTGGGAGGAGTGCAATAATAGGGGAGGGCTTTGAGGCCTCAGATGCTCAAGCCAGACCCAGAGCCTCACTCTTTTTCTGTTGCCTGTTAATCCAGATGTCAACTTTCAGGTACCTCTACAGCACCATTTCTGCCTTCATGGCCCAATGCTTCCCACCATGAAGATAATGAACTATTAAATGTTTTCCTTTGTAAGTGCTGCTGTGGTCATGATGTTTCTTCACAGCAATAGAAACCCTAAGTAAGTCAGCAGTGAAAAGTTGAGTAAAATGAGATTTAGAGACATTTTTACTTGCCTTGATATCATCAACAAGCACTATTTCCTGTTTTATTACACGGTATTCCTGCTAAACAGGATTTGTTTATTATCCCTCCTTTAAACTGGTTGTTATATAATTTTATCTTGTTTAACAGATTAACATGAAAATTATTTTGGAGACTTGCTTGTTGAAGGAGTCTGCTTATTTGTTTCCTGGCCACTAAGCAGTTCTGTATATTCATACAGAAACTGTATTATTTAAATCACTGCTTGGCCCATTAGCTCTCACTTCATATTGGCTAACTCTTATATCTTAATTGAACCAATTTCTAGTAATCTGTGTATTGCCATGAGGCTGTGGCTTACCTTGTAAAGTTCTAGCATCTGTGTCTGGTGGGGCAAAATGGCTTCTCCTCAATCTGTCCTTTTTTCTCCCAGTATTCATTTTAGTTTTCCTCACCTAACTAAGTTCTATTCTATCACAGGCTCAAGACAATTTCTTTATTAACCAATGGTATTGGCAGCCTACAGAGAAGAATCCCGCATCACCTTGCCTTTTCTGTTTAAATAAAAAGGAAGGTTTTAACTTTAACACAGAAAAAATACATATAACAAAACAGGTATCAAGAAAGAATTACAGCTATAATATTTATATCTACTTTATTTTTATCATATCTAAGGAAAACTATAGTTACAACCATTTACTCTTCAACTCCATCAAAGACTCCAGAAGGATATAATATTACCTAAGTAAACAGGAATTACATTCTAAGCAACTTCCAAAACTCTAGAATTGACAGAGACATCTTAGTGTCAGGATAGTCACCCGAAGTTCTTCTGTACCATTGGGGCAGCCATAATTAGCTTGCAGGCCCATAATATCTGGCAGATTTTTCTATGAAGCGGGAAATTTCAAAGACAGTTCCACCTATATTGGCAATTTGTCCATCACATTTTTCTGTGTCCTGCGGAATGTCTGGAAGACTCTTTCATGAAATAGGAACCCTAAATGATCTTCTCACCTTTAAAGCAAGTTCTGCAGTCATTTCTCTGTGGGTCCTGCATGTCCAGTTTTTACAGCATACAATAAAGTAGTCCAGACAAGAGCAGTTTCTTACCCAAATGGCTAGAAAACACCATAAGGAGCCTTTTCGATGCCCATCTTATTGAAGTAGCTTGGTGCTGCCAGAAACAGAAGTGTCTTATTGTCATGAGAAGTCTGAATCTCTTAAAGCTTCTTAAATGCCATATTCTGAAGGACTCTGAAAGATTTGAAGAATACCTAACTGAAATATATCCCTATATATCTAGAAAACCTAACAAACATTACTATTATAGATGATTATCTATTAACCTATATTTCTTAATTATAAATTACATTTTTAAATGAGCTTGACAAATATAATACCTTAATAAAGATCAGAAATACATATACACAGTATAACAAAATTGACGTTAAATTTATATTAATAAACCAATATCCGTATCAATGCAAGTGTCTACAGCATATACCCCTTTAAATATAAACAAATATTTATAGACACTATTTGAGAATTTGGGCATAGTTTTATTCATACTGCTTTCTGCTGTTTATTGGACAAAGTAATTTTGTGGGGGTGTTCAGGGCAACCTTTCAGTGGGTCTTGGTCCATCAAACCACATTATACTCGAAGTACTCCATAGGTTTTCATACTCTGTGGAAACAAAAGAAGAACCTCTTTTCTAAAGCAACATATCCTTAGATTCAAATTTTGAATCCAGAAATCTTTAAAACATATATGTTGGTTTAGCTTAGCAGCCCATACAATGAAATTTCTCTCTGTACTTAACTCCTTCACAGTCAAAAGATTCAAAGAAAACACAATAATATACATAATAAAGACTCTCTTTGTATATTCCAACTTTACATGGCTTATTTGTTATAAATCTATTACTTTTTAATATTTATTTTATTATCTTTACTCCTTTAATCTATGACTGTTGATACTCTGTCTTTTTAAAGACTTTGTTTTATTTTTGTATAAACCATTTACTTCTTCTTATAACTCTCTATATTCTTTTTCTTCTCTCTCTCAAACCTATGTACCTGTGACCCATTTAGAGGTCTATATCTGTCTGAATCTGTCTTTATTGTGTATCTGTAATTATTTTTTGTCCAGGACCACTTCTTAAAATGCTAAGTGCTTCTTAAAAACTTAAGTGGCACCATTGCTAGGCAAAATACTTCACTGCCTTCTTGCCTTACCCAGCCCAGCATGGCAGAGCTATTTGCTGCTCATAGCCCCATTTTTAGACACACAGTCAGTCTATGCTGCCATTAAGCAAGTTGTAGCACTCTGTTCACAAGTCCCATTTAAATTCTCTATAGCTGGCCGTCCAGAAAGAATCAGAGTTCACACTGGCAGCACAGGCCAGAAAGCTTGCATTTCCAAACCACAGCTTTTTTTTTCCTGCCACTGCTGAATCCATAAAACTTCTGTTAAAGGAGCTGCAGCATGCCTCCAGCAAAATTCTGGCTACTAAGAAGCCATGTTTAACTCTGCTCTTTTGTGTCTACAATTTCTTTCCAAGCTTTCTTAGTTTTATGTGGATTTTGCTAGCACACATTGGGCGCCAATTTGTTGGAGAGAGGTCACTTGTTGGTTCCCAGCTGTTCAGCAGCTCATAACTTAAATAATTACACAGAAATTATATTATTTAAATCACTGCTTTGCTTATTAGCTCTAGATTATTATTGACTAACTCTTATATGGCTTCTCCTCAATTCACCCTTCTTTCTCCCGGCATTCAGTTTAGTTTTCCCTGCCTAATTAAGTTCTACCCTATCACAGGCTCAAGACAGTCTCTTTATTAACCATTGGTGTTCACAGCATCCCAAGGGGGTATCCCACATCACGTGCTAATTCAGTAAAACAATCTGTCTTGCATCTAAAAGCTCCTATTTTAGAGGACTCAGAAATGTTCAAATAAAAATTAATCAAAAATTTTAGTTGTTTTAAAAATAAGAATATATATCTATGACATAGTATAAATTTTTAATGGATCCATGTTGATTTTGATTGACTATAGAATCGAAAACAAAAGATAATGAAAACCATGACATGTTCAGATACATTTTTTCCTTTTATGTTTTAACGAAGTGCTGTTTCTACCTACTTATAAAGGTCACTCTTGCCAGAGGTGACATTCAAACTGTATTTCAATCAAGTAAAACCTTTATTTGTTGAGTTAGATCTTCACTGGAAGAATAAGAAGTGTATTTCAGAGGTCACAATGTATCAACAATGAAGAACCTGGGTTTTCTGGCTGTCAGTCTAAGGGTGATTTATAAACACACAACACACTGTTTGCAGTATCAACTTTATTTCCTAAGACTCCTTGTCTCCAACTTTTTTTTATTAACTCTTTTTAGAAACTAAACTAAAATTACAGGCACCAATTAAGTAACACAGTTTATGATGCTATTAGAAACCAATTTCAGAAGCTACTTATAGGTTAGTTAACACAGGCTCAACAAGGCCTTGAAAGGCAGCAGCTTCACAAATGTTACTATGCAGCAAAGCTTGTGCAGGTCTTTTAGGTGCTTCTCTTACCACAGTACACAAAATTAGACAGAAGAATGCCACTTCCTTTGTTCTCCTCGCTCCTCTCTTTATATTCATTTCAAGCAGGCAGGGCATGTTCTCTAGAGGTATCAAGGCAAAAAGAGAGCTGCATACTTTTATTTTAATTGAAATTATAAATAGTATTTAATACAATCAATGATCATTTAAAATAAGTATCTATAGACATTGCTTATTTGGTAACTACCACTCAACATTCTTTATATTGATGAATAAAACTGAATGTCTCAATAATCTGGCAAGTTAAGTCAGGGTAAATATTTTAAGGCTACGTAGACTGAAATTTAGAGAAATTACATAACTTACGAGGTCTACATAGATAGTGTAGAGTCAATTCAAGTTACTTTTTTCTAAAGCCATACTTTTACTGTTTTAACAATTTTCTGCTTCTATTGTTATACTTAAGAAAACTTTTTCCCTTGAGAGTACAGTAGCTTGCCTTTATCCATGGGGAATATATTTTAAGCAAAATTTACAGATCATATTAAACCCTATATTACTATAAATTTCCTGTAGATACTTTACATGATAAAATTTTACTTTTAATTTAGGTACATTAAAAGATTAATAATAATTAGTGATGGTAAAGTGGAATTATTATAGTAATATAATAAAAATTACCTGAATGTGATCTCTTTCTTGAAAATAGGACAAACATCAATATTTGATAACAGTGCACTGCACGTTGTTAAGATAACATAGTGGAACACCATAGTTACTGACTGTAATCTGGTGTTTGTATGGGAGACATCATACTTACTGACTGTGTAATCTGGTGTTTGTATGGGAGACACCATAGTTCTGACTGTGTAATCTGGTGTTTGTATTTTCATCCTCCTAACATATTGACATTAGTGTCAGTGAATAGCAGTGTTGGAAAACTCTCTCTTTTCACAGGAGTCCTTACACTTTAAAATTCATCATCAGATTTTAGCATTTCTTTATTATACTTGAATGTTAATGAGCTGTATCATCCAGATGGAGAGAAATGAGGACATGAAAGCGTTATAGAAAATGAACTCCACATTCTTTGAGGAAAGAGAAAATGCTTCACTTGTGAAGCTCTTTTATGGTTGGAGTAAGTGGTGTGTGAAACTTACTGCAGTGATGGATGTTGAGGCCTTTTCCATCCATCTGGATTAAAATAACTATCTTAAATGGGATTAATATTGGCAATTTTGTTTGACCATCTTTATAATTTAAAATAGAAATAATTTTGCTCTTATAATGTTTATTACTATTTTTTCTCCCTGGTTATCATGGAATAGATAGAATGTCTTGGATGAGAAAGAATCTGGGAGACAAAAGAGGGAGAAAAGGATGACATAAGACACCGGGCTGTACTTCACCTGGTTCATTTAAAAATATAATATTTTCCTTTATTTTTCTTTTTTATGTCTAGGTTCATTAAGGAGATGCTGACTTCCAGTCTCCATTTGGGCTTTAGTTATTTGGAAAGAGTGGTACTATGTCTAAAAGGGAAGGAATATGTGGTGTAGAAGCTTAGGAATGAGTGACAAGCAATTTCTAAGTCCCCTGACATTCTAATTTATGATACCCTCTTGGCCTGAAATCTTGTTCCATGGAACCAACAAAAAACAGGAAAGGAAAATAAATATATCTGGCTCTGTGGGAACAAAATAACTGAAAATGATTGACACATATGATGGTTGTTTTTATCTTCATTATAAAGACAGGTAATATTTTCAACCATGAATGGAAACGAAAAGCAAAACTAGAATCAAAACTCTACTTACACAGTTAGCTAAAAGTTTTCAGTGGGTTCTTGTTTGTCTCTCTAACTTTATGAGAAACAACTGAAGAGAAATGTCTAACCCTAACCCTAACCCTAACCCACACATCAGTACTCTGATGTCTGGTGAACTGCCACTTCTCAGTGCAGAATGATTGGAACATGTAGTCCTCAAAGGCAACCATTTATTTTGAACTAGAGCCTGTGGAGTAACAGACAGAGAGGAACACAGGTTTGCTAATTCTGAAGAATTTGTGGAGCTTAAATATGGAGCAGTCAAGAGTATGCGGGTTTCATCTTGGGAAACCTTATCTCTAACAACTCATGCTTTCGTACAATAAAGAAAAATCATCGTGCCTCTGGCAATCAGATGAAATATACTAAACAGTTGCCATAATTCCTTCAGTATACCTGTCTTAAACAAGTGGTCCAAAGGAGGAAGAGTTACATCACTTGAGAAATATTTTTGAAGGCTACAAAGTAGAGACACAAGCTTACCAAATGAATTAGATTTGACTATGAGACTATGAAAAGTTTTCTATGGTCACATCAAGCTAACAGAACTTTCAATCAGCAGTTTGCTATAGCTAATAACATTCTAATGTGCAGAATATCTATGAAGAATAATATTTATGAAGTTCCCAAATTAGAAGATTAGAGTTTGGAACACCTAAAATATTAACTGTTAAATAAATCCAAAACTTAACCAGATTAGAAGTCATCACATTAAGGTCTACGTCCATCAGCTCTGTTAGCTGTCACTACAAGTCTGGCACTGACTAGAAAATTTTAAGGCTAATCATTAGTAAAGAATAATGATCTTCACAAGTAAAGCATCATAATTAGCTTGTGAAATAATCACACACATGTTTGAACTATCAGATAAGAAATGTTAAATTTTATTATTAATTGTGAAGAACGCCAAAAGAAACAATAGCAAACATAAAATGACAGATACTGATTTAACCATTTCCCTTCTTTTTCATGTGGTTGTGGGTATTTTGTCTGTATGTTTGTTTGTGTTGCATGGACCAACAAGGACCAGAAGAGGGAGACCAATCATCTGGAACTGGATTACAGACAGTTGTGTGGATGTGAGAATTGAACCTAAGGCCTTTGGAAAAGCACTCGGTGTTCTTAGCCTCTGAGCCATCTTTCCAGGCCCCAATCTACTGTTTCAACATATTAAATCTAATAGTCTAAACCCCAGTTTTATTGTAATTTTTAAATTAAAATTTAATTATGTAATTTTCCTATTCCCATGTGTCCCAATTGTTCTTATATGTAGATGTAATACCTCAGATTTTAAAGTTTACAGTAGTCTCTTATGAATTGAAAATAAAAGTCACTAATGCATATTGTTTATATGAAAACCCTATAATGTGGAGATTTCAGGTGTGTAAGAACAAAATTAGGTAGAAAATACACAGTACTAACAAGACCACAAGAAAATTGGAATAGCTACTTGATTTTCAATGTGAATTTGAAAGCAAAGTATATCAGATAATAGGTGAGTACATTTGGAAAAGAAGTTCAAAAATACTTTATGTTCTCACATAAACATGTGTCTTAGAGAAAAGTATGTAAATTAACAACATACATGCAACCATTCTTTCCTGAAAGTGGAGACTTTGACCTTTATGTCAGTAACTAATAGATCCAACATACAGAATACTAAGAAGTAAGAGTATAAAAAAACATCATTATCAGTTACTTTTCTGTCATTAACATTTTAATAATAGCAAAATTAAAATACTTTTCAGGTTTTAAGGCTCATTTAATACTTCATTTCATAAATCTTTTGAGTATATCAGGGTAGATTCTATGTTAAACCTACATTGAATCTTTGATGAACTTCAATTGTTTTCTAAAATGGCCTACGCTACTTTATATCCCCATCAACTATAAACATAGAATAGGCTTTCTCTATTTCTGTTACCAGATATTTGCATATTTTCTCACATAGATTTTTTAGGTATTTCATTAATGTTGTAATATTTCAATGCTTTATTGCTACTCGTTTTGGAAGACCAGTATTCTATAGATTATTTATCTTACATAATATACTGGGTAAGGCTATGCAAATGAGAGTTTTAAAACTTTGGGGGTTGAATAAATTTATGGTCATGCTGTATTTGCTGTCGTGGTCTAGTTTATGCCCATAAATATCCATTGGCAAAATTTAGAAAAAAAAAAAGCTGAGCAAAGCATAGGAGACTTCTTTAGCTGGACTCTGAGAGATTGACTTGATATGTTTTTGATAGACCATAGAGATACTTTCCTTTGGGGGAAGTGTTTATGGCACGATTTAGAGAGATATTGTGAGGATCAATTGAAAAAATAACTTTCTTTTATAGCAAGATTTATAGAAAAGAAAAATTTAAAATGTCAATGTGAAATAACAATTTTCAAATGTGCGAACAAGGCCTGAAGAGTTTTTTTGGTTGACACTCATAGCCTTCATATTTACTATTGAATGTGTTCTCAATAGAGTGACATAAAGTTTCTGGGCATTAGGGCTTAGCAGTATATATCTGTTTATGAGACAGTATTTTTTCACGCTAACACCATAGTCTTACAGATTTTAGAGGTTTGTATAATACATATGTATGTTTGATATAACTTACTTTAAGCTTTTTTTCTAATGCCATTTTATGCAGTTTCTTCTCAAGTTTGTTTCTAGAAGTATATTAGAAGCTGTGACAATATGAATACAGCCATATACTCCTTTTACACAGGAGCAAGCCCTTGGTGTAACTCCCTAGAATTGGGTAATTCATGAAATATAGGTAGCTCTTCCAAAATTTTAACATTTCTTGTTAAAAATCTACCAATCTATGTCTGGGGTCGATACATCGGTTTTCCTTTGCCTGAGGAACAGGAATTCTTAACATTTTATTTTGATTTTAAACACATTCAGTATACACTGAGACCAGTAACCAACCTGACAGCTTTCAAAATGCAGAGGGGTGTGGCAGGCATCCAGGGAGTAGGCAGAGCAGTCATTCGAACAACTGTTTTATCACCCATTGCTCCCTAGGATCAGACATAGACTCCTTTGAGTAGTGCCATCCAGAGAGCAATTCGTCGTAAAAATCTGCCAATTCTGATGAATGAGTGAATTGAGATGATTATCTGAATATGGTATAAAATATATTTAAAACAACTTCTTTGTGCTACAGAGACAAAAAGCCAAACAATGCTGCTATTGCTGCTCTTCTTTTCCCAGCGGCTATTCTCACTTTTTGAGAGTATTTTACTATGTTACCAATCTTGAAAATGATAGTTATTTATCTGCTTTTGGCCAATTACCCTTTAATACATAAGACTTTGTCTTATCTTGGGCAATTTATAACTCCATGAAGAATGTTCTGTGGATTATACAGTGAAATTGCTTTCAAGAGATGATTTGATGCTGTAAGTTTCCAGTACCAGAATTCTGATTATACTTTCCAAAGGATTACTAGACACATTCGATTGTTGTTTAAGCTTGTCACATTTGTGTGTGTGTGTGTGTGTGCTTCTTTACTTAAGTTGGTCATTAACAATGGTACCCATCTGGGCACCATTCACTACTGAGTTTTTCCGTAGACAGTTACACCAATTGCATGCCTTGTGTCTTCTAGAAACAGAAATCTCACATTTAAATGTTTTTATTTGTGAGATTATAATGTAATCCCTTCCTTCTCTTCCCTTTCCCCCCTCCAAACCCTCTCATATGTTCCTTTCTGTTCTCCTTCAAATTCACAGCCTGTTTACCCACTAATTGTTTTCAAATATATGCATATATGTGTGCATATGCATACATACTCCTAAATACAGCCTGCTCAGTCTGTATAATGTTACTTGTGTGTACATTTTTAGGACTGAGATTTTGGCTCTGAACAACTCATTGGTGTATTCTTCCATGTGGAAGACGACCTGTCCAGCTACCAGTTTTCTTCAACTGACTAATACTTTGTATGGGACTGAGGCATTATAGATTTGTCCCTATTCACTTTGGCATTTCCATTGCTTGTGCTTGTTCAACTCATATTGGGGCAGTCTTGTAGGTGAGAATATAAGGGTGTAGCTTCTGACATTATTAGGAGACACAATCGCACAGCAAGCTCCCGTCTTACAATCTTTCCACTCTACTTCATCACATCCTCTCAGCCTTAGGTGGAGGAACATTATGTAGATGTATCCATTCTGCATTTTGATTGGTTGTGACTTTCTGTAATGGTCTCCATCTGTTGCAAAGAGAAGTTTCTTTGGTGAGGGATAAAGACTACACTTATCTGCGGGTATAAGGAATTCTTTTTAAATTGGGCTGTAAGGGTAGTTCAGCATCAGATATCCCATGCCTCCCCCAGAATGCCAGTCAACTTAAATATAAAACAATTACCTGTATGACCTCAGTAAATAAAAATTATGTTTTGCTTCTGAGCAGAAAATGAGAAGTAGAATTAAAGCTGGTGTCTCCTATTAGGGAGTGAGCATTCATTCATTCATGCCCTGGCTAGTGCTTAAGCATGCACGGGCAGCCCAATTATGGCAATTCTCTAGTTGTTCCTCTCCTGGGCAGTCCTAGATGCTTGTGTTGTTGTCATACCCAGCGTTCCACAGTCTTCCTTTATGCTGTCTATCCAGTGTTTTCTGGGCCTTCCTCTTCTACTTATCTCATGCACTCCTCCAAGCACTGCTGTCTTTGGGTATCTGTTGTCATTCATTCTCATAACATGGCCGAAGAATCTTAAGAGGTGATACTGTATCCTGTAGTTCACTTCCTTCTGTAGATGGAGACATTTCTTAATGTCATCACTGCATAGCCTGTCTTCTTCATTTGATGCCTAGAATCCTCCTGAGCCATGCCATCCAAAACCACATTCAGCGGCTGTTCTGAGATGCATTTCATTGTCAAAGTTTCAGAGTTGTAAAGCAGACAGCTCAAAACAACTGTCTCATATACTTGTAATTTTTTTGTGGTTATGTCTCTTGCTGACCAAACCTTTCCTAGCACTTGAAATGCAGCCCTCACTAATACTTTGAGTATCTTGATGTCTGAAATAGTTCTATCCTTTGATCTGAGGTTTCCTCTCAGATAGACAAATTTGACTGTTTGCATGAGGTTCTGATTCCTTATTACAATGGTAAAGTCCTTGTGCGCCATTCCCAAGTGTTCTATCTAAGTCTTCTCAATGTAGACTTTCACACCAAGGTTTTCACTGACTTCCACCACTCTACTTACCATGGCCTGCAGCTCATTTGAACTTTGGGACACAATGAGGTTCTATAAGTACCCAGAGAAAACTATAAGAATACTAGAAAATGCCTATAAAGAGACCTTTGCATCAGCCAAAGTCTGTAGAGAACAAAGTGATTGGTTTAAGACAATCATAGAAGTGTTGCAGGGATGCGTCCTCTCACCACTACTCTTTAATATATTTCTGGAATTAATAATAGCAATGGAATGGAGGATGAGGAGATAGGCATGCAGATAGGTGGTGTACGAGTCAATAACATGTGTTTTGCCAATGATACAGTACTGGAAAGTTAAGGAATTGGGAATCAGGTAGTTTTTATATTTTTATAGTAAAAAACTATAATATAAATATAATATAAACATTACTTAAGTTTATATTTAAGTAAGGCTTAAATTGCAATTAAAATAATGACTACACATTTCATAATGTGTTTTATCTTGTAACTATTTTTATGTCTATTATGCTTCAGTTAAAACTGAAAAGAGCTAATGATATGGCAATATGATATGTTTATATCACCTCTGCTACACATCTCCCTCAGTCTGGTAGCTGAGTAGAAGAATTGAGTGTAGTATAAAAATGTATAACATTTTAAAGCTTTCAAACTTATGTAGAGATGCATAAAAATAAAACTTATAAACAGTGTTTTATTGATTTTTAATAACAATATCAATATAAAATATAACCTTAAGTTTAGTACTTCAAATACCTGTCAGGTCAGTTTATTGTACGTGCTGTGAGACAGAGATTATGTTTTTCTCCATTAAGATGATGGTGAAGGAAGATAAAGGGAGACCCAAGATATGCTAATATTTCGAAAAAGTGGGCAGAATTTGAATGTTTATGCAATGTTGTCACTAATCAGTAAATCTTACATTGTTCCCTGACTGCTGTTGTCAGCTGCATAGTAAAGATATTGGATGAGCCTCATTCACACAGAATTGAGTGTCAGTATCTACCCAGTGTTATCTCTTTACTGATAAATTATTTGACAGTTCTTCCATGTACTGCATATTAACTATGAAAAATTACCAATCATTTTAGCCAACAACAATATCCCTGTTAATCATAGTTCTTCAAATATTTCATATATTGCTGAAATATTTGACACAACTGTCTTGTCATTAAATTTTATTTGCATTTGTGGTTGTGACCTCTTTTTTACACCAAATATTTGTTTTCATGGCTTTTATTTTCGTATCACTCTCTTCTAAGACCCAGTTTCAGATGACCACCTTATATCCAAATGCATGTGTCCTTGTTTATTCTAGAGTGTTGAGTATTTTTATGTTAGCATCCTAATTTTCTTTCACCAGTATTTTCCAAAATCTTATGTCTATGCAAACTTCCCTGTCACCTATCTTCAAATCCAATATCTTGAGTCAATTCTCACAGGTGAAGGATACAAGCCGATTTATTTTTATCTGCTTTTATATCTCCAGGTGTTGGGTGAGATAGGGAACACTCAGGAGGGTGAACACACACTCAAAGTCTCATCTCCATCAGCGGACATGAAAGGATTCTTCATAAACAATTCTTATTTTCATTGTTGTAATAAACTATCACTTTAACCATTTATACTTCTCCAACACTTGAGCTAAACAAACTGCATTACAAAAAAACAGTGATTAAAATATATACTCACCATTTAAAGGAGTGAAGAGTTATAGCCTGTAGTTCTGGGAAGTATTTTAAGATTATGCTATAGAGATGCCAATTAAGATCTGTAGTAACTGCATAATATTTTAGAGATCTAAACTTGGAATTTTAGAGATCAACAAACCATTGAACACTTAAGTAACTTAGCAATAAAAAAGCAGAGTGATTTTGGGATCAAGAAAAGAGTAACTTTGCAGTCTGGACTTTTTTACTAAGCCACAATGGTTTAAGTAGGTATGTAACTTCACAATGGCATTGCTTTCAAACTTTTTCTACTAAATGTATCTAATTGCAGGAGATAATAACAGTAAATTCACAACAACATGATATTTTGGAAAATTCCTAAACTGTTTACAAAACTTGTCCTTAATAATTCCTGTCAAAATTTTAAAACTCATGCAAAAATTTATTCTACATGGTAACTTGTCTTTTTATTTTTTTTAAAAAAAACTTTTTTTTAAAACTTTGCTACTTGTGTTTAAAAACACAACATAAACATTCTTCATTATTAGACTGATTCAAAGAACTTTATACAATGAGCTGAGTGTGGTGTTTATGCTTCTCTTTGATGTTTGTAAGTATATATTCAGCATACACGCACCTGCACTCACATCTTTCCAACTCCAGTTCACAGCATTCCTCACTGTCACCCTTCCTCAGACTTCATTTCTTCTACATTTCTGCAAACGCAGTCATTTCTGCTGTTCTCTAGATTCTCAAAGCAAAGTCAGACCTCACTGTGTTTTCATGGACTATGTTCTTTGTCATATAAACTATAGCTCGTGGTCATGACACGGTGTCCTTGGAAGGGCATCTGTTAGCAATAGGGAATGTCTCAAAGAAAACTTCATTAGGAGTTTTCTTTCTAGTACTTTCTGTGGCCTTTTTGATAAGCTAAATCCAGGTCACATATTTGAAACTTAGCTAAATTGCAGCTAGAAAAGCAAGATTCTCATGTGGGATTTATCTCTGTATGCTGTGATTACCATTAATTAATAAAGAGACTGCTTTGGACCTATAGCAGGGGGAGCAGAGCTAGGCAGAAAACTAAGCTGAATGCTGTGAGAAAGGAGGTAGAGTCAGGGAGAAGGCATGGAGCCCTACCAGAGACAGATGCCCTTTGGAACTTTTCCTGGTAAGCCACAGCCTCATGGCGATACACAGATTAATAGAAATGGGTTAAATTAATATGTAAGAGTTAGCCAATAAAAAGCTTGAGTCAATGGGCTAAGCAGTGATTTAATTAAGTAATACAGTTTCTGTGTGATTATTTTGGGGTTGGGCAGCTGGAAACAACAAGCAGCCGCCTCCAAGTTTCAGATTTTTAATTTGAGAAAATTGAGATTTACCATTAGAAGAATGGAAAATATAAGAAAGATATTCAAAATAAGCAACATAGTTTAATTCTCATTCTGCTTTTGTTTTCTCAGATTCTAAAATATTACAGGTTTATTTTAAGCATTCTGTAATAAATAAACATATCCTCCTTTGGTTAATACATTTCCCTCCCTCTGTCATTATAACTTTTAAATTCATAATCTTTAAGTTACTGAGTTTTGTGCTGAAATCTAATGACCTCATCCTAGGATGGTTGAAGTGGCTTGTTGTTGTCTGGTTGGGTTACTTTACCAGCTTAGGAACACAACATAGAAAGAACATTTTTTTCACTGTAAAGATATGATTAATGTGTCCTATATTCATTTTTATTGATATTATTAAAAGGAAGATTCTCTAAAGTCTCTTAAGACAGAAGTGTTTTGATAATAATAATTTCTAGGTATTACAATGTAAAATGCAAGTGACATTTATCATATTAAATTCTATTGAGTAGTATCTTTGACTGAAACCCCTTATATTTCTTCAGTGGAATCTATAAGCACATATCGTGATAAGCATTTTAGACTAAGACAAAGTGAGTCAAGAATTTACATTGTTCACATCTGCATTTGTTTCAAAATACACTGTAAAACTCTTGATTTTCATACATTTTTATTGTTATTATGGATAGAGGAGTAGATACATGCAAACTTTCAAGTATCAATGTAAGAAATCACCTATTTATATATTTTCTGTTATTAGTGTTCTTCATTATGGATGCAATTTATCCCTGGTGCCCTTATCCTGATATGGACATTAAATGTACTCACACAATTATTCATTTTTGTTTCATGATTTAAAATATTCACCTTAGAAAAACATTGAATTAATTGCTGCTCAAATTCTATACTTCTTTTTTCACAAATATAAAACTTATGCATACGATTTCTAAATGAATTCTGAAATGTCTTAAAACTGACCATTTCTGTCTTTCTTCTCCAGTTCTGCATGAATACTTCATTGATAACATCATTGAGTTTTTTAAAGGTCTGTGCATGTTTATGTCTCAGTATACTCAGTTAGTTAAGATTATACTTGGGCATTTAATTTTTTATTTTGACTTATTTTGACTAAAGTTACCAACTGATAGATAAAAGCATCATTTAGAAGTATCATTCTTTAAATCACTTAAGTTTAATGTACAGGAATGAACAATTAACTAATTTTGCACTTAACTATTGGTCATGTAGATAAAATAATCCACAGTAACAGTTCTTAATGTTATGAAAATCTATACTTTTGAAATGAATATTTATGTGAAGAATCATGATTATAAATTTGGATTTTTTACTCTAAATATGAATTTATTTTACTAGCTGACAGTAATTAACTCCCTAAAATTCCATTACCTAAATATATTTTTTATTTATAGCCATTCAGCCAAAAGTATATTGAACAGTGTTCTATCCTATTGTATGATCTTTGCAAAATAGATCTAGGTACATAGGAAATCAATTTAATTGCCATGATAGACTTGCCATTTACAGTTTAAAAAAAAAACAGAAATGCCAAATACATTACATCTCTTACAGTGTAGTTTGACTTCTAAGTTCTACACTGAGGAAAACTAATTTGACTGAGGCTTCAAAGGTAGGAGCGAAGTTGCTTGAATTTTTTCACTTTTACCATTTACCAGTGGTCATGATCTTCCATTAAAAATTTATAACTTGCTTTCAACATCTCAGAAATCTTGTAAGCTGTATGTTTTGAAAGAGATGAATTTAGATCTCCTAAAATATTTTCCAATTCTCAGCTATATTTTAGAATCATGAAATCTTCTTAACAATATTTGTTAAAAAAATAAAAACAAATTATTGAAGAATTATCCATAATTCTATCAGTATATTCTCCAACATACTTGATTTCAAACTATCTTACTTTAGGGCAGGGTGTATTATATTCATACTCTCCATTGTCTTCAATATAAATTTTCCATATATTTATGCACAGTGTGGAGACAAGCAAAGCCAACCACCACGTGTTCTAGAGTCACTGAGTGAAAGAGGAACCTTCAGATAATGACTGGAATTTTCACTCTTTGTCCCTTAGAGGTTATTTCTGCACTGATAAAGAGCAACACACACACACAAAATTCTTCTGGAAGGTTATTTAAATATTCCTAGTCCTCTTTTTATTAATTGCAAAAGAAAACATTTCGAAGAGTAAAAGGATCAGAAGAACAACAAGAGTTATATACTATAGATCTATGTTTTAAGAAAGAATTTACATGGAAAACTAGAAACTTCTTTTCCTGATGTTTAAACACTAAAATCTAGTTTCAAGAAGCTGTTTTAACATGAAGCTAATGTTTTCTTTTTTTCTATTGTTTATACTTCTAAATTGCCCCCTTAAAATTGAGTTCTTATATAGTAAGTTTTTTATCTTTAATTTTCAATCTAAGCATGAACTTTATAAATTTATAGCAAAAGTTGCTAGGTAACAAAATTACAAATTTGTTCTATGAAAGTATTCATGACAGTATATATTTATGAATTCAAAATTGCTGAAAGTATGGTATATTTTGCCTCTGTAAGTGTTATAGCATGGTATTTTTAACAAGATCACAGAAAATGGAAAATAAAGAATTTATTCCTCCCATTAAAATTGTGTAGCTAAGAAGAAAGTTATGTGTGGTGTTATAAAGTGAATATTTAGACAAAAGGTGCTTTTTCTAATCATGAAGAGGATAACAGAATTAAAGGTCTGCCAAAAACAATTTGTGGTGCTGGGCTTTAGTATTCTACCCCATAACAGACTATAATTAATTGTTAAATCCTTTCTCTCTATTCCACTTAAGGCTGGAAGGCATTGCAATTTGTGGGTCATCGTTCCTGGCATGAGCACTGACTCCTGGAGCAAGGCACCTTCTGCCAATGGTGTAAAAACATTTGGATGTTTTTAAGGGTTGTAGAATTTTCTGTGTGCCTAAGGGTATAATCAATGGTTTGCTGGAGAAGGGGTACTTGTTTGTTCCTGGCCACCTGACTAGCTTAGACCAGAAGTAATCACACAGAGACTGTATTAATTAAATCATTGCTGGGCCCATTAGCTCTAGATTTTTAATTAGTTAACTCTTACATATTAATTTAACCCAATTTTATTGCTCCATGATTTTCTCTGACTCTGACCTTCTGTTTTCCAGCATTTAGCCTAACTTTTCCTGCCTACCTAAGTTCTGTCTTGTTATAGGTCCAAATCAGTTTTTTTTAATTCAAAAATGGTAAATCACAGCACACAGAGGGAACTCCCACATCACCTTCCTTTTTCTGCTTAAATACAAAGGAAGGTTTTTACTTTAACATAGTAAAATTACATAAAACAAAACAGGAATTAAAGAAGAACTATAATAACAATATTTATATCTACTTTATCTTTTATCATAACTAAGAAAAACTGTAGCTATATCTATAAATTTTTTAACTCCATCAAAGATAAAGAAGGGTATACTGTTACCTAAGTAAACAGGAAGCACATTGTAAGCAACTTTCAAAACTCTAGAATTGACAGAGACACATCACTGATTGATAGACACCCAAAGGTTTTTTGCTTTTTTTCCCATTGGGGCATCCATCTTTAGCCTAGAGGCCCATAGTATCCAGCAGACTTTTCCATGAAGCAGGAATTTTTTTTTCAAATTCTCTTGGGTTTTAAGTGGATTTTAGTTGCCCCACATTGGACGCCAGTTTGTTGGAGAAGGGACGTTTGCTTCCTGGTGCCCAGCTAGCTTAGATCCAAAATAATCACACAAAACTATATTAATTAAACCACTGCTGGGCCCATTAGCTCTAATTTTTTATTGGATAAGTCTTACATATTAATTTAATCCATTTCTATTAATCTGTGTATCGCCATGGGTTAGTGGTGGCTTGCCAGCATAGTTGCAGCATGTTTGACTCTGGCAGTGGCTCCATGGCTTCTCTCTGACTCTGCCCTTCTTTCTCTGAGCACTTACCCTCACTTTCCCTGCCTACCTAAGTTCTGCCTAGCTATGGGCAGGCTTTTTTATTCATTAGTGGTAATCACAGCACACTGAGGGGACTCCCACATCAAAGAGTGGCCTTATTTTATGCCTTTCTTTTTACTTCTTGAAGTCAGATTATCATTTCTAAAATAATTGTTAATGAAATGAAAAGTTTTGAAAGGGATGGCAGTGGAATTATTGCTTAATTGAACAATTACATTAAAGTAAGCCTGTAGTATGTTTTCTTTGGGCTACTTTCTTGAAATCCTTAGATTAAATTTTTTTTGTACAGGTCTTAAAATTAGTAACTAACACATAACTTCAGTTATAATATTCCAGCATTTCTCTAAATGGTTCTAATTAATAAATTTTGATTTTTATATTTATTTAATAATATATGCAGTACACATAAAGTGATAACTGGGAATTTAGGAGTTTAAAATAGCATGTTATCTTCTTTATGGGTGCCAATTGTTTTTGCTATAGAAAACCCAAAAGTAAAATACAATATGTAAAATGTACCAACTCATTTTTAGAGGTCACTGAAAATCTTGTAATAGATTAAAAATCAAGAGACTCCCTTGGTTTTAAGAATTAGTTAGCGAATGGAAAAAGGATTAGCTCTTGAGTTCACTCATGAGAATTTGTATGCTTGACACACACACACAAATGACAGAAAGTGAAAATAGCAGGACTAGTAGATCATTCTTCTATTGCACCTTTATTTCCTTGCTATGAAAATAAGACACATGGGTAAGGAAGAAGAGAAAAATAGCAAAGTAATCTAGACTTAAAAATTTTAAATCTTTAAAAATAAATTTAATTATACAAATATAAAATGTTTAAAATTATCATGTAAAATAGTAACAATTTGCAGACTGAATTCAACAAACCCATTAACAAAATACATACACAATGAAAAATATTGGTGGTACAGAAATTGAACTAAAAAAATAGTGGTTAGTAGAGAATTCGGAGCTCAATGCCCAGCTGGCAAATATTTTTGAAGGTAAGTAACTAGAAGCTAAACAAAAAGATTTAAACAACATTTACTCAGAAGGCCATTATAGCAGAACTTTTGGTTTTCTGTAAATACCCAAATACAAGGCATTCTTTAGTGAATAGGGTAATGGAAAAAGGCAATAAAATATAAAATGTTGATACATAAAAATAGTGATGATGATAGATATTTTAAGTCAGTACAATGTAATGTTTTTCTTTGTTTCCATCTCTCTCTCTCTCTCTCTCTCTTCTTTCCTTCTCTCTCTCTTTCTCACTCTTGTCCTTTCTTTTGTTGTTTTTACCTTCTACCCAAAATTTCCCCTCCTTCCCATTTCTCCAACCTCACCCTCCCCTCCCCTCTACTGCCTGCCCCATCCACTCCTCCTCCACTGTTTCCCTTCAAATATAGGTAAGCATCCCATTGATGTCAGCAAGCCATGATATATCAAGTTTTAGTGAGACCAGGCATCCCCTTCTCTGCAAAGCCTGGATGAGATAATTTAGAAGGAGGAATGGGTACCAAATACATGCAACGGAGTGTGAGATATCCCCTGCTCTCATTGACAGAAGTCCCACATGAAGACAAAGTTACACACTTCACATATAGGCAGAAGGCCTTGGTCAGTCTCATGCAGGCTACTCCCTGGTTGTTGTTTAGTCACTGTGAGTTCTTATGAGCCTAGGTTAGTTGGTTTTGTGGGATTTATTGTGGAACCCTTGACTCTACTGAGACATACAAACCTTCCTCCTTCTCTTCTGTAGGGTTCCTAGAGGTCCACCTGAGGTTTGGCTGTGGGCTTTTGTATCTGTTTCCATTTGTTGCTGGGTGAAACTTGTCTAATGACAACTGGGATAGGCACTAATCTATGAGTATAGTAGAATATCATTAAGAATCATTTCACTGACTCATTTTTTGCCATTCATATTTTAAAATCATCTACTACATTCTTGTTTTTCTTTTAAGACTTGGTAATAGGACAATAATACTGAAAACAGGAGTCATCTGGTTTGATAACTTATGATATGGCTGAGTCAAAGGCAGTTTCAGAGGAGTAAGAATAACAACATATCAGGAAGTGATAATTACTAAGGAGAGAAGTTACACAAGGCAGTGAGTGCACACATCTCTGTTTGCAAAAGAACAAAAAGAGACAGTTTTAGATATAGAAACTTGCTGTCACCCAATGAAATGATACATCCTGTTAGAACTCTGATTTGATGTAGAAATAACAGAAAATTTAGCAAATGGCTCTGAGAAAATTGCTAGCATTAAGGAAAGCAGAATTTGGAAGCCATCACAAAAATTCACTATTGAACAAAATGCAGAGAACACTGAACATGATGTCCCAGGCACCATTTGACACATTTATAAAATAATCTCTACACCTATGGCCCAGGGAACATTTCAGAAGAGAGAACTAAATATTTTCAGAGACAAAGGATATCTGTTATGAAATAGTGTTTTATATATGATGCAGAGAGTTACATTCATGAAATACTAAAAGTCTGATCACCTAAACAAGACTTTCATAATGATGAATTCAGATGTTATTCCAGTTCGGAGAAATCTCACAAGGCTATATCCCTAGATGAAGAGTTACAAGCAATTAATGGCTGTTTAGAAGGAGACCCAGCCTTTCCCAGCCCACCCGTGACTTGTTACTCAGTTCCAAAGGGTCAGCCCTAAATACAAACGCACATAAGCAGCACTAAAAGATAGTATTTATATATACATGTGCATTTACATGAGTCTCTTCATGTGTGTCATGTGTGCATGCCTGTCTGTGTCCTGTTTAATATTAAAAATTCATAGAGTTATAAATCTGAAAGAGTGATGCAGGGAAATTGAAAGAGTAGGAGGTGAAAGAAGGTGAAGTGAAAATCATGTAAATACATTAATTACTCATGAAATTCTCAGGATAATAAAATGAATGGAATAAAAACAACCCCACAATGGAAAGGTAAATCTGTATTTAGGAGAGCCCGTTTTGATCTCTAGTGGGTGTGCTTTAGTGGGGAGAAAGTTAGATTCAAGGATTAAAGAACATTGTTAAACATTAACATGCTATTTTACTATATGCATTTACTTTATTATCTTATACTAGGAGAATCCATGAGAGCATGGAGCTGCAACATTTTCATAATGTTGAAACTTTCTTAAAAAGTGGAATCAATATTTCACTAAGGAAGTATACACACTCTGAGTCATCATCGTGGCAGTCACTTTCTTCCTCAGTATTCACTCTTAGCTGGTGCTGTTACAGCTCATTAAAATATTTTTGTCCCTCGGACTTTCAGCCTCATTTCACAAATCACTAATGACTACACTTTCCCTAAATTTCTTGATTGCAAAAGTCTCTTAGGTTTTCTCAGGTTGTCATGTCCAGGTCCTACTAAAGATTAACGGTGCATATTTGTTTCCAGTGTTTTATCTAAAATTGTGTGTGTGTGTGTGTGTGTGTGTGTGTGTGTGTGTGTGTGTGTGAGAGAGAGATAGACAGACAGACAGACAGACAGAGATAGAGACAGAAGCAGAAAGATAGAGACAGAGAAGGATGGGGCTTACTATTCTTTATAGCTGGTTCATTTGGAATATACAACAAATGTCATTGTATTTAAAAACCAATCCTTACTGAGAACATTCAGTTTTAAAAGAGTTTCTCATTTTGTTCTGATTTTTTCCTTTTTCATATTATATTTTTTTCTAAATATTTATTCACCAAGATGACTATTATACTTGTTTGAAATTCAAAGAAAGACCATGATGCTATCTGGTAATGCAGCTCTCTGGAGGTATGAACTGGATGGGAGGGTTAGAATTCTCTGGAATTGATAGAACTAGTTAGTAACTGCTTTTGAGTAATGGGTACATAGATATAAAACAAGCTAAATGTTAATACCTATGCTTTCTAACACAAGTAAACAACACAAATAAATCCAATACTGCTTTCTCTTTTCATCACCTGACCACCACTCCCACCTAGTCTGTTCATACAATCACTTCCTCAGAATCCCCTTCTTTTGCTGTGGGACCTCCTTTGGCCAATAGCCTTTACGATACCAGCTCTCTTGGGTGTGGTCTCTTATGAATGCAGCTGTAAAGCATGCACTTGCTATCTTACTTCCTGCTCTTGCTTCTGGCTGCTAGACTCGGTTCCCGTTTTCCATTATTGTAGAGGACTGTGGTGTAGGACAGTGATCTATGAGTCTTCCCTAAATAAATAAGTTACTTTGTAACTTCTGTCATCTTATGGTGCCCAGATGTGGGGACCAGTCCACACTTTTTGAGACCACCCACCGTGTGGTGCATTGGGCACTGACTCTCCTGCCTGCCATTCTAGCCAGCACTCAGACAACAGGCTGCTGCTTAGCGCTCCCTGGCTCACAAACCACACATTTCTGGTCATTACACACCGGCCCACACTCTGCTGCCTGTGATTCCCATGGTGTGCACAGTCTACAATTTGCATTGATGGAAAATTTGAGTTTTCTCTTTATCTTGGACCCCAACTCTCAGAATCATTTGATCGCCTTAATAAATGCTCTTAATTTGTTAAACAAAGCATATTTTCAGTACCTAGGTAAGCAACACATGCTGTTCATTGCTGCTAGTGTCTGTCGGCCACATAGCTCCAACTGCAACACCTACTGGCCGATAACAATTATTACGTTTACACCAATTCATTGCAATTGCCTTAAGACAGAAAAGCTCTCATAAACTGCAAAAAATAACTGATAATATCCAGGAATTCAATAATTATTTTGCTTATACTATGGAAGGTATTCTGAAAGACTTATATAATTTTCCGTCTACTTCCTCTTATTTGATTCTAGGAATTAGTTTTGTTTTCAATATTAACTCATTAAAAATGGTTCAGTACTATGAAGAGGGATAAGAGGGATAACAACAATTGACAAAATTATCTGAAAGAATTTGTGCTGTTGAATTTAGCTATCAGAATCTGGCGAAAAGTTATGATAGATTAATGATTAAGAAATCTCTCCAGAGATCTCAGTAGTCCTCATTGTCTCTATGTTTTTTTCCCAAGACGGTTTTAACCCAGGCTTTTTCAGACCCAGGCCAGCTGGCCTTGGTGAGTTCCCAACAGAACATCCCCACTGTCTCAGTGTGTGGGTGCACCCCTCGCGGTCCTGAGCTCCCTGCTCATGCTCTCTCTCCTTCCGCTCCTGACTTGGACCTTGAGATTTCAGTCCTGTGCTCCAATGTGGGTCTCTGCTACTGAGATCTCTAGAACAATGGCAATGGGTTTTTGATCCTACTGCAAGTATTGGCTTTGTGGGAGCCTAGGCAGTTTGGATGCTCACCTTACTAGATCTGGATGGAGGTGGGTGGTCCATGGACTTCCCACAGGGCAGGGAACCCTGATAGCTCTTTGGGCTGAAGAGGGAGGGGGACTTGACTGGGGGACAGGGAGGGAAATGGGAGGCTGTGGTGGGGAAAAGACAGAAATTCTTAAATAAATAAATAAATAAATAAAATTTAAAAAAAAAGAAAAAAAAAGAGAAATCTTTCCAGGAAGATAATATACACACAGTCAAAATTATGTCAAAGGAAAAAGCATTATCTTTACTGGACAAGTTTCATACCTTGGAATCCTCACTGAGGACATTAGGACAGAACATTGGACATAAGATACAGACTTTAAAAAGGCAGTAGTAAAAAGAATTTAAAAGACTGAGGAATTTATTGAAATTGATGAGCAGGGACAAAAGGTATAAGGACAGGATTTAGCCTCACCGAATGAGCCAGACCCCATGATGACTTACACAGAGTTTCAACTGCACATCCAGTAATTTCCTCAGAAAGACCATCTGGCACAAAGTACCCTAAGGTAGTCAAAGAATATGTGTAGGAACCAATACGTATGATTGATATAAAAGAAATAAAACAAGCTATAATTTTTTATGGGCTACATTCACCATTTGTCAGATAAATGGTGAAAACATGGGCTCTAAGCACTAAGGCAACCCCACCCCACACAATTGGCTTCAGTTGATCTTAGTGCTCATAGAAAATGGACCTCAGCTTCTTTGGAAGTGTTACTGGAGAGAAGAGGAAACAATTTTAGAGCAACAAGGGAAAGCAAAAGGATTTCAAAATTCCCAAAATCAAAATCTTGGTGTAAGTCGTTACTTTGATCCTCA
Source organism: Microtus obscurus (assembly GCA_963919715.1). Taxonomy (NCBI): domain Eukaryota; kingdom Metazoa; phylum Chordata; class Mammalia; order Rodentia; family Cricetidae; genus Microtus; species Microtus obscurus. The sequence continues at coordinate 1,683,968 of CAWTZC010001883.1, read as the reverse complement.
GGAACAGGGTCACTATGATGAATGCACCTTGTCTCTATGTAGCACAGCAGCTTTAAATGCTTGGGACAGGATTCAGGGACCAGGAAAAAGGATTGAGTCATATATTAGGGGTAAACAGGGCCAGAGAGAACCCTTTAGAGACTTCTTACAAAGATTAACTAAGGTTGTACAATTAAAAGTGTCAGACCCTAAGGCTAGAATGTACTAATTGAATCCTTAATTTTTGAAAATACCAACTGAGAATGTAAGAAAATCCTTGGACCTTTAAAGGTTAGATCAGCACCCATAGATGAATGGATCTTCCACACAATGAATGTTGAAACATTTGACTATAGTACAGAAGCTTGGGTAGAAGATGCAATTTTTAATGGTATGAGGAAACACCAAAATGCCAAACGTTTTAATTATGGAAGAATAGGACTTCTAAGAAAGGATGGTAGACAAGGAGAAATAATATCTCCTCTCTGAATGGCAAGAATAGAAAGACTAAGCCTTATGGTATATGTAGGATGTGTGGCAAAAGCTAATTCATTGGACTAATGAATATAGGTTGACAAGAAATAGACAAGGCAACCCAATATCACTGAGAAACTCCTTGTTTGGGCCTCTCACAGGCCTTGATGTCAAACAAGGTCCAGTCATTCCCAGTCACTGTGAAGAATATGTCTTACCAGGAAGATAAAATAATCCAGTTTTTTTTTTACTGTTAAAAACCATTCTGTTCTGGATCATGAAATAGATATGCAGGATGAATAAAAAACTCCAGTAGGAAATAGGACAATTAAATTTTGGCAGACTTCTATAAATGATCAAAGACCAAAGCTAAGAGTGCATATAAATGGCATTGCAACTGAGGAATTACTAGACACAGGTGTGGACGTGGGTATCATTACTCCAGGATCTTTGAATCCAGATTAGCCTCTTCAAGGGGCAAATATTCAGTTCCTAGGAATTGAAACCCTATCTCAAGTAAAACAAAGCACAAGGTGGGTTGAATGCATAAATCCAGAAAGGAAGCCTGAGGCCATATGAAACTAATATTTCCATGAATTTATGGGGTCATGATTTATTGCAGCAAAGGAATACCTAGGTTAACATTCCTGCAGTTCCAAAAACTCATTTCTGGGAATGATACTATAAGATATTAGAAACAAAGGTCACCAGCAATTCAGGCTGTACAAGAACACAAGCAACTAACAAGCCTTCAGCAGTAACATTAAAATAGTTAACTGAGAAACCCATATGGGTTAAGCAATGGCCTTTAATGGAAGACAAACTAGAGGCTTTAGAACAGCTGGTACAGGAGCAACTAGATGCTCCCTTATTGAAGAATAAATCAGCCCTTGGAATTCTCCTATATTTGTTGTTAAAAAGAAATCTGGAAAACGGAGAACGGTGACAGATCTAAGAGCTGTCAAAAAGGTTATCCAACCTTTGAGCCCTCTACAATCTGGAATTCCTCTGCCTTCTCTATTACCAAAAAAATGGCCTCTTATAGCAAATGATTTCACGATTGCTTCTTCACTATACCTTTATAAGAAAAGGATAGAGAAAAATTGCCTTCACAGTGCCTACTTAAAATAATTCTCAGCCTATTAGGAGATACTAGTGGACTGTCCTCCCCCAGAAAATGCTCAGTAGTGCCGCCCCGTGCCTATACTTTGTATGTCAACCATTGGAAATAATATGCAAGCAATTACCTACATCTATAATTTACCATTACATGGGTGACATTTTGTTATCTGACTCACATGCAAAAAAATTAGAAACAATGTTTGAAGAAGTAAAGAAAGTTTTCCTAAATGGGATAAAAATTGCCCCTGAAAAAAATACAAAGAGGAGATTCTGTCAATTGCCTAGGTTAAAAAATAGTTTACAACTTCTTCTGTTGAGAGATCTCTGTTCAGCTCAGTGCCCCATTTTATAAATGGGTTGATTAGCCTTTTACGGTCTAGTTTCTTGAGTTCTTTATAAATTTTGGAGATCAGTCCTTTGTCAGTTGCGGGGTTGGTGAAGATCTTCTCCAAGTCAGTTGGTTGCCTTTCTGTCTTAGCGGCAGTGTCCTTTGCTTTACAGAAGCTTCTCAGTCTCAGTAGATCCCATTTATTCAATGAGGCCCTTACTGTCTGTGCTGCTGGGGTTATACGTAGGAAGTGGTCTCCTGTGCCCACGTGTTGTAGAGTATTTCCTACTTTCTCTTCTATAAGTTTCAGCGTGTTCAGACTGATATTGAGGTCTTTAATCCACTTGGACTTGAGTTTTTTGCATGGTGATAGATATGGATCTATTTTCATTCTTCTACAGATTGACATCCAGTTTTGCCAGCACAATTTGTTGAAGATGCTCTCTTTTTTCCATTGTATATTTTTAGCTCCTTTATCAAAAATCAGGTGTTCATAGGTTTGTGGGTTAAAGTCAGGGTCTTCTATTCAATTCCATTGGACGACTTCTCTCGTTTTTATGCCAATTCCAAGCTGTTTTCAATACTGCAGCTCTGTAATAGAGTTTGAAGTCAGGGATGGTAATGCCTCCAGACGTTCCTTTATTGTATAATATTGTTTTGGCTATCCTGGGTTTTTTGTTTTTCCATATAAAGTTGACAATTGTCTTCTCCAGATCTGTGAAGAATTTTGATGGGATTTTGATGGGGATTGCATTAAATCTATAAATTGCTTTTGGTAGAATTGCCATTTTTACTATGTTGATACTCCCAATCCAAGAGCAAGGCCAAAAGACACCTAAGGTCATGCTCAACTTCCTTAGCGATCAGGGAAATGCAAATCAAGACAACTTTAAGATACCATCTTACACCTGTCAGAATGGCGAAAATAAAAAACACCAATGATAGCCTTTGCTGGAGAGGGTGTGAAGAAAGGAGTACAGTCATCCATTGCTGGTGGGAATGCAAACTTGTGCAACCACTTTGGAAAGCAGTGTGGAGGTTTCTCAGGAAATTCGGGATCAACCTACCCCTGGACCCAGCAATACCACTCTTGGGAATATACCCAAGAGAGGCCTTATCATACAACAAAAGTATATGCTCTACTATGTTTATAGCAGCACTGTTTGTAATAGCCAGAACCTGGAAACAACCTAGATGCCCTTCAATTGAAGAATGGATGAAGAAAGTATGGAATATATACATATTAGAGTACTACTCAGCAGTAAAAAACAAGGACTTCTTGAAGTTTGCAGGCAAATGGATGGAAATAGAAAACACTATCCTGAGTGAGGTAAGCCAAACCCAAAAAGAGGAACATGGGATGTACTCACTCATATTTGGTTTCTAGTCATAAACAAAAGGCCATTGAGCCTATAATACGTGATCTTAGAGAAGCTAAATAAGAAGGAGAACCCAAAGAAAACATATAGGCATCCTCTGGAATATTAACCTTCATCAGGCGATGAAAGGAGACGAGACAGAGACCCACATTGGAGCACCAGACTGAAATCTCAAGGTCCAAATCAGGAAAAGATGGAGAGAGAACACGAGCAAGGAACTCAGGACTGCGAGGGGTGCACCCACACACTGAGACAATGGGGATGTCCTATCGGGAACTCACCAAGGCCAGCTGACCTGGGTCTGAAAAAGCCTGGGATAAAACCGGTCTTGGGAAAAAACATAGAGACAATGAGGACTACTGAGAACTCAAGAACAAGGGCAATGGGTTTTTGATCCTACTGCACGTATCGGCTTTGTGGGAGCCTAGGCAGTTTGGATACTCACCTTACTAGACCTCGATGGAGGTGGGTGGTCCTTAGACTTCCCACAGGACAGGGAACCCTGATGGCTCTTTGGGCTGAAGAGGGAGGGGGACTTGATTGGGGGAGGGGGAGGGAAATGGGAGGCAGCGGTGGGGAAGAGACAGAAATCTTTAATAAATAAATAAATAATAAAAAAAATAGTTTACAGAAAATTAGAGCACAAAAGGCACAAATTAGGAGAGACCATTTGTAGACTTTTAATGACTTTCAAATACTGTTAGGAGATATTTCCAGTTTATGACCAGCTGTTGGGATATCACCTGGTCTAACAGTTAGTTAATTTAAACAAAATCTTTGATGGTGACAAAGAGTTAAATAGTCCCAGAAAATTAACAGCTGAAATGGAAAAAGAAATGATGGTTGTTTAAGAGAAATTACAGGAGTCACATGTAAATAGATAAAGTGAATCCAAATCTTAATTGTATTCTAGCCACGTTGCCTTCCAGAATTTCCTCTACAGGAATTTTAAGGCAGGGTAAAGATATTATCTTAGAATTTATCTTTATACCACATAAATCAAGTAAAAAAAAATTAAAAATTTATGTGGAAAAAGTCTCTGACTTAATTATAAAAGGAAAATTGAGACTTCTTCAATCAGCAGGTGTAGACCCAGCAGAGATTATAGTGACTTTTACTGCTGAAGAAATTAAGAAATTATGGGAAGACAATTAACCATGGAAAAGTGCTTATGCTAATTTCTTGTGAGAAATTAATAGCAATTATAAAAAGTGATAGAATTAACCTTATAAAGAAAACTACTTGGATTCTTCCCCAAATTGTACATGATGTGACAATAACTGGAGCCCTGTACATTTTATACTGATGCAAATAAATCAACAAGGTCAGGTTACAAATTAGAAGAATTAAGTGTGGTGGAATATAATTTTCTCTTAAAAGCAGAATTATATGTCATTCTCATGGTACTAAGTGATTTTAAAGAGTGTCTCAATATAGTTACTGATATCACAATATGTAGAAAGAGATGTTCTTGCATATTGAAACTGCTGAATTTATACCACATGATACAGAATTCACTTCATTATTCATACAGGTTCAAGATATATTCAGGAATAGGCTTTGTCCCATATTTATAACACACATCCAATCCCATACATGTCTGCCATGTCCTCTAGCACCAGGTAATGAAGAAATTGAACAATTGTTGATTGGAAATGTGCTAATGGCCTCAGAATTTCATAAGAAACTTCATGTCAATAGCAAAGATTTAAAGGAAGAGTTTTCTATTACATGGCAACAAGCTATGGAGACTATAAAGTGATATCTTATTTGCTCTTTCTTTAACCAAACACCTTTACCTGGAGGGAGTACCACAAAGGATACTCAAAGGAATGAGTTCTGGCAGATGGATGTGTTCCACTTTACAGTATTTGGAAAATTAAAATATGTACACCACACCATTGACACTTATTCAGGTTTTCAATGGGCAACTGCTCAGAAAAGGCTGATTCAGTAAAAATCATGCATTTATTAGAAATTATGGCCATTATGGGTATACCTGCACAAATAAAGACAGACAATAGTCCAGTATATGTGTCTAAGAAAATAAAACAGATTTTTGCTTATTACAATATAAATCATATTACAGGTATACCAAACAATCCTAGAGGTCAGGCAGTTGTAGAAAGATCAAATAGAACTATAAAAGATATGCTAAACAAACCAAAAAGGATGGAAAATACCCACATAAATAGATTGCATAAGCTTTATTAACCATAAATTGTCTGAATGCTAATGAGAAAGGAATGACAACAGCAGAGAGAGACATTGGATAATAGAAAAACTTCTGAATTAAACCAGCTGGTATATTTCAAGGATGTGTTGACCTCACAGTGGAAACCAGGACATGTGCTACTTTGGGGAAGGAGTTTTTGCTCTTGTTTCCACAGGAGAAGGAAAACTATGTATACCATCAAAATTAATAAAGATTCTGTTTAAAAAAGAGAAACCCATTGAGAAATAGAAATGACAGCTTATCCACAGAGGTGACAACCATACAGGTGGTAAGAAGACCTCATAAGGGTTGGGGTAGGGTTATGTTCTTGTCTTTGCAGGAAAATATTCATCTTCAAAGAGTTGAGAGTCCTTGGAGATCTAGATGTCTACAGATGAAAGGATAGCTATCCAGAGAGAATCAACAAGCCATGAGAAATTGACTTATGATGCTATATCATCTGCAGGGTAAAATTTTATTATCTGGACATATAAACATTCCTAATTAATGCGAAAGGATGGCTTTGGAGTTGGACAATGGCTGTGTCCTCCTCTAAATCCAAACATGTTGTTAAAAATATTCAGAAGTTCTGCCTCATGTCAGGAGCCATCTGGTATGGGAGAGAAAGAATATAGATCTTAAGGAAATACTTTACTTTTCTCCCTGCTCATTTTGTCTATATTGTATCTTTCATTGAAAATAAGTTTATATGAATAATGTTTAAGTTTTCAACAATTAACAGTAGATTTTTCTGCAGAGATCCAAAAAGAAGATTGGCCTCCACAGCAATGTCTCTGCCTACTTGATATGATGTCATGATGCTAATAATGCTACTGTGAGACTGGTTTTTGGGTACCAGCTGTTGAAATGGTTCACCTTCTTACAACATTCTGGCCAGAACTCCAAATAAGAACTTAAAAAATGAAACGATTACTCAGAGATCCTTTGCAATTATATAAAACAGCAATCTTAAATTAACTTAACCATCATATCACTTTTATAGGATCCCATAGATAAAACAGCACCCCCATGAAAGCTGAAAGCAACTCTAGAAGACAATGTCCCCTCTACCAACAAAGTTTGTTCTCAGGGTTAGGGACACCATTTGGGGGTTGATTATTATTAGTATAGTGTTGGGGGCTGGGGTGGAAATAATGTAGACCCAGATATCTCAAAATAAAGAAAGGGGGAAAACTGAATGGGATAATAGGTAATTTATGTGAACTTACACTAATAATAATAGTGAGTAATAGAATGAATACTTGTGAGCTATTTTGTGGACAATTTTTATCGGTATAGATTTTTATATATTTGTATTATATTATTGTATTATATTGATATATTTTTATATTGAATATTCTCTTATTTTTGTGTACAATATTTTTATACCTATTCAAAATATTTTCTCATATTATATACATACAAGTTTCTACCTCTGTTTAAGACATTTTGTATATTTCTATAATTTTAGGATATATTTATCATATTGCATTATACATTTCTATCTCTGATCAAGATATTTATACATTGTTTACATTTTTAGGTCACTGTTCTCCTTTGCTGCACAGCTTTTTAAACTATTGCTTAATATTCTGATATGAAGACTTAATTCTTAAGATATATAGGTATTAAGTATTATAAGTCAATAGTTACTTATGTTTGTTATACTTTTAGTCAGAATAGATTCTTTAGACACTTAGAAATTATATTCTTCATAAATCGTTAATCTTCAAACACCTCAATAATCTGTAGAACATTGCATTTACATAACTTGGGGTTCTATTGACATGAGACACGATTGCTTCTGGTAGCACCAATCTATTCCTGAGAGAATGTTGAGCACTTAAGACACTCCACTTGGAGTTTGTTTTCTTCCTGGTACAACTGGCCTTTGGGTAAGGAACTGCCTATGCCTGAACCACTGACAAAGTGCATGATGTTCATAATGGACAAGCAGGATACAAGAAAAAAGAATGTCAAATCTTACCAAGATGGGGTAAGAAGGTTTTGGAAAATTTCCTACCTCTGAAAATGGCCTGTCAGTTACTCTAGGCCTTAGCCAAAGTTGGTTGCTTCATCATTGCAAATGAGATTTCAGATGACTGCCCAGGTAGCAGTTGTCTCTGTCATCTACTGCACACTTTGGAAACTGCTTGATTGCACTTCCTGCCTACTCAAGTAATATTATCTCCCTTCTTAGGCCTTTGGTGGTATTGAAGATTAGTCAGTTGTGGTTACTATCCTTTTATGATCTAGCAAAGCCATTTCTAATATAAAACTTAGACTCCTTAGGATAGACTCTTTGTTAACATTAGGATATGTTTCCTGTTTAATATTGTTTATGCTGGTTATAATTCTAACTTTATACTTGATATCTGTTCCTAGTATACATAGTTTTGTACTGGGTTTGGAACTCTCTTTTTTTAAACACAAGGGGGAGATGCCGAGGGAGCTATTTGGCCAATAGCCGTTAAGATAACAGCCTACTTTGGTGTGGTCTCTTATACTATAAATGCAGCTGTAAAGCATGCACTCACTCTTTTACTTCTAGCTCTCACTTCCAGCTGCTAGACTCAGTTCCTGTTTCCAATTCATGCGGTGGACTGTAATCTAGCACAGTGAAATGTGAGTCTCCCTTAAATAAATAACCCTTTATTATACATAAATCTGAAATGGTGTTGGATAAATTTTGCAACTTTCATCACCATTATTGCTGTGAGACAATGGTCTGTACCTTGTCACTTGTATTTTAATAAAATGCTGATTGGCTAGTAGCCAGGCAGATAGTATAAACAGGGTGACCAGGCAGGAAGTAGAGGCTGGGCAACAAAAACAGTAGAATTCTGGGAAGAGGAAAGCCACAGTCTTCAGTTGTCATCCAGACATAGAGGACACAGATGAGAATGCCTCACTGATGGAAAGTACCTTTCATCAAGCCACATGACTAACACAGGTAAGAATTATGGGCTAATATAAGTTATGAGTTAATAAGAAGCATCAGCTAATAGGCCAACCAGTTTATGATTAATATATACATTTGTGCATTTCTTTGGGACTGAATGGCTGTGAGATTAGGCAGGACAGAAATGTCTGTCAACAATCGGTGCACCAACATGGGGTGAAGTACATTCACATAAAACCTGAGAAAGCTTGAAAAGGAATTCTAGACATAGAACAACAAAGTTTAATAACATTTTTCTTTTGCAGGTAGTGTGCAGCAGCTCCCTTAAGAGAGGTTTTCCTGATTCAGCAGTAGCATAAAAAGCTGCCACATGGTTTTGAAATGGTTTTTCTGGGCATGCTGCTAGTAGGAACGCTGGCTCTTTCGGGGGACTGAGCATGTAAATGGGATTTGTGGGTAGTGTGCTGCAAGTTACTTGATGGTTATCAGGGTTGAAGTGGTGAGAATGGCTACCACCCAGCACTCTCAGAGGCAGTAAATGGACTTCTGCCATGTTGGACTGGGCAGAGCAAGCAGCCAGGGCCATATTTGCCCTAACAATGCTGCCACTTAGGTTTTTAAGAAGCACGTAGCATTTTAAGAAGTGTTCCTAGTCAGAAAAGGATTGCAGATACTCAATAAAAACCAATTCAGATGGAAAAAAACCTCTAAATGGGTTACAGTGTTGGATAAACATATGTAGGATTGGGAGAGAAAAGAAAAAGGATAAAGTCCTTAAAATAAAAAAGAAAGAAAAAGAGTAGTTGGGTGTGGTGGCACATGCCTTTAATCCCAATACTTGGGAGGCAGAGGCAGTCAGATCTTTGAGTTCAAGGACAATCTGGTGCCCAGACAGCCAAAGATACACAGAGAAATCTAGTGTCAGAAAACCAAAAATTAAAAATAAAAATATAAGAAATAGAGTTTAACATAAAGCCACATAAAGATGAAAGCTATACAGAGAATCTGGATACTCTATGTTGTTGTGTTGTCTTTAAATGGTTTGATGGCTAAGGAAGGAGCAACATATGCTAAAAGATATTTGATTACAAATGCTGCTGGATTAATACAACATATATATTTTGAAAACACTTTGACTTCAAAATTTAAGTCAACAGATATGTTACTATAGAGAAGAAGAGGTTTGGTTTTTGTTTCCACAGAAAATTAGAGCTTTCAGATACATCCTCAGCTAAGAAAAATAAGGTTTGATCAAGGAAGACCCCTGAGAAATTTCTGATAGGAACAAATGGCCCAAATGTCTGAATTCTATATGCAGAACAGATTCAAGACTGCTGCCTGATATGATCAAATTTTGCAGGATACCCCAGTTAGGACTTGATCATAATTCTAAATTTTCTTTAAGTTCTTGTAAGATTATCAGCATCCCCAATCAGCAGGAAGTAGCGTGGAAAACTATGCCCTCATTCTTAAATAATGGATTATGAACGTACATCTCTGTTTAGAATGTTGGTTACAAATTATAATGGATAATGGTCAGAAGAAAAGCTAAATAAAGGAAATTTCATTCAGAGTTCTTGTTTTAAAAAGAAAAGGGAGGGGGAAGTGCTGAAAGACAATGGTCTGTACCCTGTCACTGTATTTTAGTAAACTGCTGGTTGGCCAGTAGCCAGGCAGGAAGTATGAGTGGGGAAACAAGAACAGGAGAATTCAGGGAAGAGGAAAGACACAGTCTGCAGTCATCACCGAGACATAGAGGATGCAGATGAGAATGCCTTGCTGATTAAAGGTACCAAGCCACATGGCTAACACAGACAAGAATTATGGGCTAATATGTCATAAGAGTTAATAAGAAGCATGAGCTAATAGACCAACCAGTTTATGGTTAATATAGACCTCCGTGTGTTTCTTTGGAACCAAAAGGCTGTGGGACCTGGCAGGACAGATTCCTCTGTCAACATTCTTCTTTTAATCTCTACTTTCATCAAACATATATGTGGCAAATACAATGCAATAAATTGATAGTAGAAGATATTTCTGTACTTAAAATTGGTTGTGAGGTACCAGAGTTCTGGGAAAAATAATAAAATTTTGATTTTGAATCTTCAAATTATATGTTATGATATTATACTAGTACTAATGAATATAAAAGTAAAAGTAAACAATCTTCTCATAATGATTGTCTGGGAATGTGTGGAGAATCATTTTAGTACCTACAGAAAGTAAATAAACATGATCATCTTCTTTAACAGAAATTATATGGAAAAAGAGCAGAATATGCAATTTAGGTGGATTGAGTAATTGGCAGAGGGGAAATCTTTACAAAATATTCTTTCTAAACTTTCCTACCTATTTATAGGTGCATGTTCAGTTTTATAAATAAGAATAGGTATTTTATAGTTTAAACAAAGGCAAGAGTTAAATGTTAGGGTATAAATTTATTAATAAATGATAAAAGTAGATCAGAACTTATAGTAGCTGAAGAAAAGGTCAAAGAACTAAAATATCAGTTTAAGAAATGTCTTCTAAACAAATTGAGAAAGATTGAGGGAAAATAGATTAAATGTCTTTGACATTGAAGGTTTTAATTCACGAAAGCAGAGATCACTTAGATCCATAACATTTAAAATTTCCACAGGAATAAATAGGAATTCTTTTAATGATAAGATAGCAGCTGTCAGACTTTCACTCAGCTATATTTTGTGTAACATCCTACAGTGGCCTCAGTGCACTATGCTACTGTAGAATACTGTGAAAGAAATCACTGTCCTGTTTAGGTGTCAAGCCAATAATACCCAAGAAAATTTTAAAGTTTCACAAAAAAGCAGGAGAAATTTGTAAACAGCTTATGAAAAACTGCCTTTGAAGTGCCACACTAGTAAGAGTTGATATAAGGAAGGAAATTTAAACACAGATATAAAACTTGCAAAATTCATTCTGATTAAAACATATAAAACAACAACAGGAATTAAATGACAAAAGAGCAGATCAGACAATTTAGGAGTGTAGAGCAAGTGACAGTCTTGTTTTCCTTGTGGTTATTTTTGATATGTTGCTTAGAGAAAGAAGGATACCAAGAGAAAGGATAAGAAAAAGCACTCTACGCAGCCTTAGGAAATGTGTGTCATCAAAGAAATTTGCTTAGAAAATGAATGCAATTTATGATGCTGTAAAGGCAAGGCTGAGGTGGTGGAAATAGCAGTAGAGTGTTGCTGACAATTGCAGCAGTACTGTAGTGTGCTGAGAAACATCACTTTCAACATGGTTCAGCTTGTCCAGAACTATGAGCCTCTACCCCTGACCCATGACAAGATTTAATACCACAAAATGTTCTGATACAAGCAAAAACTTACTCAGCAAACTCTCTGTTGTAGTTCTAAGAGTGGGAACCACTGGCATGTTCAAAGTAAATGACAGTCTTGCAAGTATCCTTTTGGAATTTAGTGAGCTGTGCTAGGCTACCTGTAAAGAGCAATTCTGCCTTATGCAGAATATCAGATCTCTTTGTTGAAGTCACAAGCATTGTATAGTCAATGTACAGCTGACAAATTCTTAGACAGACCCCAAGGTATACAACTTATGGGTTAGAACTCATGGGGAATCCGAATGTAGAGCTTTGGGAACAATTGTTTTTTTTGGATAAGTCACTGTTGATTCTGTAATAATCTTGTGAAATCATGTTGTTTCTCCCTTCAAAATGGAATTAACTCCCAAAATACCTCAGCAGTGTAACTTCCTCTTCCTTCATAGGCAATAAAATGATGCTACCATATTTCTTCAGACCATGGGCAGCCTTTTAGAGCAATAACATTCACTTTTTGTATTAAGAGCTAAATTTAATTAAAGTCAATTTCCCACAATTGCCCTTGCTAATGAACCATATAGGAATTTCAAAAAGATAGGAAGAGAGTGCCCTTACCAGAAAATCAGGTCAGGGTGTTGATGAGTCCAGGGTTCAGGGACCTTTAGTAACTTTATCTCATGGTTTGGAATGTCAACATCCTCTTGGATGTTGACCCTTCCTGGGTGGTGTCACCTGTTTCTGAGTGCTGCTTTGTCAGGTTTTTTTTTTTTTTTTTTTGTAGCTGTTGTTGTTTGTTTTATTTGTTTGTTGTTTTTTTGTGATTCTGAAATGCATGTTGATATCATTGTTTTTGCCTATGGAATTTTTAAAACCACATTTGTAAAATCTAAAAACCATGAGATGGCCTATGCTGTACAATTCTGACAGAATAGAGAAATAAAGCAACATGAAACTTTTAGATAATTGTATTTAGCCCTCTTGAAGTTAGTACTAAAATGTAACAGGAATGAGTGGGTTGCTTGTCGTTCCAGCTGCCCCACTAGCTTACACCCAAAATAATCATACAAAACTGTATTCATGTAAACACAGCCTGTTCCATTAGTTCTAGCCTCTTATTGGCTAACTTTCACATCTTGATTTAACCCATTTCTAATAATCTGTGTTTACCACAAGGTCATGGCTTACCAGGAAAGATTCAGCATGTCTGACCTGGCAGCTCCATGGTAGCTCTCTGTCTCCCCTTCTTCCCAGAATTCTGTCTACTCTGCCTACCTAAGTGCTGCCCTATCAAAAGGCCAAGGCAGTTTCTTTATTCAACCAATGAAAGCAACACATAGAAAGGACTTCCTACACCACTAAAATGTCTTTTTGTTTCAAATTTGCTTCAACAATATATTATTACTTGTGTTTCACTACCAAACTTCAAAAATATTATCCATTATTCATAGCAAATATTAATAAATATGAGATACCCAATGCACATATTTGAAAGGATGTAAGATATTTAATGTAAAAATGCCTTCTTTGGATCTCTATTATATCACTAAACTCACACATACATCTAATCCTATCACTCTTACTTTTAAATATTAGCTATCTCTACATTTATAGTCTTTTGCCTTTAATATTTAAATTCACATCACTTTTGAGGTAAAAACTATAAAACTTTGCCTCTCACTTAATTGTAGGAGGAGGCCACTTGTTTGTTCCTGGCTGCTTAGCCCTGAAATAATCACACAGAAACTATATTATTTAAAATACCACTTGGCCAATTATTTAAGTATATTGCTAGATAGCTCTTATATCTAGAATTAACCTATCTCCATCATTTTATATTTTACCACAAGGCTCATGGCCTACCAGCAAGGTCCACTATCTGTCTCTGGCAGTACTACATGGCTTCTCTCTTACTCTGCCTCCTTCCTCCCAGCATTCCACTTAGTTTTCCTAGCCTAGCTCTGTTCTCCCGTAGCTCTGCTAAAGGCCCAAAGCAGTTCTTTATTAACCAATGATATTCACAGCATACAGAGGGGAATCCCACATCACTTAAGTAATTTCTTATGTTGTAAATTAATTTTTATGCAATTTCTAAAGTCTTTACTGCTTAAAAAAGCAAATAACTTCATGATCTATTCGTTAATTAGCAGGAAATAGTTTTATACATATTGTTGTCCATGTTGTTGCTGTTTTGGGGATATGAAATGTGCCCCAAATGTCCATGTATCCCGTTTGTGGCATTATTGGGAGGAGGTAGTTCCACAGAGTTGGGTCTTTCTGGGAGTTATTCTAGTCATTTGGTGGCACACCCTTGAAGAAGACAGTAAGAATCTAAACCCTTCCTCTTTTTTTTTTTGTACTCTTCCACCAGCCGATTGATGACTTTTGTGCAACATGTTCTCAGTATAGTTGCAAAGAAATAAGACAAAACATTCTTGTGTTATAATCACTAAAACTTTGAAACCAAGTAATACCTCATTTTTAAGGGGTTACCTCAGCTATATTTTATCATTGTAATAGAAATCTAATTAATATCATTACCTTTTCTCTTCAATAACTTATCATAGACTGGGGGGAATTCAGTGATGGTTTTTATTTGATATCAAGGGTGGATTTGGTAACACTGACCTATTGGAGGTCACAGGAATTAATATGATTTTTAATTAGCTCATTAGGTAAGTGAATGCTCGAGAAGTGATGTCAACATGAACAGAGACAAGCAGTTGTCAGGAGTATTGCAGGCACAAGGCAGTTTGATTTTAATGCACCATGATTCATAACGCAGACAAGGTGGGAAAAGTACTAAAACTTGCAGGACTTCAGCAAGTTTCTGGGGTTAATCTTTCCTGCTGTTCCTTGAGAGCTACCAACAGGTTGCAAGTGGAGAACAGGCACAATCATATCTACCTATCATAATGTAAGACTGAAGGGGAGGTCTGAAGATGATGGGCAAAAACAGTATGAAGGAAATATGTGATCTTTTTCCATTAACATTTATTACAAGATAAAATAGATTGGGGAAGACAAAGATAAAAAAGTCTCTGGGTTCCTGGTGTTATCATGTATAAATATAACACGGTGAACTGAGGCAGGGCCCATAGGGTAACCCAAGACCTCACCCTGGTGGGTGGCCAGAGGTCTCAGACAGAGACAAACAGATATATAAGCCATGCAAAGAGAGTTTGGGTATAGAGTTTATTTAGTGGGTTATGGAGGGGTAGGGGAAGTGTGGGGAGAATAGAGGGAGGGAGAAAGAAGCTGCCTCTCCAGAAGAAGGTCACACAGGAGGTGGGAAGGTGGGACATGGCTTGCTTAGGTGGAAGGGGAGGAGGAGGTTGGGAGTGAGTAGAGCTCGTCTCTTTAAGGGACAGGGTACCCAGGTGACAGACCAGGACAGCAGATTGCAACACCTGGAGTGGGGGTTCAGAGGTTAAGAGCACTTGCAGAGGTCCCTGGTTTGGTTCCCAACATTAGCATGGCTGCCCATAACTCCATGCAACCCCTTTCCAGGGTATTCAATACCTTCACTGCTTTCTCAGGTCCCTGCATAAGTATGGTGTATACAGACTCGCGTGGGCTTACACCCCCCCACACACACACACGTAAATTAAAAATAAACAAGTGAATATTTGTAACAAGTATTCAGCTCTTGAATACTGAAAGGAAAGTGGTGATTGTCTCCATGGCTTATTCTGGTGTCTGCCCACACCTCCTGGGTGTTTCACTGACTTATGCATGCTCCATTATCTGGTTACTGTTGGCCATGGTGTGTGTTTGCAAATAGTTTAGAGCCCTCAACAACTAACACATTAGTTGCTCAATAATTACATCATTGATTTGTTGTGGTTGGTACACAGTTAAGAATCAAGCATAGGGACTTGCATGAGTCTTTTTTCTTCTTTCTTTCTTATCTCTGTGTGAAGTTAATTGGACCATGTAGAATTTCAGCTCTCTACTTGGCCTCAGAAAACCCTTTTTATCATCTCAGCAGGAGCCTCATTTTAAGCCTTTTAAACGTACTTCCATGATTTTGATGTGATTATCATTATCCTAATCATTATTATTATCCTTCATTAGGTTTCTGGAGTACATAGGCAAACCACCTAAAGGCCGGAAGTTTTAAAATAGCCTGCACCACTTTTTATTTTTAGGTTTAGCTACAATATAAATACTGAGTCCCAAGGCTCTGTGCGTTGTGTAGGTTAAAGTGCTCAGGTGCTTTGCTTAAAATTTGGCTCATTTCATGGGGATGAGTTGATAGCCTTAAACCACCATGGCTAAAAGGAAAAGGTTTGTTAAAATTTACAAAAACACCTAACAGCTGCTTTGGAAATGTGAGTGTGTGTGACATTGAAACTGTTACAAAACAGTAGTTACTGTAGCTTAAAACCTTGTTCTGGTTTATGTCACTGTTGTATTGCATAAGAATCAAATATTTCAACAACTTCATCCACACCATACAGGAAAATGAGGAGATACCATTCTTTTTAACCTTTTCACCTCAAGATCGCTCTTCTCTGATTTAGACTACATGTTAGACTATGCATTTTGCCACAAGTGTAAATTCTTTGAGGTACTATTGTATACCCGTGTCCTCCAAGAGGTCATGAAATTCTAAATAGTCCCATTCAGCCACTAGAGGATAGTAGATTATCTCAGTCATATGGCTACATGGCAGCTGCCTGTCAGGAATTACCTCACGTGTGAATACAGTGATGAATAGCGGTGGCCGGAAAGAGTACATGGATGACAGCCATTCGCAAACATAAAATGCTGGGTAGTCATCGGACGGCATCAATGAAAACAATGTTATACAAAACAGGCACAAGGAGGCTTCAGTGCTAGGCATGGAAGGATCTCTGAGGAGGGCAAATAATTTGTGTCTGGAAGCTGTCAAAAATGTACTCAGAAAATAAAGCAAAGACCAAGCAGAAGGAAGGAACCACAAAGACCTTGACATGATTAACCTCTGTAAACCCAAGGAAGTGAAAGAGGGCTAGTCTTGCATGAAACTATTCTTCCAAACCTCAGTTCTTTTCCCACAGAAGATACCAACCCCAAATTGTAATGTATCCTTTACTTCTAAGTGTGCTGTGCATTGGTTTATTCATGAGCATCTTCCTTATGGTTCCTAT
Organism: Microtus obscurus; assembly: GCA_963919715.1. Lineage (NCBI taxonomy): Eukaryota > Metazoa > Chordata > Mammalia > Rodentia > Cricetidae > Microtus > Microtus obscurus. Next base: position 1,667,133 of record CAWTZC010001883.1, on the reverse strand, counting down.
GCTGTGACCTTTGTCTCTATATTAGGAAGCCCTTCCTTTCTTCAGAATCCAACATAATATGAAACCTCCCATGTGCCTATAGAGGTGGTTTGAACTTAATTCTTTACATGGGTCCTAAGAGAACATGGATATCCATGAGTTTGAAAGAGTCTTTTACTTGCACTCTGGAATGGTGTCTCAGTGGAAGATTAACATAGGGGCAGACATTTTTGTGTTTTTCCATTGACAAGGATGTGCATAGCCTGCTTGACAGAGCTGTAGCAGCAGAACACACTGGTAAGGATGAAAATTCAGGAAACGTTTGTTCATGAATTATGGAGGGCATCAGACCTATCTTTGTATACTGTCATGACTTCACAAAGACTTTGAATGATAAGCTTTACTTTAATAAGCCAATTTTTTTAAAAGAAATTAATACCTCTCAAGTTCATGGCATCTTCTTGTTTAGTTATTGTAGTGATATTTAGTTTGTATTTTAACAAGTAAAGCTTGTCTGAAGATCAGAGTGCAGAGCTAAAATACTAGAGGCCAGGCAGTGGTGGCACATGCCTTTAATCCGAGTACTTGGGAGTCCTATGCCTTTAATCCCAGATCTAAGGAGGTAGAGACAGGAAGGGATATGGCTGGGCAAAAGAGGAATATAAGGCCAGAAGAGATGGAGTTCATTGCAGTCTGAGAAGCCAGTCTGAGAACAGAATTGCCCCTTTGATCTGAACATTGATAGAGTGTTTTCTTGTTACTTAAGTTCAGTGGCTTACTGCTCTGCTTCTCTCATCTGTCAGCTTTCACCCCTAAAATCTGACTCCAGATTTTTATTAAGAACAATTAGAATTCGTGCTACAAATTATAATTTTTACATGTATGTGCATCAAACCTTCTGAGTCCGTGGAGTCTTGCTCATATGTAAATGTGTTTAAGGCTTGATCTCTGGAGATTAGATGACCCACTGGGGGCTTGTACCTGGAGGAGAGTGAGCCGTCCTCTCCCAGAAACTTTAATTGGAGATCTGTGAGATTTTCCGTATTCTCAGTGATATATCACCTGGGGCTGTCATTATGTGTGTCCTGGTTAGGCAAGCATATTTTTGAGATTTAATGGATGGAGTTTCACTGTAATATAGAAAAGCCAGCAATAACTATCATCTCTTAAACTATCATCAATCATCTAAAGCTCTTACGATCTTTCCTCATGTCTCCTGTGATGGTTCCCGAGTCTTAGGATTAGGAGTTCACTGTATGTGTATATTTACTTTGGGCACTCCACTAGTTAGTCTCTTCAGTGTGGATTTCTGTAAGAGCATTCATGTGCTGCAAAAGGAAGGTTTTTTCATCAGATTTAAGAGTTACATTTATCTGTAGGGATAAGGAGAAGTTTTTGGAATGGAGTTGGTACTTATATTGGTTTAGTAAAGTGACAGCAGTAAGTGCTCCTCAGAAGTTCATGACCTTAGCAGCTAGAAGTAGTTAGATTCCCTCCTATTGAGTAGTCCTTTAATTAAATTAGACTGCTATTGGTTACTTTCCAGATTTAAGTCTCATTATCTCATAATTGAAGATTTCTGTTATGGTACTAATTGTGGTTCATAGGCTTCACAGCTAGATAAATTCACTGATTACTTTTTTCCTAGGTAGTTTTCATGTTATTTTGGGTTTCTTTTAAATACACATATTATATATTCATATATATATATATATATATATATATATATATATATATATGAGAGAGAGAGAGAGAGAGAGAGTCATGTATATGTACGCATAATTTAAATGAGGTTACAGCTATGTCACTTGAAAAGGCAACTCTAGAGAGCCATAGACTATCTTATAAAAAAACCAACTAACAGACATGTGAAACCTGCCTTGAAGTGTCATGGGAGTCTAAGAGAAATTCCTCTTAACTACAGTCCAGTCTGTTTGTTCCAGGGATCCTTCCAATACCTGTAGGTATGACCCTGTCGCTAGGTCCACGTATTTTGGACACATAACTTGGAGGAATAAAACTGGAATTGACCTAGAAACCAACATTATTTTCCCAGTTGAAAACAAGTGAAAGCCTACTATACCTGCACCCCTCAAGTGTCCTGAGACAGCCCTTGCAGTGAGCGAAGAATTCTGGTGGGTATTTCCACTCCCAGCAGAACACTATCCATCTCATAAATGCTGGTTCAAAGCTGGTACTATGAATGTCAAGTCTATTTTAAATTGTCTCTGTGAAGCAGTTTCAAAGCAGACTATAGAAACCATGTTTAATTTAATTTTTAAAAATTGCAGTTTTGCTTATTGCTCTTCATGTTGTTGTTTACTGTGCTAGATGGAACTGACTTACACACAAGTAGGAGTGCCCTGTGCCCTAGAACAGACTATAGTTTAGGAAGTGAGACCTACATGTCATTGCTTACTGTGCTGGGTGGAATTGATCTACATATAAGTAGGTGTGCCCTGTGCCCTAGAACAGACTATAGTTTAGGAAATGAGACCTACATGTCAATTATAAGATTAATTCCTCATTTCCCTGGCTTTAAAGGGGACAGAAAGACTCCCAGAAGCAGAAAGATAGCAGGAGTGACAGAGCAAAGCATCCTAAGACTGAGAAACTTCCACAGCATTGTTTCTACAGTGCACTCTGATGTTAGTGTTGCTACTGCTGCGAGATAATGCTGGATTCTCGGAGCCTGTAAATGGGAGTTCTCCACTTTCTCCTTCATTAGGAAATGAAAACCTGAAGAAGCCAATATGGTATATATTTCAGACCCAAGAGACAGATATAAATCAGCTGTTATTTTATAACTGAATATTTTTATGATGTAATTAGACTGTCAAATAACTTCAACTGTGATTGAGTTTAGGAGGGAGAGTTTCCAGCAATCTCCAGACTGTCAGAGAATGCTACAGGTTCATGAGGTTCAGAAGAAACTAAAAGCAGAAACCCAGCACTATATTTTCTAATAAGGCCTGGGGGTACTCAACACATTCTATTCTCTACAATAAGCCATAGAGGTCAGTTTCCCCTTCCTCCATAGAGTATTGTGCTCCATGGGATGAAAGAGGAAGTGCCATGGCTCTCTGCAGCAGCAGCACACTGCTTCCCCATCCTAATTACCATGTCTTGCTTTCCTCAGGACCCTACAACTCCTGTGTCCTTGTTGAACTTCACAATGTGAAAGGACTTCAGGGCACTGATCCTGTTATATGGCTTCTCTTAGATGAGAGGGGAAAGCACTTGAAGCAAAGATTTGAACTGCGACAGCGTATTCTTCTGGCGCTAAGATGCTTCCCTCTGGACACCTTTCACTTGGTAAGCTTTATTTGAAAGTCAGACCTATTGACTGTTAGACTTACAGAGTTGAGGCACTTTCCCAAAAGAATGAGGAACTCAACAGAAAGTGATAGAAACCATGTATCGAAATAGATGTGCCATGATTTCTCTCTTTTTATTTCTCAGCTTTATACCTTAGTGAAGCATGACATAGGAGCCAGGAGAAAAAATATACAGATTATCAAGGCCGTTTACTGGGCACTAATGCCTATAATACCAAATTATAACTGTTATTTTGCATTTCATATGGCAGTATTTTCCTGTGCATATTAATCTTTTAGGCTGGAGGGATCTATCTATCTATCTATCTATCTATCTATCTATCTATCTATCTATCTATCTATCTATCTGCCTATTATCTATCATCTATCTATCTATCTATCTATCTATCTATCTATCTATCTATCTATCTATCATCTATCTATCTATCTATCTATCTATCTATCTATCTATCTATCTATCATCATCTATCTACCTATGTATTTACCATCTACCGTCATCTATGTACTGTCTATTGATTTATCATACACTTACCTACCTAACTAATAAGATATGTTACATCTACATTGGAATAAAAGATACATTCATTTCACCGTGAATAAACATATAATGCAATTTCCTGGCAGAACACGCCACTAGTCCATGTGTCAATAAACAATCATAGGTCTGCATGAAAATTTAAATATATTAAAACCTGTAGACCTGAACAGAAGAATCTGAGTGAGACGTACAGATACAAAATAAAGCCTCCTACACTAACTTAAATAGAAGGAGGAAACATCTGGGCTTGGGTTTGATACTTTGTGTCAGGCAAGTAGTTTCATGATAGACTGGCACAAGAAATACAGATATCATCAAAGACATCTTGATTGAAACACTTTTTCTCAATGTGTATATGTTTTTGTGACCCCATGCACATGTATGCCTTATGAATATTTACATGATAAATAACCGTGGTCTTCTGGCTGTATGATGTCACTGGTTGAACTTCATATGTTATTCATACCAAGACTGGAGAAAGAATTAACACAGATTCATATAAGAATCAAGAAAACTGCACATTGGGACTAAAATAATACAGAACCTAACAAGGATAATGTTTCATGTTATAAAGTTTTAATCAATAGCTCAGGTCCACAATTGGGCAGAGACCCTGGAAAGAATCAAAACTAGTAGGAGAGAAAGTTACAGTTGAGGCAATTATCTTAAAGGATCAACCATGAAATTCCAAACTTTCAGTATAAAGGAAGAATGTAGTGCTTATTTTTGTAAAGAACATAGAGGATTTACAGGATAGAAGATGAGAGAGAGAGAGAGAGAGAGAGAGAGAGAGAGAGAGAGAGAGAGAGAGCTGGATTATTTCCGTTTGTTTGCTTGCTTGAGACATGAATTTACCTGGGGCTTAAACTAGTCTGTAACTTGCTCTGTAGCCCAGGCCCAGGCTGGGCTGTCTTCAAACTCATCAGTCCTCCTCCTTCCTCAGAACCCTGAATACTAGGATTGAAGACACACACAGCTATTTCTGGCTTACATAGTCAATTTGCAGTGTGAATCTATGCTCATGCTAAAATCTGAGGTTTATTGGCAATCTAATCATAAGTGGGGTGTTGACAACCTGATTCATAAGTTGGAATCCTACTTGCCAATTTAAAGAAAGGTCCTCTGGGCCGTAATTAAATGAAACCATGAATATGGAACTCTGTAATGGGATCAATAACTTCCAAAGACACCAGGTATCTTACTCCCCTCTCCCATTATATTTCTTCAGGGCAACGTACAAAGTCAGTACCACTTGAGACAAGGTAAAATGAGAACAGGTGCCTGTAGCACAAGAAAAGCGATCTCAGTATAAACCCTCTGTATATAGCTCATGGATCTTAGGTGTCCCAGAAGTTAAGAAGTGAATTTCTGTTGTTTAAGTGACCAAATACAATTTTCTGGAAAATAGAAGTGTAAATTTTTAAAAAATTGGAGTGAGAAAAACTAGCTAGAAATGCCTCATCCAGCAACTGATGAGAGAATAGCAAAGCGAAATATCAGGTGGAGCTCTGAGAACCCTACAGAAGAGGAGAAATATCAGGTGGAGCTCTGAGAACCCTACAGAAGAGGAGAAATATCAGGTGGAGCTCTGAGAACCCTACAGAAGAGGAGAAATATCAGGTGGAGCTCTGAGAACCCTACAGAAGAGGAGAAATATCAGGTGGAGCTCTGAGAACCCTACAGAAGAGGAGAAATATCAGGTGGAGCTCTGAGAACCCTACAGAAGAGGAGAAATATCAGGTGGAGCTCTGAGAACCCTACAGAAGAGGAGAAATATCAGGCGGAGCTCTGAGAACCCTACAGAAGAGGAGAAAGGGTTGTTGAAGACAGAAGAGTTGAGGACACCACTAGAATACGGCCCACAGAATCAACTATGCAGGCCTTATAGGGGCTTGCAGAGACTGAAGTGACAATCAGGGACTTTTTAGGGGTCTGAGCTAACACCTCTGCAGAAATATTATGGTTTCATAGCTATATGTTCTTGTGGAAATCCTAACAGTGGGAGTGGGGGTTGACTCTCTTTTGACCGACCTTGCATCTCTTTTCTTCCTACTGAGTTGCCTTACTCAGTCTTGATATAAGGGTATGTGCCTAGTTGTTGTAAATTTTGAATGCCATGTTCACTTGATATTGGTGAGAAGCTTCCTCTTTTCTGAAGGGAAATGGAGGAGGAGTGGATGTGGGTGAATGGGGAGAAAAGGGGGACCTGGGAGGAGGAAGGGAGGAAACACTGTGGTCATGATGTAATATATGAGAGAAGAATAACAATAAAAATAGATATAAAGGTCAGGAAAAAAGATAAAACTAATCATAAAGTCCTCTAATAATATCTACGGATTTCTTTGTTTTTCTAGTCAGCAACTGATGGCATATTGTCTTTTTCATCAATCAGAATGTTTTGGTATAAAATTTAACCACGTCTGAAGGTTTTAAATGTTAATGAGAAAAGTCTGGCTTCTATACACGTGGAAAGTTGATGAATTTATTACCATCACTGATTTCAGGCTTAATCCCTTTTTCTGTGAAGTCCGTTTTGAAGCTGACTTAATTATGGCCATTGATCATCATCTATCATCATTGTTTAAATTAGTAAACACTGGGAAAGGTAAAAAACGAAGCTGAAGTGTAGCCTTTAAAATTTGAGAAACTTTGCAATATCTGAATGTTAATTTATTTTTTACTGCTGATTAGAAGCAGCATCAACAAATAAATCACAACACTAATAGAGCTGCTCATATGGAGTTTTAATTTGAAGAGATACTTGCTTCATCTATAATATTTCAAATAGTCATTCCCTACCATACATTATGGGTCTTGGCACATATTAATAGATATTAATAGCTACAGATAGTGCCTTTACATATATATATATATATATATATATATATGGTATTTGAACAGTAATTAATTATAAAATGTAAGTTAAGGAACATTGCTCTCTTTACCTTTACTTTTTAAAGTGTCAGTCTTTTCCCACACTGACCTGGTGATGGTATTCATATGGAAGGGGAAGGTTCTCCTTGTGGCATCCTCTGTCTCAGTGTATTTGATATATATATATATATATATCTTTATATCTAAATATAAAATATAAAATCTTTTAGCATCTTTTAGATCTCAAAGTCTGCTTCCACAGTGACACACTTCCACCAACACGGTCATACCTACTCGAATAAAGTAACACCTCCTAATAGTGTCACTCCCTTTGGGAGCTATTTTCTTTCAAACTATTTTTTTTTTCTCCTTAATAATTTGGTTATTTCGGGACATTTTCTTACAGTGACATAAAGTTGACCAACATGAAATACTAAAACTGTCATATATATGTATATATATACAAACATATATATGGTTATTATTTGTATTTTAAATAATACATTAATGAACCAGAATGTAGAAAAATGAACTAATTGTTATGTTAAGATCCCAGATCATAAACTAGATATAATATCATCATTTTCCTCCAGAAGAACTAAAATTGTTCATTTCAAATTATTTGGAAAATACAATAATCTCAAGTTTTATTCCTCAGGTTTCCAAGTTTCCTTTCATCTTGGTTTTCATTGGAAGATAATTCTATATGAAAAAATAGAATTTATTCCATGTGTGTGCCTATGTATAGATTATAAAATAAGACAGCAGCCTACATGTGTAAGACATAAGAGAATCATTTTATGTTTAGCTAAAAATGACTAAGAGCATAAAAATCTATGATCATTCTTTGTTGAAAAGTACCAGCATGAAAATTTATTGCTTTAACTTTAGCATCTGATTATATTTAGTACTGGTCTGTGAATTAAGTTTTTCTTGATTGAAAACCCAAAGCTATTGTTTACAGATCACTTCAAGTAAGTAGTGATGTTGTCTATACCTCTTCATAAGACTATAATACCTCATTGAAAGCAACTAATAGGATTTTTTCCCTCTCTTAATGCCTGATTGTATATGGCCACTTTTCAAGGATGTAAACTGCAAAGAAGTGTTGTAGCTAAAAATCTGTGAGTTATATGTATTTTATTTTATAGGTCAAATGAACATTCTCAATCACTTACAGCAAGGTTTATTAAAGGTTTGAAGTAGAAATCAAAATATTATATTTAAGAAATTTTGCTCAGAAACAGAGCGATGTCCAGTTTCCAAATTTTTAATATATTTTGGAACTAAAAGTAGAACAAACACTAGAAAAAATGTTGTGGGTCATGATTGTGTCCTCAGAGTAACACAGTGTACCTGTGAATTGCCAAGGTTCTACAATCATATATTTACCTATTTGTGAGACTAACAAACATCACTCTCTTCCTGTTACAGGATGTCAAGATAAGGAAGAAGAAAATCAAATATTAGGGTTTTCTGAAAAGAAACAAAGGTTTAAGGAAAATAGGGGCAGAAACTTCCACGTTTGGATTTTCATTCACTTGGAAGATAATACAGAAGATACCATGAATGACTAAATCGGTAATAGTTAGAACTATATTTTCACTGTTGATGGATGGACCATTTACAAAGGAATCAGACTTCATCCAGACATTGTTGAAAAGAGGTTGCCAAAGGCCTGTTGCCTTCAGCAAATTCTCTTTATTTCCTGTGTCCAGCTTTCTGCCTATTCTGATAGGGAAAGTGCTCTTCCAATGGTCATGAGCCAGGAAGAAAATGTCTGAAAAACTTGGGTTTTCCATGGTCTAAGTGGCTTATAAAATTTATCCCTAATAAAATTTACTTCTTATAATTTACATAGTAAATGAAAATGTTTGAAGATTAAAACTCCCAGCAAAATTTCAGGTAACAAATGTCAATCAGACAAGAGGGGTGTTATTTAAATTGTTGTAGGGAGGAAGGTTTTGGTAGGTTGGGGGCCCTTTAATGAAATAATCAGTTGGCATTCATTTACCATTGGACCATTGGCTGCTTTCTGAAAGGAACTCAGTGCCATGAAACAGCAATAACAGACAAAAACTAGACATTTGCCTCTCCTTTGATTGCTGTGTCACAATTCTTTTGGTATCACAAGATTAGACAATTTTCAAAATAATTGGGTAAGTGATGGTTTCCTTAAGGAAAAGAAAATGCTAGGGTTAGAGTATAATAAGAAGGTTCTCTGATATTATAATAGGTTTCATAAGTCCACATTACTTTTTAAGTCTTGGATCTACCAATGTCTAGATATATTTTAAAAACATACACATTGTAAAGTAGTCCTGTTCAGACATAAGAGGATTGTGTAGAGACTGATCAAAATGAAAATAATTTATTAAACCATGGCTAGAGTATAATTGTCACTTTATGTTCACATGTCATAAATCACATGAAATTTTCATAATAATAAATTTTAAGGGTAGCTAATGTACACATTTGTTACATATATGATAACTTACTCTACCAAACTTTGGATGTAGCACACATGCATATAAAAACATTTCTTTCTCATAACTCTCTGAAATAATACAAATATTTCCACACAAGCTACTTAAAATTGTGATAAGTTTCTCAGGCTAAGAGAGCACTCTTCTATGCAATACTACCTTTGCCTTAATCACTAGGCACAAATCAGCATTACACAGCCTTCTATAACTTTCTACGCCTGTCTTCACTCCCAGCTCCCACTCTCTGTAATAAGAATTTCTTGGATTGGGGATTTATCAGTATTTATATAGGGGACTACCGAGATTATAGTAATTGAGGAGGGAGGACCAATCTTAGTTGTAGACAGGACCTTTCCCTAGGCATGGGATGTTCTGCAATAGTGGAAAAAGCCACTGATTACTAACATGGAAGCACTCACTATAGTCTTCTGAATTATATACAATATGCGTCACTACCTCAAGCCCCTGCTTCCTTGATCATCATGATGGACTGTTCCTTGGCCGGTGAGATGAAAGAAATACTTAACTATTTAAATGAAGTTTCTATGATGTTTATCACAATAATGGGGGAAGAAACTAAGACATTTTCTAAATTCAAAGGTTCTTCATTCATGTAATTAACTTTCTATAACAACTCACAGAAAAATTCTACTTTGGATGACAGTTTTAGTATTTCATGTTGGTCAACTTTATGTCACTGTAACAAAATGTCCCGAAATAATCAATTTATTAAGGAGAAAAAATTAGTTTGAAAGAAAATAGCTCCCAAAGGGAGTGACATTATTAGGAGGTGTGACTTTTTTTTGAGTAGGTATGGCCTTTTTGGTGGAAGTGTGTCACTGTGGAGGCAAACTTTGAGATCTAAAAGATGCTCAAGATACCTCCTAAAGTCTCAGTTCACTTCCTGTTGCCTGCCAATCAAGATGTAGGATTCTCAGTTCCAGTACCACATCTGCTTGACTGCTGCCATGTTGCCATGCCCCACCATGATAATAATGGACTAAACCTCTGAAACTGCAAGCCACCCAGTTAAATGTTTTCCTTATATGAGTTGCCTTGGTCACAGCAATACAAACAAAATAAGGACCCAGTCTATTGACTTGACCAGCTTATTCTTTTTAAGTATCTCCTAGAGTTGCTATATGATAGTGGCCAGGAGCAAACAGGCAAACAAAGTGGTTGCCTTGTGATCAGGAAGAAGGAAAATAGGAGGCAGCTGGGCTCTCACAAAAGCTGCTGTAAACCCACCCTTCAGTGTCTCTGATGTCTTAAATATTAGTTCTTCTTACTTCAACAGCACCACTCTGAAGACCCAACATTTAACACATGGGCTTTTGGGGACATGTAACACCCAAACTATAATGTACATCAAAACCAACAAGTTGGGCTAGAGAGACGAGAGACATCTGAATAGTTAGGAGTGAATCTACTCTTTCAGGGATGAAAATTAAATTCCATCAACAAACGGTAGTTCACAGCCATTTGTAGCTATAATTCCACATGGCAGCTTACAGCCATCTGTAGCTCCAGTTCTGGTGGCATCTGGTGCCCTCTCACACCCCAGGCTCACGCATAGTGCATAAGCATTTATGCAGGTAAAACACCCATACCTATGAAATAAAGATAAAATTTAAAATTAAATAAATAAGAACCACACAAAATAATTGGTATCAGGAGCATCTCTGAGACACCCACTAACGCTTTATACATGTTTCTTAACAGTAAGATACTATGCTTTTTCTGTTACATAGGAATTGCATGACATGATTCATTTTTAGTATACAGGAAATATAGGTAACACAGTGGTGAGAGACAAGATCCCAAGAAGTGTTTTTGATTTCTGGGACAAAGAAGTGAGTGCAGGGAGTGAAAACATACTGGGATCATTGTAGTGATGCTATTTCCTCTGGGCAAGACATGGCCATCGGCCATCATAGAGAAGTGATCCCTGTGGTTATCACAAAATGTCTTGGACTTGTCGTCATGGTAGTCTGTGGTACTATAATGACACTGTTAATATTTATATTCAACAACCCTCACTTGAGTCACCAGTCCTTCCTGTCATTCAGCTTCACCTTGGGGGTTCTAGAGCACGCAAGGGGTACAATCTTGATTGTGAACTGGAACTTGAGTTACAATGTTTTCTTAATTTGTTGCCCATGTTGAGGAGGGATGTCCTGGTGATACAACTGCTTTTGACTCACCAATATTCCTGTGTGTAACTGCATGTAATCCTTCACCTATGCTTCTAATAGTCCCCACAATACAATTGTGGATTCACTATGCTGAACTAAAATTGAATCATTTCTTGGGTCTCCTGGTGGTTTATCTAGATTGAATAGATATTTCTTCATGTCTTTCCAGGAAAAGCAATGTAGCAGACACAGATGTATCTTAGAATCTCTCTGGAAACTACGACACAACAAATAATTGTTTCCTCTGGAAAAGGAACACAACAGTGGTAATGAAGGCATGGTATGTCTGTAGTCTATTAAAACAGACTAGCTTCAAGTTCTCACCATTTCTTTCATAATTCAAAACAATGTTGCCAGTTACTTAAAAATATGCATTATAACTAAGAAATATTTTTATAAGGAAAACTCACTAAAGTGTTATTACTATATGCTAACAGATTATTGTGATACAGCAGTAAGGACAGAATGCTGATGATCATGGTAAAGATTATAATGGCAGAGGAAGGGTGAGTCATACAAATTAAGGACATTATTTTGAAACTTTTACTGCAATTATTGCCCTGCTTATATTCATTAGAAAGCATTTTGGTAACATACAAGAAATCATGAATATGTGTGTATTTTTATTCTTACTTATAAGATTTAACCTTAGGTAAGTAATGATGAAAGTGTTCTTCATAAATAATGTCCAGTAAAACATCATTTATATTAGTTAAAACTTGAGAAAAGTCTAAAACAGTGGTATGGGGAATCATTCATAAATTGTGGCATATTCACCAGCTTATGTTTTCAAAATGTAAACAATAAAGTAAGCAAAACAGAAGTTATCATAGTAAATTTAAAAACTAGAATGTAAAATCAAAATTGTTCCATTTATTCAGTGTTTGACAATTCTGATCAAGACAAATAATATTTTCTGTCATTTCTGGGCTACAGGATGAGATAAATAGACTAATATTTCTTAAATTGATTCTGTAGTTTTGCTATACTTCATCTTGTTGCAAATACTATTTAAATACTTAGAGGAAACATGAACAATAGGGGCAGATTTTGAAAAAAAGTAAATTTTTCAAACAGTGTCACTTCTTTCTGAAATCTCCATTAATGGCATGCTCCTTGAACAGGGTGCTGAACTTGCTTTCTCTTTAAATAAAACACTTTATTTGGCAACGAATCCTGCATTGATTAAAACAAAGTAATTGCGTGGTTCCAAATCCTTTCAATTTCTGGGACTTTTTCTCCCTGTCACAGCTGGTTACTAAGTCCTAATGCAGCTGCCACCCACACATCCCCAGCAGGCAGAATAAAACGGGCACTGGTCAGGGTTCAGGCTGCATTTGCCTCTTTGCAATTGACACAACAGTTGTGAAAACCCAGCTCTGACAGAATTGGCATGTGAAGAAAATTGATGAGGGCAGAACATCCAAGGAACGGAAGGGGAAGAGGCACGCTCAGGATGGGCAGCTTCAAGGACATGCCAGAAATCTGCTGGAAGCATTGAAACATCTTTACAAGCAGTGGCAGGTCAACCCCACGCTGCCATCAAGAGTGAGACAGCTCAATTTGAAACCAAGTAATCAAGGCCAATGCCGGAATCCAGTCTGGTCCTCCTAGGAGAAACACTAGAATCATTCTGAAAGAAACCTTGAGCTATGCCATAGCTTTGCCAAAAAGACTTACCAACCACACTTAATTGATAATTTTCTAGCACTGACAGGCAGCCCATAAGAAATCAAGGGTGACCTTTCACAGACAGCTTAGATTTTCACTTGAGGTAATTTAAGAAATTACATTCTACTTTTCAATTCAGGGTAGAGGATGAAAGAACTAATTTTTTCTTATCTATTCTCAAGTCTTTCATTTTTTTCTTTCTTTATAGAAAAACAAAATCAATAAACTGCTGCTGACAATGAAAGAATTATTAAAAAGACTGAACAAAAAATTCTATAAACATATCACTCAGTAAATTAACTAGTTAAACTAAATGGTAGTGATCCTTGGTGTATCTATTTTTATATGATATACTATTTCCATAGAAAATTTAAAGCAAGTTATAGATCTGTTTCAATAACTACATCTCCAAACAGAGATCTCAGAAAACATCTTCATCTATCATTTTCTGAAATCAGATTTTGTTAATTTATAAACACACATTAATTGCTTAAGGCATAAAAGAGAATTTAACCTAAAACATTTATGTTTAACTAGATAATTCCTTAATCTATATACCATTATTATTATTATCGGTTCGGTGAATATCCCTTATAATTTAAATTATTCATTTCAACAAACTCTAAGTCTGTAATAATAGCCTATCCTTAAAAGAGAAACATAAAAAGAGTGGATATTGTTGAGTTGCTCATTCTAAGAAGGTGTTGCTTTTTGTTGAAATTTTGTTTTCAATTCATACTTTTTGAAGAAAGTAACTGGAAGCATTACAGTCAACAACATATTACTCACACCATTTCCTGAAGTTGAATAAGCACAGATTTTACAACAAAACAGAGGACTCAAGTCCACATATAGATTCTTCCTTTATGAGATGATTATCATGAACTACTAACTACTTTAGCACTTATTGTTATTTATCTTAACTTACTTTAGTTCTGTGTGAGTTTCTATACTGCTACAACCATGATTTGCTAGTACCTAATTAACATGTATTACTTGATGCTAGGAGTCACACACAGTGGTGCAGAAGAATTGTCGGTATTCTGTCACTCATGTTTTAAATAAACGCTGATTGGCCAGGCAGGAAGTACAGGTGGGTCAACCAGACAGGAAGTAGAGGTGGGGCAATGAGAACAGGAGTATTCTGGGAAGTAGGAAACTCCCTTTGCAGTTCTGCTCAGACCACCGAAGAAGCAAGATGTGAGCTGCCTGTTGAGAAAGATCCAAGCCATGTGGTTAACATAGATAAGAATAATGGGTTAATATAAGCTACAAGAGCTAATAAGTAGCCGGAGTTAATGGGCCAATCGATTTTATAACTTATGGAGAACTCTGTGTGATTTTCTTTGGGTCTTACCAGCTGTGGGGAACTGGGCAGGACATAAACCCCAACAAGCATGTTCCACACCAACTTGCCATACCAACTATGAGAAGTAATGTTATACCATGCACAGATAAGTATAAGCTATCGATGCAAATAGCTATATTGCCTACATTGTGCAATGCATAGCAAAATCACCAGAATTATAGAGGTTAAAGGATACACACATATACAGATTAATATAAAGTTTAAAGTGTATATTAATGTGTTAAAGATGTCAAATTTTAAATCAATTAAATATGTTAAAACCTATGTATATTATAAATTTGAAATAACTGCAACAATTCAATAAATACTTTTATCAATAAATCAAAAAGCACTTTTTATGTCAATCCTTTGGGAAGAAAACATAGATTTTTATTCCAAAAATATAATCTATGCAACAAATTACTAAACTTTCGTCATTGGTGATTAGAAAGATAATATTGCATTAAAAAACCATTAATCTAAGAATCTTTAACTTGGGCAATTATTGTCTACAAAAAACAAAAACAAAATATAAAGCAAAACAAAACAAAAACTGTTATATGTTCTCAACATTATTCTAGGAAATTTAAAAATGCATTAAAGAAATCTGAAAAATAAATCAAGCAATGTCTTCCTCAAAAAGTTGCTTCTAAGAAGATAGAATATAAAATGTACAAATATAAGCCTAAATCTGGGAATGAGTGTGATTTAAATAAACCATTCTGGTTTGGACATTAAATTTCTGACTAGTTGACACTCAGAAGAGATTTTGAGTGAGCTCTTGATTTAACAAACACAGAAGCCAGGGGCAGGGGTATATCTGAAAATATGAAGTTAAGTACTATCAGAATAAAACTGGCTTTTATAGGCTTCAAAAGGCATGTGATCACATATTGTAGATACCAGTGATAAAAGCAAGCCTAAGGTCTGATTCCTGGGTTACTACATTGCATAAAGACTGGCTGCAAGGAGACTCTTTGGTCGAAAGGCTGCAGAGGAGAAGTCATTCAGCCTTGAAAAGATCTCAAATACAGAGCAAGCCAGAGTAAAAGGTAAGTAGTTTTAAATAAGAGAAATAACATACACTGTTGAAAGCCAACTGATCCACAAGGGGTTGACCTTAGTTCTTAGATTCTGTGGAAAATCCACACTGGTGATGGTGCGCTATATATACGTCCATCTCATATTTAAGTATCCAGTACTTGAACTGAGTTTTGTCAATTCAATTATCCCAAACTTTCCACACCACTTTCCTGAATGTGTTTCATGTTTTGAGACTTCAATTCTAAAACAAGAAAACAAAGTAAAACAAAATAGTCTTTTTTTGTTGTTGTTGTTGAAATATTAGAATTGGTGAACTGTTTAGAATGTGTATAATCCAAATTATTTGCAAAAGTGACAATTGGGCAAGCTAAAAAAAAGTTTTGATGTTATAACTGCACTGTCATAAATTCCCCTTGATAATCAATATTAGGAAATAGAGATAAGAACAAATGTACAGAATAAAAAACCCTCACTAACTAGACTCACCTCTTATTTTTTCACTCATTTCATTTGTCCTTTAATCATCATTGGCTGCTACTTCCTAGTAAGTTACTTCTACAGTGTATTGTTTTTACTTTCTTAAACATATGGGAATATGATTGAATCATTTTTTAAAACTATGAGCACTATAGGATAAAAGTATGCATAATAAATGAAGCATCCCATGAAGAGTCACTGCAGTTTACTGTCTCTTTTCAAGATATGCTATAGCCAGACTAACTAACTGAAACATCAAGTCTTGAGCTGCTATGTCTCTGTGGAGTGTGATGCATTGACACTTAAAAATAAAACTGCTCAATTGATGAGTTTTCCACCCACCAACTTTCCATAAAACGTAGCTTTTTCATGAGTGTTCCTATTCCTGAATGACTTTTATTTATTCAATTCTGAGCCACTTTACAACATTTTGAGGTTTCTCTTTAGACTTCCAAGTATTGTTAAAATGTCATTTGCAATTGACTCACATTTACCAGGTTCAGTAAGAGAACACTAACTCAAGAGTATGTGGCAGCCACTTTATATTAGTGCCCCAAATTACCGTGATATAAAAATTATATGGGACATGAACAGAGCTCAAACATGGCAGAAATCTTACATGAATGGAGGAGAATACAGTAAACATGACACCACACACATCAGGTACTCTTCCAACTCAATCTAATTATTAATACAATTGCAATCCATTTTTAAAAATCTTACTTTCTCACTCAGACACACTCCAGTATTACAGGAGATGAGAATCCCAGAACTGGACATTGATTCTTTGATGACTCTACCAATAACAAATAAATGCTCCCATGTGGTGTAGGAGTTCCTTCTGTTTGTGTGTTGCATTCATTGCTTAATGAATAAAGAAACTGCCTTGGCCTAGTTGATAGGGTGGAACTTAGGTAAGTGGAGAAAACAGAACTGACTGCTGGGAGGAAGAAAGGCAGAGAGAGAGAGAAAAACCATGGATCCTCTGCCTCAGATAGACGCCGTTAGAATCTTCAGTAAGCCACTGACACATGGCAATGTATAGATTAATAGAAATGGGCTAAATCAAGATGTAAGAATTAGCCAGTAGAAGTTAGAGCTAATGGGCCAGGCAGTGTTTAAATTAATACAGATTCTGTGTGATTATTTTGGGTGTAAGCTCACTGGGCGGCCAGGAAAAACAAGGGGCACCACTCTTTGTAACACCCATGTAGTTGTTTGTGTTGCATTTCTGGGAAAAGTAACTTTTGATTACTTCAATGGCTTGATTGAATAGTTTATCATAAAAGTAAAGAACCTAGACTTGAAGTCTAGCAGACAATTGACATCTGAAATATTTCTTTACTTAAAAGTTGGACTAAGGCAGAGTACATTGCAGATTTCTATTTCTATTAATATAGCTATAAGAACAGAAAAAGAAATGAAAATACAGAAGTGTTTAATCATATTAGATGAAAGCTTGTTGAACAGTAATGGAAATGGTGGCATTGATGTGGCTCAAGAACAAGAGCAACTAGGAATGGTTAAACCCATCCACAGTCCCTGAATTTGGGAGGTAAAAGCAGGGAGATGGGCAGCTCGAATATAGTTGGAATAACGATCTGGGGAAGGACAAGAAAGAGGAGATGGAGGAGAAGGAGGAAGAAGAAGATGAAAAAGAAGAAGGAAGAAGAAGAAAAAGGAGGAAGAGGAGAAGACAAAGAAGAATAAAAATAATCTATGAATAGCCAATTCTAAGCACACTTGGTTCAAGAGGGCAGAAATAACATACTATGAATTAGGAAGTGAAGGTCCTTATAGACGTCCTAAAAGATATATAGACAAAAATTTTTAAATTTGTAAGTAATTAATGATAGTTAAGTATAATCTCAAATTAATTCTCACAGTATTCATTATATTTGATTAAAAATATTACTTAGAAAGTCAAAATTCTTCTCAGAGTTATTATTTGGAGATAAAATTAAAGTTTTTAATTAAAATATTTCAGAATTCACATTACAACAATTATACATGTACTAAAAATCACTGAATTATATTCTTAGAGAATACATTTTGAAAGCTATAGTATTGTTAAATCATTACAAATTTTTGGATTACATTTTTAAAGAAAATATAGGACATTATGTATCTGTATTAGGTTTCAGCAAGAGATGCATCTCTAGAATTTTTAAGTGATATTTATTTTAAGTTTGAGAAAACAACTTTATTTGATAACACTCAAATGGTAAGAAATAGTTTAAGAAATCCAAGCATTTAAATCTATACTATAAATATACAGTAATAAATAAAATGTTAAATGCGTTATGACCCAACAGTGTAAAATGCAGAATACTTTCACACCATTTCATATTTGATTTAATCCTTATATTTTGGTTCAATTTTTCTTATAAATACATGACTAATATACCTATACCATTAAGCATTTTATTGAAAAAAATATTATTGCATCGAACAACAGTCCAAGTAATTTATTGAATAACCTAAAAACAAAAACTGCTTTGCATGTACGGTAGTGCAATTTACTTAGCCACAGTATAATCAAATTGCCTGGAACAGAGAACACACACTAAAATGACTGGCTTAGACCATATTTTAAATCATCATTCCGTTTCATTTAAATTAAGTACCATAGGATTCAATAAGCGGGAACTTACTATAGACAGAGATGGAATCAGTCTACATTTCAACTATTTTTAAATCTCTCACACATCAAAGTAAATGATTCTTTTGCACAAGATTAGAAATCTTTTCTTGAGTTTGATTGTCTCAATGTGTAATTTTTTTAAAAAAAGAATACACTGCTATAAACTTTCTATTTTCAACAAAGACTAAGCTTTACAACTTAAGAATAAAAACTAGATTAGGAACACACACAAAAACAAATGTACATATGCATTCATACATTTTGCATTTTTTCCCTGACTTCCTGCCTTTTGTTTGTTTGTTTGTTTGTAGCTAGGTGTTCTTGATCTTGTTACTTAAGAGAGGTGGTAAGTTGCAAAAATTAGAAGTGACTTTGAGAAAGGAATTAAAAAATTGGATTGGAAGTGTTTCCTCTTGTGTATAACTACAGAAAATGAAAAAGACCTTTTAGCCTATGTCTTACATTGGCTTATTCTAAACCTAACCCATTTGCCCATTGTTCCCATTTTCAATATAGCTAAGCCCCCAAAGTACAATACTCACAATCAACTATCTACCTAATAGAGGAAGTGGATAATATTTTTTTTCTGGAATGAAATGATAGTTTTTGAAAATCCTCTAGTCCATGCTTCTTGGCAGGAAGAACTCACACTTCAAAACTTCCATCCTACTGACGTGGTTTCTGCCTGAGACAGAAAGGGCAGTTATGCATTCCCCTGATCCTCTGCATGGAACTAGTCACCAACTGCTTTTCAGCAATGTGCCTGTTCATCGATGAGAGCACAGTCTGCTTTAGGAGTTTGTCCAATTCAAGGAATCTAACTGAAAACTCTCTCTTAACCTTGCTGAGGCAGGGAACAATTAGACTTAAAAAGACTAGCTGCATACCAGACACTAGACATGTGATATATCAGTTTTTAAATTTCGGTTTTAGTAAGCTGGATCTGATATGTCCAAGTTTTTCTTCAGAATATTTAACAATCACCTTTAAAAATCATATGGAATATTTTTGAGAAAAGATGTAGAGTACTATGCTGTAGCGTAGTTGGTTACTGTGCTATAGTGTAGTTGGTTACTGTTGTCAATGCCATCTCAGCAAGTGTCACAAACGGTCACCTCTAATAGCAGCCTGGGAGGGCGTTTCTTATATCTTCATCTAGAATCTTGGAATAATTGTGTTATTCCCATCTACAGACAATCTTTGTATCTCCAATTGCTGTTTTGAATGCTTGGAGAGCAGGATGTATTTAGATAAAACTTCAAAGTGTTATTACAATTTCAGAAAACTGCATTGTTGCTGTGCTCGTTTCTACAGAAAAACTACATGGTAGTGTTCAGCAAGGCCTTGCAATATGATCCTGAGTTGTCTGATGGTTAGAAATTCCATTTAATGGGGAACTTTTGTGGATTAGTTCTTTTGAAATGTGCTTCTACCCAGTGATAACAGAGATTCCATGAAGACCTGACAGAGACTGAACAATGTAGGCACTGTCAAATCCATTTTCTATGAGAAAGAACTATCTGATCATTCTGACAAATGTCTCCCTCCAGGTGGTGAGGGATCAAAGCCTCAGAATTAGAAACTTTGTAAATCACTCCCTACTGTGTAATCACCTCTGATATTTCATTATATATATATATATATATATATGAAGGTGATCTCAAAAATCATGTTAAAGAACAGATTTTATAGCCACAGTGCATTTTTTTTTGGAAAAATTTGGCAGTAATTAAGAGAATAAACTTTGCCCACTTGTCATGGCTTCGCACAAACTGCTTCCCCTCTTGAATCATGCCTGAATTCATTGAGCATATGATGGTGAAAAGACTTTGAGTCTTGGGGGATAAAATATATAGACACATTCATGTGTTCATGTGCTCACATGTGGGCCCATGGATAAATATTTTACAACCTATCTCTACCATATTTGTCTTTTGTTTAATCTTGGTTCTTGGACAGATATAAAACAAGGCTCAATGACTTATTGTCAAGGGTGAACTCACAGCAAAACTTATCCAATAAATTTGCCATTTAATAGAAAATTGCTCAAATCAATTATCAAATAATTTGATGGAATTAATACTAAAAGTATAATCCATAAAACTGTGTTTTTAATGGTTCAAATTTAGAATTCAGAATAAGCTTGGAATTCTTTCTGCTTTGGCTTTTCAAGGATGCCTTCCTCTAAAGGAAAATGGAAACAAATCCAGAGAGACTGCTGATCTCATTGTCCCTCCTCCTGGTTTGATGGCTTGTCGCCTTGGAGTCCAAATTAGTTTTGTTTAAGAGCAACACCTTCTTTCTGTTGTATGAGGTGGATTATTCACTGAGCACTTTAACTGTTTCTAGTGCAAGATGGAGCAGTCATTTCCTAACTATCCACTTACATTGATTTATCTAAGGGTCCAGCAGAAAACTCCCCTGGTTTAACCTTCTGAGCTTCTAGATTGTCTCTGAGGCAATTTAAACGTTAATCAAATGCTCTGTCTTTTCTGTAATAAGACTTTAGTGACTGTTGGGGATCATTCTCTCTTAGCCTTATGCCATCTTTATAACCTGATTGAGGAACTGATTATCCACAATATATTTTGATCTTTTGGGCAAGTTATTATCTATCTTTATAATAATATCTTCACTCTTTTTATTTTAATATGATTTACCCAAATGCAATACCCTTAATAATTACTTTTGTGAAATTATAAGAAGTATGGGACTTATTGCTATTTGATAAATATCTTTTTCTTTTTCTATTCCATTTAAATAGGCCAGACTCTGTGACTTCTATATTCCAATAAAAGCCCCCATAAACAAATTTTCGGCATTACTTTGGTAAGTATGTTTGTTCTTCATGTCAACATTCACATTTATTTTTTTCTCCCCCTTCTGTTTGTCTCTTGAGACAAAACCAAATCTTTAATTTTCAACTGCATTGATGACTTGAAGAATGATAATGTTGATCTGTGCAGATGAGAGGAATAAGAAAAAGTGATCTATGTGATTGACCTCCAGGAAGTCAAATGCATGTATTCAGGGAAGGCAGATGCCCTCCCCCAAGGCTGAGTAAGAGTCACATTTTATACCAGTGTGCCCAAGGTTCCATCTTCACTGCATTATTAGAGAGAGGCCACCTCCTGCTCTCTGAGTTTTACTTTCTGGAAACCCATTGTTATAGGAAATATGAGTAATACTTTTATAATTATAAGAATATTAAATCATATACCAAATAGATGACAGTTCACAAACAATACAGGAATTCAAAATTCTATGAGCCAGGAAGGCTTTTGAATGAATATTTGAAATTCCATGTTTGATAACTTGGCTTATCCTCATAAAATTCATCATTTCTAAGCCCTGTCCTTCTTATTCCTGACCACAAAAAAATCCTGAGTAGAGAAAAAAAAAACTTGATTTTTTAAGCTCTTATTATATTTTAAATAATTACCAGTATGTGTAATATGTTACTGTAAGGAGATTTAATTTTGCATTATCAAATACTAATAACATCTCTTTTATGCTTTCTAATATGAAATTTAAACATTCTTAATTTCTGATGCTATTGATTCATACAAGGTGGTATGAAAATGGTCTCTCACAGAATTCCATTAATTGTAAAGTGAGTTTGTGTACTTGTTTTCAGCTTGCATCAATCAGAATATTTCTTAAGTTCCATGAAAAATATGTCAAAAGAAATTATTCTTAATCGTTGGTTCATTTTATTGACATTTTAATATTATCTGACAAATAAAATCCGCATTCATTCGTCATTCACTCATCATAGACAGCAAACATAGCTTTCTATTTTTCCTTCATTGTGATGTGCCAGAAAGTTTTCTTTTACCAATTTTATTATTAATTAACAACTTATTCACTCTTTAATGCTTTCTAGGATTTCCTTCCACAAAATTATTTTTAATTTGCTCTATTGTTTTTGCCAGCACAAGTTCTTAGAATGTTTCCATTTCTAGTATGATAACTCAGTTTTTATTTATGTGTGAATTACATTTGGACTTGGCACCATTATTTTAAATCTTATAATAATGGGAGATATGATATTAATACATTGCTTCGCAGGTAGTCACGATTGGCATTATTTATTCAAAGATGAGCTGTAATAACTATTAGTTCAAATGGACTGACATATTTAAGGCCTCGTTCACACTATTTAACTGCTGCATCTGGTTGGAACAAGCATGATGGTAAAGATCTTGCCCTTGCAGCACTGGTTGGATTAAAGGGTTCAAATGGAAGAGAGAAGTTGTGGCTGGATTTAAATGAGGACCAAACAATGTGGGGATAAACGCTGCAGGAGGCAGAGCCTGAAATGCTATATGTGATGGGTGAAAGGGGGCAGCAGTGACTAAATGCAGGGGATGTCCTAGAAAAGTAGGGTGTGCAGGGATGATGGTTGGAGCCATGGTTGGAAATGGAAGAGGGTTGAAATGTGTCTGTGGGAACGGGTGGATATGAGCCATTGGGAGGGGGCTGCCGTGTGAGCTGATGGAAGCAGAAACAGCAAAGTGCTGTAGGAAGGTGTGGTGGATGGTGGTGATGGCTGTGTGCTGATGGACTGGAAGTGTCTGCACAGCTGAAGGTGGAGAGAAGGCAGTGGGCCCTGCAGCAGGCACAACCCGGAGATGCTTAGACAGGAGCTGTTTCTGCATATGCTGCTGGGCCTGTAGCTGGAGGAGCTTGTACTTGTCTATTTCATCCGGAGAAAATGTTATGGGCTGATGAACTAAAGGTGGGGAGAGAGACTTGGGACACCCTTCCAATTCATCTTCCACTTTGTCATGCTTCTGCATAGTTCTGTCATAGCCCTCTACATGATTCATAGACAAGCTTACATCTTGTAAGTCTAGATTTATCTGGTCCTCTTTGGTCTCTGTTGAATCAGACACACCAGTATATCTATTAGATGGAAAAGCACCAAGGAAATGATTTGGTACTGGGTCACAGCTTTGAAGGAAAGGCTGGACTTCACTAATTGAAGATTTAAATTGCTCTTTCATTGTCTGGTTCTTTTCTCTGCTTGGAGACTGGGAGTCTGTTACTGTGTGATTTATGCCTTTGGGGAGATTGTTATCACATTCAGCATCTGTGAATACAGTAAAATTATTTTTTTCTGAGCTGCCGATTGTGTCTTTGTCAGAAGTCTTATAAATTATACGGTCTTTATCATTTCTCCTGTTCCTCAGTTGTTGTCTCCTCTCTGAAAAAGGTAAGGCTGTTCTGTTGCAGCTCGGTGGTCTAGGTTGAACTGTGGGTTGTGTCTGTGAATGAATCTCTGATTCTTTTAAACAACTGTTTGAAGAAACCTCAAACTTAGTTGCTTGTTCCTGACACTTCTTGGCTTTTATTCTTTCTAAAAGACACTTTGCTGTGAGGGAAGGCCCTTCTCCATCCAAAATGTTTGACTGTGTGGTTTCTGAAGGGCCACCTCCACAGCTCCTAAGAAGGTAGTTGAGAGTCCTCCGGTTGCATGGTCTGCACTTGACTTTTCCCACATCATTAATGTGAAGGCTGGTCAAAGACTTTTGACTTCTCTTGTTTTTGTTTAAGCAGTAAGCTCTCTGTCTCAAATGCAAGCCTGATTTGCTGTGCTGAGGTCCTGGGCCATTAAAGGGTTTTTCACTATTTCTATCAAGCGAAACCTGTGAACTGGAATCACAGTTAAAAACTCTTGTGGGTTTCAACCCTTCAAATTGTTGATTTTTACCCAGTTTACATCTTTCTCTGCAGTGGCAGTTGCTGTGTTTCGACTGTTTTTTAGTTTTAAGTGTGTCCCATAGTTTACCACTCCTGCCTCTCTGCGTTTCTAACTGAGGACAGCTACTGCTTATTGGGACATTAGACAAGCAGAAGCAATTGTGCTTTCGATGTTTCCACATGTGTCTTTCAATTGAGTCACATTCTGCTTTGCAAACGTAGAGCAAATGACTGCGGCCACTGCTGTTGGACCGATGACTTGAGCACGTGCTTCTCCAGCTGGGCACGTTTCTGGGAGATTCAACCATAGATCTGGGATGGTTACTCAGAGGTGGCTTTGGAGAAAATCTGTCATAGCTTTGTTTTCCACTTGTAGAAGCCTTGTTGCCCAGGCTGATGCTGCAGGTATTTAAACTCTCACTGATGTCCTTCTCAGGCTCACTGTGGTTCTCTGATGTACAAGGACTAAAATTCCAGGTACACTGGCTTTGTCCTTCAACCTCTGAATGTGGAGTGCAGGGATTCCGCTTGTGTGTTTTAGTCCTAGAGATGAGAGGCGAGCCTGAAGGCCTGTCCTGAGCATTGTTTAGAACTGTCCGTTTGTAGCTCTGCCCGTGGACATTTAAAGGTTCTTTGAATTCAGTATCATCAGCATTGTCCTTTCTCATGCCATCTTTTAGAGACCGATTAAGGTAGGCGGACACTTCAGGACTTTTCATATCCAAATCTCTCAGACTATCACATTCACTCATACTAGAATCAGAATCATGGTAGTACAGATTGTATTTTCTCTGGAACTTTTCCCAATCTGGGTTAGCTATAATCATCTTTGGCTTCTGAGATTGATTATCTTGGGTTAATTTTTGCTGTTCTTTCATTAAACCTGAGACTTGACTCTCTGTTTTTCGCTCCATTTCCAAAGGCTCCTTCTCCAATTCTTTTTTTAGATTCTCTGAATTATGCTCATCCTTAGTGTTGCGAGAAAGTTTGAAGTCAAAATATAGTGGATTACAGCCGTAAGATATACAAGGCTCCGTTCTGGTAAAGAACAGGAGCTCTGTAGGCCACTGTAGAGTGGTGAGTCCATCCTTGCTCTGTACGTGGAGGAAAGGCAATGGTTTGGACTTCAGGTCACCTGGACAGCCTTCTCTGTAAAGTCTCTGAGCGCTGTTGCTAACTTTGTCTGCTTCTTCTGAAGCCTTTGCTCTGGCTTCCTTTCTGGAGATAGGATTCAGATGTGTTCTGCTCTTTTGTTCCCTTGACCCTGAAGGTGAAAACTCATTCATACTTTCACAACAATGGTTATCACTGTGTTTGCAAACATGAAGTTGAGTGGAGGATTCATTTGCTTGTTGTGGGTGATTAACGCCGTTTTCTGAAGTTTCCTTCAATGTATTCCTAATTTCTTTCTCTCTGCTGGAAAGAGTAAAATTTCTTTCTGAAAGATGGAGGTTAGACCTAGAGAAAGAAGCATGAATGCCTGATGAATCTTTCAGCATCTCATTAAGAGATTCATTTTTGTTTTGTGACATTTTAGAATTCATTGAGAAGGTGTTGTTTAGCACGCCCTCCAGATGGCTTGGTGAGATGACACCTTCTTCCTTCGTAAGGTGTGAATCATCATTTGCAAACCTGCAACACATGCATTCCTCTACTGTTTGTTTGACTTTATAGGCGGGTGACTTGTTACACTCATGCGTGTCTTCTGTGTTCTCACTGAAAACTGAGGCTGAGGATTCTAATTTTAGATAAGCTTTTTTTGAAAATGAAAATGAAACTCCTGTCCTGTGATTTGCATTGCTGAGATCTGAAGACGTTTGTGCTATCCTATTTCCAAACAGGCACCGCCTGTCTGCTTGCAGCTGTTGTCGGTTATGCGTAGCAAATCGCTGCTTCTCCATGGTGCTTCTGGGGAGGGTCTTTCCCTTGAGGAGAAGGGTGCTCTTCATGCAGGAGACCTTTCTGCCATTCTTAACAGGAAAAATTCCCTGTTGGAGCTGCTTTTCCATGGCTATCCTGGGGGCTTTGTATGCTGGTCCATTTCCAGAAACACTGTAAATAAAGTAAATATTTAAATGAGTAGGACATTAGCATTAGAATCAAATCTATATGCAAACAACATTCCATAGTATTTCTATAGTGGGTTGCCTTAATATTTATTGGTGAACATAATTTTCTATAAAACCACCGTTTTATCATTACGTACAAGTCAGTAATACTGCTATATAGTTACACTGAAATGCTCTGTTTAATTCTGTTATTTAGAAATGTAAAAAGCAATAATATGTAACTATCTTATATGAAAGCTTCAAAACAAATGGAAATAAGAGCATTTATATCACAATATAGTCTGTAGAACCTATGATCTTTGCAAATAGAGTTTTAACATGTCTCATAGTCTTCTAACCAGCACCTTCACATTCGGTAAGAAATTGAAATCTGCAGAGTGGAAAAAGAGTTTTAATTTGATTTTTCAGCATCGTTAGCATTCACTGTTTAACCCTTCAATATCAAAGGTCTTTCCGGTTCACTTCTCCTGAAGTAAGGAGCTTTTGTCATTACTTTTGTCAGCAGCTAGAGAGCCCAGCAGCAGGCAGTGGTGTGTTCAGGTAGGCTCAGCATTCCCAGGGCATTCCCCAGGATTTTACCGTTGTGTCTCTTGCTTCTTCCTCACCACAACAACTTTATGCCCATTGTGTATTCTTTGTCTTTTGAGGTTTTCCAAGATTGTTGATTTAGCTGAAGTTCGTTAGTGATTCAAAAAGAAAGCAGAAAATAAACATACAGAGGCTAGGAACTTTTAAGATAAAATTAGTGTCTTCACACTTTCTCAGTTACTCTTTCCAGCAGTGATGCTGATGCTGACTGAGGAAAAGTAATGCTAGTTCATCACTTCTTCAATTTGAAATGGCATTCGGTTGCGAGTTCTTTGTCCACGTGCCTGGACCAACATCTATCCTGCTTTCTATCTTATACTTTCATTGTGACGCATTTGTTTCTTGACTATAAAATATTAAAACGTATGTCCCTAAAACACATCACTTAAATTTTGAAGTATTAACTTTCCTTCAGTTTTCAATGCTTAGCATCACCCACCCACACAAAAATGCAGCTTGCAGACCTCCTCACAGAATCTTCCTTTCGCAGAATCTTCCTTTCGCGGCGGAGACTATCGCAGAAATCCACACCTGGTCCAAATTTAGAGAATAAGTGACTGTGGGTTACCAAATTCACTTTGGTACACCTATAGTACAACACCTACACTCAAGAAAAATCACAGAAGCATGAGTAAAGATTGCAAGAGCCAGAGGATCAGAGAGCCTGCTGTGGGATGCTGTTCTAGAAGGTCACTTGTTTGTTCCCGGCTGCTCAGCCCCAAAATAACCACACAGAAACTGTATTAATTGCAATACTGTTCAGCCAATAGCTTAAGTATATTTCTGCTAACTCATATCCTAAACTAACCCATCTCCATTTATCTCCATGTGGGGTAAATTTCCATCCAGTGTCTGTCTCCAGTAGTGGCTACATGGCTTCTCCTGACTCCGCCTTCTTTCTCCCAGCATTCAATTTAGTTTTCCCTGCCTAACTCTACTCTATCCTATCACAGACCAAGGCAGATTCTTGAATCACTAACCAATCATCTTCACAGCACACAGAGGGGAATCCCACATCACCTCCCCTTTCTGTTTAAGTAAAATGAAAGGTTTTAACTTTAACATAGTAAAATTACATATAACAAGATAGGTACCAGGCAAGAGTTATAGTTACAATATTTATATCTACTTTATCTTTAATTATAACTAAGGAAAAATGTAATTATAACTATCTATACTTCAACTCCATCAAAGACTCCAGGAGTATATAATATTACCTAAGTAAATAGGAAGTGCATTGTAAGCAAGTTCCAAAACTCTAGAATTGACAGAGACATCTTGCTGCCTGGAAAATCACCCAAAGTTCTTCTGTACCATAGGGGCATCCATCTTCAGCCTATAGGCCCATAGTGTGTGGCAGACTTTTCCGTGAAGCAGGGATTTTTAAAGACAGTTCTGCCTATATTGGCAGTGTCAGTCACTTTCTTCTGTGCCCTGTAGAATGTCTCACAGACTCTTTCATGAAGCAGAAACCCCGAATGACTGTCTCACCTTCTTTAGGCAACTTCAGCAGTCATCTCCCCATGGGTCCTGCATGTCCAGCTCACACAGCATAACATCAAGTAGTCCAGGCAAGAGCAGTTTCTTGTTCAAATGGCTAGTAAACTCCATAAGAAGTCTCTTCGATGCCCATCTTCCTCTTGAAGTTATTGGTGTTTCCAGGAGCAGATGTGTCTTGTTATCAAAACATTTTAAAAACCATATTCTGAAGGTCTCTGAAAGATTTGAAGTCTCTGAAAGATTTGAAGAATACCTATCTAACTGAAATATAGCTCCATATTTCCAGAAAACCTAACTGTCTATAAACTTATTATAGATGACTATCTATTAACCTATATTTCTTAATTTTTAAATGAGCTACACAAACACAATATCTTAATTAACATCAGAAACATATATGTGTGTGTGTGTGTGTGTGAACAAAATTAAGCTTAAATTTGTATCAACAAACCAAGATCCATACCAATGAAAATCTCTATAGCACATCCCTTTTTATAAACAATCATTTAGGGAATTTGTTGTTCTCTCTAAACTGCTTCCTGCTTTTTGCTGAGTGAAATAATTTTTGTAGAAGTGTTCACAATGATCTTTCAGGGTTTTGGTTCATCAAACTACTATAGCCTAGAATAAATCCATAGGTTCTCATCCTCTGTGGAAACAAAAGAAGAACCTCTTTTCAAAAGCAACATATCCTTACACCCAAATTTTGAAGACAAATACCTTTAAGGTATATATGTTGGTTACTTAGCTCCTTCACAGTCAAAAAGTTTAAAGAAAACACATTAATATACATAATCAAGACTCTCTCTGTATATTCCATCTTTACGTGGCACATTTTTCTTACTCCATTTCTTTTTCTACAAGTTTAATATTTATTACCTTTACTCCTTTAATCTATGACTATCTGAACTCTTTCATATTACATTACTGTCTCTTTACTCTTTTTTTCTACCTCCCAAGCCTATGTACATTTTTAAAACACACTGTGTCTCATTTAGAGGTCTTTTATGTCTGAATATGTCCTCGTTGTATATCTGTAATCCATTTCTGACCAGCATAGCTTCTTAAAATACTAAGTCCTTCTTAAAAACCTAAGCGGCATCATTGCTAGGGCAAACAAGGCCCTGCTTGCTTGCTCTGCCCAGTCTAGCATGACAGAGCTGTTTACTGCCTCTGAGAGCCATGTACATTGCTCCATTTTTAGACACAGGGCAGGTCTATGCTGCCATTAAGCAAGTTTTATCACTCTGCTCACAGAACCCATATAAATGCTACATAGCTGAATCTCCCGAAAGAGCCAGAGTTCGCACGGAGCCACCTTTTTAAAACCACCTGGTTGTTTTTCTGTTACTGAAGAATCAGGAAAACCTCTCTGAAAAGAACTGCAGCATTAAGTCCTTCTTACTCTGTTTTTTTTTTTTTTTTTTTTTTTTTTGTGCCTAGAATTTCTTACAAACTCTCTCAGGTTTTAAGTGGAATTTACTTGGCCATATTGGTGCCAATTTGTTGTATAAATGTTGTACAAAATGTTGGCCTTCTACAACAGGATACTGTGCTCTAGAAATGACAAACTGTTTCCAATAAATCTCAACAATATGGCTGCACAAATAAGCCCTATATAACGACAGCAGTTGACATATCAACATGAATGGGGAAATTGAAAAAGTCTCTACCTTAGATAAAATGATACAGGCCATCAGTGACTTCTGAAAAGGGAGAATCTGTTTTCTGAAAGGAAAACTCCCCTAACGTGTTATCCATGCCGAGTCATCAGTCTTAAACATAAGTACTCTTAATGTACTCAGCATACATATTGGTACTCTACTGCCTGTCATCTTTTGCTTTAGTTGAAAGATAATTTTTGGTATTCAAAGTTTACTTTACTAACATTAATTTGTTTTTATAGTATTAGAATCTGTTATTTTTCCACTCTTATGAATTTTCAGTTACAAACAATAATTTTAGCCATTATTTATTCACAATTCTGTGAGATTGTCTATTCTCGTGAATGGGTGGATAAAGTATATTCCATTATTGTCTGGAAATGAAATTTAGAAATTTTATGAAACAGTGGCTTTTCTTTAATTTTTTTTTATGGAACTACTTTCCACCCCTGACACAATAATCCCCTTGTTTTGATAACATCATCACACTTTTCCAAATGGTGTATGTAATATTTTTAGTAGGAAGATGTATGAAACACAACATTTGGGCGGTGGAATTTTATTCCAACCCAAAGAAAAAGTCCAAGGGTGTTTGTTGAAGTTTTATTGCAACCTGGACACAAAAGGACAAGGAACAACATTGTGACTGAATTTTTTTCTTGGCGACAAATAGATAGCTCTCTGTATTTGTGCTATTTTTTTGGATTAAGCAGTATCCATGTTATCTAATTGATAAGTTTGCTTCTTTTGGAAAATCAATCAATTTTCTGCCACTGGTATTATTCTCAATAGAAAGTATTCAAATGCTAATGGGAGAATATTAGCATTTCTTCTCCTAGATTTCAATAAAATATGAATATTTTAGTATTTTTAAATTTTCATTTAATTTTAAAATAAAAATTCAGTTAGTTGTTTGAGTATGTGAGTAGAAGTGTGTGGGTAGGTAGACCATGGTGCACATGAGGATGTCAAATAGACATGTGCAAATGATGTGAAATAGTTACTGTAACAAAACTCATTGACACATTTACCACAACACCTAATTACCTGTGTGTATATGTATGTATGTGTGAAAAACAACTTAAGGTTCTCCATCTTAGCAAATTTCAAGTAAAGACTACAATATTGCTATGTATAGTCTTTAGTCTTTATATTAGGTCTCAAAATTTCTATGAATGTGTGTTGGCTTCTCACTTCCCTGTCTTCTCATCCCTAGCAAGGAATGGTCCTATTTCTATAATTTTTCATAGTTAAAACATTTGTCCTCTTTGATTTCATCTTTGAAACTAGCTTTAGTTTCAGTGATTGTAAAATAATGACTTTTATTTATAAAACTTAGTATTTGTAAAACCTAATTGTTTAACTTTTACTATTGTATTGTTCATCTCAATATTGTCCCCAGTTTCAAAAGTAACATTATATATATATGATTTACTTCTATGGGAAAAATATATTTTGCAACATAAAAAGGTGTGTACCAAACAGAATGATATTTTTTGTTTTATATTATGTTTCTTATATGGGGAACTTCTGTTTTCAGAATCAATATCACTAACATTTTTTTTCAAATGCTTCAAAAACACTCTTAATATTGTACTGTACTTACATTTTTTTTTTTTTGCATATAAGTTTACACTCAGAAGTGAGTGCCTCCCAATGCAATAGTTGGTTTTACTGGAGACTCAGGTTGAATGAAGGTATCCAAGAGAAAATCAAAGTTGTCTGTCCTGTATGAAACTCATAGCCAGTTTTCAGTCAATATTTGTTTATATGTTGGATTCAAGTGTTCTCAATAACTCATCTTTATTTTCTGCATGAAGAATCATGTTATTTGGATTGTTCTACACAGACAGCATCAGTTCCTACAGGGTTAATTGTAAGATGCTGGGAGCCAGATGCTAGTAAATATGGTAAAACAGGCACAGAAAGAAGCACAAAATACTCACAAAGGCCTTCACAACAGGGCTAAAATTGCTTGGCTTTTCAGCAAATGTGAGTAAGACTAGTGGTCCAAATGACACATTATTCAGGAAAGGGGCCATGGTATGTTTAATTGTCATTTTTGTATCATGCATCACTCCTGCTGCAACAAAGAAAATATTTCATAACTCTAAGTTACTTCTCTGGAGCCACAAGGCTGCTTAAGCAAGTAGAGCAGTTGGGAAGTAATAGAAAGAAAGAAATAATCTTCATGATTTGAAATTCTTTGTCCAAAAACTGAACACTTTTCTTTTCCAATAGGATACATTATGGCCTATAGAGTGGTTATAGTTGAATGTGCTTGGTACATAAGGTTGCCTGACAGATACCCTAATATTTTTATGTTTATAACAATCTTAGTTTACATATCAATCTCCTTTACTTCTTGTCCCTCCACACCTACCATTTTCTTCCTACCCCACACCCACATCCACTCCTCAGAGAGGGTGATGCCTCCCATGGGGTGTCAGCAACTATCTGTCAAATCTCTAGAGGCAGGACCAAGGCCTTCGCCAAGTATCTAGGCTGAGCAAGGTATCTCTCCATAGGGATACCTCAAAGAGCCAATTCATGCACTAGGGATAAATACTGGTTCCACTGACAGTGGCCCCACAAGCTTCTCAAGCCACACAACTGTTGCCCACATATAGAGGGCCTAGTTCTGTCTTATGCAGGCTTTTTGTCTGTAAGTTTGGAGTCAGTGAGCTCTCACTTGTTTGAGACAGTTGTTTCTGTGGATTTCCCCATGATGATCTTGGCCCTTTTGCTCATAATCATCCACCATCATCATCATCATCATCATCATCATCATCATCATCATCATCTTAGTCTGTAACTGGACTTCAGGAGATTTGCCCAGTGCTTAGCTATGGATCTCTGCATCTGCTTCCATCAGTTACTGGATGAAGGTTCTGTGATGACAATTAAGATCAGATTACATCAATCAGATTACAGAGGAAGGGCAGTTAAGGTACCTTTTTTACTGTTGCTTAGATTTTTAATTGGGGTCATCCTTGTAGATTCCTGGGGATTTCCCTGGTGCCTGGTTTCTTGCTAATCCCATAATGGCTCCTTCTATCACGGTATCTCTTTCCTTGCTCTCCCTCTCTGTTCTTCAGCCAACTCGACCTTCTTGATCCCTCATATTCTCCTCCCCACTCCCTTTGTCCCCTTCCCACTCCCCTACCACTCTTACCCCTTCCACAATGCTGCCCATTATTAAGGAGTTCTTGTTTACTTTCCCTACCCTGGTGGATCCATGTATGTCTCTCCTAGGGTTCTTCTTGTTTCCCTTCTTCTTTGGGGTTGTGGACTATTGGCTGGTTATCCTTTGCTTTTTGTCTAATATCCACTTATGAGTGAGTACATACTGTGTTTGGCTTTCTGTGGTCTAGATTGCCTCCTCTCCAGTTCCATCTATTTGCCTGAAAACTTCAAGATGTCATTGGATTTTTTTAACCGCTGAGTAGTACTCCATTGTGTGACTGTACCACTGCCACCAGCATCAAGATTCCTCTGATCCTCTCTGATTCTTTGCATTGGGGGCAGGTATGTGGATGTATAGTTACTGTCACAGTAAGGACAGCCACAGTGATGCTTGGAGGGTAACTCAGATGTGCTGCTGAACAAGGCAAAACCGGTCTGGCTTGTGAAGATTGCTTTTGAGGATTTCTTTCTTACACAATTATTGTGATTTGATCTACTGTTTCCTATCCTAATCATGCAGGAACTGAAATGGGATTTGGATGTTTTCCTGTATGCTACACTAATGAACACAGGACACAGTCTTCTAAGCCTGTGCCAGTAGGTCTGATTGGGCTAATAAAGAGTTAAATGACCAATAGTGAGTTAAGAGAAAGAACAGGTGGGGTTGGCAGGCAGAGAGAATAAACAGAAGGAATAAAAGAAGAGGGAATGAGAAAGGGAGGAGAAGAAGACTCCAGGGTCCAGCCACCCAGCCAGACACAGAATGTAAAGGAAAGAAAAGATATATGAAAATAGAGAAAGATAAAATCCCAGAGGCAAAAGTTAAAGAAAAGGTGGCAAGAAATAAACCAAGCTAAGACTAAGCACTTGAAAGTAGTAAAAAGCATGTGTGTGTGTGTGTGTGTGTGTGTGTATGTGTGTGTGTGTGCGTATATGTGTGTGCGTCTGTGTGTCTGTATTTATTTAGTAGCTGGGGTGGTGGGTTCCCCCAAAGAGTAAAGTGTAAAGAGAGTGAAAACAATCAAAAATATTCCAAAGTGGGGCTAAAAGCAAAGCAAAACAATAACAAAACAAAAAAAACTATACTGTATATAAGAAAATAATTGGTTACTTGTCATTATATTTTCCAATGACCACGTTTGAAGTCTAGTACTTTACGGTAATATAAATAAACTATTTACTCTTGTTATTTTATATTGTATTCCATTTAAATAACAAAAATTTAAATTCTGACAAAGCTATAAATTCGTAATTCACCAGGTTGCTGTCAACGGTTTTAATAAGTTATATTATTGTTATACATTATGATTCATATTAGCACAATTCACAATCTGCAAAGTTAATTGCATTCTGGTAACAACTTTGAATCACTCAGTGGCTGCAAGCTCTTTTAAGACTGTCAATTTTCAGTTACAAGCATGTATTAGTGTAATGCTTGTTATGGTATAATTATCAATTAAAATGGCACTGTGCAGTAAATTTGACTACATTAATTATATTTTGTTTGTCTGCCAGACAATGTTAGCATCTTTTATGCCACAATCAAGTGTGAACAAGGGAATATACAGGACATATATTTTCCACCCCAAAGTGCATTGCTATTTATAGTTTTAAAAACTGTCATTGTGTCTGCCTGAAGCAGAACAGTGTTTGCCAGACAAGGTGTCAAAGTTAAATACATGAATACACAGCAGCTGGAACTGCAAGCAGAATCCTTGCACAAGATCAAGCCAGTCATCTTCCCAACTTGGATTAGAGAGGGGCCCTTGAGGAGTTATTGACAGTTGCTGGTTGCTGGGGTAGGAAGAGTCAGTTTTCTTCAGAGATCTGGTTCCTATGGAAATATCCATCCTTGTTCCAGTAGATTAAAAAATGGTCCCCCACACATGTACACAGTCAGTCCCATATAGTAAGTATGTAAACATAAATGTATATGTGTGTATAGAGGGAACACACAAAGTTGGTAAGGATAGGTGGTAGGGGTCAGAGGACTTGGAGGGGAGGGAATGGAGGTTGCATTTGATTCAACATTTTATACTATAAACATATATGCATATATGAATATTAAATAAAATATTTAAAAAGTTATTATTATAAAACCTAAATTACTGAGAAATTATGTAAGAACAAGTCAAGCTGGAACAGATGACCATTTATACAATTGGTTCTTGCATCACTTCTATAAACAGTTTAAAAAAGTTAACAGCACTGGCAAGAAAAAAAATCAAATGACAAAATTAATAATTTACAAAACATTAACTTATTAAGAATTCGCCTTCAAGCATGTTTGTTGATAAATGTTAATTTTATATTGTTACATGGAACCAAATAGAGTAACTACTGAGACTCTCCAGGAGCTGGGAGAAGCATTATGGACCATCAGACTCCTCTGCCTCTTACCATTCAGATTGCTGCCTCAGCTCAGCCAGCTGATGGAGTCGCTTAAGTGCTTTTTCTTGCTTCTTCTCATCTTTCCATGACTTGGAAGCTACATTTCGAGCGAATTCTCGTTGCTTTAATTCTTTCAATCGCTATATAAAAAATAAAACAGAAAGGATACGATGGTTAAGTAAAACAAGCTTTTCTGTCTGCAAGAGTCTTTATTAAACATGATCCTGAATGTATAGGTGTCTTTTGGGATATGGAGAGTAAAAGCATTTTCTCCGAGATAAATTTAATAGATAAATGTCAGCTAGGTTGTTCCCCAAAGCTTGTCAAAGTCAACCTCAGAGTGTGATGCAAAGCTGGGACCCAGTCCTGGGTGGAATCACCCTGTACACACAGCTGACTCATTTGTGTTGGTGAGAGTGAAAACCAAATTCATGTGCCATGTGCAAAGGGGGAGAAGGCCAGAGTTTAAGTTTTCTTACTTAGTTTCTCCCTATGAAGATGATGATGATTAAACAGACTGTGGAATGAACTTCTCTCGGTAAACTGCTTTTATTACGAAATGCTAGCTCCAGGTGGGATGTTAAAGTCAGCTCTAGTTGGAGATACAAACTAAATGCAGAGAAGGATGTGAAGAAGTGGTCAGGAATTAAAACTCAGAGTAGTGCTTTGGCCTTTTCTCATTTAAACTATCCTGAAACGATTAGTCTCTAAAACAACTGGTTTATACCCAGATTAGATGCTTCCTATTACCTGTTTTGATCTCTTTTTCAGAAACTGCCAGACAGCATACCTACTAATGTTGAATGAATTGAGAAACAGACACCATCAAATGAACATCTTGAAACTTGGGGTTTAATGCAGAATGAGAAAATTAGCCTCTCTGAACCCACACAAGATGTTAAATAGTCTAAAATCTGTGTCTGATTTTAATTGTTCATGTAAGGTATAAAGATCTTCCTAAGGTGAGAAAAAATCTATATACTATCATTAATCTGGTAGCAAACTATTTCCTACACATAAAGCAAAGTTCAAAATCTCTAATGATCATTAGCTTCATTCATGAAAGGAATGTTGTCATGGAAGACGGTGGCTAGGTAACCATAGCTAAACTCAATCCTAAAGGACACAGACCAGCCTTTCTAAAGGAGAATACTCAAAGTACAAAGAATAAAAGGGGCATAGAATTGGCAAGTCACAGGGAAGACAGTAGATTCAATCTGAATTCAATTTTTGTTAATACTTTAGATAGTTCTAAAAAACAGAAAAAAGTAATAGAGCAAGGAAACTACAAGCCCCAAGAATTAAAGTAAACATTTTTGTTTTCATAAAACAAAACAAAAATCAACAAGACAGATCTATAGTTTCCAAGTACATTAGGATTTGACCAGTGAATGAGATGACAGCCTTGGTTGGTCATAAGTAGAAAATCAAGTTAATAAGATCTCTATATCAGATGTTATACTTCCTCAGACTCCACATACTTTACATTCTAGGATTATAGTGAATACTTACCTGATAAAAAAAAGTGAAATATCAAACTAAATTAACGCATATAAACAATTAGATAAAATACACATATGTGTTGTTTATGAGAAAAATAAAATAGCTGAAAGTAAAAGTGAGGTTCAATATTTTAGCAAGCAAAAAATTCTTAATATGTTACATTTCTTTTTACTGTTTTCTAATAAAAATATTCCATATTTATTTAATATTCAATGTTACCAGCACATAAAACTTGTATACTTGGGAAAGTTGATTCATTTATTGATACTTGATCCTTCAAGATTAGAAGAGTATGTGAAACTTTGTTGTATATTTGTTTCTTCCGTTAGTCCCACAATTCTAAGATACTTCATTTTTAATTAGAGAAATTATCATGTTTTCTTTAAGTCTCATCTTACAATAAATAAATGCTTTAAGTTTCTCTTATGAAGTACCATTATTTTCTTTTCCACAAAGAAAGATAATTAAACCCATATGACTTATAAGAAAATGCTCAGTTTCTTAGTTTTAAATAGCACACAAACACACTTTTGAAGTCCACAAGAATAATTCAGATAGTTCCTGCTATAAAAGTGAAAAATTTTGTAGGAACAAAGAACCTGAAAAGATGAATTTTGTATAACATCTAGGTAAATTTAGCTCAGCTAGTTGTGAGTGCTCAAGCTTACCCAGAGAAAGGGAGGGAGGGAAGGATGGATGGATGAACAGAAAGAGTGGGAAGGAAGTAACCATGTAAGGAACTAAGAATTAGGTCCTACCTCCTACCTAAGACCTCAAATTATTCATGTTCCACGAGAACTGAGAAAATTTATGATGAACTGAGTAAAGAACTCAGGAAACTCTTTCTCAGCGGAGTAATTATCTCTGTTGAGTACTCTATTGGACTTGTCCAATACATGGTAAAAGCAAGGAATAAAAGAATAACTGATTACAAGTTCATTACCCAAATGAGAGGCAATTATAAAACAAACAAACAACAAAGAAGCGGGATAACTGAACTAACGACCTTTTGAAAAAAGTCCTAAGAAAACCCATTACTCTACAAGCTTCCTAAAATAAGTATGCATACATATTTTAAGAGTTTAAATGGAGTTATAAAGGAATGGGGCCTGTGCACAGGGCTCTCACTAGACACTATAGGCTAACAAATAGTCCAATGACAGGGGTGGCTACAGTTTTGAGAATTGTTGTGCAGCAGGACCCATATATTCCCACATATTAGTCTATTGCCATTGGTCTGGGTTACCATCTAGAACGTGACAGAAAACCTCTATTGCTAAAGATATCACAACTTGAATCATAGAATATAGAAAAAATAAAGCTACTACTGGCCTAGAAGGTTCATCCCTGATGGTTTGCTTTCATAGTTCTGAAAGGTGCTATGAACACTACCAATAAGAAAAAACATCCACTTTATTCTGCTGTCATATCTTTTACTATAATAATAATTGGCATAGTAAGGTATACCTATGTGTAAAGGTGGGACAAATGTTATGAAAGTAAACAAACACTTTCTGATTAAATTTATGATCAGCTCTACAAGATGGAATCTATATATAACATCCTGACTGAGGCCAGGAACTTTTGACTAAATAGATAAGCACTAGGAAGAACTTGCTGTTATTCTGCTAAATGGATGCAGTATTAAATTGCCTTGTAATGACTTACTGCTATACCCATGGACTAGTTCACCTGTCAATCTTCGTCAAGGACTCTCCTTCTTATGACAGATACTTATTAACACAGAGAACAACATTTGCTCTAGTTGCAAAAAGTAAGAATAGAACATTTGTATCATAACCCAATCTACAAGGCTTGGGGATCATCACAAACAGGGAAAGAAAGTATTCTAATATCCAAAGGCAGTGGCTGCTAACAACCATGTTTTTTTGGACATGACAAGGTAGTTGCAGATATGAATTCAGAGAGGTTCTGATAGCATACCCAAGACCTGGACAATCTTAAGTCAGATAAAATCCCCGCATGGAGTTGTGAATTAGGTATAAAGTTCAAGCCCTAACCAATGAGCTATTGACATTGGTTGTTACTGGGAAAGGGACAACCAGCTTACTTTACCCATAGGTAGACTGTGTTTTATAGAAGGCACAAATGCCAAAGAAATTAGGAAATCAGAGATAGTATTTGATCACATTTTTTTATTAAAGAAAAAATTAAGTAGCATGGAGAAGTTTGGGGATTGAGGTTAATATGTCTAAGACACATTGTATGAAACTCTCAAAGAATTAATGAAATATTATTTTAAAAGATGCAATGAATTGTCTTTAAATTTTCAGGGTAATATTAATATAGAACTCTATATCCAAAGAAAATACCTCTTTATAAATACATAAAATATAGAGATATTCAAACATGCAAAAGTGAAAGAATCCATTACCTTGAGACATTAATAACAAGTGGTAACAGGTATCATGAAGTAAGGATGAAGATGTCAGAAACATTTACTCCAAAATAAAAACTATAGGAAAGTAACTGTGGTGATATATACTATTCTTGTGATGCTCTCTATTATTTACACCAATAATCTTTGAGGTTTACAGAAATTATATAAATAAGAATAAGTAGCAATGGCATTCAGTCTGGCAGAGTGAAATGTCAATGTACTGCTGAAATGTTTATTCCTTATGTATGAAACAGTATATTACCAATCAAAATCAGACTGGTAAGTTAAAGAAATGCATGATAAATTATATAACAACTATTAAACTGCTAAATTGTTTTTATGCAATTGACCAAAATGGAGCTATAAAGGAATGACTAAATTTATTTAATCCCAGAAAAGAAAGAAAAATAAGAAAAAACAAATGAAATAATTGAAAAGAAAATCACAAAATAACTGGAATTCAAGTGTATCAACAGTTAATTAAGCAGTGTAAACAACAAAATGAACAGGCGTAGAGTATCAATAAAAGAGCAAGATCGTATAAACAACAAAACATTATTCATTTACAAAGAGAATGGCATTTCATCTACATAGATGGAGAACAATGTGCAATGGAAAATAGGCCTGGCAAACAAAGGCAAAGTCTCTTCAATGTCACTCATACGTAGAATATAAAATAGGGTCCTAGAAGTTGAGCAAAGAATGATGTTTAGCAGAGTCTGAGGAGAGTTGATGTGGTTTGAATCAAAATGCCCTCCATATGCTCATATATTTGAATTCTTAGTCATTAAGGAGTGGCACTACTTGGTAGGATTCGTAGGTGTGTACTTACTGG
Source organism: Microtus obscurus (assembly GCA_963919715.1). Classification (NCBI taxonomy): domain Eukaryota; kingdom Metazoa; phylum Chordata; class Mammalia; order Rodentia; family Cricetidae; genus Microtus; species Microtus obscurus. Next base: position 1,626,696 of record CAWTZC010001883.1, on the reverse strand, counting down.
GGTATGTGTGGCCCTTGACAGAGGAACTTTGTTACTGGGGGCAGGCTTTGAGAATTCAGAAGATTAAACCAGGTCCAGTGACTCTCATTTATGGCTGCTTGTGGATCCACATATAGAGCTATCTGCTACTTCTTCAATGACATGTCTGCCTATATGTCATCACGCTCTAGACATGATTAAAATGAAATAAAACTCTGAAACTGTAAGCAAGCCCCAATTAAATGCTTTTTGTTGTAATAGTTGCTGTGCTCATGGGTGTCTCTTCACAGCAATAAAATATTGATGTCTTAGGTTTTCTATCGCTATGAAGAAAATCCATGACCATGGTAACTCATAAAGGAAAACATTTAATTGCTTATGGTTCAGAGGTTTAGTCCATTATCATGATGACAGTCCATAGAGCATGCAGGCAGTCATGGTGCTAGAGAATGAGCTGACAGTCATACATCTTAGGCTGTAAGATGCAAATGGATGGAAATAGAAAACACTATCCTGAGTGAGGTAACCCAGACCCAAAAGGATGAACAGGGGATGTACTCACTCATAATTGGTTTCTAGAGATAAATAAAGGTCAGTGAGTCTATAATTTGATATCCTAAAGAAACTAAATAAGAAGGTGAACCCAAAGAAAAACATATAGCTATCCTCCTGGTTATGGGAAGTAGACAAGATTGCCGGGCAAAAAATTGGGATCTTGGGGGTGTGATGGGAGGGGGATAAGGGGAGAAGGGGAGAGAAATGTGAGAAGGGGAGGGTGGGGGGAACTTGGGGAAACGGATGATTGGGATAAAGGAAGGTTGGTTAGGGGAGCAGGGAAGCACACATCTTAATTAAGGGAGCCAATTTACGGTTGGCAAGAGACTTGGACCTAGAGGGGCTCCCAGGTGCCCAGGGCGATGTCCCCAGTTAGTTCCTGGGGCAGCTGAGGATAGGGAACCTGAAATGACCCTATCCTATATCCATACTGATGAATATCTTGCATATCACCATAGAACCTTCATCTGGCGATGGATGGAGATAGAGACAGAGACCCACACTGGAGCACTGGACTGAGCTCCCAATGTCCTAATGAGGAGCAGAAGGAAGGAAAATATGAGCAAAGAAGTAAGGACCACAAGGGGTGCACCCACCCACGGAGACAGTGGGGCTGATCCATTGGGAGCTCACCAAGGCCAGCTGGACTGTGACTGAAAAAGCATGGGATAAAACCGGACTCTGAATTTGGCGGACAATGAGGGCTGCTGAGAAGCCAAGGACAATGGCACCGGGTTTTGATCCTACTTCTTCATGTTCTGGCTTGGTGGGAGCCTATCCAGTTTGGATGTTATCCTTCCTAGACCAGGATTGAGGGGGGAGGACTTTGGACTTTCCACAGGGCAGGGAACCCTGACTGCTCTTCAGGCTGGAGAGGGAGGGGGAGGAGTGGGGGGAGTGGGGAGGAGGGGGAGGAATGGGAGGGAAATGGGAGGCAGGGGGGAGGCAGAAATTTCTTTTTTTTCCAATAAAAAAAAAAGAAAAAAAAACAGGAAGTACAGGGCAGCAACAGGCTCTCCAGGGAATGTCCTAGTGAAGGCTCAGCATCAATGGTACAGCAGAGGCCAGGGGCCTCAAACCCAATGAATGAGTCTTTGTGATGAACACCTTCATGTAAAATCTATAGATAAAGGGGTTTGTGACTCACTGCATCACACTGCAGCTTCCATGACAAGATTCCCCCTTTCTTCCTTTTTTGTCCTTCTCTTAAATGTTACTTTGTTTTATTTTTGTCAGGGTGGTAGTGATGGGTGAGATCTGGAGATATGATGTGGAAACATGAAGTGAAAGACATAAAGATTAAATAAAAAGAAAAATTAAAAAAAGAATTACTCCAGCTTTCAAGGGGTAGGGGTTAAAAAAAAAAAAGCAAATCCAGCTTCTAAGGGGAGAGAAAAAAACCAGGAAGTTAATTGGACTAGGCATAGCTTGAGCATAGGAGACCTCAAAGTCCACCCTGAATTGACACATTCCCTTCAACAAAGCCACAATTAGGTAAAGAAGGCCATATCTAAATGGGCACTCTTTATAAACATAGGGCTAATTACACTCAAACTATCACATTTCTCTCCCTGGCCTCCATAATCTTGTGAATATAGCATAATTCAAAAGTGTTTAGTACAACTTCAAAAATCCCCATAGTCTATCACAGTCTCAACAATGTTTTAAAGTCCAAAGTCAATGTCTCTTCTGAGATCCATGCCATCTCTTAACTGTAATCCCCTATGAAATCAATATATATATAAAAATCAGAAAATATACTTCCAACATATAATGGCAAAGGATAGACATAGACATTCCAGAATGTAGAGATGGGAGCACAGTGAGGAAATTCTAGACCAAAGCAAGACTGAAAACCAGTTGGGCAAACTTTAAACTCTGTATCTCCATGTCTGATGTCAAAAAGCTTTTCAGATCGCTAACTCCTTCCAGTTTTGCTGATTGTAAAACAAGTTTTCTCTTGAGCTGTTTTCACTCTGAGTTAGTAGTTCTCCTTGACAGGTATTCCATGCCTCTGGCATGTCCAACATCTTGGGGCCTCTAAAGCAATCCAGGCTTCAACTTCACAGCTTCACAGAATGGCTTCTCTACTAGGCCCACATTCAGGGACACTGATTTATGCCTGGCCTCAGCAGTTTTCCCTGGTTTCTCCTTGATTCTAAATCCAGAATCATGTGGCCGAAGCTACCTTTTGTATTAGAACATCGTCTCCTGATGTATGAGGATCTTCTGTCTATGTGTTACTTTCATTGGTTAGTAAAAGAAACTGCCTTGGCCTTTTGATAGGCCAGCCCTTAGGTGGGTAGAGTAGCCTGAACAGAATTCTGGGAGGAAGAAAGCAGTCAGACAGACACCATGATTGTCTTTCCGGAGACGACGCTGGTTAGACTCATGCTGGTAAGCCACGACCTCGTGGTGGCATACAGATTATTAGATATGTGTTAATCAAGATGTGAGAGTTAGCCAGTAAGACGATAGAGCTAATGGGCCAGACAGGGTTTAAATGAATGCAATTTGTGTGTTGTTATTTCGGGTGTAAAGCTAGCCATGTGAGATCCAGGCAGATGAAAAGCAGGCCTGCTGGCCTCATCACTACAGTCTCCTTGTTTAATTGCATCTTCACCAGCTTCCTGTTTTTGATGGTTACCTTCAGTGCCTTAGGTTGGCCCTCCTGGAACTTGCTGTGTGAGACAAAAGTGGCCTCAAACTCAGAAACCCACTAGATTCTGCTTTCTGTAATTAAATGCATGCACCACACCTGGCTTTAAGCTTTTCTTTAATTCTCTTCACAACTTGGAAACTTAGCTGAGTGGGATAAGCCCTGAGGTCAACACCCCCCTTATTCCATTTCTTAAGCTGTTTATCTTCTTGAATACGGGACTTCTTTTTACTTTCTGATGCTCCCTTTCTTCTCAAATTGTACATACTGAATTTTTCCTTGCTTAGTTTTTTTTCCTTTTCATTATAATTATTTATTAGATGTAGCACTAATAACCATACAGCAGAGTTTATACTAGGCTGGTTTGAGATTCCTCTGCCAATGGAATTAATCCAAAACTCTTCAATTCAGACTTAGGCATATCTTTTGGACGAGGGTAAAAAGTAGCCACTTTCCTCACATTCTATCACATGAATGATCTCTAGGTTACATACTAAAATTCACCTCCTCTAAAATATCTTGAGTCGGGCCTCCATAGTTAATTAAGGAAGACTCAGAACCATGGTCTTTCATGATCCTACTAATATGACCCATTAAGCAGTACTTAAAGCATTCCATTGCTTGCCTAACCCAAGTTCCCACAAAATCCATGATCAGGCCTCTCACAGCAATACCTTGCTTCCTGATACCAACTTCTGTCTTAGTCAATGTAGTAGTTTGAATATAATTGAGCCTAGGAGTGACACTAGTAGGAGGTGTGGCCTTGTTGAACTAAGTATAGCCTTGTTGGAGAAAGTATACCACTATGCAGGCAGGTTTTGAGGTCTCTTATGCTTGATCTACCCCAAGTTTAGTTCAATTTCTGTTGCTTTCAGATCAAGATGTAAGACTCCCAGTTCTTTTTCCAGCACTATGTCTGCCTGCACACTACCATGTCCTGCCATAATGATAATGGACTAAACCTCTGAACTGGAAGCCACCCCAATTAAAAGGAAACTTTATAAAAGTTGCCATGGCCATAGGCCTCTCCTCACAGCAATAAAAACCCTAAGACAGAAGTTGGCCTCAGAGAGGGGAGTATTGTTGTGATAAGCCTGGTCACGCTTTTGTTTGAGAATGTAGGCTCCAGCTTCACACACTAGATTTGTATTGTAATATACTCTTTCTTCCAGTATTTATCATCCTTATCCTTAACTTACAGTAAGCTCGCAGGCATGCTTTTTTTTGTTATTGTTAACCTTTTCTTTTTCTTTCTATTTTTGTTTCTTGAGTGCCCATAGCATAGGGATATTTGTGTGTGTGTATGTTTGCTCACATAAGTGGGCAGATATGTGCCTCTCCACCTTATATATTGAATCAGTGATTCATAATTGAACCTGAAGCTTGAGTTTTGTTAGGTTGACTAGTTAGCTTATGTCCTGTCTCTTCTTTCTAAATGATAGAATATTACACAAAAACACTAGAGACTACAACAACATACATGTACATATAGAAATATTAACTCGATGTTTTTTGTGGGGTTTTAAATGTAAGATGCTTAGATATATATTTGTTCTTTGTTGATCCAAGTCCTGTGCTCCATAGCTTCCAAAACATGCATTAATGTGTGAACTCTAACCTGTCATTACCTTTGCATCCTAACACTTCTCCTAGCACTTTATGCCTATAAAGTACTTTCTCAGGCAAATGTATTGTTCAGTAGTTAAAAAACTTGCTGTACAAACCTGGATGGCCTGTGTAGGTTCCCTGGAACCTGAGAGCTCTTCTCTTACTTTACGTGCATGCTCTGAAGCATTCGTAAACATACTCAGACACAAACCATTAATGTACACCTAACAGCAATAAGGAAAAATATACTTTATAAAGGCACACATAACAGTAAGAAAGAAAATTTATGCCTTAAGGAAAGAAGTGTTGTCTCTCAGAACTTCATTTTTTCCAACCATGATGTAGATTGTTTTTGGTATATATATAAAAAGAAGGTACAGAGGATTCTATTTCCATTTGTCTTCAGACTTCTGTAGTGCTTTGCAATTACAACTTAAGCAGGAAAGGAGAAAAATACCTTTCTCAAGGCCCAAGTTCATCCATAATTGGAAGCTGATGCCTCTTGAAATTCTACACAGCTCCCATGTATGAGGGATCTACTGTGTTCTGAAACGCGAGAATACTTTTATGTCTCTGTGTTACAGTGTTACCCATGATCACAAAACATATTGACTGTTCTTAGTGAATGAAGATGCTCACTTGCACGATAGAGAAGAGGATGGATAGTATAAGATCATCTCTATCCTGATAAACTATTTCACATATAATCATACTGTAAGAGGAGCAACTTCACACATTTTGTCTCTCATTTATATGTAAAACTGTGAAACCAGTTACCCCAGAGAATTGGAATTTCCCCAAGAACTGCACGATGGGAGAAGGAAAACACTGAAATCTGGTGCCAGTCAGAGAGAAACTGTTTCCTGAAAAGAAATTTCCCACAATTCCATCAATTTTCAGAAGGAAAACAAAGCCAGATGATGAGGGCAGGAGCACACCTTGATCTGATTCTTTAGCTACCCACATCTTGATATTCTACTTAAAGCTTAACCTCCTGTCAGAACAATGAAGATGGATTCAGGAGTCACTAAGTTTTTTTTTTTTTTTCCTCCTTTCCTAAGGGATACATTGAGTAAAACTTCTTTGTTTACTTTTCACTATTTTCAGTACAAAGAAACAACAGAAAATAACACGAGCCTAGAAAATTCTGCCTACCATTGTTGTCCTGCCATCTTTGTTGTTCAGCACTATCCTACCTCCCATCCAATTAGTTTAGCACCAAATTCTTCATGTCATCATAATGTTACTCAGCAAACAAGGGAGGAAGATTTTATCAGCACCAGAAGAAGGATGAAGAAAGGAAATAGGAGAAAGTCTGGTCTTTTTCTGAACTCTCATAAATGGAGTTAATGATGCTCAGAGACCAGGAATTAGATCTTCTTGTAGGCAGATAGAGAGAGGAACCATGGCTAGGTAGTAAAGGTGTTGAATCTCCAAGATGGTAAGTTTTTTTTTTTTTTTTTTTTTTTTTTCTCAGAATCCTGACTTAAGACCAAAGCCTGACAGCTTTTGTCTCCAACTGGTAGGACCCCTGCTGTTGAACCATCTCAAGGATTTCCAGACAGGGCAGGATCAGGGGAGGGCATAGCACAGCTGCTGGCCAATAACCATCCTTTGAAATTGTAATCAAACTGACAAACCCTAAAAGAGAGAAGGAAAACTATTAAGAGGCTTTAAAGCCCCCAACCATCAACAAGAGACTGGATGTTCAACTTCCTGAGTCTTTCATGTGACTATTGCATGTGTGTGTTTCTTCACCCTCAATAAACACCTTTTTTCAACTGTCAATGCTCTCTGTGGTACAGGATATCTCTGTGTTGCTACTATGTATTGCACTTCAGATATTTCCTGCCTTTTAACCCTTTAACTGGCAGGGAAAATGAATCAATATCAAGACCCCTGGATCATATCAATACAAAACAGTGTCAGTAGATATCTGATCTAGACTTTGGTGTTGCAATGTCTTGCTGAATAGAAGTGATAGGCTCCTGTGAATCTGAGATCCTGGGCTTTTGTCTTCTCTTTAAAGGGATTCTTTTCTTATTATGAAAGCCAATGCTCCACCTCAGAAATGAGTGTTGAGGGAGTTTTACTTGCTCCAAGACTTGACTTTCTCTCTTCCCCTTCCCATACTGGGGAGAATTGATATTGGATAAGTTCTTCTTGATTGGAGCACTAGAGCTGAGATCTAGACAGAGCTTTACAGGAGATACTGGTGGATCCCAACCTGCAAATCAGCCTGGAGGAGGTAGAATGCAGCCACACACTGGAGCCTTTATCCCTGCGTCCTTTAGTCATTAACAGCAGCCCACTCTTGATAGATTATGTTGCTTTGCACTCAGTTATAGGGAGTCTCTTATATACCTGTTTCTAGGAAGCACTCACCGTCTGTTCTCCAAAACTTTTCCCCAAACCAGACCCAAATTCCTACTCATTAAAGAGATCCTGCTTTGAAACTGTTTTCCACAGCCTCCTCGAGTTGCAGATGAGCCCTTTCACACAGTATATGTAATCCCAAGTTCAGGCAGAAGATGGTACTCACCTTGTGCTCTATGCAATTTCTGAAAGTCCAGAGTTACTGCCTCTTTCATAGTAGTTAATAATCTCTTACCTTATTCTTAGTATTATTTAGACATAATTATAAATTGTGTTAATGATACACACAAAATTTAATCAAGATGTTTTCTTTTTTTTCAAATTTTTTTTATTTATTAAAGATTTCTGTCTCTTACCCACCGCCGCCTCCCCAATCAAGATGTTTTCAATATTTACTATTAAATAATTCCCAGGCACTCAGCTAAGACTCCTAGCAATAATGAAGAGGGTGCCCCACCTGGCATTCCCCTATAATCAGATTGGGGAGTACCTCAACTATCATCAGAGAGCCTTTATCCAGCAACTCACAGAACCAGATGCAGAGATCCACAGCGAAGCACCAGGCTGAGCTCTGGGAATCCAGTCAAAGAGAAGAGGGAATATATGAGCAGTCAAGGTCAAGATCATGATGGAGGAATCTACTGAGACAGTTTAACCAAGCTCGTGGAAACTCATGAACTCTAGACCAAGGGCTGTGGAGCTTCCATGGGACCGAATTAGGCCCTTCGCGTGTGGGAGACGGTGGTAAAGCTTGAACAATCTGAGAGGCCCCTGGTAGTTAAAGTAGGATCTATCCCTGGTGCATTGCTGGAGCCCATTCCCTGTGGTGGGATGCCTTGGTTCAGGGCGGAGGGGATTAGCCCTGCTCCAGTTAGGTGGGACAAACTTAGCCCTCACAAGTTGAAAGTAGATGCAGGGAGGGTTTGCAGGGGCGGTGAAGGGCAGCTTTGTAGATGGCAGGGGAGGGAGGAACTGTGGTTGGAATGTAAAATGAAATTTTAAAAAAGAGCTATAAGGCCAATAGCTGGGGAAGGGAGAATAGGCATGACTTCTGGGCAGAGAGGAAAGATAAACTGGAAGAAGGTATCTAGGTGCCTGATGTTACCAGTGGACTCAGAGCAAGTAAGGTATGTAGTACTAAGAAGAGGAAACCAAGTCATGTGGCAGAATGTAGATTTAAAAAGAAATATATGGGTTAATTAAGTTATAAAAGGTAGTTGGGAAAAAAATTCTAAGCTAAGGTCAAGCTTTTGTAATTAATAATGTGTCCCCAGGTCATGATTTGCAGGCTGGTGATCCAAAGATAGTCCAACAAGAAGCTTGCCACATCAGTATTTATCAACATTAACAATGTGCTCTAAACCCCACAGCACGCCGGACAGCATGAGGGTTTAAAAAAGTATTCCCAGCTCAGGATGACCTTAGTTTCTATCTTGTCTTTGTCACTTGGGAGCTGAGATTTTTTGGAAAGCTGCTTAGTTATTGCTAAACTTAATTTGCACATTTGACACTTAGTAATCCATCAGTATCTACCTGATATCATTTCAGCTGGAAAAGATAAATCACTTAGCTAAGCACCTGACGTATGGCAAATTCTCAGTGAGTTTGAATTATCACTGTTGAATGAGGAATAATCACATTTGATGGGATTCTGGGAAGCAGGACGTGTGAAGAACTCTTTGTTAGTGCATAAAGGGTTCTGTTAAGTGTATTTGATTCCGATATGTTGAAGCCGGTCTCCATGAGTGGCTTTAATCCAGACTAGTTTATAAGAGGAACACCTGAAGGGCAAAGAAGAAGTAAACCCGAGTTGCTGTTCATTTTTCTGGCACATTTTAGATTCAAGCCAAGAATTTAAGGTGATCTATTGGTAATGCCATATACGAATGGGTATTTCTCTTCTTGAATAATTTATACTTATTAGAAACTTTTATAATTTCTTCAACTCCAAAATCACATCATTACTGAATAACATTATGAATTTTAGGCCGAAATATGATGTGTTCTCAGACTTTTCTTTGATAAATCTTACTAATTTGCCACTGGGTATTAATGCCGTCCAGACAGAAGATATTTTCGTTTTATAACAGGTCTCACAAAACATCCATTTGGAAATTTCAACTGTTTTCCCATCAAGGGAAATCAGTGAAGGATGTCATAGAGAGAAACCACTTCAAACGGCTGCATATCTGATGGAGCTGAGCTTGAGCACGCGCCATGTTGATCTCATTGCTCATTTACATCTCCATCTAGGTGGACTGAATTACAAAGAACAGGTGAAAAGAATGAATAGCAGGGCAAAACAACATTATCTGCTCAATTTACTTCAATTTTCCTTCATAGCTTTCGGATAAGGTTTTTATCAAATTTAATGAAATTGGTCAGTCTGTCCCTTAATTAAAAAATGGAAAGAAAGAAACATAAAAGACCAGATACCTAGGATTTCGTAGGGAGAAATACAGGGGTGAAGTAGAAAAATTCCCTTGACACCCAGCTTATGCCCCTGTCATTTTTACAAAGGAACACAAAGAGAAACTGCAAGCTGAGTGGTCTTTACAGGCATGAGGATTAATGCCTGCCCTGGTCTTTCTCAGAACAAAGCAGCACAATAAAGACCAGGCACAAGGGTCAAGGCAAAGACAGGAAATGTTGTCTTCGTGTGGTTTCTTCAGCTTTAACCATATTTGATTACCTCTCAGTAGGAAGTGAAGTAAAACTTATAGAGATAAACTTGATAAAATTTATTCATGAAATGTTTGGGATTTAATTTTCTTTGGGGATTTTAGAAGCACGAACAAAGCAATGTTTGTCCCTACCTGCCAGGAGAAATGTTGGGCACATGCATTGCGAGTGGAATTCGGCTGTGAATAAATGAATGAAGAAACAAATTGATCCAGTCAGTAAGTCTCTGTGTGTCTGGAATAGGAATATTTGCAATACTGCTGTTTACCATCTGAATCTGTGTGTGCACATCTGCCCACTCCAGTAACCACTTTCTGTTCAATTCCAATGAAGGAGAGCATACGTGGGAAGTGAATCAGCTCAAGTGTGTCTACTGTTCCTTCCGGAAATACAATAACTCCTTCTGTCTCCGCACTTTGTATCCATAGAGCCCAGCGTAGGGGCTGGCATTAATGTTTTCCTTTAATGCAGGATTAAATTTTAAAGTCAAAATTATTGACTTCATTAGAGAGAGAGAGAGAGAGAGAGAGAGAGAGAGAGAGAGAGAGAGAGAATCATCCAGGTTAGGCGAGATCAAAACAAGGGAACATTCAAACTTCATAGAGGCCTATGTATTTCCTAGTTTAATTTTTGTGAGATCAAAATTATAAAAGGATTTCACTATCTCCCAAAAGAATTTCCCACATTAAAATGAAGTCTTTTCTTCATTGATATCATTTTTAAATGTCATTCTCTTTGATGATCTAGTAGCAATGCAAACACAGATAATGAGACAAGCAGAAGTATTAAAAAAAAAAAGCCTGGTGAGTTCTGCCTACAGACAAGTATGACTTCCTTTTCTTAACTGTAATGGGTATGGCTGGGCATTTCCTGTGATGCACCACCCTTTTCAGGATGAGTTAAGCCATAACTGAATGAAACATGAAAGAAGTAAAGACTCTGAGGCTGCATCCTTTATCCCAATCCTCCTCCTCAGAAGGGTTAAATTGAATGCGTTACACTGGCACCTGGAAGAGTCTCCTGCATGTGCTTGAATAAAAACTACTGGACTCTAAATGTAATTGCTGATGTTCAGCCAGCTGTTCAGAGCATAGATTCCTTGTCAGGCTCATTTCTGATTCCTGCAACTGAGTCCAGTGTGCAGAAGACATATAACCAGGCCTGGAGGCACTGTGTTCACTTAAGTGATGGTTTGGGGAAAGAGTTCAGATTAAAAAATGATATAATTCCTATAAATGAAAATTTTCTTTACAATGCAAGTCTGATTGGAACCATTTCCCTGGCATAGAGATTGGAATATATTCATGCAATATCTGTGCCAGAGGCACAACACGCAATCCCTTTCTGAAACCCAGGATCTTCTGAGAGTTTCTCACCAGCCAGTGGAGTGAAGACTCCTGTGTCACATTGCTTCTGGAGTGTTACCCCAGTCTTCCCATCATCCAGCTATGAAGGTCAATATCCAACTCATTTGTGATGCTAAACATGAGCCTTCATGGTTTTAACAAAGTTTCTTTATTTTATAAACCACACCTCGTAGTGACTTATTAACTCATATTATATCAGGTAAATTATAACAAATGTATCAATAGTTCTAATGATAATGTAAATGAGTAATTATATGTTAGACTGGGTTGTATCAGAAAATGAACTTTCAAATGATAGCTTTTGTTCTTAGTAGAATGAGAACACGAAGTAATTCCTCATGAGGTATCTACAGAGAGTGTGCCAAAGCTTGATAATATTTGTTATTTCTGGAGAAAAAAAAACAGAAGCTCGATGGGTACAGATTGTATTAAAAAATTAACCCTTGATTACCATGTAGCAATATATCCTCAGGGGAAGAATAATCTGGCATTCCACCATAGTTCGAATCATAGACAGTAAGTTCAAAATAGAAAACAAAATACAGAAATGACTCAGAGAAAAATTTGAACCCACTTTTCTCATGAGATGGAATGTATACATTATCTGCATTTGCCTAAAGAAGAACTGGAGTACATATTGATACCACAGTTGGTTGTAGCAATCTTCATGGTTGACTCAATAATACTTACAAATGCCTAAAAGCAAAAGCCAACACTCTAGACCTGTCTTGTGTTTTGGGGGACATTTCAAGAGAACCTCACATGACAAAAGACTCACTGTGACTATGTGTGGTTCTAGCACATGGACTGGGGTCCAGGAATGAAGAGAAAGGAGAATTGAGTGGAACACAAGTACTTCTCCCTCCCCACTTATGTCACAGACACAACGACTATCTGTGCCACGCTCCACCACTGCTCATTCTCTGACATAACAGGCTGATCTAAACTTCATCTGTTCTCCCTTAACTTGCTTTTGGTCAGGCATTTTGTCACAGGAGTCAGAAAAATTATTCTCCGTATTTTTTAATGATCAGTATATATAATCTCATTATAATTTCCTTGTCATCATCCTTACAAAATCTTAGTCTCTGATTACTAAACAGTATTTCTAATTGTGGTATACAATTTTCAGAGAATCATGAAGAATATTTTTCTGTCTGGAATTCATTTCTCTAATTAATACTCTTTCTCATATGTGAGCAAGACCAAAGTCCTAGGGTATTAACTTATTTATTCCTTTACTTAGGGACATGAGAAGAATTCACTTCATTCTTTGTGAGAAATTTTAGATAAGAAATGATTTTGTACTGGGCTTTGAGAATTTAAAAGGGGAATCTTAAGAAAATCCTGTGGCACACCTCTGCCCTCCAGGAAGCCCGTGTGGTCATCTTTATCTGGCGGGTATTACCACTCCACAGCAACAGTCCCAGTCTTGTTACTCCCTGATGCCATTTTCCCTGTTCAGTTGAAAAAGAGAATATGAACCATTGCACCCTGACCCAGAAATCCACCTGTTTCTTTAAGAGCAATTTCTTGTATTTCAGTATCTTGTTCAACCTATTATTATATTGATTTTATGAGCTCTTTCAATTTCTACTTCATACTCATACTCTTTTGAACTTCAGTTTATGGTCAGAAAATGCCTGCTGAGAATATCACTGGCATAAATAGTTCATCTGGGCATATCTGCCAACTAAGACTTCTTAGTCCAGGGAATGTGTTTTTCAACTGTCTTTAACTATTACCTAAATGCTGTTCTAAAATACAGCTGCTTTTTAGAAGAAGCCATTAGATCAGAATCAGAAGCAGAATAAAAATCTAACATAATTAATAATAAAAACTGGAGTATTCCAGTTATATTTAAAGAGCATTGGATTGTTTCACTGTTAATCAATAAATAGTAAGGCTATTTTAAAGTTACAGAAAGTATAGAAGTGAGCCATGTGATCAGTCATGTGGCTTCAGTAGCTTAATTAAGAAAGTGGTTTCATTTTCAGTGAAAAGCCATACTCAAGCATAAAGTGGAAACTATACCTTCTTCTTTTTTTTTTTAGTTTTTTTTTAAATTTATTTATTTATTTAAGATTTCTGTCTTTTCCCCACCGCAGCCTCCCATTTCCCTCCCCCTCCCTCAGTCAAGTCCCCCTCCCTCGTCAGCCCAAAGAGCTATCAAGGTTCCCTGCCCTGTAGGAAGTCCATGGACCACCCACCTCCATCCAGGTCTAGTAAGGTGAGCATCCAAACTGCCTAGGCTCCCACAAAGCCAATACGTGCAGTAGGATCAAAAACCCATTGCCTTTGTTCTTGAGATCTCAGTAGTCCTCATTGTCTCTATGTTTTTTCCCAAGACGGTTTTATCCCAGGCTTTTTCAAACCCAGGTCAGCTGGCCTTGGTGAGTTCCTGGTAGAAAATCCCCATTGTCTCCGTGTGTGGGTGCACCCCTCGCATTCCTGAGTTCCTTGCTCGTGCTCACCCTCCTTCTTCTCCTGATCCTCCTGAATATCAACCTTCATCAGGCGATGAAAGGAGACAGAGACAGAGACCCACGTTGGAAACTATACCTTCTTAAAAGAGTCAATAACTCCATCTTCCAGTTTTTAATTTCCTCTAATTTGAACTCTGGTTTCATCCTCAAGGTCATAGTACACTTGAGAAGCACCATGATGCAGGATTTCCCTCTGTATGCTGTGAATACCATTAGTTAATAAAAAAAGTGTCTTGGGTCTGCACAGGGAATAGAGGTAGATAGGGAAAACTAAATTGAATGCTGGGAGAAAGGAGACAGAGTCAGGGAGAAGCCATGTAGCCCCACAGGGACAAACACCAGAACTTTGCCAGTAAGCCACTGCCATGTGGCAATATACAGATTATTAGAAATGGGTTAAATTAATATGTAAGAGTTAGCCAATAAGAAGCTAGAGCTAATGGGTCAAACAGTGATTTAATTAATACAGTTTCTGTGTGATTATTTTGGAACTAAGCAGCCTAGAACCAATAAGCAGCCTTTTCCTCCTACAAACTGGCATCAACGTGACTAGCTAAAATCCATGTAAAACCTGAGAAAGTTTAAAAAGGAATCCTAGACACAAAAGAACAGAGTTAAGCATGGTTTGGTAGTGGCATTTTCTTGGCTAGGCTGTTTGCTAGAAGCAAGCAGAGGCATGGTTTCTTTGAGAGAGGTTTTCCTGATAATAGCAGTAGCAGAAAAATAGCCTCACCTTTTGAAATGCTGGCTTTCTGGGCCCTACTGCCAGCACAACCTCTGGCTCTTTCAGGAGGCTGAGCATTTAAATGGAGTTTGTAGGCAGCATGTTACAAACTGTTTAATGGCTTAACATAGACCCACTGCATACTTGGAACTAGGGAAATGTGCACAGCTTACAGAGTCAGTGAATGTATTTCCACCATGTTGGACTGTGTGGAGCAAGTAGGAAGTATCATATATACCCTAGTAATGCCCCAGCTTAAGTATTTAAGAAGTGCTCCTGGACAGTAAATAATTACAGATATACAATAAAGACATATTCAGATAAGACAAAGCCTCTAAATGGATCACAATGTTGGGTAAATGTATGTAGGTTGGGAGAGATAAGAAAAAGAATATAGGCAGCTATAAAAAAGGAGGAAAGTCTTTAAAGATACGGAGTATAGACAGTCAAAGATTAAAAGAAGTAAACAAAGAATAAGCCACATAAAGATGGAAAATTCACAGAGAGTTTGAATTATGTAGATTATTGTGTTTTCTTTGAATTTTTTGACTGTGAAGGAGCTAAGTACAGAGAGACATTTCATTGTACGGGATTCTAAGCTAAACCAGCATATATTTCATCAAGGTATCTTGACTTTAAAATTTGAGTCTAAGGATAGGTTGCTTTGGAAAAGAGGTTCTTCTTTTCTTTCCACAGAGGATGAGAACTTGTGGAATCATTCCAGACTGATGTGGTTTTATGTACCAAGAGCCCTTTAAAGGTTGTTGTGAATATACTTCCAAAAATATATCATCCAATAAACAGCAGGAAGAAGTTTGAAGGAGAACTATGCCCATATTCCCAAATATTGTCTATAAAAGTTTGTTTACATTTAAAGAGGGATATGTTATAGAGATTTTCATTGGTATGGTTCTTGGTTTATTAAGACAAATTTAAGGTCAATTTTGTTATACTATGTATACGTATTTTTGCTCTTGATTAAGGTATTGTGTTTGTGCAGCTCATTTACAAATGTAATGTATAATGAATAAATACAGGTTAATAGATAATCATCTATAATAATCAAGATTGTAGTTACTTTAGTTAGATTTTCTAGATGTACAGAGATATATTTCAGGTGGATAGGCATTCTTCAAACATTTCAAATCTACAAAATATGTCATTTATAATGTTTTAAGAGCTTAAGACTTATCATGACAATGAGACACATCTGCTCCTGGGAGCACCAAAGAGAAAGATGGGCATCGAAGAGGCTCCTTATGGAGTTTGCTAGCTATTTGGACAAGAAAGTGCTCTTGCTGGGCTGCTTGATGACCTGGACATGCAAGACCCACTGAGAAATTACTGCTGAACTTGCCTAAAGGTAAGATAATCTTTGGGGTTCCTGCTTCATGAATGAGTGTGCTAAACATTTTATAGGACCCAGAAAAAAGTGACCGGCAAACTGCTAATATAGGTAGAATTGTCTTTGAAATTTCCTCCGTCATGGAAAAGTCTGCTGGATACTATGGGCCTGTAGGCTGAAGATGATACACCAATGGTACAGAAGAACTTTGGGTGACTGTTCAATCAGCGAGATGTTTTTTGTCAATTCTAGAGTTTTAGAAGTTGCTTACAATGCACTACCTGTTTACTTAGGTAATATTATATCCTTCTGTAGTCTTTGATGAATTGAAGAAATGATAGCGACAGTTTTCTTTAATTATGATAAAAAATAAAACAGATATAAATTTTGTAACTGTAATTCTTGCCTGATACCTGTTTTGTTATATGTAATTTTACTATGTTAAAGATAAAGCCTTCTTTTTAGGAGAGGTGATGTGGGATTCCCCTCTGTATGCTGTGAATATCATTGGTTAATAAAGAAACTGTCTTTGACCTGTGCAGGGAATACAGGTAAGTACGGAAAACTAAACTGAATGCTGGGAAAAAGAAGGCAGAGTCAGGGAGAAGCCATGTGGCCCTGCCAGAGACAGACACTGGAACTTTAGACAGTAAGACACTGCCACATGGCAATACACAGATTAATAGAAATGGTGTAAATTAATATGTAAAAGTTAGCCAATAAGAAGCTAGAGCTAATGGGCTAAGCAGTGATTCAATTAATACAGTTTCTATGTGATTATTTCAGGACTAAGTGGCCGGGAATCAATAAGTGATCCCCTCCTCCTACAATATCAGGCAGTAAACCGCATTTCAGAGTGAAGAACAGATAAAGGGCTAAAGGCAAAAGTAGACTTTATTCTTTCTAAATTAATTTTTAATCTTCTAAGCAAGAGCATGTTGGAAACTGAATAAACTTCTACTCATATTATTTGTTAGTCACTTCAAATAGTGACAGCTAGTAGGAATGTGACAAATTCAGGTTTCTATTGAGGATTATTGACATCTCTCAGAATAAATCCCAGTAAGGAGAGAAGGTGGAATAGTGGATTCCCCACAGCAGTGCCTGCATTTAGCCTTCAGTCAGTGGCAATTCATTTCTGTGCAATTCTTCTTCCTAACTTTAAGTCATTCAGCTTTAAATCAGGTAATAGGCAAATTTTCAGACCAGTTTGTTCTACAACATCAATTTAAAATAGACAATTGGGGTTGGAGAGTAAGATCAAGCAATTAAGAACATGGGTTGCTTGTTGTGAAATATTATTTTAACTATGTAAAGCTGTGTTGCATTTGTTCATGCAGTGGAATATTGCTTTAGGTGTGTCAAGGTATGTTTCTTTGTTTCTACTGCCTTTGTTAATGATGTAAAGATGTGTTACTTTTGTTTATGCTGCATTTATTTAATTTTGTAAATATGTATTACATTTGTTTCACCTTGCCAGTGTAAGGCACCTGATTGAACTAAGAAAGAGCTGAATGTCCAAGAGGTGATCATAAAAAGGCAGGGCAATCAGTCAGAAAGAAAAGAGGAAAAAAATCTAGGTTAAAAAAAAGAGAGAAGATCACGTATTATAGGCTCAATGGCCTTTGTTTATGACTAGAAACCAAATATGAGTGAGTACATCCCATGTTCCTCTTTTTGGGTCTGGCTTACCTCACTCAGGATAGTGTTTTCTATTTCCATCCATTTGCCTGCAAACTTCAAGAAGTCCTTGTTTTTTACTGCCGAGTAGTACTCTAATATGTATATATTCCATACTTTCTTCATCCATTCTTCAATTGAAGAGCATCTAGGTTGTTTCCAGGTTCTGGCTATTACAAACAGTGCTGCTCCGGAATATTAACCTTCATCAGGCGATGAAAGGAGACAGAGATAGAGACCCACACTGGAGCACCAGACTGAAATCTCAAGGTCCAAATCAGAAGAAGATGGAGAGAAAGCACGAGCAAGGAACTCAGGACCGTGAGGGGTGCACCCACACACTGAGAAAATGGGGATGTCCTATAGGGAACTCACCAAGGCCAGCTGACCTGGGTCTGAAAAAGCCTGGGATAAAACCGTCTTGGGAAAAAAACATAGAGACAATGAGGACTACTGAGAACTCAAGAACAAGGGCAATGGGTTTTTGATCCTACTGCACGTATCGGCTTTGTGGGAGCCTAGGCAGTTTGGATACTCTCCTTACTAGACCTCGATGGAGGTGGGTGGTCCTTTGGACTTCCCACAGGACAGGGAACCCTGATGGCTCTTTGGGCTGAAGAGGGAGGGGGACTTGATTGGGGAAGGGGGACGGAAATGGGAGGCAGCGGTGGGGAAGAGACAGAAATCTTTAATAAATAAATTAATTAATTAATAAAAAAAAGAAAAAAAAGGAGAGAGAAGAAACAAATGAAAGAAGAGAACAAAAAGAAAGATGAAAACCTGCCTCCAGAAAAGGCTGGATATCCACCAACCATACAGAGCAACTGACAAGAGAAACTTTAAAAGTAAGATATACAGAAGTAAAAAAAAAATAATAATAAAAAAGCTCTGAGGCAAAAGGTAGATAAAGAAAAACAGGTTAATGTAAGTTATAAGAGCTAACCAGAAACAAGTTTAAACTAGGTCTTACAGTCATAACTAATAAAATGTCCTCATGTCATAATTTGAGATCTGGTTGGAGACACCAAAGAAAAAGCCTGATTCCGCTTCTTTTCCAGGTGACCCAAGTTTGAATCCCAGTATGCAGATAGCAGCTAACAATTGTCTGTAATTCTTGTTCCAAGGGATCTGATGCTCCATACAAGTCTCCGTAGGCCCAGTCACAAATATGGTTAACATCCAAACAGGCAGAACACTTACACCCATAAATAAAGTATAATAAAATTAAAATGTTTATTCTTTCAAAAATGTTTTGGAATTGTTTTTTCTTGTCGGGCATAATGTGTTGAACTAGGAGTCAACAATCTAAGGTCCATGGGTGAAAGCTGGCTTTTAGATTGTTTTTGTAAAAGTGTAATTGAAACAGTTACTCCAAATGCTTATATTTTTTCCCAGCTTTAATGGTATACATGGGTTCTTAGATAGTCTGATCTATAAAGTCTCAAATGTTTTCACTCTAGCTCTCTCCACACACTTTGCCATCCTGTTATAGAAGATGCTCTGTTCCTGTTAGGATGAAGAACTTAACTAGCTCCACATTTTAACACCTCAGAATGTTTTCCCTGAAAGATAGAGCCCCGGAAATGAACACAGAAAAAAAAATGTTGATGAAAGAAAAAGACGATGGCATCAGGAAGAAACTAACACTTTTACTTAATTAATAGTAATAAATTTGAAACTTCCCCCAAGCATAACTACCGTTACTATGAGGAAGAGACTTCCTATTAATAAGTTGACTTAGAGTTAATATTCTTAACTTCCTGTGAGAGTGTAACGGAATCAAGCTTGACTTTGTTAGCAAAGTAAGCCTTGCATCTTCTGTTGAATAGAATCCCACAGAGCTGCTAAATGAACAAGTAATTTTCAGACATAGATAGAGTCATTCAAGTCTATTTAAAGCATTTCACTAGCATTGCACATAAATGCATGCATACTCACGAGAGTGGGGTGTGCACGGTTGTTCCTAAAACCCTTGTCTGTCCTTGTATCTTTGCAGAAAGGCAACACTAATGAAGCGTATTTCTATGACAATGGACAGAATACCAGACAATAGTAACTTAAGGAAGAAGATTATGTTCTGGCTCACAGTTAGAAAGTACAGCACATCGTGGTAGGGACGGCAAGGTGTGGAAATATGAACAAGATGTGGGGAGTGAGCCACAGTGCTTCCAATGACAGGAGGGCTCCCTCCTGGAGGGGCACATGAATGCTTGGGCTCAAGTGATTTTCCCTTCTTGGTCAGGTCAGGTCAGAACCCTTAGTTTTGTTTAGTCTCCTACCTCAATCTAATCTTCATCAATTAAAATGAGCATGACCACAGGCTAAGTTCACCTAGATGACACCCTGTGCTGTGCTCAGAGGATTGCTTTCATGGGAATTCTAAGTCTCATCGAGTTGACAAGCAAATCAACCAATCATCACAGAAGGAAAACAGAGTGTAATTAAATCAATATCTATGTATTGAAGACTAAAGAACAATTTGCCTGAATGAGACTAAAGATTTTTTTCCTTATATGTGAAGTTCATGAGAAAGCTTTAAAAAAAATGTTTTTGGTACTGAAGGGTATGGAATAACTTTGTAATAAGTATTTTGATTTTATGATAGTGCTGAAAATTTCATAAATATATCCTGCGGTATCAAATATTATGCCAATATTTATTTTCTCTCTGTATGTGGTCATACACATTTGTATGTGCATGTATAGTGTGCACGTGTGTGTGCATCCACACATGCAAAAGTTATGTTAAATATTTAAAGCTATGCAGCAGTATACTAACTTTCTACATGGGTACTGGTAACTCAGATTCAGACCTTCATATCTGCATGTCAAGCATATTAAAGACTAATCAATTACCTAATTCCCAAGATTTAATTATTTATGTAAACAAAAGAAAATACATAGGCACATTTACTTTTGTCCATAATAAATTTTAAAGCTGTCTTTTGATTAAAAAAATAATTTTATTGTTGTTTATTTGATTATGTGATTTTGTTTATTTGATTATGTGATTTTCTAAATGTAAGAAACAATAAAAACATGATTTTAGTTGAATTTACATTTGAGAAGTGGGGTTATTACACCAGATTGAACAAGTAACTGCTTGAATTTGCCTTTGTTTTGTCTATTTTCTTAACTCGCCAAAACATATTTTTGATAATTTATTTTTCAAATTCTCATTTTCTCGGCTATAAAAACAAAATTTGTTGTGCTATTTTCTTAATAACTAGTGTCTCCTTAATAAATACAAATTGCAAATGCATTATTTGTAACATTGCAATTTTTGAACAAAATTCCATCAACATTGATAGGTATTATTATTCAAAATATTATTTCACCTGCATGTCTTTTTCTTTAGTGACACTAAAGTTTCATAAACAGATTCTAAATGAATAGTAATGTCACTAAGATCACATTTATACTTTAATTTGCGTATGTTTAGTGGCAACTTGCTTCATACTCAGTTTCCAAATTAAATTGCATTGTTTCTCTTTGATTATATTCAGATATTTCTGAAAAGTATGACATTTAAGCAATGCAAAATTATAAAATTACCTTTATGAAAATTTCTATTTGAATAAAATTTTGTCAAGGTTAACTTAAAATAATGATGTAATTCTGAATTTTAAAAACAAAAGTATAGTTGTGGCTACACTTTTTCTAATATATTATGAATGATACGTTTTATATTTTTAATCTTTTTATATTACGCACCATTTTTAAGGAGGCATGCAGAACTACAGAAAATATCTAGATTCATTTTGGTTTTTAAAATAAACTAAGTTTACTCATACAAATACAATATAAACATCAAACAAAATTCAATTTTACTGCAACAAACCAACAGAGTCATAATGTTTTATGATGTCTAGTATCATTAAGTGTGTGTGGAAACAAACATCCGTTCATGTTTGGTGTGCGAGTAAACTGATGCAGTCACTTTACTGGGTAATTTGACAAAAGCAATTACTTTTCTATGGGCATCATCCCCCTGACTCAGCAACTCCACTTCTAGAAATGCATGCTCAGATATAATTACACATCAAGAGTGAAGGCTCCTTCTTGTAATGTTGGTGGACCTAAGCTTGGGGTAAAAGAAATCACTCCTACTTCTAGTCTTTTTTAACTACTACTCAAATTGTCAAAATTGCTTTTGGGGGAGGGAATGATACATGTTATAACTATTTTTATAAGCTGTACTTTCTCCATTCTTTATTAGTCCTATATGTGAAATTAGTTGAATTGTATTTTTATTGAAAGTATATTTATTTCATATCATATTTTCTGATATTAGTTCCCCCTCCCCAAGGTCCTCTTACATATTCCCCACCTCTCTACTTGCACAAGTCCACACCCTTCTTTGCTCTTTGTCTCTCTCATTAGAAAACAGGCAAGCACCTAAAAAGGATATAAAATAAAAAACAAATCTGAATAAATTAAAATAAACAAATGAACATAAAAACAAGGAATCAAGGAAAATGCACAAGAAATACACACACACACACACACACACACACACTATATATATATATATATATATATATATATACTCACAGTGACAAACACAGAAATCCTAAGGGGGAAAAAAAAAACATAGCCCAGATACCAGATACAGACCAGACAGAACATTGAGACAATGAAATAGCATACACACAACACACACACACACACACACACACACACACACACACCACAAATAAAAGGCAAGGCAAAGCAAAACAGAACAGAACACAAAACAGAATAACAAATACATAAACAAAAACAAAAATAAGCCTCCAAAAATTCCATTGAGTTTGTTTTGTACTGGTCATCTCCTGATGGACACAGAGCCTGGTCTTAAGAGCAGTTTGTATACCAGTGAGACTCAGTTGGAGAAAACTACTTTTCATTTGTGAGTGATTATCTATTGGAGGTAGCTCCTGGGTTAGGGCTGTGGGCTTGTGTTTGCTTCCCCTCTCAGTTCTGGGACCCCATCAGGTCCAGACCAGCATAGGCCCTGTGCATGATGGCTCAGTTTCTGTACATCTGTCCCACTGTGTTTAGACGGCATTTTCTCTTGGTGTCTTTCGTCCCACCTGGTCTGAGATTCTTTAAGCCTCCTCTTCTACACGGTTCTCTGTGCTATGAATGGAGTGAATTGATGGAGATGCCCATTTTAAGACTGGAAGTTTCAAGGTCACTCACTACATGCTGTCTAGCTATGGTCTTCTGTATTTATTCCCATCTACTGCTGGAGGAAGCCTCTCTGATGGTGGCTTAGCAAGACACTGAAGTATAAGTTTAGCAGAATGGCATTAAGTGTCATTTTTGTTGTTAGGTTCAGTTAGTACAACCGTAGTGTTTGGTTTTCCCACATGTAACATGAGGGGCTGTTTTGTTGGGGATTTTGTCCCACCCAGTACCCCACAGCTGGCAAGCCCCAAAGAAAATCACACAGAGGTCTAGAGAAGATTATAAACTGATTGGTCCATTAGCTCAGGCTTTGTATTAGCTCTTATAATTTATATATCACCTTATTTTTATCTATGTTAGCCACATGGCTTCATACCTTTTTTTAGTGGGGCAGGTCACATCCCTCTTCTTTAGTGGTCTGGCCAAGGTGTGAAGGAATGGACTTCCTCCTTCCCAGCATTTTCCTGTTCTCATCGCCCCGCCTCTACTTCCTGTCTGATTGACTGGCCTGTACTTCTTGCCTGGCCAAACAGCATTTATTTAAAACATAATTGACAGAATACAGACAATTCTCCCACACCACCCATAGGTCCATGTCCTACTCTGTATCAGGTTCTTGACCACTGAACAGTGTTGGGTATAGGTTCTAGCTCATGAAGTGGTTATGTAGGAGTTCCTTCTATTTGTGTTCCTTCTATTCATTGGTTAATGAATAAAGAAACTGCCTTGGCTTAGCTGATAGGGCAGAACTTGGGTAGGCAGTGAAAACAGAACTGAATGCTCAGACGAAGAAGGGCAGAATCAGATATGTCATGGATCTGTGGCTGGAGGTAGATATGCTGAAACTTTTCTGGTAGGTCACAACCTCATGGTGATACACAGATTGATAGAAATACATTAAACTTGTATGTAAAAGTTAGCCAATAAGAAGTTAAATCTAATGGCCGAGCAGTGTTTTAATCAATACAGTTTCTGTGTGGTTATTTTGGGTGTAAGCTAGCCGGGCAGCCAGGACAAACAAGCAGCCGGTTCCCTTACAACAAAGTGGCTTATAAATCCAATCAGATTTGCTATGTGCCACTATTTCGATAACACATCTTTTTTTTTTTTTTAAAAAAAATTGAAGTCCCCTCATTATTTTTTCTGGTTTTGTTGCTTTAAAGAAGATAGAGATACACAAAGGAATTCAAACCTGATTTTTACACTGACTGACCAAATCCAAATTCAAATAACTTTTGAAAAAAATAAAAATATTCCATTTATATAATAACTGTTTTAACCAATAAAAATTTAAAGTAAACTATGATTCACAATAAAACAAAAACAAGGATGGCAAGACTTGGATGGAATTGAAAGAGTTATTGGTGAGGTCAGGGTTGCAGTTTCTGGCCCTGGCAGGATATTTCCCTGACTTCTATTCCTTTTGTTTTTACGGAGTATTGGATGTGCTTTCATATTCAAGTCTCAAACAATATCACAAAGAAAAAGCTGGATGAGATGAGATGCTTAGTTAATGTGATTATGCGGTGAAATGAAATTTATAATTCAAGTAAAAATCATCTTCTTTGACATCTGAATTGTTTGCTGATTGGAGACAAATTAAACCTGGAGATGGATCTATTTGGATAAGCCAGCTTTCAGTTGCTGTTTAATTGTGCTCATTATTTATCTCACATTTTTTTAGCCTATATTTGAGCATAATCCCTATGGGCTATTAACTGTGCTGATTCAATAGCAAGACAAGTAATTATTAAGCCTATTAGATGTGGTCATTTTGAAGGTCATAGACTTCAATTGTTCTCAACAAAGCCATCTAACCTTTACTAACCTTTACTTCATTCATATTAGAATGAAAATGAATGTTATAAAATAAATTTTACTTAGGTTTAGATATATGTAAAAACACAAGTGAAAAATAAATAAATGCCATTCAAAGCTTCACATTAATATATGGGAATCAAAATATCAAGCTTTAAAAAATAGACATATCAGATATATAAGAATGCAAGTAGTTGAACAAAATTACATAATAATAGCTGAAGCTTCATAAGTAAATTTTATTTACTTCGGGTTCTTATTATTCTTATTTACTGTATTTATTGTAATAAATAAATTAAAAGCCATCACACTACAGGACAGTGGTTAAGCAAACCATTAATACATGCTATTACTAAGGTGCATGCTTCCAAAAATAACTTTGCTGAGGAATTATCTTGGAAATAACGTTGGTATTGATGTAACATTTACTTAAAACTGTATGCCAACTTCCTCCTTCCTTCTTAACATCATTATTTTCAGGTATTGAATAAAAGTTCTTTGTCTCAGATGCATATGTGACCTTAATTTTGCTCTGTCAACAGAAAATCTTCACAGACTGTTTTCATATTCCAGTCAAATCACTTGGGTGACTTTCTGCTATTTTCAAAGGGTCTCAATAATACTAAATTGGATTTCTAATTTCAGAGATCTAACATCTATGGATTCAAGCAAATAGAAGATAAAAAATTACTATGAAAAAAACTGGTATCTATACTGGACATGAACAGAAAGCTTTGCTCATTATCCCATAAGAAATATAGTTACAGGAGCTGGAGAGATGGCTCAGTGTTTAAGAGCATTGCGTGCTTTTCCAAGGTCCTGAGTTCAATTCCCAGCAACCACATGGTGGCTCACAACCACCTGTAATGAGGTCTGGTGCCCTCTTCTGGCCTGCAGACATACACACAGACAGAATATTGTATACATAATAAATAAATAAATATTTAAAAAAAAGAAAAAAGAAATATAGTTACAAGAATTTACAAAATATTTATATATTATATTAAGTAATTATTTCAAGTAATACAGAGTTGATCTAAAGTATATAGGAAGATTTATGCTGATTACATTCAAATACTATTTTATTTTTATGAGGGACTTAAGCATCATTGGAATTTGGATCTCACTGATCCTAAGGGAGGTCTATAATACAAAGGCAAAGGCATAAAGAACAAATTTCACCTCATCAAAGCACTACATGAGAGTTAAAATTACAAGTTTGAACTAGTGTGTAGCTGAGTGGTCGAGTGTTTGTCTAGCATCCCCAAGACTGGTTTCAATCAACAGCTATAGAAACAAAATGCATGTGTGCTTCATCCATACTACTTTCTTTAATTTTACACTTAATTATAAAATAAATTTTGTTTTCATTATTTTTATTGCACAGTAAAAGATGTCTTGCCTCAGTATCTAGTCCAGTTTGGAGTGTGGTTCTAACCAGGAATAGTGGACCACGTTTCCTTTGTCTTGCATATTGATATAGGTAAAATCTTTCTTATGTAAAAATATTTTATATCTTCTTCAATTTCTAATTCTTTTCTCTCTTATTTATTCTTTATCCTGGTGCATTTGCTTAAGTAAAATGAATTAAAATTTCCCCAAACCTCATAAAGAACAACTTGTATCCACATTCCATTTCTTTAGATAAAGAAACTAAGAGATGTTGAGTAACTTGTTCAGAATTACACATCTAGTTTCTGGATTTATAAAATTTTTTGAAATCCTTGCCTTCAGACTCTCAAATCCAGGTTGATAACCCCTATACTCTCCTCTTTGTTTTATTCTTTGTGGACTTTAGCACGCCTGATTTTTTTCCCTCTTTGGAACTATTGCATTGTTATCCTCACAAGACCAGAACATTTCAATTATATTTAATATAGTTATCTTGCAATCTATTTACACTTAGTTTTTTAAAAACATGAAAGCTTTGAAGCATGCATTTGGGATTCAGGATTGGAAATTTAGTGCGTCTCTATGGTAGAACATAAAAAAATACCTGCCTTCCCTTCATTAACAAGTGAAACATCAGAGGCACATCCAACTGCAAAGAAGATTTTTTTCTCCTAGACATAACCTTGATCCGGAAGTGTTTCAGTTTTCCTTAAATGCACCAGGCACACTATAAGAAAAGCCCATTATTCTGTATTTACTTCAATCTTATTTAGTAATTTTCTTTTTTTTTTTTTCAGATTTGTCACAAGCCAGGATCTTAGAAAAAAATCCCAGGACTCTTCTTTTGAAATATTATTACGTTTTTTTTTTAAAAAAATAATTTAAATAAGATATGTCCCTTTTTGAGACAAGGTCTTCATATTTGCCTAGAACTTCCTATGTAGACTAGACTGTCTTTAAACTCAAGCATGTCTACCTACCTCTACCTCCCAAGTGATGGGCTAAAGGGTCTGCCACCATTTTCATCATTTCAAATCAGGTTTGAATCACTCTGATTCAGAACTGGGATAGTATTGTTAATGTTAAACCTATTTATCTGAAAGCATATAGACTCCAGTAATGTTACTTTGTGCGAGGCACTGAGCCAAGAGTTAGGGATGAGAGGAAAATATGCTCACAGAGCTAAGAGTGTTGCAGGGAAGAAAAGAGCCACACCATTTCCAGTAATGACAGTTTATTTGTTAGTAACAAAAATCTACTGAATCATGGAGTGATTTCCCAGAAGGCTACAATATACCTCAGTGAAAAACCCAGCAGGAAATATAAGCAGAAACCAAATGTATTAATGTCCAGAACAAAAAGGCTATGAACTGATATTATATTATCGTCAATAAAAGATAGCATGATCTCCTATTTTCCTCTCTGTGTAGAATTAACACTTCCTATCTCACTGCAACATTCTTTTCTCGACTTTGGAACACATCAGACTTTAACATGGCTTTTCCAAGTTCTGGTTTCTTATTTCCCAAAGAATAAGATCCTTTTACTCTGCTCCCAAGTCATGAAAGGAAAGAATGTACCTCATTACCGCAGTAAGTCCATCCAAGACAATTATTATATGAGATTTGGTGAGAACACTGGTTCAACTCTTATTTAGCAGGCATCACATGTAGAGCAATGTGAAAAGTTGTCTGTCATAGCTGATTCTATAGTAACCGAACCCTGGGCTGGAGAATAGGCTCCATCAAGATAGTATAAGATATGAATAATGTTTTTGCAAAAAAGAATGTTAATGACTGCAAAAATGTAGACAAACTGATAAGACTGTTATCATATATGGCATTACCTTGGTATATATACACATTAAACATAATAAAAGTCTTATTCCCATAATAATAATGTGGTTGTAGAACATGGTATTCATTGTGATATGTCAAAAATGATGTCAATACCAATTTTTTTTATCCAGTGCTTAATTTATGCTAGATATAGTTTAGGAGATTTGTTTTACAACAACACTGTAAGATAGATAAAATTGATTTCTCCATCCTCCATACAAAAAAAATGACCAATAGAGAGCATAAGGAGTTTTGCAGGGTCATATATCTAGCAAAAGGCCACATGTAGGGTCCCTTTTTTCCCCGAAAAGTTATTTTAAACAGCAAACATTATTTTCTGTCCGAATGAAAGGATGTTGTTGTATAAGATAGGTATTAGTGTGTGCTTTGGGAGACCGAAAAGATGATTAACTTCAGTGAAGGAGTGCTTGATGAAAACAGATTAGCTTTTTTTTTAATTTTTTATTTTTGCTTAGCCATGTTTTGATAAAGACAACACATCCAAATCTGGCAAGTAGATTGAATTCTGAGTCTGGTGAGGCATAGAAACTCCACTGGGAGAAGACACGGAGAGGTTCTTAGGGGAGCTTGTGAGGGAAGGTTCTCATGGAGGAGTGGGGAAGAGAGTCAACAAATCTGACAAAAAAAATGCCTGCATTGTTCTGTCAAAACCTTCTATGGCTTCTTGCTTGTCTTTCTGGGGTAGTTCTGTTCTCCCCAACTCCTGCCCAATATAGATATGAATAATTTGCATTCATATGAATTTTAAGGTCAATTTTGTTATATGTATTTTTGATATTGATTAAGGTATTGTGATTGTGTAGTTCATTTTAAAAATGTAATGTATAATTAGGAAATATAGGTTGTTATTGGTTAATCATCAATAATAGTCAAGCTTGTCATGTTAGTTAGATTTTCTAGATATACAGAGATATATTTCAGCTAGATAGGCACTCTTCATATCTTTCAAAGACTACAGAATATGGCATTTTAAATGTTTTAATAACGTAGGGTTGTTCATGACAATGAGACACGTCTGCTCCTGGCAGTACCAGTGACTTCAAAAGGAAGATGGGCATCAAAGAGGCTTCTTATGGAGTTGGTTTGACATTTGGGCAAGAAACTGCTCTTGCCTGGATTGTTGCATAAACTGGACCCAAAACCTGCAGAGAGAGGACTGCTGAACTTGCCTAAAGGTGAGATAATCTTTCGGGGTTCCTGATTCATGAAAGAGTCTGCAAGACATTTTGCAGGACACAGCAGAAAGTAACTGAACTGTCTTTAAAATTTCCTGCTTCATGGAAATGTATGCTGGATACTATGGGCCTGAAGGCTGAAGATGGATGCTCCAATGGTACAAAAGAACTTTGCGTGACTGTCCAGACAGCAAGATGTCTCTGTCATTTCTAGAGTTTGGAAGTTGCTTATTTCTTGTTTGCTTAGGTAATATTATATCCTTTGGTAGTCTTTGATGGAGTTGAAGAATATATAGATAGGTATTGTTTTCCTTAGTTATGATAAAAGATAAAGTAGATATAAATATTGCAACTGTAATTCTTGCTTGATAACTGTTTTTGTTATATTTAATTTTACTGTGTTAGACTGAATGCCTTTCTTTTTGTTTAAACAGAAAAAGGGTAAATGAAGGAGGAGGGTCATCTGTCTATGTGTCGCTCTCATTGGTTAATAAAGAAACTGCCTTGGCTTTTTGATAATGCAGGATTTAGATAGGTGGAGTAGGCAGAACAGGATGCTGGGAGAAAGAAATCATAGGTGGTCAGATGCCATGGAGCCAGCCACCAGGTCAGACATGCTGAATCTTTCCCAGTAAGCCACCACTTCATGGTGCTACACAGATTATTAGAAATGGGTTAAGCAAGATGTGAGAATTAGCCAATAAGAGGCTGAAACTAATGGGCCAGGAAGTGTTTAAAAGAATACAGTTTCCATGTTATTATTTCCGGGGCTAAGCTAGCCGTGCAGGAGCTGAGTGGGACAAAAAGCAGGCCTGCTCACCTCTTCACTGCACTGCCCAGTGCTCATCAACCAGACAGACAAAATCCTTTAAGTATCTTTTAGCAAAAATGTTTTTCACAATGAAAATCTCCCATGACTTATATGTAGCTGCAGGTTAAAGACCTCGATCTACACATTCCCTGCATTCCACTCTTCCTTGTTATAAAATAGTTAAAATGTTTCACCTATCAGTGAGTGAAATCGTGTATCCATGGGAAGGCTGAACTCTAAGTAAGATGAAAAATTGTTAAAATAAGTGAATAGTAACTTTAAAGTATTTCTTTTCCCTACTTATTGATCTTTGCTTTGGTCAATCTTTTATCACCATTTCTAAAAGATAAACATCAGAACTGCAAAAAATAGGACTTACAGAAAAATATGTTTCTGAAATTCTCTAAATGAATGTAAGGAAATAGGTCCCAATCCCTTGCCTTATCTACATCAAACTCAAATTGGTTCTTATCATAAAACATAACCTGTACGTGTGCTATATTTTCTCCTTCAGCACTCTTACTCTATCTCAAAATTTCACCGTTTCTTTCCTACTCACCTACCCGAGTTACTGATGTCTCTTCTAGCTCTTATTTCACTCTTCCAGACCTTCCCAGGGTCATAGCAAAACTCATTCAAAACATTTAGTTTAAGTCATTTTAGCAATTACACCTTTGCTATGATTTAAAAGTAATTACAGAATAAAATACTCTGACCCTACAGCTTCATTGATTGTCATTATCCTTACTCTGCTCTCTCTAATAAATACTCTCCAGTTGTAACAGTAGTATGGAAGTGGTTGCCGAACATTTCAGATCAAGGAAAAAACATGCATGAAGACATGCAGATTGAGAGCAACGAAATTATAAAGCTGGAATGTAGTAATGTAGTTGCAAGTAGAGAAGGGAGAAAGAATGGTAAAGGGAGAGATGAATTAGAGGATACAAACTGGATTATAATGTATGTTTTAGCCATTAATAAAAAGGACTGGGATTCCCTGCTCCTCTATCCAACCTTGTTTTATCCCCAATCATCCCATTTCCCCAAGTTCCCCCCATCCTCCCCTTCTCACTTTTCTCTCCCCATCTCCCCTTAACCCCATCCCATCCCACCCCCAAGATCCCATTTTTTTTTGCCCAGCAATCTTGTCTATTTCCCATAGCCAGGATAATAACTATATGTTTTTCTTTGGGTTCACCTTCTTATTTAGCTTCTTTAGGATCACAAATTATAGACTCAGTTACCTTTATTTATGGCTAGAAACCAATTATGAGTGAATACATCCCATGATCTTCTTTTTGGGTCTGGGTTACCTCACTCAGGATAGTGTTTTCTATTGCCATCCATTTGCATGCAAAATTCGAGAGGTCATTGGTTTTTACAGAAGAGTAGTACTCTAATGTGTATATATTCCACACTTTCTTCATCCATTCTTCCATTGAAGGGCATCTAGGTTGTTTCCAGGTTCTGGCTATTACAAATAATACTGCTATGAACATAGTTAGGGCATCTCTTGGGTATACTCCCAAGAGTGGTATTGCTGGGTCCAGGGGTAGCTTGATCCCAAATTTCCTGAGAAACCGCCACACTGATTTCCAAAGTGAACCACCTTAGGGTTAGTAAGAGACTTGAACCTAGAGTGGCTCCCAGGTGCCCAGGGCAATGTCCCCAGTTAGTTCCTTGGGCAGCTGAGGATAGGGAACCTGAAATGACCCTATCCTATAGCCATACTGATGAATATCTTGCATATCACCATAGAACCTTCATCTAGCGATGGATGGAGATAGAGACAGAGACCCACACTGCAGCACCGGACTGAGCTCCCAAGGTCCCAATGAGGAGCAGAAGGAGGGAGAACATGAGCAAGGAAGTCAGGACCATGAGGGGTGCACCCACCCACTGAGACAGTGGGGCTGATCTGTTGGGAGCTCACCAAGGCCAGCTGGACTGGGACTGAAAAAGCATGGGAATAACCTGACTCTCTGAGCATGGCGAACAATGAGGGCTGATGAGAAGCCAAGGACAATGGCACGGGGTTTTGTTCCTACTGCATGTACTGGCTTTGTGGGAGCCTAGCCAGTTTGGATGTTCACCTTCCTAGATCGGGATGGAGGGAGGAGGACCTTGGACTTTCCACAAGGTAGGGAACCCTGACTGCTCTTCGGATTGGAGAGGGAGAGGGAGAGGAGAGAGGGGCGGGAGGAGGGGGAGGGAATTGGGAGGCTGGGAGGAGGCAGAAATTTTTTTTTAATAAAAATAAATAAATAAAAATAAATAAAAAGACTGGGAACATGGGAAAGTTGGTGTTAAGTTAGCAAGTGTATAATGAACTATGCAGTGCTTGAGAAGGAGACAAGAGAACATTTTAATAAGAGGAAGGACATGACCATCATTGCCCTTAAAAATCGGTGAAGTATATTGATCTGAATCAAGAAGCCAAGCCTAGAAGACTGGAGCTCAGCCAGTAGGAGCTGATGGAGCACAGAGGGGAAAGCAGTGTGGACTAGTAAGGCCATTTAAAGTAATTATTTGGGGATAAATGCTCTCTTAGGGGCCTGTCTTAGTCATGGAACTTTTAGTACTAAGATAAATCATAATTTCTTGTAAGATTTTTTGATTGAATCCTTTTAATAATAAGGTACTAACATACATGTGAAATATTAAAATAGATAAACACATTTTATTTTTCAAAATGCAAAGGGGACAGAGTGTTTAATCTCCACTTGTGAAAAATAAAATAAGTGATTACTTCAGAGCTGGGGATTTGGAGTCAAATCAGAGGTGTTGAATACACAGTGAAAATAGCATATTCCCCAAATAATCCTGTTTTCAGGAAGCATTCTGAACGGAGCAGCCAGGTTTGGATTTGTTGTCCTTCTGGAGCACTTCCTTTGCTGCTGACTTTGAAGGTTTAAGAATGTGATATCTCACTTCTAAAAATGCTCTCAGTTGCCAACACAAATACAACTTAAATAAAATTAAGAAATAAAATTCTTAGAATAATGAGAGATTTTTTCCACCATAGGAATACTAATTTCAAAAGAAAACCAAGTACATGTTTTAGAAAAATGAAGATTTTTTTTAAATTGTGACCTCACTAAAAGATCATGTATTTTGCCAAAGCAACATGTTCTAGATAATTGGTTTTGGACTGTCACACCTGGAAATAGAAGACAATAGAATTTGTTGGTCAAATCATGCCTTTTCCCTGAATATTCATTTGGATGAGCCTATGATTAAAAACTATAATTAAAAAAAATGTTGCTACTAAAATCTTGGAGTTATTTTTAAATTCTAATAAACTATGTAACAAACTATGGTAGACTGTCTGCTTCCACAGCTGAGTGGGAAGAAGATGGCCTGGTATTAATTTGGTATTTGATGAGTCCAATTAGAATTCTTAAGAGAAGAAGGAATTTTTATCTGTGAAAATAGCATTCAAAATGTATGTAAGTGACATCCATATTTCCTTAAGTAATGGTAGTCTTGACATCTTCACCATTCACGAGTAATATATCCAAACCTATTCAATTTTCTTGTTCTAGACATGACAATTCTAACACACGACTAAAGAAACAGGCACAGAGATCAATTACTTTGGAAACCACTTGCCAATTTTCTGAAAAATTTCCATATAGTTAATGTATGAAAGAGTTAAATCACATTCCCATTTTGTGTGTGTGTGTGTGTGTGTGTGTATTTGTGTGGTGTGGGGGTGGGTACTTATTCTTTAATAAGAAGGAGGGGAAAAGGAGAGAGGATGTAGTGCTGGGAGGTTAAAGAGGTGAGGAATCTGGGAGGAGTTGGTGGAAGGGAAAAGCATTAAAATTTAAAGGATATAAAAATATACTTATGCAAAATGTTACAAAACATAAAGCATGTCAAAACAACTTTGACATATAACTTAAGCAGCTGCAATGGAAGGATAAATGTATGCATTTTGCTATATAGAAATCATCAATTATGGACACTGATTCATACAAAACTTTGGGTACATCAAAAATTTATAGTAAGTAAAAGGAAAGAAATCACAAAATAGTACACACTATAGTGTTCCACATGTAATGTAGAGTGAGATAGCTGGTTCCTTGAGAGCGATGTCAAAGACAGACATTTATTGGCCAATTTGCTAATATTATAGTTCATGCAAACTTTACCTAACAAGAAAACCTATCAACAAGTGAAACATTGGATGGCAACATTTTAGGTCAGAAGATAACGACATGCACATGACACATGATTTTGTTTTGGATTCTAAAACCAAAGAACAGGGTATAGAAGGAAATGCTATTATAATATCTGAAATTTAAATCTTGAAATTACGATAATATAATTGCTGTCTAAAAATTTCACTGGGCAAACTGATTGTAAGCAATTTTCATATGTTAAAACAACAGGAATACTTGCCTCTGGTAATAACTTTCAGTGCCTAAAGAGAAAATTATTTTATTAACATGAAAAGGATATGCATTTCCTAGTTTCTGCTCCAGAACAGCAGGTGTCTGATTAAATGAACTTGGTAGAAAACCATTACAAATGAGTTAGAGAGGAAAAGTAAAACATGCCTGTAACATATTCTATTTGATAATATGACCTGGTAGGCAGAACACATGCATATACTAATTAAGATAGTATTACACAATTAAAATTTCATGAAAATATTAACAAGTAAAGAGCTATCTTAAAATTATATTGCTTGCTTCATAGCCTGATCCTTTGTGCATACTTGTTCCTTAATATAGAACAATCAAAGATATAAATAGTCATATTTGACTTGACTAAGTTGCTAACGAACACTTAATAGTTCAATAGTGCACAAATAAAGAAATTCATATTATTTTATTTTAAATCACTGAGCTTGAGGATGTAGGCCTTCAACTATAAAGGAGAAAGGGGGAAATTTACATGATATTGTTGCTAGCTAATTGTTTTATAGCTTGGCTGATTTGGGATTTAGTTTCATAGATATTTGACTGATGAGTGGTCCTGGGCATGCTGAGACAGAACATCATGGCTGTGAGCATGGTGATGGAAAAATGGCTCAACTCCTGACAGGATGGTTGCAGAGGTCTGCAGACGTAGTTCTTTTACTTAAGATGACTTCTTACAATTCCAACATCCTGACTAACAGTGTCAAAATGGAATAAAACCTTCCAATACACAAGTCAATAGATATTTTCCAAATAAGAAACATAGTATTTACCTCTGGACCTCAAAGACTCATTGTCCACTCATTATAGAAGGGCATTTAGTCTATCTAGTGTCTTTGGAGTCTAAATATTTTTAATATTGTTCAAATATTCAAATGCAGATTTTCTCTTATGCATTAGCCAAACTCTTAGCAAAAGTTCCTTTAAAATTAAATATGCATTTGCACACTTGTAATGTCAAATGCAGAGACTAAATATTTCCATTCCTGATGATTGTGAAAAAATATAACAAGGAGAAGTTGGGTTTGATGGCACACAACTTTTATTCTGGCGCTAAGGAGACAGAGGTAGGTGGTTCTCTATGAATTCTATGTTAGCCTGATGTACTCAATGAATTTCAGGATAGTCTGTTCTATGTAGGCAGTCTTTGTCTCAAAAATGTATGTATGTATGTATGTATGTATGTGTATGTATGTATATGTATATCATATGCACGTATGTGAATTTTATTCTTGATTTGGTATCTCTCATATACAAACACATATGCATTCTAAGATCAATAGAGAACAAAAAAATACATTCTCTCTTAAACTTTATTCTAGCTTTTGTATGTTAAGGACAGATCATACAAAAGAAAGAATAAAATGCAACCAGAAACATATTTTGAATATCTTTCTCACTATACCTAGCATCTGAGGCATATAATGGCATACATGTACTCCCAAAGATTAACAGTCTAATCCCTGTAGCCTTTCTAGCCTCAGCCTCTATAGCTCCTCTCATCAGTTTACCCCTTTCTTATGGCTTCTCTGGTTCAGTGTTCTCCACTGTTTAGATCTATAACTTCCTTGAGTCTTCACTGCAGCTTAGATTTCACTCACAGATTTCCTTCTTGATTTCCACTGGCTGCATGTAGGGACTCTGACTGACACAAATTGTCTGGATTCCCAACCTTCCTTTGAAATCTGGATAGAGGTTTTCATGATGCTGCAGTGCTATGTCTCATATTGGTAACCAAGTGCATGTGGATGGTCACAAGGTCACCATAGTTTGAGAGGTAACTGGACATGCTCAAACCATGGCTATGGCTGTCTCTGAGTATGTAAGTGACTGAATCTAGGGGAAAACAGCCACTAGTGACATTAAGTTATCAGGTACTCAAGTTCTCTTCTCAAATCAGTTGTTTTAAAATAAGTTACACCTTTCCATGTTTGAGGTAAGTTCTTGGTATTCTTCAGATGTTCTTAAAACAGCTGTCTTACTACATCGGTATAAAATGCTTGGCTTATTTTTAATATAGTACTCCATTAATTCTTGGAGAATTCCATGCAATGTGTGAGCATCTATTCACTCTCCATGTTTCTTCTAACTCTTTCAAACTTTATATCCTTTTTTTTTTCAAAAAATAAATACCAACTTTAATTTGTGCTTTACTTAAAGTATGGGGCAATCCAATAGAGCTTCTTTAGCCTCCAGAGGCCATGCCATTAAGGAAAACTAGCTCTCTCTTTTCTTAAATTTCCTACTTTTCCCCCAAATAGGATTACTAGCAGAGCATAGTACTTCCAACACATGTGTCTGAGGAGACGGTGTAAGTAATGACTTCCTCCAAGGTAGATGAAATCATTTGCAATCCTTGTTCTATAAGTAGTATCCCATAGTGAGGCTCCTTCTCTCTCTCTGCTCTTGACAAACGAGACACTCAGGAGTCTTATCATTACTTGTATGAGGAACATAATTTTCATGTAATTGATAATTTCCATTCTACCCAAAATGTTCACTTGCTATTAAAACTGTTATATAAATGTAGGATAGATTAAGGGGAGAAATTTTTGATTATCTACTTCATTTTTGACAGCTTATTCTCAGAATTGCCTGTAAATAGTGTTGTTTGTCTTAGTGGTGGGTCTTCACTTCAGGTCAAGCTAACACTCTCACACACTGGAATTCTTCGTTAGTACATTAGTTGTACCTTTGGGAATGTCTTCTTGTCAGTT
This sequence comes from Microtus obscurus, assembly GCA_963919715.1. Lineage (NCBI taxonomy): Eukaryota > Metazoa > Chordata > Mammalia > Rodentia > Cricetidae > Microtus > Microtus obscurus. Next base: position 1,589,862 of record CAWTZC010001883.1, on the reverse strand, counting down.
CATATTCAGATACACAGCATTAAAGTAAAATGTAAATTAAATTTGATAGTGATAAATGTTTAAAACAATTTGTTTCTGTATTTCTGAGGGCCCATTCAAACAAATTTAGCATTTTCATATATAATCCAAAAGATATAAACCTTACACTAAAACATCTCAAGAAGAAAAATACTTCATTGATTTAGAATATGCTGTTTAAATTGATCAACGGATTGAAGTGCTAAAGGCACATGGTTTGTAGTCCTTAAGGTCACACTGAATACAAGTGCAAGCTAAAGTTTAAAAATGATGCATTTTCTAATATGCTATAATGGTGAAAATACAGTTAAAGAGATTCTATAATCATTATCAAAACTTCCCTGAAAGAAATTTGAACTCAATTATAATTATTGAATTAAGTATTTATAACTTTGTTTTGATCTTCTTAAGCATACTTAATTTTAAATGCTTCTAAATTATTCACTATTTTTAAACTCTGAATTTTGACTTTCCCAAGATCTAAATTTTTGTTTTAAAAGTTGAAAATAGAATTTCCATTAATTTTCAGTAGAAAAAATAGAAGAATTCCAGCTCAAAGGTCCAGAAAATATATTCAACAAAATTATTTAAGAAAACTTTCCCAACCTAAAGAAGGATATTCCTATGAAGGTACAAGGAGCTTACAGAACACCAAAATAGACTGGATCAAAAAAAAATCCCCTCGCCATATAATAATCAAAACACAAAACATACAGAATAAAGAAAGAAAATTAAGGGCTGCAAAGGAAAAAGGTCAAAATATTAAGTAACATATAAACAGAAACCTATCAGTATTACACCTGACTTCTCAATGGAAACCATGAAAGCCAGAAGGTCTTGGATAGATGTGCTGCAGACACTAAGAGACTATGGATGCAAGCCCAGACTACTATACCCACCACAGGTTTCTTTCACCATCAATGGAGAAAACAAGATATTCCATGACAAAAACAGATTTAAACAATACATATCCACAAACCTACCCTTACAGAAAGTACTAGAAGGAAAACCTTAACCCAAGGAAGCCAACAACACCCACAATAGCACAGACATATGACAATCCTCCACCAACACAACTCAAAGAAGGGAAACACATCAAACTCCACACACTAATAGCAGGATATTTCAACACTCATCTCTCACCAATGGACAGGTCAAACAGACAGAAACTTAACAGAGAAATAAGAGAAGTAACAGACGTAATTAATCAAATGGACTTAACAGGAATCTATAGAACATTCTGCCCAAACAGGAAAGAATATACCTTATTCTCAGCATCTCATGGAACCTTCTCAAAAATTGATAGCATACTCAGTAACAAAGCAAACCTCTACAGATACAAAAAAAATTGGAATAACTCCCTGTGTCTTATAGGATCATCATGGAGTAAAATTAAAGCTTAATAACAATTCCACCCCCAGAAAGCCTACAAACTCATGGAAACTGAATAGTAAACTACTGAACCACCTCTGTGTCAAGGAAGAAAGAAAGAAAGAAATTAAAGTCTTCTTTGAGTCCGGCGGTGGTAGCACACACCTTTAATCCCAGCAGTCAGGAGGTAGAAGCAGGTGGATCTCTGTGAGTTTGAGGCCAGCCTGGGCGACAAGAGCTAGTTCCAGGACAGGCTCCAAAGCAACAGAGAAAACTTGTCTCAAAAAAAAACAACAAAAAAAAATCTTCCTTGAATTCAACAAAAATGAAGACACAACATACCCAAACCTATGGGACACTATGAAAGCAGTGCTAAGAGGAAAGTTCATAGCACTAAGTGCCTACATAAAGAAAACAGAGAAAACTCACATTGGAGACTTGAAAGCTATAGAAATAAAGAAGCAGACTCACCCAGGAGGAGTAGAAGACTGGAAATAACCAAACTGAGGGCTGAAATCAACAAAATAGAAACATAGAAAACAATCCAAAGAATAAACGAAACAAAGAGCTGGTTCTTTGAGAAAATCAACAAGATTGACAAACCCCTATCCAAACTAATCAAAAGGCAGAGAGAGAACACTCATATAAACAAGATCAGAAATGAAAAGGAGAACATAACAACAGATAGTGAGGAAATTCAGAGAATAATTAAGTCTTACTAGAAAAGCCTGTATGCCACAAAATTGAAAAATGTAAAAGAATGAACATTTTTTTTTAGATAAATACCATATACCAAAATTAAATCAAGACCAGGTGAACAATTTAAGTTTGGAAGAAAGATCATCGCCACCAGATCGCGTGCTGGTGGAAACTCACCTGCATTTGCTCTTTGAATTGACTGTTTTACCTTATAGTAGTCACCTTCGGGAAGTCTCGTCATTGCAGTCCTGGTTTTTGCTCTCAACTTGCCCCACTTTCCCTCAAAACTTCACCCTATCATTCACCTTTTGCCAACTTAATTTCTTGAGTTCATTAGTCATTAGTAGTGAAAATTGTTTGACTTTAGCACTACTTCTCCTACTCTGCCAGCTTTTTTGCCATGGTCCCTTTCCTTACCGAGCTCCTTCCTCATTTGGGAGAATCTAGCAAATGGTTGTGCCTCGTATGCTGCTCTTTATGAAACAAACTTAACAAAAGAAGTAATGATCATGTTCTTTTTTGTTTTTGTTTTTGTTGTTTTGACCTGCCTGTCTCCGAGTACTGGGATTAAAGGTGTGTGCCACCACCATGCAGCTCATGCTATTTTTTTTTAATAAGTAGTTAATGTTGTTGTGTCTATTGTTTGTTTTGTGGGTTTATTTTGGATTTTTTATTTGGCTTTACTTTTTCTTTCAACAAGAAATAAGTCTTTTGATATCATTTTTCATATTTTAAATATAGTTCTCCTGTTCTGGAGGTCATAATTCTAATGTTATAATAATTAATTATAAGACTATATTGTTATAATAATTAGAAGATCCCAAATTTATGTTGTTCATTGCTATCAGTATGTAGATGTGTCTTATGTTGATTTGATATCCAACATATTTATTAATTTATTTAGTAATTTTATGTACCTTCTTTTGATTGTTTGATAAAAGCAATATCTCTACTGAGAAAATGGAGGCCTTTGACATATTTAATACATCTTATTTTTCCTTTACACTTTCTATGTGATATTTAAGTTCACTTGAAGTGTATTTGCTAGGTACATTCCTATCATATAGAATGCAATTACTTAAATTTTGTAATAGAATAATATCTTTTCTGTAAATAATTTTTAGATAGCCTTTGTCTTGATGAAGATGTTACTTTATAACATTTCTGATTGCTAAAAATAGGATTTTGTTTTGTTTTTTGTTCAGTACTAAGACTTTGCCAAAATGTTGGATTTAATAGTTTAATTAAATTGTATTTTTTGAAAAACAAAAAAAGAAATTAGAGATGTGAAGTATTAATGGTTTTGGAAGAAAATTTAATAGAAATATTAGGAAAGGTCTCATGCAGAAAATGAAACTGGATCAGAAACTGGAAATGAACAACAATAATGTCAATAAACATATATAACAAGAACATTTTAGAAATCTTATTTCCAGAGTATTTGGATGATTTATTGACTATAGAGTTGAGTGAGGCATAAGATCTCAACCCTATATGAAGAACTATAGGCAAACTAAGAATGCTGTGGAGGGGCACATATAGTCTGTGACTGAAACATTATACAGACTGAAAAGGTAATATTTACTATGTAAGTTTACATACACCAGGTATGGTGATGTACCTCTTTAATCTCAGCACTTGCGAAACAGAGGTGGCAGAGTTCAAGGTCAGCCTGGTCCATGTAGTGAGTTCAAGGATAGCCAGGTCTCTGTAGAGAGAGACTGTTTCAAAAAAGTATACATATGTTCTTGCAACAACAATTAATTTAAAAGAGAAACTATGAAATTTGAATGATAGCAAGAAGCAGGCATATGGGAGTGGTTAGGAGAGCAAAACGAAAGAATGATGTAATTTTATACAATAATCTTAAAAAATAAATGATTTTAAAAATTAGGAGGGGTAGCTTATTGTATGCATTGACGTCTGCTTTAATATGGTAGAGAAGAGCTGGAGGGTCATTTGCTACTGTTCTGAGAATAGATTGAATAGAAAGAGTGTGTGTGTGTGTGTGTGTGTGTGTGTGTGTGTGTGTGCGCGCGCGCGCACGCACATGAACAGGCACACATGCAGAAGAGTAGGGACAAAAAATGAATTAGGTGTCATCCTTAGTTGTTCTGAACCTTATTTTTTGAGGCAGGATCTCCTACTAAGCATGATGTTTCTGGAGTCAGCTCAGTTGGCCGGCCATCAAGCTTCAGGGATTTGCTTGCATTCAACACCACAGCAACTAGGTTTCAGATACACACCTATACACTTGGCTTTAATTGGGAGCCAAGCTTCAATCTGGCTCCTGTGTTTCCATGATCTAGCACTTCAGTGGCTGAGCCCTCCCTCCAATTCCTATTTCTTTTAAGTATGACAACATTGGTTTTTATTGGATGTGTATTGAAAAAGAAAATAAAGTATAAAGTTTACGAACTAAAAATTTGAACCTCAGATTTCATGGGGATAGGAAAACTAGAGCAAAAGGTAGCTTTTGAGTCAGATCAGGAAGCAGAGTTGTATGTTATAATTTCAGATGCCTATTAGACATCATATCCAGTTGCCTGTCAGGGTGGGAGGAAGAATAGTAAACGGACAGAAAGAAACTGAGCACTCAAGAGTTGTGGAAGGGGGTCTGGAGTGGGTGAGGGGTGTGAAGGGAAGACCTGCAAGTGCGGAGTCCTATGAAAGTCTGACTGGCTCCCCAGGATTTCGTGATTACTGGGGGGAGGGCAAAAGAGATGAAAGGCAAGCAGTTCTGTTATATGGTGTCTTGAGTTTATGGAAATTCTAAGCATGTTTATTGTCTCACAAAGTAGAAAAAGAGTCATCAGGTCAGAGAAAAAAGTGAAGTATTGAGACTTTGTCTGAGAGAAGTGCGTGCAAGACTGTTACCTCTTACAGTGGAAGAACGGGAAAGGTGGCCTTATATCACGATCATATTAATGACCTAGTTTGGAACACAGTCTACAGAAATGTTCTTTGCCTGAGATAATGAGAAATATTTTGTTGAAATCATGTAATTTTATTGATGCAGAAAATACCTGCTCCTACTGTGCAAAGTGATTTTTATTATTATTTAGTAAAATGTCAAAATTTCATTTGCATTATTTTTTTTAATGTTTTATGTATTGGAATAGTGATGAGTTAAGAAATAAGAACTAAATTGAATTTTGGGGGAATTTTAAATCTACTACCCTAAAGACTAACAATACAGCTACAAATTAATAAAACATTAAGTATTGAGTCCCTAATATATGCTAGATGGAAAAACAATATTAACAAAGAAAAACTCATGAATATGAAAAGTATCACAAAAATAATAAAGTCTCTTTTTTCTTAACTTTTAGATTTCTAATCATCTTATATTTTGCAATGGAAAAATACCAATTAACATATTGTTTGATAGTATCTGGCAGTAAATATTTATGAGCTCAAAAGTGAATAAAATTCAAATAATTTGAATTTGTGCACCTTACATTTTTGTTAAAAATTATTTTTGAGAAGAAACATTGAATAAACAACTTGATGCCACCATGTGCTTTTGTCTTTCATCTTTAAGCCTGTCTATCTCCACAGGAATCATGGCCAAGCATCCTGTGACCAGAAGAACACAACCCAGCTCCTGTCATTCATAGTCACATGACACCCATTTGGATGAGCCAGTTGTCTATGTCCCCTTTTTCGAGTGAGTGGCATGAGATCACTGCTTTTGTCTGTCTTTTGAAGTTGAATTTTTCATTAAGCCTCTGTTCTCAAAAAAAAAAAAAGTACTTCTCAGTTTGTCCAGCTTTTATGGTGATACTTCGATTGGTATAAATATTGATCTCTTTTACAACTGCATGAGAAGAGTAATTTTTAACAGTAAAACACTTTTAGAATCATGTGAATTAACTTTTTTAAAGCAGGCAGCCAGCTATCCAATCATGTGTATTTGTTCTCCTGTGACTTATAAGGGTGTCAGACAGCACCAAGCAGAATGAATGAATTTATCCCTAAGCCTGGAGCAGAGAAACAGAACTGAAGTTGGCCTTTCCAGCATTCTAAATGCTTGTTTTATTTTTTTGATGAGAGGTGGGCATGTACTATGTATATTATATACATATGTATGTGTGTGTGTGTGTTGGTGTTTTGTCTAAAAACTATGGGAGAGGAAAGATAGCATTTTAAATCTTTTCCAGTTCTCAGAGAGCTGTTGTGCTACAAATAATACTCAAATCATTTAAGAGATGTGATAGGCACATAAAGAGATAGTTACAAACTCAGAAATTACTTTGAGGAATTCATTGAAGGTATCGATTTTCCTGAGCAGTTATCTGGTATTTTGCACATGCCTTCAGTCTTGATGACCTTTGTAATTATTAAAACATCATAGAATGCCTTAGATATTCTTCACCTTGTATTTGTGGGATAAGTTCATTTTGGTTTAAGGAAGATGTAAGTTATAACTAGTTGATTTTAATTTAATTTAAATTAGTTTTATGAAACCTCCATTTTACTCATGATATTTACAAAGCACACGCTTTGTCAATTTACAAAATATGAAGCTGAGGATAAAGAAGTTCATATTCTTATACATTTCTTGTGAACATCTGCTACATGTCATGTGTTTTCTAGTTCCCATGACTTCAAAGCTGGCTGTGAGCTGAGTAGGGAATGGTGTCCCCACTGGGAAGAGCAGTGTGAGACATGGTACAAGGGCATCAAGATGACCGGCCTGTGAGACTAGTCACAAATACCCCAAGGTGCCTGAAACATGGAACTTGGGGTTATGAAAACTCTACTAGTTGAAACATTCAGTGCTAAGAAATTTAAATCTTATGAACCAAAAAGGACAAAGTAACATCTCTAAAGATCTTGTTCTCTAAAAGAAAAAAAATTGTCTGGTAGAAAAATAAGGCAGCTAACATTGTACTTTACCTGGAAGAGGTGCTACTGAAAGCCATAAACACAGAAAACTAGATATATTTTTTAAGGTCATATAGTAAAATATTTGCAAAGTTGGTGGAGAGCAGTGATAAAGCAGAGAAGTGTAACAGAATTGTGTTGTGCTGACAGGTTGCATGTGCAGATGGAAAAGAGTGAAGCCCACATCAGCTCTGACCTCCCAATGTGAATTAATAAAGAATATGGCAAAGCAACTGGGCAGGGGAAAACAAAGAAGACTTAAATCAGAGTGATTTCTCTTTCATTTCCCTCTTTTCTCCTTCCTTCCATCATATGTCCCTTAACTCTCCTCCTCTTCATTCTTCTCCCTGCCCCTCTCTTCTTCCGTCTTTAACAGAGACGCACTATGTAACCCATATGAACAGTTTCCCATGGAAATTATGATTCTTCAGCTTTAGACTGCTGGGATCACAGTATTGACACTACACTGAGTTTGAAACAGTTTTTAAGAAGCCAATGTAGTGTTTTTGTGGTTTTGTGAGTATCTGATGACAGGTAAGTAGAAACAGATGTTGTCAGTCAGGATAACTCCCTGGGAAGAAAAAGGAAAGCACATAAGGTCAGAGCCAACAAGGGAAATCATATATGCGTAGAGACTGTGTACATTAATTAATAACGCTCTGAGAATCATTTATTTAGTGGGTAGGCAGAAGAAGAGCCATAGAGGAACTCGAAAGATACAAGTTAGTAAGTAGTGTGGGCAGACATAGTAGATAACGTAAGGAAGGTGACAGCTTTTGATAAACAGTCTTCTGTGGTGCGGAAGACATAAAGTTAAATACAATGAAGAGGGAAAACTAGACATAAATTTTGGCTGGATAATGTCCTTAGTAAGTAAAGCAGAAAGTTTCCTGGACTTGGATCAAACAGTCATTATAATATATTGGAAATATAGGGTGAAATGAGGGTAGTCACCCAAAGACAAGTTGGTCATTTGCAAAACAAAGCATAATTACATAGAGATACATCAGAAAACTAAGGATAGAATATATTCAACATTCATATTTTTCTAATGAATAAATCCTTCTTATATTGGAAAGCAAATTCTTACCTGCAATTTGTTCTATGTGATTCTATGTAATTGTTCTGACTCAGCACTCACTGACTAACTCTAGGAAGCTGAACTCCTAGATAAAACAAAATTGGAAAAAAAGGAGAATACAAAATAAAGGGAAGTTTCAGTGGGTAGGGCGATTTTATGGAAATGGAGGACAGATTCTAGTTATCACCGTGTGGTGTGGAGCCTGGAGAAGAGGTAGGGTACTTCCTAGCCAGAGAGGATTCAAAGGGTGAAATGGTGGATCATGGCCAATCAGCTGAAAAGAATGGAAATTATGATGAAAAAGAGGGTATAGCCCAAGTCACTTCCTCTGGGTAGCCATCTCCTTAGTTCCAGAAAAGTGTCACTTTGAAGTAATTTGCCTAATTTTATAGCATCAATCTATTTTGAACCTCAGTATATATTTACAGTCAAGTTCAAGTTAAATAAATCCAGGTAACTTTTATTAAATCTTTTGTACTGTATACATCTCCATAACTCTCTCTCTCTCTCTCTCTCTCTCTCTCTCTCTCTCTCTCTCTCTCTCTCTCTCTCTCACACACACACACACACACACACACACACATACCACATGCAGAGAGAAAGAGAGAGAGCCGGGAATCTGAATCTATTTTCTGTCATTGATTTAATAAATTGATAAATTAACATTTTAAAAATAACACTCCTGATGGTAACTCTACTTTTAGAACAAAATATTATTGAACCTAAATACAGATAATGGTAAGGAAATGCAGATCAGGCACTAGTCTGAGTCTGATATCTGAATCCATAAACTGACGTAGAGTTCATGTTGAAATTAAATGAAAGATCAGTGTAAGACATGTGAGCAACAGAGGAAGTGTGCATTTCCTTTATGTTAGCCCTTTGTGAAGAACTGGGGACTGTATATGTAGCTCTGTGATACATCATATTTAACATGTGTACATCTGAGATATCTTAGATTCAACCCCAGGTAGAAGAGAGAGAGGGAATGAGGGAGGGAGAGAAAGAGAGACAGAGACAGACACACGGAGAGTCCTGAATTTACATGTGGAACTATGTTTTAGTTGAAAATTGTTAGTATTTAATAAATCAGTACCTTTGGAGCTAAAGAGTTAGGATGTATAGTGCTCCTAAAATTCTTCTTATACATATGTATTTTCACAAAGAATTACTTCCTCATTATTTGGGAGTTCTTAATATCCAGTTTTAGAGAAATGTTAAAGTTTTGAAATGTAGTTAGGATGTTGATCAAGATTTTTTTAAATGAAGCTGTCTAAAAGTGAGTAAAGTCAGTTCACCTTGCTGGTAGATTTGAGATACGGTGATAGGCAGCAATATTAGGCCAGCTAGTCTGTTGATTGGTTAAAGACAAATAGGCTGGTTGCACAGAAGAAAAAAGCAATCTCCTCATTCTAGGGGGCAGCTAAAATCCCTAATGGCATCTTCAAAAATCTATTTTCAAACCTCAAATTCTCCCACAAATGAAGAAGAAGAAAAAAAAAAAGACACTGGAATGTGTATGTCAGCTACTTGTCCTTGTGGCTACAGAGAATGCATGGAGCTGTGCTCCTTTCATTACCTTAGACACCTACTGTGAGTTTGAGTGACCAGAGGCCTTTCCCTGAAAGGCCCACAGTATGGAAACTTGCTATGAGACATCAGGGAAAATGAATGTGGCTTCCTCTGCTACAGAGTTGGTGTCAGTCACTGCCTGCGACTATCACCAGAAGTAACAAAGCAGATTGTGGGTGACACCTCAGAGAGAGGACAGATTAATCCTGAAACACCCATTTCCTTAGGAAATCTTTAAATTAACCAGTATTTTTCAACAGCATTTTCATTTTCTTAGGAAAATATTATTGATTACCATTTTCATTTTATTCTTTTAAGTTATGCTGTAATATTATCAAAATAAATTTAAATGGAACGAATCGACTACATTTAAATAATTTAAGAAAAAATGGGATCCTACAAGCTTCCCTTGGCACAAATTGTTATCCAAGTCTTGAGTTTCTCTCAGTACACACCTCTCAGAAATATAAGAAACCTATCTAAACATAATAAAAGCAATTTACAGCAAGGCGACAGTCAAGATCAAATTAAATGGAAATAAGTTCAAAGTGATTCCAATAAAATTTAGAACAAAACAAATTCTTTCTTTATATCTATTCAATATAGAACTCGAAGTTCTAGCTATTGATGGCACAAGATCAAGGACATATGAATTGGAAAGAAAGAAGTTAAACTTTTGTTATTTGCAAATGATAAGATACCATACATAAGTGACCCCCCAAAACTCTACCAAGAAGCTCCTGCAGCTGATAAACAGCTTTGGCAATATGGAGAGATAAAAGATTAACTCAAAAGACAATCAGTAACTCTACTATGTACAAATGATAAGTGGGCCAAGAAAGAAATCAGAGAAACACCATCATTATAGTAACCACAAGTATAAAATATCTTGGGGTAACTCTATCTACATGAGTGAAAGACCTGTAGGACAAGAACTTTAAGTCTCTAAAGAAGAAAATTGAAGAAGATATAAGAAAATGGAAAGATTTCCCATGCTCTTAGATAGCTAGGATCAATATAATAAAAATGGCAATTTTCAAAAGAAATATACAGATTCAATGCAAGCCCCATCAAAATTCCAACACAATTTCTCATAGACCTTGAAAGAACAATACTCAACTTTATAGGGAAAGACAAAACAACTGGAATAGTTAAAACAATCCTGAACAATAAAGGAACTTCCATAGGCATGACTATCCCTGACTTCATACTCTATTATAGAGCTATAGTAATAAAATCATGTTGGTATTGGTATAAAACAAGACATATGGAACACTGGAATCATAAAACAAGTTGTAAAATGTTCTGCACTGCCAATGAAGGTTTTGGAGCTAAAGTTTCTTTTTCTATGCCTCCCCTGGCTCTCACTGGACACATAACTCATCTCTGCCTCCTCCTTCCCCTAGATTTCTCTACCTCTTCTTGCATGTCTCTTTTAAAGACATTTATCAATGGAATTAGACCACACTCAAGCAATACAGATGGCACAATTCCTAGGTCCTTAACCTAATGACATTAACAAAAGTCTTGTAGCAATAAAGTCACATATACAGGTCCCAGGGACAGGGCAGGGATGCATGTCTTTGTTGAAACTTCAATTAAAAAAATAACAAAACCTAGTAGGTCATGTTTCAAGATGACAGAATTGAATATATTATATATGAGTACATTATACCTCTGCATTTGCTTCACAGAGGTGAACCAAGTGTGTATGAGGTGCTGAGTAAGTCAAATATCATAATACAATTATTACACAAAGTTTGCATATCAAAACACCATTCTGCATGCATGCCATAAATAGGAATAATTGTTATATATCAATCCAAACAAAATACAAATCACATTTTTAATCCATAAATAGAATATTTTACTAATTTGGGAAACTGAAAGTTCTAAAGAATCATTTTACATGAATTAAAAGTTCAGGAAAAATTCCTGGGAAACATAAAGTAATAAGAAAATCAGTAAAGCTGTAAAAGAATTTTAACCAGGAAGGCTCAGGAACATCAGTGTCAGTGCAGAGAAGATCTGGAGCCATGTAGCAAGGGTTTCTAGCAGAAGCATGGATATTGGGTAAGCTTGGGTGGTTAGAGTAGTTACATTAGGCATGCAATTAGCAGATATACGTCCAGGGAGAAACAGTAAGTGAAAGAGTTTAGAAGAGAAGCCTAAGTGTATCTGCAATTGCTAATAGCATTTAGCTCTCATATTCTTGCTTAGAAAAAGAGATGTAAGGGACACCAACTTTTTAGTTACAGAGAAAGAAAGAGAGACAGAGAAACAGAGACAGACAGAGAGAGAAGGAAGAAAGAGAGGAGAAGCAGGAAGCATATTCCTTAGTAAAAAGAGGATACAAACATCCAGACATCTAAGCTTCAAAGATAGACACATTACTAAGCAAGAAACATCACAAGAAGCCAATAAAAGGAAAACAATTGAGTGGAAACGTTGCATGGGTCAAGAAGTTAGCAAACAGAATACTTTAGATATGTATTGTGTATATCAATAGTATTATCCGCAGAGAGATTAGATATTATTAATATAAAATAATTAACTTTTAGGTTTGTAGTATGAGGCTGCTTGTTCGTTCTCGGCTGCCCAGACCAAGAAATAATTACACAGAAACCATATTATTTGCAATATTGTTTGGTGAATAGCTTATGTGTACTTCTGGGTTATCTTAAACTAACAAGTCTCCATTAATCTGGGCATCACCACGAGGTTGTGGCCTCCTGGCAAAGTTGGCAGACTCCAGTGGAGTAGTCTGTTCCCTACGGCAGCTAGATGGCTTCCCCATGACTCTGCCTTCATTCTCCCAGCATTCAGTTCTGTTTTTTCTCCTAACTCTACTCTGCCAAGCCATTGGCCGAAAGCACCTTCTTTACACATGCCAATTGTTGGTGTTGGCTGCTAGTTCATTTCCTGACCACCCTGACTCAAAATAATCACACAGAAACTATATTAATTAAACCACTGCTGGCCTACTAACTTCTTATTGGCTAGCTCTTACATCTTAAATTAACCCCTTTCTATTTATTTTATATTTTAGCATGAGGCTTGTGGTCTACCAGCAAGGTTCCTGCTGGCAGCTCACATCTTTCTCCTCTGGCGGCTCCATGACATCTCCTGACTCTGCCTTCTTTCCCTCAACCTTCAGTTTAGTGTTCTGCCTTGCTTTACTCTGCTCTATTATGGCCAAAGACTTTCTTTCTTTATTAACCAATAAAAGCAACACACATACAGAAGGATTCCCACACCATTCATTGATAATCAGATTTTTTTTTTAAATGTAAAAGCTGTGTTGCATAGAATACCTTTCAAGGAATGTTTGGTAAAGTAATTTGATTGTTTGGGGGACCATAGAATGTACACAAACCTAGATGATGCAGGTATCTCATGGAATACAAATTTCTACATATTCAAGAGACACAGCACATATGAGACAGGCAAGCCTGTTGTCAGTCTAGCCTGACAGAATCTCTAACAGTAAATATTCAGTAAGTAGAAGGAATGCACTCTGAAACAATAACACAAAGCACAGTATAATAAGTATATAAGTCAAGAAATAAATGTCTCATTATTTTCTGATATTGCATACTATAATATATGCAAATATATGTTATATGATTTTTATATTGGACAAGGCAAAGATATTTTGTTTTTCTTGTTTTGTTTTACTTATTATATATATTATAATGATATAATAATATCACAATAGTCCCATGCATAATCAATCCATTAAACTACAGCCTTCCCAAATCTACATTACTGGGTGACAGGAAGGTTTTTTTTTTTGCTACATTATACCTTTATTTAGTACAAAACTTAAGTTCAACTGTATAAAATAAGACAAAAAAGGAAACAGCTTTGGGGTACCCATGTGTCTTGCACCATCAAGCTAAGGAATTGGTCTAGAATACAATTTCCACCCCAAAATGTATGACATGAAAGGGACATGGATAATGGAAGAAAAGTTGGCACTTCATAAAAGTAGTTTTAAAGGGAGAAAGCAACTTAAATGCTTACTAATTACAGTTATAACAATCTTTTTTTTTGGAGAATATATTTTATTTTATTATTTTTTCTGCCTCCTCCCCGTTTCCCATCCCCTCCTCACACACATCGCCCCCTCCCCCTACTCCTCTACCCCTTCCCCCTCTCTCCCACTCCATTCCCCCTCCCTCTGGAGAATGAAGAGCAGTCCAGATTCCCTGCCCTGTGGGAAGTCCAAGGTCCTCCCATTTGTTATAATAATCCTACATACGGAATATCTTTAATCTTCCCCATAAGTGTATCAGAAAGAGAAAGCAATTACGTCATTCAAAGTCACATGACAAACAGAGAAACCTGGACTTGGACCTGTGCCAGGAGGGCACACTCTTATCCTTCACAAACTGCCAGAGCTTGAAAATAATGAACAGGGGTGGAAATATGAATCAATCAGTGATCAGAAACAAAATTCTCAATACTGAATAAGGATATTATCCTTCTATTACACCAAACTATATATTTTATAAAGTAAACCAACATGGCAAGTGACCCCACTCACCCAATAGGCTATATTTATGTTTGTTTGCTTGCTTGCTTGATTGGACTGGATTTTTCCTGAGATTTCCTAGTAAGTCAACAATGAACAGTGTGTTTTCATTTTTTCAAGACTCAATAAAACTCTTCTCCTTACCATTAAAGCTAATTAGAAAATGCTACTTACACCCCAGTGCTATTCTCTCCAACAATACCTCCAGTTAATCAGCACAAACACATGAAACCAGCATTATGTATGACATAATTAGCCAAGAAAATGAACATGATTCAGAATAAAGGGGAATTCACATAAACAATCTATAGATTACCCCAAGTCACTGCAGTGGTTTGTATATTTAAGCCAATTATACTATTTACATTTGATTCTTCTATTAAAGAGTCTTACATGCCTATGTAACAGTAATTTATAAAGACCACTGAGATTTTTCTCTAAGTTATTTTGCTAAAATTTAACTGGAAAGCGAAGGCTAAGCTACCATGCTATTATTGTGCAGCTAAATTTTCATTATGTGTTTGTGCAGACAGACAGGATTTCTAACAATGAAAGCAGAGAATAACATTCTTTGATAGTATACTACTAAAAGTTGGAAGATTTGGATTTGTTGATTTTATATGTCAGTGTCTGCGAAATGCACCTGACAATGTGTGAACCACCTCAGCCTGAGAGAAGCAACTCCTTTGCATTATACCAGCAAAACTCCATATGAAATGAAGGTTTGTCCAATATGATGACAATAGTTTCTCTTCCCAGGATTCTTTTCACATTATGGTGCAATACATAAATTTAAGAGCAATCATGCAAAATGATATAAAATATAGATTTGAAGTCAATTTTAAAAACCACACAAAGTTTGTCAATGATTTTCTCTAGCAAACGATTTCATTGTTGAACAGAATGCCTTAACTGAAGGGACTTTCTCCAGCTATGGAAAAGACTTCTCTTGGGCCATATATTATGTTTGCTTTTAATTAAACTAAGCACAGAAATTGCTCTTTAATGAGCAATTTTATCCAGATTTAAACCAGAAGGAGAAGCAGTAACTTGTCTGACTTGATCACCTGACCAGGAGTGGACTTTCAATTTTCAAACACAAGGGGTCTATTTTCCAAGTTTTAAATTTTATACCTATTTCAAATAGTGATTCAACTGTTATGGGGTAAGCAAACAGTCTGTGATTGGACTTGAGGCCTGCTCCTTAGGAGGGAATACCTGGTACTGTAGACTCAGGTTTTTTTTTTTTTTTTTTAAAGGTTGTTGGGTAAGTCTAAAGCCCCAGAAAGGAACTGATCATTTTGATGTAGCTACATTGACAGAGCCTCATATTACTATCTGAATATTTTGTTTACACCACAGACAAATTCTATTCTCAGACTTAATCAGAGAAAGGTCTCTTTGCAATGTGTAATTCTGAATGCAGAGATTCTTGACTGTTCTTAATCCTGAGAATACATGACAGCTTGTTGCTAAATCTGACATTTATAACTCTCTGCCCAAGGCTCAGGAGTGCTGCAGATGAGGAAATGAAAGAATGTAAGAGCCACAAAAATAAGGACTGATGTACTGGGAAATATTACCTTCTCGGCATGACACAGCCATTGCAGTGTCCAAAATCGTTTCTACTGAGCCTGAGCAAAGCTAGGGCTATCAGTCAATATGGGTAGGGTTGCCACACGTGGCCCTACATTTTCCTACAAAACTATTGACTCCTGGAAGATTTGACATGAGGGTCAGTCATTGTGTCCCATGGTGTACCCATAGGCTAACCTCCCAGACCCCAGTGGACACTTTCAAACCCTTGGTCACATAGATGGCCCTTGTTAAATTCAATAGGTCACAAGACAAATTAAACAATCTGAATAAAGTTCTTACACAGAAGAGGGAGTTGAGATGGGTGGGAGGAAATTGGAAGATGCACGATACACATGTATGAAACTGTAGAAGAATTTTTATAAAATTAAGTTATAATTCAGTGAAGATTAAACAACAGCAAAACACATGTAACTACTTTCATAAATTTATATTATCTTTACAAAATCATATATAGTATTATTTTAAAAATAGAAAAAAATAAACCTTTGCAAAGCACTTAGCAGAGTTCCTCACACTTCCTAAGTTTTGGAACATTTTGTCTGAATGTAATTGTCATAACCAAACTGTGAGAATATCGAATCCTGTATTCACAAGTCATAGAGAGAATGGTGACAGAACAAAAACATCTTTTCCGATTTCACAGCTGCCAAGTTCCTCATGTTTAATTGGTTGAGAGGAACGCAACTGATGCTGAGTCGCATTTGGTCCCGTACACTGGACACCTACAACAGCTTCAGTGGTTCTATTGTTACTCTAGTGTTTCTATTGTTACTCTGTGTTTTCTGCTCTAGCACATTACAGGACAAAAAGACATGCATTTTAAGAGTACTAAAACAGAAGTCATGGTTTCTTTTCCTCCAAAGTTATATCATAGCGGTGTTGTACCTAAATGTTGAGCTCATTTCACTTCTGGATTTCTGTGTGTGGAGCAAACCTGATATTTCACTCTGGATGAATTTACTTTTGAAGCATTGATTCTTCTATTATCATTTTTTTATTTGACCCCGGAATAAATATATGCATAGTTAATGGCAATACAAAACTGAAGTTAGAAAAAAAAAACAAAAAATGATTATTTTTTCTCTTTTTGAGCTTAATATGAGGCTCCCTGGAAAATATTCCAGCAATATTCCTTTCCTTATTTCCCTTAATTGTAGCATAACATAGTTACTGATACAATTATAAAAATCTCATACAAATGCTGTCTAAGTGGAAAGAGTTGCCGGGTAAAGGAGGACAAACTATGTATAAAGTTAAACTATCAGTGATTGTTTCTTGAGTTTAATATTATTACACAGGATTTTGGATGTTGTTTGTATAGCAGTGATTTTTAACCTCGACTTTTAATTTAATAAAGTGCCCTAATTTAGGGGTTGCTTAAATCTGAAATTCTACCCATATGACCACATCCCACACTTCTGGAATAAGCATATATGAAAGTGATTCTGATCTCCAAAGTGCCAAATGTGCCAGATGCTTCCTTAAAAATTTACTCAGTTTCAATTATTAATTTCTCATTTATGACAGCCTAGCCTGATTAATGCTTTTGTCACACATTTAAGTTTATCCTCAGAGGCCAACTTCAACCTTATCAAGTTTAATGAAAAGTGTTTTTAAAAGAATTATCAAGAAATTTTACATGAGGTTAGGTGCTTTCATTGCACGATTCATTCTGAATAGAAAAAAAACCTACTGGATCAAATCATTTTTCTTAGCAGCCACTGAAGGTAAAACAAACACTTGTCTTTCATATTACAATGCCTAGCCAAAAGACATGCATAGAATTTTGTCTCTAGAAAGATGTCTGTTATATTGTTAATAACAATGTGTGCTTGTAACTGGCAATTATGATAATCATAAAAGCTACATGAATAATGCTTATTAAGAACAAAGGAAAGTTCTGTTGTTATTTAAGGCATATAGTACTACAGCAAAAGTACCATAGACAAATTTGGATAATTTGATTTTCACATTTTAGGTATTTTAATGACATTCGGACAAATTTTAAAGGTCAAACCAATATCCACACTATCATTGAAAAAATCTGACAAACATCTTACAGATAAATATGTGTGAGCATAAATATAATAAGCCCCTTTATATTTTTAGCATAGCATTAGTAAAGTACAGCTTGATTGTGTTTTGTTGGTTCACAATTTTATGTTTATATCTTCATTATTATATATATTTATGCATGCTATTCACAAAAGTACGTATTATGAACATATATATACACACACATATGTCATACAATACAAAAATACTGCGATTGATCTCAGAACTTCTCCACGTAAGAGTTTTACTGTTAAGTGACAATTAGAAACCCCCTACATATAAAATCATTGTAGTTGACATGAGACTTTTTTGCAATTCTTTTAAACATAGAAATTTGTGTGAGAGAAGATGGCAATGCCTTTTAGGCACTTTCGTTTATGTAAAAGACCATGTCCTTTGGCTTCCGATTGTGTTAACTGCTTTCATTTGAGACAAGGAAAGTTTAGTCAGGTTATTAAGAGGTACCATGACTTGTCAGAAATTGCCTAGAAAGCTTCAGGCATGTGTTAGTTAGTCACATGGCACCTTTTAGTACAGTATACAAAGATACAGAATGTTGTTTATGTGCAGTAAGGGATAATGTCATTCTGCACAGAACTTTGATGTGAACAGAAGTGGATCTGAATCCCAATTCCAACTCAGATAAATTTATTTATTGACTGACAGTCCTTGCTCGTCTTCCACTGCATGCATGGGATAGTTACATTATCAAACTGTTGGTGTTTCCTCCATCCAGTCTGGTGCTGCCATTTGAAGATCCTTGCAGTCCTTTCTCCTTTAACTAAAACTAAAATATCTGAGTTCTTTGAGACTGGGTTATAATCTTTCTTCTCATCATTTTCTTCCAGGGGATTGCTGCCATTCTATCACCTTAAATTACACACTTGTTTGAGTGTGACTGTGTGTATTTTTGTATTTGCCTATGTCTCTGTGTGTGTATCTATATCTCTCAGCATCTGCATGTGCATCTACACCTCTCTCTCTCTCTCTCTCTCTCTCTCTCTCTCTCTCTCTCTCTCTCCCTCCCTCCCTCCCTGAAAGACTATATATTTGGACGCCAGCTTACGGTGTCATTGGGTAGTGAATGGTATCTTTAGAATGGGAGTTTAGTGGACAGAAACTATGATATCTGGGCTTCCCTATGAAGAAATTGGCACCTCAGATACTTACTCTTTGTCTTCAGCTTACGGCGATCGTTTATGAACAACCATGCGCTCCTGGCTATGATATTTTGCTTCTCCAAATGTAGGAAACATTGAACTCAACTTCTCATGGAACTTTGAGGTTTGTCCACTAAAATAAACTACTTTCTCTTCTAAAGTGATTTTTTTTCTAAATACTTCATCGAAGCAATGGAAATTTAACAAATAAGATATATAAAAGTTGTGACTTCATTAGAGTTGCTGAATATATTTTCCAAGAGCACAGCCCATTCTCCATCAATTATGCTCTTGAATTCTAGCTATCCTTTGCACATGAGTACTACTCAGGATAAAAGCTCTCATCTCTACAGATTGTAGTAGCTCAGTAAGTGCATTTATTCTAGCAATCAATTTAAGTTACCTTTCCTCATTGTTGCTTACAAATGGGGGTAGACCAAATATCAGCAATAAGTGTATAACATGTATATATTGAAAGAAAAATTTACCATGTAAACTAACTACCAGATATTGGTTTCAGACTAACCGTGTAACCATGTAAGTAGGTCCCAAGAAACAGACAAGGCAAATTTACTCTTATATCAGTATTCTAATTCTTTACTGTCTACAAACATGAAAATGGTCAACATAGGAATTATAAGTGGGCTTGTCAGTGAGAGTTACGTTTCAAAACAATTAAGAAGTCAAATAACAGGGACACCTGATTTTTCATCATACAGTAGAATAGCACTTGAATGTAAACCTTAGTGCTTATTATAACCCACATAAAGGTATCCATCATCATGACTGAAAAATGTCATTAAAGCATATTTTCCTCTGGTGACACTCACCCACACCTAAATATCACATCCCATTACTCCAAATTTGTTTTTGTACATTCTGAAAAAACTTAAACATCACAACACAAACAAAATTATAAGCTGTTCTCTGACAGATACTGTTGTTGCTCATTTTCTACTAAATACAAAAGTAAAATAAGGATCTTTTGTAATTTCTTATATGACAATATATGAAGACTCACCATATAATGATTTGGACATGGCTAACAACTATGAAATTAACCGTCCTGAGGATTTCTCTTTTCAATTTAAAAGAGGGAAATTGCTCATTTACATATTGACTTATATTCATTTTTAAAATTGCCCAATTTGATTCCTTTGTATAGAGTAATTAATGACAGACAGTTTATCTAGTTATAAAATTTAAAGGAATCACTGCTCTGTTAGGTAGATATTTTGGGGCACTAATGATTCAAGTAAACATATTGGGCCAAGCAGTTTATAAATATTGAAACTGATTATTTTCTTTTCTTATCATAACTAATGTTCCCATCTGAAAGGTACCAAATTATTATTAAATCCCAGCAGTCTACATAAATGTGTTTGCTTGAAATAAAGACATGTATCACTTGACATGTGTACCAAACTTTCTTGCTGTTAAGATAAAAGCCACCAGCAACATTTGATTGTTTCAGTTTTGCTTTTGTATTACAGTCCAAGTGTAGTTATTTAATGAGTAAGTAAAGAACATTATTTAGCTCTTTGTTGCACTAGTAGTTCTGATTCTTAATATTTGGAATATCGATATTTTATTAGTTCAGAGATAAATTGCTACAAGCATCATAATATGAAATAGTATGGCACAATTTTTATGCCGCATTTTGTTTAGGAAGTATTATGTATTTTGACAACAGCATTTTCACATTTTATTTGCTTTGACATAGACAGAAATGAAATCAGACTCACACATTTTATTATTTGAAAGTTGTATGTTTTGTGAGACTGAAATTTTAAAATTTAATATGTCATAAAATGGCCAAAGGACCCTTATTTTTATCAAGACTCAAAAATTATCAGTTTGACCATTAGTAAGTTCAACATTTACTACATAACAGAATCAGAAAATTGTGCCAAAGACATAATAATGTAAAAGCAATAATGAGAAACATGACTGTCCAGAGTCAACTATATTCATTTGAGGGAATATGATAGTAGATATTACAGAATCATACATACTTAATTAAAATAATTTGGAAATCTAACCGCACTCTAATCTTTCCAACAAAATTCATAGTGTTTTAAGGGTTTATTTTTATTTTATGTATATGAATATTTTGCCTGTATGTGTTTATACATACTGTATGCATTCTTGATACTCATTCACAGAGGCCAGAGGAGGATAATGGATGCTCTGGAACTGAAGTCGAGAATGATGTGGGATGCCAGGGGCAGCAAACACTCTTAACTACTGAGACATCTCAACCACTACCAACAGTTATAAACTTAGTGAATTCACCTAATACCAGTCTATTTGTATGTGCTGTGTTTCTCTAGTTCTGACTTTGTGATAATAGATAACAGCACTCTCAATTTTCTAATGTGATAAAAAATTATTTCAATGAATTATGTCGTCTAATGGGGTAAATACCGGATGTCATAGCAGTTTATAGAAAGGGTTGGAAGACCAGTAGAAACTACATAAGAGATTTATAATAGACTTTTATAGGATGAGCAGAAACTAAGCCAAAGAGAACTTGGTACAAAGATGAAAGATCATGACAAATCATTTCTCCGGGGGTGGGGGTGCCTTTCACACAGCTGTATCCTTCCATTACTGTCTACAGGACTTAGCAAGGACAGAAGGGCAAATGCTATATTTCATTTTATGTGAAAGAGTCTTAGCTGCTCTGAAATGTCAGGTGTCAAGGACAGAGAAGTCTATGAACATTTTAAATGTAACTCAGGCTTTGTCACACTCTGTGATTACCTGCCCACACACTGTGAAGTAGCTAATCACATTGTGATATAAAAGGAACCAAGTTACACCAAAGAAAGAGTATATTATAGTTAAAAATAGCATTTTCTTCCATTGGCTATAGTAATGTTCAAGGACGTGTCACACAAAGTTTGTACTTTTGCTTATATCTCACAAAACTCATGTGATTTACTCGGTGATAAGTGAAATATGTATAACTCTAGAATAACACTAAAATGCATTTCATGTGTGTGTGTGTGTGTGTGTGTTATATTGAAGAAGTCAAGAGCTAATATTGTGTTTGAGACAGGCAGAAAACACTCGCAGAGAGTAGGTATTCAGACACAGTGAACTGAAGAAGGTCAACATGGCATACATCATTAAACCAGTTTTCCTGAGATGTGAAGATTCATCAAATGGAGAATAGGATGGGATCTCTGCCTTCAACTATTGTTACAGCAAAGGGAGAATTGGGTGTTTATACTCAGTAAAGAAAACTAGTGAGATAGAGTTATACACTTTCAACACCTAATGTCTTGTTCATTAATATGGAATAATTTTCTGTTAGCTAAGGAAGGAATGCAAAATCCTAAACAAAAACAAATGACTCAGATGACATTTTGGAGAAAATGATCTGCTGTCAATGTTGTTGAAATAAAAGGCAAAAAGAAGAATAAAAAATTACTGGGAATGAACTGAAATGAGGAGAGACAAGAATGTCCTTCAAAAAGTAAAACAAGCAATGTTCTACAACAGAGGCATGACTTCTACTGGAAAGCAAGTGAATCAATTATAGAATCTAATGAAATAGGAAAGTTTCAAGTGCTCAGCAATAAATTATGCTCTGGCACGAGGTATTAGGATACAATCTGTTATTAATACTCAGGGTAGGTAGAGTGCAAGTGAGGATAAATAGGAACATACAAAGAAATCTAAAGCAGAGGCAACTCAGCTAAGATCCAGCAAGCACAAAAAGAGGAGCATAAATAAAGTGGTATGTCGAATACGAATCAAGCCAATGAGTAAGAGAAGGACTCCCTTCTAAATCATAAAAAGTAGAAGTTCTTTAGGAAGAAACATTTGCCAACTATATAATGATTTTCTCTTAAAAAATAGCCATAAGAAATATGCCTGCAACAAAATACCATCCAGGGGAAAAGCAGTGGGAAGTGGAAATCTTTCACCGCACAGTGGGATTTATATGAACAACCACAGAAAAAGCCTATATAGCCATGAAGGACTCTGATAGATACAGAACCTTGAAAATGATTTCAGAATTAACTCTCAACTTCATGGAACTGAAATATTTAACCCCACTTGATATATGGACCCCTTTCTTTCACCACCCACTATAGAAATGGTTTTAGAACAATACTGTACATCTGTAGGCATTAGTTTCTTGTCTACAAAACTAATAGTTTGATTATGGTCATTTTCAATATACTGTCTGGAAAAATCTAGTGACAGATTACAATCAGTAAATTATTATTTCACCCTTTATTTATTTTGGGTACTTAGATATTATTTCAATTATAAACGTATGCTTATAAGTCATTAAGCATTCAAGTTATGCAATGAATTTGTGTCAATAATCCTGAATATTTTAAATAAGATTTCTAAACTGCTGGGACTATATGTCAATCTGTTAAATTTCATATATATGAAGAAATTCTTATAATTTATTGTTAGAAATATAAGTAAAGACTCTATTATTAGTAGCAGAATACTTATAACTATAAATAAACTTACCTGGAGAATATCAATGAGCCTATCCCTATTACCAAGCACTAGATCAGTCATTACAAAAGCATCTACATCACAAATAATAATAATAATATATTATTATTATGAAAACTTTGTTTTCATATAATGTGTCCTGATTAGTAGCCCCTCAACTCCTCCCAGATCCTCCCAACTTCCCCATCCATACAAATATACACATTAGGTATTTTCTCTTTTCATTATTTTTTATTAAAATAGATTATTCTTCCATACAGTACTTCCCCATCACAGCTTCCCCTCCCTCCACTCCTCTCTGCCTCTCCCAATCTCCCCTCTCCTCTAAATTCACTCCTCCTACATATCCCTTTAGAATGGGCCAGGCCTTCAAGAAATTGCAACCAAACAGGACAAATCGAGATACAGTAAAACAAGGGAAAAGCCCTCAGATCTAAGCTATACAAGCCACCCAATAGGAGGAACAGAGTAAGAGACACACCTGCTCTCTCTGTCAGGTGTCCCACAAAAACATCAAGCCAACAGTCATAAGTATGTACAGTGGACCTGATGCAGACCCCTGTTGACTCGGTACTTACTGCATCAGTCTCTGTGAGCCCTTGTGAGGTGAGCCCTAAGTAGCTGATTCTGTGGGCCATGTTCTCCTCGTGACCTACCTCCCATATGAATCCTAATCCACACATCATTTTTAAGGAACTTCATTTGAGTTCACCTAAGTGTCTCACACATCTTTAGCCACACAGCTAAACTAACCAGAGGCACCTTTGCAACACTGCATGGAGGAGGGTTTTGAAAAGTGCAGTTGAAGGGCGTGAGGAGGCATGCAAACTGTGAGAGAAAACTGAAGGACGAAGAATATGGAATATGACAGGGACACTAGTTGTTTTTGCAGTACCAGATTCTTCCTCGCTGTACCCAGGTGAAACGAAGACCTTTCAGAAAGATTTAAACCACGATGATGCTGTTTCTATTTAATTTCTGAGCGCAGTACACCTTTTCTTGTGTGCTATGTTCTCTGCTTCCACCACGTGTGTCCCGGGGACCAAATAGGCCATATAAATTACCTTATCATTTAATTTTGAGAATTACTTATGTTTTCTAAACAACGTTGGTAGAGATAACCCCCTGCAGGAATGGACTTTCTGCCTGCACTTCTGTTGAAATTGGGGGCGCCGGGTTTTGCATCCCCAACACCCCAGCCGCCTGGCTAGCTTATGCCCGAAATAACAACACACAAACTGTATTCATTTAAACACTGCTTGACCCATTAGCTCTAGCCTCTTACGGGCTAACTCTTGCACCTGGTCTAACCCATTTCTAATATTCTGTGTTAGCACCCCAAGGTGCGCTTACCAGGGAGATTCTAGCCTACGTCCATCTTGGGTCTGTCGGAGCTTCATCACGAGCATGCCTCAGAGAGCCGAGCAATCCCCTCCGGCCCGCGAGAGAGAGGAGACTGGCTTCTCTGAGCGGAGCTGTGTGCATTCTGAGCTCACTTCCTCTTCCTGTCTGTATACTATTCTGTTTACTCCTCCCACCTATGTTTTAACCTATTAGGGCCAGCCAAGCAGTTTCTTTATTTTAACCAATGAAATCAACAGATTCATATATGACACTCCCACATCACACTTCTAACCTCAAGGTTTAGCAAGCCAATTAATTCTGCTTAAATTCTGAATTTCAACGTCACTTTCTCTCTGGGATGCTTGACTACCCAGAGCTAAGGGCTTACTTTATTCACCATGCCCAGTCAGTGCAACCTCCGCAGCCTGAAATAAACTGGTGATCCATATGGCTCTACTTCTTATTGTTTACTCAAAAAGTGGTGAGTGACGCTAAAAAGGTGATTAAGTCTCCTATTACTAGTGTGGAAATAGAGAACACTATCCTGAGTGAGGTACGCCAGACCCAAAAAGAGGAACATGGGATGTACTCACTCATATTTGGTTTCTAGACATAAACAAAGGACATTGAGCCTCTAATACGTGATCTTAGAGAAGCTAAATAAGAGGAACCCAAAGAAAAACATATAGGCATCCTCCTGAATATTAACCTTCATCAGGCGATGAAAGGAAACAGAGACAGAGACCCACATTGGAGCACCGGACTGAAATCTCAAGGTCCAAGTCAGGAGCGGAAGGAGAGAGAGCACGAGCAGGGAGCTCAGGACCACGAGGGGTGCACCCACACACTGAGACAGTGGGGATGTTCTGTCGGAACTCACCAAGGCCAGCTGGCCTGGGTCTGAAAAAGTCTGGGTTAAAACCGTCTTGGGAAAAAACATAGAAACAATGAGGACTACTGAGATCTCTAGAACAATGGCAATGGGTTTTTTGACCCTACTGCACGTATTGGCTTTGGGAGAGCCTAGGCAGTTTGGATGCTCACCTTACTAGACCTGGATGGAGGTGGGTGGTCCATGGACTTCCCACAGGGCAGGGAACCCTGATAGCTCTTTGGGCTGAAGAGGGAGGGGGACTTGACTGGGGGAGAGGGAGGGAAATGGGAGGGTGCAGTGGGGAAAAGACAGAAATCCTAAATAAATAAATAAATTATAAAATTAAAAAAAGGTGATTAATATTTGTCCCAAGACTTTTTTTTGTAGGAAAGGAGAAATGAGGTGTGTGTGTGTGTGTGTGTGTGTGTGTGTGTGTGTGTGCATGCACCTGCACACTCATGCGCAGTGAAAGGGAGATGTAGTTGACTGTGCAGAGAGAGCAGTGTGAGAGAATTGTGAAGTGATGTAGCTGAGTGGGCAGAGAGATATAGAAGATGTAGTTCTATAGAAGAAAGATGAGTAATTAGGAGAAATGTATGCGAAGGAAGAGTACACGGCTGTGTAGAGAATGTAATTGTGTGGAGAGATGTGTAAAGAAGAAGTTATGTAAAAAATGTAACTGTGTGGAGAACATATGGAGAATATGTGAAGAACGTAATGTGTGAAAATAGAGATATACGCTGCATAGGAGTGAGATGTACATAGGTAAAGACAGATATGCAACTGTATGTAAAGATATGTAACTGTGTAGAGAGATTGTCAAGAGAGATTATTCAAGATGAAGTAAAAGAGAAGGTTACCATCAGGAAAGTATATGCTACTTATTTCTTTTTACTTAAGTTGCCACCAGAAAGCCCACTTTCTTATTTACCCTCACTGCATTCATGGATTTTATTGCATACCCTGAAGGCTTCCTTGGGGCAGGGTCTCCCAAAGGCTGCTGTTAAGAAACTGTTTTTAGAAGTTTGGGGAATTAAGTCCAAGGCCTTGCCAAGCTAGGAAAGTGTTCTACTACTGAACTTCATGTATCACCAGGCAAAGATGAGGCATTGAAGAGTAATTTTAGTTAAAAATAGTTTAAGTCTTTCTTTTTAAAGACATTTTGTTTTGAAGAAATGTTTGGTATTTTTTCCAAATACTTTGTTTTTAGAACAAAAATATTGTGAGAAGCATTAAAACAAGTCTGTTCCATATCTATTCAGCCAATTGTTTCATTTTTCCAAAAAGATAAAAATGAATCTGCTTTGGCACAAAATAAAGTGAACATCAAGACTTGCCTGTGCAAGGATGTATTTATTCTTTATAACTTTTTTTTTCAGTAAAAACTATCCCATGGGAATGTGTTATAAGTGCTTTTGTCATAGTAATTAAATTATTTGTTTAGTTCTATGTTTGAATCTGGAATGTTTTGATTGTAGCAGGCTTTATCCTGTCGCATTCTGTGTATATTAGCAATTCTACATAGAATCTCAATGGTGTTCCTGTTTTCTTTATTATATATTGAAATACGGACTTCCATAAATATGAAGGTCACAGGAAAAAACATTCAATATTAATTTGTTTCACATTTAATAAAGTTACTTTGTAGAAAAAAAACTTTTTTTAAATTTCCCTTAAATTCTCTACAAAGATTTTGTTGCAGCATAAAATGTAAAAGAAACACTCCTGCATCTGCCAATGTTTATAAAACATGCATGCTTGGATATTCATTAGGATTTGGATCTTTCTATATATCCCTTGGCAGACTAGCCAAAAAGAACTGTAGAGAAAAGAAAAGGTTGGCTATCTTTTTCTTCTGTTGTTTGTTTGTTTGTTGACTGTTATCTGGTGATTGGAATAAACATAAGAAAACAAGAAAACCCAAGCTATTAGAAAATAGGAAGATAAGGTTTCCAGTAAACACAGGATAAAAATTATTATTGAAACAATCTATTGAATTAAGTCTTTCATTAGGAAATGTTACTGTGGTATCTAATTTAATAGAAATCTATTTAGAACCAATACTAGTCATTACTCAAGAAAATTGGACAGTTGATTAGATCTGGTGATATGACCTAAATATTTAGAATTTATCAGTACTAAATTTGAAAGACTTACCTACATTTTCTCATTATTACAGAAGACAAAATATAAAAAGTCTAAAGAGAAATATAATAATTCTCAAAATGGAAGTTTATGTACAAACTGTGTGTCTGTATGTATTTTTATTTTTAGCATTTTTTAGGTTTTCTTTTCTTTTTTATTTTTTTATTATTTATTTATTTATTAAAGATTTCTGTGCCCCCCCCCCATCAAATCGCTCTTCCTCATCAGCCCAAAGAGCAATCAGGGTTCCCTGCCCTGTGGGAAGTCCAAGGACCACCCACCTCTATCCAGGTCTAGTAAGGTGAGCATCCAAACTGCCTAGGCTCCCACAAAGCCAATAGGTGCAGTAGGATCAAAAACCCATTGCCATTGTTCTTGAGGTCTCAAAATGGATGGAAATTGAAAACACTATCCTGAGTGAGGTAAGCCAGACCCAAAAAGAGGAACATGGGATGTACTCACTCATATTTGGTTTCTAGCCTTAAATAAAGGACATTGAGCCTACAATTTGGGTTCTTAGAGAAGCCAAATAAGAAGGAGAACCCAAAGAGAAACATATAGGCATCCTCCTGAATATTAACCTTCATCAGGAGATGAAAGGAGACAGAGACAGAGACCCACAATGGAGCACCGGACT
Organism: Microtus obscurus; assembly: GCA_963919715.1. Classification (NCBI taxonomy): domain Eukaryota; kingdom Metazoa; phylum Chordata; class Mammalia; order Rodentia; family Cricetidae; genus Microtus; species Microtus obscurus. The sequence continues at coordinate 1,561,389 of CAWTZC010001883.1, read as the reverse complement.
GAAATCTCAAGGTCCAAGTCAGGAGCGGAAGGAGAGAGAGCACGAGCAGGGAGCTCGGGACTGCGAGGGGTGCACCCACACACTGAGACAATGGGGATGTTCCGTAGGGAACTCACCAAGGCCAGCTGGCCTGGGTCTGAAAAAGCCTGGGTGAAAACCGGTTTCGCTGAACATAGCGGACAATAAGGACTACTGTCTGTATGTATTTTAGCAGAGATTTGGCTCATGCATAATTATTTCACTTTGAAAGTCAACTAATTCCATTACCTAGATGCGAATTTTATGGTTTATCTTATTGTATAAATTCTAAGGTTATATTAAGTTAAATTTCAATGATTATTTATTAAGATGGCTTTATGACTCAATAAAAGATTCAGATCACTTTTTACAGATATGACCTTATTTCTCAAAGTTATAGGTTACAACTCCATTATGTAAAATATTTAGGGCTTTATTATAGGCACTAAATAATATAAACATTGGTCTTTAAATGGTTGTATAAAGTGTGTGAACATGCAATTGCACACATATCTCTATGCGTGTGTCTGTGTACATGTTTGCACGTGTAAGTTTAGGGACACCGGTGCCATGGCAAGGGTGGAGGTCAGAAGTTAAACTCATTTTATATTTTTTGTAAAACTTTGAGATGGAATTTGTTATTGTGTACTGCTTCGTATCAATGTTAGCTGCCCTATAGCTTTCAGGATTCCCATCTTCAACTTTCAGTCACGTGGGAGCACTTCATATACAGAGTCATCTACCTAATCTTAAAATAGATACTTCTTGTCATCTGGTTGTAAGCCTATTTTTAATGGCTAAGACTATGGCCATAAACCATTCTTTTGAGTGAGATTCTCATTCTGGCTCTCAGTGTCTTCTTCACTCATCTCTTTTTTTTAAAATTGACTTTATTGAGCTCTAAATTTTTTCTCTGCTCCATCTTCCTCTCCCCTCCCCTTCAACCCTATCATATAGTCCTCATGCTCCCAATTTACTCAGGAGATCACGTCTTTTCGACTTTCCACATAGATTATATCTATGTATGTCTCTCTTAGGGATTATATCTATGTATGTCTCTCTTAGGGTCCTCATAGTTGTCTAGGTTCTCTGGGATTCTCTGTAGTCTGGTTTTTGTTGCTTTATGTCCAAAAGCTACTTATGAGTTAGTACATATGTTATTTGTATTTCTGGGTCTGGGTTACCTCACTCAGTATATTTTCTATATCTACCTATTTGCCTGCATATTTCAAGATGTTGTTAATTTTTTCTGCTGCGCAGTACTCCATTGTGCAAATGTAACATATTTTCCTTATCCAGGTTTTGGTTGAGGAGAATTTAGGCTGTTTTCAGGTTCTGGCTATGACAACAATGTTGCTATCAACATAGTCGAGCACATGTCCTTGTGGCATGATTGCTTAGCTCACCTCTTAAACAGTCCCTCTACACAGAGAAGCCATTTCTCCACTCTTGATTTCTGTCATGATGAAAATAGGAAGTGTGCTGTGAGATTGTATTTCCAAGACTCCCATAAAGTCCTATCAGTATGACTGACTAAACAAGACCTGAACAAAGAAGACTCCAGTAGACATATTACCAAAATGGGGAAAATCTGGGGCTTCAACCATAGACAAAGAACTGCCCACAAATAAGGAATGTTGAGTTCTTGAAAGAGTGAAAAGAATAATCTTTCCCAAGGATGATCCCTCAGATGGTTACCATTATGTGTAGTGAATAACATATTTATGTTCTTATAAATATATACATACTTGTGTGCATTAACAATTAAACAAATTGAGGTCTTTAATTAAAGAGAAAACAAGAGAACAAGGGAATATTCATAGGAAATGTTGGAGAGAGGAAAGGGTAGGAGGAAATAATGAAGTTATATTTTATATTCAAAAACTAAAAAAAAAATCATGCTCAACTTCCTTAGCAATCAGGGAAATGCAAATCAAAGCAACTTTGAGATACCTTCTTACACCTGTCAGAATGGCTAAAATCAAAAACACCAATGATAGCCTATGCTGGAGAGGATGTGGAGTAAGGGGAACACTCATCCATTGCTGGTGGGAATGCAAACTTGAGCAACCACTTTAAAAATCAGTGTGGCGGTTTTTCAGGAAATTCAGGATCAACCTACCCCAGGACCCAGCAATACCACTCTTGGGAATATACCCAAAGATGACCTATCATACTACAAAAGCCTTTGTTCAACTATGTTCATATGCCCCTCAATGGAAGAATGAATGAAGAAAGTGTGGAATATGTATGCATTAGAGTACTACTCAGCGGTAAAAAACAATGACTTCTTGAATTTTGCATGCAAATGGATGGAAATAGAAAACACCATCCTGAGTGAGGTAACCCAGACCCAAAAAGATGAATATGGTATGTAGTTACTCATTAGTGGATTCTAGCCGTAAACAAAGGACATTGAGCCTATAATTTGCGATCCTAGAGAAGTTAAATAAGAAGATGAACTCAAAGAAAAACATATAGTTATCTTCCTGGATATTGGAAGTAGACAAGGTTGACAGGCAAAAATTGGGAACTTGAGGGTGGGGTGGGGTAAGGGTAGATGGGGAGAGCTTGGGGAATGGGATGGTTGGGATGGAGGAAGGGTGGATATGGGAGCAGGAAAGTAGATATCTTAATTAAAGGAGCCATTTTGGGGTTGGAAAGAGACTTGACTCTAGAGGGGTTTCCAGGTGTCCAGGGTGATGTCCCCAGCTTGTTCCTTGGGCAGCTGAGGAGAGGGTGCCTGAACTGGCCCTATCCTATAGCCACACTGATGAATATCTTGCATATCACCTTAGAACCTTCATCTGGTGATGGATTGAGATAGAGACAGAGACCCACATTGGAGCACTGGACTGAGCTCCCAAGGCCCAAATGAGGAGCAGAAGGAGGGAGAACGTGAACAAGGAAGTCAGGACAGCGAGGGGTGCGGCCACTTACTGAGACCGTGGGGGCCGATCTAATAGTAGCTCACCAAGGCTAGCTGGACTGGGACTGATGGAGCATGTGATCAAACCGGACTCTCTGAATGTGGCTGATAATGAGGGATGACTGAGAAGCCAAGGATAATGGCACTGGGTTTTGATTCTACTGCATGTACTGGATTTGTAAGGGCCTAGTCTGTTTGGATGCTCACTTTCCTAGACCTGGATGGAGGGGGGAGGACCTTGGACTTCCCACTGGGCAGGGAACCCTGACTGCTCTTTGGACTGGAGAGGGAGGAGAAGGAGGAGTGGGGGAGGGGGAGGGAAATGGGAAGAGGTTGAAATTTTTAATAAAAAGGAAAAAAAGAAACAAAATTTTTTTTTTTAAAAAATCCACTATGTATTTTTCCATTCATATTTCTTGGCAAGTAAGATAGCTTGTGTTTTACTATCTTCTATTTGTCTTGTGATTTAGGAAAAGTGTTTTGTGACTCTGATGATTCAAGATTAGTAAAAAACTGATAGACAAGAGAAAGAAAAGCATAAAGTAGAAACCAATGGAAGCATTTATGCAGCATTCAGAAAGCAAACGTGACATCTTTAAATACTGTAAAATTATAAATTAAAGATATTAGGCTTTATACAGATGAATAATATTGAAACTGATAGCTAGACTAATCAAAACTCATACAATTAAAAAGGAAAATAAAAGATATCAAAGTATTATAAAATATTCTATAGAACTTTATGTCATTACATTAGAATATTAACTCAACAGACACCATACAGTGAAGAACTGAGTCATGAAAAAGTTGAATACTAACACTCAGATCATAAGCCTAAAGAAAAACTAATTGAATAAAATATCTGGATAGACAGAGGAAATCTTTGCAGTCTTTACACATCCCATATGACATAAATATAACCCTGCAAAAAAGAGATATTTTTAAGAAGTTAAAAACAACGCTGTCCTCAAAATGTCTCACTAACAATAAAGAAAGTTCATTTATAATTTTGCAGGAACTATTTTCAAATCTCATAAGTAATGTATGATTCAAATCCATACTATATAATAACTTTTAAGTTTGAGTAAGACAATTAGAAAAAGTGAGCAAAATTTATAAATAAAATTTTATGGGGGAATAAGAGCAGTATAATTATGCAAATATCTTGTAATCTTGAAAATAAAATATAATATAATGTCAAATAAGACTATATGTTCCATGTACAATAAAGGAACTTCCAGAGCCATCACCATCCTTGACATCAAGCTCTATGACAGAGATACAGTAATAAAAACAGCTTGGTATTGGCATTTTTATAAGAGGTTTTTACAGAGAAGTTGACCAATGGAATCAAATCAAAGACTTGGATATTAATCCACAAACCTATGAACCCCATAGAAGTAATGAAAGCACCTGAGCAGGTCACAGGTCTTGCCATAACGAGGTGTCAAATTTTGGGAGGAAGGAGAATTCTGTGAACAGATACAGCAATAACTACAAGCTTTAGGGACTGGATGGTAAACTGCAAAGCTTTTTGTTGGTGTTAGGTAAATAAAACATTCCCTGTGTTACTTCTCTTCTCTAAAATTGTAATCAGATTACCTGCTGTGTATTTGTGAGTGTGTGCCTATGTATGTGCATGTGCAACATACTTGTGTGTACATGTGTATGTTTGTGTGTGAAAGGTGTAAGAGTCATTCCCCTTAGGCAGTAGCATGTGCATCAAGCTATTCCAGCAGCACTTGTACAGACTAGCATGCCTCTATTAAACAGTCTATCAAAGTCAGTAGATTACACTAGTGTATCTTCTTGGATCTCAATCTTTCAATTATTATTATTAAAATGCCACATATTCATGCATTCCTGTACTCCGTGAATTTCTCTTTATGTTCATTTTCCTATCTTACTAGCCTTGATAATGCAATCGTACAGTAATTTTAGCAAGTAGGTAGTGCCCAGAAATTAAATTAATGAAAAATTTAGTTAGATACTCTGAATAGTTTCCTTTCTCATAAAAACTTTAGCATTCACCTATCTGTATGGAGAGAAAAACAGTATAAGATTTTATTACATCTATCTATGTGTCTGTCTGTCTGACTGTCTATACATTCATCCATCTATCAATCATTTATTTGTTTATTTATTTATTTACTGTGTATATGTGTCTGTCTGTTAATATATGTGTGGTTTTACATGTGTGTGCACAACACAGTATAACTTTGGTGGTCAATGGATTACTTGCTAGATTAGGTTCTCTCAAACATGTGAAATCTGGGAATGGGCTCAGGTTTTTCGGCTTATTGGCAATCACTTTTACCATAGAGCCACCTTGCCACAAGAATTTTTACAGACCACTGATTCATTGCAATGAACACTTATAAGTAAAGATGTATGGAGTAAAAGATTTAATATGTGACTCACCGTGTCACACCACAGCTTCCCATGCCAAGACTGTTTATTAGTTGGTTGGTTAGCTTTTTTTTGTTGTTGTTTTTGCTTTAAGATATATTTTAATTTGGAGGAAGGATGCAAAGGCAGAGGGCGGATATGAAGGCACAGGTAGATAAATGGGATCAGGACTCATGCTGTGAAAATTACAAAGAATCCATAAAAAACTTTAAAGAAGATTTTTTTTTTATTTGATGACACCAAATTTGCACACTAAGTTAGGCTAAATTATTTCTGTTATTTATTGTTGTGTTAGGGTTGTATAGCCTTTGTACACAATTTGTTATATTTTATCAATATTATTTTATGAAGGTTTAAGACAAATGGCCTGGCGTTCTCAATTCTCATTTGTTCATCAATACTACATAAGAAAGCTATTGACATTGCATGTAAACATGCATCATGAAACCTATGTAATTACTTAAAGATCATTGTTTGGGATTCTTTTGGTTTTTCAATTAGAAACTAGAGGTTCTTTTAGCACTGAAAATTTTATTTGTTCATTTTCAAAATTCCATGCCTTTTTATTACAATCAAACCTCAGACATACTAAGTGCTCTACAATTGAGCTACATAACCAGCATCCAATTTTATGGACTTTTTTTATCATGAGTGTATCAAGATCCCGTGGGTTTTCTTCTTTATGCTGTTGATATAAAAAGCATTATTCCTTTGTTTTTAATTTTGATCCAGGCATGCAGGCATTCTTTAGGTCATTGTACATACTTTTTCTTTTCATCAACTTTTATAGAGAGATTTAGTAGGTCCACAATGAGACATAGCCAATAAAGATGATAGGACTGTCATTAAGTTGGAGCAATGGAGTTCCAAGAGCTAGCAAAGAACAGTGTATTTTAATGTAATTAAATATTATTTCTTTTTCATTCAGCTCAAACCAGTGATGTTATATCAAGGAACTAGAGTATAAATTAGAAAAACCACAAAGTGGGCTGTTGAAATGAAGTTCCTGAGTCCACAGAAAGAAAAAAAAAATTTGTGTTAAAGAGGCAAATACTTCTGTGTAGTTTTACATGGCATTTTATATCTACTGACATACTCTGGGCAATGGTCTTAATATGTGTTTAGCGGGAATAAGAAAATACTTAGCAGGGGTTATGGCACAAGGAATACAAAATTAACAGAAAGCTGTGTGTTTTTGCTGTTTATTTAGTTCTAATATTAAAGTGGATGAGAAAAGTCCCCCTTTATTCAAAATTTATTCATACACCACTTCAGAGCTAACACAGCCTTCAATTTGGTTTCCCATTTAATGAAAGAGTTCTTCACACAATATTCTTTGGTAATGGCCCTCAAGCCTTCAGTGAAGATTGCAACATTTGCAACATCTGAAATATGCCCTCTCAGCCCTGATGAGAAATTATTCCAGCGACTGCCTAAGAGGACTTAATGCAATGTTTTTGTTTAATCATTGCTATAATTCTCTAAGAAAGTTAGCGTTAACCCTGTGTGCTTAGGAACAAGAAAGTATTTGTCCAAAAATGGAAAGAGGAAGGGAGAGAGGAGTGAGAAGGAAAGTTAGAGGGAACTATAAGCTTAACAGAAAAAGCATAGCAGACAACTGAGTTGAAAACCTGATGTTGATCCTGTAATCTCCTGTTTTAGGGATTTAGATCTAAAATAATGGAAGCTGACATGTAAAATGGGAGAACTGACTAATGTCTGCATAGAAGCTGTTTGACTTGTAGATCCTCTGGTCTACTTTGATAGAAGTGTTGTTGAATATCTGTGGAGCTATTGAACCAGGAGAGATCCAGTTTTGTGTATATATGTTATAACCTAGGGTTAAGTTATATTTTTATTTAATACTATTTGTGAGTGTGTATTTGTGCATGTGCATGTATATACATGGGCATGCATGTGTGTATCCATATGTAGAAGTCAGAAAAGGGCAGAGGTTTACTCTTTCTTTCCATCATGGCTTCCAGAGATTGAACTGAGATTGTCACTCTTATGTGGCAATACTTTTGCCCACTAATTTATTGACCCTCTAAATGAGCTATAACACTAGATCAAAGTATTAAATTATGTCTGGGACAAAAATTAGAACAAACAAATTTGTCTACTGGAAAGACTACACACCACCATTGATTTGTGATTTTCAAAAGAATCAGAGAAGGAAAGTCATTCAAATAACAGTATGAATGACTACCTACCATATCGTGTTAAAGCATAATAGAGACTAAATTTCACTGATGCAAAATGAAACAGGTAGGTCAGTCATTGCTCCTTTAAATTATAAGTAACAATGAATAGTCATATACTACAAAGTAGTTGAGGAAAGTATCTACTGTGTAAGCCCTCCATGCAGATACACACATACATACATTCAGTTGAAAACATTCAGTTGAAAAATTTGAATGTTAAATTGTAAAAAAAAAAAAATTTCTGAATGCTATTGTGAAAGACAGAGACATTAAAAGTAATGGGCAGAAAACCAATTGTAGAATATTAATTCTGGAAGGTCAAATGAAAAAAGCAACTTTGACAGCAACTCATATCAAAAAACAATAGTATTTTGGAATTTGCATTTGACCTTCAGTGTCATGAAATATTTATGAAATATTTTTCCTTAGATTAAGGGGTTATGGGTATTAGATTCCTTAGGTGTGTGAAATTTGAATGACATAGACTTTAATGAATACTTACAAAGACTAATATATAAATCCAGGCACATCACAGACATAACCACTAATTGAGTGATCAGAAACCACAAAATCATCTAACATGTCTATAATCAAAATGTTTGAGAGGCTAAAGCAGATGATTGCTATGCGTTTTTGAGATCAACCGCTCTACATGACTAGTTCCAGGCAAGCCTGTGCTAGAGTTGTGGTAGTGAACACAGGCTTCTACCTCCAGCCAAGTGTCAGCACATAGGGGTAGATAAGCCTGCAGAGGAATTCAGATGCACCTGCTTACATTAGTCCAAAGTGATATATATCACTGCTGATCTAGTTCATATATCTGTCTCATTTTCATTGTTGTTAAAGTTATAGATAAATGAGGTTGGTGAGGTTGAGTCACCTCATATAAATATTCTTGGCTTAACATCATTGATTTTTAATTGAATTTTTTACCAAAAGCACCAGCTAATTTTTTTTCAAACAGCATTCCCTACATATGTCTTTTCTTTTTCTTTTTAATATCTAGAACCTATTATAGAACTATAATAGCCTATAATTTTATGGATATGTTAATTATCCATTTTTAGGATTATTTTACAGGGATGGGAAGGTCTTTGAAGTTTTTTTTTTATTTCAGCCTTTTGGAAAAACAAAACAGACACTCAATCAATGATTGCTATGGAGAAATCATAGAAAATCTACATGTTTCCAGAAAGAAAAGTTAAGAATTCAAAATGCTAAAAACATTCTAAACTTTAATACCAAAAGCTGCAAAACCCTGGAAAAATAAATCAAAGTTTTCATTGATGTGAATGCATAAAACTTAAAAAGTACATGTAATTTCTCTGGCAGGCAAGCTTCCTCGCTGTGTGTATTATCTCTTAGATTCTGAGAGATGGGGTCCATCAAAAGAGTGGGATAAAATGAGGCATCATATCCATGGGACCGAATAATAAGGAATGCAATTTGAGAGGAGTAAATACATTCACAAAGCAGAGTTGAAACAACACCCACAGCAACAGCTATGCAGACAACATGAAAGGCAACCTGTCCAGATTGAAACTCAAAGATAGCACACTGGATTAAACCAGGGATGTTTCTAAAGGTAACAGAAAGAGAATTGACTTATCAGCTGGTTTATATAACCTTTAAGAATTTTTCATCATATTTGTGAAGGACAATTCGGAAATAAATTAGTAGTAGGCAACCACATAATATTTGGCATACAAGAAAATGAAGGCGCTTCAAAAATGTATTCAGAAAATGTAATTATAAAGTAACCATAGTTTCATATAAAGTTCTGTTAAATAATACATATATATTATATATATATATATACACATGTATACACATACACACACATATATATGTCATGGTAATATGATTTCTAATTTTTCCTTTAAGAACACAATAAGCTGTATGTCTCTGTGAACTGGAAAGATACACTATCAAATGAAAAACACAATGAAGATTGAATATTAAACCTTGAATCACTACATTTTATATTTATTTTTTCATGTAAAAGAAAATATTTAGAAATTTCCCTGAAAATGTTATTAAAGTAACACTTTTACATTTGTACAACATTCACATAAATATAGGCATTAAACCTACTTGATCTCTCACACATTGTTCTACGTTCTATGTAACATAAGTTAGTCATTTTCTTTTTCCTGCTTACATTATGTGCGCTTTTTAAAACAGTTGAGTACACCAGTATTTGAGATTCATCTGATCATTTTCTTAAAGCACAAGGCAAACGGAATGCTTGACAAGTAAATTCACCTTTTAAAATATTTGATAAATAACTAAAATTAGTATAAATTTTGAAATACTTTGCTCATAAGCATTTTTCTTTTTCATGATTATTGAGTAGCAATGGTTATTTTTCATACTTGATAGGTTATGTTTTAAATCCCTACACACATGTTTTTAGGTGACTACTTTTGATGTAAATCATCTCTTCTCATTTAGTAAGCTACTGAGAGTCTCTAGAACAAGCTAACACCCCAAAGACTGTAAAATTTATATCTGACTGAAAAGCCAAGCTACTTTGTTTTCAGACTTTTTTTGTTTTGTTTTGTTTTTCAAGACAGGGTTTCTCTGTAGCTTCGGAACTAGCTCTTGTAGACCAGGCTGGCCTCAAACTCACAGAGATCCACCTGTCTCTGCCTCCCAAGTGCTGGGATTAAAGGTGTGTGCCACCAGTGCCTGGCCCAGACTTTTTTTTTCAGTTTGACTTCAAAACTTTAAGATTTATTTTTTATAAATCTCAAATATGAGATTATTTGATTGCTTAAAATTCCTTGCAGGTTCCTAATTCTCCAGAGAACTCTCTAAACTTTTTAGGATGACACATATATTATCAGCATTAATATATACTCAAATATTTTCTCAGAGTATAAAATAATGCTAATGCAGCTCTTATTCAATTATTATATTTAACCAGGTTGGGGTTCTTTGTTGTTCAGCTTACACACCTGAAGCAGTGATTGCTCAATGGTGAATAGATATGTGGATGCAGCAGAGCAGAATGGCCAACCATGGAAACTCATTTATTTAGTTACCCATTCATATTTTAGAATTACCGAAGTCTCAAAGTAGTTTTAATTTTCATTCTCCCAATGTCTTAGTATGTTGAAAAAGCTGGAATATTTTTTAATTATTTGTATTTCATCTTTTGATCTATTTCAATGTCCCAATTTTGATTGGGTTATTTTTTTTTGATGTTTAGTTTTCTGAATTCCTTCTATGCTATAGATACTAATCCTATTATAGATGAACAACAGATACTTTCCCTAGTTGTAGGCTGCCCCTTCACTTGAGCTATGGTACACTTTGCTGTTACAGAAACTTTTTAGTCTCGTCAGGTCCCATTTGTTAAATATTGCTTGTAGTACCTGTTTTATCTGTGTCTGCACTGGGACTTTCAGGAAAGGGCACTGATAACTTATTCTCTTCTTTCTTCTCTATCACATTCAGATTATCAGATCCATTATCAGGTCCTTTATCCATCTGGAGTTTAGCTTTATTCGGACTGAGAGATAGAGATCCATCTTCATTCTTCTACACGGACCTACCTAGTTTGATTAGCGCCATTTGTTGAAAAGACATTGGTTTTCTTCTTCATCCAATGGGTATTTTTGGTCTTTTTGTTAAAGAAGAAGCTATCCATGCTGCTAGGGAGAAAAGTGATCACAGTCTTACCCAGTTGTGAACTGTGGAAGCTGCAATAATGGCAGCCTAGATAGACAATTACATGGTGCAATAGTAACATCAACATTATGGGTGCAATCAACTACATTCTAATTAGATTTAAAGCCCAAACCAAAAGATGAAAATCATGTCTTCTACTGACCCAGGGTCTATGAATCCATGGTAAGACAAATAACAGTACCTAAGGAAGGACTCCCTACAGCTATTCTAATACATGGACTATCTATTAAAATGGTTCCTCAAACTGTCTCTTTATAGCCTTAAATTGGTGTGTCTTCAATTCCCATCAGAAAAGCTTCTATTTGTTGTAGATGATAATTAGCACAGAGACCCAGAGCTGGTCAATATGCAGAGAACAAAAGACTGAAGAATGCTCAGCACCAAATGGAATAACTCTACCACATGTCCCACATTGACTGAACGTGTGTGGAAATAGTGTAAGATGAAGTAGATGAAGAAAAGGAAACTGAGTCTTCTGGACATATCAGGGCAAGTGCAAGTTGACACAAGTGAACTCACAATTGTTGTAAAAGTATGCACAAGACCTGTGCAAGTTCAAGTCGAACAAAATCCCAGCATGGAGAGGACGTAGGCATGAAATCACACCTCTAGCTGTAGAGCTACTGGCAAGTGGTAGCTGCCAAATGAAAGACACTATGGTTTTAGTAGTATATCACCTGATATATAGATCTTACATCTATATATCTATGATTATATGGAAAGCACAAATTTGATTCAATCAGCTAAACAAAATGAGAATATCATCTTTGTGTGGAGGATGTATGTGGTAAGAGTTGGGGAAGGGTAATTAATATGACCAAAACACACTGTAATAAAACTCTAGGAACTAATAAAATATTAATTCTACCAAAAATACGTATAGACTTATTAGTATGGGTGTCAGTAACACCTTTCAGTTCTAGAGGCATAGTGCCTATTAGAACCAACAATTGATTGGCCTTTGCAGGGTTAATGACAGGGACATGATAGGAGCATCAACAAATTAAAAGCAAAACATTACTTTTTTTAGCTCTAAGAGTTTAGGTAATTGTATACCAGTGTACTATCTTTCTAAGATACCATAATAAAAGAGAGGAAGCCTGGACTTTTATTGTTATGGCTGACATAAAGGTACTAATGTTTAACAGTTTGGTCAAAAAATTTGAGTGCATTGAATAGCTGGCTCTGGAGAGTCATTAAGCTGACTCTGATCACCATAGTTAGTGCCAAAGATCTTAGGAATTAGAAAAATTATAATTCACTCTTTGAATAACAAAGAAAATGAAAGGCCCAGCTAAAAGGTAACTTAATAATTGGGACTTAAAGAAAGTGAAACAGAAAGCTATAGGTCAGATAGAAGAAATGTAGGTACAGGGAACTGCCAATGATGTTTTCCTAGAATACAAAATCATCTGGCACATCTAAGACCAGCATGCACATTATAAATGGACTTTTGTGTAAATAGAAAATTATAAGATCAAGAATTGTTTTAACCAATATGAAATCATTAATGGAATAATTTGAATGTGAGCAGATAATTAAGATCAATTTTGCTGTAATTCTTCACAAGTAGAGAATCCAATTACTGCTAGGTAATTAGGAGAACAGATATGTACTAAGACACACATACACATACATGTACAGAAACATACATGTATACACATACACAAACAAACATACATGTATACACACACACAGACACACACACTGTATTATCATGTTCTACTAAAAATAAGGGTTTATAGAATGTAAAATGTAGAAGAAAATTACGCTACATTACAATGTTATTATAGGGGCTCTCATTTTTATTTCTTCATTATAGTCACTTGTGGTTTGGACACACAATGCCGCCCACATGATCCTGTGTTTGAACGCTTGAGCAGAACAGAAACTGCTTTAGAAGATTCTGAAAGCTATAGACGGCAGAGCCTTTGGAACAAGTGCATCAGTCGGTGTTGGCTCTGAGTTTTCATAACTCAGCCATATTTCCTATTCTCTGTGTTCTTGACTCTGATTACAATGTCAAGTGATGCCTCCCATGGTGCCATGGTATAGCATCTGTTTTTAAACGCCATGTCAAAATAAGCCCATCCACTGTTTCTCGTCAGGCATACTAGATCACAAAAATCAGAAACATAACTCTGGCTTCAAAAACCACCTAGACTTTGCTATTTTCTTTCCTCACTGGATCATTTCAGGTACCATATAGAGGTACTTTCAATACAACTGTAGGAAGAAAGTAAAAAAAATAATTAGAATTCAATATGCAATTTTAGTGGTCAATCTTCCCCTTTGGGGTCAGAGTGATAGTGATAGATCTTATTTGATATTCTGCCTGGAGTCAGTAGAGAAGGAAAGAATCAAAAAGAACATTTTATAAGTGAATTATTTTGAGTTTGCATATAAACCTAACAACTAAACAAGTCCCCTGAGTGAAAATAACTCCTGTGTAAAGCAAAGGGAGACTAGTAGGATTAAGATCCACATGTGGAGAGTCTGAAAGTGGGGTCCTTGGTGAATACTGGAGGGGTTTTAGGGTAATCTAGCTTGTATGTGTTTATTTTTAATTTGGAAGAAAGATAAATCTCTGGGGTAGAAAAGACTTCTGAATGTGAAGATGTGCAATACCGTTTCGATAGAAAACACTTGCAGCTAATAGTCTTCAAAATAAGAGTATGAGTTAGAGACAGTCTCATGAGGAATGAATTGCTATTGACATGTTTACTGTATTAATAACCATGGTGTTGCTTTAGCCAAGTGACTGTCATTTATATACACATGGAAATTGCTTTTTGAGTGATGCTCAGCATTTGGAGAGAATTAGAAGACATCTACAGCTATAGATGAAACAACTTGTTGTTTCCTCAAAGCATGAGCTATAAATAGAGGTTGTCAAGCCTAGAGCCTCATAATATTTCTTTGTATGAATGACATTAATGTATTATGTATTATAGATGTATTCATAGTGAGGTAAATTTCTCTATAAATAATGCCTGAATATTTAAATATTTGATCAAATTATAGAATATGTATTAGTAAGTGCTCAACAAAAGGTTTTATTTTATTCTTTAAAGTTATATATATATATATATATATATTTCCTTTTTAAAAAATACATATTTATTTACTTTATGTCCTGATCACAGTTTCCCCTCCCTCCTCTCCACCCAGCCCCTCCACCTCCCCCAAAATCTACTTCTCCTCTGTTTCTTTTCAGGAAAGGGCATGGATATCAACAAAACATGCCATGCCATAACATGCTGCAGTGAGACTAAGCACCTCCCACGTATTAAGCCTGGACAAGGAAACCCAGTATGAGGAGCAGGGTCCCAAAAGTCAACAGAAAAGTCAGAGACAACCCATGTGTTCCACTTTTAGAAGTTCCCCAAGAGGACCAAGCTGCACAACTGTAACATATATGCAGAGTGCCTGTGTCAATCCCATGTAGGCTTTCTGTTTGTTGTGTCAATCTCTGGGAGCCCTTTTGAGCCCAAGTTAGTTGATTCAGTGGATTTTCTAGGGTGTACTTGACTGTTCTGGCTACTATGTTTCTTTCTCCTTCTCTTCTGTAGCCTCTCTCTCTCTTCCTGTTGCCTTCAGATCCAAATGTAGAAGCCTCAGTTACTTCTCCGGCACCATGTCTGCCTGTGCTATGTGCCATCATGCTTCCTGCCGTGATGATACTCTAGCATTTTCTTTTGCCTTAAAAAATGCATGCAGACATATCTCTTATATTAGGAGTATGTGAAGATGGGCTAATATCCTATGACAGTCTCAGAGCCGTGAATGTGTGTGATACAAATGCTGTGTGTCACCAGCATGAACAGAATTGCCATATTGTCAATAACACAGGCAAAATTCATAGCAGCTGAGAAAGGGGAAGAACAGAAAATGTCTAAGTAAGCTTTACAGAAGAGAAATAAAGTCCTAGGAAAACACAACTACAAGTGCTAACTTCTTGCTTGTGTTAGCTCATCATGGAGGGCACTTCAAATGCACAAAGCTAGATCTTGAAGTCATTCATAAGTTTCATAAGTATTCATGGGTCATCAATCGCATGCCAGGTTCAGGGTATATGTTACTCAGTTGAGTTCTCCATGGTTGCTGTCTTAGTCAATGTCCTACTGTTGTGAAGAGAAACCATGACTACAGCAACTTATATTTTAAAATTATGTAATTATATATATATTTAATTAATTTCATTACATTTTAGAGGTTAAGTTATATATTTACCTACTTCTGCAGAATAAAAATGTGCCCATGAGGAGCTAAAGATGTGGCCCAACAGTTAAAAGCACGTCCTGTTTTTTTGCAGAGGACTGAATTCAGTCCCCATTATCTACACAGTAGCTCAAAGACATCTGTAAATCCAGTCCCAGAACATCTTCCTTCTGTGGAACCAGGCACTCATATGGTACATATACACACATACATACAATTTAACACACACACACACACACACACACACACACACAATAGTAGAAAATGTGCCCATGAATAACATTGTTATAATGAAGTAATCAGGCACACAATATTACTGTTTAGATACAGGAAGTATTTAAGATTCAGAAATATCTTAAATCAAAGGATAATGAATGGAAGAAAGATAAGGAAAATTCAAAGGTTTTATTTCTAGTTCTAATCTGTTCTACTGCTGAGTAATGAATGGATTCTAACTTTGGATTTGCTTCTCAAAAAAGAAGACCATATTACTGGAAGTTCAATAGCTGAGGCAAGAAATTTCCTCTGAATCCTCATGGAAGCAAAATGTTGGCAACCGTTCCTATTCCTCAGGCCAAAAGTTATTCTTAGATTCCACCACCATCATAATCACTACGTAGGCCTGTCAAGAAGAGTTCTTAATGAAGCAAAAACCAAATGGTTGTATTTAGCTTTGAAATTTGGAGATTGTTTTTGCATATTCTATTTTAACGAAGGCTTCATTTTAGGAACATAAAGTTTCCTCTCATTTAAAAGAAAATTTCAAACTCAGTTTCATCTAAAACTGAAGTGATTTTCAAAATATTTTGGGGCAAAATAAATCTTTAAAAAGAAGTATTTCCACACTATCCCGGAAGCCAACTAACAATGTCTACAGCAGATTTAATTAATCTGCTCTTTCCAAAAATGGGCAGCAGGAACAAAATCTTAATTGATTTTGAGCGAAAGAGAATTTGGAAAATTTTGTGTTTAATTAGCTTTCCATGAAGTTTTAGCTCCATTAGAGTTCAGATAGAATCTGTCAATCTCAATGAATTATGCAGAAATACGAGTTGAAATAAAGTCATTAAGTGGAGACACATCATAGACAGAGGGAAGAGCCAAGAAGGGCAGTTGCAAACCATATGGTGTCTTTTAGAAGCTAGAGGGACAAGCTGGATTTTCAGGAGATAAGTTTGGAAACAGAGGCAAAAGCCAGATTGCGAGGTTTTGAATAAGTGTATCCTCTTTTAAATGTCAATCATTGGCTTCTGGGGACTGTCTGGGAAAAGGACAATTGTTTGACTATGGTAGATTTAATCTGATCACAATTGGATAAGCTGATTTTGAATAGGGAAAGTACTGGACATAGGGAGTTCAGTAAGAAGTTTCAATAATGGCCTGTAATAAGAATTGGAAAAATGACTCTCTTAGAGTTCTCCTTGTTACCTTGTTAGTCTAGGATCATGGACTATAGGCTGGTTATCCTTTGTTTTACATCTGGTATCCCACGTAGGAGTGAGTACATACCACATACCATGTTTATCTATCTAGGTCTGGGTTACCTCACTCAGAAAGGTTTTTTTTTTTAGTTCCACCCATTTGCCTGCAAATTTCAAGAGGTCATTGTTTTTTTTAACCACTGAGTAGTACTCTATTTTCTTTAACCATTCTTATGTTGAGGGGCAACTAGGTTGTTTCCAGGTTCTGGTTATTATGAATAATGCTGCTTTGAAAATAATTGAGCAAATGTCATTGTGGTTGAGTGTGCATCTTTTGAGTACACACTCAAATGTGGTTTTGATGGTCTTTGGAGCCCATTTCCTATGGAGGGGAAATTTACTCAGCCTAGATAGAGCAGGGAGGGCCTTGAATATGCCTCAAAGGGATGTGCCAGACTTTGTTGACTCCCCATGGGAGACATTACCTTCTGTGAGGAGTTGATGGGGCGTGGGGGAGGGAGGAAAGGGAGTGGGAACTGGGATTGATATGTAAAATGACAAATGATAGTTTTAAAAATATATTTTAAAAAAAGCAAAAACAGAATTGACAAAATGAGAATGCAAAATTGCGAAATGAGTAAGAGACATTGAAAATACTATATAAATAAAATTGTTTCAAGGCCAAAGAAACCCTCAAGAGAATGACAATGGCTTCTGTAACATGTAAGTTATTTGTACTTCTTTGCACCCAGCTTCATACATGCCCTATGCCATGCTGTACCTTTTCTGTAATACAGGATGCATTGGTTTTGGTTACATGATTAACTTCCATTCTTTTTTTTTAATAGATGCTTTGTCGTCTCTTCTTCATAGAATCAGTTTCATAATTTCTCTTTTGAATTTTCTAAGTATATAATAAGTAAAATATTTAATGCACTATCATGTTCATTGGTTTGTCTCCTACATTGGCAGCTTGTAATGAAACTAAAAAACAAATCAATCCTTTAACTTGCCCATCATAGTAGCACTTATTAGAAAACTGTGTAATGTTTGATAACAGTGAATGCCATGGGAAGTTACACATAAGTCTAAAAGTATATGGTAGTGAATATATAGATGTGATGAAAATATTAAAAACAGGCTGTTCTATTAACATCTTAGAAAACCTATGAATGAGTATGAAGAAAATGAAATAAAGGAAATTGCTTAGGGAGAATCCTAAGCTACAGGGAATGATGCATGTTGCTACACTTCACACGAGGAAACTAATTACCTTCTATTTCTTCATTGCAACTATTTCTTCTGTCAACAGTGTGATCTTATCTGGAGGTTCAATTTCAAGTGTGCAAATACATTCACAAGCCTTGGTAAAGCACAGCTCAAGAACAAATGCCACTCTTTAAGAGACTATTCCTTATCTTTGCATGAATTTCCACAGTATTGTTAACATGTATCCCAAAGATTGTTTGTTTAAAATCCCTTGGAGTAGTGTGGTGTTTATAAGAAGTTTGTCCTGATCAGCATCTTTCATTTCGTTAAAGAAGACAGGGTGACAATTATCTGTATCATCACTTCAAAACTTCAAATGGAATAACTGATATGAACAAATGGTCATTTGTTAGATCTCATTCCCGGATCAAACTCATAGTACCTGGACCCACTTTTCATAAGTGTTATGTTTTATGAAAACAAGTGCCTAGATGTCACCGATGTCTGATATCATGGAAGAACTTGGTATTCCTCCTGACATATCCCCACAAAAATAGAAGAAATCTGAATTTGATCAATTTATTATGCTAACTGTCACAACTGATTTTATGATAACACATAAGATTAATGAAAAAAAGAAAACACAATGCTAGGAAAATTTTCAAAACGCCTCAGATAGGGGAAATTAATTATAAAGAGTAAATGTTAAATGAACAACAAAATATTCATGTATTAAAATTTTAAAAATAATTATAGCATGTGAAAAGGAGATACTTTGTATATTAATTTCAAACTACTTGAACTTACAATTTATGAGACAATTAGTGAAACAAAATAATACAATGGTATTTTAATAATTATAATAATACACTTTAAAAATTATTTGAATGATGAAATGTTTTGAGATATTACATGCTATTTGAAGTTTTCTTCAAACATATGTAACAATACAGAGCAAAGGTAGCACAGAGGTATAATGAAACAAGAAAGAATATTGCAGAAATTCAATGTGAGGTGATTTACTGTAATACATGTTTAAAGTTTTTATTCTTTCAACTACAAGATCCAGTGATCTTTATATTAGAGTTATCAAATAAGAATACTGAAGAGAATTCCACTAATCATTATTCTCTACAGATTCCAAGGTGCTTATAATACACTGAAGGGCTGAACTTTACAGCCCTGAAATATTCATGCCATTGATCTTGCCTATGCCAGGTAAATACAATAATTACATGCATGTATTATGTGCATAAAGATAGAAGATACATCATGAACAGTATTGTTTCTCAAGTGCACATATATAGTATTTATCCCACAAATCATAGAAAAGATGTCATCTCATTTGATTTGAGTAAATACTTTAGATACAGAGTACACAAAATTTACCCAAATATTACAATGTGCCCACTCCATTTGCCACTACAATTCTTAGTAATAATCATTTGCTGATGGGAATTTTCATTCTAGGTCACAGGAATGCAGCAATTACAGTTGCTAAGTCACCAATATCTCCATACCTTTGCCAGTAAAAATTTAACAATAATAACATATGTGACCTATAAAGAAAATTAACTGAAAAACCTATACTAGCCTTTCTCTAGTGTATTTATATATTTGACTTTTAAAACATTTTTCTTTGAAATGGCTCATTTATTGAATTGATGTGTTCTCAGATCCAATATTTACAAAAATACCTTGTAATTCTTGAAGGAGAAAAACAAAACAAACATCAGGAGGGATTATGTCAATGCAGAATATATACATATATTCTGCCCATGTACTAATCAGAGATTTAAGTTCTACCATTAACTTAAAGTTAGGTTACTTTGAATGTAATACTACTTATACTGCTTTCTTATATCTATATCTATATGTAATATATATTAAATAGCTCACTATTTGTAAACATCATTATACATATTATGTAACTCACTATACTTATGGCATCTCTAAGTTCAGTTCTAACTTTATAGTACTTCTAAGAAAAAAAAAAACTTCACCAAACATTTGAACTAAAAACCTTTCACAGGAAATGAACATAAAATCATCTCACCTATGTATCTTAGATGAAAATAAATAAGGTTAAATCCTTGCAGTTCTCCTCTGAAGTTATAAATCTAGGAGGAGGAAAGAATTTTTCCCACTTTGGCTTACCTGCTTATGCGCATGGTCGTAAGAATTGATATGATTGTCAAACTCCTGGTGTTTGTGATACTGCTTGTCACATAATTCACAATAAAAGTTCGCTTTTGCATCTTCCAGAGCTTTTGCTGTGGACTTCTCTTTTTCTGCAAAATCCTTTAAAAGGGGCAAAAATAAATCAGTTATTTTTTCCTCTGGTAAGAGGCAGATTTCATATTATCCAAGTTACCATTTAATTTTAGTATGACTAAAATGAAATGTTGAAGTTCCAGATCTGCTGGAAATTCATGTCCCTATGGAAGTAACTTTCAGCGTACCATCACTGCTAACACATCAGTGAATATAGGGGCTTTTCAGATGTAGTGCTCTGGTTAGTTACAGCCAGGCTATTACTCAGTCAGACGTTCCAGGTTGTAATCCCGCCTGTATCAAACACATAATTGTTCATTTCTGTTTTATCTCTACCATATTTTCCATCCGCTCATACAGTCATTACATTTTTGTATCCCATCTAATCTTACCTTCACCCAACCAATCAATTCACACTAAATGCTCTCAAGGATGTCTCTACTCAGTCTATTGCCAAAGTCTAAGATATATGCATTCTGAAACTCCAATCCAGTGTCTTCTAAACTTCAGCACCTCTTAGATCCCACTATTATACTTACTTCATGTGTTCCAAACCATTAACTTTATAACTTTTTATATTTTACCTTTAATAGCCTTGGACATATTCTGTGTCTGCTTAAAGTGCCTTCAAATTATTTCACTGCTTACGTGGTAGTAGTGATGAATTCTATATTCACAGACATCACATGAAATCCCCAAATAAGTAAATGCCAAAGAGATATGAACTAATCAACCTAGGCCTTACTCCCTGGGTAGGAAACAACAGCAATTTACTATTCCCCTTTATATTCATCACCACTATGTTGTAATACTTGCTTTCTAATTTGCTGTCATCATATTTATACTTGTCTCGCCTATCATCAAACATATTTTAATATGTTTATTGATCCACTAAATTCAAGAAACTATTTTATTAATTCAGGGTGTGTTTGCCTACATTGCTAAACAACACAGTGTATGGCTTAGAAACAAGAGCCCATTTAATATGGATTCCTTAAATTAATGGGCAATGGCAACATATTCATGCCTTCTGCCTCAATTCTTGACTTAGAATGTTCTCAAATTCTCTCATTGCATACATGGTAATGTGGACGAACACAAGGATCATAATCATTTTATAAATACATCATCCAGTGTTGACAGACGTCAAAACCAAAAGGAAGGCGGCAAAGAGATTTCAACTAAACAATCCACGGCTATCTCCCTTGTTAGTAAGCACCATAGATATTTTATTAAGTTCTAAATATAAAGAGATAAATCAAATGATCACACAGAGTAAGGGCATGAGCACCCTTAACAAACAGGAATAAGCCAAATGCCTGGATCATCTTTCTCGGAGAACAAAAGAATCAGAGTACATTAGAGTTAACGTGGGATAGAAGCTGCTCACTGTGTCCAGTAAGGAAATAATAGACTCTGGCTTGAGTTCAAAAAGACCAGTTTTTCTAAGAACCAGGATAATGACCTGCAAGTGTGGCCACTGGTGATAAGTGACACAGAAGGAGAGCTTTGAAGTACTGATAATCCTCCTGAATTAGTAAGCTTTGCATCAAGGGAAACAGTTATTCTCATGCAGTCATTACAATGGTAATTTTTCCTACTTTCTCTTTCTAAGAATTACTTTAGGATAATCATAGTTATTATGCCATTAGAATAACAGTCTTTGACTTTAACACTTGTACATTGCTTAAAAATACTTCAATTTCATGAAGCAGAAAAGTAAATAACAAAATTAATGGTTGAAGTATGGTGCATATGTATTTTGTCTAGACTGTGTAGAGGATAATAACTTAGCCAGGAGCAAGACTCCTCTAGTTAATTCTTGTATTTTCTTTTTAACCTATTTCTAAAACTCCTTTAATTAGCATATTATATGGATTTGGTTCCAGATTTAATAATTTAAGACTGTCATTAAGAATTAAAACCATATGGTATTTACTGGTCATGCTTTTATCTGGGAATATCACAGGACCAAGTTATACATCCTATGCCTTGTTTTCTTTAGATACCAAGAATCTGTGAATAAATGCTTACCTTCTTCACCACTAAAGTCCTAAAGGCAACATTTGAATTCTTTTATTGAGGGAGGAAAGAAAAACAAAACACACAAACATAGTTCATATTCAAGTGTATCCAGCCAAGCCAGAGGTAAAATCATAAACCTATAATCAGGAGACCAGCGATTGGAAATAGGGAAACTGAAGCAGGAGGGTAAAAAAAAAAATCATTGACAGATGAAGAGAAAGAGGACGAAAGAGACAAAATGGCAAAATATAAAAATCAAGAAAAGTATCTTAAGAGTATTTGCAAACATGAAAACTTAGTGTACAGCTAGACAGGCAATAAAGTCTGCTTTGTAAGGTAGTTGTGGTATAGCGGCTCACCTACCCATTGTGCCTCAGGCCTATTCTAAAGGGTGAAATTAGACTGTAGGACCATGTGGTGCTGAGTTTAGCAAAACATACCAGAAAGATAGTGGGCAAAGTCTCAGGCTAGGAGCATCATTTAAATCAGACCTGGCATGTAGTATGATCACTGACCTTCAGCACTCTTATGAATTGTGTCAAATCACAGCACTATGAATAGTAAAGCCTAAAATAATCTCTGCTGGTCCATCCTCATTCATCAACCCATCCTTCTACCACTCACCACGTATTCACACATCTAAAAGTCCCTTATAGGAAACTTCCAAGTGTCAGATTTTCACAAATTTTATTGTCTCTTGAAATTTATCCTCGATGTAAATTTGTATGACAGAGTTATAAGCAATGAGGCAAAAACACACATTTTAGTCAGCTGATGGTGGCGCACACGTTTAATTCCGGCACTTGGGAGACAGAGGCAGGCAGATCTCTGTGAGATTGAGGCCAGTCTGATGTACAGAGCAAGTTCCAGGACAGCTTGTTCTATGAAAAATAAACATACAAATAAACAAACAAATGAAAAAATAACAAACACAAATGTTAGGACAGTGATACTTAGCTGTTGCCAGAGGCTTATGTGGTCTTAATTTTTTTGTAATTAAGAATAATTGATGATAAAAGGAGAAAATGATTGACTCTCTGTCTCTCTCTGTTCGTCTTTCTCTCCCTCCATTATCTCTTCAGTAAGGAGCCACTAGTTAGTATTTTTTAAATTTAATTTTATGGTAATTTTGCTGATTCAATACATCTGATTGTAAATTAAGATAATATTTCATTTCAAAAGAAACTATAAATTTTTTACATATATTTGAAGATACAGAATATATATAAAAGTAGCCAAAATTACACCCTGTTGTCGGCATCAGTAAATTTAAAAATGAATGAAATAAGAAGACAAGCTGGAAATCAACTCTTGATTTATAGTTACTCAGATTGTTCAGTGGGTTATAGTAGAGGAGGGTTCTTGAGCTGAAGAGTCCCACCCCCATTCACCACAAAGCAATTATGATACCAAAGACAGTTTCCTGTTTATCATTCTCAATGATTCATTAGAATATGAATAATTAGCTAGAGTGTGAATATGACCACTTGCTTAACAAGATATTTAAAAATACTAGGTAATGTCAATGGAAATTCTATAATTTGGTAATTATCCTATATAATTTATTACTTTGCATAATTAATGTGAGGAGAGAGTATATATTTTCATGCCAAGAGGCTTATGATAAAATGCTATACTAGATGTGTCTGTAAACTGGCATGTATTCTAACAAAGCTCTGAATTTAATTAGAAGAGTGAATATTCACTACCAAATTACTGCAATTGTCAAAATGTTCACAATTACCACAATGATTAGCGCCCATTAAAACTATGGAGTGCGACTTATCTACTAGCATTGTGCACACAGTGCACACATTTCATCTTGCTTAATTTTAGCAATGAACTCTGCTCTATGATTGTTTCATTAAGCATGTGAGCGAAGAATGCGAGCATGTTGACCCAGACTGTCATGCAGATCTTGGAATTAGATTCAGGTCAGCCTGACTTAAGTGCGATTAATGTCTATGCTCACAGCTGCTCCAATGACCTGGTCATTAGCCAGTTGTCACACATATCCAAAGCCCCATTCAACTGTTGAAAATATGAACCCAGATTATAAAATTTTTAAAAAACAAATTCATTGCTAATTTTATATCTTCATTGATTTGAGAATGCAATCCATAGTGAATAAGAACTTGCATTTGAGTTTTCATTATTATGCAATTCATTGCTTTAAGAATTCTAATATTCTGTAGCATGTTCTATTGGTTGCCCAAAAACATGCTACCTCTGTTGCTAACAAGTAGATCTTGCTAATTTATAAATTATTTCATCTTGTAGCTTGTTACAAGCTAAATAATGGAAAACAAGCTTTCGATTTTATTTCATTTTATTCATACGAGAAAAGTAATTTAGCTTTTGAAAAATGAGAACCTTGAATGTCAGGTGCGCCTTAAAAGAGTGCGAGTACTGAAGAGTTCGGCGTTCTCAGAATAAATTAAGGTGAAAATAATAAGTAGTTAGCTAGATTGATGTGAGGAAAAGTGTTACACTTTTTGTGCTTAGTACAGTGCTGCACTAACGCAGAATGGGGTCAAGAAGCACCACTCCAGACCATGACAAAGCACAGCCTAGACATCCCATATCAAAATGCATCTTTAGAGTGAGCGTGATTGTCAGGTTGTCGTTGGAGAAACCACAGGCAGAGAAGGACCTCCCAAACGTTTTCCTTTCAGAAGAGAAATTTATATTCATAAAGGAAGTGTTCATTTGTAAGTGTATCTACATTGCTATACTCAGAAAAGAAGAAGGATGGCTTTAAATCACTACAGACTCTGTCTGTGTGTGTTGAAGTGCATCTCTCTCTCGCTCTCTCTCTCTCTCTCTCTCTCTCTCTTTCTGTGTGTGTGTGTGCGCGCGCGCAAACATGTGAAATTATGCATAGAGACCCTTGGAAAATTTTGGTTCTCTATAAGTGGCAGGTTGCTACCTTCAGACAGGATCTCTCACAGAATTTGGAACTGACTGGCCTCCCCTCTCCCACTAAAGTTGGCCAAGCTGGCCATTAAGTGTTAGAGACTGTCCTGTCTCTGACCCACTCAACACTGGACATGGATTGTGTTAGGGCTGGTGACCCACATGCAGGTCCTCAAGTTTGTGTTGCAAGTACTTTGTCTACTACTTCGCCTTCTCTCCTGCCTGCCATCTCCCCAGTCCACCATCTCTCAAGTTGGAGTCACTTAATTAAAGGGAAGGAATCAATTCTGTTCCAAAATTCATGGTGCTTTTTGGTTCTTAGTCAGAGCTTGGCCAAGCACTTCTTTCTTAACTTCAGAGATGGTGGTGTTTAAGGTGGAAAAAAGCTTTTGGAGCTATAATCTAGAAACTTACTGTCTAGATTCTCTCTATAATGCAGAGTGCATGTGCCATCAAAATTCTCTTTGTTTATTGCCCTTATTAATCTGTCTTTTGCTATAGCAAATGAAAGTTAAGAATTCAGGGAAGTGTAGTCAGCTCCCCAATAATGACAGTGAAATTTATTACTAATTATGAAAACTTGGCCTTTAATTTAGGATTGTTCCCAACTAGCTCTTATAACTTAAACTGACTGGCTCCTATTAATCTACATTCTGACACATGACACTTTATCTCTCTTCCAATCTGTATGTCTGACTCACTTTGTGCCTCACTAATTTCCTCCATGTACCTAGACTGTAACCCTCTGAGTTCCTCTCTCTGACCAGAAGTCTTGCTAATCTCTCCTTCCTAGCTACTGACTGCTCAGCTTTCTATTTAAACAGGCCAACACATCTTCACACGATGTAAACAAAAATCCTACATCATTTCTCTTTTTCTGTTTAAATAAAAATGAAATGTTTTAAATCTGACCCAGTAAAACTGGATATGAAAAGAACAATTATCAAGTAAAGATTTCAGTTACAATGTCCCTCCACATACTCTCCCACCCCACCCCCTCTAATCCTAAAAGAAGGTAAGGCACTTTGCTTTGTGAAAGGTCCAAGGACCTCCCAATACATCTAGGCTGAGCAAGGTATACATCCAAAGTTGAAGAGTAGAAGGAATGAGAATATGAGCAAAGAGGCCAAGACCATGAAGGGTTTGTCCACTGAAACAGTTTACCTGAGCTAATGGGAGCTCACCAACTCCAACTTATCTGGGAAGGAACAAGCATAGGACCAAACTAGTCCCTCTGAATGTGGTTGACAGTTGTGTGGCTGGGGCAGACTGAGGGACCACAGATGGTGATACTGGAATTTGTTTCTACTGCATGTACTGGCTTTTTGGGATCCTATTCTCTTTGGATGTACACAATAGTTTTTTTTTTCCATTTATTTATTTATTTATTAAAGATTTCTGTCTCCTCCCCACCGTCACCTCCCCTTCCCTCCCCTCCCCCAATCAAATCCCCCTCCCTCAACAGCCCAAAGAGCCATCAGGGTTCCCTGCCCTGTGGGAAGTCCAAGGACCACCCACCTCTGTCCAGGTCTAGTAAGGTGAGCATCCAAACTGCCTAGGCTCCCACAAAGCTAATAGGTGCAGTAGGATCAAAACCCCATTGCCATTGTTCTTGAAGTCTCAGTAGTCCTCATTGTCCGCTAGAGGACATTGAGCCTATAATTCGGGTTCTTAGAGAAGCTAAATAAGAAGGAGAACCCAAAGAAAAACATATAGGCATCCTCCTGAATATTAACCTTCATCAGGCGATGAATGGAGACAGAAACAGAGACACACATTGGAGCACCGGACTGAAATCTCAAGGTCTGAATCAGGACCAGAAGGAGAGAGAGCACGAGCAAGGAACTCAGGACCGCGAGGGGTGCACCCACACACTGAGACAAAGGGGATGTTCTATTGGGAATTCACCAAGGCCAGCTGGCCTGGGTCTGAAAAAGCCTGGGTGTATACAATAGTTTTAACGTGAAGATCCTAAGGATTGGGGAATCTATTTAAAATTCCCACAGAAATAGAATGTTACTATGTTCAGCGAGTCCGGTTTTATCCCATGCTTTTTCAGACCCTGGCCAGCTGGCCTTGTTGAGTTCCCGATAGAGCATCCCCATTGTCTCAGTTTGTGTGTGCACCCCTCGTGGTCCTGAGTTCCTTGCTTGTGCTCTCTCTCCTTCTGCTCCTGATTTGGTGAAGTGGGAGTGATTTTTTATTAATAAAGAAACTGCCTGAGCTCACTGATAGGCCAACCCTTACATGGGTGGAGTAAACAGAACAGGATTCTGGGAGAAGGAAGCTGAGTCAGGGAGTCACCATGATGTTCCGACTCCAGACAGATGCAGGCTAGAATCTCCCCGGTAAGCACACCTTTGGGGTGCTACACACCTTATAAGAAATGGGCTAGTCCAGGTGCGAGAGTTAGCCCAGAAGAGCTAGCCAATAATGGGCCAGGCAGTGTTTAAAAGAATACAGTTTCCGTGTAATTATTTCGGGGCATAAGCTAAGTCATGTGGGCGGCCGGGTGATGGGGACACAGCAGCTCTGCTGCTCCCTATTACAACAATTTGTACCTTGGGATTTCAGTCCGGTGCTCCAATGTGGGACTCTGACTCTGTCTCCTTTCCTCGCCTGATAAAGGTTAATATCCAGGAGGATGACTCTATGTCTTTCTTGGGTTCACCTTCTTATTTAGCTTCTCTAGGATCACGAATTATAAGCTCAATGTCCTTTATTTATGGCTGCTGAGAAGTCAAGAACAATGGCACTGGGTTTTGATCCTACTGCACGTACTGGCTTTGTGGGAGCCTAGGCTGTTTGGATGCTCACCTTACTAGACCTGGAAGGAGGTGGGAGGTCCTTGGACTTCCCACAGTACAGGGAACCCTGATTGCTCTTTGGGCTGATGAGGGAGGGGGAGTTGATTGGAGGAGGGGGAGGGAAACGGGAGGCGGTGGTGGGGAGGAGGCAGAAATCTTTAATAAATAAATAAATAATAATAATAATTATAATAATAAAGAAATAGAATGTTACAAGCACCAAAGACTAACATAGAGATCTGGATTCCAGGCTTCCAATGTCTCTCTCACCTTTGCACATAATTGTGAGTAATGTTCAGATTTTTTCATATTTGAAATTAGATATGATCAAAATAAGAACTCTCTGTTTTTGTTCATGGAAGATGGATGTCAGCCAGTTTCTAGATTATGAAGAGAGATTTGTCTTCTTATTAATGATTCTTTTAAGATGTTCACACTAAACAATGAATGCAATCACATTAACATGTGAAATTGTCTCTGGGAAACCTACATTGACAGCAAATCAGTCCAATTCTAATTTGGAAAGAAAGACAAATGTCTGCGTCGCTGGTCAAATGCCAGCCTGCTTGCTGCATTTTTGTTTATGAAGCAATAATTAAATATATCAAGCTTGCTTATATAAATAACTGCTAATTTTTGGAAAAGCTTTCTAAATGGCTACAAGTAAAAAGGCATGATTTTTAACATTCACTCAGTTAAGATTTATGAGAATTCAAGACCACCAACTTTATCACTTCTGAAATTAATATATAGTTATACCAGAAAAATATTTTTAAGTAAATGAGGAAGTGCCAGGTATACCCTAAGATAATCATTACAGCAGTTTTGATTCATTACTATATTATGATTGTCTGTCTAATTATAAGACAATTAGGATAATATAATTTCCATGATTCTTTTTATTATAATATCTATTTTTAGAAATTATCATATAGTTGCGTAATTTTCTGCTCTCCAAACCACACTCTAATTCCTTCCCATACCTATTCATGCCCATATTCATGTTCATGGACACTCTATCTTTAGGTGTATATGTATATTTCTATATATATATTGTATATATGTGTGTGTATTTATGCATATATGTGTGTATGTATATGTATCAGCCCATGTAGGAAATTTTTATTAAAACTTCATATGTTGATATATACACAAATTTACATCTTTCATGTTTATTTTTTAGCTAGTTAATCATGTAATTCTTTATGACTCTTTTAGACATCCTTACTGTTATTTTACACTCCTTCTTCTGTATTCATCTTTCTATTTTTCTTATTGGTCTTATACAAATATAACACTGCAAAAGGTTTTAAGGTTATAGATTTTTACACAGAATAAACAACCAACAAAATATTAATAATACATGTTAACAAATTATATTTGGTGATATAATACTGGCTAGCCAACATTCATGTCCTATTAGTTTCTAATAGAGAACATCCAAGCTTACATCTGTGGAATGACACAATGTCCCTGGGCAGGGAAGACAAGAATGCTTACATGAAAAGTGGAAAGAATAATGAATAAATATATTTGATTTCTGTCTATATGTTTTGTTACAGACTAGAGCAAACGGAAGATTTTTGAACAATTTGAATTATGTAGGATGGGACCAAAACCATGTAATTTTACAACATAAAGTATAAAATGAAATATAAAAGATTGTATATCCCAATAATAATTTCATTAGTTACTTTATGCTGCTGTGATAAAAGACTTCATGGCCAAAAGTGAGTCATGGAGGAAAGAGTTTACTTTGGCTTATGGTTCAAGGGGGAGTGGCAGAGAGGCTACCAATCCTTCCCTAGTAATATACTTTCTTAACTAAGGCTCTATCTCCTAAAGTTTCCAAAATTTCCACAAGCAGTGCTCAGGGGTACTGCTTTAAATGTATGTGTTTATTGGGTACATTTCTCATTTCAACCCACACAGTAACACATCAATATGGATTTGTCATTACGCAACCCACAAAACTGTCCACAATAGGAAAAAGTTGGAGAGATTTATAGGAATTCTGAGAAGTACTCTGAAAATATACTTTTGTAGTTAAAAATATGTTATAAATAAATTAATGTATAAATAAATTACATATTAATAATTCTTTCTTCATTAAATTTAAGGAAAACAACTGCTATGTATAAATAATCTGATCCATGTCTTGAAAACTCTACAGGACAGCTATAGGAAAGCAGAAGGAAAAAAAATATGAGCTTCCTTATATGGGGAGATCATTCTGTCATTTTCCATATGACAAAGAATAACTGTTGGCAATTTTAAATAAAACAAGAACTATTGACAGACCATTTTTAGAAACATTAAGTCCACTTGAAATTCAAATTTGAGACTATGATTTTGGAAAGTTTGTATTGTGTGTTTATATAGAATATGATAAGGTAATGGGTTTTCTTGCTTCAGACTGATGGCAACACTGTACATTTATAGAGGTAGTAATTACCGCCCTATAATTAAAAACCGTAGATACGTGAAACTATAAAGAATATAGACATAACTGCATTCATCTAAATTGAATACATTTAAAGGAATATGTTCATTGTGAATCAGGCAGGAAACAATTTCATTTAGCTGTTACTCCTGATACAGTTACTTACTGTAAAAATGCAATTAATAGTATCTGACATTTCATTTTCTCACGTAAGAGAAATCAATGAAAAATGTCAGGTAACTACTTTTCAAAAAGTTGCTAGGGACAAATCAGTTACAAACCATTTTTTAATTCAAAAACTACAACAGTTATAGAAGGTGAAAATGCTCTTTCAGAGTAATGACCTGGACACTGGTTCACTTTTGGTTGGGAACTGACTACAAATCTATTTCCTTAAAAATATGCAGTAATTATCAAGCAATTCCCACTCATTTTGCTTCTAAGGTACTGTGATATTAATTGCAATAGAGTTGTTTCTATGTTGCTCATACGCAGAGAGTAGGCTTGGAAAGTCCTGCAGTTACATAGTCGGATAGTACGATGGCAATGGCCTCGATTCTAAGGATACAAGAGTCAGACGCTCGTTAGTGCCTACAGAAATACTTCTGTCATGAATGCATTTTGAGGTGCCTGATAATAAGCTTGCTGTACCTGGATAGGCTGATCACAGCAAGAAATGTCTTAAAAGAGATTCTGCTCACAAAAGACACTGTACTGTTATTTCAATTTGATATTCCAAGTTTCTAACTACTAACATTATAGTGGGTAATTTGCTTTTAAACTTGGGGAAGTGAACGAAGTATACCTTACTGACATGGTAGGTCTCAGATCTTAAAATACTAACATCAAGCTTAGAAAACATGTCAAAGCTAGAGAAACATATTGAAAGTAGTAGTTCACTAAGAGATAGAGACATTCATAAAAACCAATAAAATATTGTAAACTGGTGAGGGAAGTCCTTTAGTATATATGTTGCTTTTATTGGTTAATTAATAAAGAAGCTGTCTTATGCCTATATATCAGAGCAAAATAGAGCTAGGTGGGGAAAACCAGGTTTTCAAATTTCTGTGCTCCTGAAAATTAAAATGTATCAATTACATAGATGCAAAATTAAAAGAAATAGACTCTCTACCTTTTGTCAAATAAAATAACTACATTCAAAATAAATTTAACAACATATTTAAAATTACATTCCTTATTCCTAAATTGCCAGGAATAGCACATTTCTGTTTTACAACCTTTTTTAGAAAAGAACATTCTTAAGAGGCTCTTTTTCTTTCTTTTGTTCTTCTTACTTGCAAAGCTACATTTAGGGTTTCACTAGAGTGTACATTGCAGGTTACATAGCATCATCATTAACATTGAACTCAGTGTTAAACCTGTTTGTAGAAGAAAGGAAACCACCCACCCCTTCCTGATTCTGGAGCAACATTTGAGGTGAAAAATTTCACCACTAAGATGGATTAACATATTTGTCTTTTTACTATTCTGTGAAAGAGTTTAGTGGAGTGGAGATTTGGTTGTTTGTGAAGGTTGAAACAGTACTTTCACCAGATTACTTTATAAGATAACAAAAAATCCGCACTTTTAAGAGACTTTTGACAATGTGTATGGATGATGCTAAGTCTCAAACTATAAAAGACAGCACACTTGTGAGTATAAACTTTAGTAGGTTTTAGTGTGCTGTGTGTAATCAAAAGAGGGAAGAAGCAATAAACAATTACGATGTAAGCCATACAAGACTAAGATAATGAATCTATTTACCGTATGATTTTGTTATGCGTGTAGGATTTGGCTTTTCTAGCTGAAACTATTCTATGACACTTAATGCACTCTTCAATCAGGGGTTTAAGATGATGTCACAAAGGCCCCGAGAGCTGTGTATCTTCGTGTGGTAATGAAATTGCTACAGAAGCTGCTGTGTGCTAACAAGGGACAAGCTGTGCAAACATTGCAGGCCCAGTGATTTTTGACTCTTCATTTTTCTCTATTGCAAACAGTCATTATTTCTGACCAGTGGGTAAGGTCATAATTTCAATTTTCTTCATGTTTTTCCTTTGTATAACCCATGCAGC
The DNA here is from genome assembly GCA_963919715.1 of Microtus obscurus. Taxonomy (NCBI): domain Eukaryota; kingdom Metazoa; phylum Chordata; class Mammalia; order Rodentia; family Cricetidae; genus Microtus; species Microtus obscurus. The sequence goes on along the minus strand of CAWTZC010001883.1, from coordinate 1,528,742 downwards.
TATTTTTCCAGAACATTTCTCTAGGACATTCTCATGGCTTTTGAAAAAAAGTTTGAATTCACATTGAATTAGTCAGAGCAAAATCAAATTATCCTTAAAGATCGTTTTCTACAGAATTATTTATTTCTACCCACGAAGCCACAGAAGACCCCAACTGTGGCTGCTATTAAGTTAAATGTTCAATTTTAACTCTGGGTGAAAACTTTATTCTTATTAGTGGCCTCATTCGTCAGCAGATTTCTATTCTGCACTAACTGCAGGGAACATTTAAACACAATTAAGTAGAAAAATCTCTTCTATCATAGAAGAAGAAAATCTTCATTGACAAGCAACACCATGTCATTAAATATTGAAAAAAAATTAACTCTCTCAGGATTTAGCAGAAAAAAAAAAACTGTAGTAAAAGAATCCCTCTTCATGTTCTGCTTCCTCAAATACCAAAAGACTTTACCTTGAAAGCATTGTAAGAACTCTGATAATGAAAAGGTAGGAGGCTAGCAAGAGAACACAGACATCTACTTAAGAGATGTGACCTCATTGCCTTTTAAGATAGGTAGAAGAGAAGAACAGGAAGGAAGAAAAATTCAAGTTTGTGGACCAGGAATACTGAATCACACAAAGGAAAGATTTAGGCTAATGAAAGTGAAAAACGTAAACCCTTCAGCCTTAGATACAATTTATTTAGTTAAAATATGCTTGTCGCACTAGAAAGTTGACTCAATCAGTGATATACCTGCCCCAAAAGGCATGAAGACCCAATTTCAGTGACCGAGATCCATCATGTAAAAGCAAAAAAATAGTGAGTAGCTTATAAATATAACATTAAAGGGGTAGGTAGTTGACCCCCAGGGCACACTAGTCAGTCTATGAAGACGACTTCATGAGTTTAAAGCAAATAAAAGACCCTGTCTCAAAAGATGGAAGAACCAAATGATCAACACCCAAGGCTTTCCTATGATACTTATATGTAATCATACATATAATGATGTATACATATGTATTCTTATAGTGTAATCTTATATATGTAACCTTATGCATGTAATCTTACTCTACTACACACAGTAAGCAATATGTTTAAAGCAGTTTGGGACACATCTCTTTCACAAATTTCCCTTATTTTAAATTTATTACTATAATGTTGATAGTACAGGAAGATCAGTTATATTTACATCCTTGGGACTCAATATTGCATTGAGTCAATCTTTACCTTTATGTTGTCTGGCTATGACTGAAATTACTAGTGACCCTCTGTGCAAATCTCTTGTCATGGGGTAAACTCATGCATATAAGAATTTTGTAGTAATCTGAAGAGGGCATTTTCAATCTGCCCTAAATATTTTATGAGTCAGGAGAGAAATTCAAAGTCTAGAAGTAAATTTATCAACTATTTCTTAAGGTCTGATTGAGGTGGATGACAGAGAAGGCTGTCTGGTATTTTTCTCTGTTGCCCTCTACTTTACTGTCATGAGACAGAGCCTCTCACTGAACCAGAGGCTCACTGCTTTGGAATAGGCTGCCTGGTAGAGATCTCCTGGGATCTGCCAATCTCCACATCTTATCTCTCCCCATTGCTGGGGCTACAAGTACACAACCATGCCTGGTTTTGTATGGTCATGCTAGGGATTCAAAGCAGACCTTCATGCTTCAGTAGCAAGTGTTCTTATCTATTGAAGACTTTGTCAAGTTAGATAATATTTTAGGTGTTATATAAGGTGATGAGTATCTTCATACACATGCTCTTTTACCCTTTTCATCATTCCTCACCTGTCATCCCATATGACTTTATTGACACATGTAAGTTATGTTTTGTTTCTACGGAGTTTAATATGAAAAATATCAAATACAAATCAGAGCATTAGATCTAATAGATCTGAATGTGATATATATTCTCCTCTCTCTCTCTCTCTCTCTCTCTCTCTCTCTCTCTCTCTCTCACACACACACACACACACACACACACACACACACGGAGAGAAAGAGAGAAAGAAAGACAGAGAGACAGACAGACACACACACACACACACACAGAGAGAGAGAGAGAGAGAGAGAGAGAGAGAGAGAGAGAGAGAGAGAGAGAGAGAGGAGAATCATACCATAGAAAGCAGTTGTATCCAGTATGGGAACAGAGACTTGAGGACAGTTTTAAGTATGGGACTATTTGCTCAATAATAAGGGGCATCATTAATGTAACTTTTATCCACACAGTATCTGTAAATAAGGTTATTGGGATGTATGTTATGATAAAAATAATTTCGTCTCATCAGGAAGTGATGTAGGTTCTGTGTACCAGATTGAGCAATGCAAGTTTTTCCCCAACATAGGAATAGTCTGTATTGTAGATAAAAAGAAAAGAATTCCAGAGGGGAACAAGCAGAAGCCTGGGTCAGGTACATTTCATCAAGGTCGAGGGAGTGCACTTGTGTCCTTTACTGTTGTATGACTCTGACTTTCCTGCTCCCCATTGTCTCCATACTCTACATAAGCTACCTGGAAGAAATAATGCTCTTTGCATTATGTTTTCTTTACCCAAAGAGGCTACGCTTTCTAATGCAATTGGCTGCTGACTTCCTGATTTCCTATTCCTATTTCATACAGTATGACACTGACATTGGTTTAAGCACAGACAAGCTTTTAAATACTTTTTGTTACTAACTGGAGATTACATATGTTGTTGTTGTGAAATACGACTCTATAAAATGTAGTTATTTGAATTTTTATGTTGATTCTGTGTAGAAGTCTACCTGATTGAAGAGCAGGAAGTTATAATTGCTCATTCCATCATGCCATATATTTACTTTTATTGTGCTTACAATGAAAATATTCCTATATGTCATAACAAATAATCACAAAGTCATGTTATCTTTTTTTTGCCACCAAATCTATAATAACTCACAGCATTTTTATTTATAAAATAATCTAATTAACATGGCTTATTTAAAAGGAAATCCAATTTTACAAGATATTTATATTATTTTGCAGATATAATTTCATCAGTATTAATATAAAAGTGATAACTCAAAATGGCCATGGATGTTATACATGTTACTAGAATTGCAAAATTCTAAGGGGCACTTTTTAAATAGCTACATAAAAGGGCACTTTGGGCTCCTGCCAATTGTCTCCTGTGTTTTGGAATGAGAGAGAATGCATATGTGAGTTATGAAGTATTCTGTGTGTCTGGGAAGTATTCCCCCAAAAATATTGCTATCTTTGCCTATATGACTTGTTTATGTTTATTAATTCATAAAGTTAGAGATACAATCAAGCATATTTTGCAAAGGATTTATGTTTGCCAATTATGTTGTCCAAGTAGTTAATATTTTCATGGCAAATTGAACACTCTAAAGCCTATTTTCTATTCATCAATCTTTAATGACTAATTTTGCATATACAAATAAGATGTCATTTTTAAAACTCTTACTGTGTAAGCACATCAAAATTTTAAGCAACTGAAGAATAATTTATTCATTCAAAATGTTTGTATTTATTTAATTGTAAAATAAAATTAAGTTCAGATTTCTGTTTTCTGGTGTGTTATGTGATTAAATTAAACAGAACTAAGTTAAATCTAGATGTACATCAACTGTCCATTTTACACAAAGGGAGAAAGCAATAACTTGTAGGTTATTAAGAGAATGTTCATTTTTATGTATAGGTAATACATTGTGATGGGGTTTTGCATTTGGTCAAAGACTTTTCCGCATCTAATGAGGATCGTGTGCTGTTTTTCTTATAGTTTATTTATATGGTGGATCACACTGATTGATTATTATATGTTGAGCTATTCCTGCACCTCTAGGCTGAGGCCAACTTGATCATGGTGAATACTGTTTTTGATATGATTTTGGATTCAGTTTAGAAGTATTTAATTGAATCATTTTTTTCTTCATCTATGTTTATGGGGGAAATTGGTGTGTAACTCTCTTGCTTTGTTGAATCTTTAGGTGGTTAGAGTATCAGGTTAACTGTGCCTCATAAAATAATTAGGCAATGTTCCTCCTTCTTCTCTTTTGTGAAATATTTGAAAAGTATTGGTATTAATCTTCTTTGAAAGTCTGGCAGAACTCTGCACAAAGACTATCTGGCCTTGGGCTTTTTTTTGGTTGGGAGACTTTTAATGACTACTTCTATTTCTTTCAGGATTACAGATCTGTTTAAGTTGCTTATCCAGTCTTAATTTAACTTTGTTAAGTAGTATCTACTGAGAAAATTATCCATTTCTTTTAGATTTTCCATTTTTGTGGAGAACAGGATTTAATGCATGTCTTTATGATTCTTTGGATTTCCTTGGTTACTGTTGTTTCTGATTTTGTTGATTTGGATTTTTTGTGTGTGTGTCTTTTAGTTAGTTTAGATAAAGGTTTGTCTGTCTTGTTGATTTTCAAAAAAAAAAAAAAAACCAAATCTTCATTTCCTTGATTCTTTACTGTTTCCTTTGTTTCTATTTTATTGATTTTGGACCTCAATTTGATTATTTTTGCCATCTTCTTCTCTTCAGTGCAATTGCTTCTTTTTGTTCTAGAGCTTTGAAGTGTACTGTTAGGTCACTAGTATGAGATTTATCCAATTTTCTTTAATGTAGGCATCTGGTGCTATGAACTTTATTCCTAGAACTGCCTTTATTGTGCGCCATAAGTTTGGGTATGTTGCTTATTCATTTTCACTGAAGTTTAGAAAGTCCTTAATTTCTTTATCTGTGTATGTCTTGACCCATTTTTCATTCAGTAGAGAGTGGTTCAGTTTCCATGGGTTCATAAACTTTCTGTTGTTGATGACGTCCAGCTTTAATCAACGGCTTCCTGAAGAATGTTGGGATATTTCAATTTTCTTCTATCTATTGATCCTTGCTTTGTGTCAGATATATGTTGGTTTTGGGGAGCATTCTGCAAGATTCAGAGAATAAGGTAGATTCTTTTGGGTTTGGGTATAATGTTCTATAGGTAAACTATTAGTCTTATTTGATTTATAAAATATGTTAGTTTCAACATTTCATAAAACTGAAAAGCTTCTGTAAAAACAATGGATGCTGTCAATGGGACAAAATGACAGCCTACAGAACAAAAAAAATATTTTTACCGACCCCACATCTGATAGAAGCTAATGTTCAAAATTTATGAAGAAACCAAGAAACTATATCTCAATAAATGAAATAATCTATGGTGTTATGCAAGATATTCATCAGTGTGGTTATAGGATAGGGCCATTTCAGGTTCCTTATCCTCAGCTTCCCAAGGCACTAACTGGGGACATCCCCCTGGGCACCTGGGAGCCCCTCTAGGTTCAGATCTCTTGCCTACCCTAAGCTGGATCCCTTAATTCAGATATATGCTTCCCTGCTCCCATATCCATCCTTCCTTTATCCCAGCCATCCCAATTCCCCAAGTTCCCCCCATCCTCCCCTTCTCACATTTCTCTCCCCATCTCCCCTTACCCCTATCCCACCTCTCTCCCAAGATCCCAATTTTTGCTCGGCAATCTTGTCTACTTCCCATATCCAATAGGTTAAATATATGTTTTTCTTTGGGTTCACCTTCTTATTTAGCCTCTTTAAGATCACAAATTATAGACTCAATGTCGTTTATTTATGGCTAGAAACCAATTATGAGTGAGTACATCCCATGTTCATCTTTTATCCTATAACCACACTGATGAATATCTTGCATAATACCATAGAACCTTCATCGGGCAATGGACGAGATAGAGACAGCAACCCACATTGGAGCACCGGAATAAGCTCCTAAGGTCCCAATGAGGAACAGAAGGAGGGAACATGAGCAAGGTAGTCGGGACCGTGAGGGGTGCACCCACCCACTGAGACAGAGGGACTGATCTATTGGGAGCTCACCAAGGCCAGCTAGACTGGAACTGAAAAAGCATGGGATAAAACCGGACTCTCTGAACAATAAGGACTGATGAGAAGCCAAAGACAGTGGCACTGGGGTTTGATCCTACTTCATGTTCTGGCTTTGTGGGAGCCTAGACAGTTTGGATGCTCACCTTCTTAGACCTAGATGGAGGGGGAGGACCTTGGACTTTCCACAGTGCAGGGAACCCTGACTGCTCTTCGGACTGGAGAGGGATGGGGAAAGGAGTGGGGGGAGGGGGAGTGGTGTAGGAGGAAGGGAAGGGAACTGGGAGGCTGGGAGGAGGCAGAAATTTTTTTTTATTTTTCAATTAAAAACAAAAAACAAAAATAGTTTTAAAAAAATAAAAATAAATAAATAAATGAAATAATCCAATTAAAAATCAGGATACAGTTTTAAACAGATAATTCTCAATGGAGAAATCTCAAATGGTTGAAAAGTTCTCAAGAAATGTCCAGTGGGGGAACTTCTATAGGCCCAAACTAGGCCCTCTGAATATGGGTAACAGTTGTGTGGCTGGGACAGTCTGTAGGGCCACTGGCAGTGGGAACAGGATTTACCTTTCATACTTGAATTGATTTTTTAGAGTCCATTGTCTTTGGAGGCACACTTGGCTCAGCCTAGACATAGTCGGGAGGGTCGTGGTCCTGCCTCAATGTGATGTGCCAGACTTTGTTGACTCCGCATGGAAAGCCTCTCTGAGAAGTGGATGGGGGTGGGTGGGTAGAGGTTGAGAGAGTGGGAGGAGAGGGCAGGTGGGCACTGGGATTGGTATGTAATCCCATACCAATGAAAGGAAAGATTTTAGGAGAATGGAGAACACTAGAAGAAGAAGAAGAAGGCACACTGAGTCAACCACATAGGGCTCATGAGGTCTCACAAAGACTGAAACAGCAAGGACAGGGTCTGCATGGATTGCACCAGGTATTTGCATACATTTTATGGCTTGGTAGTCTCATAACAGTGGTAGTGGGTGTGTACCTGACTCTTTTACCTGCTCTTGGGACTCTATTCTGACTGTTGAATTGCCTAGTTCAGCCTTGACATGAGAGCTTTTGCCTTGTCTCACTGTAGCTTGTTTTTGATTTTTGTTTGTTTCTGTGTTTTGTTTTTGTTTTTTTGAGACAGGGTTTCTCTGTAGCTTTGAACCCTGTCCTGAAACTTGCTCTGTAGACCATGCTGGCCTCGAACTCACAAAGATCTGCCTGCCTCTGCCTTCCAAGCACTGGGATTAAAGGCATACACAACCACCACCTGGCTTGTTGTTGTTGTTTTTGTTTGTTTCATGGTAGCTTGTTTAGTTGTGTTTGGCTGTAGTCTCCTGGAAGCCTGCTCTTTTCTGAGAGGAGAAGGAGAGGCCGTAGATTGGGTTAAGAAGGGAGGAGAAGGAGGTGCCAAGATAGGGGAAAACTGTGTTTGCAATGAGTTGTATGAGAGAAGAATCTATTTTCATTAAAATAATAGAAAATACTATTTCAATTTTAAAAAGTAAAAAAAAAACACACAAACATACACTAAGGTTTCTGTTTTAGCAACTTAAAGCAAAAAATATAAAGAAAGGAAGTGGACACACTTTTATGAGGACCATTATAGTAGCCAGGCAACAAAGGAGGAAATGAAAGGTGAGCGAAAGAACTGTTATACAATATCTCAGTAGATGAGGATTCATCTGAAGAAGTTTTCATAAGGTACAGAGCCTGCGAATCACTACAGCCTTCCTATCTCCAGCTGGTCTTATCTTCTTACAGAAAGGTTTTTGTAGGGAGCCCATGTTACCCCTGTACAAAATTGAATCGTCTGTACTCCAACACTGAGGGCTTTAAGAACTAAGAGACAAGAAACTAAACTTTTAAGCAAAAAGTACTGAATATCTAAAGCTATTATGATCATATTTGTGGTTTAATATGTGACTATAGATGTCAAAGCTAATTATATAATTTAAAATTACATATAAATTGTTAAAAGACACTGATCATTCTTCATTTATTTTATATTTTTATATGGATTCTAAATTTTGTGCTTTGGGAAAAATGTCTATATTGGTCCTATCCCAAACAGAACAACATCAGTTTCTATTCTAATATAATTATTCATTTTCACTTCAAAAATGAGATTCATTTTTATGATTTGGATGCATTTACAGGAAAAAGTTGCTAATAAAGTTTCAATCGCATATGTATCCTTTTTAATGAGTAAGGTACAATTTAATATGCAAGTGTACTTGGACAACACATTTCTAAAATGCCCTGTATTTGTAACCCGAGGAGCTGATTAGCAATTCAGGATTTACTTGAAGGCAAACAATAATTCAGCAGGCAATTTCCTGTAGTCAACCCATGCTTATGAGTTATGAATAGTTTTCAGGTGCCAATTTGTGTTATAAAGATAATTTCTATGGTTACTTGATAGGCACTATTGAGCTAATCAACCATCTCATTGAAATGAATTCCTTGCTTATGATAGTTTATAAATTGCTACTTATTACTGGGAATTAAACATAACAAAACCATTCATTGTAGTATTTCAAAATCTTACTTTTGTAAAATAAACTTGATAATTTTGTCTTTTCTTAGAAAAATTTGCATGTAATATGTAATTTTTAATTTCCAATCCTCTTACCACTAGAAAAATGATTTACTGGACAATGGTCACTTGAATATTTGTATCAATAATTATTGTGTTTTGGGGAACAGACTCATTACAAGTCTAACATAATATGTTAGAAGAGAAAAAGTGTCAGATAATAGAATGTTCTGCAAAATATGAGAGTTAAGAAAGATATGTGAGAAGGCAGTGAATTATTTAGATTCATGTCTCTCTACAGACACTTATTCAGCCACAGAAAAAAAAGAAACTCTCACGTCAACAGCCTTTTGTCAATACAACAGGCCAAGGCCCAGGAAGACATAGTGAATGGATTCAAGTCTATAGCAAGTCGCCCAGATGTCTTTAATTGAATTATTTGTACTGAAGTAAAAGACTTTCATTTCTACAATGACTAATTATTGTAATTGCTAGGATGTAAGTCATGTGTACAGACCATACTTATATTTTTTACTTGTTTGGCTTTTTTTATTTTTGTTCCAACCTCCTTTATCATTTTTGGTATGACAATTGACCAAGCTCAATATATGTCCTGTTATTACTTGCATGCCTTAAAGTTTTTAAGGGAAAGAGGGTGATCCATGGAAATTTGTATGGCAGGGTGAAAATTCTCTTTCAGTAAAATGATTTTTACTATTCAGAAACAAAAGAAAAGGAATTGGAAGTTGAATGAATTGATCACAACCATTAAAGACTAAATTTAATTTGTGTCCATAAGGAAGTGTGGTGTAGTTAGGGGAGACATGGTTCTGAATTTCAAATAAAGGTATTAAAATATTTGCTGCTTTTCAAATAAAATGCTACATGTAATTTTGGAATTACAACCAGAGAGAAGCACCTTGGTTGACAGGATCTATCAGATCTTGAGAGAGATTTAAATTAGAAAGGTAGGGACTATGGAAGTGGTTTGCCCACAGAAGCCCCCAGAGATGATTGTTTCCTCAGAAATCATATTGCAAAGAGTTTTTATTGTTCTTCAAAGTGTGTAGAAAGAAAACTGGTTTCCCATACCCCACAAAATTAATTCATAACTGCAACACAACTGTATAGTTTTATCATCCAGACTTATGCAGGTGAACAAGCACATTTTTCTTTAACTGTATTTTTTTTTAAATCAAGAAAATATTACTACTGGAGAAAGTGCAAGAGTTATTTATTTCAAATTCAGGACTTATTCCTGAGATGAAAACAAATCCAATTGTCCTGTAATACACAGGGCTGTGGTTTGGAAGGAACGGGAAAATAAGAGGTAGAAAATGTAAAGGAACCACAAAAACTTGAAAAAAAAATGAAATCTAAACATATTCTTATTTTTACTTTTACTTATACATTTCACTAAATGAATGCTTTGTTTGTTTGTCTGTTTTGTTTCCATCCTAATACCAGTGGAGTAGTTCTTATACAATTGTTGTCAGTTAGCAATAACCACACTTCAGTTAAAGCTCATTGGCTACCATGCTGAACTGGGCAAAGCTAACTACTATGAGTTACTACAATACTCATCTTACTATGTCAAACAACCAAAGAACTTTTCCATAAAAATTTAAAAAAAATATTAGTGTGAGATATATTCTTATTTTGTGAACTGTTTACGTGGAAGAGAACAAAGCTGCATTTAAAAAAAATACATTGACTCTTTTTGAAGTAATGGGAATTAGTATTATTTTGTAGCATACATAATATTCTAAGATAATCCCATGGTGGTAAAATATTTTTCAAAGAATTATATTCTTTATATATACATTCAGCAAGGTTTTGTAATTTTCATTTACAAAACTACTTTATCATTTTTAAAATTGGTGATATATTCATTGTATCAACTGTTATTTTCCACTTATTTTAAGACTTAACTTCTCAGTAAACAAATATAAATTTCAAATATTCTGTTTCATGGGCATGTTTATATTCTATGTAATTTTAATATAAAATAAGCTGTTCTAGATGACTTCTGTTGTTTCGGATGTGTTAAGACTTGAAAAGTATGAATTTGAGATTTACTGTTCTGGTCTTCTAAGACTTCCTTTTAGTAAAATAGAGACTCAAGCAAAGGCAACTGTCTTCTGATATCTATTTGCGTAAGACTAGGTACATATGATGGTACAGACTGCTCATGGGAGGTCTATCAAGAGCAGGGAAACTTCTCTGTGTCTTTCCATATATTTCACGCTTACCTCCCAGCATGCTATTGGAAGACATATTTTTTGTGCCTTCTGTGTGGTTATCTGAACATGTGAGAGGCACAGTTTCACTCGGTGTTCACTTGTCTTTCACTGTCCACAGCAAACTTGTCCACATCACTGTTCTTTGGGCTCACAACAGACAAGATCCTTTTATTTTATGAACTCGATCTACTAGTATATATTATAAACCATAATCAAAGCTGGGAGATGCATTTCTATGCCATCCTATGGTGGAGGTTTTTAATATGCTTTGGTTTTCCAGTTCTATTGTGGAGTTAGGAGACTGTGACTGCTAAATTATTTTGTGTCTCACAGACAACCTCACTTTAAGCAATGCACATTCTTTTTTCTACTGGTGTTAATTAAACCAAGATACTTTTGAAAACAAAAGGTAAAGGGCTGGGGAGACGGCTTGTTTGTCAAAGTGCTTCCATGCAAGCATGAAAACCTGAGACTTAAGGCTCACTACCCATGTAAAAGACTGTGATCCCAGGGTTGAAGAAACAGAAACATGATAATCCTTGGGGCTACTACCCAGACAATACAGCTGAATTGATGAGAACTAGCCTATGCATGTGTGTGCAAGCACATTGGCAAAAGCCACACATGTGCACATAAAAATTCATAAACACTTGTGCACACACAAAAAAATCATCAAAATTTTCTTCCAGGATTATTTTAGAATAGACACATGTCCTGTCTAGTTTCCCTTGGAATACATACATTTATACTCAAATGTATGTTTCAATTGGGCATTTGCCAAAGGCGATGGTCAATATATAGGCATACAATAGGTGTCCTAAGTTAATACATAAATTGCCAATTATAGAGGCCTAGTCTCTCTTTGTTGTAATGAATCAGTTGAACAACTGATCTGGACAAGGATAACATAATCACAGAGACTATATAATTGTGTGGTCAGGTTATTACTCAAATCCATTTCTATAGTAAAACAAGAGATATGTGAATATTTACCCAACAGAAGGAAAACAGTCAAGAATTATTACCTATGACTTTTGAAAGAATAAAATAACCTGATGACAAAACCTAGAGAATTTAACAAGATAAAAATATTAAACATGTACATATAAGCACTTTAGCATACATATAACTAAACACACTCCTATACTCTTAAACACATACCCTTACACTTGAATATTGCATATTCTATGGTAACTATTTCACAAACACCGAATTATTCTCTTCAAAATTTATTATCCTTAGCCTGGAGAAATGAGCCATGATGTTTAATGAATCATTTTTCCTTTTTAAACTGTTTCTTGACCCATAAAATGAATTCTTAAACTGAATTATCCCATAAGATGTTGGATCTGCTTTCATTAAAATAAGAACAAGAGGGAAGAAAAGAGGGCAGGGGAAAGGCAGAGAGGGAGGGAGAGAGAGAAAGAGGGGGGGAAATGTTTTCTCAGATTTTCATTGGACCTCTGAATAGTGTGGCTGCTCAGCTAGGACAACTGTGAGATCTTTCCACAGACTAAATTATTTCTTTATTCTGTCTACATTTATTGGACCCTGCCTCTGTATAACTAACCTCAGGTCAGGTCAAACTCTGCATGACAGAGAGCCAAGAAGCTCTTGCCTGTTTTCTGGAACAATTGCTTGGTTCCAACTGTGACAGCAGCTCCCATAAAGGGCTTGCTCTATTAAAGACTGACATTAAGGGCCAGCAAAAAGATTTACCAGTGCCTGTCATTTCTCTTGCTTCTAAATGACTCAACCCTCCCAACGAGATGCTGAATTTGGATGTTGTTCATGCAAATGCCAGAAGGATGTCCACAGGAATGTGCAGACAGTTGCATAAATAAATATATAGACATAGTCCTCTTATTATCCTTAATAAAATGGGAGGCTGTGACTCTGAATAATATTCTCATGGTCTTTTGTTAGCAAAGAAGGTCCTGTGTGGAAATTAAACTGCCATACTACTACTCATTCACATCTGCGATTCCCTTCATCTTAACTAGCAAATATTCTCAGGAATGCTACATTTGGAGTCAAGGGAAAATGTGGTTAAGGACATTGAAAAAGAAGCTGTTACACAATTTGACTGTTGTAAAGAAAGCAAATTTTTAAAAAGGAAACGATTTTGAATAATTTTCTACCCATGCTTATTATTATTGTTCTTCTATGCTACTGCACAAACAACACTAAGCTGCCTCACCTCTCCTTCACTCTGAACCCTGTGGGGGAATGGAGAAGCTTATTTGGTTCAAATTGATCAAGAGAAGCTTATTTTTTTTCTTTCTTGTCACTTCAGCATGTGCTTAAGGTAAATATGTCAAACCATGATTACTCCTAAATATTGGTCAACCAAAAGAAATTATCACATGGATTTTTGCCTAGTCGGTTCTTGTGGGTAATAGCTTTAACTACACTGGTCCTCCCTTACTCTGCCTCGACATCTATTGAATTCATTTCTCTACCTGTCACACATAATTCCCCTAGGCATCCTAATATAGTGTATTGAATAATTTTAGATTTCAGATAATGTCAAGCTCAAATGAGCTGTACCTTCCCTTGGAAAATGTGCTTTAACAATATATCCAAGGGTCTTTTCATGCATCATTTCAATTTTTTATTTCCAAATGCTCTTTCTAATACATACTTCTTTAAAGCACAATGCATAAATCTACTGATTAGTTCTCATGGTTAGGGAGCATGTCACTTGGAATAGCACCTTTAAGACAGGGCAATTTCCTAGCTGATCATATTTGAATCAAATGCCATCTGCTCCAAGTTAATTTGCTGCAGTTTCTGTTTCAGTTAATCCTCCACTTATTCACACTCTTCATTCTCAAAGCACATTTGTTTTGATACCAACTTGGAAGTACATGGAATGGAGATCCCTGAATATTCATTAAGTGTCTTCTGATTGCTGAGTCATGACATACACACCATCAATTCAACCTATTTAAATAATGATATGTAGCATTAGCATAGTTGTTTTAGATAATCTCTATCTTGCAATATATTTTATTACATTAATCAAATACAAGGTTTAGGTAAACAGGAAGGGTATGGCCTGCTCTGTAACAATTAATAAATGGAATAAGAGAGGTGATTGAGGTGAATTGGAAAGGTAATTAAAAAACAAAATTTCATAAAGTTGAATCAAAATTTACACTAGGGTCCATACACATGTTGCTTACAAAAATGATTAACTTTTTGAAACAAAGAAATCTTGTCGTTAATTTTAGGTTCTTTGTCAAACATTGTGGATCAGAGAGAGGGAACTCAGGGTATTAACCAATGCTCTAGGAAAGCTCAGGTGAATTTCTATGAGGGCCCTGAGTTACAGCTTCCAGAAGCTCTTCGTCTCCCTGTTACTTCTTGTTTTCCACCAGGTACCTTCCAACAAACAAGACCATGGGAAAGAATTAGCCCTGCTTCGCAAAATTTACTTATTTTCAAGGAAGATTCCCATAAAACACACAATGCCAGTGCCTCAAAATGTTTACTTAAGCTTTTATTTATGTCACAGGCTAATTCAAAAAGTAAGGTCATGTTTGTTACTTCAAATTAGGTTTGGAAAAGAAAAACCCTACTTGAATTTAAATCATGAGTATGTCACGGCGACCTGAGTTTTGCCTAACCATAATAAATTTCGATTATTACTAAAGACATATATTTCCAGTTCTGTGTTTTCAAACTATAAATGATGCACATTAAATTGGACATGCTGCTATAAAGTGTATTTGTGAAGTGAAGCAATCAAGAGAATGCTGGAGATGTGTTTATAGACCAAACTGAGAAAGAAAACCATTCTCGACATGGGTTTGCTTAAGTAGGAATGCGCTTGTGAAATCCAGGTTGCTTTAAAAGAGATTGTACTGACACTGTCTTTTAGTCCATCTCATTACTGCAAGGTACTGTCCTGTTCCCCCTTTGGTGATTGGAATCACCACTATCCTTACCAAATACTTTAGATCACCTTAGTTGAATGCCACACTTAGAAGCATCCCTTTGTTAGCCTGATTTTATTTAACATACAGTGCCAAGCACCCGATGTGTCTTCCCACCTGTATGGCATTTGATTAGGCCATAAGATCTTTCATTTACCACCCAATACTTTATGTCAATCATACAACAGTCCAATTCTGAAAACATCAAAGATAATCTTGTATTTTCAAAGTTCCACTGTTTGATACCTCAGAGTTTCACAAAATCCAAAACAACCCCAAAGCTAATTAAAGGAAGGACTATGTTTCAGTATTATAATTTCAGACTTGAATTTTTTTGTTGATTTTTATTGAGCTCTACATTTTTCTCTGCTCCCCTCCCTGCTTCTCCTCTCCCTTCAACCCTCTTCCATGGTCCTCATGCTCCCAATTTATTCAGGAGATATTGTCTTTTTTCTACTACCCATGTAGATTACAGCTATATATGTCTCTCTTAGGGTTCTCATTGTTTAGGTTCTCTAGGATTGTGATTTATGGGCTGGTTTTCTTTACTTTATGTTTAAAAACAACTTAAGAATAAGTACATGTGATAATTGTCTTTCTGGGTCTGTGTTACCTCACTCAAAATGATGTTTTGTGCTTAACTATGTTCATAGCAGCATTGTTTGTCATAGCCAGAGCTTATAAATAACCTAAATGCCCTTTGACTGTAGAATGGATAAGGAAAATGTGGTACATTTACACAATGGAGTACTACACAGCAGATAAAAATAATGACATTTTGAATTTTGCAAGCAAATGGATGGAGTCAGGCTTGAAATTTGATCACCTATGTTCACATCCAATTTTTGTCATGAGCAGTTACAGAAATCTGAGCAAATTGATTCCCAATACTCTGAACTTTCTTTTTGGGGTTTGAAAACGAACAACTAAGATAGTATGTTTAAATGTCTTGTGCATATTAAACTCTAAATATGAATTATCATTTTTGTTACTGAATTAAAAATTTAAATAAAAACACGATCATAAGCCAGGCGGTGGTGGCGCACGCCTTTAATCCCAGCACTTGGGAGGCAGAGGCAGGCGGATCTCTGTGAGTTCGAGACCAGCCTGGTCTACAGAGCTAGTTCCAGGACAGGCTCCAAAGCCACAGAGAAACCCTGTCTCGAAAAAACCAAAAAAGAAAAAAAAAACACGATCATATTTCATAAGTCAGCCACATACAGTAATTGCATTGAGAGCAGAATTAGACTAGTCATATTGGCCAATTACATAAACACATATATTTCCTTATATACTTTGTCTAATAGTGATAATCTACATTGAATAAGCCCAGGTTTTATTATTTTGAAGTTTTCTGGGAAAAGAAAAGAAACCTAGGAGATGGCTGTCTTTGTTCTGAGAACTAAACGATGACCGACAAGCTTTGGAGTGGGGCAAGGCTTGTTGAAGAGGGGAAGATTGGGTTCAAGGGAAAACACATGACTGACCGAGCTTATTGGAGGTGACACCTGCAGTGGAGAAGAATGCATCGATGTATTGATACCTTGTCAACAAGCATCTGTATTCATGCAACCACACCATTCAAGGCAGGGCTCTCGGGAGAGCCACAGGAAGAAAGCGTCCATTGTACTAGGAGATTGAGTTATAAAGCTCTCTTTATAAAGGCTCAAGATTCCTTCTATCAAGAAGATAGATTTTGCACCTTCCCCAGGTCTCTCAGGTTCTCTGTTTCAGACATACCCCAAGTCTAACAAATAAATAATTCTCCACTTTTTTCTTATTTCAAACACTTAATGATCATGATCAAATTATGTCTCACAGAGGTATACAGATAATCTGTCACTTCTAGCAGCTTTTGGGAAAGAGGGCAAAGACACTGGTTGGCATGCCACGTATTTAACATACAGATGCCCCTTACTGAGAGGATAGACTAGTACCTGCAGTGATAAATTAGATCAGGGTTGAGTAGTATCTCACACAGTGCTGTTGTAAACTAAAAAAATTGTAAACACTCATTATTGTCTATTGCGAAGTTAAGTGTTAAATTTCTACCATTTTAGTCATATTCCAAAAAAGGCTGTGTCTCTGGATTAATATAGAAAGCAATAATATGAAATATGTTCAAAAATTCAAAGAAAGATTTTGAAAGTTGTTTCGAGAGAACCATAAAACCCTATGGAGATTACAAATGGAAGACCCCACTCTCAGTTAAAGATTTTTTTAGATATAAAAAATACAAACATGAAGGACATTACAAGAAAACTTCACAAACAAATAAAATGTTGAAGCCTTCATATTAAAGTCAGTTACTGCAATAATTTTCAAGTATTAAACATGTGCTTAATGTGGGTTCTGTGGTACAGACAGCACACCGACGCATGCCTGGAGTGTGCTGAAGTGCTCTGTCATTTCATGCAGTCATCTTTGAAATTTTTAATAAAAGTACTCTCAGCTGATCTATAAAAGCTGACTCTCAGAGTTAATGGTGACTTCTTTTCCCTTTGTTGTATATCACAGTAGCTGAAGCACAGGCCAAAGAAAGCACTTGAGCCCCTGACTCCCACCAGTCACCTTTTGGCTTGTAAGATTTCATAGTTCTTCTCCAACGCATTTATGCCGGCTTACTTATTCTGATGATGAACTTTGATTGTATGTTTCATTTACTGATAAGATACAGTAATGAGGGAGGTATTTTTATGAAAAAGTAGGAAAACACATGATTAGATGTTGTTGAACTAGGTGTGAGGACCATAGGAATAATATACTGGGGTAACACAATGCTAAAATAAATGACTTCTATATTATTTTGCATATGTTAATTGAACTTCATTCTATTTTTCCTTATTTAGGAAAGGGTCAAAGACCTATGGGGGGCTAGATAAGCAAATTTTGTGTACAATTTTCACTCAAATGAGAAGACATTGATAAAAGGAAATTTAGATCTACTGTGGATGATGTGTTAGTCATCTGTGTTAAAATTGGAGATTCACTGTATTGTTCCATAAATTTCTGGATTTCATGAATTACCTTTTATTAGCCAGCTAATCAATAGGACCAAGAGTACTAGCCTGGAGAGGAAAACAATGTGTATCTATTATGATCTTGGAAGTACAGAGTACAAAACATTCCTTGGAAATAAACAGAAAACAAGATACACCACCTCTCTGGTAACTTTATCTTCCAGCAACACTTTCCCTCCTTCAGTTTAGCTTTAAAATGTGATGGAACAATTGGTACCCATACATAAAAACAAAAGCCACACGGTTCCCATTTAACTTTCTGGGTGTACATATTATTATAGTGCTGTTGATTTGTGTTTTCTTAACAGGAATTACTATTAGGGAAAAAGAAGCTTATGATAATCAGTATATGAATGACATCAAGACTTCTGAGGAGGAAATGGAAGGAAAAGTACCCTTTCTGGAAGAGGAAATTCATGATAGTGATTTTCTCTGAGGCCATCTCTGCTAATAATAAAGTCAATTTCCCTAATCACTCCATTGACTAGGAAGTTTAAGTCAACATTGCTGGCTATGAAAGGTAAGCACAATGCACTCGTTCTGTATGTTATTATTATTATGTCGGTAAACTAATGTTCATTTTACTTTATTATTCCTGTTAGAAAAAGGCTTTTTCTGGTTTCCTAGTTTAATTTAAGATGTAATAAAAGATGAGTGTACTTAAAGCAATCAAATAGTTTGTGACAAGTTATTTGGTTTAATGATCACCATTAGAGTATCTCATTTTCTCTTTGTTTAGTAACTAATGCCACAATTTGCAGAGTCACCTCTACTGTGATATAAAGAGATCAACAAAATCTAAAAGATTTTTTGTAGCAGGATTTTTTCCTTTATTCACTTCACAAAAAGCATTTCTTAACTCAGCAACATTTATCCCAGTTGTTAATAAGCTTTTAAATGTCTGTTTCTGTTTAAGCAAGTGCAGTCTGCATATGGTCTAAACTCCTTTATTGAGAAAGAGTTGTGTTATTGCTGAATAACTCTAATCTCCCTTGATGTAAAGAAACTCATTTCATGTTAGAATCATAAAGCACAAAAATGAATATTCTGTAAAATAATTAAATACTCATCAGCACAGCTAAAATCTATTGTGCTTGTGGAGATCAGAGAGTATAACTCTAAGTCTGAAAATTCCTTCTCAGAATTATACAAGCTGAAATCACTTTAACATAATACCTTTTAGTAGTAGGAATGCTACATTATACAGAGCTATAACATAAATTGTGACTATTAGTGTACAAATGTAAGTGTTTTATAAACCTTCCAAACCAATTTTGATTACAGATATATGAGATAATCTGCACTAGATCAACACTGGAGTGCCGAATTCCATTAGAAGCTCTTTTCTCCCTTCTAATGGCATCTCACAATATTGACTTCTTCAACTTACTTTGTGTCATAGCTCCCCAGAGCAGGTAAATCAAGGTCATTCTTCTCCTTAACTCTGGGTTAAGTGGTCTCAGCTTCCTATAGCACTTCATGGTCTCACTCTTCAAATGTAAGTTTCTGTGTGAATTAAAGACTTCTTTGTAGAGTATAGAAAGAAAAGTAATTACAGCATTTCCATGAATGGACAGAACTTCCTTCAAGATCGTGTACCAGATCCTGCTTGTAAAATATGTGGCAAAGAGACTTAAAAATGGAAATTACATATTCTCATGATTTGTTTTCTTGATATTACTGTAAAAAATAAAGTTTGTTCAAATTGTGAATACAGAAAAGCTTATAGGCATGGGAGATTAATCTAACATTGTAATAGTGTCTAATCTAATAAAATTATATTGCTTATAATCTTTGAAAGAGAATAGCACCTGAGGTCATAGAGATGTCCAGTCCCTGGCTGCTGCTTAGTACCATGTCTGGGACCATGGCCCTGTAGTGGTCAGGGACTGGGATGATGTCCACGACTCCTGCTACTTTTGTGGGGCCCGCAGATGCCCAGGGTCTGGTTAGCAGTCTGATACCATGTTGGTGTCCAAGGGTGATGGTGCCACCAGGGCCATGGCGATACCCACACTGAGCTTCTATCAAGGGCCATGTCTGGGTCTGTAGCTTTGCTGAAGCTCGAGTCTGTAATGATGTCCATAGCGCATGTTAGCACAGGAGGTCATTGTAACCATGCTGTGCTGACCCTGCCCCTCACTAGATACTGAATCAGGAGAGCTGGACCAGTCTTCAGGGGAGAGCTCTCCAACATCAGCATTCGGGACTGATGTTCCCACGCTCACCACAGGCATGCCTCTCCCCTTGACAGCATACTAGAGCTGACCCTGTGGTTGGAGTCACTGGTGAGCCAAAATACTTTCAAAATGTTAGAAATCTCATCAACAGAATAATAAAAGTAATGCAGTTAGTATTGGTTAACACAACAAACTTATTCTGTAAAGACATGGAAAACTTTAAAAAGGTTTGTTTGGTTAGGAGCTGGTTAAGACACATGCCTTGAGCTCGTTGCAGCATCAAGAGTTAGCTGAAAACAGGAACATTTGCAGAAGTGCAGGCCAACTGTCCCTAGCAGCTAGCTTCCCTGTCAACACCAAGCTTTGTAGTCTAGACAGGAGCAGTAAATAACTGCTTGGAGGGAGGGCAGGGGGCATACGCAGAAGCAGATGGAGTCCACACCCTGTACTCAGCAAAACCAACCCCCATGACCCTAAGTTAACCTATATATGTCAACCCCAAATGAGGAACGGGAGCTTTCCCTACTGCACTGTGTGGCATGTAATGGGCAACTCCCAGCTAGCTGGAAAGAATACACCTTGCTTTTGTATTCTGTACTTGACTGGATTCCAGTGGTCTCTCTGGGGCTCTCAACTTGGGCACAACAATTCTTTGAAGATGTAGCTTGAAGTTATCGATACCATCTGCCAAGGACTACGAGACCACCAATTATGTGTGTGCTGTAACCCTGTGCTGAATGCCACGACAAGATGCATAAACATTCTCAATATCTCTTGGGATGTTTAGTTCTCAGGTGGTTGCATCAGGTACCAGAGTCTCTTGTTTTGCTTGTATCGTGAAACATCTTATCTGCAAAAGTACATTTACTCACAACATTTCTCAACTCTCAGTGTAGCTCCCTGAAAAGCAGAAACCACCTAGAAGCCAAACGTATCCTCATGCACCATTGCAACTGTCTCTGCTCAGTGTTTCTCCTGATCATGACCCAAGAATATAACACTGTGTGATGGTGATGGGGAAAGATAAAACAAGACAACACAAATAATTTTTACCTATTTATGTATTGTGGTTATTATATAAATCATACATATGAATGGCAATGAATGGAATATTTAATAGTGTTGTAATTTATTTCATACACACTAAGTATGTTGATTGATGTTTCAGCAGGCTTTAAATACCACTGGTCGATGTGTTACTTAAATGCCAAAGTACCATTGCAAAAATTATGTTAAGCTAAATAAATGTAAAAGTAATTAGTGCTTTATATGCAAATATCAGTGGAAATCGCTAAGATATGTGAGAATAAGGAATGGGGAAAGAAACGAGGAAAGCATAAAAAGACAAAAAAAGAAAGGAAAAAGAAAAGGCAAGCAAAGAAACAGAAATGACAGAAGCAAATAGAACTATTTGATGAAGAGAGAATGTAAAGGCACAGACATGTCATATCTCTTTTCATCTGAAGGCACAAGTGGAACAAACTCTGAAAAGAGGTGCAGGTTCAACCCTCTGCTTCCTATCTACCCTAATTCTACTGTTCAGAGCTTCCCCCTAATCATCTATAAAGCATTTTTTTAGTATCCAACTGACTGGTAGTATTTCGGTGACAGCTGCCTTTTGTTGATAACATTTGTTATTGATAAAAATCAAATCAGCAAAGAAAAAAGGCTACTTGGAAATGATAGTCTCTATAGGTTCTTCAATATACATATCAATAATCTAGTATATTTGGAACATTCTTAATATTTTATTTGTCCTGGTGCTAAAACCCAAAATAAAAGAAAACTAATATATTTAACTCCTCCAAGAAGGAAGAAGGGCTTCCTATGTCAAAGCTGCATGCATTTAGCAAATCTTTTTTATTTCTAGAACACATCATTTCTCCCTATGTTTGGGCCCTGTCTTTCAAACTCTCCTTTCACTTTCCAACATCTATTAATTGGTATGAGATATCAACTTTTTGCAGTGACTTACCTTGCTAAAAAATGTGTACTCTATAAACAAATCTTTTCAATTAAAAAATTCCTTTCTCATCAGGCCGTGATGCTGCATTGCCTTTAATCCCAGCACTCAGGAGGCAGAGGCAGGCAGGTCTGAAATTGAAGCCAGCCTGGTCTAAAAGAGCTAGCTCCAGGACAGGTTACAAAGCTACAGAGAAATTCTGTCTGGAAAAACAAAAACCAAACCAAAATGAAAAATTCCTTTCTACTATGTCTTCATCTTTAAATATTATGGAAACAGCTAGTTGCTTCTGCTGGCCCGGGGTTTTATTTAGAACAAAATTAAAAATGGTAGTAAATGAAAATAGGGATGAACATTTTCCAAAGAACTAACATAAAAATTTTGTATTAATTTTAAATTGATATTTATATTATAGTGTATTGGATAGGCAATTACAGTATATATTCCTGTGTTCTATCTTGGCTTTATTACTATTTAAGTGTATGACATTAGGTAGCTAAAATACATCTGTAAAACAACAAAACTGAACAGTACTCTACTAATCATTCCAATTCTGTACCTAAACAGAGTCTTTACATCAAAATGGATATGATTTCCTATTAAATATTAACCGCTAACAAATTAGAATCTTATTTAATGAGCCAGACATAGAAAGTATCATTATATTGACTTTTATATCAAAGAAAGATGCACTGAAAACAGGTAGATGAATGTCTTTATAGTATCTCTTCATATAGGTATTAATAACATTAACTTTTACACATATATGGGATACATTATCAATTTTTTTAAAAGTCATGAAAATCCTTACCAAAGGAAAGTTTCATTTTAACCCAAGAAGTAATACATTTATGCAAAAGTAATAAAAACTTTATTCCTTGAATAACGTTTAATTCTATTTTCGCCACTGCCAAGTAAAATTATGAATACATTATACTACATTGCATTTTGTGTGCATTACTTTATTCCCATGGGGAATTTTCTTTAATATAAAGTTGTAGACCACAGAGTTTATGTCATCCAGGAATTGTTCTGCTTGTTTTGATTCTTGAATTTAGCACCATATTTATTGTATGCAGTTACAAGAAAAGTGTTGACAGAGCTTTCTTGGATATGTCCTGCTGAGTTTTAGAAACTGACTTTAGAAGTGATTCTGTGATGATAATCAGTGCAGAATTGCACCAGAAGTGTGTACAGGATTCTGCTGTTGTGTAAGTGTCAGCCCACAGCTGTGTCAGAAGTTACCATCCCTTTCTCGTCAATGGAACAGATTTCTAGCCCATAATCATAGCAGCCTCTCCGGAAAGATGGCTAGAGTGACACCAATTATGGTACGAGGGTCAAGTACTCAGCTCTGGAAGAGAGCAGTAAGAAATGGAGTCTTTAAAAATTGCAGTCTGGATCCTGCATACAATGTCCAGATTTTAGTTTTAACTCTACAAGATCTATGCAACTATGATCTTGGTAATTCTACTCTGTCAGTTTAAGTGTATTCAAGTGAATAATAAATGAAAATAATAGCACAGAATGATAGCCTCTGTACAATATAATCTGCCTATAGGCCTATCAACTATGAGTGTTTTAGGAGGGAGCAGAACATAGTCAAATACAATAGAATTCAAACAGATTATTATGTTGGTTCCATGATGTGGGATTCCCCTCAGTATGCTGTAAATACCATCGGTTAATACAAATCTGCTTTGGGCCTATTGCAGTACAGATTAGGGCAAGGAAGGAATTCCAAACAGATAGAGGAGGAGAGAGTAGGCAGAGTCAAAGGGAAGCCATGTAGCTGCTGCAGGAGACAGGCATGGACACAGGACAGAAACTTACTGGTAGGCCACAACCACACAACCACGTGCCAATATACAGATTAATAGAAATGGGTTTATTTAAGATATAAGAGCTATCCAATAAGATTCATGAGCTAATAGGTCAAGCAATGTTTTAATAATTTCAGATTCCGTGTGATTATTTCAGGTCCGGGTGACCGGGAAATGAACAAACAGCCTCTAACTCAGTCCTAATCAATGAATTTGTTCTTCATGGCTAGTAACTCCAATTTTTTTATTCATACAAAATAAAATATATCTTTTTCAAATATTAGGTGTATTCTCTTTTATGATTTTATATTATTTGATGCAACTGATGAGCTCAAATATTAGTTTATCTTTGTGATATAGTAACTAAAGAAATACATTGATCCTCTTATCTAAAATGTTATATGGTTTTTCAGACTTAGGTAAAAAACATGGGTAGGCTTAGAAGACACTGAACTACACAATTTTTAAACATTCTTCAAGATGTCACCACATATGGAGGTTTATCACACGTTACTGAGCATGTCAAATCTTATTAATGCTACATGAGAGACTGTGACAGGAGAGACACTATTGAGCCTGATTTATTGTTCGAATTATATTTAATGCATAATAAAAGATACCAAGGAAGCATAGCTTTGATAAAATTGCAAAATTTATAGTTTTGGGAGATTAAAGAATATTATTTAATTATGTATTGATAAGTTATTTGTGAAATGTGTTTTAGAGTGCATTATGCCATGGTTTTACTACTCTTTTAAATGACTAAGACAAAACAGTGAGCACAGGTGAACACCACACAAGAATGCTTGAAGGTCAGGATGATGTCATTACACCACATGCTAGTACAGTTGGATTCTTTCTTGTGAGAACTTGGGAAGTATTTCAATAGGAAGAATGGATGCCAGGAAAATTCACCAAATATTTTCCTTTCCTGTGATTGGTCCATTGTCTTCCAGCTTTCCTTATGCTAACATAGGATTCTAGAGTGCAGACAGAAAATTCCTATGTTGCCTTCAATGCTTTCTTCTTAAATGACAACTGATAGATAAGCTATAAAGAGTTAATGTGCTCAGCATTAGTGTCTGTTTCTGAAGAACATTAGATGGTGGCTCAGAAGTTTTGAAATCCATGAAGTTTGTTGTAGTTGATGTCCTAGCTAATATCTACACTCTATTTAATGCTGATCACTACTGTTAACCATACCCATTCTCTGTCAGATCATGGTAAACCTGATTAGGTAAGATGAGCAGATGACAGACCCAGGAAATGGTTGGAGATTCAGATGGAATGGTCTTGTGGATTTGAATTTTAATATGACTAATTAATAGAATATATATTTGTTCCAATTTTTATTCTTTGTTGTACTGGACAAAAGAAATAAGTACAGAATCTGGTGTCAGAAAGATAGTTTCACTATAAAAGTGAATGTATGTACTGTAGGGAGAATAAGTTGTAATATTTGGGAAATAGATACACATTTTTAAAATGAAAATCTGTCATCTGTATTTATAGCATCTTGTTAGAAAGTTTTAGGGTGGGTGAGGCTGGAGCAAAGACTAGAAGGTGACGGAGCGATCAACTGAGAGATGGCAGCGGGGACTGACAAACAGCCCAGAAGTGCAAAGGAAAAGACTAGTCCCAGAGGACTCTTAAGAGGGATAGAAAAATTAATGGTTGTTGTGGGATAATCTTCACACAGTGAAGCTATGTCTCTGCCAAGACATCTTTTAATTGGTTTAATAAAGAGCTGAATAGCCAATAAATAGGCAGGAGAGAATAGGCAGTACTTCTGGGAAGAGGGAGGAATTCAGATTTAATCTGGCACATGGGAGACACCAGTAAGACACCAAGGGAGTTGAAAGTACAGAATGGAGAAGTAAACAGTCAGGTTGCAAAACAAAAATAATAAAACTGGGATAATTTAAGTTAGAAGGGCTAGTTCTGAAAAAGACTAAGCTAGGATAAAGCACTGTATCATTAATAATACGTTTTCATGTCATTCTTTGAAAGCTGGTGTCCTTAAAGAAAGTCTGATGAGAACAAGCAACAGCTAATGGAGACTACAGAAGTTCCAGTTGTGAAGATATCTTGGAGGCAATAACATTCATAGAAAGAAATTGCAGTTTAACAATGTGAAAACTTTCTCTAGAAAGACTTAATCTCACTTAAATCCAAGGTTTGTTTTAGTAATATGGTAGCTGTAGGTTTTTCTCCAAGATCCATGACTTCACTCACCTTGGGTTGTTGGCTGGATTAAAGTACTACGTGTTCTCTCTTGTTTGCGAGGATTTTAAATCCAACTACAGAGATCTCTTTAGTTACCACTAATGCATCCTTAAGTTTGTTGTGCCATGCCGGTCATTGATGTGATTCATAGGAGTCATAGCTGGTTAAGATTATTTATTGCTTTCCATTTTTGGAAGCCTTTCATATGGTAGCATGGAAATTGGTCCCCAGGAGGAGGCATTCAGATCAGTTATAGCTCAACAGCCTTCTCTGGGCTCTGTAAAGTGCATGGTCTCTTTAGGAACACAGACTTACTTTCTACCTCTGGCATACACCTAAAGATAAGTGTAGCCTTTACTCTTCATTGGGGAAACTTATCTTTGCAAGAGACAGAAATCATTACAGAAAATCATAAACAATCAAAAAGCAGAAGCATGGAGCCCAATCCGCCAGATTCATCTGCAAGCCACCTGCACACGCAAGTCTCAG
This sequence comes from Microtus obscurus, assembly GCA_963919715.1. Lineage (NCBI taxonomy): Eukaryota > Metazoa > Chordata > Mammalia > Rodentia > Cricetidae > Microtus > Microtus obscurus. The sequence continues at coordinate 1,502,470 of CAWTZC010001883.1, read as the reverse complement.
GAAACATTGCAGAAAGATTTCAAGAGCCAGAGAATCAGGGAGTTTGTTGTGAGACTATGTTTCCTAGTAATGGCAGAAGCTACTCCATAAAAGTCTCTCCAGGGCAGTTACTAATAAGATCTGAGCAAGGTAACAGCCACAGAAATAGAGAAGTGAATGAAGAAAGACTAAAAGGCTTCAATCCTAGCAATACTATTACAGGCAGCCAAGAATAGTGACAGTGGGATAAAGACTCCCCTCAGGAGAGAGCATACCAATTGTTTATTCAACATAGTCAGCCCTGAAAACATACATACGAGTAACATTATCCAGATTTAGAAGATTTTATATAGGAATATATATGCAAGTGCAATATATGCATTCATATATGTTCATATGCACATATTCACATTTGTGTGTGTATGTGTGTGTGTGTATTAAAAACAACAATCAATGAAAAAAGTGATCATGGATTTGAAAAGAGTAAGTATGGGAGAAAGGCAAAAAAGGGGGAAATATATAATTATTTTTTATAATTATTTAATCTCAAAAATAGTCAAAAATGTTTAATAAACATGTTTTACATGAAAAAAACAAGGTTTTAATCAAAGTCAAGAGCTGAAGAATGAATTAGAGGCAAAGCCCAGAAATGAACCAAGGCAGAATCCCACCCAAGCTTGTTTAGATATTTCTCTTTGTTGGCCTTCTGCCTTAGCATAAAAGAGAAGCCATTGAGAGAGTTTATGAATTTAGCATACTTTTTTTGAAACACTAGATGGATAAGCTATTAATTGCTACCACTTGTGATTTATTTGACCAAGAAAATATCCCTCCAATTCACAGAATCAGATTGCAGAATATTTTCCACTCCAGTTCCAATTACTTACTTTCAGTACCTTTCTGTAAGGAATTTTCAAACCAGCTGTCTTCATTGGCAAAGGGTCAGATCACACCTGACTTATGTTTTTACCCTCTCTCTACACACAAAAGAGAAAATAGAAAAAGATTTGGACGTATGTGCCTCCCCTCTATTTAGTTTATGAGTCAATCTTTTGAAGGGTGAATGCTGAGAAGCCGGGGGAAAGCTCAGGACAGTTAAATCCTAAGAAGCTTTGGTGCTCATCTGTGCATGCCTGTTACAACGTCAATCATGTCTCATGTGGATGGGTCAAAACTCATTTAACAGTACATGCAGGGCTGCAGCTGCACTTCCATGGAGCTGACTATGTACATGACTATGGTTATCTCACTACACATTATCTATCAATGCTATTGTACTAATGTATTAAAAAATAGTCTCGGACATTCAATTTAACATGATTATGAAAAGCCTTAGACTGGCTTTTCAGAATGAAAGAATGATGGTTGCTAGAAATAATCGCTCCAATGTGATTAATGAGTCCTCTCAGGATTGCAGCTCTAGACTGGAAATCTGGTAATTTTCATGAAATTAAAGAGTACTTTTTATCAAAGAACTTATTCTTTACCACATTGTTGAAAATAGAATCTAAAATCCCATTACGCGAGTAGGTGATAATATGTTCATCAATGATGTGTTTTAGATCATGTTTTACAGCTTCTAAAGGAAAAAAGACAACTTCAACAATCAAGTGCTTTTTCTCGAATGTGGATGAAAAGTAATAGTTGGGAAAGCTGTTCCATTAATTATCCCAGGAGATTTTGACATTTCTTTTTCATTAAGTGCAATGTGTTAATTAATTTGTATTTAGATGATAACATAATTCAGCTTAAAATAACTTGAAAGGATAAGAAAAAATAGAGTTAATCATGTCTATCCTAAATATACTTTATATTTACAGGGAACCATCCCAAGTCCTTGCTTTCAGCAAGTCACTTGTCCCTTGTCCATCATTTCAACGTGAAAAGCAGCTCTCTTCCTGCACCTCTGCTAGTCTCAGTTGTAGGATGATAGGTAGAAGGTAAGGTCTATAAGAAAGTGGAAAGGATGGAGGGCATTTCCACACTGCTTCTCAACCATACCTCTTCTGTTGGTTTGTCATATTTTGAATAATTCCCCATTCAGCAGTTAATGCTCAATAATTGACATCTTTGGAAAAGAAATGTAAGAATAAACTACTTGAGCTGCCTTTATCCATGTTGCGAGTAGAGCATTGGATTCTGTGTTTGCCTATACCACTATTTACAACTTTACCACAGCATAAACACTGGGAAAATTTCAGAACAAAATATAATTATAAAAATTCTGGACTAAGAGAAGTGATGCAAGATAATCATTTGATTAGAGAAACTAATAAGCACAAACGTGTTGCTGTGGGTGGTAGATTTCTACAGAGATGTAAATGGGAGAGGAGAATTTTTAAGCACTCGCCATACTCCAAGTTTTCATATGCCTGATTGGTTTTCGTTCATGCAAATATTCATAAGTCTGTCTTTTATTCCCACTTTACAGTTATGAATAGGATTATGAATACATTATGAATAGGATCATATGGCAAGTATATAAAATGGCACATTTCTACCAGAATTTCTGCTTCTGTAGATAACATCATCTTGTTTTAAAATAGCCATATTTCATATATTCTCTATTTATACTTATTTACATTTTGTGAAGATGCATTTTTAATTAGTTGCTATTTATATGTCTATCATGGCTTACAAAAATGACAAGATGATTACTGACAGTGAAGGAATTTTAGTTTAGTCGTGAGGTTGGCAGATAAGGTGTTTTTGGCCGTTCCAATAATCACAATTTTTACCGTTTCGCAGACCAAATATTTCTGTGTTCCTTAAATATGCAACCCTACTCTTCCTCTGGTTGGCCTTCAATGGCCTAGCACTCCCCCAATAAGGACATTGTAAATGTCATGTTATAAGTACTTTTGAGGTACAATATGAGAACACACACTTTAAATAATAAATTCCTGGGAAGTTAAAGTAAAAGAACTGTTCAAAAAAGCAGTACTCAGTGCTGGTGGACAATACACCAATATCTACCATCAGAGGAAGGTACTCTAAGTGAAAATCATGAAAGAAAGAAAATAACAGAACACAGAACACTGTGAGGGGTTCAGTGGCAATTTTGCAGGAAAGCACAGGAAGAAATTAAGGGATGTAATACAGCCCCTGATGAAGGCTCAACACACAATCAATGGCAGAACACAACCTAAACTGGTCAGAACTTTGGAAGTTTCAGTGACGTCAGAATGAAGAAAAAACTTGAAGATGTGGGGCTGGAAGCAGAGTGAGTAGGTAGAAATCCAAGGCAATCACTAAAGACAGAGGTACAGAGTTACTTATCTTAGACAATACCGTAATTGTTTAGATGAGAAATCATTCACTGCAGATACGACATCATGACATTTACAAAATTACTGCCTATTTGAATATGCAGCATTTAAGAAAGGGAAAAATCTAGGCTTAACATTTGCTTACTGGTTGGATGACAAAAAAAAAATATGAGTTTCAGATTTATCCATAGTGAATTAACATGGATCAACTAATCAGATAAACAAAATCAACTGAACAGCTAGGAGTTTTCATTATCATTACTAGTTCGTGCATTAAAAAGCATCAGATTCACTGGCCCCTGGCCTTTACATGACTGAATGTGGCTGACAGTTGTATGACTGGGGCAGATTGAGGGGCCACTGGCAGTGGCACTGGGATTTATCTCTACTGCATGTACTGGCTTTTTGGGATCCTATTCTCTTTGTATGTATACCTTGCTCAGCCTAGATGTAGTAGGGAGGGCCTTGGACCTTCCCCAATCAAAATGACTTACCCTCTCTTAGGATTAGAGGGAGTTGGGGTGGGAAGGTGTGTGGAGAGAATGGGAAGAGAGAAGAGAGAGGGGATTTGGATTGGTATTAAAAAAAAATTCTAATTGAAAAAAAAATAAAAGAAACCCAGAGGCAGGGACATGGGAAAACCTCAGAATCAATGCCTGGTACTGCCTTCTTTCCATCTGAGACCTCTGTTGCTTCTTATTTGCTGCTCAAATAAACAGAATATTCTAACTATTCTTCCTTCATATGCTACCAGTTCCTCTTCTTTAAGACATATTGAGCCAGGTCATCTGATTAATGTGGTCTAGGTTTCAATCAATAAAATAACAAAGGGACTTTTAGGACATACACTATCTTTTATATTAATGGGTAAAACTATGGTCTGATATTTGCAAAATGTTTGAGGACACAGTTTATAATATCACATGGATAGTTACTGTTCATTTAAAGTGCATTTAAAAATCACAGGTGGTATTTTAAATAATTTTGTTTAAAATTTATTTGTAGTCTCGTGGATGATAATCAAAATGTTTGTTAAGATTAAAAGTTGGGCCAAAAGTCAATGCAAAAAGATAAAATTAAAGGCTGGGGCAAAGGTCAATGCAAAGAGATGACTAGTGATCTCAAGAGAACTCAGGCTGATTGTCCAGTGAACAGCACCCTCATTTTCCAAGAATATGTGCATAAACTTACCAACTACCAGTGGCAACGATTTACACTTGATTGTATGATCTGGGAATAGTTTATTAATAGTTGTGTTGATGTTGAAATCCATCAACTTTATTACTAGATCTTATATTTTGAAAAGGAATGAGAGATACCTGTTGAAAATATTTTCAGGCTCATAAAAGTTTCAAATGCTATGAAGCACTGTTTTAAGTCACCTCAATCTAAGAAGTATTGATCATTAAAAGTATGTGAAAATCATTGTTGAAATGGGGCGGCAGGGATGCGTCTCCAACACCCCGGCCCGAAATAACAACACACAAACTGTATTCATTTAAACACTGCTTGGCCCACTAGCTCTAGCCTCTTACGGGCTAACTCTAGTACCTGGTCTAACCCATTTCTAATATTCTGTGTTAGCACCCCAAGGTGCGCTTACCAGGGAGATTCTAGCCTACGTCCATCTTGGGTCAGAGCTTCATTGCAAGTGTCTTGCTCTGAGAGGAGCTGCATGCATTCTGACCTCACTTCCTCTTCCGCCCAGCATTTTCTTCTGTTCACTCCACCCACCTATGTTCTAACCAATTGGGCCAAGTAGTTTATTTATTGCTTATCCAATGAAATCAACAGATTGATATATGACACTCCCACATCATTATCATCACCCCCTTTGTATATGTTCATGTGGAATGGTCAGAGGATTAAAAGTTTATTATTTTTATGTGCTGACATTTTTAATTTAATAAAACTAAAAGTGAAAGAAGAGTACAGCTGAAGAATCTGAAAGTGAAAGAATCTGAAAGTGAAAGAAGAGTACAGCTGAAAAATCACTCTTGAGTGCCAGAAAAAAAAGTTTTCTGGTTATCAATAACATCCATGAGTTTTTAAAATATTTATAAGAAAGAAAGACATCATTTTAGAATAGAAAATTGCTAGCAAATAAAACTGTGAAGTAGGAACAGCTGTTCTGCAGTTCTGCTAGATAGATAAATGGTCTGCTGTGTCATATGACTTTAAATAAACTATAAAATTAAATTGTAAATTAATATTAAATTAAAATATAAATTGGAGGAAGACAAACCCACATAGACAGTAGTGGTGACCTTGTATTTTGTCTGTTGTATTAACACCAGGAATGTCAGGGAATCTTAACATTGGCATTTCTACCAATGTCTTTCATATATTTACAGACAAGGAAAATCCCAAAATCAACCCATACAGATATCCTGTGATGTGAACCTTAGACCATGTTCCTCCTTGGGGCAGACCATAGTCTGTGAGCATAAAATCTCGCCCAAAAATAATTTCTCCTATTTTGCTATTATATGAACTAATGTTTTTATTCAGAATAGTAATAGTAGTAGTAGTGCTAGTAGTAGCAGTAGCAGCATTTTGTTGTTGTTATAAATCAATAAAAGTAGCAGTTATTATATTTTCCAGAGAATGAAGATGTTAGAAGGCACTAATCATTTCCTACATGTGTCTCTTTTATGCAGGAAGACTCAAATATAGACAGACATGGAAGGAGCTTGGGAGTCATGTGTGAATTCTATATAACTAGTCTTTCAAGCACTCTGAAGCCTCTCACATTCCAGGTAAGCAGAATGTAGATACTGGCTCATTCAAAAACAGAGGTGCAATTAGTATATAAACATGTCTAGAAACCAAGCAGACATATTTGAATGATATATATCTATGTCAAATAACTGTATATACATATATTTGGCATAGACAGAAATAGATATAGATATGCAGTATTCTGTTTCCAAGTGTGTTCCTTGGATCATGTTGATGAAACTCAGTGAATACATTTATCCTCCTATACTCCCCTGGCATCTGCCATGCTTGAAACAGAATCAAACTTTCCAATGAGGCAAAATTCTATGTTTTCTAAATATTTACCAGTCACTATAGCACATATAAGAAACTGTAAGTCTGGAATCATGGGATGTGTGGGACTGGTACTGATGAAGCAAATGAAAGTAATCACTGTAAATATTTTGGGGCCCTCTCTATGCTGGCAATTTTCTCTTATTACTTTGTTAGGCCAAGTGATAATCTCCCCATTGTTCCCTTGTGCCAGAACTGCAAATCTCATTAGAAAGTTGGAATTTCAAAAATTAAATACATACAGTGAACCTAGTATGGAACATCCTAAACATTCATCTTTAGATAATGACTTTGTTGACATTACATGAAAAATATACCTTGGTTTCTACAACAGAAGAACTAAGGAGTCATAAATAATTGCTTTTGCCTTATGATATGTTGATGGGAGGTAGAGAAAGGACCCCGGGGGAGTTGGAGTGGGATGTGAAGGGTAGATATAAAAAAGACAATTTGTTTCCTTGTATGAAATTTTCAAAGAATAATTAAAAATTAAAGAGAATAAAAACTTCATAGTCAATATTAATTTATTATTAATTTTATGTAATTATTTGTAAATGACTGATAAGTACTAACAGAGAGTAGACATGATTAATCTTAAAAAATGACAAACCTTTATTTTGTGTCAGATTTAAATTCTTGACCAACATATTTTCAATTAAGAATAAAGCCTGCTTTAAATTTATCACAAAAAGGTTGGAGTAGACAGCTCAATTTCTGCTCTTTCAGGCTTGTTTTCTTAAAAAAATTCACTGAGAAACTGATTCAAAATACTGAATGGGAATTCATAGAGTAAACACAAAAATTTACAGTGGACAAATAAGATCTGATTGACTCCAAAGGAAAAAAATGCATGATTATTCCATTAGGGTCTATAGGTCTGACTTTAATTTCTGCTTGGGAGTAACCTTCTGATGTCCTATTCTAATGAGTGACAGGATAAGGAACCAAGAAAACAACAAAACAAACAAACAAACAAAAAAAAACTATACCAGCTTAGGTCTTTAGGACAGGAACTCTGAGAGTGTCCCAGAGGATCCTGGTACAGAAGACTGTTTCTCTGTGGATTTGTCAAACTTATTGTTTATGACTCAGGTTTATGACTTTACAGAGGTTACAAAAAGACATGGATAATTATTTTTGAGAAAGAAAAGTATTACTTTCAGAATTAAAGCTTAAAATAAATTTACTCAAGATAGTATCCAACAAATATAGCCAATGGGCCATAAAGTACTGTTGGATTCATCTAGATATCATCCCCTGACATGTAGGTCTGTGCAGTATGATTATTGGAAATCCTATAACAATCTCTTGTGACTGCTATTCAACAGCAGTGTTCCCACATAAATCATATCTCTTTGATTCTTTAGAGATAATATTGATTTTTAATTTTCAAATTAGCATTATTTTATTCCAAAATATATTTATATGGCTATTTTAAAACATATAGATAGCATCATTTTGGAAAGTCATTAATCTAAATTTTTTTATGTTTGTGACAGAGAGAATCAAAAGACAAGTATACTAATACTGGATTTCCAGGAGAATAAACACTTTGTCAAATTTTGTCCCTGAATTTCTTATTTACTTTATGTTTTCTGTATTCTAGAAATATTTGAATACCATAGTTGACATGGTTACAGCCATATACCAACATGCATGTCTGAGCACTAGTTGGTAACACTGGCTGTTTTATAAAATTGCAAAATATGCAGTACTCCGCTAAGCACTCTGCAAAAGCGACAGTCAGTCGTAAAGGTGCTGACATAGAGAAGTTGCATACCAGCTGTGCAAACATGGGAATTTAAATTTAGACAGGTAGCATGACCTGTCTAAGACTGCAAGGATGGAAAACAGAGAAGCTCTTTGTCATATGACAAAGCCGCTGTCACATTGACTGCTGAGCACACTCCCCGCACCTCTTGTAGTCTCTTGTGATCCATATGCAAAATAATATAGCAGTTAATAATTTATATATTCTTGGGAATATACCCAAGACATGCCCTATCATACAACAAAAGTATATGCTCAACTATGTTCATAGCAGCATTGTTTGTAATAGCCAGAACCTGGAAACAACCTAGATGCCCTTCAATGGAAGAATGGATGAAGTAAGTATGGAATATATACATATTAGAGTACTATTCATCAGTAAAAAACAATGACTTCTTGAATTTTGCATGCAATGGACGGAAATAGAAAACACTATCCTAAGTGAGGTAACCCAGACCCAAAAAGAGGAACATGGGATGTACTCACTCATGTTTGGTTTCTAGCCATAAATAAAGGGCATTGAGCCTATAATTCGTGATCTTGGAGAAGCTAAATAAGAAGGTGAACCCAAAGACAAACATATAGTCATCCTCCTGGATATTAACCTTCATCAGGCGATGAAAGGAGACAGAGTCCCACATTGGAGCACCGGACAGAAATCTCAAGGTCCAAATCAGGAGAAGAAGGAGAGAGAGCACGAGCAAGGAACTCAGGACCGCGAGGGGTGCACCCACACACTGAGACAATGGGGAGGTTCTATTGGGAACTCACCAAGGCCAGCTGGCCTGGGTCTGAAAAAGCATGGGATAAAACCAGACTCGCTGAACATAGCAGACAATGAGGACTGCTGAGAAGTCAAGGACAATGGCACTGGGTTTTGATCCTACTGCACATACTGGCTTTGTGGGAGCCTAGGCTGTTTGGATGTTCACCTTACTAGATCTGGAAGCAGATAGGGCAGGGAACCTGGTCTGCTCTTCAGGCTTATGAGATAGGGGGAGTTGATTGGGGGAGGGGGAGGGATATGGGAGGCGGTGCCGGGGAAGAGACAGAAATCTTTAATAAATAAATAAATAAATGGTTAAAAACATGAAAAAGAAACAAAAAATAAAAAAATAAATTAAAATAGAAATAAAAGGCCTTTTATGCATGGCTGTAGTCACAGCCCTTGCTTAAAAAAAAAAAAAACAATACTTTGACATTTAACAAGCAACGTCTTCTCTTTTCAGAGAAACACATGTTTGTTTCTCACGAAACCTTTTCATGAAATTAAAACACTTTCAAAAGAACGTGAAAAAAATTTAAAACTAAATTTAAATTCAACAACATAATTAAAATTTTCTCTTAAATTTAAGTCACTTTTTAAAAATAGTATTTGCTAATACTTGATTCTAGAAAAACAAATCCACAGACAATGTGAGAGAAAAATTATTATCCCCAACTTAATTAAAATTGAGCTACATTTGTCGTTTTTTCAACAGCTTGCAACAGGCTACTGTGGACTACAGAAATGAACACATGCCTGTCTAATTCCAGACACCTTGACTACTCTGTTTCACTTAGTTCCAAAACTGTGTAGGAACATAATTTTTATAATTGCTCCCTTTTGAGGGAGACTTTCAGAAGGAACTATGTTCTATTAATATTTGAGTTGCTTTATTTTGTTCTTATAAATCCATGGGGCTGCTACAGTGAAAACACCCCAACTTGTCAATTACACCCACTGCTGAATTTTTAATTGATTGCATTTAAATGGCTCATGGTTTCCATTCATCGCCTTTATAAATTCCCAATTGACTACTTCTATTGGCATGTTTATTACCTCACATTCAGATTAATGTCAACTTCTGATACTGTATGTTATTCTGCAGTACATAGATATGTTATTAAATCTTACAAACTCTCTTAAGTTGTAAAATCTTTCCTTCTGTCTCATTACTAATAAATGTTTTTATTCTTTTGAGTTCTAAATTGGACAGAGTGCTTCCCATCAGTGTCTCTGACCATGTACTGATGTTTACAGATGTTCTGTGGTAATAATAGTTAGAGGGGATGATGGTTTAATACTTCTCTGTTGAAGAGTAATGAGTTTAAAGACAATCTGGAGGCTCAATGATAGTTTTATTTGGAGACTGACTCAGACCATGCTTTGATCTGAGTCTATCTAGGTATTGTGCTAGAAATGTTTTTTTTATTTTAATGGTTGGAAAGATGGCTCAGTGGTTAAGAGCATCGCCTGCTCTTCCAAAGGTCCTGAGTTCAATTCCCGGCAACCACATGGTGGCTCACAACCATCTGTAATGAGGTCAGGTGCCCTCTTCTGGCCTGCAGACATACACACAGACAGAATATTGCAAACATAACAAATAAATAAATAAGTATTTTAAAAAATGGTTAATGGAGTTGACTATTCAAGAAGCAAATGGTGAACATGTTCACTCACCTTTAATTTAAAGATAAAGGAAGTGATTTCATTTCTTTAATTTCCTAACCAGAGTGCTGCAGATCTAAATGATTTTTAAATAAAATTTACCCTGGTTTAGCTCACTGATCCAGAATCAATTACATAGAATATCTACCAGAGACATAGGGAAGAAAATACCTTCGTTATCTCTACAAGTTTCCAGTTTGCTATTTCATTCAGAGAGGGTAATTCAGTATATAACTTTGGAATGGATAAAGGAACATATTAAGTAAACTGCAATATGACTTTAATAATATAGCTAGCAATTTATTCTTAACATTATCATTGTGTGACATCAGGAATTCACAAGTAAGTTCACCACTCATGGTTTGAATTACTGCTAAGGTCAAAAAATAACTTTGACCAGATTTTTTTTAATATTCCTTGAGCTTCTCTCCATTTTAATCTGATCTGTCTACAAAAGATATTGGGTCAAGGGTTTCATAATTCTGTCAATTCTATCATTTTCAAGAGGGTTTGGAATATATAAAAGTTACTGATCTTGTCTCATTTAGTTAACACGTCTAAGCAAGCAAGTGGTCTATCTGTGTTTTAATATACCAGAATGAGTAAAAGGATATCAAATGTAGATGGAAAGATACAATGCTCCTGCCATATCTTAAATATATTAAAATAGCGTGTAGTAGTAATAAAATGATAATATGTTGATAAGAAGCCCTTCTGCTCTTCTGTACATCAAGTAGGACCCTTTTTATGTAAAGAACAGAAACAATCTATACATTGATGTAGTGTATAGTGAAAGTAGAAGCAAGCTGATGGACTTTTAACATAAGTTATGACAGGAAGTAGCCACATGAGCTAAAGCAAATGGCATGAAATAACCAGACAATAAATAAAAATAAACTTAGGCAGACTAACTGAAAAATTATTTTCTTTCTCATAGTTGAAAAATTGTCAATAGATGATATGTAGGAACAAAGATGAATACTTATGGAGGTAAGAGCTTTGTATAGGTAGCTTTACTCCATGCTTAGGCAATATAGAAGATTGGTGAGTGTTTAAGCCACCCTCTTGACTTCCACAGTATATATGTGTGTAAGGTACAGCCACAGATGTCAAGGTACAAGTCAGAAAAAGTACCTCAGAGATTAACATTTGACAATGACTTTTAGAAGTCAATAACACTGAGGATGTTGTAAAGGCCACAGAAAGGATGCTCTTTTACAATCTTATTTTAAATAAATATTAGATGTATAGCTTAAAAGACTAAACTGCAGTAGTTTACAATGCTTCCTGCAGGAGCCATAAACAATGTAACAAAATCCCGATGCCAGACACAAAACCGCTTCCTTTTGAGTTGCTCCCCAGGGCTTTCAAAAGACTGAATAACAGAACATTGTCATTGGTTAGCTCCCAGAACTTTAAAGCAGTAGCATATTGATGGAGATAGCCTTTACTTTGGGGATAGGACTTGGAGGAAGTGACCTGTAACCCTCCTCCACGACTAGCTTCTATAACATTAGAAGGCCATAAACAAGCTGCCAAAGGAGAAGAGAAATCACTTGTTTTACCAGACTCCAAAGTCTATGAACTGACACAATGACCATCTGAGCAAGACAACCCTAGCAGTGGAATAGAGGTGCTTTGATCTTGGTACTAACCAACAATTGTGCAGTTAGAGTTAGCTCTGCTCCAAGGAAGGAAATAATGTCAACTACCCGTGGCTAGAGTGGTAATAGACCTTAGAAGACAGTCTACTATTGGCATTTTGGTAAATAAATATAACTGATAACTGCATTCTAAATGCTTATATTCTGTTCACAGATCCATGTGATTCCTAGTCCACATTCAAGAATCCTCTTTTGGTAGCAGCTGGAGGCTATTCTGGAGGTGCACAACGGGTCAAAATGCAGAGACTAAATGGCGATGGGCTGCCCAGCTCCATGTGGCACATATAGAGTACAAGCATGTCAGGCTTACGGAACCATTTTGGAAAAAGGGACAGAAAGATTATAAAAACCAGAGACCAGGACACCTGCTGCAAGATAGTCTGATCTTAAGACAAAAAAATGTTCTGAGCATCATCTAGACAACAAGCCAGTAAACAATATTTCTCCATGACTCCTCCCTCAAGGTTCTTGCCTTGAGTTCTGCTCAGACATCCCTCAACAATAAGCTGTAACCCAAAAGCATAAGCTGAAATAATTCCTTCCTCACTAAGCTGCTTTGGGGATGAATGTTTAAATTGCAGCAACAGGAAAACAAATTTAATGTCTTCTGAATGCAGAATGTTATTTTTACATGATGGTAACAAATTAAGTGATGAGGATCTTTCAAATGGAAAGGATTCCCTTTGGTTAGTTAAGAGGGCCTGCTGGTCACAGATTGCAGTCTAGCACGGCCTGGTAGCTCATGGGAGATTCCCTTCCTAGCAAACCGTCCTACTCTCTGCTTGCCCTTATCTGGAGAATGTCTCCAGGCCTGAGGACTGACCTTATCTAAATGTTGTCACTAAGCCTGGACGCCTAATTTATCTCTAACTTGTCCCTTGGCATAATTCCTTGCTAGAAACTTGCCCCCTCTTGCTCATACAGTAGCTAAAACTTGTACAAGGACCTTTGCTATAGGATCCTGCTGCTGCATACAAAGCCGTCTTGTAGGAGCATACTGTTTAATGCAAATAAGGTGATTTCACACTACAGTCCTCAATCCTATATATTACATTTATAATCTGGAATGAAGTTGAAATGTCTCACTGAGGTCATTTTCCTGAGGGCTATCTCTATCATATCTTATCACCTGAACCCTGTTCCTGACTTTTGCTCCACCTACCCCATGGAACTGTGAACTTGGAGCCTGTGGTTCCAAGGAAGAAAGAGAACCACAGTTCACAGTTTTGAATGATGTTGTTCATGATTGGTTTTGTAGCTTATGTATCCATAGAAAGCTAGCACATGACGATGATAATTCATGTCTGTGAGGTAGGAGGAAGAAGACGGGGATTGCCACAGCTCTTTTGAGGTTAAATCTTTAATCACTGGAAGACATCCCAGTGGATCTCACTTCGTTAAGTATCCTTATGTGCACATTCTAGATTCAAAGCGCAGAACAAGGCATAGTCAGAAATTCTAAAATAGTGTCTCCTTGGGTGATAAGAAGAGAAGCAACTGTCTAGGCCTTTATAAAATTAAGAGCAGTGAAAACAAGAGCTATCATGTCTGAGAATAAAAGCCAAACATGGTTATGTCAAAAGATATCCAAGCAAGTATTTGAAGCTGTTATTGATTTGTGACAGTTTTCTTTTAGAAACTCCAAGAAGTGGTTTTGGGTGCAGAGAGCATACCCAGTGAGAACTTCAGTGTCACTGTACCCAGAAAGGAGGCCTGCTTTTCTATTGTATATGTTTGTGTAAATATCTTGGGCTTTTAAAAATGTCTATTAAAATTATCTTCTTTCAAATAATAATGTAGTGTACTGAAATAAGATGCTTGGCTGTTTTTGTTTTATTTGTCTGTTAGTTTGCTTTTGTTGTGGACTTTAGACATTTTTTTCCCATTTAAGATGAGGAACTGACTTATAAAAGAATCAACCAATTTACTAAAACGGCCTCTTCTCTGAAAATGAGAGATTGATTTCTATGCACTGACAATTCATTAAATTCCCAGGTGTAGCTTCTTACAGAAAAATTGGGGGAAACTCAATTTTTTCATATTTCTCATAGGTACTAGAGCTAGTAATGAGTATCTTTAGAGAGCTTGGAGTTTCCCCAGGAGAGACACAGTATAAACCCAAATTACTACAGTGTCATGGTTTCTCTTTGCCTTAGCTAAACAGTTACTCTTGGCAACATTTTCTCATAGAAACCTCTTAGTGCTGGAGTGCATGAACCATGACATTTCTAGTACTTGCTATAAATGTCTAAAGCTAGGTAGCATAGAAACCTCAACTGCATTAGGGCAGGCCACTGTCTTCCAGGACTCTTTTGTCCTCTTTGAACTGATTTCTGTTAAACAAGCAGCCAGGACATATAAGCAAGAGCTCTATTAGGACAGGGGGAAGGCAACACATGATTCCTGGAAACTTATTATCTGCATTCTTGACTGCAAAGGAAGATGGACGGCAGTAGCACTGCAAAAAGCAGGGCAGGCAACCAGAGCCCTCTCTCAGGCTTCCTTCATATGATGGCATTGTGGTGCCCTATCTCTTTGCCACCCCATGAGAAGCACCCCCATACACTTTCTAGTGATGTGAGCTCCATGTCTGATTCTTGTTCACTTCCCCAAACTTCCCTCAAACAAGTGCTGCCAATGTCTGTGGAGCTAATCTGAGACCCTGGTAGAGGTTCTTAGGTCTTTACTGCCATCCTTGATATAAAACCTCAACTATTCCAGCATTTCTGCTGCTCCCAAAGACCAGAGGGTTGGATTCCCTGAATCTATAAACTTGTTTGTTTCTGAGAGAGGATATATTCCCTTGTCAGGACACATAAAGGCTTAAGCAAGACACTGAGGAGTGTCTCTTAAAAGCATGAAGATGGTGCCAACTCTCTGTCTTCAAATCATTGTTTGCTTAGTGAGGGATTTTTCAGAAAAGTGCTTCTTGAGGTCTCATTTGAATTCTTGAAAATAAATGACACACTAATTTCCTCTGAGGATTGCTAAGACTATAAGAAGTAGTGTAGACAAAGTTAGAATACAGTGTCTGTGAAGTAATTGAGAGTGTTTCATCATTTGGTTTCCTTTTGGCCAAGAAAATGAACCCCTATCTGTGCACAATGGGAACAGAAGCTGATATTTGCTTACTGTGCTTTAGCTACTGAGTTTTAGAAAAAAATCATGTTAGCTCATTAGTTCTCTGAAACAATTTCATGAAAAATAGTTAAGAAGATGAATATTCATTTTATAGATGTTAGATGTAATGTGCTGAGAGATTACATAATGTAAGTAAACAAGGCTGGCTTAAACCTAAGTAAATCTGGCCGTATCAGTGACTTTGAAGCCACTCCATTAGGCTGGTACCTTGGCCCATCTTTTCTCTGGTTTCAAATCTGTAAGCTGCTAATTCTCTTGCTTCATATTTCATATCTTTTGGCTTCTTATTCATTTTTTTCAAGACCTTGTGATACTCCCCTTCTAAAAATGAACTCTACAGTATTTCAGTTCTTGATTTGTTTTGAATTTCTCTAATTCTGTGCTGCATAGGAAGCATTACCATCTACTTTTATATGTGTGTGAAATGCAGATGTGCTCAGAAATTCTTCTTTCTTCTCATATCCTTTCAGTACTTTAAATACTAGAATTGTCTTAAATCTCACTTGAAAAACACAGAAGTGAATTCATCTTTATATGCTCTCAGTGATAAAAAGACATCATTATATATAATAATCACACACACAAATCACCTTATCTATATAATGATTTAATGCATGTTTCATTTAGGGTTAGGGTTAGGTTAGGGTTAGGGTTAGGGTTAAATGTTTCATTTAATTAGAACTTGCCTGTAATTCATTTATACAATTACCTCATTATAAGCAAATATTTGTTTCCTGGCTGCGAAGACCCAAATAATCACACAGAAACTATATGAGTCACAACATTTGTTTGTCTATTAGCTCAAGTTTCTTATTAAGTAACTCCTATATCTTAAATTAACCCATTTCTATCATTTTATATTTTACTATGAGGCTTATGGTTTGTTACCCCTTGTTTCTTGGCTAGGTAGATGGCATCTAACTCCTTCAGCAGCTACATGGTGTCTGACTCTGCCTGCTCTCTCTCTTTATCTGTATCTCTTCCATCCTAGCTACATTATGCTCTGCCATAGGTCAAAATAGCTTTATTTATTAGCCAATAAAAGCAGCACATAAATAGAAGGACATCCCACATCACTGTTATGTTTTGGTAGTTTAGTTTTAGTGTGGCCATTGTGCAAACATGTTTCACTGGAAAGCCCATTGAACATGTTCCCAGAACCACTTTAACTATACATGGACCACTCGTGAAGGAGTAAACAACCTTGAAGGGTAAAAACATAAAGGTGGTCTATAAGATATTGAGTTTTGTCCAATTTTATTTAGTCCATTTTTGAGAGCTTACAATTTTCTAAGGGGACAATTTCCTTAAGAGCCATACATAAGTACAGCATTTACTATCAAGCAATTTCCTCTGACATTTTCTTCAAATTCTCCCAGCTTTTCTTCTTCATCAGAAATTGCTCACTGCTGCTGTTTGTGTTTGCTAAGATCTTCCTTCATCTATTTTCTGTGATCTTGGGTTTTAAACATGGGCGGGGCAAGTAGGCAACAGTCCCGCCCATGCTGTGTATGTGTCCATGCTATGCTCACCTGATCTTCTCTTATTTAATTCTTAATGGTACTGATGAATTGCCTGTGAAGACGTGGATATTTTATCTAACTATTCTCTGCCCTCTAAAATACAAATAATTTAATGTCCATATCATTTAATATCCTTCCTGGTTTCCAGAAACATTTATAACTATGAGTTTATGTTTATTCGAAGATTATTCCCACAATGTTGATATTTTATTTATCTTCCAAATTGTAACATTATATTTAGAAACTGAGTTTGTACACACAAAGAGTTCTATAAAAATGTTACACAAAGTCAGCTTCCATTTCACGTCCTTCCAAATAAAACATTTTGGCAGATCTGTAATTTTGCCTTTATCCTTTATAAGAAGAGCAGAGACAATTCCAAATAAGCAACTTAAGAAAGTATGTCTTTACAGAAAATAGTCAAGAGATTAATAAAAGTAGTTTTTTCTAGTCCATAGGTCTTGAATTTTTTTCTTTGGGCTAATAAACGAAATGCACCTTGCTCACTGTTTCTAACGCACAGGAAAAGGCACAGCACCTGAGATCAGGCTTTTGTCTCATTAGTGCTCTCTAGAAGAAAACACAACACTTACAAATGTGACTCTGGCTAAGAGGAGGGAGATGAAGGAGTCACTTGTATTGTCTGGTGTAGATCTCCAGTACAGAAGGGTGTCAACCTGTCCCAAGCGTCGTTGAACCTGGTAATTAGTTCTTTCTGTGGTGCCAGTCACAGAAACAAGGGTTGCTATCATGGAACCTTTTAAAGCATAATGTTTTGAAGAATACATATATTTCAGAATCACAGAATATTTTATTTGGGAAAAAATGTTCTACATCTCAAAGAAGGTATAACAATGTATATGAAGTTGCATGTGTGTACTGAATTTTAATATAGCTCAACATGTAAGTATTTAAGGTCTCAAGTTGGAGAAGCAGATTTTAATTACTTATTTTATATCATGAGTACCAGTATTTTGCCTTCATGTATGTATGTGCATCATGTGCATGTCTGGTTCCCTCAGGGATCAGAGGGGGGAATGAGATTCCATGCAACTGGAGGCTGTGAACCTCCCTGTGGATGCTGGCGACCAAGCATGAACTCTCTACAAGAGCAATACGTTCTCTTAACAGCTGAGCCATCTTTCCACAATAGAAACATTTTAATAAGAAAAATGATATTCCTGTAGCGATGGTCTTCAGCATTTTTATGTTAGGGGAAAAATCAAATTAAGTTAAAATGCCTAACAATAGTAACTGGTTAAAATTACAACAATTGTCAGAGTGGAATACTACCAAGTTTTAAAAGTGAGGCTACACAATCATGATATACACTAAAGTACAGAAACATTGAAGGGCAGAAAGGAAATAAAATATTGTCTTTGATATAATCCCCTTTCCATAAATTTCTACTGGCCACATTTGTTAGATGCATACTTTAAGTTTTTATGCCATAATTTTAATAAATAATTTCAGAAAAAATAGAATTTAGATAATTTCTTTGCCTTTATTACTACCGTTTTGTTGCTGAATTTTTTATCAGAAAAATGTATGTGTATGTTTTCTAAAAGGCGATACTCATTAATTAGCTTTATAAAAAGTGTATTGATTTGTGTAAAGATTACAGTATTCCAAATATTTCACTGGGTAGCAAGACATGTTGGCTTTCCAATGGGACCAAAATGACCATGTTGTCTGGGTTTACATTTTCCATTCCGAACGGCTTCCTTAGAAAACCAGCTATTGTAGCAGCACCTGGGATTTATATAAAAATCAAAACTGTCTGCAAAGACCCATTCTGACCTGTATTTTAAAGTACTCCTTAAGTTTCCCAAGAAGGGAAATCTGACCGCTGAGGCATTTCCAGCACTTCTTCTTCACTCCTCAGAGGTTTTACCGAAAATAACTACACCTTGGAAAACACAGAAGTCTTAAGAAACATTATTTGGGGATTTCTGCTCTTACCATGCTGTGGAACAAAGAATGGCGGAAAATAAATTGAAGCAAGGAAAAGAACCCAACTTCTCTCGATTATTTTTACTTTTATTATTTTTGAATGCCTGACATCTAAATTTTTTACAAAGTATTTGAAAATAATACTTATATTTATTGACCTTGTCTTGTGCTTTTACAAGAGAAACTATTTTCATGTAAATAGTTATTTTGACGGAGTTTGTATGTGAGCAGAAGGATGCCTTACCTTGGTTGACTTCCAGACTATCCTATTTTGCTAAAATGACTTGGTGCACCAATATCAAAGCTTTTAAGGCTGCTTTGTAATTTACAGATTTACACACGCTGATGTAAATGATGGCCATCCTTCTGAGGTAGGCAGAACAGGCATCATTCTTTTTAGGAGAAAACTGAACTACACAGGTTAATGTTCTTTGTGTGAAATCTTTTATCATATTGCTACCTCACCAAACAAATGGTTTGAAGCCTCCATGTAGTATTGCATAGTCTATGATTTACAGAAAATAAAACTCTTATTTAAAAATAATTTAATAGTAAGGAATCCAAGCTCACAAACTGTAGAAGGATTGCTTATGTGGGACTTCTGTCTGTTAAATATCACAAAACTACCACCTAAAAACTCAATGTATCAGACCCCGCAAGCCACAAGTCCCACTCCACCCTCAAATCCTCCTATCCTCCTGCAACCTCAGTGGAACTTTGAAATACAAGCTGCAAATTCAGAGAGAGGACCAAGAAACTAATGACCACCCACCCCAGTGATGATACACCCCACTCTCTAGGCATTCCATACTGGGGCAAAAGCATGGGCCCCTCCCTCACCTGCCTCAGCTTTTCCTGCCAGCCAGCAGGCAAGCTTCCTGCAGAAAGGTCTAAAAGACAGAACCAAGGGAGTAATCTTGAAGCACAGACTTTGACTGCACAGAGTAGACCAAGAGAGTGAACCAAGAGAGCAGGCCAAGAGAGACACAGACAGCCACTGCAAGAGTTGAACCAAGAGGGTCACTGCCGGCATCAATTGGAGGAAGAAATGGGTAGGTGCCAATGCAAAAATTCATTCAACAACCTAAAAAGCAACACGATAACATCAAAACCCAGTGGTCATACAACAGGAAGACTTGATCCTAAACCAGAAAAAGCAGAATAAAACGATTTTAAATGTAACTTTATGAGAATGATAAAGAACTTTAAAGAGGAAATAAAAAATTCCCTTAAAGAAATGGAGGAAAAGACAAACAAAATATTGAAAGAAATCAATAAATCTCTCAAAGAAAACCAAGAAAGAATGATCAAATAGGTAGAGCTAACACTTCAGAAAAATTGCTCGAATACCAAAAGAGAAGGAATTAAAAAAAACCACAAGCCAAGGAATTCTTCTGGATGTGGAAAATCTGAGTAAAAGAATGGGAACTGCAGAGGTAAGCATAACCAACAAAATGTAAGATATAGAAGAGAGTATCTCAGGTGTTGATGATAATATAGATTCATCAGTCAAAGAAAACATTAAATCCAACAAATACTTAACACAAGCCCAGACTACAAAACCCAGCAAACCTTTCAATCACCACTGATGAAGAAAACAAGGTATTTCATTAAAAATCAGATTCAAATATTAACTAGTCACAATCCAGTCCAATAGAAAGTACTAGAAGGAAAACTCCAAGCCTGGGAAGCTAACTGTACCCGTGAAAACACAGGCAACAGATAATCTCACAAAGCAAATCCCAAGGAAGGGAAACACACAAACACTACCACCAAAAAATAACAGGAATTAAGAATCATTGGCCATTAATATCTCTTAATATCAATGGACTAAATTCATCTATATAAAGACACAGGCTAATGCTGCAAAGCAGGATCCATTCTTTAGCTGTATAAAAGAAACACACCTCAACCTCACAGATAGACATTACCTCAGAGTAAGGGATTGGCAAAAGATTTGCCAATCAAACAGACCTAATAATCAAGCCAGTGTAGCTATCCTAATATCTAACATAATAGACTTCAAACTAAAATCAATCAGAAGAGACAGAGAAGGACAATTCATACTCATAAAAGGAACAATCCATCAAGATGAAATCTCAGTCCTGAATATCTATGCCCCAAATACAAGAGCACCTACATATGTAAAAGAAATGTTACTAAAGTTGAAATAGCACATCAAACCCCACACACTAATAATAAAAGATTTCAACACTCCACTCTCCACAATGGACAAGTCAACCAGATAGGAATTTAACAGAGAAATAAGAGAACTAACAGATCTCATAACTTAAATGGATGTAATAGATCTATAGAACATTCTACCCAAACACAAAAGTCTATACCTTTTTCTCAGCAGCTCATAGAACCTTCTCTAAAACTGACTACATACTAGATAACAAAGCAAACCTCAACAGATACAAAAATTAGGAATAACCCTTTGTATCATTTCAGATCACCATGGTTTTAAGTTAGGATTTAATAATAACACTAATTGCAGAAAGCCTACAAACTGATGAAAATTGAACAGTGCTCAGTAGAACCATTCCTGGGTCAAGGAAGAAATGAAGAAAGAAATTAAAATCTTCCTTAAATTCAACAAAAATGAAAGCAAAACATATGCAAACCTAGCCCTATGAAAGCAGGGCTAGGAAGAAAGTCTGTAACACTAAATGCCTACATAAAAATGTGAAGAAATCTCACACTAGAGACTTAACAGCACACCTGAAAGCTCCAAATCAAAAAGATGCAGACTCACCAGGATGAGTAGATGACAGGAAATAATCAAATGATGATTGAAACCAATAAAATAGAAACAAGGAAAGCAATAAAAAGAATCAATGAAACACAGAGCTGGTTCTTCAAGAAAATCAATAACATATACAAACACTTACCCAAATTAATCAAAAGGTACAGAGAGAACATCCAAATTAAAATTAGAAATGGAAAGGGGAATATAACAACAGACACTGGGGAAATCCAGAGAATCATTAATCATACTACAAAATACCTGTACTTCTCAAAATTGAAAAATGTAAAAGAAATAGACAATTTTCTATATAGGTTCCACATACCAAAATTAAAACAAGGTCATGTGAAAAGTTTAAATAGACCTATAAACTACAAGGAAATAGAAGCACTCATCAAAAGCACACCCCCCAAAAAAAACGCCCTCGGGTGGATTGTTTTAAGGCAGAATTTTACCATAACTTAAAAAAAAGAGCTAATACCTATACTCCTCAAAGTGTTTCACATAACAGAAATAGAAGGAAAATTACCAAACTCTTTTTATGAAGCTACAGCTATCCTGATACCCAAACCACATAAAGACAGAACTAAGGAAGAGAATTACAGACCAATCTTACTCGTGAATATAGATACAAAAACACTCAATAGAATATTGGCAAACCAAATACAAGAACACATCAAAAACAAAAATTATCCACCATGATCTGCTCGGCTTCATCCCAGATATGCAGGGATGGTTCAACATATGAAAATCTATCAGTGTTCATATAAATAAACTGAAAAAATGTGATCATTCCATTACATGCTAAAAAATCATTTGACAAAACCCAACATTCCTTCATGATAAAGGTCTTGGAGAGATCACGGATACAAGGAACATAGCTAAACATAATAAAAGGAATATACAGCAAGCCAAAATGCAATATCAAATTAAGTGGAGAGAAACCCAAAGTGATTCCACTAAATTCAGGAACAAGAAAAGGCTGTGCACTCTCTCCCTATCTATTCAACTATTCTGGTTTTTGAAGTTCTGGCTACAACAATAAGACAACAAAGGAAGATCAAGGGGATTCAAATTAAAAAGGAAGAAGTCAAACTTTTACTATTTGTAGATGATATGATAGCATATATAAGTGATAAGTAATCCAAACACTCTACAAGGAAACTCGTACAGCTGATAAATACCTTCAGTAATGATCTTCAGGATAGAAGATCAATTCAAAAAAATCAGTAGCCTTCTATATACAAATGATAAAGAAGCTGAGAAGGAAATCAGAGCAACATCACCCTTTACAATAGCCACAAATAATATAAAATATCTTGGGGTAACAATAACCGAAGAAATGAAAGAACTATTCAAAAAGAACTTTAAGTCTTTGAAGAACAAAATTGAGAAGATACCATAAAATGGAAAGATTTCTCATGCTCTTGGATAGGTAGGGTCAACATAATAAAAATGATAATTCTTCCAAAAACAATCTATAGATTCAATGCAATCCCCATCAAAATCCCAACACAATTCTTCATAGACCTTGAAAGAATAATACTCAACTTCATATGGAAAAAATGAAAAGTCCAAGACAGCGAAAATAAGCCTGTACAATAAAGGAACCTCCAGAGGTTTCACTACCCCTGATATCAAGCTCTATTTTAGAGCTACAGTAATGAAAGCAGCTTGGTATTGGCATAAAACCAGATAGGTTGAACAATGGAATTGAATCAAAGACCTGCAAAGACACATCTATGAACACATGATTTTTGACAAAGAAGCTAAAATTATACAATAGAAAAAAGAAAGCATCTTAAACAAATGGTTCTGGCATAAGTGGATGTCAACATGTAGAATAATGCAAATAGATCCATACTTATCTCCATGCACAAAAATCAAGTCCAAATGGATTAAAAACCTTGATATACATTTGACCACACTAAGCCTGAAAGAAAAGAAAATGGGAAGCAGCCTTCAATGCAAGGGTACAGGAGACTGCTTCTTAAATATAACCCCAGTAGCACAGACACTGAGAGCAAACAATGAATAAATGTGACCTCCTGAAACTGAGAAGCTTCTGTAAAGCAAAGGACACAGTCAATAAGACAAAAAGTCAGCCTAATTAATGGGAAAATATCTTCACCAACCCCACATCAGACAGAGGACTGATCTCCAAAATGTATAAAGTACTCAAGAACTTAGATATCAAAATTCCAAATATTCTAATTAAAAGGTGTGGTACAGATCTAAACAGAGAATTAGCAACAGAATAACCATAATGTCCAAGAGACACTTAAGGAAATGTTCAATCTTTAGTCATCAGAGAAATTCAAATCAAAACAACTCTGAGATACCATCGTATACAAGTCAGAATGGCTAAAATCAAAAATACTATTGATAACTTATACTGGAGAGAATATGGAGTAAGGGGAACACTCCTCCATTGCTGGTAGGAGTGCCAACTTGTACAACCACTCTGGAAATCAGCATAGAGATTTCTCAGAAAATTGGGAATCAATTTACCTCAGGACCCGGCAATTAATTCCGCACTTTGGCATATACCCAAAAAATGCTCAATCAAACTACAAGGATATTTGTTGAGCTATTGTTCATAGCAGTATTATTTGTAATACTCAGAACCTGAAAAAGACCTAGATGTCCCTCAACCAAAGAATGGATAAAGAAAATGTGGTACATTTATGCAAAAAACAATGATATTATGAAATTTGCATGCAAATGGATAGAACTAGAAAAAAAGTATCCTGAGTGAGGTAATCCAGACCAGAAGGATGAATGTGGTATGTACTCATAAGTGAATACTAACTGTAAAGCAAAGGATAATGAGCCTATAAGTCCCTAACCCTAGAGCTAAATAACAAGGTGAAACCAAAAAAAAAAAAAAAGATGCACCTGGAAATGGGAATTAGAACAAAATCTTCTGGGGGTAGGGGGAGGAGAAAGAGTGGAAGAGGAGGTAAGAAGAGGAAGGGGGAGCAAAACTTGAGGGGAACCAAATAGTTGAGATCAAGGAAGGACAGAGATGAGAGCAAGAAAAGAGATATTTTGATTTAGGTTGCCATTTTGGGGGCTAGAAAGAAACATAACACTAAACAAATTTCTAGAAACCCTCCCCCCCAAGTATGACTCCAGCTAAGACGCTAAGCAATAGAGAGGAAGGTATCCAAATTGACCTTGCCCTGTTGTCAGATTGATGAATATCATAAATGTCAGCAAAGATGGAAACAGTCAGAGACTTGCAGTAGAATACTGAGCTGAGCTTCCAAAGTGCAGTTGAAGAGAGGCAGGAGTGAGACTATGAGCAAAGAGGTCAAGACCATGATGGGGACACCCACTGAAACAGCCTACTTAAGATAGTAGGAGCTTACCAACTCTAGCTGGACAGGAAAGGAACCAGCATAGGTCCAAACTGGACCCTCTGAATGTGGGTGACAGTTGTATGACTGGTGTAGACAGCGGGGTCACTGACAGTGGCTCCAGGATTTATCTGTACTGTTGGGCTTTTGGGGAACCCATTCTCTTTGGATGGATACCTTGGTCAGTCTAGATACAGTAGGGTGGGCCTTCCTCAAAGCAATGTGCGTTACACTCTCTGAGGAGTAGATGGGGGATGATAAAAGAGGGGGAAGGAATGGGAGGGGGAGGGAGTAGGAAGTGGAATTGGTATGTAAAATGAAAAAAGATGGTCTGTTTGTTTTCTATTCTAAAAAAATAACTAAACAACTTAATATATTACATTGATCTTTATTTTTCATTAAAAATCAGAGTACTACATAAAAATTAATTATATATTATAGTAAATATTAATTTTTCATAGTTTCTTAATTAATTCCCTAACCCATAAATTAATTTTTTTACTTTTTTCCTTGTGTTAGGGTGTAAATTGAGGACCTTACACATGGAAGACAATTGTTTTGCCACTGAGCATATAAATGACGACCACTATTTTATGGGAGAAAAACAACCAACTTATCAGTTAAATGAATTTTTACCCAAAATCTGAAGCCACTTTTGAAATTATGTAAATGTCTGTTATATAATGTGTTCCTCTATTATAAGATATATTAATATATAATGTAAAATATATTCATTTTTGATCATTGGAGTTTCATTACACTGTTCTAAAGTTAACCCTTCATGGTGGTACCTTGCAGTCAAAGAAAATATTCACAGATTACTTACATATTTATATACATTTAAAATGTTATCTTTTTAATAAAAAATAATATTTCTGCTCAATATTCATATCTTTTAGTTGATATTAGTAGTAATATTTAACAAAGGTTTGATTTGTATTGGTAGAAATTGTTTCTTTATAAAGATGAGGAAAGTATCAAAGATAAAATCATGAAGTTAGTTCAAACATAATATTTTGATAGTTTCTAATGAGTTTATCAGCTACAAATACATAACACACATAAAATATATCTTTATATTAATGCCTATGTGTACATGACACAGCATGGTACAGCCACAAAACCATTTCAGTAAATGGATTACTTATGAACACAGTGATTTTATTATTGTACCTTTAAGTTATAAAACCCCCTTGACTCTACTCACAGATGGGGCAGCCTGCTCATTGCAAGAATGAGGCCTTCTGCCAGACACCCTTAAGCCAAAGGGATTAAGAAAGAAGCCAAGTCATTTCCCTGACATTTGTCATATTGACATGTAAGAGCTAAGTAAAACTGAAAAGCACTCAGGAACACTGGCTCTTACGTTGTCTCCTTGAGGGCATTGAAGGTCAGTTTGGATACAAATGCTGTTGCACATGCTGGAATAGAAACATCAGAGCAGCACCCAGCTGGCACCCAGTGGCAGGGTTTCCTGCCCAGGTAGCCAAGAAGAGGCAAGACCTTGGAAACCTGTTTGAGTTTCAATTCATGTCAACATGTTTCACTATAGCTTGGGTGGGGCAGGGGTGGCAGAACAGTAGTTGAATCAACTGCATCCTTTTGGGCATTTGGTCATAAACAAACATACAAATCTCTGCTGGTGCTCACCTTTGATTAGCTCTACCCTCACCTACAGGCAATAGTATAAAGTAATACCTGAGATTGCTACTAGATCTAAATCTTGAAAAATTATGTTTTCAGTAGACCTGTTTTTTCATCTATAATTGAAAGTTATGATTTTATATGGTTCTTATGTGGTTAAAGATTATGTATGCAACAGACAAAACAATTAGTTACTTAGAGTAAGTACTGCAGACAATCAATGATAACCTATAATTTGTTTATAATATGCATTCAAGTCTGTTCCTTTCCCAAATAAAGGTCTAAAAACAGTTCTTCACTTTTACCCCTGGATCATCCAAATGTTTGCTCTGAATTTTAAGCTCAATCACTCTCCCACCACAGCCCCATTTTTCCAACTCTTTGACCAGATCTTCTATATAGTATTGAGTTAACCTATAACAGGCCAAGGAATTTAAATCTTCATTCTTGAGGTTATTTGAATTCCTCTCTTTGACACCTTCTCAGGATAAAAGTGTTAGTGTTTAGGATGTCCATAAGAAACCAAAGCCCCTCAGGAGCAGCCTGTACTCTGGTGCCCTTCATTCAGTATATCCTGTTACTGCACAGTCTTGATTGGTGACCGGAGAGTTGTGCAGTTTTCTACTGGTCAGTTCTACTTTGGACTGAAGAGCAATTAAGATTTATGCGAGTTCGTAGTGGTTCCATCTGGAGACCCATCTGTGTGATAATAAGTACCTGAAGAAAGCTTGCCTGTGGCTTTGTCTCAGATCCTGAATGTTTGTCTGTATTCTCATTTCCTTGCAGATCTATTACATTAAAATGAAAGTCTTTTATAAATACGGTCTGTGGAATTGAATGAGTCCTTACCATACATACCAAATTACCATTCTACTCAGTCACCTTCCAAATGTGGCCTACAATGATTTGTGTGACTTTGATAACTCACTCATACTGTTCTGTTTTGCCACTTGGAAAGTGGTAAAAATATTCATGGCAAAATTGTAAGGATAAATGAATAATAATATATATGGCACACTTAACAGTAGAAGATTATAAATATTAAATGAAAATTAACTGTTATCATAATTAATGTTAACTTTGTGACTTGTTACTAACAGAAGCATTTAATAGAAATCAAAATGTCTCAGTTAAACTAACATCCTCTGAACCCTGCTCAACATTTGGTATAAAAGCAAGCCCAACTTCACATTGAATTGAATAGTATCATCAACAATTTTATAAGAGTGATTATATGATTTATCATCCATGAACCTACCTCTAATGTATTTCAGACTGACAGATCTTGAACATGTAAACAAACTTTCCACTATAATGATGCATATTCTTTGCATTTGTTTTTAATTTAAAAATGATACACTTTTATTAACATTGAATTATATAACTTTGTTCTTCATTTCATTCTAGGTACTGTATCTCTAACTCTGCACATGTTCCATCAGCTCTCCTGCTCCCTGTACCAATTCACTACTAAGGTACAAAATCTAATATAAAAACTTCCTCTCATTGTCTCTTCCTTAGTGACCACCGTATAAAAGAAACTCAATTGTGCCCTACAAACTCTGAAATGAGTAAAACATTATCCTTGTCTTCAAAGAATTCAAATCCTTCTGAGCATAACAGAGACATTCACCTCATTCATTCCATTGTGGCACAAAGGCATCATGAATGGGATACTATGGTATCTTAGAGTTGGCCCAGATATGTTATCCTTAGACACCAGTGTGAGGCATTAGCCTGAGCATATTTAGGGAACACAGATTAGAATGGGAAGAGGAACGACTAGGAGAACAATCATGGAAGAGCAATGCTGATTCAGAAAATGAACTTAAAAATGGGTATAAGTTGACAAGCAAGGTAAGACAAAGCAAAAGTACTACAGTTTTAACCAGGGTAAACACACCTTTGTTTTGTGGATATTTGTCAGCAAACAAGACAAAATAAGGAATGTTTGATGGAGTGCTTTCTCACAGGAGGCAGAATAATTTGGCACACAAAGCAAACTCATTATGATCTGTTCAAGCCATGCTGATGTGGAAAAGACACTCTTTATCTGCAGCAGATGGTGAAAGCTGTTCTACCAATCCAGGGATTAGAAGAATGGTAGGAACGGATGGCCAGAAGGGTGCACTGATGGCAAAGAATGTTTGCACAATGGCACTATCCACTAAAAGTCACTTGACTCATTAAAGTTAAAAATTAATACTGCTAACCCATTTTCTGTAATGATATAAATGAGATATATATATAATATTTGGAATATATGTGCATTCATATAAATGCATACATTTACATAGGCATATATGTGTAATATTTTATATGGTGTAATTATTAATATAATATAGTCGTATTCAAGTATACATAAGTGTGTACACTTATATTGTGTGAAATTTATGTGTATGCATTTATTTATGCATTCAAGAGTATTATATATTGAAAAAAGTAGTCATTAATCACATGTTGCTCTTTAAGACAACAAATATGGGGCTGGAGAGATGGCTCAGTGGTTAACAGCATTGTCTGCTCTTTCTTCTTTTTTTTAAAAATTTATTTATTTATTAAAGATTTCTGTCTCTTCATATCCCTCCCCCTCCTCCAATCAAGTCCCCCTCCCTTGTTAGCCCAAAGAGCAATCAGGTTTCCCAGCCCTGTGGGAAGTCCAAAAACCACCCACCTCCATCCAGGTCTAGTAAGATGAGCATCCAAACTGCCTGGCGCGGTTTCTCAGGAAATTCGGGATCAACCTACCCCTGGACCCAGCAATACCACTCTTGGGAATATACCCAAGAGAGGCCTTATCATACAACAAAAGTAAATGCTCTACTATGTTCATAGCAGCATTGTTTGTAATAGCCAGAACTTGGAAACAACCTAGATGCCCTTCAATGGAAGAATGGATGAAGAAAGTATGGAATATGTACATATTAGAGTAATACTCAGCAGTAAAAAACAA
Organism: Microtus obscurus; assembly: GCA_963919715.1. Taxonomy (NCBI): domain Eukaryota; kingdom Metazoa; phylum Chordata; class Mammalia; order Rodentia; family Cricetidae; genus Microtus; species Microtus obscurus. The sequence goes on along the minus strand of CAWTZC010001883.1, from coordinate 1,472,978 downwards.
GGACTTCTTGAATTTTGCATTGTCTGCTCTTTCAAAGGTCCTGAGTTCAATTCCCAACAACCACATGGTGGCTCACAACCATCTGAAATGAGATCTGATGCCCTCTTCTGGCGTGTGGGCATACACGCAGACAGAATATTGTATACATAATAAATAAATAAAATATAAAAAAGACAACAAATATGTTAAACATGTCTTCTAACCTGACTTAATTTTCTCTATCTTTATCAAATTTGATCCTCATGTCACTACTTTTAGTCATGCCTATCATATTAGATAAAGAGTCACTGTGGATGTTGTTGTCTATAGGGGACCGCAGACACTCAGACCCTCAACTTTCCATGACCCTTTGTCTGCTGAAGTAAGCAGCTTGTTTTTCTGTGCTCACAGTTACTATGAGCATGAAACCCTCATGAATTCCTGAGGGCAGGGAAGTGGTTTCTGGTGGGCTTGCAACTGAAAAATCCTAATAGCTAGGGCAGGCTGTTAGTCAAAGAGAGCCCTATATAAGCTGCCCTGGAACACAATAAAATTGGCATTCTTGTTTCAAGAGTGATCCATGTCTCTGTGTGATCTTTAATCCCCAGACTCTGGCCTGAGAGCACTTCCAGGTGGTGCAGGAGCCACACTGTCATAATTATTGAAATGCGTAAAATATTCACCTAAGTACTCAACTTCTGATTTAGAAGGCACCATCTATCTATCTATTTATCTATCTATCTATCTATCTATCTATCTATCTATCTATCTATCTATCTATCTATCTATCTATCTATCATATATTGCACATGACAGTTAATTTAGACAGCTTCTAGCTAAGCAGGTGATAACACATACAATCTCAGATAGTCGTAAATTTCTTCAAATAACTTCAAAAGTTTCAGTTCTCAAGGTTTGTTTCTTTGCAGATCACATCTCTGTGGTTCTGCAGATCACATCTCTGTGGTTCTGCCTGGGAAAAGTGCAAAGTTTATTATTATTGTTTAAATAGGAAATGAGAACTTGATCCTGTCTTATTGTATTCTTCTATATGCTTCTTTGGATATAACTGTATTCAAAGTTTAGATATTTTCAAAATAAGAAAAAGACAGGATTGTAGAGCTATAACATTACTTTGGCAAAATTTCAGGCTTTATATTTAAAAATTATTAGTTAAATTTAAAATCTTTAATAATTTTTACTATGATAATAACTTTAGTTTCCGTAAGTTATATATCAAAGATTCAATAAAAGTTTTAACTGTTGCAGTATATTCTAGTCATTATTACAGATATTATATGGTAATTATTGAAAATGTGATAAAAGCTAATGTTAACCTGAAACTTGACAAAATATACTAGATCCAGTTTCTTACTAGAGACATTTTAACAATTTCCATAGACTTCATAATAGTCTTCCCAGGTACAATAAAATATCACATAGGTCTTGTATGTAATTCCAATGCAACCTAAGTCAAAGAGGCCCTCTTGATTCCACATTACATTGCAAATGGGTAGTCTCTCACCACTCACAATAAATTTTCAGATTTTAAATGTAACTTTTTTGCAGTAGGGACAGAAAACCATCATTTGTAATACTATAGACTCCAGTGGTCATATAAGTTCATATATGCTCATTACTATTATATATGATCAGTGCTTGGAACATAAAAACATCTAAAATACTTATTCCTTTGCTGTTTTATTAATGTTTGTCTAAAATAGTAAAGTAAATGAAATAAGATTGCTTCTAAATTATATAACAAAAATACATATGGCAGAAACCACTGACCCAGTAATCCTGATGTTTTTCACAGTGTTCACACAGGCAAATTTTCTTTAGTGTCAAATCTGCAATGCACACCTTCTTCTCTGTAAACGCTGGTACTGTTGAACCTTTATAAACTTCTGGTACAAAAGTTTATACAGTCTAGCAGGCTGATGGAAAATGTGTTGAAGACCTTGATGAAAAACTGATATTTATAACTTTCCAAAGCAGCAACAAAAAATGATTTTACTTATATTTTGAATAGTAGCTGAAATCAAGAAGTGGATGGAATTCTCAAGGTAGGAACCAAAAAAGTGTACTTTGATAACATTAGAATAAGAAAAGTACATTGGCCAAGGGCACAATACAGCTGTTTTGACCTTTGCAAAAACTCATTATACTGCATTGTAAAAGCAGGAGATAGCAATGTATTTGTTTAATCAGCACTCCTTCACTGTTTGCTGAATTGGATTTTTCCTTGCAATCATGAGAGACGTTTGCAAGAGACACAAGTATTTGAGGTTTTGTATTCCCCACCCAATGAAAAATAAGGTTAAATAGCCTGGAATTGTAGGGATTTTGACACTAATTAGTGAATGGATGCATTACTTTAGGCAACGCTGATTGAAAGCTCAAAGACTGAGCAGACCTGGTTTCTGATTCTTAGCCCTCAGAAAATATTTAACTGCTCTCATACTTCTTTATTTGAGCTATAATATGGAAGTATAGATAACCACCATAAGATGTTATTAAATAATTAATATTATGGTGGTTATCCCTGAAAACATATGTAAATTAAATGCACTGAATAGATTTGTCTGGTAGTGGGGCTGGCAGAGGTGGAACAGAAAGAAGGGAAAATGTGTTATACTCATATAAGAAATTGCTAAATAAAATTAGTCAATAAAAATTAGTCTTCCTGGTTCTTACCCTTATATTTTGTTCTGAAAATAAAAAGAAAATGATGGCATATAAAGTAGGATTGAGGACTGCGGTTATAAATTACCGACTTTCATGAAAATCCCAGCTTTATAAACCATCCCAATTTCTGAAGACATTTAATTATCCCCAGAAATGAAGTTTGAAACTTGACTTTGCATGATAAAATTCAATTCCAACTTGTTTTATTTGTCAAAGATATGAAAGAAACATTGAGACAACAAAAACTCAAAATTCCCTTTGTGAAATAATATGGGCCAAATATTGAAATTATTATTTTGAAGGTTTTTTTTAGAAGAGATTTGAAATGCTCAGTTGTAGTAAAATGACCTATATTTTCTGGGTATGTCAAGTAGGACTCTTATACAAAATATGTATATGTCATAAATTTTAAACCATAAGTAGATAAGTAGATAAATATCTTATTAAGGAACCATGGCTTTTCTGTTTCTCATAAAGAACAAATTTCTGAATTGACCTTTTAATAAATAGTTAAGAAATGTTTACTAAAAATTTTAACTCTTAAAAGCTGAAAGTTTCAGTGTTTTCTAAGAAACTGAACAGACTTACAATAAAACAACTCTGCAAGTAACTGTCATTATATAATTAAGTTCACAGCATGGTTTTCTTAATGCTTTGTCATTGTGCAATGTCTCAATGTAACCAAATGCCTTTTAAACAGAGACTTATGATGAAAGCCGAGGAAAATTTAAACATATATTCTATTATTTGTCAATCTTCTAAAATGTATTAGAATTGACACACTGGTCACATGCAACCCAAATATACCAATCCCGATCCTATACCCAAAGAAGTTTGTTTTCCACTATAGAGATATTTGCATATTATTCATTGCTATTCATAATAACTATTCATGGCTATTCATAATAACTTGGAAATGGAATCAGCCTAGATATCCTTCACCTAGTAATTATATAGTGAAAAGATAGTATATATACTATATAATAAAAGATAGTAATTATATAGTGAAAAGATAGTATATATACTATATAATACAAGATATATATTAATATATATATATATATATATTAGGTTATATTCAGCTGTAAAGAAAAAAGAAAAACTATGAATTTTTCAGGAAAATAAATGTACTGCTATAATTATAGTGAGTGTTATAAACCAGGTCCAGAAAGATAAATACCACATGATTTCTTTATTTTTCATATTTGATTCTTTAGTTTTGTATGTTTAACTTGGAGTACCCATGGAATCCAGGAAATTGGAAAGGGGCCACTGGGTGATGGCTTGCTTTAGGGGAAAGGTACAGTAGAACATATGTGTAAAAAAATAGATTATTCCCTTTTATTTATTTATTTTTTTTACTTTTAAATTTATCTGGGGCAGGACTTCAAGGTCAGAGGGCAGATACAAAGGGATCTAGATGCATGGTAGGAAAAACAACACGAATAAATAAAAGGAAAATTATAAAAATAAAACCGAGAATGGAAACCTTGGGGTTAAAAAGCTTTAAAATGACAGAGGGTGGGCAATGAAAGAAAGGGATGTTCAGAGAGAAGGTTAACCAAAATGAAGGAATATGAATAATCCACACAGAAACTTACTATCATATGATGTTAGCAGGTATGTACTTTGAATGGCTATATAACCCCAGTCCTAGAAGCAGTAAGTCACTACACAAAACTAGTTCAAGGTATGAAATTACCCCTCAGGAGTTTCGGGACATGAGGTCCCAGAGTATCCCAACAATACTCACTCACCATTCTCTCAGCTCCATGCCAAAACTAGATAATAAGACCCAGTTGCTGAAATTGCCACATTACTTAGCTATAAGGTGTAGATAAATCAAAGTAGAATGAGTTCTGCATGCCCTCCCTGCTGGATTGCTTTTATAGTCTTGGAAGATGATACATGGGCTTCATGGGGAGAAATGGCATCAACAGTCTTAAGTAGCTGTAAATCCAAAGGTGATGACCAGGAGTCTTTGGTGTATTCACTGGTGAGCCCACTAGGCTACAGAGGAAAATTCTAAACCCAGGCTCACAAAGATGGCCTTAATGAAACTCAATGAATTGTAAATGTAATCCTGAATGTGGGCAAGATATTTGTAGAAAAACAAATAGGAATTGATAGGGGTAGTAAGAGTATAATCGGTATCCATTAATTATATGTATAAGATTACCAACAAAATCATTTAATAAAAAGAATACTGACAGCTCAGAAAATAGACACATTTCAGAAAATCTTTACTTATATGTTCTAATTTTATCCCTGTTGCTTGATGAAATAATGTGATGAAGAAAACAACCTTAGGAATAGAGACTTACTGGACTCAAAATTCCTCATTAAAGATCACCATTACGAGGAGGTAAAAACAGGCACTCAAGGTCACAGAGCAAAGAAAATAAATGCATACAGGCCCAGAGCTCATCTTGTTTTCTTACACTCCAAGACCCACACCCAGGAAAAGTTAATACCCAGAATGGACTGTGTCTTCTCATGTCAATTAAGATGATGAGTAAATCCCACAGACACGCACATGCCCACAGACCAACTCGTCTATACAATCTTCACTTGAGGTTCCCTTCCAAGATTTATTCTGTATTTTGTCCAGTAGATATTTAAACTGCTCATTAAACTATAATTCCCTGGGAGAAAAAATACATTAATGCTGTCGAACAATGTTACAGATAGAAAAGTTAGCTACAATGGTAACTCTTCCAATAACACAGTCAGAATAAATGGCACATGGCAATATTTTCAAAGATAGAAAATTACTTCTTCATTTGCTGTGTGTGTATGTGTGTAGTGTGTATGTTTCTCTGTAGCACAGGAAAAAAGTAGCTCTAACATAAATTATAAGCCTATAACTTTTAGGATATTTTATTTCTATTTGTCTTACATCTATAAACTATTTTTAAAAGTTTGTAAAAGTAGTTTAATCGATTTCATATGAACAGTACAATTTATATTCTCAAATATAATACATGTTATAGTTATTTGAGCTTACCTGAGGCAGAATAATGTTATTTGGTAAGACAAATAGTGTAAAATATAAATATTCATCTTATTCTTCTCATAAAATATGAAGAAGATAGTAGGGTTTTTTTTTTGAATAGCATGTTTACTTTTGTGGGGTCTTTCATCTACTTAATGTGTGGCATTTAAATTTCAAAGATGAACAAATATATAAAAGAATAAATGCTTTTTGAACCTCAACTCAAAACTTTATTTTGTAGTGATTATATACTTTTAATTAAAATTGAATTATATCACCTTTCCCCATCCCTTTCATTCTTCCAACCCCTCCCAGTTTTTCTCTCTCAAGCTCGCAAGTTCGGAGCCCTCCTTTCTCCTTGATTATTATTAGGAAGACTATAGAGAACTAAAATAAGAACTAGGACAATATGGGACTAAGACAAGATCAAACAATCTTTCTCCAGACCTCTGCCTCAGATGAGGGTATCTGGTTTAAAAGGGTGAATGCAAAAATGGTGAACTCATTACAAAAAGTAGTCTTCTGTCTTTTCCCCCCTTTTTGGCATACTCCATTTGAATGTATAAATTGATTTTCATATGCAACTTTTGACCATGTAAAACGGCACTTCCCAAAGTGAGAAGTAGGAATGGAAATTTTTAAAGAAGCACCAAATTATTTTTTTAATAAAAATTAATGTTCAGATTCCTAGATTTAATTAGTAAACTTTACTAAATGAGTCAATTTGAGTGTGTTCTTGGAATTAGGAAAGATTCCTTACTCTCATGAGAATAATCTTTTCTATGTGCTATTACATATTCCATTCTAACAAAACCTTCTAAATGCCAGTGAAAATGATCCAAATTCTAGTGATGCTGATTCTTCTTCGACCCAGTGCTATGAGTTTGTGATAAGTGTCTTTCTGGTGTTCTTGTCGATGGTAGTCCTGGCATTAGAGATTAAATCCTCTCATGTTTGTGAAACTTTGGAGGTCTTTAGGCTGATTAGTGAATGGCAAGACTGAAGACTATTTTCACTTAATGTCCTCTTTCAACTAAAGATCTTGACAAAGAATGATTCTTGCTTATAGTTCATTTTGCCAGTCATAATTCTGTCTACCCTCCCTGTTCCCTCTGTATCTATTTATAGTTGAGTGCGAATTTTTAAGGAAAGTAGAGACCAACAAATGTCATTTTCTGATTTTCTCAGTCAAGTTTTATCTTCTTCAGTACCACTTAGAAGTATTCAAAGAAGAAAGAAAAAGAGAGGAGAAAATAAAGGGAGGAATACCTTGAGCAGTGGCACCAGGACTTACCCTTACCGCTTGTACTGGCTTTTTGGGAACCTATTCTCTTTTAGTGGATACCTTACTCAGCATAGATATAGTACGGAGGGCCTTGGACCTTCCCCAACACAATGTGCCTTACCCTTTCTGATGAGTGAATGGGGGTTGGGCAGGTTATTGAAGAGAATGGGAGGAGGAGGAGGAGGAGGAACTTAGATGGGTATGTATAATGAAAAAAGATTGTTTTCTTTTTTTTTTTAAAAAAAAAAAGGAGAAATACCTACAAAGGTTTGTATTTATTTTGTATTCCTATACTCTTGCCAGTCCCAAAGTCATGATAAATCTGAATATTCATGGGTTTTTTGAAGTTGTAGAAGCTACAGAACAGACTTCCTTTCCTAATCCAATAGGTGTTCTAGCCTTCTCTCAGATAGTGAATCCTGGCACTGCTGTGAATTCACCTTTTCCAGCTGCAGTATTACCTGCAGGAAACCCATGAGCATGGATGCTGCTGCTGATGACTCATCTGACTGTTTTACATCATTATGAAGACTGTTTATCTGTGCTGTCAGATCTGCAAATGCTTTATCAGACATTTTCACACCTATACAGTCAGTTCTCTCCTGACTCTGGTGAGGCTACCTGCCTCTGACCATTCCCCTGGATATGAGGCTTCATATCTTGAGAACAGTACTCTCCTCACCTTCTGAGTTTTCTTGAAGTCCTGGTACCAGGCAACTGTGTCTTTCTCAGGCTCAGAACCCTTAGCTCCTGTGTTTGATGAATCACTAAGCAGCCTGCGCCATCCCAAATTTGATCCATCATAAATTCAGAGGATGCTAGGAATCGCAGACTTTTGGGTCTTATTCCTCGGTCTCACTCATGGGAACTGTGTCATCATTTATACCTCCTTAATCCCATTGGGATACGTTTTGGAGACCCACGGACCTCTCCTAATCAGCTATTGTTGCAGAACTACCCGCTGCTGGCCACAGAGCTGGAGGTGCAAGATTACCAAACCTGTCCAGGCGATGCTGTGGCGATGGAAAAGAATCGGGTGCTTTAAGCCCTAGGGAGTCACCTTGGATCCACCTTGAACAACATTTTTGATAGATCCAAGCAATGTTTGATGGTTCCACAAAGCCTGGACAGTGACGTGAAACAGCCAGATACTCTAGGATGTAGCTAGCATCCCAACTTTCCTAGGTTCCCTGAAGACGAACAATGCCCCCCCAGGCCAGCAGAAAGTAGTCTCAAGAACACAGCGTCCTCATTCCTGCCTCACCTGCTACCCCTTTCTAACTCCTTAGCTTTTTTATAATAAAAAGGGAGGAATTTTAATTTTAATGGTAATTTGAATATTAAGAATGTTTATTTCCTTATTTATTTAATGTCATGGAGGTCTCAGCAAAAGGCCTGTGTCCAATTCTATCAGTGGTCTATATTTGTACACAATTTTATGTATATTTTGAGTCAAAATATAAGATTTTCTGTCATTCTTTAACTACTTATTATTATTTGATTACTACTTTGAATATTATTTTTATTACTTTTATTGTTATTTGATTAACAATGACTTACTATTAATTGATTGACTAAAAAACTATTTCTTAAACTCAATGTTAATTTTGAAACTTTTCTTCCTTTCAGTTATTATTGGGGAAATGAGAATTCTGTCTTAACCTCTAATTTCTGAATCCTTTGCTTCAAAGTATAAACATACTATAACTTATCCCAGCTGAATAGTGGTGCTTGAAATACATTATCCTTAGTCTGTTCATCACTGTAACATTGTTCCCTTTGAGCTCGTCACATTTGCGTCAGCATTTATGTTTGTCTGTTAGCTGGCTTTCCATTTGCATGTCTGTCTATGATACCATTTCAGGTTTTCATAAGTTTTCATAATGACAAAAGTTATGTTCTCTGTAGATTAAAAAGTAAATGTTTAAAATGCCTTTATTAATAGGTAGTAAAAATAGGACACGAATTTGAAGGAGAGCAGGGAAGGATATATGCAAAAGGTTAGAAGGTAGAAAAGGGAAAGAAGAAATGATATCAAATTATAAATTCAAAATATATAAAGAAGAGTTGGAGGGAAGGTACTTAGGATGGTTGGAGCTGTAGGAAGGAAAGAGAAGGGATGATGTGTTATGCCTATGATTCAACTAAGATTAATAAAAATAAAAATGAAGTAAACAAGAATGTAAAGTATATGCCTCACAAAGCAAGTACCTTTGTTTTATATCATACTGTTGTACTTCATCTACATCTGAAATATTCACTATGGTTTCTTACTAAATAATTATTCCTAATTTTAGACTTCCCTTTTTAAATTTTTCTCACAGCATCTTATATCTTTTCATATTGGTGTTTTGTGAAGAAAACACCATGAATACTCCAGGATTTAATTTTATCTATGTTGAAGGTTTTCAGAACTGTGTATCCAACTGAGACTCTTGTATGTCATATCCCATTAATCAGTTTCATGATGATTGATTTACCAACTTGCCTTAGGGCAATTCACATTCTAAATATCCAAAACTCAATTTATCATCATCTCTTTAAAACCTGTATCTCTCCCCTCTTGTCCAACTTATAGACAAAAACCATCTGGTGGTCCTAATTTGACATACAGAAGTATTATCTTTATTTTCATCATTTATTTTTATTATCTTTATTCTTTACTCAAAAGAGACACCAAACAGACAGTATTATTAGTATGTCAGTTTTTACTATATTGATCTATAGTTTTAGGAAAACTCTGACAAAAAAATTCTAACAAATTGCCATCGGTATGGTGATAAGCATGTTTTAGGTTTGATAGAAAGAAAAATAACCCAGAAGAGGTACAACACTGAAGGAAAAGAACAAAATTCGAGGATACAGAATCTCCACATTTCAAGGCTTGCTACAAATTTGGATCAATAAGAGAAGTGCAGCCTTATCAAATTATAAATAAATGAATAAAATAAAGAGCTCTTACATGTAACCAAACAAATATAGCCAAAATATCTTTGACACTGTTACAATAGCTAATTCAGTGAAAAAGAGACAGACTTTTCCAAAAATAGTACATAAACATTTGAATGTCTAGATGAGCAAATGAATACATCTCTGACATGATTCCTTTAAAAATTAATACTACCTGAATCATGATGTGAATTGAAAATATAAACCCAAAAGGATAGCATGAGATAAAATGAGTGATGTTCAATTTGGTAATACATTTTTTTATCTGTGTGGTAAGTGTACATGACTTCAATTTAATGCATAATCATTGTAACTATGCAATTTGGTGGCCTTAAGTACATCAACATTTTTGCTCTAAAAAATAATTTGTAGACACAGTTATAGTATCCAATTCTATGAAATAAAAAAATTGATAATGCTACTTTTTTAAAAAAATAGAAATCTCAACTTAAAAGCTGCAAAGCACATGTTTGATGAAAATATTGTATGCCAAATATGCAAGTGACTCAGAAAAAAACAGAAACGTCACTTACATATTTTTTTTATGAAAAATAGGCTGGCAAAAGTCTGCTAATCTTCCTCTGTTGTTGGAGATTTTTCAAGCTAAAACAACAAAATGATAAAATAATTAGAATGGCTGGTAACATGGACAGTGACACCAGCAGATTCAGGAATGCTGCAGAGCTGCAGAAAAGATGAGTCATTGTAGGTCGGAATGCATAACTGGCACCTCCTTGTAAGGCAGTTTGAAAGTTTCTCACAAAGGTAAATATATCTTTACAAATTATCTCGTAATTATAGTACTTATTTGTCCAAATGACTTGAAAAACACTTCATATCTGTGACATAAACTTTTATGCAAGTATTTCTACTTGGTTTGTTCTGGATTGACAAAGCTTAAAGGTAATCAAGAATTTGTCCAAAATTTGAGTATAGACATGCTTATATACACACATATATGTACACAGAATACACAAATACACTAAATATGTATGTGTATACATATATGTGTGTGTGTGTGTGTGTATGAAGGCATGTCCACACAATAAAGTTTTGATCTAGAACTAAAAGAAATAAGTGATCAAATAAAGAGAAATCATGGAGGATCTTCCAAAAGATATAAACAGAGGCAACCTAGAAATCTGTAGATCATACTGTTTCAATCTTGCGGTATTCTGAAAAGGGTACGTTCCTGTGAAAGAGCAGGTGTTTGTCGGAGACTATTTTGGAGGGGAATGAGAGGGATCTTGCCAGAATGCAAGCTGTGAGCCCTTTTCTTGTTCTCGTTCAGGACAAGAGCACTGATCTGCTTGATATGTCATACCTACATAGTACATGATTCATTCCTGTTGTTCCATAACCGTAAAGCTGGCTGGCCAAGGAAACGACTTGCAGTAGGTAAAGATGCCTCAAATTTGAGTCATCAGTTGTAGCAAGTCACCAAATTAATTCAGGAGGCCATCTATAGTTAAAACCCAGGTAGTGGTTAGTTGGCTAGTTTCATATGGATTTGAAACTGCTCTACAGAACTGGACGGTCTTCTCAAGCTGCCCCTCAACTCTGGCTCCGTTGTCACTCCTTGTTCTCTACCTCTATGATTGCTCACCTGTGCGGCACGATAGACCTGTTTCCGCCGGCTTCTAGTTTATTTATTTCAAATTCCTGCCCCACGTGGCTTTCAAAGTGATGCTCCTGGATTTTATTGCACTTTTCTGTTTGTAATGTTTCCGGAGTTTTTGTCAGAGTGTGTTTTTTTTTTTAATCAAGGAATTGGCTTCATTGGTTTTCTGCCTGCATGGTCTTGTGTGAGAGTGGGTTATGCTAATTTACCGACTTCACATGTCACTAATTAACTACCTTCTCCACCTGGAACTCAACTTACCACTTAAATTGTCTAAAACACTAACTTACCCTCTTTCTTCTGTTCAATTTCTTTTGCATTTTTGTCTACAATCATTGGTTCCCTTATTTGTTTATGATGGCAAACTGGTGGGCTCCTCAGTCATAGTTGCTCTGTATTTTCTGGTTATTTATCTCTAGTTGCATATTGATCTCTTATATTGCTATAAATTGGTGCAAATAGACATATGACCAAATTTAACACATAAATGAGTTAAGGGTACCCCGTCTGAGATACTAGGTATAGCTATCAGTTGTAATTTCTCCTTAGAAGGAAAATAGAAATATACTATTTCCCATCTGCTAGAAGACAAAATAAACCAATTGAACTGAAGGCTAATAAATGAGAAGTTGAAATAAGCTAATGACTTTTGAAAATTGGAGTTAAATGATTAAAGATGTACTTTAAAAAGATTAATTAGGCACTTGAAGAAAGCAGAGAAGAGAAAAAGAGTCGGTAGTGAAAACTAATTACCAGACCTTAGCAACAATTCAAAACCTATGGCAATAAGTATGTATAGTGTGGAAGTGAACATAACAATGAAGTCTAAAGAAAAAGACTGGCTAAATTCAACAATGACTGGTTCTAAAGGGCTTTTTTTTATAATACTTTTTTTTATAATGCTTGAGAGAAAAAAAAGCAGCAGGATTGGAGGTATCAATGCACAGCACAACTTGCATGGAAAGCTGTTCTCATAGAGAAAGAGTTACATTTAAAACAAGTTTGCATCATTATACTAAGTCTAATGTAAACTTAAAATATTTGTCAATCCCCACACTTCTTCAGAACAGGCTCCTCTTTTCATTTCCCCAAGCCCCCACTCTTATATCAATAACAAAGAGGCAAGAAAACATATCGGAAGCATCATGATTTCATTTGAAATAAGTATATTAAATAGAAGCATGTTGTTGTGTTCCAAACATTTTCCAAGTAATTATACCTAACACATGATTTATTCTAGCTCTATTAGTAGATTGAAAATATTTTTCTCCTTTATTGATTTTCTCTTCCTAATTATACCCAAACATGATTTACTTCATGCTTATGAATAGATTATAGCTATTAGTAGGACATTTTTCTCCAATACTAATGACACAACTCTGCATGAAAGCCTTTATTTATTAAATATATCTGCAATTTAAATCTGTTGGGATTCATGAACTAATTTTCTTCGTTCCTTCCAGGATTTCTAAGTAATAGATCGCATCTCTTTAGCCTGCGTTTTGCATAGGTTAACCTTTTTAACTCTTGCCTTTTTGCAGACAGCATTTCTTGCTCTTCTATTACTTTTTACCTGCTTTCTCATTTATGTTCTATTTAACCTTTTGCAATTTATCTTCTGCAGGTTCTCCCAATAAAATGTTTCTCTAAAAGGTCACCAATGGCCTAGATCTTGCCATTTCCAATAGAAATTGTCTCCTTTATGTTCTGTAGCACTAGGCAGACCATTTAAGCAGTCAGAGAGAGCTCTAGGGAAGGCTCATTGAATAGGATACTTGCTCCACAAGCACAAGAACCAGAATTCATATCCCAGAACCTATGTTCAAGAACTGAGAGTATCTGTAGACTCTCCTGTAAAAACACAGTGCTGAGGGAGGTGTAGACTATACGCTTTCCTGTAAACTCAGTTCTGTGGGAGGTAACTAGGAAATCAAAAAGACTTTCTGGTCAGTAGTCTACTTCCTGGCTCAGGGAGAGTTTTGTATTAAGAGCATAAAGCAGAGATTAACAAAGCAGAACCACATGATGGTCTCCTCTCTCCACTATGCACGCACGAATGTGTGCATCATATATAGATCTATACATACCACACACATACATACCATACTTTCCATCCTATACACGCAAGTGATAGCAGTAACTGTAACAACAGTTAATAATAATAGTGATAATGATAATAATAAATATGTCATCTCTGGTATTGCTACTACATTTCTTTTTAGGGAGGAATGGGTTTATTTCCAGCTTATATGTCTTGATTAAAGTTCATCATGAAAAGTCAAGGCAGGCTCTCAAGGCAGGTACCTGGATGAAGTAATTGAAGTGGAGGTCATGGAAGAGCGCTGCTTATTGAGTTGCTCAGCTTTGTTCCTTCTTTCTTTCTTTCTTTATTCTTTCTTTCTTTCTTTCTTTCTTTCTTTCTAGAAAGGGCATACTACATAAATCTGGCTTTGCTGAGACTCATTATGAAGAACAGATTGGGATCAAACTCACAGAGATCTGCCTTTGCCTCCCAAGTGCTCAGATTAAAGGCATGCACCAACATGCTTAGCTTCAGCTCCCTCCCCCGCCTCTCTCTCTCTCTGTGTGTGTGTGTGTGTGTACTTCTTTTACACAATACATTCCAACCATAGTTTCCACTCCCTCCATTCCTAATAGCTGCTGCCATCTCCCCTCTACCCAGATCCAATTTCATTCCATTTTCTCTCTAGAAAAGATCAGGCATCCAAGACACTTCAGCCATATAGGACAAAACAAAATACAATAAGATAAAGCAAAAGCCCTCATACTGAGGCTGGACAAGACAACCATATAAGAAGGAAAAATTCCCAAGAACGGGTGAAAGAGTCTCAGAGAAACATCTGATTCCACTGTTAGGAGTGTTCCACAAGCACACCAAGATGAGGATTAGGGTTACTTTTTTTTCCCCGGAGATTACTGAGATTGCTTAAAGAGAATGAATGTTTCCAGGATTATTGAAGTTTCTCAGTCTAGAGGCACTATTAAGTCAGGCTGTAAAAGTGTTCTATAATATTAAAAATTATTTCAAATCAGTAGGAACAAGGACCCTGAAGAGTGAAATGTTGTGTGGGAGGAATAGGGATAAGAAATAAAAAATATGGGAAATAAATAAGATAAAAGCAATAACTTGGATCAGGAAGTCTTGCATAAACTGATGACTTATGCTAAAAAGTTTATTAAGGAGTACAGAATCTTGCATACTATTTGAAAGCAGGGCAGAGATCTATATCAAAAAATGTTGGCAAACTCTTTTTATAGACTACAATTACCTGGATACCCAAACCACATATAGACATTACTAAGAAAGAGAATTACAGGCTAATCTCACTCACAATAATTGATACAAAAATACTAAATAAAATACAGGTAAATCAAATACAAGAACACATCAGAACCATCATCCACCGTGATCAAGTCAGCTTCACCCCAAAGATGCAGAGATGGTTCAACATACAAAGATCTATCAATGTAATCCATCATATAAACAAAATGAAAAATAAAATCCATGTGATCATTTCATTAAATGCTGAAAAAGCTTTTGACAAAATACAACATCCCTTCATGATAAAGGCCTTGGAGAGAGCAGGGATACAAGGAACATACCTAAACATAATAAAGGCAATATACAGCAAGCCAATAGCCAACATCAAACTAAATGGAGAGAAATTCACAGCAATCCCATTGAAATAAAAAACAACACAAAGTAGTCCATTCTCTCCATATCTATTCAATATAGTTCTTTGCATCCTAGCTGGAGCAATAAGACAACAAAAGGAGATCATGGAGATAAAAATAAAAAAAAGAAGTAAAACTCTCACTATTTACTGATGATATGATGGTTTACATAACTGACCCAAAAAATTCTACCAAGCAACTTCTACAATACATAAACACTTTCAGTAATGTAGCAGAATACAAGATTAACTCAAAAATGTCAGTA